>OZ010800.1:400025351-401373481 GCA_963932465.1 Maratus speciosus | reverse complement strand
AACAAGCAAATTCTTCAATTTTTCGCTATCACTCTTTGACTTAACCTTTAAAATCAATTGTCCAGCCTTTGTAACCACAACATCTCCCGGAGTCGGGATATCTGTAATTCCTCGCCACATATTCTTTACTTCTTTTTTAACACTGTCTATGGAATCATCTCCAGAGGACGTAATGATAACTGAGTAGTCAGAGTCTTGCCCGTGCCTAGTTTTAACAACGTCAGCTTTGTTATGAGAGTCATCCAAAACCTCCCTAACAGTAGAGAAACGCTGGGCAAGGGCCTCATAGGCCTTGTTGTCAGTGACCATTGTTTTTATCTTCACCTCATTGGCAACACAGTCTCTGTGAGCCTTAACCAATCTTTCAGAAATGTAGTCGAAACAATGTCTGACAGTTGTCATAATATTTTCAGTCACTTTCCCACCTTTGTTCCGCTGATTCTCCAAAGTCTCATAAAGAAATGATTGAACTTTTCTAATAGAGGTTGGAAACTCCAATTCCTCTACTTCCTCCAGTAAATTCTCCAACTTCCCCATTACCAATGAACAATTACAAAGACAAAACTACCACAGAATGACGTAGAAGGACAAGCAGCCGGTCACAAACGGAACAAACTCTCAGTGTATATATATATAGCCACCCAGCTGGATCGACAAATAGACAAATGAACCAAAGTGAAGCAAAACTACTAAAACTGGAAAAAAAAAACCCAAATTGCCAACCGCCAAATACACAGAACATGTGATAAAAATAACCAAAAAATCTACAAATCTCAAAGCGTACCCTAGAAACCACACACAAACTAAACCAAGTCCAGATTAAATTAACAAAATAAATGTAAAGCATTTAGACAAGACTAGCTCCATAATACAAAATCTCCACTGCACTGCAGAACTCAAAGCGTAACCCAGCAACAATGTATAATCTAAAACAAGTACAGATTAAATTTAAAGCATTTAGACAAGGCTCACTCCATATACCAAATCTCTAACACACTACACAACTTAATGCGTAACCCAGCAACAAACAAAATCTATATCAAGTACAGATTAAAATAACAAAGTTAATTGAAAGTATTTAAACAAGGCTAACTCCATAATACAAAATCTCCAACACACTACAAAATATTAGTCCGACAGTAGCATGACACAGCTCAACTCTACAATGAAGCAAGATGGCGATCAAAACAAACGCAGCGGGAAACGCCCACCGGACACAAAAAGCCAAAATAAACCGCTAATTAATCAGTTCACTTACTTAATAAAAGGAAAATTTTCATCCCAATAATCTGGTACCAATGTGGCATTTAAGAATTAAAATTAAGTGGTCCAAAAATGAACCACCGCCCTTGAAGGGGTTAAAGCAGCAAATTTTAGTAATTGTAATAAATTGTATTATATCAATCGTTTTATAAAGCCGTTAAAAAATACCGAGAGACAAAGACTCAGTTTACTTAATTCATTTTATTTTAGCTTCTTTTCAAACGTTTAACTGATCTTCTTTAACCAAACACGAAAACAACCATTGGGTGTCTCAACAGCAACTGATTCTGCCTTAAATTTTTGCAATCAAAGGGAATTGAATTGAAACCCGTTTACAGGGAGATCGCTATAGGTTTTCTCATTATAATTCAATCTTCTCTAATCTTTTTAAAACCGTTCAGATTAGCGTGCTTTTAGATTCTGCAGTATCTGAACGGGGTTGGGGAGCGTAGCTTTCAGGGAGCAGAGCCCCCTAGTTACTTATAATAAAGTGAAATACTGTTCTATTGAAATTATGAACTATAAATCAATGCAAACAACAGTAAATACGAAATTTAATTAATTCTTAGTAAGCTTAAGTCGAAGTAGTAAGCATATATCGCTCACCCGCAAGAAAAGTGACACATCTCGCAAAAATTCATTTTGCGTTTTATTCCATTAAAAGGTCTGTTAAAAGGTCTGCCTCTCTACACAAACAGTTTCATAAGTGTAGTTATACTGAAAATCACTTTATTACGCTATATGTCCATTCGTGACCACTTAAGAAAGGTGGATTGTGTGGGGAGGTAAAACTATCAAACTCTCCAAACTTCATCATATATGTCTTCATTCTTAAGGGTTTTAAGCTTTTATGCACGCTTTTATCGTTGAGTGCAGATCTAACAAGGGAACCACTTTAGGTGTTGCTCGCACCTAGAATCGAGACCTGGTGCATTTTGTAGCCCTATGCATAAAAGTTAGAGAACCGATAAAAATTCTTTGTTAAAATCATATTTTATATATATTTTTTATATTTATAATTTTTTATTATTGGATTTTCATTTGTTAATTTTACACCAAAAGAGAGTTAAGTCGCCAGATATGGCACTTCAAAATTTCCAGGACAACACGGTGCGTAGCGAAAATACTGAGCTAGGGTTGCCGGAAAACTGTACGGGACGAAAAAGACGCCAATCTTTCCCCGCCAAATATGTAAATATAATATTGTATTTTTTTTAAATCAAATTCGTAGGTTCTTGAATGAATTTTAAAACTTTTTTCAACATTTTATAGTTATTGTTGACTAATTTATATTTTTAACTATTTTTTTAAAAAAATCTTTTACTTTAACAGCCCGAAAAGTGGTCTCGAAAATTGCATTTTCAGAAAGTTAATCTGCTGTAAAATCAAAAAATATTATTTTAACAAAAAAATTTTATCGATTCCCAAACTTCCTAATATAGAGCTTTAAAATGTACCAGGTTTCAATACTAGGTGCCAGCAACACCTAAAGTGGTTTCCCTTGTAAGTGCTATAATTTCATGTTACAGTAAAATCATGCAAATTTTCTTTTGCCTTTCCTGTGAAATTTACTTTTGTCGATATGTCACTTTTCTTGCTAGTGAACGATATTATAAGTGATGTATGGCTTGAATAAAATTTGAGCCAACAGAGGAGTATGTTCTATATTCTGGTGTTTCCGGATAAGATTTTCGCGAACCGGTTACTTCCAAAATAAAATAAAGTGGGTTTTTTCAATCTATATTAATAAAAAATCCTCTTTTTGCTACTTATATTGTTTATTAGAAAACGAAATATTTTTAGTATTGAAACGATGAGAGTTGAATTGTAAGAAGTGTTATTCTGTATCAACCTATAGATTAATGTAAATTTGAAATTTAACTGCTTCTTAATAGCCATAAGCATATTATAAGTTTGTGTAAGGCCTAAGTAAAGTATGACCCTGCAGTAGAGTTCCTGGGCATGGGCCGTGGCCCGAACCCGACGATGAAAAAACTTTGAGGTCCTACCGATCTGATATAAAAATTTAAGCGAAGCCAATAAAATATGAGCTATTTTCAATGAATATGACTTTCGCGAGAATAAATATAAGAGGCATTCTCACAAAATGTTTACTTTCAGAAATAAAAATCTGGTGAAATTAAACTTAATAAAATAACATTTTAAACTTATAGACCAACGTAGTAATTAGCCTTAATGATTCAAAATCAAGAAAAAATGGTCAGCAGCGACGATTTTTTTATTTAACTGACGTTTAAGTTAAACTTGCGAGTTTAATTTTTCTTACCATCCCCTTGATATTTTACCTGTCTAACTTTTTGTTTTCTTCTAAATTTTTACTTATAATGAATTTGAAAAGTACCCACAGAGTATTCAAATAAGAAATAATAACAATGTAGTATTTTTAGTACAAAATTTTGGTATGATGTTGTCTTAAAGAGATGTTAAGCAAGGGGTGGTAAGGAAAAAAAGGGGACGGTAAGGAAAAAAACGGACGGTAAGGGGGAAAAAAGGGACGGTAAGGTACGTTTAGTAAGCGAAGTTCTCAATGGCAAACATGACGCAATTTTTGCTGGAAAAATATTTATGAATTAATAACCTATTTCGCGTAAAATACACATGACTCAAAAACATGAAAAGTACGTATGAAAAGTTTGCGAAGATGAATGAAGAGTTATGTTATGCTTTAAATGTATCTTAACATTGATAAAACTAAAAAAAAAATAATAATAACAAATTATGTCAAGATATCGTAATTTTTTATAATTTTCTATTTCGAAATTAAAAAGATTAGAATTGGAGCCTTTAGTTATACATTTAAAATACTAGCACCTTTTTTTTTTTTGTCATCTACGTTGGTTTTTCTCAGTTAACTTATTTTAATAAATATTTTTTTAACTGAAAATCCTTAGTTTGTAGATCAACCACCACTAGCTATTTTTTTTTAATATTTCAATCTTTATATTTAATTTTTAAAGTTTTTAATGAAAGTTCTTCAAAATGGTGGAATTCGATTTAAGTTCCATTGCTGCAGAGAAAGGGAAATAGCAGACGTTATTATAGCTTCATATTTCTGATTAATCTATTGCACGTTAAAATATACATGGATCAAATCTATAAAAAGTAAATGTGAAAAGTTTGCACCGGTGGTAATGACGTTATGCTTAGCTTGAAATGTATTTTTACGTTGATAAATGTAAACAACAACAACAACAACAAAAAACAGAAGGAGACCACCGCGAATTCGAACAGCATTTAGCTAAAGAAACCCAGTTTATAAATATAATATATAATCATTTATTCATTTCTAATTTCTAATTTCAATTAGAGAAAGTTAATTTTGCTTATCTCTTATTATCTCCAGATAATGTAGCACTTATTACTTCGTTTCCTTCTGATCGATGATATGCTGTAAATTATTTAATATTTACTTTATTTGAAAGAAAAAAGGTGTTTGAAGAATTGATAAGAGGAGATTTTCTTCATTAGGCGTTTCTTGTCTATATTCTTTTTTATTCATACGTCTGGATTATATAAATGGAACAAATTTAGTAAATACAATGATAAACATGATATACAGTCGAACTTGGATAATTCGAAGTGCAAGGGACCACTGCAAAACTTCGAATTATCCAAACTTCGAATTATCCAAAAAAAATTTATTTTTATGTCGTAAAATAATCAATCGCAACAGAAATTGCGAAAAAAATGTGTTTATTAATTTTAAATAAAAAACTACAGCTTTTTAAAATATTGAGATATTTCAGATTGCTTTAAAGAGCTTACTTGATTCTTTTTAACAAAATCTTCAAGGATATCTACAGCTCAAAACACAGCTTCACTCACGTTAGATTGTCCTTCTACATATCGACGATATTCGGCTAGATGAAAGACTGCCTCACTTGAAGTTGGAATCGTTCTCTGTTCTTCTACCTCATCTTCAATATCTTCATCGTCTTCTGTTGTAATGTTCTTATTGTTTAGAACTTCTGATAGAATATCTGTATCAGACAGCTCTCCACAAATGTCTATGTTTTTATCAATGTCGACGTAATCATCAAATGGTATGCTGTCTTCTCATGCAACTGGGGGAGGTAAATTTTCTTCTTCTAAAAGCTCGCTAGGGACAGTGTTCCTGATGAATCCTGCTTTCCGGAAACAGTTTGCTATTGTTTTTTGGCTCACTTTGGACCATGCATTTAAACACATTCTTGATGTATCGAGGAGGGTAATGGGAAGCTTTTGGGAAGATTCAGTAACGAGGTTTTGAACGACTAGACATTTGTAGAAATGCTTCAGATTTTTAATGATGCCTTGATCCATTGGTTGCAGCACTGAGGTCATGTTTGGAGGAAAAAATTCAACCGTGACATTTTCCATAGCGGGTATCGATTTATGGGCCGCGCAGTTATCGATAAACAGCATGATTTTTCTGTTTTTTCTTTGGCACGTGCGATTGAAATCTAGAAGCCATTCTTCAAAAAGATTCCCCGTCATCCAGGCTTTCGTGTTAGAACGCTATTCTATAGGCTTTGTTCTGAAATTGTTAAAACACCTTGGATTTCTTGATTTTCCAATCATCAGTAAAGGTAACTTCTCAGTGCCGTCCATGTTTGCTCCCACAAATAGGGTTATTCGGTTTTTACTGCGTTTTCCCCCACTACATTTTTCACCTTTAAAATCCAAAGTTTTTGCAGGGGTACATTTGAAAAAAAGTCCAGTTTCGTCGACATTAAAAATGTCTCTGTCCTGTGTATGCTCAATGATTTGAACAGCTTTTTCTTTCCACTCATTTGCTGCATCTTAGTCCACATTTGAACTTGCACCACACACAGACTTAAAGGAAATTTCGTTTCTTTCCTTAAATCCGTCTAACCATCCGGAGCTTGCTTTGAAGTTGTTGTTTCCTAAGCTGACAGCAAATTCTTCCGCTTTTGCACGAACAAGAGTTCCACTGAGAGGGATGTTTTTGTCCCACGCTTGCTTAAACCACTTCACGACACACTCGTCCATATCAGGATTATCGGGTTCTCTAGCTCGTTTGTGATTTCGATGAGATTTCAAAATTTTTTCTTTATTTTTCAAAAAGGTCGAAAGAGTGTTAGGTGCTATTTCATACTCTTTTGCGATGATGCATTTCTTCTTTACACCCTTTTCTACCTCACGAATCACAGCAATTTTTTCATAGAAAGATAAGGTTTTATACGAGGCACGGTGCTTACTCAACAACATGCTTGCACTGAACTCTCACCACAAAAACTAAAAGCACAATGAAGAAAACTCAAGCGATTATAGTCCTGGTTTCGAAGGAATTGCAACGTGTGTCATCTATGATTTATCGCACTGGCGAGAGCAGCATGTGTCACTTACAAGGGAAAGGGCGTTCGTTCCTCCTCCCTTTATCCCTGCTCTCTTTCCTAGAACAGATAAGAATATTCTCCCATTCCCTAAAGAATTTTCCACAATAGCTGAAATTAACGCGGCCGTTTTTCAAAAAACTGCATTTGTCATTTTGAAAAGGCAAAAACTTCGAATTAAAGAAGTTGGACTTCGAAATTTCCACAATAGCTGAAAAAAACCCGGCCACTTTTCAAATAAACTGTATTGAAACTAGATTTTGGTCATTTTCGAAAGGGTAAAAACTTCGAATTAAAGAAGTTGGACTTCGAAATAACCAAGATTTTTTAGCATTAACTGAATACAAGTTTCAAGGGACTGACAAAAAACTTCGAATTATCCACGAATTCGAATTAAAGACGTTCGAATTCTCCAAATTCGACTGTATTCCGGTTAAAGTTGACTGTAACAGCACATTTCACAATGGATGGAGGTTAAAATAAAGTGACTGCTATTTTTGTGGCTGCTGTTGTTGAAGCGTTAAGATTTCAAACAAAAGGATTTAAGAATTAAATGACATAGAACCGGCGTGGTCGAGAACCAGCCGAAAAGTGAAAACGTTTTGGGGCAATCATAGTATCTGAAAGGGTTATAATGAGCCTAAAATAAAGGGTAACTGTCGAGTCAGCTGAAGCTATTGTTTTTTGGTCAGTTACGTCTGTGAAGTACAGTTTTAGCTCTCTTTGGTGCTGACATCTTTCGGGAAAATTTGAAACTAAGTCTAGTGTCGTCACCTATTTTCTGTTTATGTAACACCAAACTTTTTACTTTATTATAATATTGTTCAAAGTTAATATTATTTTGGCGTTCGCACAAAATCTCATTATCAACAATTCGCATATTTCACAAACAAAGTTTCACAACGAAACGTGTTGAATTGAAGATTGGAGATTTCCGACAATACACTAAAAATAAAAACGGATATGATTATTCCAAAATGACTTAATTTTTGCTGGTTTTTCATTTATTAATTATAAAAATGAAAATTAGAGCCTTCCCAGCAAAGAGGAAATTGCTGGCCAGCAGCAAGATAGGTGCTGGATAATGGTCTACCACATGACCACTGCTGGATAGCTTCAGTCAACTTTGCTGTTGGAAATCCTCAGATAAAATTCTGGTGGGCTTCCGTTTTATCTCATGCGCAGGCGCACCACTACATGGAAGTGCACGAACTTTTGCAGTATTATTGCTGGGAACCCTTACGCTAGGTGGCGTTGCGAATATTGAAGACACTGAGTATTTGAACACGAATCTGAAATGAATATCTTAACACAATTTAAGCTGTGAAGCTAATTTTTTTTAAGAGTAAATAATATACTGCCACCAACAAAATAAATAAGTAAATGAATAATTAAATAAATTCTTTATTTCAACGCACTTTTTCTCTCTCCTTAAATCTGGTTTTACTAAGTTACAAAGGATTTAGGTTTTCATAATTTACACAGCTGAGAATGAATAATAAAAAAAAGCGTATGAAATATATAGGATTTCTATACAATATTATAATTTCTATATCAGTTTAATGCTTGGAACGTAAATCATAAAAGAAACAAACTTCAAATAGTGTAATGAGAGCTTGTAAACTACCAGCGTTCGTAGGATACGCTGAAAGTACTTGTTCATGCCCAATCACGAAAACCAAACAGCACGCGGTTAGTACTTGGGAGGGTGACCACATGGAAACCGCTGCGAGTTCAAATATTTCTATAGACACTAATAGCTCTTGGTGAAACTAGTTTATAGAAAAAAGGGCCATAATTCTATAATACTTTGCTTTTTTATAGAATTCTATAAGAAATTTTTGTAAGGGAAAGTGCTGGGCCAGCAAAGGAATAGCAGTAGGATCAGTGCTAGCACTGCAGGAAAAGTGCCGGATTGAAGTAATATGATGGCATACCGATGCTGGAATGCTGTTGGCCATCACTGATGGTCCGGCTGCATTCCGCACGGACACTTTAGTACTGGTTTAAGTAAGGGCACAATTGCACTTTACCTCTGATGGCAGTGCTGGCTGCCATCTTTTTTCCAGCTGATATCCCACTGTTTCTTTCTTTGCTGGGTTTGTTGATTACTTCATCATATCATTTATTTACTTTGATTATATGTCACTGATTACTTCTTTTGAAATAAACTATAGATTATTAATAAAGATTAATTTTTTATTAAAAACATCAGAAAAGTATAGGATTTCAGTAAAGTTAAGATTATTAGAAATAGTTTTATTGTAAAAAAAAAAAAAAAGTTGTAAATATATTTTTTTTTTTAGTTAGTCAGTGTAAGACTGATATTTTATAAGAATTATATTTGTACTTGACTTTAAGCCTCCTCGATGGTCTTAAATGCCATCTATTCAAATTAGAATAAAGATAAAATAATCCCAATGGATAATATTCTGGCGGCGTGGCTGTAAAAATACATGTGAATATTTATAAGCTTAAAAAAACAAGGTACACGTGCTTAAATATTTTTACCAAAATTTAATGGGCAAATTGAAAAATATGTTCGAAAAGTTACGTGCCTGATAAATTTTCATTATTTCCTTTTTCTCCGCAATAAAGGGAGAAACCAGATTGCCACCATTTTAAAGAAATTTCAGTAAAAACATTTAAAAGTGAAAAAAATATATAACTAGTCCGACGTGGCAATCCCAAAATTTTTTCAATCTCATACATGTTAATACTTCCTGAAAAATGTAGCACAGCAGCACCACCGGTTAGGTGATTTACACCAAAATCTAATCAGCAAAAACTTATGTCAACTTCTAATTGAATTTCAAGTTTGATGAAAATCAATGTATTAGTTTTTGAGATAGAGCTATTGCGAAAATCGTGAAAAGTTCTGCATATCAGAGCCACCTGTTGGGCATTTTGAACCAAAAACTAAACAGCACAATAATTTATATCAGGGACTAACTGAATCTGAAGTTTGATGAAAATTCATGCATTAGTTCTTGAGATATGGCTATTGCGAAAATCATGAATAATGCTGCCAAGCAGCGCCACCTATAAAGGCGATTTACACCAAAAAAGTTATCAGCACCAGGACTAACTGAATCTGAAGTTTTATGAAAATCCGTGCTTTAGTTCTTGAGATATAGCTATTGTGGAAATCATGAACAATGCAGCATAGCAGCGCTGGATGATTTACACCAAAAAGTAATCAGCACCAACTTGTATCACGAACTAACTGAATCTAAAGTTTTATTAAATTCCGTTCATTAGTTCTTAAGATAGAGGGCCCATAAAATTTGTGTCACACACAGACAGACAGACTCACAGACAGATATTTTGTAAAAACGTGTTTTTCGGGATTTCTGACCCCTAAAACGCGTATATCCGTCGAAAACCGGAATTCGAAATTTTTCACGAATCCAATACTTTCTTCTTGTAAAGATAGAAGAAAGTAAAAATGGAAATATTTTTAAATGTGATTAGTGATGGTTCCACTACAAATGAACAGCTTTCACTTAAAACAAATTTTTAAAATTGATTCAGTGCAAATTTCAGTGCAGAAGACAAAAAAAAAAAAAAAAACAAAAAAAAAAACAGGCTGTTGTTTTAAATGTATAGATATTTAAAGACGGAAGTAAAATAAATGTAATGACAAAAACTGTTTCATTATGTGTCATTATTTAAACAAAAAATATTTCCCGAAAATTACCTCATAAAATCGTACCTGAAATCCTATCCTCAAGTAACATTTTTGACATTAAATGTTTTTTTCTCTTCAGCTGTTACAGGAGAGCTCTCCGGCGCCAAGTCACAAAAGATGAGTCTAATCAAACATAGCCTACTTGGCACCATGGCAGGGAAACGAAATCGAAACTAGAAGGTCACGTGCGCAGTACAGACAAAAGCGTTGCATTGAAAACTAGCTCAACACAGAATTTATTTTAATACAAAGCTCTTCTTCACATGAAATGAACAATTTAATTACTTTAAAAAAAATTAAGATTGTATTCAGTCCCATTTTCGTACTATAAATCAATTCCTTTTTACTTTCTTCTATCTTTACAAGAAGAAAGTATTGGATTCGTGAAAATTTTCGAATTCCGGTTTTCGACGGATATACGCGTTTTAGGGGTCAGAAATCCCGAAAAACACGTTTTTACTAAATGTCTGTCTGTGAGTCTGTCCGTCTGTGTGTGACACAAATTTTGTGGGAGCTCTATTTCAAGAAACAATGAACGAAATCTAATAAAACTTTAGATTCAGTTAGTCCCTGATATAACTTGGTACTGATTACTTTTTGGTGTAAATCGCTGTGGGGTGGCGCTGCTATGCTACATTATTCATGATTTCCACAATAGCTATATCTCAAGAACTAATGCACGGATTTTCAGCAAACTTCAGATTCAGTTCCTTGATATAATTTAGTGCTGGTAACTTTTTGGTGTAAATCTCCAAACAGGTGGCGCTGCTACAGCGCATTATTCATGATTATTGCAATAGCTCTATCTCAAGAATTAACGCATTAATTTTCATCAAATTTCAGATTCAGTTAGTCCCTGATAGTGCTGTTTAGTTTTTGGTATAAATCGCCCAACAGGTGGCGCTACTATGCTGCATTTTTCACGATTTCCGCAATAGATGTATCTCAAGAACTAATGCATGAATTTTCATCAAACTTTAGATTCAGTTAGTCCCTGATATAAATGAGTGCTGTTTAGTTTTTAGTTGTAATTTTCCCAACAGGTACCACTGCTGTGCAGAACTTTTCACGACTTCCGCAATACCTCTATCTCAAAAACTAATGCACGGATTTCATCAAACTTCAAATTAAATTATAAGTTGACATAAGTTGTTGCTGATTAGATTTTGGTGTAAATAACCTAACCAGTGGCGCTGCTGTGCTGCATTTTTCAGGAAGTATTCACATGTATGAGATAGAAGAAAGTTTTGGCACTGCCACTTCCTACTAGTTTTATCATTATCATCTTTTATATAATGTATCATTTTAAAACATTACAATTTTCTTTTCTTATATCATTTCGCGCAAGTTGGAAGACAAATAAAAAGCGCGATATATCCGAGAACATTAAAAGTGTAAGAATTTATGATCGACAAAGCATAGGTTTTATATTTGGCTTATCATTATCATCTTTTATATAATGTATCATTTTAAAACATTACAATTTTCTTTTCTTATATCATTTCGCGCAAGTTGGAAGACAAATAAACAGCGCGATATATCCGAGAACATTAAAAGTGTAAGAAGTTATGATCTACAAAGCATAGGTTTTATATTTGGCTTCAAAACATTAATTTATACTTAAATTACAGTTTTCTAAATAAATTTTACCCTTAACTGCTGTGAAAAAAAATTGTCCCACAGCTACTGTGTGCAGTATCGGAGGCAGTTTGATCGAAAAATAAATAAAATTCTTGATTAACTCGTAAGATACTATTTATACTAAACTTCATGTACAGAGCTATTATAATTAAAAATTACCTATTTAGAAGTCTCTTGCGATAGTAGTAGCGCTTTCACCCTTAAATGCCGAGTATTGCCTTTCGGCAATATACCCAATTTAGGCATTTAAAATACTATTAGAATAATATTGAAGCTATAATGCCTAATGTTCCCAATAAAATACATTCTGAAAATATTATTAAATCGATTTTCAACATGTAGATGGCAATACTTGTGCAGTTCAAGAATAAAGATAGATTTATTTTTTCAATTGTTGCTAAATGTTCTTTTAGTTTTGTTTTGATGCTTGCGAAATAGTCCATTTTGTTCTGCAGTGAGCCAATAAAATTTATTTCTTATCATGGTTCTAATTTTCTTGTGTGTTTAATATTATAGAATTTTATCAAAGTAAATTACAGTAAACTCTGTCTAAGGCGGAATCGGTCGGGACTGAGAAAAATTTCCGTGGTAGACAATATTCCGGCTTATGCATAAAAGCTCCCCCCCCCCCCCCAAAAAAAAAAAATCCCTGGAAGATGACGATCTTTTATTGATTCTCCTGACTAGAAAATCGGTTGAAAACTGAAATTCTGAAAGATCCTTTGTCTTTTTAAAGATAAATGAGAAACTTTATTCACTTTCTTAGTACTGCTGTAATACATTCATATTGGAAGCTTATACACACCAAAAAAAAAAAAAAAAACTTCGAGAATGAGGAAGAACGCTATAATTTTGAATTTGAGTACAATCTCAAAGTATAATATATTGTACTTTCGAAAATACGTAATCATTTTCATAAATGTTCATTTTACTAGAAATATTAACTTTTAGATGCAATTTTGCATATGAAAAAATGGCATAAGCATAAATTCCTTAAAATTTAAAGTTTCTGTTCTTTTGAATTAACTTTTTTAAAAGCTTACGGAATTTTAGCTAACATGCTCGACATTGAGTTATTTGACTTATCAGTTTTAAAGTTTAATAAACGAAACGCTTTTCATTTTTAAATTATCCTTTTTCCGCCTTATGCAAAATTTTGGTTTCGGTAGGACCTTAAAATCCTTTCCGTTTCCGCGTCAGACAGATTCCGCCTTATGCAGCATGAATTAATGTAATTTTCTATGGGTTCGCCGGGACTTGAAAAAATTTCCGCGGTAGACAGATTTCCGGCTTTTACAGAGTCCGCCTTAGACAGAATTTACTGTATTTTTTCAATTCACCATTGCCGATACGTATTGCACGTATTGCCGATTAGTAACAAATAAACCATACTTAAAACAAAATAGGATTTTTTAAAGTACTAGGGGGCTCTGCCCCCTACGAGCTACGCTCGTCAACCCCCGTTCAGACACCGCAGACTCTAACAGCACGCTAATTTGATCGCCTTTAAAAAGATTTCGGAAGATTGAATTATAATCTGAATCTGACAATTATAATCTGACGTAATTTTCACCAAACTTTCTCTTTTTAATATTCACGTCAAAATACTTTTGTTAGAAATGAAATATTATGATCATCTTAAAATGTCAAGTGAATGTCTCGCGCAATTTTTTAATTAAAACTGTTTTGCAATATTATTTTTTGTTCATTTTACGTAATAAGTGTAATATGACGTAAATTCTCCTATTTAGGATTTCTAACGCATGTTAATGAATTTATTATTTTACAATATTCTTTCTCATTTAAAATTCACATGTAACTATAGTTTTCATGGCGTAATTTTCAATGAGTTCCTGCTTTTTATATTTTTTGTTTATAATAGTCACGTGTAAAATAAATTTTTAATTTGAAGCAAACATTATTGCTTGCGCTGTTAGTACAGTTGGCAGCAGTTTAAATTAATACAATTTTCTAAAATGTGTAAAAAAATATCTCTCGAAATGCTGAAAATTTGAATTTAAAATAGAAATAAAACCTCGAAAAATTATTCAAATTAAAAAACTAACTGCAATCTGCACACCGGGAAATTCTGACGCATAAAATGATCTAAAAATGATTAAATTCCTATGTACAGTTTTTGCTCCTATAAAACTTTTTTAATGGAACGATTTTGTCCAACTTTGCATTAAATATCTCTTAAAATAATTCTGCGATTTGAAAACTGTCTGCATCAGCGTGTTTATCAAACATTTTTCTATAATACTACCGATTTTCATATTTTTGTATGCAACAGTTTTTTTAATATTAACGAAGAAAGACCTCCGGTCACAAAAAATTCAAAACCGGCGGCGGCGGCGGCGGCGGTGACAGCGGTAGTTACCTTTTTTTAGAATAGAGAGATTTTTCCCATGATTTATTTAAACAAAGAAAGCCGAAAAACATTTAAAAAATTATTTTTGAAAAATCAGGCATTTAAGGGTTAAACAATGCCAAATTTCATTATGGAAAGTTATGCTGAAAATTACAAGTTAAACAGTGAAAATTGTAAAGAAAGTCCGTGAGATCGCTATCTGCCATACTAAACTCCAATAGCATACATAAATTAAAGATTGTCTAAGGATTTTTTTTTTTTCCAATAAGTTTAAAGGTCAAAATTTTAGACGAAAAGTGAATTTTTATTCAAAATAGTGCACGTTTCTTATCTTTTCAAAAATTAAAAAAATTCAGCCTATGGCCGTTAGCTACAGCCTTATTTTACAAGAAGAAACAAAGATTTTAATATTTTTTTTGTTTCTACAGGAAGTTAGGATGTTGCCCATCTTGTGCTGCCATCCATGCTGCCATGTTTTGGTACAGGTCAACGCGGCTGGAGGTTTCCGACGTAATATGTGACAAAACTTAAAAAAAAAAAAAAAAAAAAAAAAAAAAAAATTCAATACTTGAAGCAATAAAAAACAACGTGGGATTACTAGTTTTTCAATTAATTTTAATCCCTTTCTAAAAACAAATCAATTTTTCGCCACCGAGAACGTAACCCTTACAGTTGGTTAGTGCATGTAAAGATGGATATTTGTTATCGATTTTCCATCCACTGTTTGATTTGTTAGAATTATAAAAAATGGTGTACACAGGTGTTTCCAACGAGAATAAGGCATTTTAAATATTTTTACAATTTAAACAAAGTAATTTTAAGGCATTTTTCCATTAGCCGAGCACAGGTCTTAACCCCTTCAGGACGAGCGTCTTTTACAAAATTTTTAATCTTTATTCACCGGTTTTTTAAAACAGAAAATTTTTGCCTCATTGAATCGGTAAAATGCTCGGATTAAATAAGGTAAAATTTACAATAAAAATTTACTGGTGAGAATAATCACTGATTCTGAGCACCTTACGCGGCACGAATACCGGTCGCTCGTCCCCAAGGGGTTAAAGCGCCAAATATTCTTTATGGCAACATCTGCATACAAGTTACAATAGCAATGGAGATAATTATGCGACAAATCACCCTCGCCAAAATAGGCCAACTGGCTATGAAACTGCAGTAATGAAATTGTTTTAACGCTAAAAAGTAGAAAAATAAATAAATAAAGAGCGTAATATTTAAAAATATATACACGTATAATTATTTAGTATAAATTAAATTATGATTGTACGTTGAGAAAACAATTTCGAAATCCTGAATAGACAGTTTAAGTAACACTTTTCTACTTTCCTGTTGCCGTATCTCAAAGAAGGAACAGAGCAAATATTATATTACTAGCCGCCCTTCGCGACCAGTTTGGTCGCCTTTAAATCTATGCTGAGCATTGCATCGTGTTACTTTTATTCATAATTTAATTTACTTGCTCAATCCTTCGCCAAATATTCTGAATATTCTGATACAGAAATCATGAACTCGATATTTTTATGTTAGCCGAGTGCAGGTGATAAATCGCCAAACATTGTACCCGTCGTATTTTTTTCTTATTTCATTAATTTCATTTAAAATATAATACTTTCACTCATTTTATTTAAAATACATAACTTTAATTTAAACGGAAATACTTAAAATTTATGATTCTCAATTTTCTCTTATTTCTTAAAAAAAAAAAAAAAAAAAGGAATAAATAATACCATAAACTATGACATTTAATTTCAACATCAAAGTTTTGTTGTAATTTACCTCGCGAAAAATTGTTTAAGACAGTCGCATGAGTTGGACTATTAAAATACTGATGATATGATGGCGATAGAACAATATTTGGCGATTTATCACCTGCGCCCCGCTAACATTAAATTACCAAATTGGCTGTTTGGCATATAAAAAGTGAAGCGGTCAACCTGGAACTATTGATGACAGTCACATGACTTAGACTATTATTATAGAGATATATATTTTAAATAAATTCACTAGTTCGCGCTTTCTACAAAGAGTATATCACAGCAATGAATTATTCACATTCGGGTACAGCGCCAAATCAAAGTATTGTAAAGAAAATTTGTTGAACCAACATGAATTGCAGTCATGAATTTAGACGTTTTAAAAATAAACATTCAATGTTTATAAAAGAGTATTTTAAAAAACTATTTTTTTACAATTGCACATATAAAATTGCTTTCTTACTGATATACTGAAATTATCTTACTGATATTCATATTTTTTCAGACAGTAACTCCACATTATTAGGCCTTAAGGAGACAGTGGACGCTCAAAATCATTTTTTTTTTCATTCTTCACTCAACTGTACGGAAAATTTGCATACATAATAAATCATACATTTTCTAAATAAATAAATTAATTTTATTAAAAAATGTGTGTAATTATGTAAGTTATTATTTAAAATATGTTAATTAACCACTCTAATTAAAAATACTCCATGCGCATTAAATTTGGCTTTAGGAACCTGGTGCTTTGTTAAGTGATAGCTTTGTAATATTGCAGCAAAAGATAGTATAGGTTTTAAAATTATGCAAATACAGTAGAGCGCCGATTATCCGAAAAAGTCGGGACCGACCCTAGTTCGGATAAATGGACAGACAATTTAAGAGATGTTTCTGACTATACTAAAACCTTCACACGTTATATAAGCTTAGGGCTGGCAGTACCAGTTAGTGCTGGCATGTTTGTTTTCTTTCTTTTTGTCTTTAAAAGAAAAGAAAATGTTGTTGTTTACATTTTTATCATAATTTTTTTTCTCTTTTTATCATTTTCTAAACTACAGAGGTTATAATTTAAGAAAAAAAGCTTTTGATTGATGCTTGGTTCAACGAAGACATTCTTTTCACTGCTGCCATACCTCTAATTATTCTTAAATCCGTTAGTTGAATAGGATTAGCGTTCTTCTGCCGTTCGAGCCATTTCAAAGCTGTTTCCAAACATTCAAAGGCTTCGTTATGTGATGGACCGGGGTTATTTTCAGAGTATTCGTTTTCATTTTCTTCAATTTCTTTTTCATCATGAATCTCATCCATAATCTCATCATCATTTAAAATCTGATATCCAGGGTCATATATACTTCACTATTTAACCACTCGTTAATTTCATTTTGTTTATAGCTTAGGATTCTTTCTCCTTTATTGTTTTTACATTCCTTATTTTCAGATCCACTACACTTTTTTCTTTATTTAAAATTTTATTCCAAGCCATTGGATAATTGGGAGTTCGGTTAAAAAAAATTTTGGGAGAAATCGGCTATTTTGGATAACTGGAAGTATGGTTAAAAAATTTTTTTTTAGCGAAATAGGTTGTTCGGATAATTGGATGTTCGGTTAATTGGAGTTCGGATAATCTGCGCTCTACTGTATGTTGAGAAAAAATAATAATTAACTTCCAATATTTACACTTTTGTATGAAATTTCACGGAAAAAAGTTATATAACCATCAAATTTTCCTACTAAATACAGTAATGCATAATTAAATAATACTAAGTTTTGAAATTTAGCATAATCCAAACAATAATGCTTAATATTATGAAAATTTTATATAATAAATAAGGCGCATAGAGCATTTTGAATATATTAACACGACTAAAATTCTAATTTTGAGAAAACGCGTTTTGAAGTTTTATTTTTAGTGTAGGAGAGACCGGGCTAGTAGGCGCAGTTTTTAGTTATTGATTTTTATTAATTTTTTGTTTAAGTATTTTATGCAATTTTAACTGTACTTTTAAAGAACAGGCAGAGATGATAGGGATGACCGCCCCGGGAACCCAGCTTTCGCTTTAGAGTATAAGTGCAATCCCGGGGGGAGACTCAAATCCACTGCATATGGTAAGATACATTAACAATGACAATATTTTTAAAACAGTTAATAACATACAGAAAAATAAATTCAGTTTGCTGTTTTTGACTCTGAAACTCACAAGAAGTGTCATCAGTACATACATTGACAGCAATTGCACTATGTTGTATGCATGCATAAACAATTACAAGACATGTTTTTTTAATATTAGAGCTGAAAAACTTTAAGTGAAATGCATATGCTGATAAATATAATAAAAATACTAAATAAACAAACCAAAGGAAATAAGACAAATATTTACATTATGTACAAAACAGGGGCTCCTGTCTGAAATGGGAGCTGAAAACAACGAGTTTGCTCAGCTAGCTCAGAAAGGGAGGGGATTGGTAAATATAAATTCGTTGTCTTCTAAAAATTTCATACAATCCGCTATACGTTGCAGGAGAACTGGACGGTCGAGCAGGTAAGTTAGCCAGTCAGACAGTGTCATCTGTTGTGGCTTTTTTACGTAATAGTGGGACGTTAATGTGCAATGTAAAATATAGTGTAATGATGTTGATAAGGATCCACAAATGCAAAGAGGTGAGTCTCGTTTATTTATGGTATATAAGTGTTGTTGGAAGGGTCCATGATTTGTGAGAAAGAGATACAGGTATCTTTTACTTATGAAAATGTTTTGTGAGACCTTAGGTATGAAGTCATGCGTGTATTGACCCACCTGCACTGTAGACCAACGTTGTTGCCATCGGTGTAGCATTTGTTTTTTTAGTTCTAATGGTTGGTTGGTTGGTTGTATTTATGACGGCCAATTATCTGCACGAGGGATATAGGCACAGGGGGAGTGCCCTTCGTGGGGGTCTTTCTAAGGGAACCTAACCCGTATTAACGCTTGGAAATCCAAGGTTCGAAGAAAACCACGAAAACTCCGAACGATTAGGCCGACGGGCGCGATTGGGATCGAACCCAGCACCTCCCGTCTACCAGTTTCGAGAGCAGAACCTCTCAGCCACTGGTGGGGCTTTTCAGTTCTAATTTCAATGTTGATTGTGGGAATGTTAATGGTAAAGTTAAATAATCGACTGCCGACCTCGCCAGCTGATCGGCCAGTTCGTTGCCCGTTATACCAGAATGTCTTTTAACCCAATTAAAGAAGAACGATTTTTCTGAGGACTGAAGGAGTAAGGTTATGTCTAGAACTAAGTGATTATTGTTATCAAATTTTGAAAGGGCCATTATACCTGATAAACTGTCTGATGAAATTAAGTATTGGGAGTCAGAGTCCTCTTCTGCCCAACGAATCGCCTCCTTCATTGCAAAGAGCTCCGCCTGGAAGGCAGAGTTCCCCGGATCAAGCCTTGCACTCCAGGAAAAAAAGTGTTAGCTTTGCCTATAAACACAAAAAGCTGCCGCAGTTCCTACTTCTGTTTTAGACCCGTCTGTAAAGATGTGTGTTGATCCATTAAAGTCTTTTGTTGAACAAATACTAATACCGTTTGAAAGTGAAGAAATCTGATACTTTGAACATTTTGTTGAATACATTGGGGCAAAATAAGAAATATTAGAAGCACCCAGGCGAGTGATCCGAGCGAACTCAGCCTCCGCTTCTAATTGTATGTCCAATGGAGGAAGACCCGTGAGGAACTGAAGTGCTGCGGTAGAAGTGTTCCTATAGGCTCTGGTGATCAGGAGAAGTGCCCTTCTCTGAGCCGCTAGAATATGGCGAACTCCATGCGACTTCCGCATTCGCGGAAACCAGACTGCACATGCGTACGCCAGTTGCCGCTGTAAGATGGAAGAGTACCAGACTTTAAAGAAGTATGATGGAAGACGACCTGATACTGAGGAGAATTTGTATAAATTTTGCATGATTTTTATTATTTCTTGACGCTTTGAAGCCAGGTGGCGCAAGAATGAGAGGTGTTGATCAATTTTGATTCCAAGATAATTAATTGTTTTTTCTGACTTTATATTTTTACCATGTAGTTTAAAAAGTGGGCCCCGTTAGAGAACTTTCGGTTTACCAAACGTTATAGAGCGCGACTTTTCGAAAGAAATTGTTATTTTGTGAATTTTCGCCCAGTTTTGAATAAAGTCTAGTACTCTGTTCCCTCGTTGTTCAAGTAATGCTCTTGTTGGGCCCCAGACTATAAGTAAAACATCATCCGCGTATGCGACTATCACACAGAACTCAAACAGCAAGGTCCGCAGCAGAGCCTCGAGGAGAGCCAACCATAAAAATGGCCCCAGACAGGAGCCCTGAGGACAACCCTTTGAGAAAAAATACAGAAGATCTGGCAGCTGCCAGTCCACCAAAGCCTGCCTGCCCGACAGGAAGGAGGCAATTACATTAATTAGCTGAGGTGATAAGTTTAAATGGTGTAGTGCCTGTAGTGCTAGGTCCCATGGGAGATTATCAAAAGCCCCATAAAATCTAGCGAAATAAAAGATGTATAATTTTTATTAGATTTGTTAATATCTATGTAAGATAATGCCTGTTCTAATGCTGTTTCGATCGATTTTAATTGAGTAAAACCGTGTTGTAGGCCTGTTAATGCGTTACTTTGAGTTAGTGAATAATTAATTCGTCTTAAAAACATTTTTTCATAGATTTTACCAAATATCGGGTGTAGCGTTATTGGTCTATAAGAGGTGTGTTCATTTGCTGGTCTACCTTCCTTCCTAATGTAGACGAGCTCGCCCACCTTCCAGGCCTCCGGGAAATAGTTTAAACGAAGTGCACTGTTATACATGTCTAGAAGAGTTAAGGGGATTTTAGAAAAGAGAGATCTAATCATCCGATGGTCTATTCCGTCGGGACCTGGAGCTTTGTTTTGGTTAAAGCTATAGATTGCATTTCGCAGTTCTTTTATTGTAAAGTTAGGTTGGTCTGCGTGAGTTTGTTGTGAGGTTGCCATATTTGGCTGAGCTGGTGATCCCGGTGATGCACCAAAAATTTTTTCTGTCAGTGTAAACAAAGAAGAGGACCTGGAAGCTGGGAATGACGAGTCCGGCAGATAGCTAATCTGACAGTCTTGAAAGTCCTGAAAAGCCAGTTTTTTAGATTTGCCAAATGGGTCAGTTTGTTTCTTACAAAAATTTACCCAGGCGTCTTTCTTCACTCTTTGAATCAATTTCTGATATTTGGCACGCTCTCTTTTGTAAATTTGATATTCTACCGAGTCTAAGTTCGTCTTCTTAGCTTTTGTATAAAGTGCTTTTACTTAATTTCTTTGAGAACGAAGGTCCGTTGACCACCAGGAGAACTTGACCTGTCTGAATGGAGGTTTTAGTTTAAAGGATGCATTTGCACTATTTTGAATAATATTTTGAAAAGATTTGTAGGTCTGACGTGAGTCTACTGAAGAAAAAATTACGGAATTTAAATAGCATGAGTTTTCAACCATGCCTATGAATTTGTTGAATGGGACATTTTTTGTTCTGAAGCGACGTTTCGGAAGGATCGGGATTGGAAACAAAAGATCTGTTACGATAGGCCGATGGTCACCGAAAAGCTCAGGGAAGACATCCCATCCTCGAAAGTAGCTGAATAGTGGTTGTGTACAAATTGAGAGGCCAGGGCGCCCTCCCCTTTTGCCGGACTCATAGGTTGGTGTACAGGATGGTGAGTTTAAGACAATCAAGTTATTTGCTAATAAAGAATCTACGAGTAGTTGTCCTCTGTCGTCGTCACGAGTATAGCCCCAGAGCTGGTCGTGTGCATTGAAGTCACCCAGGACTAGCTGGTACTCACTCTGGCGTGCGGAGCGCAGCCAGTCTTGTACGTCCACTTCAAAATCTGAACGTGGAGGGCTGTATAGGGTGCGTATGCTCAGAATAAAATTTTCTAGTTCTAGGTTTACAAAGATGGAATGATCTTTTTTTGCCGAGATACAGTGCTTTAAATTTTGATCCAAAATTATTATGTGGCTATTGTTGGAGCTAGAGCTGTAACAGGGAACATGAACTGGGAGAGAAGATGGGCGTTTGTTAAAGAGATAGGCATCCTGGACGCATGCCAGTGAGAATTTCTCGTGAATTATGAAACGGATAAATGCTGCCATGTTGGACTTACTGTTCTGTAGGTTACATTGTATTGCACGGAATTTTATGCAATCTTAGTGTCCTTTGTGCTACTGCTTCTCGTTGTTGTTTAATATATGTCGGGCAGCGTCCATCGAAACATGTGTGATTTGTTGGAATGTCCTTTCCTGGAGCTTCTCTACATCTGTTTCCCTGTATGCAGTTGATACACTTTGGTTCCTTCGCCGTACATTCGTTTACATGGTGTTTCTCTGAGCAATAAGCGCAAGTTAGTTCATTTGTACAGTCTCTTAATACGTGGCCTAGTCTTTGACAGTTGAAGCAACGTGGTATTAGAATATATGGCTTTACTGTACATCTGTTAAAACCAAAGCACGGTTTCAGAGATTGCAGTTGCAATGCGTCCCTTTCATGCATTTGGAGAACTAGATGTGAAGTTGCTTCTCCCCTTCTTCCTTTCATCACTTTCAGCAGCTTGAAGGAGACATTATCCTTTCGTAGACATTTATTAAGAGCTGGGATTATGATGTTTTCTTCATAGTTTTGAATTGCTTCATCATTTTCTAATTGTTTGTCTCGGTTTTCTGATTTATTGTCTATTTTCAACTTCATCGGGCTTCTGGCGCTCCAAATACTATCACCCGTAGCATCTTCGGTGGTTTCTCTGTTATGTTTATCATGTGATTGAGTTTTTCACTCGTTTGGAGGCTGGTTCTTATCTGTGCAAGTTCTTCATCATTGTTACAGGTTATTAGGAATTTCCCAGATCTTGTAGGGATACAGTCTGAGGTCTGTAGTTTTCTTTGATCCACTTCAGTATTTAAGACATTCCTTAACTCCTGGACTTGAATTCCATCTGTTTTCGAGCTCAGTATTAGTTGGGCTATAAATACCCGGAGTTTTGAAGTTGTAGCTTTCGTAGTTTATATTTAACGGAAGCCTAAAGTAAAAGGAAAATTTGTGCGCCAACCTACTCTGTCACAGGACAAGTTGCCTATACCTATGGGGTAAGTTGGCACACGCTTTATAAAAATTTAAATGAAGCTGAAATAAGACACGCAGTTAAGCGAAATCAATTTCATTATTACCAGTAAGTTTAAACAAAGGCGTTATAGCCGTACAATGTAAATTCTAAATTATACAGACATAAAAATCTATACTAATAAAAGAACAAATAGCTCTGTCTGTCTGTGTGCAATGTCTAGCAAAATCTACGGAACGTACGAGGCTCAAAATTTTTTTGAAGCTAGATCAAAGTGTCTCATGATGCACCATAGCTTCAGAATTTTAATATTCTAATTAACAGCTGAGTTATTAATTATCAACCGTCACTCACTTTGATTAAAAATCCATTTCGGAAGGGAAAATCTGACGCATGCGCTGATACGCAAATGAAGAATGGAAAAAGATATTTCGGCGGTATTTTGTCATTATTTATTAACTAACATCGTCCAAACAGCTTAGTAAAGTTTAAAATGGAAGACATGTTCTGAAATATTTTGCTCTTACGTCTCAAATGCTGCGATCAATTAAAAAATATATCGCAATTAACACCTTGAAAAACTAGTATGTTGTGGCCATCACAAAACTTTCTTCTATATAAATCACGTCAATTAAATCATTTAAATAGTACAAGAAATGACAACGATTTAGCACCAATTCATATCAAAGTGTATCTGAATTTGAAGTTGGATGAAAATTCGTGCATTAGTTCTTGAGATAGAGCTATAGCGGAAATTCTGAAAAAAATGTAGCATAGCAGCGCCACCTGTTGAGCGATTTACACCAAAAGTAAACAGCACTAAACGCTATCAAGGTATACCTGAATCTCAAGTTTGTTGAAAATCCAAGCATTAGTTCTTGAGATAAAGCTATTGCGGAAATCGCAAAAAATACAGCATAGCAGCGTCACCTGTTGAGCGATTTACACCAAAAATTAAACAGCACTAATTTATACATCAATTCATGTCAAGGACTAACTAAATCTGAAGTTTGATGAAAATCCGTGCAATAGTTCTTGAGATACAGCTCTTGTGGAAATCGTGAAAAATGCAGCACAGCAGTGCCACCTGTTGAGCGATTTACACCAAAAATTAAACAGCACTAATTTATACATCAATTCATGTCAAGGACTAACTAAATCTGAAGTTTGATGAAAATCCGTGCAATAGTTCTTGAGATACACCTCTTGTGGAAATCGTGAAAAATGCAGCACAGCAGCGCCACCTGTTGGGCGATTTGCACCAAAAATTAAGCAGCACTAATTTATATCATGGACTAACTGAATCTGAAGTTTGATGAAAATTCGTGCATTTTTTCTTGAGTTAGAGCTATTGCGATAATCATGAACAATGCAGCATACCAGCGCCACCTGTTGGGCGATTTTCACAAAAAAGTAATCAGCACCAAACTATATCCTGGACTAACTGAATCTGAAGTTTTATGAAAATCCGTGCAGTAATTCTTGAGATACAGCTATTGCAGAAATCGTTAAAAATACCGCATAGCAACGCCACCTGTTGGGCGATTTTCACCAAAAACTAATCAGTTTCAGTTTATATCAAGGTCTAACTAAATATGAAGTTTTGTGAAATTTCGTGCATTAGTTCTTGAGATAGAGCGCCCACAAAATTTGTGTCACATACAGACAGACAGACGGGCAGACAGACAGACAGATAGACTCACAGACAGACATTTTGTAAAAACATGTTTTTTGGAATCTCTGACTGAAACCGTGTAAATCCGTCGAAAACTGGAATTCGAAAATTTTCATGAAACCAATACTTTCTTCTTGTAAAGATAGAAGAAAGTAAAAAGTTTAAAAAGGATCGTTTTTCTGAAAAGCGTTTTTCTCCCTTATTACAACACCTCCCCAGTATGCAATTTTAAAGGTACTGACAAGTCAAATATATGATTATAAAGCTGAATCCTTCTTCAAAACGATGGTGCAATTGGTTTTTAAAAATTTGAATTTTAACCCTTTCAAATACACCGCCAAATGCAGGTCACTTTCCGCCTCATAAAGATGATTTACATTTCGGTTAAATGTTTATCCTCTAAAATATGCATATTTTTTATGAAATTTTAAAAAGGGCTTGGTTTTAGTAATATTTACGATCCATTAAAATTTACAACAATAATCATTTATTGTATTATGCAAATGAAACTGACGCGACGCGGAAAAAAATAAAGGCAGAAAATATTTACGCTCCGATATGGAAGTTAATTTACTAAGCATTTCGTAGCAGTTGTGGCGTAGTGGCTTAACCCCTTGGTTTTCTGTACGAACAGACCCAGGTTCGAAACTAGGCAAGGCAAAGTTGAAATTTGAATTAGTAGATTTTTTCTAGTTTAAGGATTTTAGTTTTCTTTGAAGGGTATCTAAAGTGAAAGAATGTTCCGACGATTACGTTATAAACACGCTTTACTCTATTAGAAAATAAATTTGCTGGATAGTACCTTTTTTAAAAATGTATATAGCATATTTGCTTGCAGTTTTATTATGTCTTTTCCAGTATTACAGTTTCGGATGCATTTGTAATTACTTTTTCATCTAAAGATTTTAAATAAAAATTTAAAATATTAAAAACATAATTAAATTTTAATTGAGTTCACCAATTAATTTTGAATAAAAGAGTTTAAAACGTGAGATAAATAAAAATTCAAACTTTCCAACTGAACATGAGTCGGGCCCTGGTAATTCGCAAAGTCTCTACCTCCTCCCCCGCCCCATTCTGTACCGACCTGCGATACAAATTTCCGGTTCATTTAAGAATGTTATTATGGGCTTCTCCGTGCATAATTTTAAAGTTGAGTCTTGGAGTCTTCTTCCCAGACCAATACCCTCATATTTTTATTGAGGCCCCAGGGCCCTTTTTCAAACATTTACCCCCTTTTGGTGCATTTCTTTAAACTATTATTTTAACGAATAATTCATATTATTCCCTATGCTTAATTTTAACTAATTGAAGATCTAAAGCGCTAAGTACTAAGACATTTTAACATGTTTCATGTTAGTGCCCTGTTTTTAATTATCAATTGGCCCCCCCTTTTACAGCTCCTTTAAAAATGGTCAACTTCAGAAACTTTTTTTTAACAACTTCTTAGGACTTCCAGACACTATATAAGTGACAAAAAAAAAAAAAAAAAAAAAAAAAAAAAAAAAAAAAAATCAGGCCTTAGCTACCACCAATTTTGAATATTAATCGCCACCACTTTTTTTCGAACATTAATCTCCTTTTTTAGCATCAACTTACGTTTACTCACCGCAGCCGTACATTAAAAATCGCGTTAATTTAAAGGTAACTTTAAAAAATGGATTTCATCAGTTTAATACATATCGTGTTAATGTTAAAAGTAATTCATGAAATTTACAAGGGGAGAGGTCATCTTCCACCGCTTGGGGGCGCATTCTTTCCTCCAATTCTAAGGACCTAATTTCAACGGGATTTGGTTCATTCAACTTGGATTACAACTACAACTACTTTCTGTATTATGAAATTTTATCTTAGACTTCAGTTACCAATATTTTCTAACATTCATGATGCATTCTTTTTATGTCTACTTTGTTTCTACTTTCTGTATTATTAAATTTCATCTTAGACTTCAGTTACCAACATTTTCTAACATTCAAGATGCATTCTTTTTTTTCGATTCTATGCGCTTGATTACTACGAGGTTTGGCTTACTCAACTTGGTTTTCGATTGTCTCCGGCACGTGCGGCGCACTTCTGGTACATGCTGCCTTATGTAGCGTGGACCCAGGTTACAGGCTCGTTTGGAAAGAAGTTTGATGGGAACGTACTAGACGATGCGGAAGGCAATGGGTCCTCCGAAATTAGGTTCATTTAAAAGAATTTCAAAAGATATAAAATCATAGAAACTTGAGTTTTGTTTAAGGTTATTATTTACGGACCCTGGGCAAAGCCGGGTGGGTCTGATAGTAATAAATAAAACATTAACATTGAGTAACTTCTATCCTACTCTACATCGTCGTCAGAGTTACAGTTGTCACAAATAAAAAATCGAATGTCTCCG
Organism: Maratus speciosus; assembly: GCA_963932465.1. Lineage (NCBI taxonomy): Eukaryota > Metazoa > Arthropoda > Arachnida > Araneae > Salticidae > Maratus > Maratus speciosus. The sequence goes on along the minus strand of OZ010800.1, from coordinate 401,346,231 downwards.
TTTGGGCAAGCCTCGTGTGCCCAAAATCTTGCATTGTAACCACTTTTCTCGTTGTTTGCTGTTTTTCAAGCTACCAGCACACACTAAACACCGAGCCAACTTACCCCGTGTTCAATGCGCCTACTAGCCCCATAATAAATTTCTTCACAAAAGGGACACGTAATCCTCTAAGCATAAATAATCCAAGTAAGTCACATATGGGGTAGGTACAGTTAATCATACACTAAGAAAAACTGCACAAGTTAAATCGCAATTATTAAGATAAGTATTAGAAATCAGAAAAAGAATGAAGCAACAAAAAAAAAATAACTTATGAGTGAAAAAAACAGAAAAATCGTAATAAATGTCCACTGCACGTAGGTAACGCTGCAAAACTACAATGAGGATTGTAAAAAGCAATAAGAAAGGTACTCTGTGACTGGTTGCGCAATCTATCCACAAACAGGCGATTTATGAGGACTGCGCCTACTTACCCCCTGTAGCCAACTAGCCCCGGTCTCCCCTAAGTCATTTACAATGTACATATTTAAAATGCTTGTAACTTCGCTGAAAATCATTGCAATTGCGAGCGGTTTTTTGCAAATGATGCAGTTAAGATTGAAGTATATTAATAAACAAAAAGAAAAAATTGTAACGACATGTATAATAATCACTTATAAACAGATTAAACTAAATAATGCTCTAAAAAGTATAAAATGTCTTTATTTAGATTAACGAACATTTCATCGCACAAACGGCGACATTTTTAAAATCGTTCGTGATAGAAAATATTTTCACAAAATTTAAAAACAATAACTTGGTATTCAGAAAATCCACTTTTTGGCATTATAACATATTGCAAAGGTTTTCAATCTTGCGACTTTGTACCAATTCTTTCAGGCGGTTTTTACCGTATGTATATTTTTCCAGGCTGTGCATGTGCATTTTAAATTTTGTGAAAATATTTCCCATCATGAATGATTTTGAAAATGTCGCCGTTTGTGCTATGAAACGTTCGTCAATCTAAATAAAGACATTTTATCCCTTTTTATAGCATTATTTAGTTTAATAAGAAAAAATTGATTTTTTAGTCTATTTTTGCCCAACAGAAGGCCCACAGTCTCCTTAAACGTCTAAAACCAAAAATCCCAATAATCTTTAAAATATTAGAACAATTAATAAGAAACTCAAAGTTTAAAGCAACAATATCCTGGTTAAAAGGGCAAATTTTCATAACGCACTTGATTCATTAACCGAACAACCACTATTAAATAATTCAGAAAATTATTATAATAATAACACTTTTCCCAATCTCATTTCTAAATAAAATAATTCATGAAAAGTTACTAACAGATTGAAACTGTTATCAGGACAGATCCATAGTGACATGGATAAACATACTTACAGTTTTTTCCAAAAATTTAAAAGGATTTAAAATCCAGAGGAATATTATAATTAGTTTCTTACTGGACTTGGCAGCATCCGCAATTTTCTTCTTGAAATCAAATTAAGGTCCAATTATTGAGTGCGACACTCCTATGAGCACCTACTCATTTATGTAGATGATAATAATTGTCCTTTAGTGACATTCCACTTGTAATACCACTACTTAATCACAAAAGAAAAACACTTCCTCATTTTTATAAAAAAACAAAAAGCAATTTTGGTTAAAAGATTAAAAGAAAATTACAGGATGTTAAATCTTTACTATTCATTTAGAGAATAATTAGCAGCCTTCGCCCGCTACACTGGTCGGTTTCTCCAAACAAAATTTTAATCAAACGAAATATATCGGTGTATTTAATCTTGTGTTTCATAGCAATATATACATTTATCTCCAATGATCTTCCGCATTTACTGAAAACAATATGAACACCATTACGGTTTTATATCTTCTAATGTCTCAGGCAAAGTTTAGACTGTTAAGAAGCAAATCTAGTTGATTATTTACAATTGAATATGGAAAAGAACGGAAGAACAATATGTAGCATATTAAAATCATCCCTGAAAATTTAAAAATGCAAATCTCATCAAAATCCGTTTAGTAGAACCTTCTAATAAAACAAATTTTTCATAATCAGGTTCACCAGATTATAGAGCATTCGTCTATAATTCTATAGCAAAGCAATGTAGAACAATATGTGTTATATTCTAAAACCTTTTCTTAAAAATTATATAACATGCAATGCTGATTCCATCGAACTTAATTTAGTAGAACCTTTTAAAAAGGCTAATTTTTCCAAATAGGGTCCGCTGATTAAAGATCTTTCGCATATAATTCTATCTAATCAAAACAACTCATTGTAAATGATTCCGCCAAGCCATAAACCTAAAACGTCAGCCATAAAAAGAAGTGATATCACATAAAAAGAAGCGATATAGAAGTGCATACTCAGAGTGCCGTTTAAAAATCTATCACTAATCATAATGTTTCCAAAGGACTCGGAGTGAGGTATAGTATGTGAAAACGGCTGGTGACCTGCAGGCTTTTATAATGTTTGTTCTTCCTGCACTTACATATGACTATTTGTTTAACAATTTTCTTCTTGTATTACTGATCCTATTAAACTGTGAAAATTCGAAGCTTGTGGTGTTTACATGCTTATTCTTATTTAACATCATGTGATCGATTTGTTCATTTTATTTACCATTATTTGAAAGAGAAAGGCCACTTTTAGGAGGCGGATTTTCTAAGTTAACATGTAATAAACATTTTGAGTTTGTAAAATAATAATAAAAAATAATGATCATATGAATATTACTAACAATGCACCTAATAATAGACGTTAACTGAACTAAGATATATTGCAGTAAAGCCTACGGAAACGGAATTGCACATGACAGGGGAAAAATCTGTTCTAGTTACAATAGTATTATATAATATTGATATTACAAAAATGCTGTTCGTAAGTGTCCCAATTATTGTACTGGCTTAGATAGTTTTGGGGGGAGCGTTAATTTATTTGGCCTATTTTAGATTGAGATATTCTTTATTTCGGGAAATTTTTTTTTGGAAAGTTAAGAATGGGGAAGGAAAATTCGGGTAGTTACTTTTTTCGGCAGTTGTGCGAATTCTTTGTTAGGAAAATTTTGCGAACGGGGATTTTTTATATTGGAGAGGGTTTTCTTTAGATTTCTTTGGCAGGTAAATTAATAGTGTATAGGTATTAGATATGTTTGAAGTTCATTTTTTTGACCACGTGTATGGTGGTTTAAAAGTTTAAGTAGATTGTAAATTATTTTTCAGACAAGGAAATTTTATAGTAACCCAGCATTTGTTTTTTCGGCTCTAAATGTATTTCGAGAAAAAGGTTAGGACATGCATTTAGTCCAACCCTTTTTCTTTGTTGTTTGCCGGGGGGGAGGGGGGGTGTAAGGAACCAGTAACTTTGGTACAGAGGCTCTCTAGTGGTTTGAAGGTGAACATGGTGTAAGAGGTAACTCTAATATAGAGGCACTCTAATTGTCCGCGGTGCATTTTTAATTAGGTGTTCACTGTTCCGCGAGTTAGTGGTAACCGTATGCAAATTTATTTGCTCAGTCTGTCAGAGTATAAATTGGGGAGCGAAATTATGTAAAGCGGTTAGTCAGTGTTTAGTTGGTTAGTTAGACGTTGGAGAGAGTGTGAGTTGGCGTAAGTAAGTTTGGTGTGGAAAAACGGCCTGTAAGGCTGGAGCTTAGCCTGGGAACAAGAGCAGATCAGTGTCCTGATTCTGCCCTTCTTGGAACGGGTTACTTTCTCGTAATGCGCCGACGAAGTGATATTTTCCAATTCTGCCCCTAACGTGTTGGAATTCTTTCCCATTCACCGGGGTTGCTTCGTCGTAATTCATCCCGACTGCTATCAGCAGCCGGAACGGATTATTTGTGTCGGTTTAAGATGGCGTTTATATATGCATCTCTTGTAAATGAGGATAGATAGACCTTTATTATTATTATTATTCAGTTTTGTTAGGTTCATTACTAGAAATAGTTTTACCTTAAATTAAATGTAAATTAATTGAGGATGAAGCATGGTTTTTCAATTATTTGGCTAATATAGCTTGTATTTTAAAACTTATATAAGAAAAAAAATCTTTATGCTAAAATATATTTTTGAGAATACAACTTATTGCACTAATCCAAAAGTACAATTACAAATAATTTTTGTTTAAATAATCCCTTGATTTTGATCTAAACAATAAAAAATATATAATTGTTAATGTAACATAATTATGAGTGAAACTTAATTTTCCAATTATTTGACTGATATAGCTTGTCTTTTAAAGCTTGTATTCAAAGTAATAATAATGATAATAATCCTAAATAATACATTTGGCAAGATTAAAACTTATTGTACTAATTCAAAAATGTAATTACAAATACTTTTTGTATAAATAATTTCTTGATTTTACTCTAAATAATAATAAATATTATACCATTGTAAATGTAAGACAACCACGACTGAGGCATAATTTTTGAATTATATTTGACTAATATAGCTTGTATTTAAAAGATCGTATTAAAAAACTTTCATGCTGAAATATATTTTTGAGAAGATTAAAACTTGTTGTAATCCAAAAGTATAATTACAAATAGTTTTTGCTTAAATCCGTTTATTTTATCCTAAATAATAATAAAATTAAAATGTAAATGTAAAATAATTATGAGAAAGCATAAGGTTTTAATTAATTGGCCTATAGATTTACCATAGCTTGTATTTTAAAACTTGTATACATAAAAAAAAAAAGCTTGTATTAAAAAAGTTAGTATAATAAAGTGTAATTACATAAAAAAAAAAAAAAAACCTTCATGGTAAAATATATATTTGAGAAGATTAAAACTTGCTGTATTAATTCTAGAGAGTATTTACAAATAGAGCTTGTATTGAAAAAGTTAGTTTAATAAAGCGTACTCACATAAAAAAAGACTTTATGATAAATTTATATTCGAGAAGATTAAAACTTACTGTATTAATTCAAAAGAGTAATTACAAATAGTATTTGTTTAAATAATCCCTTGATTTTAATCTAAATATTAATAAAAATTATGTACAGTATATACTCGCGCAGGGGCGGATCCAGAGAATCGTTTTGGGGAGGGGGGGGCGATCCCGAGTGACATATAATCAATGTAGTCATAATTTCTGTTGCTCAAATCATTCCTTGCAGTTAATTTTTAAATGAATATGAAATAATTAATGCGATTTGAAAATATTACAGACTTTCGATTATCCGACGTCCGATTAACCGAAACACTCGGTTATCCAACACTCTTATTATATAATACCGCCCTCTCAAAATATGGTTTATTGCTACTTATTAGGTCGTAAAATTAAAAACGTTATAACAGAATTTATTTATTAAATGTCTTATTTTTTTCTTTTTCTTTTTACTCTTGTACTATGGTAATTATTTATCTTATTTTTTGTTCTTTTAGTTATAGTGAACAACATTAATAACACAAGCCTGCGATGATTGTGTTTTTTAACTTTTGGTAATTTATTTTGATGTATTTTTCAGCACTGAATACGAAAATGACCTTCATTTTTAACCATCACGTCACGATTTTCGCAAATCGTAAATTTCAAAGTTAAAAAGCAAAACTAGAAACCAGGAATTCTGCTTTTCAGAATTTAGTGTCGCCCCCGATGACAAAAAAATATATGTATATAAATATAGATACATAGTAGAGTCCCGATTATCCGAGTTAATCGAACTTATACCTTTGGAATGGATCATTTTCTTCTGATGGACTGGTGGCTTCCATTATTATGAAACAGTCGTTATAAATGAAGTGTTAGGTGAAGATGAAAGAGCAGTCGTAAAAAGTTAGAACTCTGATTTTCTGGTCAGAATGGAGGGGGGGGGGGGGGGAAATGGTCATAATTTTTTTTTTGAAAAAAAAATGGAAGCCATCAGTCCATCAGGAGAAAATAACTCGGTGAAAGCGGAAACTCCGATAATCGGGGCTCTACTGTAGTTCAGTTTTAAGACTTATAACATGCGATTTTATTTTACATAAAGTGACGCCATCCACATCCGCTGAAGAATTCATCATTTGCGATCCAGTGTTAAACAACATCTACAGTAAAGTATGCTTAAGACGTCACTATCGCTGAATAATACACACACACACAAAAACAAGAGATTTCGTCATTCAAAAAACTCGTCTAAAAATCGGCCATCTAAAGATTCACAAGCCTTCATTTGTTTGTATTATCATTATAGATATTTAAAATGAAATTTAGTTTCTAAAAGCTCCCTGTTTTATCAGAAATCTTTCATTTATATTTTTTGAAAATAGCACGTATTTTAACTTTTTTTTTCAGTTTTTATGGGAAAAATGGCAACAAAAAGATATAATTTCTATTTTTCTTTCACTTTCTACAGAAATGGAGTTCTTCCGTTGCAAATATTAAGCAAATGGCTCTAAAAACTACAAAAAAAAATTAATATTTCAAAAATAAATGGAGATGCAGTTTTTAAACAAATTGCATTATAAAGTACTTTTTTTTTCGAATATGACGGTATAAACATTGAAAATGTGCGATGCTTAGAAGTTTAAAAAATTGCTATAGAGTATTTAATCGTACTGCTTTGTTTCACGGCTGGCTTCTGTAAGGTAACGTTATTTTTTGGAGATGTCACAAAATAAGCTGGGAGAAAGAAATAGCATACCGTACCGGGGGCTAAAAATAGCGAAAATCTCTCAAAGCATTAACAAAAGAAGGTAAATGTTTTAAATACATCTGCCACAAATTTCTCAGCTTTATCAACCGCCAAAATAAAAGAGGATACCGAGATAAACCCCATAGGGAAGATTAAAAGAAAAGCGCGGTTCAAAGAAACTTCCACGCACGGAATAAAATTATAAGGATTTTAAGTACACAATATTTTACATGTTTAACTGTAAAAATTAATAGTATAAGCAAAAAAATGAATAAGTTATTATGAAAAAAGTTACGTCTGTTTTATAGTAGCAGATTTTCACAATATTTCGACTATTTAAAAATTTGCGATTTGTGAAAAATCCTGACGTGATGGTATGGTAAAAAATGAAGGTCATTTTTGGATTCAGCACTAAAAAATACATAAGAACCAATTACCGTAGCTGAAAAACATAACAATCACATTTATTTTTTAATATCAGATTTCTGAAAGAGGGTAATCTCTGAAAAAGGATCCCCTTCAGAAATTTGAAGGGCCTTAACATCCTTGAAAGTCAAAATGTGTCATCTAAGTGATGATTATACCTCTTCACAGGCGCGAATCGCCGCCCCCCATTGGATCAAAAAATATAAATCCATCGATTATCGCGAATTGCGACAAATGGTTGCCGAAAAAAATCGATTTCATCAATCGTTCGCAGGTCAAAGGATCTCGCAAAAAACGCGAATTTCGTCAAAGAAGCGCGGAAAAAAGCGCGAATTTCGTCAAAGGGTCACAGAAAAGACGCGAATTTCGTCAAAGTGTCGCAGAAAAAAAAAGCGAATTTCATTAAAGGATCGCTGAAAAAACGCGAATTTCGTCAAAGGATCGCTGAAAAAACGCAAATTTTGTCAAAGAATCGCAGAAAAAACGCGAATTTCGCCAAATAATTGCGGAAAAAATGCTAATTTCGCCAAACAATTGCGGAAAACGCCAATTTCGCGAAAGAATCGTGCAAAAAACGCTAATTTCGCGAATTTCGTCAACAGATCTCAGAAAAAATGCGAATTTTGTCAAAGAATCGCGAAAAAAATACGCGAATTTCGTCAAAGGGACGCGGAAAAAACGCACAATTAGCATCAGGAGAAGCGCATCCACGGGGGGGTTCGATCGGGGAGGTCGCCCCCCCCCAATGATATAAATCCAACGCTTTTAACGGCAGTTTTCGCGGAACAACAGACAAGTAAACGAAAACCAAACACTTTTCGGGTATCAATGGTAAATCTCACTGACGTTTCAGCAATTAGTGAACACAATAGGATTATGTCCAGTCAAAAGGCATATGGCGACATAATTTTTGACACTATGGGTTGAGGTGGGGGACGATGCCACTTCGTGTACCTTTTGTTGAATCTCTACAACATAAATTGACAACGTTATACGGATCCCTTTAAAGTGTTGAAACTTTTTCGTTCTTTCAAAGAAGCTACAATTCTAATTTCTGTATAACAATATTTTTGAGGAGTGCTTTATTGTTTGAGAAAAGAATGGGATTGATACAATTTCCAAAGAAAGAAAGAAACAAGAAAAAGAAAGGTCCTTTGAAAAATTCAAGCATCTTAATGTTTTCTGAAGACAGCCACTAATGTGTAAAAAATGTACTGTTATTGCCACCCACATTGGTAAATTTCAAGGGTATTTGATGAATGAACAAAAGAGGATTATATCCTAATCCCAGTCAGTTAAAATGCGTATGGTGTGTTGATTTCTTATAAACCAACTTGGTAAATTTGTTCTTCTTTTCTTTGCCCCGATCGAACCCCCCCCCCTTCGTGGATGCGCACCTAGGGGAATCTCTTCCCTGTGCTAATTGTGCGTTTTTTCCGCGGCCCTTTGACGAAATTCGCATTTTTTCAGCAATTCTTTGGCGAAATTTGCGTATTTTTTTCGCGATTCTTTGAAGAAATTCGCCTTTTTTCAGAGATCTGTTGATGAAATTAGCTTTTTTTGCGCGATTCTTTCGCGAAATTAGCGTTTTTCCGCAATTCTTTGTCGAAATTGGCGGTTTTTTCTGCGATCCTTTGACGAAATTCGCGCTTTTTTCTGCGATCTTTTGACGAAATTTGCGTTTTTTTTCGTGGTCCTTTGATGAAATGCACGTTTTTTTGACGAAAATCGCATTTTTTCCGCGCTTCTTTGACAAAATTCGCGTTTTTTCTCGATCATTTGACGAAATTGGCCTTTTTTGCGGAATCTTTTGACGAAATTCGCGTTTTTTTTCGACCCTTTGACCTGCGAACAATTCACGAAATTGATTTTTTTCGGAGACCATTTGTCGAAATTCGCGATATCGGTGGATTTTTGGGGGGGGGCGATCCCCCCTCCGTGGATCCGCGCCTGTACTCGCGCATAAGTCGACTTCCCCCCCCCCCTCCCAATTCTGAATCAAAATTTTGAAAAAAATTGAATTTTCGTGTATAAGTCGAACTACATTTCTGGTAGCATGTTGAAAAATGATTTGTAATCGAGGATAGAAAAATTTAATAAATTTTCATTAAATTAGTAATTTTTTTACGTTTCTAATCAGATTTTTTTTTTAATTCAACGCTTTAAACCTGTATAATTATGTATAACCGAAGAAGCTTAAACTATTTTGAAACCTATTCACATCCATTCAATGATACTTAAAAAGATAAAATCCTTTCAAAAATTTATTCAGGCATTATTTACAAAGGTAAACAACTTCTTAGACTGCCAAAATATAGTACTTCTTTGTATTGTAGGATTTTTAAGAAAGATATCTAGAAGCATTCTCAAGTTGGACTCTTTTTAAAAAGGGGATTAAAACGCTGAAAGGAATATATTAAAGGGTGTTTTGTCCCAAGAGAAAATGGGTGCAAAACAATTACAGGGACATTGAGCTAGCTTTGTAATTCACTTAGAAATGACCATTGTCCGCTTTTATCTCTCATGTAATTACTTAAAAAACTGAAAAAAACAATCGCAGTAGTCTGTGATTTCTTTTTTTTTTAACTTTCTCGTGTATAAGTTGATCCCCCATTTTCAACTCCCGAATTTTGTCTAAAATTCTTCGACTTATACACGAGTATATACGGTAATTGTGAATGTAAAATAATTATTATGCGTGAAACATAAATTTTCAATTATTTGGCTGATAAAGCTTGTATTTTAAAACTTATATTAAAAAAAAAAAAAAAAAAAAAAAAACCTTCATACTAATATATTTTTTAGAAGATTAAAATTATTTACTACTTATAAATTACTGTATACTAATTTATAAGTGTAATTGCAAATAGTTTTTGTTTAAATAATCCCTTAATTTTACCCTAAGTAATATTAAAAATTATATAATTGTATCTCAAAACTTCGTAAAGATTATTTATAACTCACCACCTATTAAAACTTTACACACTGTTTATAGCGATATTATATAATTCACTTTATATTAATCTATAAAAAATCAATATATAATCATAGTGCCAGTTAAAGGTCTCTTTTTAAAGGGGTCGCATGTAAACACACATGTTCGAGTTTCAGATAAATAAGCAGACCACATGTGTCCTTGGAAGCGATTGGTCGAAATTCTACATAGAGGTCTGCACGGGCCGGAATTTCCAGGCCCGGGCCCGGCCCGGCCCGGTGTAAAAATTGAAAGTTCGGCCCGAGCCCGGCCCGGCCCGTTTACATTTTTACAGTTCTCGGCCCGGCCCGGCCCGTACAAAAATCAGTGAAAACAGGCCCGGCCCGGCCCGATTAAATGTCTACAAAAAATTCCGTTTTTTCTCGACATACAATTAAGATTCTTTTAATGAATACTACATGCATATTTATGGGAACATTTTACAGTATATTTTAAATTACTATGTGTTCGCAAAATAGAAAACACATAATAGTAAACGTTAACGATTACTTACAGTGTTTTAGTCAACGTCTCTACAGACGTTTCAAAATTTAAATAAGGGTTCATTAAAAGATTATTGTAGTTTAGAATAAAGGGTTAAAAAACATGACTTTTGAAGCTTATAATAAAAGGTAGATTTGTGAAAATATTTCTGTCATTTTTAAGGCTTTTCTCAAATCCAAAGGAGTTACATTTTGATACATTTATGAATTCATTTCTTTTCGGAAACGCATGAGATTGGCAGGTATTCTTATTCAGAAACCATGTAAATGCCGTTTTTTTTTTAGATAAAAGTAATATATCTTTCAGAAAATACTGCCAAAGTTAGCGTTTTGAATCGAATTTCCGGAAGCGATAGCACAGGAAAGGAGAAAACGTACAGTCACGTGACAAGAGTCTCTGTTATCTCTGTACGTAATTTATGAAAAATGGAAACGCTATTTGATCCCGATTGCCTTCAATACTCAGCCTGTCAATTTTATGCCTTTATAGTTAAAAATGAGTCAGAAAATGTGTCTGAGAGTTTCGCATTGTTGAGCCGTAAATATGAAAACCACCTTAAGGTACATTTCCAAAGATACTGTTAACAGAAGTTTATTATCGCTATTAATAAATTTACAAAACATAATGCCTGTCCTACACATCCTGAGAACGATTAAGACCAGTTCCGTCCCGGCACAAGTCTGCCGAAAAAAATTAAACCCGGGATCAGGCATCATGTTACTGTACGATGCCGATCTCTACGATGGACATGTTACATTTCTGTATTGATGTTGTTAAACTCGCATCGGCTCGTAACGCACATTTATACTTCTGGAAAAAGTCATATTCATTGGAAATGACCTCGTATTTTATCTGCTCCTCTCAAATTCTTATATCGGGCCGATAGGCCCGATTAATTTTTTTTATCGGCCGGGCCCGGCCTTTCAGGCCCGTTCAATTTTTTTGCCGGCCCGGCCCGGCCCGTTTATTTTGTCTGTCGGCCCGGCCCGTTGAAAAAATTGTCCTAATTCTGCCGGCCGGCCGGGTACGGGCCTCGGGCCAAGCCCGGGCCCGTGCAGACCTCTAATTCTACAGAGGGTTTAGTCGAAACTTGTTAACCTTGAAATTGAGAGGTCGAACGCAGCTCCCCTATTCCGTTTGGGGCAGAATTGAAAAATTGTTGAACATCGGTATGGATTACGTGAACGGATGGTTTCCTACTCGGTTTGTTCCGAGAAGGGCAGAATCAGGACACAGGAGTGAGATGAAATCTAGATGTGGATTTGAAATAAATCTCGCCGTCGCTGCTTAAGCACGCTCCAGAGAAATGAAGTTACGTGAGTTAACTTTTGACTTTATATTTAATTAAGATTGTTTTATTGCTATCACGGAGTGAGGGCGAAATTTATGATATCTTGTCTGCCAACCCTTTGCCCGTTGTTGAATAAAAGCTCTATATTTAAAGCCTATAAGACTCCTCATGAACTCCCACCACTATAAATACGCCACAAGTAAAATACCTAATAGCATTACTTTCAAATCAATATTTATTGCGATTTTTTTTCATTTATAGACAAAATAGAGTTAAAGATATAAAATCATACAAATGTGAGGTTCATTTAATTGTCATTCATCACAGGCCCGGGCAACGCCGAGCGGGTCAGCTAGTAAATAAATAAAATAATAAAGTACATAAATAAAACACAAATTTAGCAGACATGCAAGTGAATTAAACGCTTAAAATACTGAAATTATACGAATCTAAAAGACTGCTGTAAATAGTGAAATGTTTTTAAAATTTAATTAAGTACGTTATTGATATTTTTCGTGTATTAATGACTTTTTAGTATTAGCGTACAATCTGAAAAAAATTATAAAATGTAACTAATTTATTTTGGTTTCCAATAAAAAAATAGTTTTCACTTATATTTTGTAACTCGGGAAGCCCGGGCTGAATTCCATAATTTGTATTGTAAGGAATGTGTATAGAATTTTGTTTTAAATGTATTAAGCTACGCTTGCGCTGCATTTCTTTGTTGCTCTCGAGTTTTTTCCAAAATGCTGCTAATTTGTAATCAAACTGATAGAAAACATATGTAAACAATACAGCCTATAATCCACTAAATGTTTAGTCCAAAACTATACAGGATTTGTAGGATTGATTATATCAAATACAGTAAAACTCCTCCAATTCAAATCCCTCTAGTCCGCGAATCCAACCAAAATTTATTTGAAATTTTAAGAAAAATAAAATAAATTTGATAAAAAAGAAAAAATAAAATAAATAAAAGTATGCATATAATTGCATTACTTTGAAGGAAAAAAAAATGCTAGCACATAATTTCCAATATCTTTTCCATATTTTAATTTATATACTGAATTTTGGATAACCCAAATATTTGCAAATCTAAACAGGTAACTGTCCAAATTAGTTTGAATTAGCAAGATTCTAGTGTAGAAGGATTTTTCTCTGCATGAATACGAATATGTCCTTTAAGATGATGACGCAGAGAAAATGTTTTAGAACACACTTCACAAACAAAAGGCTTTTCCTTTGTATGCGTCAGAAGGTGTCTTTTCAGGTGTGGCTTTTGATAAAATCCTTTAGAGCATATTTCACAAACGAAAGTTTTTTCCTTCACATGATTTCGAAAATGTTCACTTAGACGAGATTTATGAGAAAATCCCTTACAGCATACATCACAAACAAATGGTTTTTCTTTTGCATGTTTAAGTACATGCTGTTTCAGACTGCTATTAGAAAAATATCCTTTAGAACACACTTCACAAATGAAGGTTTTTTCGTTTGTATGAGTACGAGAATGTTCATTTAAATGGCATTTTTGAGAAAATCCTTTTGAACACACTTCACACATATAAGGCCTTTCCTTTGTATGTATGAGGAGATGCTGTTTTAAATGGTCATTCCGAGAAAACACTTTCAAACATGCCTCACAAACAAAATCCTTTTTGTTTGTATGGATAAGAATATGTTTTTTCAGATTACTGCTATTAGAAAATCCTCTGGAACACACGCCACAAACGAAAGGTTTTTCTTTTGTGTGAATACGAAGATGGTCTTTAAGATTACTGCTATTAAAAAATCCTTTCGAACAAACTTCACAGATAAAAGGTTTTTCTTGTATGCGAATGCAAAAATCTTTTTTCAGATCATCATTTTTTGAAAACTCTATATCTTCAAGATTTTCTGGGAATTTTTCATAAGAATTAGAGTGCAGATAAGCCATTGATACTCTTATTTCAGCGAAATGCAACATGGGAGGCGGATGCCTATAAAAAGTACTTTTGCACAGATCAAACTACTTTTTTGAAAACAGTTTGGAGCATACTTCAAAATTCTTTTTCACATGAATTAAAGTGCAGATGAGTAATTAATAATATTATTTCATCAGAAATGCAACATGGATGGTCTTTAAGATGTCTTAAAGATGTTTAAAGATGGTCTTAAAGAGGATGTCTACAAAAAGTAACTTTGTACGCATCAATACTTCCTGAAAACTCTTTGAAGCCACACTTCAAAATTATCCTTTGGCAACAGAAATGCAACATGTGAGGGGATGTCTATAAAAATAATTTTGCAACTGTTTTGAACTGAAAACTGTTTGGAGCATACTTCAAAATTCTTTTTCACATGAATTAAAGTGCAGATGAGTAATTGATAATATTATTTCATTAGAAATGCAACATGGAAAGAGGGTGTCTACAAAAAGTAACTTTGTACGCATCAATACTTCCTGAAAACTTTTTGAACCAACACTTCAAAATTATTCTTTGACAATTCTTCATATGACCTACAGTGCAGATGAGCCATAGATACTCTTGTTTCGTCAGAACTGCAACATGGGAGGGGGATGGCTATAAAAAAATACTTTTGCAACTGTTTTGAACTGGAGCACACTTTCAAAATCTTTTTCACATGAATTAACGTGCAGATTATACTTTTCTTATGGTAAAGTCCAGTGACATAAGAATGACCAGTTTTTATCTGTAAAGAAAAGTAATTTATCTTATATTTTTAATCACAATTTCAAGTTTAACATAACACTAGTATGAAAATAGCAAGCATACAAAAAAGTATGAAATACACAAAAATTTTAAAAACTGTACAAAATGAGGAATGTATTATATAAAAAAGAGGAAGATATACATATCATCATATATTTTATTTTATTTCATCAAGATGTCTGTATAAACAACTCGCAGTGCAAGTTTGTTCTCCCTATTTTCAGAAAAAAATTGAAACACATATTGAAAAAGACCTAAGGGGCGGTCCATAAATGATGTCAAACTTTTTTTTCAATATTTTTGACCCCCTAACCCCCCCCCTTTTTGTCACAAAGTGTCACACTTCACCATACCCCCTCCGCCCCCCTTGTCACATGTCACGCTATATTACATAAACATATACTTGCAGTTCAGAAACAAAGCACTACGTTATAGATAATATTTCAAATTTTATTTTTAAACTTTAACTATGTGTTTTAACGACATTTGTGAGCATAACAATGAAAATGATTCATGTACTTATTTTATATGAAATAAGATTAAGGTTTATAACAAAAACATAATTAATATACAATAGTTATAAAATATTAATACGAAAGAGCAGGTGTAAACAATCGTATTTTGAAATTTGAAATGGAATTTAATATATTTGGCTCTAAATCTTTTCTTTACTTTATGAATACAAAATAATTTAATTTCAAAATAACTTCAAAATTTAATCTGCTGATTTTTAATGCTTTTATTTTAACCAAAATGTGTGATTCACATTTCTTTTTACCACCTCCCACCACCTTGTCGCAAATTGTCACAATTTCACGAACCCCCTCCTCCCCTCCAAGCGTGACATCATTTGTGGAAGGCCCCTAAAAGGGTGCGATAGCAAGTAATAAAACGATCTTAGAGTCAATGTTTCGCGATAAATTGATTGTTAATCTTATTTTGATTTGACTATAGATTTTCTTTGCTGATTAGCCAAACTGACACGATTAGTCAAAAGTCAATGTAAACACTGCTCTCTTTCATTAACTCAAAATCCCAATTCTATGTAAATTTTGCTGATTTCAGAAACTGAGTAGATCATTCAAACTGCTTTTTTTCTCACAAAATAGTTAGCAGCAGTTTCTTCTGTTTTAATAACTTAAGGGGACCGAGAAAGCCCTATCTCCGCCATATTAAATTCACCAAATTTATGTACCTTTTTCTCAGAAATGGTGAAAGATAGAGGTCTAGAATTTTTATAGTAGTTAGAATAACATGATTTACGTATTTTAACATACCATTTTCTTTCTAAGTGAAACTCAAAATTAATTATTAATTATTTACTGAAAGTCATTTTTAAATTAGCATTTTTGGTAAGATTTCACTGCCTAAAATAAATAATTCTCAACAAATCATTAAATCCCTGTGTTAAAGTATACAATATAACATAATATAAGTATTAATAAAAATCTTGAGTTCTTAAGTTTAATAGATATTGAAAAAAAGGAACAGAAGCATGAAAAATCCAAGTTTTGAGAAAAAGTTAATTAAAGATTTAAATGGCCATTAAGCTGTGAAGTACTCTTAGAAAAGAATGAATAATTTCAACACTTATTTTTATATGGATAAACATGTGTGACACATCGTTGGAAATATAAAAGTTTAAACTATGTAATGATATAAAAAAGTAAAAATCGATTTTTTGGTTGAATTTTGCTTTCCCGGTACCCTTAAGATTCGGAACCGGACGTTCCAGTCCCGTCCTGATACCATTTTAATCCCTTCCTATAACTATTGTCGTAGGCCCGCCAAACGCTGTACAGTTCACATAGTGATGGGCGACAGTCGATAAATCAACAATCGAGAAGAAAAATCGGTATCTTAGAAAATTAAAATCGATAAAGTCATCGATAAATTCTCAAATTTTACAATCAAGGGTTTTCAATTGATTTTCTCAGGGGGAAGGTAAAAACCGCAATTGCAAAATATTATCCCGACGGGAAATGATATCGTTATTGCCATAGCTGCCAACTTGTACGGATTTTTCATACCATTAAAATTTAATAGAAATTTTTGACTTATTTCCACGTTAAAATGTCTTGAATTTAGGTGATTCAATTAGTTAAAATTAACTATAAAATTTTAGTGGTATGAAAAATCCGTACAAGTTGGCAGCTATGTTATTGCACAATTATTCTGCTGTCACATTAAGTTGCTCCTGATTGAGATTGAGTTTTGAGAGAGAGGAAATAGCGATGGACAATAGCTTGTGCGGATTGCTGTTCTAAACAGTGGGTGGGTATAAGTAGACATTGTGGTTTGTGGGTTTGGTTAGCCAGCGGAACACAACTGAGTTTTTTGAAGGTTTACAGTTTGGGTGCCACTTGCATTTTTAAGCTGTTTTTTATTTTGTTGTTGTTTTTCTTTCTCCTGATCACCGCTGGTGGTTAGAAATGGAATAATGAATCACGTACAGAGTTTTATTATTCTGCGCTTTTGAATGGTAGTTAGAAATGGAATAGTGTATCATGTAAAGAGTTTTAATATTTTGCGCTTTTGAAGAGGGAAATAGATCGGTAATATTTCTCATTTTGATTACAAGAGAGGGCCCGATTTAAGTATTTTTCTCCAGATTCGGGACGGACCTGGTACTCATTCTTTTCAGTTCGTGTCGGGCCGCCATTTTTTTTTTTAAATAAGCGTTAATTCACATTTGTTTAACGGAATCTTTAGAAATTTATTTTAATTTACAAAATTACGGGGAAAAAATTTAAAAAAATAATTTTTATTTTCTTTATACAGTTTCAAAATTTTGATTTTTATTTAATAACTCTCTTTTTCTTCCACTTTAAACCGTAGTTTCTTTTGTATATTACTATTTCAGAAGAGTATTCGCCTTATTTAATTTCGACGGTGTAAAAATTGAAAATGTGCGATACTTAGAAATTTAAAAAATCGCAATAAAAGTAAATAAAAGCTAAATTTTATCGTCTGCTGTTGCCATTCGCAAAATGACGTCAGTGTTACGCACAGATACGTTTGTCCTCTATAATATAAATTTTATTTGTAGGACAAATTTGGTTACCTAATATCATCTCTTTTTTCGAAACTGAGTCAGACCGGGCCTTACTTATCGATTTTTGACCGAGTCAGATCGGGCTACAAATTGTGTAAAAATAAACGGACTGGTTCCAGGCCTGGAAAGTTTGAACCGTGCAGACCTCTATGAAGAAAGTGCTTCAAATGATGAGTGCACCGTTTATAATAACCCATTAACCCTCTACTGCCCACTACAAGAAATTGCTATGGAAAAAATTATTTGTTTGCCTTATTTATGCTGTTGTGGGTCAAATAAAATAAAAATAATAAAACAACTGAGATTTTGTTATATTTTAAAGGATTTCTGTATGGTATCATATATGCTACCATGGGCAGATTAGATGAAATATGAAGGATTTTACCACATTTTATAATTACTTTATTTTTTGAAAAAACTGATATTTTTACATGTGGTAGGACTTAAAACAATTTCTTTCTTTGTTTCTACATAGGAATAGGTCGTATTTTTGACGTTTTATTAAAGAAAATATGCCCCTTGGACAAATATGGCATCTTTGGTGTTTTGGTTCATGTGTAGGGCAATGATGTAAGCTACCAGTTCATGTTTCCTAAAAGTGAATAAAATATAGACTTCCAATATTCACATTTAAACTAAGCTATACATATTATGAACATATACATTTTAGCTGTAAAAGTATTTTTCAGTATGTATATTTTACTGTTGGTGGCTCCTCTTTTCGAGCCTTTTTCTTAAGCTACTGAACTTTTGGACTCTCGAGAGATGGTCTACCTGCCTTCTTCTTATCAACAGTGATAAGGCTTGTAGCTAATTCGTTGAAAAAAGAACGAAGGTAAGGGTGTTTCATTTTGAGTTGGCTACAATGTCTCCGATAAGGACACCATGATTTGACGGTTGCCATTGTGACTGTGGTCCAAAATATGTACAAGTACCATCTATTTGATTTCAACGTGTATATTTAAATGACATATCATTCAAGTAAGTACCTCCCATATTTTGGTTGTACAGAGCAATGACTGCCGGGCAAGGTACTGGTACTTCTTTATTTTGATATTTTACTCTCCTTTTTACTTAAGCTAACGGATTAACTCCTACAGTGTTCAATATTAAAGTACAGCAACTGTTGTCTACCCATTCCACAGCTATAACATTAAAATTGCCTACCGATGCTACCGAGTAGTCAATGGATCCCCTTCCTTCTTTTTTCATTTCTTAATTTACACTTCATCAATCTGTTTTCTTTCACGGTCCCTATGAAGCTTATTCTTTGTTTCGACAGTTCTCATACCAAGTTAATTTCGGTGAATAAATTGTCTGCAAAGTTTGCAGTTTTCTCTGGGGCTTTCAGTTGCTGCATAGTTGAAAACATCGCCTGTCCCTAATCTTAATTCATAACCAGTTTGTTACCCATAATGTCCTTTAGACTGTCCAGTATAGACATAAAAATCGTAGCAAATACAGAATTATCCACACCTTTTCCATAATTTTAATCCCCATTTACTACGAGGTTTTTTTTCGCATATATTGTTTTTTGTGGACTCTCACACGAAATGGGATCATTATTTGACCAATTCACTGCTTACATTCTTTTGTTATTGACAGCTGGTTATGCCTCAATATAGATAACCATGGGCGCAATTACCAACATTTATCAAGTCGCAGAGTATCATCAACACTTGAATTAGTAAAAAAATGTATATATCTTAAAATCTTTTCAAATCTGTTTCGAGACATGACTCCAGCAACTTGTTCATACCTTCTTCCATTTTCCCAGTATCCTCTTATATGTGGTTATTTGAACAAGTCCCATTCGAAAGTACTTACCTAAAAATTGCTCCATTTCATATACCGTCACCATAATTTAATTCCCTGTTACTTGAACACTGTACAAATTTGTTTCTGTTACCAGTAATTTGATAATATCGGGTGATGTAAACATTTTAAAATAATGTAATGGAGATGAAAGAGGCTCTATTGTATCCGGAAAGTCGTCATCATCGGAAAAAGTCAAAAGATTTGTTTCTTTTTCTTCCATTACCATTCTTTTATTAAGATTCTTGGTATATTCTTTCTTTAGAGTACTTTCGTCATCTTCAACAATTTTCTATTTTTTTCATCATTTAAGTTATTCACCTCCTCAGATTTTTCATCATCTGATCTTTCCAATAGCGAACATCGTGTCTTTGAGGGGTCAAATACTCATCGTCACTATTATTTTCAGATAAACCCGACAAGTCACATTCCAATTCATCCACAAAAGCTACAGCATCTTCTACTTTAGTAAATATTTGTTTCCTTCTGCGTCTTTGAAAAAACAGACCGGAAGAAAACGGCTGCTAAAATAATAATAATAATTATATATAGCCAAATTTTACATATAATAAACATAAAATTTTAAATTTCAGCTAATTTCTTTTGGATCTATTTAATAACATAACATGAGCATGTGTATTAAAAGTAAAACAAGTAACTTAAGTATAAAGCTAACACTAAGAAATACAAATTTTCTGTGAAAATAACATGGTAGCAAAGATGCTACCACGGGTTCATGATCATTAACGCCCGTGGTAGCAGATCTGCTACCTTGATTTTAATTACTCATTTTACCATTAAAAAACAAACCTACATTGAACATTTTTGTGCAAAGAATAGCAATAACTCTTTTCATAAATTTATATGTTATGTATTTAGTTTTATCTCAATAAAATACTTGAAAATTTAGCAAAAACGTACCACTGTAAATGCGATTTTACCATTTTTATCAGACATGCTTCTTCAAACTAATTATTTTGTTATTTAGTGCTGTCATATGCATTCAAATGCCATACATATTACTACCTAAAGGTGCAATTATTGCTGTAATGACTTAAAATATACATTATTTATAAAATATTGTGCTAAAAATTAAAGCTAAACTTATGGTAGCAAATATGCTACCATGGGCAGTAGAGGGTTAATGCCTAGCGTCCCATTTTGGGGACGCTTCGAATTTTAATAAATTTGTATAAAGTTCTTCTTTATAACATGAAAATTGTATGAAATAATTAGCTATAAATATCTCTATCTGTTACCAAAAGATGACAGCATAAGATGGATATTTACTTGCTTAAATGAAGGCTTTTTTCGGAGTTTATAGATTTTCATTTTTCAAGATGGCGAAATGTAGAAAGCTAGTTTACTTGTGTTTTTCCAATCAAAAATCCAAATAAATAAGTCATAATCTTAGCTTGTAGACTTTTTTGAATGAAATGCTTGAATATGTTCAAGCCTATTTTTTATCCATTTTTGTAACGTACAAAATATAGGGCGCACGGCACGAATGGGTACATAGTTTTATTAGCCATTTAGGTGGCAGTTATTTATGTAAAGTCCTTTTCAAGATGACTATGAAACCAATTGTTTTTATGCCTCAAATACGATTATTCTTAGTTTATTATTACTGATATTTATAATGTTAGTCTCTGTAAAGAAATAAATATAATTTTTCAGTAATTCATAAAAATACTAATTATAGTATATAATATACAATTCAAAAGCTTATTTTATGTAAATTTAGACAAAACATACAATTGTGCATATTATATTATTAAAAATATTATGCATATTCCCATAATTAGTGCATTTACATTTTATCAAATAAATACTTTTTTTAGTATTTTTCCAGTTCATTTTGCAATATTTTAAAGTGATTTTTCCAACAAATTTAAGAAAACTAAAATTCAGGCACAAATGGGTTAACTGAGACTTCTCTCAGAGGGATTAGGCTGAGCGACATTGTTGAGAACATAGATTTAATAATAACTTGTGACAAGTAAAGAAAATGAGATGCTATCTTTAATTAATTATATACTGGCACAAACTCAACTGATGAAAATAAGTAAAGTGAATGGATAAATTCATATATGCTGTTAATAAACAATTAAATTTAAAAAAACAAAAAACCCGACAGCGTAAAAAGCGAACTAATTATTTCTCATCAATGTGAAACTTTTTTTTTTCAATTCCTACTATTAGCTCACTCTCGCTATATATATCTTGTTCAAATTTTCAATCGTTAATAAAATACTTATTATTCATCCAATCAAGCTCAAATAAATTTTTTCAAACTTGTAGTGGATGACACTTGATATTAATCCAGTTTTTTTCAAATATTAATTCATTAACTAAATTAAATTAATTAATTTTCAATAATCGAGAGAGCCCTCTTCTTGATCAAGGTATTTTAAGACCGAGAGAACCCTCTTCTTGATCAAGGCATTTTAAGCGCCACTCAAGAGCAAAGAAGAATGGGAGAAAAAAAAATTCTCTTATTGACCTAAGTAGGAATTGACTTAATTTTTTTTTTTATTACTTGTTTATATTACTTACCTATTTTTTTTTTTATTTACTTGTATTGACTTTTAAGTTGTGTTTAATTGTTAGCTCCTATCTATAAACACTGTTTTGATGAGGTCTATAGATGTCTATGATGGTTAGAGTTGCAGTAAAGCTAGAGATCCTACAAACACAACTTCCAGGTTGTATAATATTTTAACGGAGCTTCTGACTGTAAAATAGTCAATGAAACATCGTCTTCATTTTGAAAGACCTATCCAATGATATGCCACTGAATAGGGTGCATAAATTTCTTTCGTCTCTACCGCCATTTTGTATTTTACGGTCGACATTTTGAATTTATAAAAACAAAACCTAGCCTATAACCATTGGACCGTTAAGACGAATTGATGGAGACCTCATTCATTAAAATCCATCTAGCCGTTGGTATGTTTTGAGGGTATAAAAAAAAAATCCACATACACAGATACACGTGAAACACATAACCTTTCTTTTCAGTCGGGTACAAAAAAAATAGAAAAGCAAACTATGCATGAGTATAAAATTGGAAATGCGCAATACATTAAGAGTAATACAGAAAATAAAACACCAAAATATCGCATACTTGAAGTTTTACTCTTTGAAATCACGTCAAGAACTTGAACAGACTTTCAAAGAGGTATCAATTTGAGTACCTCTAAATAACAAAAAATATGATGTTAGAAGAAAATGAAAAAAAAAAAAAAAAAATACCAGTCGGATATACCAATCCCAAAACTTTCTTCTATCTCATGCATGTTAATACTTGAAAATTAGCTATCACACTACCAAAATTAAACGGCAATCTATGCCCATCATGAGGATTCTATAGATATGAAATTCTGGGCATTCGTTCTTGAGATATGGCTATCTACGAAATCGTGTAAATACAGCAAAATTCAGCCTAGCAGCCCCACCTATTGGGTGCTTTACACCAAAACCTATGTTAAACAAAACTACCAAGAAACCACTTACGTCAAAGTCTAATTGAATCTGAAGTTTGGGGAAAATCCGTGCATTAGTTTTTGAGATAGAGTTATTGCGAAAATCATGAAAATGCAGCATAGCTGCGCCACCTATTAGACGATTAACACCAAAACCTAATCAGCAACAACTTGTGTTAACATCTAACTAAATCTGAAGTTAGATGAAAATTCGTGCATTAGTTTTTGAGATAGAGCTATTGCAGGAATCGTGCAAAATGCAGCAATCGTAAAAAAGTAGCACAGCAGCGCCGCCTGTTGAGCGATTTGCACCAACACGTAATCAGCATTAAGTCATATCAAGGACTAACTGAATCTGAAGTTTCATGATAATCTGTGCATTAATTCTTGAGATAGAGCCATTGCGGGAATCATAAAAAATGCAGCATAGCAGCGCCACCTGTTGAGCGATTTACACCAACACCTAATCAGCATCAAGGACTAACTGAATCTGAAGTTTCATGAAAATCCGTGCATTAGTTCTTGAGATGAGCCATTTCGAAAATCATAAAAAATGCAGCATAGGAGCGCCACCTGTTGAGCGATTTTCACCAAAAACTAATCAGCATCAATTTATATCAGGGACTAACTGAATATGAATTTTTATTAAATTTCGTGCATTAATTCTTGAGATAGAGCGCCCACAAAATTTGTGTCACACACAGACACACGGACAGACATTTTGTAAAAACATGTTTTTCGGGTTCTCTGACCTCTAAAACGTGTAATTCCGTCGAAAACCGGAATTCGAAAATTTTCATGAATCCAATACTTCCTTCTTGTAAAGATAGAAGAAAGTAAAAATATGGTGTGTGGTCCTATCGAACATACACTTTGAGGTCAAAGCCCGATTGCCGTTTTCGTTGAAGCGAACTAAGCCCGAGAGTCTCTCGGAGTCAACTTTTAATTCTCGGAGCTATAAAAATACTTATTATATACGTTTGCGGTATTTTCAGATATTATCTACGAACCTTTTATTTTGAAAAAAATGTATATACAGTCGGTCGCAGAATTATTCGAGCACCGCGTCCCACCCAAACAAAATGAGTAATCAAAGGCACAACCCATATTTAAATTCTCATTTACGAAGTTGCAAGCCTCCTCCGTCATCGAATCATGATAAAGAAAATGTCAGGCAAACATATTTTCTGCGGGATGGTTTTTATGTAGATTTCATAAGAAATACTTCCTATTGCAGTCGTTACCATGGTGCGACTTTTGAAAAATTTCTTCATAACTTTTCATTATATGACCCCAGGAACTCAAAACCACCCCCACGTAAAACGTTTATATATATATGTGTGTGTGTGTATGTATGTACTAAATTTTGTCAGCACGATAAAAGTCGCAATTATACACGGATCGTCTTCAAACTCGCCAAACACACTGAGATGGCTAATATCTCGACGGGGATTGCAAATGAACAAAATCGGCCGAAGGGGTTGGAAATGGGGGAGGATTAAAAACTTTGAATACCGCCTTAGCATGATACTGATAAAACCAGCTTTTAAAGAAAAAATGACAGGAAAATTTAAACATTTTTCGTTAGCCAGTTGCCAACAATTAAAAAAAAATAAAATTCGTACCACAACAATTACTTTTCTATTGGAAGATTTCCACGTGAAAAATGAAAATGAAATAAATAGTTTGACGAATTGAAAAAAAAAAGTGAATATTACGTCATAACTTTTCTAGAGCAAGATTTCCACGTGAAAAATGAAAATTTAATAAATAGTATGACGAGTTAAAAGAAAGTGAATATTACGTCATATAATGGACGTCAGCAGGTAAATATGTAACGCCATACGAGTTTGAAAAAGCGTATTGAAACATGATAAAAGCCCGACTATGGAAATATTGGCACATTTTAACATTTTGAGGTCGTAATTTTGAATACCGCCTTAACATGATTCTGATGAAACCACCTCTTAGAGAAAAATGATTTTTTATAATAAAAGTACCAACCGGGTCGTAGGCGACGTAGGAGCTGGAGGTATCGCAGCGAAAAAATAGCCGAAGGGGCCAAATAAGATGCGCGGTTTCGTAAAACAGGACTGAATTCAGGCATCTCTAACAAAGTGTGTAATTTATCTTTCAGGGGGACGTGGTCTATGGAGAGGAGACATCTCGAACGCATGCGAGAATGCAGACACGTACAAAAATTTATTGAAAGAAAGGGTATCTATAAAAAGAAAAAAATTCACATTAGTTTATCATCGCTCGGATAAATCCGGTAAACTTTCATCATCTGAATCCGGTAAACTTTCGTCATCTGAATCTAATATGCCAAATTGATTAGAATTTGGTGTACACAAAAAAAAAAACTGTTTTGTTAAAACAACTAAGTTTCAGTTAATATAGCTCCAACCAAATATTTTTGTTGGAATAATCAAATTTTGGTTGGATTAACCAAATGATTTTGTTAATTCAACAAATCATTTGGTTAATCCTACCAAAATTTTGTTATTTCAACCAAAATATTTGGTTGGAGCTATATTAACCAAAATTTAGTTGTTTCAACAAAATAGTTTTTACCGTGTAGGTTGGTCGCGGTCCTCTGAAACTAATAGTCCCCGAGCCAGGTGCAAATTTCGTCTGTTATTTCCTCTCGGCCGATAATTTGTAAAATGCTTCAGAGAGTTGTATCATGAAGCTCCGTGAACGTCAGCTGCGGTTCCGTGGGTGGGTTGAGCAGCGGTAACCTCCCAAACATGTAAAAAAAAAAGAAAAAAAAATTGTCATTTCCTCCCGGTTGAAAATTTGTCAAATTATAGATAACCTAATATCTTGAAGAAAAATAAAAGTCAGCTGATTATAGAGTGGTGGGTTATTCCTCAGCTGGTCACAAGAACAGGAAAAAAATATACAGTGTGCAAAGGAAAGTCCCTTTAACCATAAAATACTTGCGAACGGAGAGAGCTACAGCTATGGAAGTGAAGTAACGGTGTAGTAAAGTGACTATGCCCTATTTAATGCAAACGACGGAAGCGCCCCTTGTGGCGAAATTTGGAAGATAGCTACTGAAAACCGTAAACGAAAATAGAGCAAAACTGCCAATTAGAAAGTTTTAGAGCATCAATTAATTAGTACTAAACAACATTTGGTTCACACGGATAAGATAAATCGTCGCCTGTATACCCAAAAATGTCCGAAATCGATGAGCTACGATTCTACTTTGTATATTCACATTCCGTAAATGTAGCAGTGCACAATTTCAGATTGTGACGTTGTACTGTTCTGTAATGTCTATAAAAATTTAATTTCCAATGTATTTAAAATTTTAGATTAACCCTTTCATGGGGCAGAAGAATTCTGTTCGTAAACTGATGAAATAATTTACTAACACCAGAATATTCAAACGAATTTCTTACAAAATAAAACCCCGCTAATTTGAACTTTCATTACAAAAGCTAAATTTTTTAAAAATATTCTTGCTGCCATTTGTCAGTTTTGGAATTAAAATTGAGGATTTCCATCTACGTCACAATCTGAAATTGTGCACTGCATATTTAAGGAATGTGAATATGCAAAGTAGAATCGTCGCTCATCGATTTCGGACATTTTTAGGTATACAGGCGACGATTTATCTTATCCGTGTGAACCAAATGTCGTTTCGTACTAATTAATTGATGCTCTAAAACTTTCTAATTGGAAATTTTGCTCTATTTCTTTTCGTTTACGATTTTCAATAGCTATCTTCCAAATTTCGCCACTAGGGGGCGCTGCCGTCGTTTGCATTAAATTGGGCGTAGTCACTTTAATATACTGTTACCTCACTTCCATAGCTGTAGCTCTCTCCGTTCGCAAGTATTTTCAGGTTAAAGGGACTTTCCTTTGAAACCTGTATATTACACTATGGTATATGTGGAAAAATCGTTTGCAGAGTATTTTAATGATATTATGCTATTTCAAATGTATTGAAACTGATATAAATCACTGAATTTCACTACGATCACGTTATAGCAGGACATTCATAGTATTTTTTATTCATTTACAGGGACATGCAAAAGAAATCGGTCACAGTAAGTACTGTGTTTGCTTAATGATTGCTGGAGTGCACAGTTTAAAATTCGGTATGCGCTTTTAAATTTCATTAATTTTTGCATCTTACCCGTTATATATAAATTCTTTACCTCAAATACAGGGCTGCACAAAAGTATTCACGTATCGTTCTCATTACTAGAGGAAATTGCTGGAGGTAAATTTTCAACTGAAGTGTATGCAGCTCTTAAGTGAACTAAATTTTGGCTTGCATGTAGCTAATAGATTCAAATCTATAAATCATGTACAGGATTGCTGAAAAAATTCGTATAATTTTCCGATTGTGGATGGGAGCAGCTGAAATTGGGTTCTGAAAAGGTATTATGCGTTTCCATGGTTGCATTAGACGTAATATTTTAATTTTTAAAACAGTGCAGTTTTGTTACATTATTCTGAATGTGTTGGAAAGTGTTTCATAATCTATGTTTGACGCATGATTTTTTCTTACTTGTTTATTTGTAGGATTCGTTTTCCGGCTGAAATTCAAAGAAACCCTTCCCTTCCTTTTCTGCTGGCTTCAAAATTCAGGCAAGCGATCGGCTTAGTGACATCCCTGAAACTTTCGCTATCTGTATGTTTCCCTATACTGGCTCTGCCATTCGGATAATAGTTGACGAGAGCAAAGTTAAATTTTACGCCCAAGTAATTTTCCACGTCGCGTTTTATTTCCGCAATCAGTGGAGGCCAGGCCACGGCCTCTACGTACTGTCTAGCGTAATAGTAACGTTTTGCGCGCACATCGGAGAATGCGCAAACTTTCCTGGGAGGTTTTTGATAAAAAGACGATCGGTGGAATGGTACGTTTTTAAGGGGCAGTACGCCATATAATTGATCAAACGAACACGAGCTAAACTTTGGAGAATATTCCGCAAATGAAGTCCATCAGGTCGGTTAATGTAAAATTTCTCCATGTCAATTTCGAAAAGCAAAAGTTTTCTCCTCCTAGATGTGCGAAAATTTAATATATATATATATATATTTTTTTACAATAAAGATTTTTATAGCAATAGAAAAAATTATTGGGAAAAATAATTCCTAAGAAACTTTAGTGTTCATAAATTTTGCAACATTAATTTTTTTTCTTCTTTAGTTGGAGGAGAGGAACATTTTAAAACTTCGTCTTTGGTTGGACTTTTATACATTTTTCATTTCTCATATTTTATATTTAACTCTTACTCACCATTACATTTTTCTTTACTTGTTGTGTGGGATAAATATTTTTTTGGAACGGAACCCAATTCAGCTTCCGTTTACTTTTCTACATCTACCAGCTCCAGAAAATAGAGTTTTACGATTTAGGATTTCGCAAGACTTGAAAAAAAGGTGCATTTTGCGCGGCAAGATTTTTATCCCGCATTAAACATGGCTCGGCTGACAGATACTGTAAACGCGAAACCCATTCTGCAATTGCGGTACTAAAGTTGTTTTTTGACAATCGTCTGCAAAATTATTCGAGCACCTTAACCCCTCTGGAATTTTCCCGAAAACGAAAAGGAAGCAAAAAAGAAGGGAAAATCGATAATTAATGTTTCGACATTAAATATACAAGGGGATGAGCAAAAAAAACCTTTTAACATGATACCCGCAAGTTGAAAAAAGTAACTTAATTCTGATCATTACTTTTCCCTTTTAAAATTATCTCGTACGAAAATAAAACACAAGATAAGAAAATCTAATTTTTCATATTTCCAGTTTGTATATAAATTTCATATATTTAAAATTTTTGTTATTTTTTCTTGTATGAAATTACTTAAAAATTACTATCTAAAGTGTTTTATGTGTAATAATTAAAAAACAGTCAATAATTAATTTATATAATTTTTTTATTCTTTTCAAACATTATACAATAATACATGTTTTTTAGTTATTCACATATGAATACATTTAACTTATATAACACAAGATTGTTTTTCTACATTAACATATAATTAAAATACAACAATTTTCAGAAAATGGAAGTAATATACATTTTGTTATTCCTTCACATAGAAAATACAAAGAAAAAAATTGTTTCATCATTATTATGATTTATTATTTATATAACATTATTGGAAAGATAATTTCAAACATAACAATCACAAGATACAATCAATTTTCATTCAACACTTATACGTAAAACTAGTTTAAAATAAACAATCTTCCACAGATAGATCTGTGGTATGATTTTTCAATTTTTTTTTTTTTTTATGTAATCATTAAGTTTACCACAATTAGGGCATGAAGGATAATCAGTAATCCATTCAAATATACAATAACTATGAAAAACATGTGTGCAAGGTAGTTTGACTTTGTAGAGCGGTTTTCTTTTTGTGGGTTCAAAACAAATTGAACATTTAGAACCCGCCATAGTTATAATTATTGAAAAAATAAATAAATAAATAAATAAAATAAAATAAAAATAACGGAAAACTTGATGCCGCAATTGGGTCATTTTCGAAATATGCATACATATGCTGTCCCACAGTAAAAAAAAAATTGTACTCATAATATATTATTTAAAACTGACAATAAATATTATATTTATTTAATTACATTACACAACATATTTCTAAAACATAAAAATAATCACTTTCATATTTTTTCCCTAAAGATGCAGATTTTTGCATCTAGTAGAAGAAAAAAATAGCTGTCCCTCTTCTGTATTTTATAATTCTGTAATATTTTTTCACTTCATTTTTCACTTTAAAAGGAAAGTAATTGGGACATTTAATGAGATAAATCATCATTATTTTAAATTTCTGACATTATTCCAACAAAAAAAGAAAAAAAAAAAAATTAAGAAAATCTACAAAACATTTTGTCCCTCATATTTTGTCAAGTCTGTTACCAAGCTACAATTTCATGAAATAAAGGTTGACAATTTCACCAAGAAATGGCAGCACATTTGCAATAAAAACACTTATACTAGTTAAATATTTACTTGTAGCCATTTTCTTTTGCAGTTGAAAAACAACAGTGTAGTGGAGTAAAGAATTTTTTATAAAGGTGAGTATTTTTATTCAATGTCAAGTCTGTTACCTAATTTTTTATGTTAAAAATATAATTTTAGTACTTTCTTTTGCTTGAATATTATTATCTAGTTAATATATTAAAGATTTTGTTTTGTTTCTTAGTGTTAATAATTAGCATGTAGGTTTTGGAAGATATTTTGCTGTTAATGTCAAGTCTGTTACCAGTCAAGTCTGTTACCATGTTACTGGTAAATAGTGTATAAAATATAGTAAAATAGTGTATAAAAATTCTACCAAAAGCTAAAGTGCTTAATTAATAATATTTACAGACACATCTAACTTATACATTATCACTTATTTCATTTTTAATGTGAAATTTAAAAGTAATTTTTTTTTTAAATGTTTTTCTGAATTGTATGCATTTATTGAAAATGACCGAATTAAAATAGTTGTCGAATGAAAAACCGTTCAAAATAGTTAACTTGCACATTTACAAAAAATATGTTCTTATTTTTGAAAAGAACCTTTTATATCTTTCTTTTACTCTTTCTAGAATTTACTAGAAAACAAATTACGCAATATAATACAGCTCGTTATCCCGACACCCGATTTTCACGTCACCTCGTTTATCACGTCAGTTTTTCAAAGTCCCGATTTTTTGTATATGATTTTAATATAAATAAACTCTGGATTTTACGTCGCTAAATAATTTATCACTCCGGATATCCCGACGGTTTACGAAAATTGTCCATTTTTCATAATCCATCTTATAAGCACGGAAATTAAGCGGTAAGAAATGTCTTAGTCAAACTTTTCACAACATTGTCTAAAATACCCATTGAGATAAATGATCATTTATCTCAATAATCCGCAGGTACCCTATGCAACAACAATAACCCCCCCCCAAAAAAAATCCTTAAAAATAATAATTAAAATGCTAGCAAGAAATATGTAAACAACGCTTCCATGGGATTAACATTAGCTTGAGCGTTAAGAGCATACACTAGCCATGCAAAGAAACTGGATTGCTAATGTTAAACCTATGGCAGCGTTCTTTTTTCATATTTCTCACTTGCATATTAATAGTTTTAACACATTAAGCGCCACGTCAGTCACCGGTGACTGACACTGAACTTTCAGTTTAGAACGTGTCATTCACCGGTGACTGACGTCTAAAATATGATATGAAACTAAAAATATATATATTGTTTTAAGTAATTACTGAAAACTTATTTAAAATTTTACTTACCTTTTATTTATTACAGGATTATAAATTACATAAAACATTGTAAATTTTTCAGTTTCTGTGTCAGTCACCGTGGCACTCAACGTGTTAAATGATTTTTTTTTTCTTGCTTAGAATAGCTGAGATTGAATTCTAATCGGGTTAGTGTTTACTTTTCTGACTTTGATTGCAGAATTTTTGTTTTATAAAGTTACTTTCATTTTTACAAATTTGAAAATAACGCTACTATAGGCAGTGTTGAATTCAGGGGGTGGCAAGACATCCCCCCTCCCGGAGAAATGAGCATCCTGAATTGAACACTGCCCGTAGGTTTAACATTAGCTTGCGAGTTTCTTTGTATTTCATATTTATATGCATTTTTGTATGAAACGACAAATGGCGCCCTCCTTCGCCTTCCGTTCTGGAGCCCGGGGCACAAGCCCCCTATGCCCCCCAATTTCGGCCCTGTGGCGCACTCATTGTCATTCTTAAATACGTACATTTGGAGGCATTCTTATTCAGATGCACAAAGGCGGATCCAGCCCTTCATTTAAAAGGGACCATGTATCATTTGTGGGGATGGGGTATTAGCAATTTTTATATAGTCATGGAAATGTGGATAGAATTCCAGATGTACCACATTTATTGAAAAATGGAAGAAGTTGTTCGATTCTTTTATGCGTAAACAATAATACAAAACTATTTCTATTAATTTCTGTACAAAAATAACTACTAAATGAATCAGAAAGTAATTGATGTAACAAAATGTATCAAAAGCATGTTTAAGCTGGAAAAATTATAACGCTTTTAATACAAAATGAATAAAAATATAAGAATTTCATAAAAATGTATTGTTCTACAGGAACATCCAGAAAAAAATGTCAAATTAATTGTATTTTTAACCCAATTTTAGAAATACAGTAGTCGTCAATTTTAGAAATATTTACGCATTTACAGCTAAAAATGATTTTATGTATGTATGTGAAAGTTTTCCATTGCTGAGTAAGTGGGGGGGGGGGGGGGGTTAGGCAGATAGGGACTGCTTTAGGCACAATCTAAGGGCATTTTGCTGTTTTAATATTAATTTTAAATTATTTTAAATATTTATTCCTTTTCTTTCAGATATTTTTTATGAATAATGTGTGTGAAGGGGCGCCGGCGAATAAAATGCATGTGACAATTTTTGAATTTTATAAAATATTTTTTAATTATTTTACTGCTTTAAATATAAATCTCACGACATATTTATATTTTTACTGAAACCCAGATTTAAAATAATTAAACTTACTTTGAAAGAAATGACGAGAAAAATATATTTCCTCTCTTTAATTAAATATTCGGGTTAGGTGATATTAGCCCTCTACTTTCTAGACGATGACGGACCATTACATTTTTGCCGGAAACCACCCTTATACATTTTGGGGGCAGTTTTTGATTTTTATAAAATATTTTCAAACTAAATAAAAATATGTAATCTATTTTACTGCTTTAAATATAAATCTCACGACATATTTATATTTTTACTAAAACCCTGATTTAAAATAATTAAACTTACTTTGAAAGAAATGAAGAGAAAAATATATTTCCTTTCTTTAATTAAATATTAGGGTTAGGTGATATTAGCCCTCAACTTTCTAGACAATGACGGACCATTACATTTTTGCCAGAAACCGCCCCTTAACACGTTCATGCCGGCGCGGTGTGTCACACTCGACTGTCTCAGAGATGTCAAGTCTCTGGCTTTTTGCACACCACTATTATTTTAGAGAAAATGTTCCCAACAAACACCGAACTTACGGGCCACTGATGGGTTCGTTAGCCTTGGCCGAAGGTGTTCGATGGTGGCCCGCTATCAGTGAAAGTTAGGGCTCCGTAAAAAAAGTGTCACGCCGGACAGAATAAGGCCACAAGATAATTGGCCGTAAATACAAGAAGTTGCCCACAATCATGCCACTAACTTTTCGCTGAAAATGTTAGATAGCCTTAAACTGCCCACAATTATTCTTTTAATGGCCACTAAAAATAAAAGCTAACCAGAAGCTTGCCTTTGTTCTGCCATTTGTGGTTGTCATAAATTAAATTTATCCCAAAGCTGCCCACAAAAAAGCCTATTAGGGTTATTTAAAATGTAATCACTTGCCACTGTTGTGCCATAACGATTGTTTAGGAATAAATCAAAATTTATTCTATATAAAAAAAAAATACTTTTTATCAGCCTAATTAAATGATAAAATATTTTTGCAGGATTAAAATAATCTTATAATTATTTAGATATACTTTTGTAGAAAATGAAATTCTTTCACTTTGAACTTTTTCAAAAAATTTCCAAAACACAATATTTCACATAGTGCATTAATTTATTTGTTCATTTATTCACTTACATATTTACAAAATTTATATGCAGTGCATTTTTAAATAGTTGCATTTCATAAAAATTTATAAAGTGTATAATTGAAAAAATAAACTAATCAATCAATTCATTATCAAATATTGTATTTTGAATATTTTTGAAAAAGTTCAAGTTAAATGAACTTGATTTTCTTGAAAAGTATGTCTAAATAATTATGATTTTTTTTACCTGCCAAAACATTTTACCATTCAATTAACCTTCTAAAAAGTATTTTCTTTTGAAGAATAAATTTCGAATTTATGCTTAAATAATATACGTGATTTTAATATAGTTTATTATATATTTTATATAAAAATGTGTGTGTTTGTGGTATTCTTTTTACTTAAATTTCCACTATATTTTACACAGCTTCGTTGGTAAATCTGTTAAATTATGCTTATTCATCAAAGCTTTATTAAATCATTATTATCTAAATTTTTGCATCATTTCTGATCATTTTATAAAATATTACATAAAAATAAGTTTAATCTTTATGTAGTTAACGAATGACAGTATAATATTTCTCATATATTTTAAAATTTTGCTTTTATCAGATAATATTTAACTATTTCTCTTGCAGTTTAATAGCCAAACATTTGAAAAAATATATTATTTCAACTTTTTCGAAATTCTTGAGAATTATTTATAATTATTAGACATGTAAATAATAGAATCATAAGACGAAACGCAATTTTTTCACCTTGATTCAACATAAAATATATGATGTGAACATTAAAAAGGTCCACAATCTTACTTAAAAGGCGACTAAAGTAATGAAGAAGATGTTACAAGTTTAAAATATACATTTTATTTAAAATTTCTTAGTACTTTCAAGCCTTCCAAGCTCATCCTTAGAGAATATCTTAATAACTAAATGTTGTTTATTTATACAAATACGTCACTTTGTTTTGAAAATGAGAGGGTCAATAATTACTGAGTAAACGTAGCAGTTTCTTGGATTTAATTTAAGTAAAGAAAATATATATTATTATTATTAATTGCAGTTCCATTTTTTTTACAGAAAAATAATTATATCATAAAATAATAATTTAATTATATCCATGGAAAGTGACCTATGAGAAACAGAGTGATGTCACAAATAAATGGAACTGTAATTAATAATAATAATATATATTTCCTCTAATTAAATTCAATCCAAGAAACTGCTACTGCTACTGCTACTTCTACTTTCAACTCTAGTAATTATTGGCTCTCACATTTTAAAAACAATAAACAACATTTAGTTATTAAGATATTCTCTGATGATGAGCTAGGAAGGCTTGAAAGTACTAAGAAATTTTAAATAAAATGTATATTTTAAACTTGTAACATCTTTTTCAT
The DNA here is from genome assembly GCA_963932465.1 of Maratus speciosus. NCBI lineage: Eukaryota > Metazoa > Arthropoda > Arachnida > Araneae > Salticidae > Maratus > Maratus speciosus. The sequence continues at coordinate 401,311,352 of OZ010800.1, read as the reverse complement.
TACTTTAGTCGCCTTTTAAATAATATTGTGGACTATTTAATGTTCACATTATATATTTTATGTAAATAATAGTTTAATAGTGATTTAAAAATATATATTAAATTAATCTTGATACTTCTAAATTTCATTTAAATTCAATTGTTTTAGTCACTCAAATTTTCTCGAGTATAAAATCACATTTTTATAATTAAACTAAAATAAACTGTTTTAAGGGGTCTTGTACCTTTTAAACGCGTCGAAAATTAACGAAAAACTTCAACGTTTTAATTAGTTTATCTTCAAAACCTTTTTATGTATATACGTGAAATTTTGGATATTGATTAAACAGATTATGCTTTGTAATATACTACCAACAGAAATTTATTAACCCTTTACAGAATTTGTGTATTGTTGAAATCAAAATAGCTCTTTTTTTACCCCATAAGTCATTGCGCGCATGATATCTTAAGAAAGGATGTATGGATTGTCATGAAATTTGGTAAATATATTAAACAAATATGTGTGTTTAAAATGATCTACTTTTAAGTATTTACAATTGTAATATTTTTAGTTATGACTATTTATATTCATTAAAAATACATATGTTTTTATTTTTTTTTACGAAAATATTTTTTTTATACAGTTAATGAAATAATTTTAGACTAAGAGTAGATCATTTTAAACACATATATATGTTTAGTATCTTTACCGAATTTCATGCTAATCCATACATACTTTCTCAAGATATGCGCGCAATGACTTATGGGGTAAAAAAAAAAGAGCTATTTTGATTTAAACAATACACAAATTCTGTAAAGGGTTGATAAATTTATGTTTGTAGTATATTACAAAGCACAATCCGTTTAATCAATATCCAAAATTTCATGTTTATACATAAAAAGGTTTTGAAGATAGACTAATTCAAACTTTGAAGCTTTTCGTTAATTTTCGACGCGTTTAAAAGGTACAAGACCCTTAAAGAACAATATCATCCGATATTTATAATGCTTAAAAATAAATTCGATAACTTCGAAAAACTAAAAATAAACTATTGAAGGGAATTTTACTAAAAATGAAAATATCTTTTACATTTTCGTTTGCAATTATAAAAACTAAAATATAAATATTCTTTAAGATAAAATGATGCAAAAAACAGATAGAATGAAATTAATAAATTTGTAATGAATCAACATGAACTAACAAACTTACCGATATATGTGCTACATTTTGAAACCATGTCCACTTATTCCTATGGTAAATAACGCGAATGACAAAGCAGAAATGAAAACGCACAGCTAAAGAAAAATTCTGAGAATTTCTCCCTCTCCCCTCTTATCGTAACGGACCAGAACTTTCAAAACTGCTTAACCTTGAGCCATTTGAAGGTCCCATCATCTATTTGATTTTTCTGGAGAGGGAGGGAGGGAGAATAGTTTTATGAGCCAATACCTTATTATAATAAATAAAAGTCATTTTTTCATAAATCATATTTTTTCTGTTAATATTATTTTTAGTCATTTGGAAAAAGAGCTTTGTTTTCCTTTTCTTTCTTTTTTTTCGTTCTTTTTTTTTCTTTTTTTAGAGAAATAAAGATTTAAGATACATTGTTTGAATTTTTAAACTCTCCATACAGTTTTCAGATAACACAAAAACTTTTTTTTTTTTTCCCCTCCGATTTATGCTTTAAATGGGCATTTTATCTCTTTTCTGTAAATTTTTACCCATTTATCTTCGCAATTAAAAATTATAAGATTTAAAAATAACATGCATTCCATTTTATTCTGATATGCTCATAAAAAATATCTTGTTTATCTATATATATATATCAAGGCTTATTTTTGACTCAAGACGATTTTACTGAAATGCCTAAAAATTAATAGAACCTTTTCATGTTTATTTTAGGGCATAAAATATACATATCGCATTTTATTTAATACTTTCATATAATGTCAGATTTTAATGCGTATTCTAAATTTTGCCAGAAATAATTTTTCCAACTGGGTGAAAATGTATCCAGGTCGGGACTCGAAACCAAATAATAATGAACAAAAATTCTTTATTTATTCTGCAATTCTTTACTTAATTCTGCGAAAATTCTTGATTTATTGTGCAATTTTTCACTTAATTATTTTTATACATATGCAAGTTTTATCTGTATTTCTAAAGAGTAAAATAATGGTAGTGAAATCATTAAATATATCTAAATTGTTAGGAATTTAATACAGGCAAGAAATTTTATTTATATTTTCCGTTACAGTGGATTCAGAAACAAAAATTTCTTTTCCAGTATTTTCTTTTACATGGAAATGTGTTTCAAATGATATTAAAAATTCATGTTTTAGTAACAGCTTTTAAGTTACCTTTTCTCTCCCCCCCCCCTCTCCTCGCTCAAGAATAACTGCTTATTGAAACATTTTCTCCTTTTCATTATAACAAATATTTTTTCATGAATGCTGAAAAAAAAGAGCATAAATAAATTGACATTTATCAATAAATTTTTAAACATGTTTAAGTAGTATATATGTCCGAAGATTGCAGTATTTTGCTATTAATATATTATTCAAATCAGCATATATTTTATATTATGCTATCTGATTATCTTTGCAATCAAAAACAATATAAAATAACCATTAAATATAATCTTTTTTATTCCAGTGTGTTCAAAATATATTTATTTAAAGATATTTTAAAGGCAAGAAAGTTAAACGCTTTTATGTTGTTGTTTTTTTCCATATTTTTAAAAAATATATAAACAGGGAATTTATGTACATTTTGGGGACAATTTTTGATTTTTGTAAAATATTTTCAAACTAAATAAAAATATGTAATCTATTTTACTGCTTTAAATATAAATCTCACGACATATTTATATTTTTACTAAAACCCAGATTTAAAATAATTAAACTTACTTAGAAAGAAATGAAGAGAAAAATATATTTCCTCTCTTTAATTAAATATTCGGGTTAGGTGATATTAGCCCTCTACTTTCTAAACGATGACGATCCATTACATTTTTGCCAGAAACCGCCCGTTAAGAGTTGCCGGGCAAAGTAAATGCAACAGTTCTCTCACCGCCGAAACATTACCGTTCCGGCAGTAGCTGCCGGAACTAGCGGCGGGTCATTTACGGCACAACATTGTTTGGTTACAAATGGCCTTAACTCCTTTTGGCCGCGACATATACGCCTTTCGGCCGTAAGTTGAGTGTTTGTTGGGTTGTTCCTTTAAATAGCTTAATTGTTCTAATTAAATGAAACAACATTTTCTGTATTAAAATACTGGTATCCAAAAAGCCGGAGACTTGGCAGCTCCGAGACAGTAGAGTGTGACCCACCGCGCCGGCATGAACTTGTTAAGAGTTGCCGGGCAAAGTAAATGCAACAGTTCTCTCACCGCCGAAACATTATTAGTTTGGCAATAGTTGCCGCAACTAGCGGCGGATCATTTACGGTACAACATTGTTTGGTCAGAAGTTAAGGTTGGACCTTAACTTCTTTTGGCCGCGATATATATGCCATTCGGCCACAAATCGTGTGTTTGTTGGGGAGAAATTTACTTCAATCCTTTATCTGAATAAATAAACCCACACACTATGAATGACCCACTTAAGCTCCAGATAGACGTATCAGTCTACTCGTGGTCTTTTTGTTTTGGTCAGGGGGCGCTTTCTTGCGGTTACACGGCGTTTTCCATCTGACTAAAACCAATGCATTGCATTGAAACGATCAGCAATTATCTAACATCTATCTCTGAAACAACAAATAATGATTACAATTCATTGTAAATATTGAAAAAAGAAGCTTTTTATAAACATATTTTCCTCCAACTCCGCTTATGACGACAACTTTTCTGGCTACTAGAGTGTCGGGATAACGAGGTTCGGTTGTATTTATAAATTCGTAAAGTTTTTTATGGTTTCTTTTATTCGTTTCAAATTTTACTAGAAAAACAGATTATGTAAAAAAATATTTTTAAACTCGTCAAGGTTTTTTTTGACTGGTTCATTCCGTTCACGTTCGAATTTTTTTTCTAATGGGATATAAATTAGCTTTTGTTTTTCTAATGGGATATAAATTACAGGAGGGTCTTTACCCCCAGGTGAATCCTTCAAAAATAGCCTAAGGTCAAGTGACCAATAAATTTGACCTTAACACTTTCTAAAAGAAGGTTTCGTGTAAAGTTTGATTTACTTGTCGATTTTTAAAAAAATATTTTATATTTTTAAGTAACTTCAACGGAAATTCGCAGCCTTTTCACGCGGGCGAGTTCTTGTTTAAGTTCTTCATTTTCCAGTTTCAGTTTCGCAATGTCGTCTTCGTTAGTTTTCTCTATCATAGATTTGATTTCCTGCTCCGAGTCCTCGTGCTGTCTTTTCCAACGAGCTACTTCCTTTTCCAATGGCTCGTGATTCTTTCGGCATGTTTCTTTAAGCCTTGAAATTTCCAATTCGAGCTTCCGATTTCGATCGACGACGGGCTTGAAAGCGTTGATCAGACCCCGGTCATAGGGACGCGGGGTCCCGTTTTCTGGTCCTGCGATTAGATAGAAAAAAAGATTTCCCTTGTCGGCTTGCTCTTTCAACCAGGCTCTCAGAGTCAGATTTTGTAAATCTGGGTTGCGTTCGAAATGGAGTTTGCGTTTCCCCGTGAGATGTAAAAAGAACTGAGTTTCGTGTTGGCAGGGCTGGAAGTCCTGGGTGACAGGAAGAACGGTATTGAGATCGATGCCGGGAATGTCTTTGATTTTGAATTGCCATTTGCGTTCGAAAAAACTCATGATGGATCGGAGCAGTTCGACTCGTTTCAAATTCTTAAAGTTTCGGTCTAGCAGTTCGAGGAGACCTCCTTCCCATTGCATGACGAGAGGCAGCCTGTAATCTCTCGGAAGGCTCTCGAACAGATAAAAATGAATAAATTTTTCGGGTAAACGTTTATTATATTCCGAAAAGAAATCGCATCTGGACTCGCGTTGGCATAGATAACCAATGGTGTTGACAAGTTGCATGGCCGATGTGATGAATCTGTAATGCAGACATTTGAAACTTTTAAGGGGCTGATTTTCCAAGTTGATTTTCTCCCAGACGTCTCGCACGAAATGCCCGGGAGGAGACGAGACCACGATCATGTGCCTGTGTTGCGGTTCCTCAGGCTGACCTCCGTCGCACCAGCAGGAGAAAGGGAGAGTACGAGAGCGTCCTTCGTCGGCGTCCATGCCTCTGAGAAAACCGGGAAAGGCGGGAGTTTGCACCATCACGTGAAACCAGTCTACAGAACTGCCAAGTTCCAAGTACTTTCGGACGCAGGAAACGGCCTTGTCCAGAGAGTCGTGTTCGAAAGTCAGGAGGTTCGGGTCTAGAGGCATGGGCCAGACGGGATCGTAAGCTCGGAAAGGGGGATGGAACACGTAATCGAATAAGGACTTTTTCTCGGCCATGGGTTTCATGCCGAAGGGAACGGGGCCGGGCTTGACGGGTGGAGTAAAATTGTCGGGTATTTGTGGCGGAGTAAAGTTGTCGGGTATTTGAGATGGAGGCTGAACTCTGTCACGTTTTATAAATTTATGAAAACAGGAAAGGAGGTGATCGGCATGCTTAATCTTTTTTTTCTTGCCCTTCCAAGAAACTCTCCCTTGACACCACACACAGCAGAGTCGGGGATTCAAATGGTGATGATAAGAACAATGTTTTTCGAATTGCTCCGGTAAGAGAATGGTTTTGCAATGAGGGCACGGAAAAGATTTACGATTTTTAGAGACATTTTTCATGTAAATTTCTAAAGATGTATAAGTTTTAGCATTTTCACTTGGTGGCATGATGCAATAGGTTTAACAGTTTGAAAATGTGTCAAATAAGAAACAAAAGATGATAGAAATAAAGGGTTGAGAATTTTCTATTTATATAAAAATTATACGTTATTAAAGAAAAAAATTTTTCAGGTATTTTGTATTCCAAAATTTTCAGCTACGTCAGAGTCCAAAGTTGTGATATCTTCTTTTTATACAAACTAGTGGATATTTTGTGGAAAGAGAATCCCAGACATCTAGTATTGAAGATCCAACCTGAAAATAAACATTACTTATATTACATAAAACAATTTCAACACTCCATATTTTTAATTGAAAATTGATTCCGTGCGACAAACAATTCAACAACGAGCTTTCTATTACTGGTATATGGGTCATTTTCAAAATCTGCCCATGTTTTGGAATAGCAAAATCAAATGTTTGGAAATACTCAGAAAGTTTTAATTTTTTGTAAATAATTACCTTTCCTCATAAGCATTAATATACAGCATCAGCAGAGACCAAATTTCTAATTTAACATTTTTAAACTAGTAATTTGAAAATTTTAATGAACACGGTAATGATATAAGTGAGCATGGTAATGACAGTTTCTAATAGAAAAGTCAGCATATCCATATATATTATTTTATATTATTATGCGTATAAAGCACAAAAACATTTTATTAATTTATTATTATTTCTTAAACAATTTATCAATATCGGCATTGTTTTCAACAACAAAAAATCGTGACGAAATAGGTTCAGATGGTTGATAACATTACACATAGAATATCGCCATGTCCCAACTATACAGAAAATATTATGAATAGTTCTGAAATATTTTATGTAGAGTTGAGACATCTCTTGATTTCATTTGACAGAAGATAAAATATTTTTTTTGTTTCAATACTGATTTATTAGCCTATCACTTAGGGAATTAAATGCTTTCAACAGTGGTATTTTGCTACAAATTTTGATGAAGATTAGCTTAATATGTGCCCAAACTGCAGGAGCATCATGTCTTAAATTTCTTGAGATGGTGAAAATTGATTCAATTTTTAATTTATGTATTGCAAAAATAATACTTAATACAGTATAAAATGTGATACCTATTCTACCAAAGGGAACAAACAGCTTGAGCTTCTGCTCCGTATTTTTATATTTGTTATTCTCAATGAAATCTATATGTGTCAGTATGTCTTTATTTTTTTTATTTTTTCCTTACTTCTTTACTCGTCCTATACTAATAAACAATTTTTCTTAAATGTATAAATATTAAAAAAAATGACTTTTAAAAAATCTCAATAATAAAGTTTCTTCTGTTAAAAGATTCTTTCTTCGCAGTTTTTTTCTTTTTTAAATCTTACCATTTTATTTTTAAACCTTTGACCCTCGGATGTTTGAATTTTCCTACATTTGGTCACTAAACCAATAATATTTTGTTCTATACTTTTTACATTTCCTTTTTTCAAATTTAAGTTGTTGATCAAGCTTTTTACATCTTCGGACAACTAATGTTCTATTTCTTATTAGTTTTCTGATTCTAGGAGCCTAACTAATCATAGTATTCTGTGGATTTACCTCAAACTATTCCACCAAAAGTTTACATTTAAAATTGGTACATTGTTACTTGTATCATTTCATATTATTTAAAAGTCTTCTGATTGTTGTTTCTTGTAGTCTAAGAGCTAGCAACGTTTTCGTCACTTGATTTTAGCAAGGCTCATTTTTCTATATGCTCTTCCGTTTTATGGTGTAGTACGTATGCGGACAGTCTGGCAGGCGAGAGAAGTTGCGTTTACCTGAGGCAGAAGGGTTATGCATGTGAAAAAACTTCAAAATTACGTCATTTTAGCAAGGCTGATTTTTCGATATGATCTTCGGTTTTATGGTGTAGCACGTATACAGACGGTCTGGCTGGCGGAAGACGTTGCGTTTACCAACGGGAGAAGGGGTTACGCAAGTGAAAAAACTTCAAAATTACGTCTTTTTAGCATGATTTTTGTTTATAACATCTGTTTCTACTAGTTATTTGTGATATTTATCCATTACTGTCAGAAGTTGCCAACGTTGCGAAGACCCTGCCAGATCCACATTTATAGGTAAAAAAAAAATGTCATCTTCGCATCATTTTAGCAAGCTTAAAAATTGCACTATCTTTGGCTATCAGACAACCGATAATTAATTTGTCAAACACAAATTCGGTTGCAAAGTTAATGACAGACGGCTTTAAATCCGGCAACAAAAGGACCGGTTTGAAGAGTGGTTTATGGATTAAAAAAAATAAGTCATCTTCACGTCATTTTAGCAAGCTTAAAAATTACAACATGCTACTCTTTGGATAACAGACAACCTATAATTAACGTGCACATAAATTCGGCTGCCAGAGGGCTTTACATCTGGCAACGGAAGTGCCTGTTTGAAGAGTGGTTTATAGTTTTAAAAAAATAAGTCATCTTCACGTCATTTTAGCAAGCTTAAAAATTACAACATATTACTCTTTGAATATCAGGAAACCTATAATTAATTGGCAAGACACAAATCTGTTTGTAAAGTTAATGCCAGACGGCTTTAAATCTGGCAACAAAAGTGTCGGTTTGAAGAGTGGTTTATGGATTTTAAAAAAAATAAGTCATCTTCACGTCATTTTAGCAAGCTTAAAAATTACAACATATTATTCTTTGGCTAACAGACATAAATTCGGATGCTAAGTTACTGCCAGATGGCTTTAAATCTGGCAACGAAAGTGCCGGTTTGAAGAATCGTTTATAGGTTTAAAAAAAAGTCATCTTCACGTCCTTTTCGCAAGCTTAAAAATTGCAACATACAACTTTGCAACTGAATTTGTGTCTAGCAAATTAATTATGTCCGATAGCCAAAGAGTAATATATTGCAATTTTTAAGCTTGCTAAAATGAAGTGAAGACGACTTATTTTTTAAACCTATAATATAAACCACTCTTCAAGCAGGCAGTTTCGTTGCCAGATTTAAAGCCGTCTGGCATTAACTTTGCAACCGAATTTGAGTCTGGCAAATTAATTATAAGTTGTCTGATAGCCAAAGAGCATTCATTATAATGCAATTTTTAAGCTTGCTAAAATGACGTGAAGGTGGTGTGTTTTTTTACCTATAAATCGGGATCTGGCAGGGTCTTAGCAACGTTGACAACGTCTGGCAATAATGGATTAATATCACGAATAGTTAGTAGAAATTGATTTTATAAACAAAAGTCATGCTAAAATGACGTAATTTTGAAGTTATTTCACCTGCATAATCCCTTCTCCCGCCAGCTAGACCGGTCGCATACGGACTATATCATAAAATGGAAGAGCATATAGAAAAAAGAGCCTTGCTAAAATTACGTAATTAGTTCTTTCACCTGCACAACCCCTTCTCCCACAGGTAAACGCAACGTCTCCCGCTAACCAGACTGTCCGCATATGTACTACACCATAAAACGGAAGGTCATACAGAAAAAAAATCTTTACTAAAATCACGTGTTTTTTGGCTCTTAGACTATTGTGTTTTATCACCGTTATTTAAGTTTCAATCTTTGTCTCATTGTGGTCATTTCCTTTACAGATTTGATTTGACATTTAACTGTTTTCTGAAGATATCATTCATGTTCTTTTCAAGCAGTTCCTGCTCTTAATGCAGAATTTTCTTATATATTTTTCCTTGATTGCCTTGCAGCTTCTTTTTTCTCCCATTTTTGAAGCACATTGTAATGAACCACAAAAATTAGTTTTTACACAAATTTCTTTTCCTAATATTTCTACACATTAAAAAAAAAAAAAAAAAATTCCAGTACTAGCTAAACGTATATTAATTGTGTCTTAAAATTCCATTTAAACATAAACATCAAAATGAATAATTTTTATTCAAAAAATAGTTTTATTTAAAATTGTAAATTGTTTTTCTATATGTATTAAAAAAATATTTATGATTATACCAACAAATTAAATTTTCACAATTTCATATAGCTTTATTAATATTCAGTATTGCTATGCCAAGTAGTAAATCAGAAATATGTTAACATTATATGTTCATATTACTGTGTGAGCATAATCTTGTCATTACAATGAACATGCTGCCATTACCATAGTAGAAAACAAACACGGTAATGACATCCATGGTAATGACAAATTAAGCAAAATATTTTTATTTTTCCCCCAGGCAAAAATGGTAGCCATTATATCTTGTAGCCCATACAATGATTTTCTATTTGTTATATAATAAAAGCAGATTAAAAAATAAAAGTTAATTTAATTATTAATTAGGAGTTATACCGTAAAGACGTACAAAAAAAAAAAAAAAAAAAAAAAAAAAAAAAAACCAAAACATTTAAAGTCTTTGCTTGTTTTATTGAAACTATAAAAATTATTTACTCTATTCACCTAAACCTGATAACAACATGACTTTTAAGAATTATTTTTGCCTTGATAAAAAGGCATGTGCTTCCCTGTAAAAAATTCAAGATGAACTTTTTGTCAGAAGCATGGTAATGATACTCTTTCTTAGGACACGGTTTTAAAAAAATATTAAGAATTATAGATAAGTTTAATTTATGAAAATAAATATATTTTTAATTAGTAGCATCTTAATAAATAAAAGTTAGTCATATCTTTTCCTGATAAACTGCTTGTTGGGACAACCTTAATGACATTTTAACTACAAAAGAATATATTTCTTAATTTTAAATTTTTTATAAATAATAATATATCTGTAAATTATCATTAGAATAACACAATAGTTAAAATACAATTAAAATTATGATATTTAACTATTTTTCTGTGCTAATGCGAAAGGACAGTAAAACATGACACTTTTTGAAAATCAGCCGCATTCGGTCAATGGGGCGCTAACGCACCATTAAATTTAAAATTAATATTTTATTTTTATTATGACATTTGTTTTATTATTATTTTATTTACAAAACTTGTAACTTTAATCCATTATAAAAACATATGATTAATCTCAAGTGGAATAATTATACATTTTCAAAAAATCGATTTTGTCAATAACAGTTTCAATTAAAAGAAAACTAGCGTACTTTGAAAATTTCTCAAAAGAAAGTGTTTACTCCAATTGGATTAGTGATATTTTATAGATGTCTCCAGAACCCTTAAAAATAGCAGAAAAATAAAATTAGTGAAAAATATTCGTCACAGTGTTAATAAAAATATGTTTATTGAAATGGTGCGTTTACGCACCTTTGACTGAAAATGGGTTAAACAATCTGACAAATTTTTAAAAGTATTTTTACTGTATCTATATCTTGAAGAATGCGAGGGTTAAATTTGGTATAAAATCTATGTATTAGGTTGTAACGAAAGTTTTCCGCCAAATCACCATTACATAATACTAATTATATATAATTAACTATAATTTTATATATAACCACCATTCTGCCAAACCTTCACAGTGTCATATGATACAACACGAGTACTTAAAGCTGTACACTTTATTCGGTGACATTCTGTAGCTGACTTATTGTAGTGGAACAGAAAGCAAAATGATGGTTCTAATCTGGTAGTGTGGTAGTTCCATTTCAGACACCTTGCATTTAATGATACCGATGTTTTTTTACAAATTTCGCAACAGAGTGCTATAAAGCAAGCCTCTTTCTTTCAAATGCCAAAAATCGTTTGACAAAATACATGAGCAAACACGTCCACGCGAACTGTTTGTACAGTCCGTATTAGCTGTGGCGGGAAACTTCCGTTACAACCTGATATTAGGAAATAAATAGCTTCAATAATTTGTTTCTCCTCTTCATTAACAGGAACAGAAGATATATCGAATGTATTGAAATTGTGGTAGGAAAGAAAATGGGTATAACAATGCAAAACAACAACCTATGCAGTGGCGGCTCGTGCCAATCTTCACTGGTGGGGCCCGGTCCTCATAACATATTGTAAATTTTTATGTATTAATATTTGTTGTTTAAACATGAAAACAAATTATTTAAAACTAACTATTATTTAAAACTTTTATTTCTTACTTTTGTAAAAAAAAAATAAAAAAAAAAAAATTAATTATTTTTTCAAGTAATCAACGTTAATTTCAAATTTATCAAATTAATTACAATTTTTAACATACCATTAATTGCCATTATTAACATTGAACATACTTTGATCAATCATTATTTAATTAAAAAACAAATATACAAAATAATAATAATAATAATAATAATAATAATAGTAGTAATAATAATAACAATCTCACAACGTTACAGAAAAAAAATATAAACTTTACTTGCAAACATTGAAACTGTTCAGAAATTAAAATTTAGTATATTATTTAAATAAAAGTTTGGTATGTTTTTAGATGCGCAAATCTTTAACTTTAAATTTAATTACCATTATTCACATTAAACTTACTCTGGTCAAACATTATTAAATTAAAAAACAAATTCACAAATCAAACAAAAAATAATTATCTCATAATTTAATAGAAAAAAATACATATTTTTCTTGCAGAGATTTAATCCATTCACAAATTAAAATTTAATGCATTATTTAAATAGAAATTAGGCACGTCGATTTTTTCGACTAGCAAATCTTTCACTTACTTTTACATCAAATTTTGATATTGTACTAATAAAATCTTTGTGGACTGAAAGAACAGCAAGAGTGTGCTTAATCGTTCCTGTCCCATAGAGTTTTTCAAAAATGTTTTAAAATTTTCTCTCATTCGCTCTTGAACTCCAGTATGACACCCGCTCACAACAGCGCACCGGCATATGCTTGCGCAACAAGATTATCTTTTAAATAAAACTTTTCTAAATTTTGAGTTAAGATTATAGTAAGTCCCTCTGCTGTTTTATCATAGACATCAATAAATTGAACAAACCTTTTCAAGGGTTTGTTGTTTTTTATATATCGTAAAATGATAACAAATTGCGAAGTGCAGCTTACATCAATATAGTTTCGTCAGCTTGTAAATCTACAAAATTAGAAGCAGAAATCTCATTTTTAACTTCATGCATATACGTTTCATATATACAATCCAACAGCTCATATTGTATAGTTTTTTAAGTATTTTTAGATACTATAGCATTGTTTAAATGGTCTTCCAATATAGTGTCCAGTTTTGAGGCGTATGTGACCAATTCTAAAAACATACCTCAGTTTACGATTTAGCACATACCTGTTCTTCTCAACCATTTCATTATGTTTTTGTAATGAAATCCTGTAACCTTCATCCAACTGCACTACAATATTGACAGTTCCGAAGGTTTTATGCCCCACCAGTGGCTGAGAGGTTCTGCTCTCGAATCTGGTAGACGGGAGGTGCTGGGTTCGATCCCAATCGCGCCCGTCGGCCTAATCGTTCGGAGTTTTCGTGGTTTTCTTCGAACCTTGGATTTCCAAGCGTTAATACGGGTTAGGTTCCCTTAGAAAGACCCCCACGAAGGGCACTCCCCCCTGGGCCTATATCCCCCGTGCAGATAATTGGCCGTCATAAATACAACCATACAACCAACCAAAGGTTTTATAGTTAAAAGCATTATTTAAATGAGTAGTATTCATTTCATGTTTTTTTTTTTACTCTTTCAGAAAAATGCTTCAAATCGTTACAGCCGGCCATACTCCATAATTTCATCCCTCCAAACAATAAAAAATAAAAACAGAACAATGCTTTTTTTTTTCTTCACTTGCTGAAATACACAGAAATTTTTGATACCACTGCGTAGAGAAATAGCGTAGTTTTCCCCCATCTTTTCGTTGCATTTCAAAATTCTTCGGTTGATAAGGTCCCAGGCGTTTAATTTCAAGTTTTTCTTCCAAATTCATTGTTGAAAAGGGCATAATAAATCATCTACAGAATTCATTTTTTTATTTCAAGAATTTAAGGGTGTGTTCGAAAAAATATTTTTCCACCCTCAACAGCTCGAAATTTTCTGGGACACTTCCAGACTCATTTTTAAAAGTAAAAACATGAAACTTGCTGAGATGATTTTTGAAGTGATGTTTAAGAGGCCGTGTGGTTTCATTTTTCGCTCAATTCAATAGAATTTGATTTTAAAACAATTATTTTCTCATTAGGACCCCTTTTTTTCATCCTTAGATCTCCCGCTTCAGAAAATTCGGTTCAAAACTCCCACTTTGATAGCATTTTTTTTGCAATATTTTCTGCATTTTTCAAAAAATCGACAAGCACGTCCCATTATGTAGTTTCTAAATAAGAGAATTTGCCAGTTTGATGCGTTTGAGAGTAAAAATGAATTTAAAAATAAATCAGAAAATAAGCTGTTTGGATTGGAATACACCTTAACAATAACATGTGTCTCCGTTTAAAGAGAGTACAGAGTACTTAAAGATCGCGTAATTCAACGAATAAGCAGCAATAGTAATACAAATGTCGACGAATATTTTTGAGAATCCCCGTATAACAAACTTTGGATCAAGGGCACTCTCGCCCAGTGCCCCCCATTGCAAAAAAAATACGGAAGATTTAGCTCTAAAAGAGCAGTACATCGCCAAAATTGAATGACACGTGAGGGAGGGAAATACTCATTATCGCGCCAAATGGGCACAAATGTCTTGTGCCCCGATACAGTAACCTTGGTGTTCAGAAGTAAGTAGTGGCCAGTAAAGTGATTTATTGCCTCTGAGAAAGAAATAGACGCTGAGAGTCGATAACGGATGAGTGGGCACGATGTAAGAAGGAGTTTATTTGCAATATATTTTTAGTAAACAGTTCTTTTTTTTTTAAGTTTTAAATTAAAAATATGAATCAAAATTTTTTTAATGAACAAAAAATTCTAGTGGGGCCTGGCCCCAGTGGCCCCAATGGACCGGCCGCCCCTGAACCTATGTATTGATAGTCATTACTAAAAATTAGCCTCTAACAATTCTAAATGGTGTTTGAAATCGTTTAAATGTGAAACAGTAATTTTTTTTTTTTTTTTTTTTTTTTTTTTTTTTGCACAAGATTGGAAAAAATTATTCTACTTAAAAAAAAAAAAAAAAAAAAAAAAATATTTTTACAACTTTTAATAAATTCTTGAGGCGAATATTGTCTCGACTCAATCTCAACATTTTTTTTCCATGCTCCTTGGGCCACTTTCTCACGTTATGAGTTTAACGTATAGTTATTTTTCTCATCCATCTTTTGAACAAGAAGCTTTTTTTTCCACGCTTATTGGTCTCAGAGAAAAAAAAAAATTGGTACGTGAGAGGCGAGGCGGAGTTTGAGGTCAAAAACATTGTTTTTATCCGGAAAGTATGTATATAAGAAAAACGATGAATGGGGTCACGGCGTTCGAATAATTTCGTGACCGACTGTCAACAGGCGGCTTTGGTACCGCAAACTCGAACCCCTTTGCATTTTCAGGTTACCTGGCAATATGAGTCAATGTTTAAAAAATGCATTGTGCTTAGTCATGGAAATACTGAATGGGGTGCAGGTGCAGAAATAATTTTCCCGCCGACTGTAGGTAAAGAAATTAAACAGAAGTAAGTATATGAAAGTATCTAGAATCAGAGCTTAATTCGAA
Source organism: Maratus speciosus (assembly GCA_963932465.1). Lineage (NCBI taxonomy): Eukaryota > Metazoa > Arthropoda > Arachnida > Araneae > Salticidae > Maratus > Maratus speciosus. The sequence continues at coordinate 401,296,087 of OZ010800.1, read as the reverse complement.
CTTATCATGAACCTTGTGGTGTTTCTCTTTGTGATTTGAAATTCTCCACGCAGAAGCAACTTTTACTAAATTATGTTTATATGCAAATAAAACCTTTTTTCAGATATTTGTACAACATTTAGGTAAGTTTTTATTCAAGTGCATGTAAAATTTCATATTAGAAAATGATGTTTTCTTATGCGAAATATTTAACAAATATGTAAAACATGCTTCTTTCAGTAATATCTCATTAAATATTAATTTTTAGCACATTTAAACAGTTCCTTGATTATCAGCAAGAACATTTTGAAGTTTATAATAAACAAAATTATTAAAATACGAATCTTCCAAGCACTTTTTTTAAAAATCATGAAAAGTATCAAATACTCTTAGCTCTATCAGACTTAACTGTGGAGAGCATGTTGGTCACTAGCACCACATAGGCTGTATTGTTTTCTTTTCAAACATATTTTCCCCATGCTAAAGTATATCACGCTTTAGCATGCATTAAAAGAAAGGTATCATCAAGACTGCAACATAAAGTATGACATGAGATCTGAATATCTCGACTGCATACCTTTGAGCTGTCAAAGTGTCATTTCAAGTAATTTGCAAATCCATGCATATTTTTTTAGCAAATCATGCAAACTAATGTGAACCCGATTATGGAATTTTACCCGAATAACTTACTATATAATCAATCTGTTAATTACAATTGAGAAAATGACTTTATAATAAAATCGCTAGATTTGAGAAGCTGAAAAAAAAATTGCATATCAAATTTAAATAAACACTTTACTCTGTTATGCGCCTTGGCGAGATAGCGAAAGCCTAGAAAAGGAACATTTTGACAAGTAATTTCGGGCAGCCTATTTGCTGTTTCATACCTACATTTATTCAATATTAACCCAATATATTCAATGTTAGGTGAGTAGCTACCCGTTAAGAATTGCATAATGTTTTCGATTGTTTTTTTTGTTTTTTTTTTTTTGGGGGGGGGGGGGGGGGAAATCTAGTATTATTAAATATTTAAAGTTTCTATATATAACATTAAAAATTAATGATAATTTAGAACGTTCTCCGTTCATTTCATCTTTTTTAAATTTCGATTTTTTAGAAACTTAGAGATCATTTACATCTTAAAAGTAACACGAAGCAAAATTTCAAGTTTTTAGCTTCAGCAGTAACACAGAAAAAAAAAATTCGAAAGTTTTTCTTATATGCACCTTTTTAGTTAACGATTCTTTTAGAAATTATCCTATTGCCAATATTTACATCTTAAAATTTAAGCCACGTCAATTTTCAAGTTTATATCCCTAACAATTCCATTTATGTCGTTATTTAGAACTAGGGATGCACCGAACAGTGATTTTGGCCGAATATTTGGCTGGCCAAATATTTTTATATCTGAATTTAACGGTATTAAAAAGTTAAATTTCAAACAATTTTACATGATATTTAGCACAGATACTTCCATTTTGATAAATAAGACTTTTTTTTTATAAGAAAACTTTGCACTAAAAAAATCTATGTTTTGAGTTATTTAAGAAGATGATGATCACAAAATTTAAATTCCATGCCTTCTGTTAATTCAAACAAATAAATAGAATTTTCTTATACTGCAAAAGAAACAATATAACATTCCACTTATTCCATCATAAATGAAAAATGCGTCACTACAAGCCATAACTGAATTTTCGTTCACAACTTTAGCAAAAATGAGCGTATTTTAGCAAGATTTCCATCATATTAAATTGTTTGTATAAAATGTGATTATATCATTGGAAGTGATTGAATGATTCTGTCTAATTATTCTGAATGTCTTTATTAACTGACAAGCCCCTGCATCTTTTGAGCATCTCCTACATTTGAAAGAAAATTAGAGTAAAAAACAAAGGTTCACATAATTTTTGCATCAAGATTACATAATAACTTGACCTAAATCTGCATGACATTCGATGATTTTAATTTTTTAATATTTCAGTTTGGCTAATACTCTTTTCTTTTTCCAAGCAACTTCTTTTTTTTCAGCTGCAGCATTGACTATGTGATGAAGCAAATGGTTTTTATAATTGATATGGCTACATATTATCAATAGTGTAATACATAAGTGCAGAGTTCTTTACCCTGAAAATTTTATATCCATGGTAGAGTGTACTACAGATATTGCATTCATTTCTTCTCGCGGTCTTCTTAATCCTACAACACACGACTTTTATTACCCCCACACCCCCCCACCCCCCCAAAAAAATGTAATAACTGCATATTGAAAAAGAAAAAATAACAAGTCAATTTTTATCCATAATTTAGTAGAAAACTAATGTGTGTCAAGAGGTCTACATTCTGAACAACATATAACATGCAATGTAAAGAGAGGCAGATGGCTACACTATGCATTGTAGAGTTAAGTTGCCACATCGAATCACCAGTAGAAGTTTAGAAAGAGTAGCTTTTAAAAATGGTATTTGACTTCTCTAGTCATGAAAATAGTCACTCATTTCTGAAATCATGAATAAGAGATATTAACGTATTGATAATCATTACCTTAAACCAGTGATTAGATTTAAAAGAAAAAAAAAACTGTAATAGAAGTAAATATATACCTATGGCAATATTATAAATTTAAGTAAATTAAATTTCTGGTGAAAATACACTTTATTTGACCTAGGCGACCAGAACACCCTTATTTGGTGGATTTCACAGAGTAATTAGAGTTAAGAGAAAAGGAATATTAAAAAAAAAAAAAAAATCATTTAGTGTCTTTTCAAGATTTTGATGCTGTAAAAAAATAAATACTTATTAAGCAATTTATATGTGGTAAATTGAGATGCTATTGTATATCAAAACAAATTTCGAGCATTGTCAAGCAAATGTCAAACACCCCAATCTCTCCAGCTACATTAAAAAAAACCTCACCTATTTTTCACATCCCAAATTTTTAGAACCAAAGTGATTGAAAATGTATAAAAAATTTACATATTCATATGTTACAATCATGCAAAAGAAAAAAAGAAAAGTAAAACAACAACAACAAAAACACCCCATATATCTTAATATCCAAATTGCCACAGAAATAACCATTTGGCTGAAAATTTATATTAAAAAATAAACAGTCAAGTGTGAGTATAATTGGCGCTCAGAGGGTTCCGTACAATAAATATATGAATTATTAACTGCATTATTAAAAAAGTCATTACTAAAAGAAAAATAAGACTTCGTAAAAAAAACTATACAACGTAAGGTTTGGTATAGCTATACACCGGTAGCAGAAAGTTCGAGACGCGCGACGTGCGTCGCAGATTTATTTTGGACCTTGAAGATAAATTTGCCAACTTGAAAAAAAAAAAAGTATTTCCTTTAAAAAAAAAAAAAAAAAAAAAAAAAAGTATGAAAATTCTGACAAAAAATATCGCGAATTTGACAAATGGTCGCCGAAAAATATCAATTTCGGCAATCGCTCGCATAAAAAATCGGTAATTTATAGTCAAAGAGTCGCTATAAAAACGCGAATTTCATCAAAAGAGACCGGAAAAAAAAAAAAAAACAGGAATCTCGTCCCAGGGTTGTAGAAAAAATGCAAATTTCTGTCACAGGATCGCGGAAAAACACGAATTTCGTCAAAGGATCGCGGAAAGAATGCAAATTTAGTAAAAGGATCGTGGAAAGAACGTGAATTTAGACAAACGATTGTGGAAAAAACGCAAATTTAGTCAAACGATCGCGAGCAAACGCAAATTTATGTCAAAGGATTGCGGAAAGAAGGAGGAATTTCGCCAGAAGATCTCGAAAGGCGTAAATTTCTGCCAAAAGATCGCTGTACAAACTTGAATTTTATCCAAAAATCCCCAAAAAACGTGGATTTCGTTCCAGGGGCGCAAGAAAAACGCAAATTTCTGTCACAAAATCGCGGAAGAAACTTGAATTTCATCGAAGGATCGAGGAAAAAACACGAATTTAGTCAGACAATCGCGAAAAAACGCAAATTTTTGTAAAACGATCGCGAAAAAACTCAAATTTTTGTAAAATGATCGCGAAAAAACTCAAATTTTTGTAAAACGATCGCAAAAAAATGCAAATTTCTGTAAAACGATCGCGAAAAAACACAAATTTCTGTCAAAGGATCACGAAAAACGCAGATTACTGTCAAAGGATCGCGAAAAAAGGAAAATTTATGTCAAAAGATCGGAATTAAATTTGCGGAATTTCGTCAAAAAATCGCAAAAAAAGCAAATTTCTGCCAAAGGATCGCTGTAAAAACGCGAATTTCGTTAAAAGATCCCGGGAAAAACGTGAATTTCGTCCCAGAGGTGCCGAAAAAACGCAAATTTCTGTCACAGAAAAAACACGAAGTTCGTCAAAGAATCGAGGAAAAACACGAAGTTCGTAAAGGATCGCGAAAAAAGGCTCATTTTTGTCAAAGAATCGTGAAAAAACGGCAAATTTCGTCAAAAGTTCGCGAAAAAAACGAGGAATTTCCTCATAAGATCGCAAAAAAGTAGCAGATTTCGTCAAAAGATCGCGAAAAAAACGGCAAATTTCGTCAAAAGATCGAGATAAACGGCATATTTCATCAAAATCGCGAAGAAACCCAAATTTCATCAAAAGTGCGCAAGAAAAACATAATTAGTGCCAGTAGTGGATTTTCGCTCCCTGCCCCCCCCCCCCCCCCCCGAGCAAGATCTAACCGAGCAACACACTAAAGTACAGGGTGCCCATAATTAAACGACTCTAGTTTAAAATTGTCTACATACAAAACGATTGGTCAGAGAGTTGTGAAATTTTGTGATGGACATAATAAAGGAATGGGAATTTGTTTGATCGGAAAAAAATGTAGTTCAAATTTTTTTTCCGCTAGGGGGCGTTTTTTAATAAATTACACATTTAGCCACCATGCATTCAGTAGCGTAGGAACTTTGTACAAACAGGGGGAGCGGGGGCATATTGCTGAAAGCTAGTGGCGCGGATCGTTCATTTTGGAGGGCCCCTTCATAGTGTTGCACATTTCACAAACAGAAGTATAAAATAGAAGCATATCAAAAGATCACCAACTCTTTAATCCAGTTAAAATAATTTTTAATAGATATACTTGACATAGAAACATAATTTATGTGCGATCCCGAATACAATATTCAAATGGAAGGCTTCTCCCACTTCCATTTACCAAAAATTAAAGTGCTTTCTGTTGTTTTGCTTACAAATTCTTTACAAATCTCTTCCAAATCAATTTTAAAGGTCTCCTCTTTATAAATATGTTATCGGTGCAGGTAATTTGTAGTAGACCTATATAAGACCCCCTTTTTTCTGGAAATCGGGAGGGTTGTAAACAATGAGAAAAAGGATGAAGGCACAAACAAGTGTGCTCACCACCCCCTCTCTCTCTCTTCTCTTTGTTGTTTAATGTGTGAATTTCCTAGAAAAAGTATACTTTATTTTTTAATTCAGCAATGCATCGTAAACAGATGTGGTGCGAGAATTTCTCCCGGGGGAGCTGAGCCCGTCTGAAATATAACAGGGGGAGCCACAGCTCCCCCGGTTCCTACGCCCTTGCATGCATTGAATACTAGGCCTCAGCTCTGAGAAAAAAATGGCGGCTGTTGTAGGCGGATTTTTTCTCAGAGTTTCTACGGTCCGTTCAACTCGAATACCAATAATTTGTAAAAGTTTTTACGCTTTATTTTTTTCAGGGGACGGTCTGTATATTTGTCTTTTTTAATCTGAGAAAAGGTAAAGGGTAAAAACTTTTAAAAATGTGTAATTCATTAAAATGACAAAATTTTGAATTAATTTTTATTTTTTTTTTTTTACTCAAACAATTCCTATTTTTTTATTATGTCCATCACAAAATTTCACAACTTTCTGACCAACAGTTTCGTCAGTAGGCAACTTTAAAATAGGGTCGTTTAATTATGGACACCCTGTAATTCTCCAATCAAAACAATAAATCTTGAGAAAATTATTTTGATTTATCACAAGGATTTTAAATGAAACTATTAAAAAAGTTTAATTTTTTTTTCTTAGATAACAAATAGTGAATAACTAAATAGTAATTAAAAAAAAAAAACTCAAATGATAGAATCAGGTACTAATTATTTCACGAGCTTATAAATCCAATTCAGATTAGATAGATCTAGCATAAACAGCACTGATGTAAATCAAATTTGGAAATGGGAGCTGAGAATACAAAAGGAAAACCTTGGCAAAAAATTCATTCTGCTTTCAAAACTGAAAGTACACAACACATTTTACAGAAAAAATAGACAAAAAAAATTATAAAACGAATTTATATCTGTATAAAAATACAAAAAATATTTTTCCAGCAAATGCCAGTATATCTTAAAATAAAACTGTGAAAATCTCATGGTCTTGGCAAAAAGACAAGGCAGTTATCATACATGGTTTCAAGCTAAGGTGGCAGAATGTCTGTAATAGTTTTATCCCCCCTAGTCCCTTGCATTTCTATCTTAGCAGATTTTATTGCATTTTAATATGTGTGATTCTCAATGTTTTTTTAACTGAAATATATTTTTTAGGCAACGCAGAAGAAATCCTCAACTGACATCATTTGGTAAAGATGGGCATGTTGACGAATTTGATAAACTGAGTTAAACTACTCATATCTGAAAAGCCTTTGATAGTATTCTGCAAAAGAGAAAGAAATTAAAGTGGCCAAAAACTTGGCATCTGCATTGTTATCTCGCTAACAGTTTGCCTTTCTAAAGCTGCAATTTTGTAATTCAAGGAAGGAACATTTTGAAAATTACAGTGATTTTTGTAATTGATTGTTCCCTGCTACACTATATGGCCAAAGATGACCAGTCACTTGCGATTTCAGACGTTTTGTTAAATATCTAGAAAAATACATGAGGAATTAACCTGAAACTGCAGGTGTGTAAACAGCATAGCATAGGTCATATATTTCCGCAAACATTTTTTTCCCGAAACCCCATAGGGGACCGCCAACAAATTGAAAAGGAACGAATATCTTTCGGATAACCTTGTAAAAACTAATGTAGCAAAAGCGTTCAAACTCGAGATTATTAATAAGTGGCTCATTGTAATATACTGTGTTCATTTTTATGAGGATAGCAAGTATACTTATAGAGAAATTGAGGTTTTTACAAAAACAGTCCCAAATTTCGCCACGTTTTTTGCTTATAATTTTCAGAGTTCTTAATATAAAAAAAAGTTCTTTTCAGAAAATATGACAAACAACATTGTACACAATACTCTGCAATCAGAATCAAAAAATAATAAAAGTTGTATGAAAAATGAGCAGGTTTACTAAAAAATGTTTCACTGCGCATGCGTGAATGCAATAAAAATATAATATGCATAATGTATTAGCTAAGTATATAGAGCAGCTTTTGTGAAAGTCTCAAAATCATAGCTTGAAAATTCTGAAAATTATCGTCGATAGAATAAGCTTGAAATCCGTTGTTCCCAAAAAGAAGCAAAAAGATGAGGGGTTGTTGTGAAGGAGTCTACCTTCACATATTAATAGTTTCCCCTTTCCCCCCTTTAAAATTATGCCTTTTTAAATTCTTAAATTTAATTATCTGTCTGCACTTGGATTCAATTTATTTTCTAGCGCCCTTTTCCTTTCATAAATTAAGCAGTCATTTTTCAGTCTCTTTAACATTTTAACCGCAGCGCACTGCATTTAAAAGAAAAGAAATAATATATTTTCCCGCCTAGCAACCGCTTTCTGATTTCATCCTTGTCCCTGACTTTTGATGATATGCAGAAATTAGTCAGACATATTACTTCTACATTTTGTGACCGTTAGTTCAGATGCAATATATTAATCATTTCATTATTGGAGCTCTATTTTTAATTTGTTTTATTTTATTAACGTTCGCTTGCTGGCGTTTCAATCCCGTGAGACTTTTGGCAACCCCCTATAGAATGTTACTTCGCGGTTTCTGAACCATAATTTCTATGCAATCAATTGGTGGTATATAATTCATATTACTCTTTTACGTCCCCCATTCATTTTCAAGCAACGTACTTTGACCGCATGTCTTCACTCACTTTATTCTCGCCATGCCGCATATGTAATTGGCGAAAAATGCATATGTACTCGTGCCAATACTCGATCATTTTGGGGAAAATGTAATTGTGAACACTTCCTTCTCGACGCTGATTCTGTCAACTTAAAATGTAATACTTTGCTCCCTTCTCCAGCATCGGCGTTGGCCATGTAATTTCTCGGTTGTGTTAGAAACAATCCCGGTGGGCAATAAAGACATTCAGATAATTATACTTTGGATTGCTTTTAATTCCATAGCTTCCTGTCTTGTTCCTCAAATAATCAATATTTGATTTGCAGCCTTCTTATGCGTCTGAAGTATCAGCAAAAGGAAGCCATCCTATTCAAGAAAGCTTCGTTACAAACCATTGAAGTATCAACAAAAGGGACCCATCCTATTCAAGAAAGCTTCGTTACAAACTATTGAAGTATCAACAAAAGGGAGCCATCCTATTCAAGAAAGCTTTGTTACAAACTATTGAAGTATCAACAAAAGGAAGCCATCCTATTCAAGAAAGCTTCGTTACAAACTATTGAAGTATCAACAAAAGGGAGCCATCCTATTCAAGAAAGCTTCGTTACAAGCTATTTGGTGCATAAAGCCGGCACACCGAATTTACATTACTGGGGAAGGGGAGCACTTGATATATATACTTTTTCTCTAAGTACAGAATAACCTTGGATTGCTACAAAAAAAAGGTGCAATTTAAAAAAAAAAAAAAAAAAGAAAAAAACTGTGATTGCTGCAAATTATCTAAGGATATATTAGCATTCGAAATTCATATTTTCCTGCTTGCCGTGTCATATTTCAAGATTATGGAATACTGTCAAAAAAGGGATCTGCATGCTAGGCTCAGTGCCTTCTCTAAAAAAAAAAACTGCTAAAAATATGGACTCCCTACGGAAAATCTCAACGATGCTCACTGCCTTGTGTAATCTGAGCGGTGCTCATTACCTTGTGTGTCAGAACACTATCTTAACTGAAATGTGCAGCACTCCAATAGATGACTCTTCAGATGTTTCACAGACCGAGTGATTGAACTCTGTTACAACGGCCGTTTGACAGGACAAAGTTGACTGATGTTCTCCAATCTCAACATGCCGCGAGTTTCCATCTCCTTTTACGGGCGACTTCCTCTTTCTCTTTCGGCCAAGAGAAAACGCAGATGAGTCACGCAGCCTCCTTCTTTTTCGTTCCTATGATAATTAATTCCCTTGGCTGGCGGTTCATGTGTATTAGGATTGCATCTCACGAAACTTTTGAAGAAAATACTGTTCGAGTTCACTTGTTCAAAGAAATACAGTAAACAAAAAAACTGTTTACACCCCCAGTGAGACGCCTTCACAGTTGTATCAAATATCTGTTGATTAGTGTCAAGTTAGCGTGCACAATATTGCACGTACTACTATATTTGAATACAACTCCTCATCTGTCTGCTTCCTTTTGGCAACAACGGATTTCGAGCTTATTCTATCCACGATAATTTTCAAGCTATGATTTTGAGTCTTTCACAAAAGTTGCTCTATATACTTAGCTAATACATTATGCACATTATATTTTGATTGCATTCGCGCATGCGCAGTGAAACATTTTTAGTAAACCTGCTCATTTTTCATCCAATTTTTATTATTTTTTAATTCTGATTACAGAGTATTGTGTGCAATGTTGTTTGTCATATTTTCTGGAAACAGCTTTTTTCAATGTTAAGAACTCTGCAAATTTTAAGCAAAAAACTTGCGAAATTTGGGACTGTTTTTATAAAAACATTAATTTCTCTACAAGTATACATGCTATCCTCATATTTTTCAATTTGTTGACGGTCCTCTATGGGGTTTCGGGAAACAATCTTCACGGAAATATGTGACCTATACTATACTGTTTACACGCCTGCAGTTTCAGGTTAATTCCTAATGTATTTTTCTAGATATTTAACAAAACGTCTAAAATCGCAAGTGACCGGTCACCTTTGACCATATAGTGTAGATGATCCAAGCAGTTTCAATGTTTATTATCAGATTCCCCTCATGTGAATCGCTTTGTTGAGATTCATTTTTTTCCCTTTTTACTACTTTTATTTTGACTATATAAACTCACATACTCTTGTCCATTACTTAAAAGAATAGGAAGATCACCTATATTTCGTCTTCCATACTATTAATATTCTGTTGTTGAATCTATATATCATCTTAAAAAGTTGAAGGATTCTTTCTAACTTTTTCATATAATATCTTAAGTATCTTCTTCTTTGTGTTATTCTTTATAAGGTGGTTTAAATAATTTGTTCTGTTTCTTGCTTTATCAAAACAAAGATTATGCAATTTTTTAAAGATGGGACGAATCTTAATCCCTACTCCACATAATATCTTAGATAATCTTTTCAGTGTAAAAATTTTTTTTTCGCCTAAAAAATGATTTAAATATTTTTTTTTTTTATTAAAGCAAAATTTATGAAGCTTTCTCAAAATAGAAGCAGCATTATTTCCAGCCGTGAATAGTATATTGGACAAACTGCTTATCATAAAACCTTTCTTAAATGAAATCATCTAAAACATGTGATTTGTTTCCTCTCTCGTTAAAGCAAGCATCACAAAAATCTTTAAAGGCAAAACAAACATTACTTTTTGCTCCATGCAATATATTACATAAATTACCCAATGAAAAAATATCTTCCTCATTTAAGAAATGATTTAAATACTGTTTTGTTTTTCCTATAAAACAAAAATTATAAAATTCTTCTAAATTATCCGCTGCTCCACTCAGTATGTTGCAGAAATCACCAGGCCTGAAACCTACATTACAAAAACCATCTAGTAGTTCTGTCTTTTCTCCATCATCATTAAAGCAAACACCATGGAAGCTCTTAGAAAAAGCATGACCACCTGTTCCACATAACATACAAGATAAGTGACTCGGCTCAAAACCTGCATTATAGAAATCATCAAGTTTTGTTCTTTTCCCTTTGAATTAAAACAAGCATCATGCAGTTTTTTAAAAGCATCTATAGCATTATTTCCTGATCTACTTAATATACTAGACAAGTTATGCACCGTAAAACCCATTTTCTTAACAAAATGTTTCAAATGTCGTTCTTTTTATTTCCTTGTTCATCAAACCAAAGATCATATAAGTCTTTAAAAGTTTTCACAGCATTCACTCCACTTCCACTTAAAATACTCGTCATATTGGCCAGGTTTATACCTTCTTTTTCTAGAGTTTGTAAAAACTGTGTTTTATTTCCCTGCTTATCAAACCAAAAGTGATATAAATCTTTGAAAGCTTTCATTGCATTATTTCGCGCTCCATGCAAAATACTGGTCACATTCCTTAGATTTATTCCTTTTCTTTTAAATTTTTTTAAATATTGTGCTTTATTTCCTTTTGCATCAAACCATAGATCATATAAATTTACAAAAGTCCTTGATGCATTTACTCCTGCTCCATTCAAAATACTGGACACATTGCTTAGAAATATCCCTTCTTTTTTCAGTTTTTAAATACTTTGTTTTATTTCCGTGTTTATCAAACAAAAGATCATACAAGATTTTAAAAGCTTTCACAGCATCGCTCTAGATCCACTTAAAATACTAGATACACAAGCCAAATTTATTCCTTCTTTTTCTAGAGTTTTTAAGTATTGTGTTTTATTTCCTTGTTTATCAAACAAAAGATCATTCAAGTCTTTAACCCATTAAGCGCCGCTATATAAATCAACCGATTTTTTTATGGAATCATTTTTTTTTTCCTTAATGAACAGGATGTCATTAAAGTACTTCTTGAAAAAAAAATTCAAAATAATTTGATTATTTATGAAAAACAGCATGTTCCCGAAATGGGAGAAATGGCGCTTAGTGGGAGTAAATGTTTTTACAAAAATATACTTTTGCCTTCGTGTACTTATAAGTTTTTTTTTTTTTTTCAATTCTTTTAAAATAAAAAGAACTATATTATTCTGAAACAGGCATTTTATGAGAAAGTGAGATAAATTACATCTACAATTATAATAAACACTAGGGGGCTCTGCCCCCTGCAAGCTACGCTCGCCAACCCCCGTTCAGACACTGTAGAATCTAAAAGCACGCTAATCTGATCGGTTTTAAAAAGAGTGGAGAAGAGATGACTGATTTTGTATATCAGTTGATTCAGCTCGCGCTTGAGCTACAGAGAGAATTTATGGATACTTACCCATACTGATTGTGTATGAAACTAAAGAATCCCCTTTCCCATCTTCTTATTTCTGTGCCATAGGGAGGACCCCATTTCTTGGTGGAAAGGTATCATTAAATGCAATAACTTTTTGAGCCTGCTTCAAAAACTTGCTCATCTAGCAATGCTTTTGCTATCGAGTCCTACTAGCTCAGCATCAATTAAGAGACAGACTATTTTCTAACTCTTCATACACTCTAAACTCAGAAATCATTTGAGTGTAAATAAATGTGCTAAACATGTTGTGTGCTACAGCATGCTGCGGGGTAAAATTGATCCGGATTATTTAATTGTACAAAATGATTTTCTTCTGATTGAAAATTCCAAAAAATAAAAATATTTCATTGCAATTAATAATTTAATTTTTTTTTTAATTATTAAATTACAATAAATTTAAATAAAAGATCACATAAATCATTGACTTATTTAATGTTTACCTATTGGTGTTAAAATGTTTTAGTGTGTTACATGTATTTGGTAGTTTTCGACAGTTTAAACCAGTTTATGACAGTTTTTGATGGTTTAAACCAGTTTATGACAGTTTAAACCAGTTTTTGATGCTTGTCATGTCAAAAACCCAACCCTGCACCAGACCAAAGACGTCTTTGGTATCGTATCAACATGTGCGACAAGTTACATCACATTTTGGTAGGAAACGACGAAAAAGATTGGAGATGCGAGAAAAATGAAAATATTACTTAGTTTTCATTTTTCCGGAAGCGCTGTTCTGCTAGGCTTTGGAGAGTGGTATTTATGAGCTTCACTAAATTTAGACTAATATTTAAATATTCACTAAAAACAAAGAAAAGTGTACCGGAGCTGAGCTTTGACACAAAATAAGAGCTGGTAATATCTCTAATGATAAAAATCATTGTAATATTTACAATTTTAATGTCTCATTTTCTAGACAATATGCAATTTTCATGTTGGAACAGAACACCCATTTCAAAATTTTCTAGACTCCAATGAATCTTAATCGTGCTTTGGTTATTTATAGAAATCTTACTGTCCAAAAATTTTCTACTCTTAATGAAGTACTAAAATCAATTATAAAATGTACCGGTATTTTCAAATTAAATGCACAATGTGAGTTTCTTGAAGACATTTTGTGAAGATAAAAATGAAAATTGTATAACATTTTTCTTTCACACTGAGGTGTATTAGAAAAGAAAAAAAAAATTTTTTTTAGATATAAATATGAAGATGTATGACTTATTTGCATTTATAGAATTATGTTCAAAACATATTCATAAAATATTTTACCTGTTTGTGAAGCTAACAAATTGTGAAATGACTTGTCATTGTTATGCTTTGTCCATGTGAATAAGAATTCATTTTTTAAATAAGAGTTAAAAGTTATTATGCATCAGAGGGCGATGCAGAAATCGGGACTTTTGGGATGCTTATGTGGGCATGGCCAAAAAAGACTGAAAACCACTAGAAGTGCAATAATGAAAGGCAAGATTGAAGATGTTCTCAACCAATCAAATAGTTTTAAATGATCAGGTATGGTTGGTAAACATCGATCATGTTAAGAACAAAAACCATATCCAGATGGATCGTCCAATTCAGAAAGATTTACATTTATTGGCCGTATATTGCCATTCACTTACTTATAAAATGGTATTCTAAATTTCCATTATCGCAAATATTTGATACACAGTAGACAATCATACAAGAAAATATATGCATGTTGCTTAGGGTGTCCCAAAAAAATCAACTTTTAAAATAGCGAACTCTCACCCACTAAAAATATTCTTCCTGTGAATATAAAACACCTTGAATTGTTTCAGAATTAAAAAAAATATTTAGAGGTCCCCCAAGGTCATTGAACTTACATAAAAATGGCCAAAATAATGTGCAATGCGGCATTTTTTTAATTAGCTACATTAAAAACCATTAATGTTTAAATGACTTTTTTTTTTCATTTATGAAAGCTTCTTATATATAGTTTCAAACAAATTTTGTATAAATAATGTTTTTGCTCTGGTAGGAAGAGATATAATATATTACTGAAGTCAAGAAAAATGTGATTTTGCAGACATTTCTATCTTCTGAATAATTATGCACAAAAAATGAACTTAGGTAAACAATTATCTTACAATTGGTAAACAAAACCATCGAAGAAGAATGTTTTAAAGTTATCACATACTTATTTACACATTTTTTATCAACTACATTTCAAAACAATTTTGGCGATTGCTCTTTACAAAATTTCTTTCTGTGCATCCCCATCTCTACGACTTGTGACAAAAACTGTTCTTGCTCTTCATTCTTTGAACAACTAAAATCATGTATGAATACAACAGCTTGTTCAGCAACATCATTTACAGAAGACAAGTTTTTAGCAAATATTACGGCTGTTTTATAGGATGGCGTTTTGGGCCAATCTTTGACTGGTACACTGAGGAAACAATCTTCAATTTTAGCCGTTTCAAGGAAACTATTAGAAATACATAAATCATCCAATTTGAGAGAAAGTATTTCTATGATGTGAATTAGAACTCCTTTCTTTTTCGTTTTCAAAACTATCTTTGATTTTTGCTTACCAGAAAGAAAATCTGAAAATAAGCTAAATGTTGCAGTTCTCCACTTGCATACCATGAATGATGTAACATCGTTTTTAATCCAATATTGCTTATGTGTTTGACATCATATTCTTTCAACCTTTAAATCAGTGAAACATCATTAGGAGGAGCATCAACAGCAGATCAGCAAATAAACCAAGACTGCAAATACACACACATGCACACAACAAACTGTTTAAATTGTTGTATACCTTGACACTCTTGAGCAGTTAATATCCTTGTGCTTTCATTCCCATTAAACAATAACTTCATTTTCAAGGAATAAATTGCTTTCCAAGGAATGATTTGTCATCCAGCGAGCTCGGTGAAGAGCACCTGGTTTTTTAATTTTAAACTGAATGTCTAATTCAATCATTAATGATGCAAGATTTAAAATTTCTTTGCAATTGTCCCAAAGTATTTTTGTAGCAGTTTTTACCTGATCAGAAGTAAAAGTTTTTAAAATGTCTGATGCTGTTAAGATGGGTACTGATTGCTTTTATGGTTCATGTGGTAGAGCTTAGACCAGTTTTCTTAGAATCTCTTAAATAAAAAGATTTCAGGCCCAGTAAAATGTCCAAAACACACACTAAATGCATCAGAAAGTAGAACCTCACACATGTGATGCCGACATGCAATCCACAAAAGGCTTATGCTTATTTTTTGCTCAAGAATTGTACATGCTCCTTTGAATCTTCCACTATTTGTATGGGTTGTACAGAAACACATGCCAATTACTTGAGATTCACATTTCCACGATTTTAAGAGCTCGAAAACAGTATCAGTTGCTTCTTTTCCAATTCCAGACAATAACTTAGAAACTCCAAGAAGCCTAGTATGTTTATCTTGCAAAGTAAAAACTAGTACCGCTAAATGATCAATATTTCCTGTGCTTTTTGATGACAAATTGGGTAAGTTTTCCACCTCAATGAACAACTGACTTTGATGTTTCAAACTGTGTTTTTAATTATTGAACGGTTTCTTGGCGAAAATATTGGCGTTCCTGATTAACAGTATTTTTTTTAAAAGCACTATGGATTTTTACAAGTGAGTCAGATGTCATGGTAGAGGAAGAGCAACCTGCTTTGTTTATTACAGATGCTATTATCATTATGGTTCTTTTATACTGGTCTTAGTTCAATCTAAAACACCAGCAACTCTTGGAGTAATAATGGATCTGCAACACAGAGCTTAGATTTATTTCATTTTGGCATTGTATTATCATCTAAATGTATTTTTACTACAACTTCTTCCTCAGAGGTTTCTTCAGAAGATTTATTGGCTTCATCGATATCCAAAACAGAAGACTGATAAATAATCAATAAAACTTTCCTTTAACACCTGCTGGAGCTGCCATCTATTATTAATATTAGAAACATTGTAGTTTATGATATTAATTTAATAAAATCCATTTGATTAATAAAGATTGAAGAGCATTAGAAGAGTAATGATCTGAAAAATGAAATATGGTCCTTAGATAGTAATTTTATAAGTTTTTATAAAAAAAATTTAATAAAAATATAACATCAAATGAAATCATAGTTAAACATGATAAAGTGTTCTTAATCAAATTTTAGGATAAAAAAATTTGTAAGAGATGTGTAGTAGAATTCTGCAATCCTGCGTATTAATTAGAAATTAAAATTTTCCATAAATTTCCTATTACCTTGGGGGATCCCTAAACCTTTGTGAAATGACTTGATTTTTTTTTTTTTTTTTTTTGTTGTTGTAATATCATATTATGATAGAAAGAATATTTTTGAAAGGTGAGACTTGGCATTTTCAAACTTTTTATTTTTTTGGCCTCTCCTGGGACACCGTCACTGTAAAAAAACTATATTGCATAATAAGATGCTTACTTTTATATTTAAAGCTTACCTAGTGTTCTAGAATTGTAGCATAAAAATTTACATTCAAATAAGTTTAGTGGACAATGAGAAGATTTCAGACACAGATATATACAGTAGAAGATCTTTATAATGCAAACCTAAAAATGCAAGGTTGTGCGTTATATAGAATTTTGCATTATATGGATCACCTTTCACACATCATTAAATTTACCTTGTAAACATGGCCAAATATGTCTGAAACATATCAAAATACATTAGAATATCTTTATACTGTATTCCTTGTTACCAGGAGTTATCCAGATTATGAATTTTTGCATAATATAGATCATTCCACAAATTGTTAAATTAACTTTATATTCATAGTCCAAATATACTTGGACCAACCATTCATTATATTACTCATTTAAAAACATTTTTATTGTAATAATAGCAAATTTTTCATTAAAAAGGTCTTAAATTAGAAGATAAAGTTGAATTAATGTATCAAATTTAGTCCTCTAAAGAGTAGCAATTTCTTACAATGTGGGAATGCAGGTGCTTCCTAATGCAAAATTCATTGTTTACGTCTGAGATGTTGTGCATAACGCAGAGAATTGTGTTATAAAGATCTTCTACTGTATATACAAATATACATTCATACATAATGGCTAGAAAACAAAAGATTTTTTAAGTTTCTTTAAAAAATCTAAAAATACTTTCAACTCTCATATATTTAATGCATTTTAGTTCACAGTGCTACTTTTTTACAGCAGAAGGTCTAACAACATAAATTTTTTTATCATGCTATACAGACTCATCTCAAAGCCTAAATGTTTGTTTGTTAAAAGCCTATGTTAGTCAAACAACAAAAGTTACAAGTTGGTGTTAGTCCTATGGGAACTGGGAACATTCTTTTCAAATTTCTCATTTGCATTTCATTATTTTTCAAATAATTTTTTATTTGAAATTTTACCAATTTATCTGAGGTCAATCTTTAACCGGCCTTTTACAACAGTTTCGATTTAGATTGCAGATTTTCTTTCTTTCTTTTATTTATTTATATTTTTTATGAAGGTATTTTTACTTTCAGAACCACTTCAGAAAGGGAAAGTGACCTCAGCTATCCTATGCACAAAAAAATTTCAAAATATTGAAATGCAAACTAGAAATCTGAAAAGAATGCTCCCTTGGGTTTAATAGTAGCTTCCAAATAATTTTGTGTGACTAGTATATAGGTTTTTAAGAACCTACACACTGGTCATGCAGAGAAACTCAAATGCTAATGTTAAATCTATGGGAGAAATTTTTACAGATTTCTTGTTTGCATTTTGATATTTTTAAAGGATTTTTTTTTTTTTTTTTTTTTTTTTCACAGGATATTTGAGGCCAATATCTATTGTTGTGCATTTGTACTTTTTCGATTTTGGTTACAGTATTTTTTATATAAGGATAGTTTCACTTCCAGAACCCATTCTAACCATTAAACTGACTGAACCGAGTATTTCTTTCAGTGACTAATGTGTGCTCTTAAGGTCCTACACTAGTCACACAAAAGACACAGAAGCTAATATTAATCTTATGGGGAAGTTATTTTCAAATTTCTCACTTGGATTTTAATATTTTTGAATGATTTTTTTGCATAGGATAGCAGGGGACAATCTTTAACAGAACTAGTTTTTACTTTTCAGTCATTTATGATAAATGCACCCTGGTTATGAAAAAAAAAAAAAATTTGTATCAATTGTTGAGTTTTCTGTGTTTTAGGATTATGGAAAATTTGAAATTCAAGTCCAATGGGGTGGAGACTGTGGAGGGAGCAGAGAAAATGTTTTCAAGAATAGATTTAGATATTTTCAAATTTAAAGGAATAATCGAAAATACTGTCTGTGTATTTTCAGTCACAGCTTGGATATAACCGATAAGCACTGGGAGAGGTGATAACTGATAAATATTCTGATTTTCTACAGTCTTCCTTTCCATAATCAAAGTGCCTTTAAAATACTTTGGGGAAGACAGAAAGGAGAGGAATTTTTTGTTTACTTAATCAGTGACACTGCACAATAGTTCAGTTTCAACACAGAAAAAAAGAAAGGAAGTACACATTTATTTAGTTGAAATGAACGACTTTTGAGGACTTTCAAGCACTAAAGATGAAAAGAAAAATGAGGACATACAAATTGAATGAGCTAATGAATGATAATACATGTTATTGAGTATAGGATTTCATTTTTCTATTATAATTTTTAAACATTCAAATCAAATGGAGTAGTAATGGGTAATTTCGGAAAAGGAAGTACACATTTATTTAGTTGAAATCAAGGACTTTTAAGGACTTTCAAGCACTAAAGAAAGAAAAAATTACGGACATACAAATTAAATAAACTAATGAATAATGGTAGATATTACTGAGTATAGGATTTCATTTTTCTAATTACAATTTTTAAACATTCAAAACAAATGGAGGGCTGATGGGTAATTTTGGTGCTGTGGCACAAGAAATTTAGAAAACTGGTTATTTATATTAGCAGTTACTTCAAAATGACAAACATGGCAAAGTAGGAAAAAAATATTAAACTTAGTACTGTGTGTGTGTGTGGGGGGGGGGGGGGGGGAATAAAAAATTTTTGAAGAGAGAATTAAGATTATTATTCAACTATTGTTACTACAAAGTAACAAATACGGCAGATCAAATTTTAAAAGATCTAAAGAT
Organism: Maratus speciosus; assembly: GCA_963932465.1. Classification (NCBI taxonomy): domain Eukaryota; kingdom Metazoa; phylum Arthropoda; class Arachnida; order Araneae; family Salticidae; genus Maratus; species Maratus speciosus. The sequence goes on along the minus strand of OZ010800.1, from coordinate 401,276,769 downwards.
TTGAAACTCTTTGTAACGAGGACAAAAGCAGCAAGATGGAAATTTTGGAAAGAGGAGGAGGGTGATCTAAGCAAAATATTCAGATATTTTTCTTTGGGACCGGATTTCTGAAGCAATCTCTGGGAGGAGGGGTGGGTGGTTGCACTTCTAGGTGATTATATTTTTTGCTTCAATATGGAATTAATTCTATGTAGGATGTTATCCACTATGGTAGATAATGGTGGGAGAGAAGGGATTTATAAGCATGAAATATCAATTCTTAACACTAGAACGTCCAGCTGGTACAAATTCGACACCGATTAAATAATAAAATGTCGATTTGAATCAGAATTTTTTTTATAAAATCAGTTAAATTTCAAATAGAGAAAACTCAGTTAAATAAATAAGTGGAATAGTTTTAAATAAAAATTCTGGTGTTAAAATGTTTTTATTAAAGTTGGGTAAAACTTCCAGACGTTCTAGTGTTAAGGGAGGGCATTTTAATTCTCACCCCCCACCCTTCTGAATTCTTCACCGATTAAAGAACTAGTTAATTTTAGATTTAGAAGTAGTAGGAGCGCATTAAAATTTTAAGAATTGTGTAACTTTAAATAATGCCATGCCTGAAACCAATTAGGAACTCTCCATAAGAAACAAGAATAAGGACAAGAAAACTGCAAGAAAAAAATAGAAAAATTTGTTTTCCCCTTGGGTAAAGGAAATTTCAGATGTACGTGAGGGATTTGGATGATTTATTATATATTTATTGTTACTACAAAGTAACAAATAGCACAGAAAAATGTTTTTTTAAGATGAAGTTTTAAAGATTTTAAACATTGTGAGCTTGGTGAGGGCGGTGGAAATTTCAGGGGGGTAGGAAAGGATTGTTTATTTAGTGTTACAAAGAGTAACAAATAGAGAATAAATATTATAATAAAATGTGAAGAATTTTAAAATGAGGAAAAGCAGTAATTTTGGGTAGAAGGTTCAATTAGATGAATGATTATTTATTTATTGTTACTACAAAATTATGAATATCGAAAGAAAAAATTAAATTAAGGATTTTTAGATATATTTGTGTGATTTGTACTGGAGTATAGAGCGGCAGCAACACTATTTGCCATTTAGTGTCAATAAATAAATAAGTTAGAAGTTAATTAATAATTGTTGTCACTAGTATTTTTTTTTTCTTTTAGATAAACTAGACAGTTACCAGTTGCAATGGATTTTTGGCACCATTATTTCTGATTAAAATATTTTCCTTTATTTAATTGGAGAAATCATGTGATTAAACAAAGTGAAATTTTTCATTAAGATATAATGATGCATATATATTGTAAGGTATGTAAATTAATGAAGCATGAAACCAAAATAGAGAAAGAAATTAAGTAAGTTTATCTACTTTTTCTTTTCTTTTCTATCTTTGAAAAAAAATATTACATGACTTTCAAATGACACTATATTTTCTTTTACAATATTTCCAGTATATTTTAAATACATTTCTATACTTCAAACTTTTCACTGTGCTTTTACTGTAAATACAATTGGTAAGAAGTTGTGCTTAACTCATTTTTAAATTCTTTTACTTGTCATAACTATCAGAATAGGCTTTTAATTATTTCTTTCTCTTTCCTGTATTGCATATTTTCTTCAGATTAAAAATCATCTAACAATTAATCATGGAATTTGTAATACAGTACAGTGCCTCTAATCTGCACAGGACGGGACCAAGGGATTTGCAGATTGTAGAATTTTGCGGATTATAGGTCATTTTTTTGTTTACATTCTAATATTTGGAATTTATCATCAAATATAGTATTCACACTGCAAATAAATAATACAGAAATAAAAGAAAATTCTTTTTTTTTTTATTTAAAAAACAAAACTATATTGAATATTAGAAATACATTTAAATGATATAATATAAAATTGATAGAAAACATTTCTACTTATTTTTAAATCTATCAAACATTGCAGTGATTAGCTTTATAGCTTTTGCTCTGTTATTTAACCCTCTAGCGCATACTGTTGCCAATTGGCAACATATTAAATTTTCCCTCTTTATTGTTTATTTACTGTTGTCTCTTGACAACTTTATGCTTTACGTATTCATGTTGGTCCTATATTTAGGTTTAGTTCATAAAAAGTATCATAGTTGGCATTAGTTGTTTATAAATTACAAAAAAAAAGCAACTTTTGATACCTTCCATTTTCTTAGCCATAGTTGGATTTCTAACTCATATAAAAAATATTTAACATGCAAAATTTCATTTGAAAAAAAATATTTCTGAAAAGAATATACTTTTAAAAGTTATTTTAAATAATTTTCAGTAATGTTTATTGGAACAAAAATTGCATGCACATGAATATACATTTGTTGCCATTTTGGCAACACCTTGAATTGAGTTTGGCTTTTGAAAACATTTTGAGCATTGATTGTTTCACAACTGGTTCGCATGATATTTAATTTTTTTTCACTTTTATCACCATATGTCACCCTAACTTGATAAACGACTCTTATTAAATACAAAATCTTCTCAGTTTACTATAAAACCAGGGCCTGGCTAATGCAGAAGCATGCGGTGCGGGCAGCTGACCCGGGACTCCCGATTTGAGGGTCCCCCCTAATGGCAGATATAGGTTTTTTGTTAAACGGTAGCCAAATGATAAAAAATGGCCAAAATATTTCTTTTCAGATTTAAAAAGGCTCTATTCTCCTTCCCTTGTGCTTCTGAGTCCATTCCTCCCTGAAGGCGCCAGCTACATCATCAAAAAAGACAATGATTAAAATTTTATAGTAACAACTTAGTAGTCCATTGTTTTCAGATTTATGAAACTTCAAAAAATGTCAGGAAGGATAAAATTGATCACTGGCCACAATACTTAGATAAAAAACAACGATGTAAAGTTCTGGGCTTTATAGGTTACACTAGAGTAAAATGCAATAAGTGTTTGGTACCTCTAACAAAATATAAAAACAATAAATGTTCTATTGGTTACAATTTATAACTTTGATAAATATTATTGATAAAAATTTCTATAGTATTCTGCTGCATTGCCCGTATATTTACGGAGTATATTTTATTAGCCTATGATTTTTTATGTGATATTACACTTTATAAGCTCATTTTGGTTTTTAAATTTTAAATGATTTCAATTGGTTTAAAATACAGGATAAATATGTCTGCTTTTCCGCATTTTATTATATATTTATTTAAATATGTTTTTTATAATACTTCTATTGTGTTCTGTATCAGTACAGCATATCTTCTTATTCATTTATAAATTAAAAATGATTCTATTGTAGCATCTAGCTTGATATGTTCCTTTAATATCTTAGAACTTTTAATTTGTACCATTATTATTTTGTTGATGGATAACAATTAATGCATAATATTATTACATGCCGTCTTTATTTAGAATTTTGGTTAATATTGTTATATGACTGGTAAGTTAAATTTTGATTTAAAATTATTATATATATAGTATATATATATATATATATATATATATATATACGTATATGCACATATAAATATATATATATATCTATATATATAAAAGCCGTTCTCTGTGTGTATGTCCTTTATACAATTCTTCAATTTTAGACCGAATTGCACGAAACTTGCTGTATATACGTTTTAGAACGTGGAAAAGTTCACTGTCTACTTTAAAAAATCATCAGACCAATATTTATCCCTTTTTTCTACGACCTTTCATAATTTAACATTATAGAAATATCTCTTTTTAAATATTAAAATTCAAGTTTCTTTCCTGTTGCCACACATAAAAAAAAAAAGCTCAATAATTAAAAAAAAAAATTGATAACTCGAGTACTTTGTTTTATAAGTCAATAAAAATTTGGATTGTCTCACTATATTTTTGCTGTTTTTGAAATTGACGTCATTCAAATAAGAAAATGCACATTTTTCATATGTAAAATTTTTAACTAAGCATGTTTTAAAATAACCTTAGTAGTACTTTAGTTGAATGTTAAAAAATCTATTTTAATGAAGTCATTTCAATGTCAAGAAATCAATTAAGAAAAAAGATAATAGTAAAAAAAAATCGTTGATGGTAGATATGACATCAATTTCGTCAGTATAATTTCAAACTGGTTCTAAAAACTGGATGCTATAATTTATTCCATATTTCTTTTTAATCTTTAATTATATCATTTAGATAAATGTTTTAATACCTGAAATGCAGTGATAACATTCTACGATTTGCATCGAATACGGTTATACAAAATACGATTTTTCTGCGATTTATATTAAATAGAAATTATAGCTACTATTTTTTAGGGTAAGCTTTTTCTCTTTTTTAAACAAAATTTCATGACTGACACACTTTTCTGTTAGATGTTGAAATAATGGGATGCATGATGTTTAGAGATCAAATTGCAGTAAAAACGTAATTTATGGTATGGCTAGGTTGTTGCCACCCCCGTAGCAGAAATTTCTCCAAGTGTCTGCGACAGATAATTCAGGGGCAAAAAATAATCTGCAGGTAAAATATTTTTATAAATGGAGCGTTAATTAATCAAACAATCACTTACCTGTAGCGTTTTTAGGCATTTTATAAATTTTTATTAATAATAGTCTTAACTTTTTGTATTAAGTAATAAAGAGCTAAACATAATACGAAGCAAAATAAAAGTTCAATGAAAAAGAATCTGCAAAAGAGAAAAGAAAATCTGCGACGCCCGTCTCCCGTCTCGAACTTTCTGCTACCGGGGTTGCCACCAACAATATGTTGCTAGGCATTACTCATAGATATGTCTTTTCTTCATAATATTGCATTAATAGCAAACGGATATATCTTTCTTAATTCGGTTACAGGTATATTTAAAAATATCTCCGTGATTGAAAATTAATTTAAAATGGATAAACAATCCGTAAATTGAGATAAGCTTTTCAAACAAATATTACTGAAAGTACTTTTTTTATTCTATTAAATGTTGGAATAATCAAATGTGCGATGTTTAAAGGTCAAATTGCAGTAAAAGTTAAATTTATGGTTGGGTTAGGTTGTTGCCACCAACAATATGATGCTAGAGATACTCATAGTTCATCAATGTCTTTACTTTATAATATTTCATTAAGAGCAAACAGGTATATCTTTCGTAATTTGGCTGCATGTAGGGATGAGATTTCCATGTTTTTGCACACCGGTATATTCTTAAAGAAAATGTTGTTCTGTTAAATCAAGAGAGTGTTCCGATTAAATGAAATATCATTTTCTCTAACTGGTGTGAAAAAACGTGGAAATCTTATCCCTGGCTGCATGCAAATCAAAAATATCCATGATTGAAAATTGCTTTAAAATCCATTCACATGAAAAAATTGAGATAAAATTTTCAAATAAATTTCATTTCACAGAAACTTTTTCTATTCGACAGTGTGAAAACGAAATTGTATGATGATCATACGTTAAAAAAATTTTAGTAAAAGCAAAATTTATGGGTTAGGTCATTGCCATCATCAGTATAATGTCACAATTGGCATTGTGTTTGTAGGTTTTTTCTTTTTTTTTTTTTTTGTATATTCTGAAGATGACTCAATGAAAGAGTCGAAATATGTACATTTTTAATATTTTTAATGTATTTTTTTAAATTGAAATAACGCTTTTTAAGCAAATAATTGTACTTTAATATATGTTATGACATTTGTTTGGAATATATATTATTATGATATAGTTAATAGTAGACGCAATTAAGACTATTTTACTTATATTTCTTATCGGTCTTTTTAACGATTCGTGGACGGGAATGCACCGATCTCAGTTATTGTCATTGCCGCATTATTTCATTTTAACGTATTTTACCCAGGAGGACCCTTATTATTGACACGAGCGAAGCCGGGTAGATCTGCTAGTATATATATATAATTTTATTTTTCTAAGTGTATGTCAGGTATTATATGCATTTAAAATCTTATAATTTACAAAAAAAAAAAAAAAAAAAAAAAAAAAAAAAAAAAAAAAAAAACTGCAATAAAACAGCACAGAGTTGCTAGTTGGCAAAATTCAAGAAAATTTTTTGGGGTTAATGCATGGTGCTGCCATTTGGCAACAATTTAAAAAACTTCAAAATACTAAAAAATATAAGAGTGAAATTTCTTTGAAAATTTTCCCGTAATTTATGGCCGTCAAGAAAGCAAATATATTTTTTTTAAGAAAAAATAAAAAATCATGCATTAGAGGCTTAATCTTGAAGCCTTTGAAGAGTCTGGATTTCTCGATCAGTAATAAAAGTTGGTTTTTCTAAAAAACTAAGATATTTATCACCCAGAGCTAATACCTATTTAAAAGCAATTTTTTCTTTTATATAGCTAACAAATGCATTCAAAATATAGCAGTCTAATAGTTATTTATAAAATACATAAAACATTTCCTTCTAATGAACCCAAAATCCATTAAAAATTTCTTAATAAATTCATCATATCAGTCTTTTTTTTTATGGATAAAGTGTACAATATCATGCTTAAAGAAAGATTTAAACTGTTTGTTTACATCTGAAATATAGTGCGGATTATAGGTGTTTGCGGATTAGGGGAAATCGACTGTACTACTTTTCCTGAGATTTAATAAAATAAATACACTCAGGTTTTGTGAAAATTACAGCACCATGAAGGAATGATCAGAATTAAATGAAATTTAATACACAAATGACTGGTATTGGTAGTACAAACAAATGATATAAAACAATGTTAAGTGTCTGAAATCAGTATTTGGTGTAACCACCATGCGCTGCAATAAGTGCTGCTATACGATGTGGTATGGACTCAAACAGATTTTGAATGTCTGCCTGGCAAGAGCATTCCATATTGTTCATAATATTTGTAATCAAAGTTCATTTGTAGAAGCTGTAGGACGAGGATCATGAGCAAGTAGCCGATGAACGAAATCCCATACATTTTCAATGAGTGACATTATACGGCAAACACTCAGGCCACAGAAGAAGATGTATGTTTTCTGCTGACAAGAATTCTTGAACATTCATTGAAACATGTGGGCATGCATTATCCTGTTGAAAGATAGTTCCAGGAATGCCTTGAAGGAAAGGAATGACTTTTGGCTCCAGCACTTCACTGATGCACCTGTTGCTCTTCAGAATATCCAAAATTCGTCACAGCTGAGATCATATCACAAATTAAAGCGGGATTCGTCAGAAAAGACCACTAGTTGCCAATCTGCATGCAAATCTCTATGTTCATGAACCCATCGCAGCCGCAGTTGGTTTTGAATGAGGGGGATCCTGTATAAAGGAGTTCTTGTATGTAGTCCACGGTGCAGCATGGTGCCCAGAGGGCGCTCTCAGCTCACATGTGCATGGTGACTCTGAAATTAGAATCATTTGCATCAACACACTATACTTTGCTTTTGCTGAAAATTTCAGCTCAATCAGGTCATTCCTTCATGATATTGCAATTTTCACAAACATAAGTGTATATTGAAATGCAGTAAACCAACGTTTAAAATGCACAAATAATGCGTGAAAAATTTGTGCATTTTAAACGTTGGTTTACTGCATTTCAATATTCCTGCACAAAGGCTTTAATTACTATTTTAATAAGTGTATATATATTACAAGTATCATTATAAATTAAACTTCAGGATGCATTTATTAATTTTACATGAAAAATTTTAAAGATATGTATTATAAGTAGGGATACACATAACTGCCAACATTTGAAAATAGCAAAGTGTAAAATGATGCGTGAAGAGCATTTCACATATATATTTCTTTTTTACTAACGTAAGACCTATGCATGGGTGCAAGAAGCCCATCCAAGTGAAAACTGAAAACTTTCTGAGTCTTTGGAATAACTAAATGGAAATAGGATAGAAGACTTCTATGTCTTGGATTATGGCTAAAAATTGATAGCTTACAATAAAAGTGATTGCTATTATTAAAGTACATAATGTAGAATTTACTATCAGTCAAAAATTTCTCGAAGACTGAAATCAGTCCCGAGACTAAAGTCTTGCACCCATGTAACATGTAATGCATTTTTTAAGTAAGACAAGACGTAAATGATTATTTTTTTCTCCTTCACACTTTTTAAAAATACATAATAGATGAATATTGTTAAACATTACAGTGATGACCATTACAAAGATAATTATTAAGATGCTACTTGGTGCAGTATGATATAAATTTTAATTTAAAAGCAACGTTAAAAACACCAGAAAATGCAAACTTTTTGCAGACTAGTTTCGGTAGCGTTGAGCGTACTGTCCTCAGTGCAAAGAATAATGGAAATTTGCTCAATTATATAGAGGAGAAGCGGATTCAACTGAGTAGTTCATTAACCAATGCTGAAACAGGAAAATACAGGTACCAGCCAATAGGAGAATAGTATAGGTAATGTCACCAAAAATGTGAAAAAAAAAATGGTAGTAATTAAGCAAAAGAGGATTTTATGAAATATTTCCAGCAATCTGATAAAGGAAGAATAGTGAATTCACTATTAACAATATTGTCATAATTTTTGTAGATATGAAATGCTTCAAGAAAGTTAAGTTCATGTATAGAAGTGGGTTTAGAGATGACTTTGGCTGAATTAAAATCAAAAGAGTGGTTCATCTTCCAGCAATGTTTAGAAATTGCAGATTTATTGATTTCCTGTTTTTTTTAATATATTGTAGGTGTTCCTTAATATGAAATTTTAAACCCCGTTTGGTCTGTCCAATATAGGAAAGTCCGCACTGGCAATTAATACTATAGATACCCCATGAGTTGTACAACTCAATAAGATCTTTGAGTTTGGTAAGAGTAAGTTTATTTGTAGGGGTAAAAACTATTCTGAAGTCATGCTGTCTAAGAATTTTGGCAATAGGAAAGCACTGAAGTAGCATTGTGTTACCTTTCTTTCCTAAATCTAGCTTTCCTATTGCCAAAATTCTTAGACAGCATGACTTCAGAATAAATTTTACCCCTATGAATAAACTTACTCTCCTCAAACTCAAAGATCCCATTGATTTATGCAACTCGTGTGGTATCTATAGTATTAATTGCCAGTGCAGTCTTTCCTACATTGGACAGACCAAACAGGGTTTAAAATTTCATATTAAGGAACACCAACAATATATTCAAAAACAGAAAACCAATAAATCTTCAATTGCTAAACATTGTTGGGAGATTAACCACTCTTTTGATTTTAATTCAGCCAGAATCATCTCTAAACTCACTTCTATACATGAACTTAACTTTCTTGAAGCATTTCATATCTACAAAAATTATGACAATATTTATTATTAATAGTAAATTCGCTATTTCCCCTTTATCAGATTACTGGAAACATTTCATAAAATCCTCTTTTGCTTAATTACTACCAGTTTTTTTTTTTTTTCACATTTTTGGTGGCATTACCTATACCAGCCGTTCCCAACCCGTGGGCCGCGAGCAGCGTGGTACTGGGCCGTAGAATCTTGGGGTCTAATACCGGTTTTTCGGGACAATTCACTACAGAAGCGCTGGCTGTTGATCGCTGGGCTTACATTCGTCAGTCATCAAGGTCAACGCTCTCCTCCCTCCGACATTCTTCACCCTTCTCCCCACCACGTCCACATTCCGCACTTTTATTACTGACTCCTTTGTCAGTGGCTGTTGCTTTCTGTTGATGTATCATATCATTATGTGTACTGTGAGCTAATATTACTTCACGTCAATATGGATGCTTGGTTTCGGACGGGATCTTGTCGTAAGACGAAGTTGGCAAGTGATGAAGGAACTTCTACATCTGTTTCGACAAATAGTGAGTTTGAAATGAAGGCAAAATCCAGTCTAAGTTGTAAAAAAATAGCAAGGAAAACTAAAATATATTTTCGTAAATATAACCTTGATTTTTTAAAATGTGGGTTTGTCTTCTCTGGTTCTGAGGAAGAGCCTATGCCTCAGTGTGTGATTTGTTTCGAAATGCTATCCAACGAATGTATGAAATTTTCAAAACTTGAAAGACATCTAGCAACTAAACATCCTGAATGTGTAGGAAAGTCTTTGGATTTCTTTGAAATCAAGAAAAGAAATTTTTGTATGTCTAAATCTACCATGGAAAAATCTTCAAAACAAAACAAACTAAGCACGAGAGTTTCTTATGAGCTTTCTTTGTTAATCGCAAAGAAGGGTTCAGCTCACACCGTGGGAGAGGAACTTATTATACCCGCAGCAAAAATAATAGGTAATGCTTTTTTTGATGAAAAATGTACAAAAAAAATAAACGAAATTCCATTATCAAATACAACCGTTAAAAGAAAAATTTATGAAATGTCGGAAAATGTGAAAAAAGCTGTCATTACTTTTTTGAAACAAAGTGAATATTTTTCGCTGCAACTTGATGAGAGTACAGACGTTGCTGGACAAGCTAATTTATTAGCTTTTAGTCGTTTTGAGTTGAATGGCAATATTGAAGAAGAAATGTTGTTTTGTCGATCTTTGCCGACAAAAACAACTGGCGAAGAGATTTTCAAATCTATTGACAATTTTATAAAAGAAAATGAAATAGATTGGACTAAGTGTGTAGGTTTGACAACGGATGGGGCACGTGCTATGTCTGGAATTCATATTGGTTTATTCGTCAAAGTTAAATCAGTCGCTCCCTGGTTCAATGGACACATTGTAGCATACATAGAGAAGCTCTTGCAGTTAAAGGTTTGGACGAGAGTTTAAGAAAAACTCTTCACGATGCAGTAAAAATAGTTAACTTTATCAAAGCAAGACCTAAAAACTCCAGACTGTTTAGTTTTATGAAATGGGCAGTGAACGCAAACAGCTTCTACTGCACTGCGAAGTTCGGTGGCTGTCGAGAGGCAAAGTGTTGACAAGATTGTTCGAACTCCGTGATGAACTCATGGTTTTCTTGAGGGAGGGAGATTATGATGGAAAACTTGCAAATTCCTACTTAGACTGTGTGACCAATGAAAACTGGTTGAAACGGTTGGCATATTTGGCGGATATTTTTGGTTCTCTCAATGTTCTTAACTTTGCAGGGCAAGGACGCTCATAAGTTTTTTGTGCAAGACAAAATAGAAGCAATGATAAAGAAACTTCAACGATGGGCTCAAAAAGTGGAGTAAGATTCCTTCGACGCATTTTCAGTCCTACATGATTTTCTTGAAACCAACGAAGTCAAAATTGATAAACAGCTACAACTATAAAAAAACACCTCGAATCTTTGCCCTCTAACCTCAGGTAATTTAAAGTTATTTATTTTTCTTAATTTTATTTTATTATTTTTAATAAGCATAATTAAAAACATTTATTTTCCTAAAAGCTTAACTTTTTTTAAAATTAGTATTTTTTTCAAATAGTACCTTTTTAAAATTATTAATAATTTTTAGTTACTTGTCACGTACTTTTATTAATCATTCATATGAATGAGAAATCTACCAACACTAACTGAAGCAGTAATTAAGCCTTTTCATATTTTTTAGGAACTTCTTCCCTAAAATTGAAGATGAAATACAATGGATTAGAAAACCTTTGAAGAAAATTACTTAAAAAAATTAAAATTATCTTCAAAGGAAGAAGACTCGTTAATTGAACTATCATGTGACCAGACTTTAAAATCGATTTTTAAGACACCACTGGTCTCATTTTGGATTAAAAGTTCGGCAAGACTATCCAGCTATTGCCAAATTGCACTGAGACACTTGATGGTCTTTTCTACAACCTATCTATGTTAACGAGCCTTTTCAACTTTAGTCTTTTTGAAAAATAAATATAGAAATAAAATGAATGCCGAGAGTGATTTGAGACTATCCAGTTTCAATCCGGACAGTCTCGTCAAGGACAAACAGTATCAAAAATCCCATTAAGGTTTTTTTTATCATTTTTTTTTTTAGTTTTTATATAATTGTGACAGCTAGGTGAATACAATAAATAAAGTTATTTTCTTTATAAAAAGTATTTTTTTCTTCATGTACAGCATCTTTTACTAGTTACTGACATAGTATATATATATCAGTGTTGGGTATGAACGCGTTCATTGAACGAAAACTCACGAACTTAGCTCACTATCTGTGAACTTTGAGTTGAACTTGACTCACTTTTTGATAAACGAACGTGAACTGAACGAAAGCTCAAAAAATCCGTGAGTTTGAACGAAATTTACAACTCAAACTCAATCTTTTTCATAATTTTTCTAGCCGTCAATAACACATTTCCCCCATTTCAATGCCATTTAGAAGACGACACGGACTCGGGACCGGTGATATATGAGCCTGATCATCTGGTTATCTGGGTCGTGCCCGGGTCTTGCTTTCTCTGGAGGATCGGGTCGGACCGAACCGGACTTATTTCTAAGCTTGTGCTTTATTGTTTTTCCTAGAAGTCTGCACCGACCGAAATTTTCTGACCCGGTTTAAAACCCTCCTTTTATGAAAATCATTGACCCGTCCCTGTCTGACTCGTGCAAAAATCTCTTTAAAGAATTGTACATATACATTTCTGGAGGGGGTTGCTACATTACTGTAAAACTTGTTATAAGAATCTGTAGCTGACGAAATCCTGTTTTAAACGGAAAAATTTATTAATCGGTTCAAAATGGATATAATAATCTGTTTGAAAATAAATAATACATTTGCAAGAGACAACGAACCTGGTAAAGGAGGAATTTAACTATAACTATTTTTTTCCTCTTCTATATGATTTCGTCTTAGAAGGTTTTACAATATAAATTTTTTTAGATTTTTAAGTCTCCAAGCCGTGTTACTGGATTAATGGCAATAATAATAAATCAGATATTTAATACAAATAGAGATTCATTAAAAAATCAATATAGTTTACAATAGGATATATAGAAAGAAATGTAGTAAAAACAGTGTACAGTGATGCCGCTGTACTTGAAAAAACCTGGGTCCCCGGGACCCAGGATTTCCAAAAATCTGGGTCCCTTTTTTACAAAAGCGGGTCCCCATCAATAATAATTTATATTTTAAAGGAAAATGAAACTTGTTTATTTGGAAAAGATAAATGAAATGCATTAATTATTGTTTTAATAATAATTAAATAATGAATTAAAACCAGTATTATTTGCACTCAAATAAGATATTTTAAAAAAATATTAGGAGAAATTTTCTTTACTTTTTTAAAAGTAAAAATGCAAAATACAATTTTAATTGTAAAATAATGTTTATTTGAGAGTAGAAGATACCAAGTTCCACTAACAAGTATCACTAATGTTCGCATTTCTTTTAAAAATGGGCAAGACAGGTTTATTGAAAAAGATATTTTTGCTGAAAAAAAGAATACTTATGTTAAGTACTACTTTTTGTTGAATGAATAGGTGCTTTCATTATACTTCCCCATTGAATTATTTCTCAGCATAGATCTGTGTTGGAATCAGATATTTTCCTTGGAAGGGAAATTTACATCTAAATCATTAATAAACATCAAATCCTAAATGTTCTGAAGGTGGGAGACATTTCAATGCAGTAAGAAGAAGGGAGGGGGGGGGGGATTTTTCACTGGTCCACCTACTGAATACATTATCAAAGTACACTGAAATCATTCTGTATTTTTAAGAATCTCATTAAAAAAAATTAAATCCCATTTTATGAATTTTCTACCTATAAGTTTAGTTTGCACATCTTTTTTGGTGCTTTGACTAAATTCACGTTTTTCCCGCGTTACTTTGACGAAATTCGCGTTTTTTCCGCGATCCTTTTGTCGAAATTCGCTATTTTTTCGCGAGCCTGTCACGAAAATCGTGTTTTTTCCGCGATACTTTGACAAAATTCGGCTTTATTCCGCGATTTTTTGACCAAATTCGCTATTTTTTCGCGATATTTTGACGAAATACACTGTTTTGTCTCGACCCTTTTACGGAAATAGCGTTTTTTTCCCCGCGATATTTTGATGAAATTTATGCTTTTTTCGCGATCCTTTGACGAAAATCCGCTTTTTTACGCTATTTTTTGACGACATTCATTATTTTGGGTGTGATCCTTTGACGAAATACGCTATTTTTCGCGATCCTTTGACAAAATTCGGTTTTTTCCGCGATTTCTTGACGAAATTCGCTATTTTTCGCGATCTTTTAACGAAATACGCTAATTTGTCGCGGCCCTTTTACGAAAATCACGTTTTTTCGCAATATTTTGATGAAATTTGCGCCTATTTCCGCGATATTTTGATGAAATTTCGCTTATTTACGCGATTTTTTGACGAAATTCGCTTTTTTTCGCGATCCTTTGACGAAATACGCTATTTTTTCGCAGCGCTGTTACGAAAATCGCTGCTTTTGCGCGATATTTTGATGAGATTTGCGCTTTTTTCGCGATCCTTTGACAAAATTCGGTTTTTTTCCGCGATTTTTTGACGAAATTCGCTATTTTTTCGCGATCTTTTAACAAAATACGCTATTTTTTCGCGGCCCTTTTACGAAAAGCGCTGTTTTTGCGCGATATTTTGATGAGATTTGCGCTTTTTTTCGCGATTCTTTGACCAAAATCGGCATTTTTCCGCGATTTTTTGACGAAATTACGCGTCCCACGGGACGCGTAAGAGCTATTTTTTCGCGTAATTTACGCGTTATAGCGCGTCCGCGGCATCGCTGGTGTACTTTGAAACGCAGGCTCCCTGTACTATGCAGTCTGTGACACTTTTGTTTTAAAATGAACAATATAAACACAAAAAAGAGACTGATAATTTTTTTTCTCAGAACTCTTCGCACAAAACAAAATTTTAAACATATCGCAGTAAAAATAAATATCTTTTGCAATATAATTTTGCAGAAATTTAGTCAAACCGAGATTTTATTTTTCCGTGCAAGGCCGGTCTAGGGCCGAACTTTTAATATTTATACCAAGCCGGGCTAATAAATTTTTGTACGGACGGGTCCGGTTTAGGGCCGAACTTTTAACTTTTATGCCGGGCCGGGCTTTTTTTCTATGGGTTGGGCCCATGCAGACCTCTAATCAGGCGTCACCAAGTTATTTTTTTTTAAATGCATAAATTGAAAATAAAGAACATAACTTGTTCGCGATAAAACTGCTGACAAATCCACAAAATGCAAAGTTCATTGTGTTAGTTGGGCCACGTTGGCGCTAATTTGTTTATCAAAATAAGGCATGCCTTATTCCTTATATAAACAACCTAACAGCTGTATTTCCAGTTTTCGATTGCGTTTAATAGGGTTTCGTATTTATATATATGTGTATCTGTTACGACGAAAAACTCCGAACGGTTAGACCAACGGGCGCGACGGGGTTTGGAACCCAACACCTCCCGTCAACCAGCTTTGACAGCAGAACCTCTCAGTCACTGCTGGGACGTGCATCTGTTGGGAAAGCATGTTTTTTTCTATTGATATTTATATATTGCTAGATTGCTACCATACACTGTTTTAGTCTAAAAAGGGAGATGCAGCTTTTCTGAAATATTAGGCATGATAAGACTGACGGAGTTAGGGTGAGGGTACTAAGAAGTAGGAAAGCTGTTGCTCGCATTTCTCTTTTGATTCAGTGATTTGTTTTTTCTTTGGATAAGGAGTACGAGGGGATGGGGGGAGTTTAAGTTCAGCTAACCCAATTTTGCAAAAGGAAATCTTGAATATTGTTTCCGATAAAAAACGAAACATTTGAACAAATAGACATAGATAGTATATATAGTATAATGCATAGAAATGCATTATACTTGATAAGAAACAATATTTATATTAG
Organism: Maratus speciosus; assembly: GCA_963932465.1. Classification (NCBI taxonomy): domain Eukaryota; kingdom Metazoa; phylum Arthropoda; class Arachnida; order Araneae; family Salticidae; genus Maratus; species Maratus speciosus. Next base: position 401,261,124 of record OZ010800.1, on the reverse strand, counting down.
AAATATAGTTGTAGGCATCTTTTCTATAATTGCATTTAAATATATTATTAATTTTCTTTCATTTTAAATCGGATTCAGTTGAATCAGTAAAAATTCAGTGAGTTGCAGGTTGACAATTTTTTTTGCGGATTTAGGTCGGTTTCCACTTAGCTGATTTTTTTCTTTCTATCGGGTTTGAGTTGACATCAAATGAAAACTTCTTATTCGGGCTTTTTAATTTAACGGTTAGAATTTAACTTATAGAGTGACATAACAAAGATAATTCAAAGATTATAGTTTGTTTCAGAGGTTTGCATAGTTTTTCGATATTATATACTAGAGTAACCATGCGAACGGTGCGATAGTCGCAACGTACTTACAATTCGCGCTTACAGGGGCCCCCAACAAGACTAAAATGCTTTTTTAGAAAGGGAGTTCTGAAAAAAATTTGTATTTGGGCTAGTACCTAGCCACTTACGCTTTTAACCCTCCCACCCCACCTCCTCCACCTCCCGACGAGAGTTAAGGCTGTTATCAACTGCTCTGCTCAACAAGCGCAAAACATTTTGACACATTTACAAATTCATTTTTTAACGAAAAGATATAAAATTGGACAGCCTGACCATCGAAGCGATTTGGAATCGAATTGTGTTTTCCATTTTTTGATCCATAAATTACCTATTGAGTTATAAGCGATTATGATCACGTGACAATCACGTTTTTCAACCTTTCTGGAGTTTTTTCCTTCTTTCGCGCGGAAATTAGGTTCTAAACGCCCACTTTGACACTATTTTCTGCAAGATCTATTTCGTTTGCAAAAAAACGGAAAAAACAGCTCGATTACAGTTTCGGAACAACAACAACTACTAGTTTCATGCATTTCTGAACAAAAATAAATTAAAACTTGTGTCATAAAATTGCCCTTTTGGATTTGAGAACACCCTTAAGACTTTTTTTTTTTTTAAATATAAAAATGCAGGACCCCGAAAATGTTCCTTGTATGGAACCCCTATAAGAAGTAGACCGGGCTAACCATACTATTATTAGTACTTTCAATGCTTGTGTGGCCTTTCTTCAGATGTGATTCGAAACAGTCAAAGGATTGGTTTTGTCGCTTCACACATGTACTTTATGCTTTTATTTTTCGTGCTTGTACGACCTATGCATAATCTTGCCCATAGCAATAGCCGTAAGAAGAAAACTGACAAAAATAAAAAAAGACTTTTCCTTCTTTTTTTTAAGCAACCAGAATTGGATCTGAGAGATAGTATCACAATGCAAGGAACAAGGAACAGGATACAATGGCTACAGGACAACGGAATTGTCCAGTTACCTAACTCCCCATAGAGTTTCTTATTTCCTCTGTGTTTTGGTCAAATTTTTATCGGCCACCCAGAATTACCACCCACTATCAGATGGAAGAGGGGCGGGGAATGTGTACGTAATTTAGCTAGATGCTATGTCAAATTGTTGAGAAGAAACAGGATATTTCTGAAGCAGTGGTGACAATGTTCTCAAAATTCGTGGAATGAGGAAAATTTTCATGACAGATTGCTGGGCACATTTGACTGGGGAAGAACGCAATTTGCCCATTTTAAAAAGGTCAGGGCATTGCGTCCTTCAAAAATGGCCAAGCGAGAACACTATATAGGAATTTTATCATTTTTTTAGGACATACATTCGAAGTTCCTGGTGTGCAGACTGAATTTTTATTTTAATTTGACTAACTTTTTGAGAATTTACTTCCATTTTAAATTCAAATTTTCAGCATTTCGAGAGATATTTTTCACATACCTTAGAAAAGAATATTATTTTAAAGTGTTACATACTAACTCTTATAAACTCAGAATAATATTTCCTTCAAATTAAAAACCTATTTACACGTGACTATTATAAACAGAAAAAAAAGTTTTTAAATTAGGATTAACTGATTACGTATTAAAAACAGGAAAATATTGAAGATTACGTCATAAAAATTATATTTACTCGTGAATTTTAAAAGAGAAAGAAAATTGTAAAATAATAAATTCATTAATATGTATTAAAAGTCGTAAATGAAGGAAAATACGTCAAATTTAAAGTGGCCAAATAATAATAATGTCAAGCAGTTTCAATTTAAAAATATATTTACACGAGACATTTCACATTTCTAGATGATCATTTAAACTACTGCTGCCAATTCTAATGCAGCGCAAATAAAAATATTTACCTTTTAGCAGCAAAAGTATTTTCACGTGAATATTAAAAAGAGAAAGAAAACTTTGGTGAAAATCGCGTCAGATTTAAAACGATACATTTAAAATGTTTTATTAAAAAAAACTTTCTTATAGCGTTTTTAAAAAATACCGCGAAAAGAAGATTGTTTACTAAATTCATTTTATATTAGCTTTTTTTCCCAATGATTAAAACTGATCGTATTTAATCAAAGACGAAGACAGCCATTGTATCTCTGAATAGCAGCTCATTTGGACTGACTCAAAATTCTCTCGATCAAAAGGAAATGAATGGAAACCCACTGACAGGGAGATCGGCACTGTTTTTTTTTTATTATTATAATTTAATCTTTCGAAATCTTTTTAAAGCCGATGAAATTAGCCTGCTTTTAGAGTCTGCGGTAGATATCTGCACGGGTCGGCTTGCGGGCCGGGCTCAGGCCGATTTTCATTCATGGCACTCGGGCCGGGCCTAGTTTATTTTTTCTGTACAGAGACGGGACTGGTTTCGTTCCTAGTCTTCACGTCCCAAAATTTTCAGTCCTAGTTTTGACCAAGCCCGTATGAAAATCATTGTCTCAGCGTGGCCTGGTCTATTCAAAGGTCAGTAAAATTAGGCCTGGCCCAAAAATGTTTGCAAAAAATGCATGCATTTTTGCATTTAATGCATGCATTTTACACTTAAAAATTAAAATTTATTCTTTTTAAAGAGTAATATTTCTACGCTTATTAAAATTTAGTAAAACGTGTGAAAAAGAACCTGCCTATGACAGAACTCTGTTTTAAACTGAAAAACGTGTTGATCCATACAAAAATAATATACTAATACGTAAGAAAAAAATATATAATACATTTACACCTGCTAAGAAGGGATCTTGACTATAACGCATTTTTTTTTTCTTTTTCTATGCAATTCCATCTTAGAAGATTTACTGAATAGCATTTTTCAGATTTTTAACATGCATGGAATATGGATTAACAATATTAATGATAACTGAAACATTTACATACAAAAAATAGAGATTCATTAAAAAAAAATAAATATCGCACCCTGCGGCAATTGTATAAAAATGAAGATTATAAACATGAAAAAAAAGTTAAGATAAATATTTCTGGTCAGAACTCCTTGTTAGAGGGGCACGGACCGGATTCTGCACGGGCCGGAATTTCCAGGTCCGGCGAGAGCGAAAGTTATCTTCGCCCGGCCCGCTTATATTTTCGCAGTTCACGGCCCGTCCCGTACATAAATCAGTGAAAAAGACCCGGCTCGATCTGGACCGACATATAATTAAGATTCCTTTAAAGAATACAGTAGACATATTTATAGGATAATTTTGCAGTATATTTTTAAATTGCGATGTTTGCGCATGACAGAAAATACACATTAGCAAATTTAATGATTACTTAGTTTTGTTAGGCGTTTCAACATTCAAATAAGGATTCATTAAAAGATTACTGTACTTTAGAATAAAAGAAAAAAAAAGGGTTAAAAACATCATAACTTTTGAAGCTATATAATAAAAACTAGATTTGTGAAAATATTTCTCAGGATTTATTAAGGATTAAGGATTTGGAGCTACTTTCTGACACATTTCTGAATTCATTTCTTTTCGGAAACGCATAAAATTGACAGGAGTTCTTATTCAGAAACTATGTAATCGAATGGCGTTATCCATTTTTTTGTATAAAGGTAATATATCTTTGAGAAAACACTGTCAAAGTTAGCGTTTTGAATCCAGTTTCCGGAAGCGACAGCACAGGAAAGGAGAAAAACTTGCAACCACGTGACAAGAAACTCTTATAACTCGACAAGTAATTTATTTATCAAAAATGGAAAATGCTATTTGATTCCAAATCCCTTCAATAGTCAGGCTTGTCAATTTTATGAATTTACAGTTAAAAATTAGTCAGAACATGTGTCAAAGTTTCATGTTTTTCAGCAGTTAATTTGAGAATCATCATAAGGTATATTTCCAAAGATTAAGTTAACAGAAGTTCATTATCGCTATTAATATTTTTATGAAACATATTGCCTGCCCTACACATCCTGAGAGCAATTAAGTCCAGTTCCGGTCTGGCTCGACAATGTAAAAAAAAAAAAAATGCAAGCCTGATTTCGGCCCGGCACGAGTCTGCGCAGAAAATCAATGAAGTCCAAGTCAGACACCATGTAACAGTCCGATGCCGCTGTCTACGCTGGACATATTACATTTCTGCATTGATTTGTTCAAAGTAGCATCGGCTCGTCACGTACATTTATACTTATTCTCGCGAAAGTCATGTTCATTGAAAATAGCTCATATTTTATCCGTTTCATCTAAATTTTTATATCGGGCGGGGCGGAGTACGGGCCTCGGACGGGGCCCGGGCACGTGCAGACCTCTACTCCTCGTACGAGATAAATTTTTAACCAAATAGACGTAAAAACCAATGTTTTGTAGACATTCACTCGGGCCGAGATTTTAACTTTTTTCCGGTCCGGCCCGGGCCAAACTTTTAAGTTTTTTATTGGACCGGACTGGGCCGAGCCAATAATTTTTTTCTACGGGCCGGGTTCGGGCTGAACTTCTAATTCTTGTATCGGGCCGGGCCGAACTTTTTTTCTATGAGTCGGGCCTGGAAATTTCGGCCCTTGAAGACTCTAGTCTGCGGTGTCTGAACGGAGATTGGCGAGCGTAGATCAGAGGGGGCAAAGTCCCCTAGTACAATTAAAAAAAAAAAAGAAAAAAAGAAAAAGAAAAGGAGTTTTTAGTGAACTTCGCTCACTTTCATAGATGAGTTTGAGTTGAACGAGTTCGTTTGAAAAATTTTGATTTGAACGTGAACTTGACTCATTTTTGAGAAATTGAGTTTGATTTTGAACTAGTTCGTTTTTTTTGTGAGCGTGCCCAACACTGATATATATATTCGTCATGTGTATATACTATAACTATATAGGTGTCTATTTGTCATATTTAAAACTTGTATATTAAGTAGTTAGTGGTCCTCAAAGTTATTTTTACAAAATTGGTGGTCCGCACAACTAAAAAGGTTGGGAACCGCTGACCTATACTATTCTCCTATTGGCTGGATCCTGTATTTTCCTGTTTCCCCATTGGTTAATGTACTACTCAGTTGAATTCGCTTCTCCTCTATATAAATGAGCAAGTTTCTGTTATTCTTTGCACTGAAGACAGTACACTGAACACTACCGAAACTAGTCTGCAAAAAGTTTGCATTTTCTGGCATTCTTAGCGTTGCTTTTAAATTCAAATTTAAATCATTACAAAGATAGTTTGATGAAAAAAAAACATGAAATCTTTACCAGATCCATTAAGAAACAGAATTTTGCATACAATGAAAATGTTCTTTCTGGCGATTTTTAACAATGAAACCTGAAATCCTTCATTTGACAATACTAAATATCCCCCTTGGAAACAGAATTTACCGTTATTAAAAGTAACTATACAAAGCAATTCATGATTTGAAGGAAGAAAAATGGAACTAAATAGAAATTTTGCAAAAAAGTGTAAAAATAAGTATCCTAAGTGCAAAAGTGTAAAAAATGGTCAAAAAGTGTAAATTTTACACCTAAAGGGTAAAAAGTTGGTGAAGTATGGATACACCGAATAGTGATTTTGGCCAAATACCAAATATTTAGTATATAGATAAACTGAATACCAAATAGTGACTTATTTCGAAGACCGAATATTCGATTGGCCGAATTCAAAGCTTAAAGATATTAAAAAGCTAAATTTTAAAACAATTTTACATAATATTTAACATGAATGCTTCTATTTTGATAAACAAGAACTTTTTACACGTAAACTTTACACACACATAATTTCCGGCACTTCTTGTCATGAACATATTATATTTCACAGAAATGAAAGTAATTCTGTTGAAAATATAGTTACAATATCGCCATTATTGTTAAAGTAACAAACAAAAATCTAAGTTTAACTTGAAGTGAAATGAGATACACTGTATTTCTGAGTGAATAAGTGGATTATGTTATTGATTACTTGGACAAAAATTGTCTGTTTTGATGTCTATTATCACCTCTGAAATTTTTTTCTGTTTTCTTCAGAAACACTCTTTTGGCGAAAAAGCAAAAGATAGATTACAGTATGGAACCATTTATCCAGAAACCAGTTAACCGGAAAACCAGTTATCCGGAATGCTATTTCTAATAGGCTGATTTCAGAATCTTTGCAGAAAAAAGTGTCATACACCGCCAGTTTGACATATATGCATTGCTTGAAACAATTGTATAATTTGATGTCAACATCTAGTATTTGAAATGGAAACATATTTAGTTGTATTTTAGATGTTTTAATTTTTTTGCAGAAGAAACAGAAGAATTTTTGTTCCCAAGGGATTCCCATAAATTACCTTCTCTCAAACTCTGATTAACTTTTGATCTTTCTTGCATCTGATTTTAATCTATGTAGTCTAATAATTTAAAATCAGAAATAATTGCACAACCACATATATTCCACAAAACTTATCAAATGCTTTAATGCCCAACCAGTTAACCGGAAAAACCAGTTATCTGGAATACATCTGACCCTAACCATTCCGGATAAATGGTTCTGTACTGTATTTACAAAACATTCAACAATTTGCTTTTGTACATTATTTATTCCTATGAAGGTCATCACTAATGGTTAATTTTCTTAAGTAACACTTATCAAACAGCAAATAAATAATGTAACAGCATTCTTTTTTATTTAAATACTAGCAAACCCCACGGCTTTGCTCGCTTAACAGTAGAAATATGCCAAGTGATATTCATCTGTCTAACTTTTATTTAAAAAAATTATACTTTTAAGAATAATTCAAAAATTACTATTTAAAACACAGTTTAACTAAACCTTATTATTACACTGCATTAGGCAGAAAGGACATTTAAATTAATAAAAAGAACTAAAACTAAATAAGTGATAATTTAGAAAATATTTTGAAGCTTTTATGCTCATTTCAGTATTCATTTGAAGTTTTGAATAAACCGTTCTTAGTACGTATTTACATAAAAAAAATAACCATGATCTCAAATTCCAAGCTTCTTGACTATCGGTCTACCACCTCTCTGGTGGCAGTGGCACTAACATAAAATGCCTATGTTGAAACACAAACTGTCACCATTAATTTGGCAACATTAATTTTGAAATTGGGTTGGTATTTCCTAATATTCCATAGAAATGGTAATTCAGAAAGTTTCTAAAGGCTTTTTTTAGAACATTTGTTGTTCCTCCTGACAACCTGATGTGGTAGTGGCACTGGCATAAAATATAACCTCTGTGGAATCAGAGACTGTCACCATTGATTTGCAACCATTACTTTTGTAATCGGTTTACTAATTTCCTGAGATTGCATAGAAATCGTAACAAACTTTTTTTAGTACGCTTTTCACCCCTTCCCTTTGCTTCACCTCTTTTAAATTTCGAATTCATTTTCGACAGTTCTTAGAGGGCATTTATATGTTATAAGTAACAACCATGTTATATTTAAAGTTTCTACCCTCTTCAGTATCACAGAAATTGCAATTTAGAACATTTTTTGCTCCTGCAAATTCCAGGTGGTAGTAATACCAACATGCAATAGAGCCTATGTTGAAGCAAAGGCTATCATAATCAATTTCCAACAATTACTTTTGAAATTAGTTTCCTACTTTCTGAGTTTGCATAGAAATTGCCATTTAGAACACTTTTTGCACATTATCACACTTCGTAAATTTCGATTTTTTTTTAAGAAATGCTTTAAAGATCATTTGTATCTTATAACTATGATTCCAAATTTCATGTTTCTAGGCCCTTCAGCAGCACAAAAATCGCATTTTTAGAATGTTTTTTGCTCCTGCACCGCCTTTGGGGTAATGGCACCAACATAAAATGTAGCCTATATTGGAGCAAGGGCTGTCACCATCATTTTGACACCACTATTTTTTAAATTGGTTCGTTACTTCCTGAGATTGTGTAGATATTGCCATTTAGAACTTTTTTTAGAACGCTCTTTGCACATTTTCACCCCCTTTAAATTTGAAATGTTTTAAGAAATATTCTTAGATATCATTTATATCTTATAAGTAACTACCATTCCAAATTTCATGTTTCTAGGCCCTTCAGTAACACAAAAATCACATTTTAGGATGTTTTTCGCCCCTGTACCCCCTTTGGGGTAGTTGCACCGACAAAAAATACAGCCTATGTTGAAGAAAAGGGCTGTCACCATCATTTTGACACAATTATTTTTTAAATTGTTCGTTACTTCCTGAGAATGTGTTGAAATCGCCATTTAGAACGTTTTTTGTGCATTTTCACACTCTTTAAATTTAGAATGTTTTAACAAATGTTCTTAGAGATCATTTATATCTTATAAGTAATTACCATTCCAAATTTCATGTTTCTAGGCCCTTCAGTAACACAAAAATCACATTTTAGGATGTTTTTAGGTGCGTTCGTAATTATATAAATACGTAGCACCTATAGTCGTCGTTCAGTCCGTCTGTCTGTCCGTCCGTCCGCATATAACAGAGCAAAAACTACCCGACCGAATGATTTGAAATTTTTAATATATAATTGCTGCAAAATTTTGTCGAGCCATTTCCAATTTTATGAAAATCGGATGTATAGTTTAATTACAGGGACAGTCAAAAGTTTTTCTTTACATTACGGCCAATGGGAAAAATTATTGCAAGTGAATTTTAATGATGTTACAGACTTCCGAATGGTCTGAAATTTTTAATGTATAATTGCTGCAAAATTTTGTCGAGCCATTTCCAATTTTATGAAAATCGGATGTATAGTTTAATTACAGGGACACCCAAAATTTTTCCGTTACATTACGGCCAAAGGGAAAAAATTATTGCAAATGCATTTTAATGATTTTACAGCCTTCCGAATGGTCTGAAATTTTTAATACATAATTGCTGCAAAATTTTGTCGAGCCATTTCCAATTTTATGAAAGTCGGATGTATAGTTTAATTACAGGGACACCCAAAAGTTTTCCGTTACATTACGGCCAAAGGGAAAAAATTATAGCAAATGAATTTTAATGATTTTACAGCCTTCCGAATGGTCTGAAATTTTTAATATATAATTGCTGCAAAATTTTGTTGAGCCATTTCCAATTTTATGAAAATCGGATGTATAGTTTAATTACAGGGACACCCAAAAGTTTTCCGTTACATTATGGCCAATGGGAAAAAATTATTGCAAATGCATTTTAATGATTTTACAGCCTTCCGAATGGTCTGAAATTTTAAATATATAATTGCTGCAAACTTTTGTCGAGCCATTTCAAATTTTATGAAAATCGAATGTATAGTTTAATTACAGGGACAGTCAAAAGTTTTCCGTTACATTACGGGGAATGGGGAAAATATTATTGTAAGTGCATTTTAATGATGTTACAGACTATGCACTTATGAAGCGCAAAAAAATATACATTCAGTACAATATGGGGTGCAAAAAATAATTATAAAACTAGTTATAGTACGAACGCACCTCATTTGCCACGTTTGACGAGCAATTTCCAACTTGTTTGTTCCTGCACCCCCTTTGGGGTAGTGGCACCGACAAAAAATATAGCCTATGTTGGAAAAAGGGCTGTCACCATCATTTTGACACCATTATTTTTTAAACTGGTTCGTTACTTCCTGAGAATGTGTAGAAATCGCCATTTAGAACGTTTTTTGTGCATTTTCACACTCTTTAAATTTAGAATATTTTAAGAAATGTTCTTAGAGATCATTTATATCTTATAAGTAACTACCATTCCAAATTCTATAGGGTTGTTATAATTAAAGTCCGCCTATTCAGAAGGCTCTAGAGCCAGTTTTATGGCTCCAAACGAAACAAAATTTCACTAGTACGTAGTTGAAGAGATGTGCTCTGCGAAAAATCGAAAAAAAAAATTTAATTACATTTTTTGTCAGTAGGTGGCGCTGCACCAATATTTAAGGCGATGTTTGCAGATTCATTATATCAATTTCAGTCAATCCAGATGAAGCACACAAATTTAAAAGTTTCAACAGATTTCGAGGAACTGCGAATTTTTATAATTAAAGTTCACCTAATCAGACAGCTCTAGAGCCTGACCTATGGCTCCAAACAATACAGAAAAATGAATATAATTTCATGTGAGGTAATCTGCATCAACAAAAATAAAACATGTTGCTCGGCAACGAAGAAATAACAAAGAATAACATTACATATGCTCAATGAATCCTCCACCATTTTCAATAACGCATTCCATTCTCAGAATTGTGCTTTCTACAGCATTGCGTAAACTGTCCTGTGAGATTGAGCGAATATGAAGTCTAATACTGTCTTTCAGATCAGTGATTGTCTAACATCTGTCTTTAGATACAGAATCTTCTAAAAATCCCCACAACCAAAAATCGCATTGTGTTAGATCAGGTGATCGTGGTGGCCAGACTATTTGAAAATAACGACTTATGATGCGCTCTTCTGTAAAATGGCTTGTTAAGAAAGTCCGAACTGCTCTAGTAGTGTGCGGTCGTGCACCGTCTTGCATAAATACGATACAGTAGAGGATCTTTATAACACAATTCCCCATATAACGCACAACTTCTCAGATGTAAACAATGAATTTTGCAGTTAAAAAGCACCTGCATTTTCACATTGTAAAATATTACTACTCTCTACAGGACTAAATTTGATACATTAGTTGAACTTTATCTTCTAATTTAAGACCTTTTTACTGAAAAAAATGCTATTATCACAATAAACATTTTTGAAAATGTCTAATATAAGGGATGGTTGTGTCAGTTATATTTGGATCCTGTTTGTAAAGTAAATTTAACAATGCCTGACCTATATAATGCAAAAATTTATAATTTGGATAACTCTTGATAACAAGGAATGCAGTATAAAGATATTCTAATGTATTTTGATATGTTTCAGACTTATTTGGCCATGTTTACAATGTGAATTTAATGATGTGATCCATATAACGCAAAATTCTATATAACACACAACCTTGCATTTTTAGATTTGCGTTATAAAGATCTTCTACTGTATTTTGAAGGCAGCCTTGCTGCTGCAGCTCGGGAATCAGAAAATTTGACAACATATTGAGATACCTCCCATTTACGGAACATGTAATGGGTCCTATGGATGTTAGTTCCTCAAAAAAATATGGCCCTATCATAAACGTAGCTGTGAAACCGCACCACACCGTCACTTTAGCTGCATGGAATGGAACTTCTTCGACAACATTAGGATTCTCTTTCGCCCAAATTCGACAGTTTTGTGTGTTCACTTGTCCGTTTAAATAAAAATGCGCTTCATCAGTCCATAGAATATTCCAGGGTCAAGAATTGTCCATATTCATTCGTGCAAGGAAACTCTTGGGAAAATGACAGCCGACTTTCGGTATCACCCTGTATTAGTTGTTGCACCCTCTGAATCTAGTATGGATAGTAGCGCAAAATTTGACGCATCACTTTTCTCACAGTGGAAATCAGCATATCGACTTCATTCGCAATAGCTAGCACACTTGCATTACCAAATAATCACTGGCTTGCTAAATCAACGGCAGCAGTAGCAATATCTTCAATGCTAGAAATGTCTACCTTTTTTCATCCTTTGCCAGGAAGAATGTCGAGTTTGCCTGTTTCCTTGCACTTTTTAATCATTTTGTGAACTCCACGATCCGACATTGGTCCACGTCTAACATCTTTTAGTTTCCGGAATTCTCGAAGAGCTGCAGCTGCGTTGCTGTTATTTTGATAAAATAACTTTACAAGTGCCTTTTCTTTCAAAGTTACCATTCTCCACAAAGCGTAGATTCAAATGCTTTTCAGAAACAAACAACTGTTACAGAGTCAAAGAAATCACAGACACACTTTATCAGCAAGTTTTAAATCGTCAGGTGGTTAGAAGGGTATTTCGAGTTTTTGAAGTTCGTCGAAAATTTGAATAAAATGTGATCTTTTTCAACCATTGGGTGAAATTTTGTGTGTTTCATCTGGATTGACCGAAATTGATATAACGAATCTGAAAAAGTTTACTTTTACCAACTGTGAAATAAAATTTCCTGTATTTTGTTTTTTACAAAATAAAGGAATCTGCAAATATTGGTGCAGAGCCACCTATTGACAAAAACATTAACTAATTTTTTGTTTTCGATTTTTGCAGAGCGCATCTCTTCAAATATGTACTAGTGAAATTTTGTTTTGTTTGGAGCAACAGAACCGGCTCTAGAGCCTTCTGAATAGGCGAACTTTAATTATAACAACTTTGTATGTTTCTAGGCCTTTCAGAAATTCAAAAATCGCATTTTTAGAAAAATTTTTGCTCCAGCACCCCCTTTGGGATAGTGGCACTGACATAAAATATAGCTTATGTTGGAGCAAGGGCTTTCACGTTTATTTTTTAAATTGGTTCGTTATTTCCTGAGATTCCGTAGAAATCACAATTTAGAATGTTTTTTAGAACTCTTTTTACGCATTTTCACCCCTTTAAATTTTGAATGTTTTAAGAAATGTTCTTAGAGATCATTTATATCTTATAAGTAACTACTATTCCAAATTTCATGTTTCTAAGCCCTTCAATAACCCAAAAATTGCATTTTTTAGAATTTTTTCACTACTGCACCCCTTTTAGGTTAGTGGCACTAAGTGGGACTAACACAATCATTTTCATACCAATACTTTTGAAATCGGTTCGATAGCTCCAGAGATTACTTTGAACAAACACACAAACAAACAATTTTTACTTCTTTATAATATTAGTATAGATAATTATGTCTTTAATTATTCTGAATTATCTTTATAAATTGACAGTTAAAAGTAGAAGTTGTGTAAAATTTTAAAAAATATTTTTCAAAAGATATTTTTAAATATTCGGTTTGGCCGAATATTTTGGTATTCAGCCAAACTAAATATTTGGCAGTCCGAATAGTTTGATATTTGGCCAAGCTAAATATTCGGCAGACCGAATAGCTTGATATTCGATTCGGCCTAACTGAATTTTCAGAAGCATGGCCGAATATAAAATATTCTGTGCATTCCTAATTATAACGAATATACTATAATTATAATACATAATATAATGTGTATTATAAATGTATGGATATTTTACAATGAAATTTAACACATGAAACCTTTATAAAAGCATTAAAGATTTTAACAGTGTACATTAAACCTCTTGAGACTTGAGGTTAAAATAACACTACAAATACATTTTCACTGCTTTTGCATAATTGAAAGAGCCCCTTTTCTGAAATTACTCCTTTATGGGACTGGTAATTTATATTCATAAATATGGATCTAAAATACTAGCCCCTTTAAAATATCAATTTAATTATCAACAACCTAAATTCATGCCATAACAAATTTAAGATCTTTAAACAAGTGAATGATCTACCATCCTCAATTTTTTTTTCTTGTAAAAGGTTTAAATATAAATAATTAAGAAAATTTCTTACTTTCTTCCTTCTTGGCCATACTGTCTTGAAGGCATTCTGCCAAGTCAGATGAAAGTAACATTGGCTTTATGAGAAAATAAGCATCATTGCTGCCTTTTACTGGTTTTGTTCCAAAGTCAAAAAAGCATTCAACTATAAAAGTAAAATAAAAATGTAAAAAAAAAAAAAAAAAAAAAAAAAAAAAAAAAAAATCAAACAGTTTACTTTTTATGAGGAAAAGAATAGAGGTCCATATTTGTGTACCTCAGGTCTGAAGAGGTTAAAAGGCTACTTCAGTCAAATGAAAAGACCCGTTGGCTAATGCTAATCCTATGGAAGAAATTTATAACGATATCTCGGTCGCATTTCAGTATTTTTAAATGTTTTTTTTTTGCATTGGTTAGCTGAGATCGATCTGTATGCAGGCTGCTTTTTACTTTTTCGATTTTTATTACAGATTTTTTTAATGATCATGCTTTCAGTTTCGAAACCGGTTCCGAAAATAAAAGTGTCCTCATTAAAAATATCTGTAAACAAAGTCGAAAAATTAAAAAATGACCTTTGTACAGATCGATCTCAGCTATCCAATGCAAAAAAAAATCATTTGAAAATATTGAAATGCAACCGAGATATCGCTATAAATTTCTTCCATAGGATTAGCATTAGCGAACGGGTCTTTTCACTTGACTGAAGTAGCCTCTTAAGAGAAAATTTATTGTATTAAATAAAAAGCACAAATATACAAAAACTATTCACATTTGTGTATTACATTACGAACACAATGAAACAAAAATAAAATAAATATTTCAAAATCATATTCATCTTCCTAATTCTTTTTCAATTTATTTTAATTAGAAGGTACTTTTAACTTTATTAGAACAAAAACTATTTTGGTCATAGTAATCATTCTAAAGAAGAAATCTTTTGAGAATCATTTTGTATCTGAACAAATTAAGATGTGAAACAGAATACAACAAAAGATGAAAAAAAAAAAAAGGAGGATGAAATTATACTATGTGTGGTGAAAAAAAAATTACATCCTTTTTCCCAATATATATATATTTAACAAATATATCCAAAACCCAAACCAAAAATTCGAAACTACGGAACTGATCCAACAATAAATAAACTAAACCAAATGACAACAACAAAATAACCAAAAACAACTAACTTCAAAAACAACCTACTTTAAAAACAGCAAACTTTAAAAACATTCAAACCAAAACCAGAAGAAATTGAATCCATGGAGACAGGCGGCATGCACTTGCGACATGCAACTGCGGGGTTAAAACCAGTTTTTATGTGCACACCGCTCCCCAAACAACCTGTCAAGACCAAAAAGAAAAAACCAACAAATCGAATGAGCTGCCTAGACCCATCGAAAACCAACAACTGAACATGACACCCCAAACAATCGTGCACGCAAACCCTGAACAGTCAAAGCCACAGTTACTCCTCTCTTCGCATCCACATTACCTCTAAATCTCTGCGATAAGTCTTACACTTTACGAAATTTCGCAGCAGACTCTTCAAAAATCTCTCAGGATAGCCATGGTGCAATGCCAGAATATACCATTTGTAAAGTTCTTCAATTTTTTCCCCAGTATTTACAAATATATCTTATATTTAGAGATTATTCCCCTAGATGGCAGCACTAAATTGCAGTCCCTAATTTTAGCAGCTGTCAAATAGATTTCTCCCATCATTTCTTGCAGATGTTTTTTTCAGAGTTCTACGAGATGCGTGATTCAAAGAGGTTGTGAAAAGTATGCGTCTTTGGTCAAGATTTCCTTGCAGTTTTGTTCATGAGAGGCGGAGGGAAGAAAAAGGGTGAAAATGTATTTCCCCAAGAGATTTCTTCTGAAGTTCCTAAGTATGTAAATATGTACCATCATCCTGTAAATAGAAATATGTGTTGTAGTACAGAGTTTCATTAAACATTTTTTTTCCTGACCAAATCTTAGAGTGGTAGTCATCTAATTCAAGTGATGAGTCCATTGTTAAATATTATGGCGCCTACTTATGGAAAGTAAGGTAGCTATAAAATGGCTTCCCAACTTCGGGCCTGAATCCACGTCCAACTGAGTTTAAGAGAAAAATGCTGGTGAGATGCTGGTGAGTTAATTTGTGGTGAACAAATTAAAGAGGTGCTGGTGCTTCATCGAAGGAAGATCGTATTTTTTTTAAATGCTGGTGTTTTATCCACAGTGTCGTGCTCTACGAATTTAAGAAAGGATGCTGGTGTTTTAAAAAGTGTTTAGCATCTGTTGTTCAGATGGCGCTTCTGATTTCAGCTAAGGCTGATTCAGCAGTTTCAAATTACAAAGATGCCATTCGTTCTTGAAAATTTTGAAGTGATCCACGAAAAATGTTTGTTCTACATGAGCGTCATGTATATGTGTCAAGCAGTTGTGTGGAAGTGTTCTGATTCTACTGTAAACTGAACGGCGACCTCAGAACAGAGAGTATACGAAGGTCACTCTGAAATGTTTGAGATACAACTAGGTTTTTAAAGTTATACTTACAAAATTTTAGGTGTGTTCAAAGTAGTCTCGTCCAGCATCAATGCACTTTTGTAGACGAATTTTCCACAGATTAAATGCTTCCAGAGATGCCAACTTTTAACCGAAGCCATCAGTAATCAGCCGTACCCACCCGTAGACCATCCTACACCCTTACCAAGATGTTAACATACAAACATAACGTAATCAAAACTGAAACAATTAAATTATAGATAATTATTAGTCTAATAATTAAAAACAAAGCAATTAATGAATTAAACATATTTGAAATTTAAGAAACAATAATTGAAACTGAGAAAAACTCTTTCACTCACCTAATCAAAATTCCTCAACATATCACAAAAATTCTTAACTTACCATAAAAATACTGACTTGTACATGAATTCTTTTTAATAAAATAAAACACAATATATGACAATAAAAATGATACACAATAAAAATAAATTTATTTCCAAAATATTTTTATTAAGACTAACTTCCACTACCCATAAGGGCTAACTTAGTAGCTTTTTTAGTTGAATAATAGAAGGCTGTACTTTCAGAAGGAAGGCAATAACACCCTTGTACTGACCTGTCATTGTGTATGCATTATCTAACGAAAATGATAAACAATTAGTCCATGGGATTTGTTTCTTGCTCAGTTCCTCATTTAAAATATTAAAAATGCCTTTCCCCAGTGTTAATACTCGTCTGGCACAAGGACAATAATACGGTATCGATTTTACCGGCAGATTCGTCGAAATACGACACTACGATAGGATATAGTTTATTATCATCATTGTCATTACTGCCATCGGTAGCAATGGAATAGGGGCGATTTTTCAAATTGTTCACAATTTCGGATTGTGTTGATTTCGCCATGTCTTGAATGATTGCAGATGTTTTAGTCTGTGCACAGCCGTACTTTTTGGCGATCTTAGAATCCGGAAATTCCGCCAGCATGGTCGGTACTAGCAATCTGCACGTTATGTTCAATCACAAAACGTGTAAACAACATTTCTGCTTTTATGATGGCATTTTCGTCACTCTGTTCAGCAGAAAATTTATTAACAGGCTTATATTTTTTGAGAGTCCATTTTTCTCATGCTTCTTTGATTCAATCACTGGAGCAAACCGTGCAAAACACATAATGTTCAGATTCTTCTGATTTTTGGATACACGGCCACTCCTTAGTATATTCAACACAGTATCGTTGCAAAACCTTCATTTTCTTTGGCTCCGGCTCCATCACTGAAATTCTACGATCAGTCGCAAAACTTAAACAAAATACAACGTGTAACAAGTCTATCATAATAGGCGATGCCCGTGCGAAATGCGAAGCTGTTGCCAATTTAGAAAAGCAAATTTTGAACTGGCTTGAATCAGTGTTGCCCATGGATTGTACCTACCCTTTGCTTTCTTCCCTCAGATAAGCACGTCATAAGCCACGCCTTCTGCAGTTATCTTTGCCCAATAAGCTGTTAGCTTACTGTCTGTGCCGAGTACAGGAAGAAATGAGCGTGTTTATGTTCTGCACTTTCATTTTCTGCTTTCTACGTAGCAAATTCCACTTGCTAACGCATCACTTACAGCTTGAATTTGATTTTCTGCTTTAATATGCTATCGAAATATGCATAAACAACTGTTTCAGTAGTTAAAATTAGCACAATCTCAAATAATCACAAAACTTTTATTTCCGAATTTTTTTATTATTTCCGTAATTTTTGTAGAGACGTCCGTAATCCCGTAATCTAAAGTTAAAATGCAGAATAATTCCGCAGAATCCGTAATGGTTGGCAGCTCTGTGCTTCAAGCCATTCATTTCTTGGAATAGATGAAAAAATGCATTTATAGCCACATTAATCTCTTCTTCTGAATGAAAACGACATCCACGTAAGTTCTTTTTTAGATTAAAGAATAACCAAAAGTCACACATAGCTAGATCAGGTGAATACGGCGGATGTTCTATCACTTTAATTTGTTTTTGTTTAAGAAACTCAGCTGTTAATCCGGCTGTATGTGAAGATGCATTGTCGTGGTGAAGCATTAGTCCCCTAACATTCATTTCTTGTAGAATTTCTGGAAGACATTTAGTGGTATACCAGTTTGTTGTTACTGTCTTCTGTCCTTCCAACTTGATGGCTTTGACCAATCTCGTACTTCTGAAGAAAATGGCATACATCACTTTTTTCAGTGTACGTTGTCTTTTCACCATTGTCGGCGTGGGATCATCTTCAAAGACCCATACTTTGCTTTCTTGACATGTTGGAACGTCAAAAAACGGTATGTACGTTTCATCACCCGTTACAATTTTAGAAATGGTGCAGTGACCACCATCATTTAGCAATTTAAGAGTTTCTTTACTGATTCTGACACGCTCCTCTTTTTGGTGCTCAGTTAGATTATGGGGAACCCAACGGCAAACTACTTTTTTCATATGCAATTGTTCATGAATAATTTTGTGTATGGCTGCGGATCCAATGTTAAGTTCCTTCTGTATCATTTGATAGGTACAGCGATTATCATCCGTTAACATTTTTCGTATGGCAGATACATTATCCGGGATTACTGCCAACGGCGGCCTTCCTGTGTGTTCTTCATCCTGAAGAAAATTGCGACTTCTGCTAAATTCTTTAAACCATCTGAATACACTAGCATGAGCTGGAGATTGATCACCAAATGCTAATTTCAACCGTTGAACGCATTCTTCTTGATTTAAATCCTGCTTTTAAATTGTAGAAAATGTTCTCGCATCAACTCCATTTTCTCTTCTGTTTAAAATTTATTCTACGCTAAACAAGTTGAAGTAAGTCAGTAAAAAATCATCTGCTGTGTTAAAATACTTTGTATTTTAAAATTAAACCGTTATTTTTATTTTGTAAATTCTCGTCTGCGCATATCTCAATAATTTCAGAGTAACCCTCGTATTATATTCTTAAATAAGTTCTACTGCTTGAAAGCTTATAAAAATATGGATGCGTGTAGCAGCTATCTGAAGATAAGTATCTGTATGAATTCAGTTCACTGAACTTTTGTTTATTTAATTTTCACAATGAATATTTTGTTTTATTTTACTTTTGATGTTAAAATTGTTTAAGATAAATTTGAAAATATATAATTTTCTCTTAAAGAAAATAATCTGCACCTGTTTTGCCATTAAAGGTTATCTTTAAGAATTTAATTTTTGGAAGTAGAATCTTTGATTAATTCAGATTAAATCAAAAGAGTAATTTAAGAACAAAGTTGTTCTATTAAGCCATATAATTTACTTACTGATTTGAAAATTAAATTTTGTGATTTAAATTGAGAAAACTTTTCGTTTTGAATTTAATAAACTGTATTTTGTGAAAATGGTATCTTTTAACAGATATGTATGTTAGAATTTTTTTTTTTTTTTTTTTTTTTTTTGAGTAAAGTTGAGTTTTATTTTGAATAACGAAATGATTTGAATAACATTAATTTATGAAATGACGAAATTAAGTTCCGAATAACTCTTTTATAGGAATAAGTTTTCATACATATTAAATTTTAAATTTGAATTTGTTTTTTAATGTAAAAGAATTTTGTTTCCCAAACAAAAGTAGATTGTGTTCTTTTGAGAATGATTTTGAATTATTTTTGCTAGTAATGTAATTTTAATTAATTTTGCATAATTGTGTTCTTAGAACAAAAATAAAAAGTGTTCTTTTGAGAACAAAAATTTTAAATATTCTTGCTTAACGTAATATTATTTTTTTTTTCTTCTGAAAAAGAAATTGAAAGTTACAAACTGTGTAGTTATAATTTAGTTTTGTTTCATTTTGAGAGTTAATATTGAAGTTAAAGAATTTTTTTGTGTGTGTTTTCTTATAAGTATAGGGTATCATATTATGTAACAATAAATTGAAACTGGTTCAATTTTGGTTTATCTCCCTAAGGAAAGAGTTATTTTGCAATTGTATGCAAAATAAATAAAAATTTTACATTTTAATGATATTACAGTAATTTGCATTTGTATTATTTATATTGTATTTTGAATATTTATTTTTTGTGTGTTATGATTTCTGTAAAGAAGAAATCCCCGGGTGTAAGGATAGGTTTACGTAAAAAAAATCTAAATTCTTGTTCTTGAAATTGAAAAATTTTAAGCAAAATTTTTAAATTGAAATTCTTGTTCTTGAAGTGGATTTTTTTTTAATCAAGATTTTATTTTGATTGTTAGTTTGGTTAAGTTTAAACAAAAATGGCATTTTTTGGAAAGTGCAAAAAAGAGGATCTACGTGTCCCCTGCAACGAGTTAGGCTTAACTGCCACTGACGAAATGAAAATGGTCGATTTATGTAATTTAATCACTATGCATGCTGATTACAAGGAGGACTATATGAAAACTTACTTACAACTATAGTCAAGAATACAAAAACTGAACAAGAGAGCTTAGATTTCGAAAATTAATGTGTTTTCGAACAAGAACAGCGTAAAATCGAACAAGAAAATTTAGAGCGCGGACGGACTTTTGAACTTGAAAAATTATGCCTTACCCATCCGACTTCGTCATCTACCTCAGAGTTAGAAAATAATAGATGCACTTACGAAAAACTGCGAATCAATCTACAAAAATTGATTCCATGTTTTCACCTGAACGAAGATGATAGGAACATATTCTTAGTGCTGTATAAGCGACAGTTAAAGGTCCTAGGGGTTCCGGAAGAAAATCAGGTTACATACCTCATAAGCACTTTACCTAGAGATATTGCTAGGGAACCGGAAGAAAAGGCCCAGGGCTACCAACACATCAAGGCAATCTTGTTGAAATGATTCAAATTGACTGCCGAAAAATTTAGAATTCAGCATAAGTTCCAGAAAGCACCTGGAAAGATTATTTTTTCGAGCTTAGAACATACTTTGAAGGTTGGCTCTCTGAGCTCAACATAACTTTGTTCGAAGATTTGAAAAGTTTTATTTCATCTGACAAATTAAAGAGAAGGGGCTCCCACAGCATAGAGAACATTTCTTTGACGTTTGGACTGATTTAAATGATCCAAACGCATTAGTAGAAAAGCTAGATGCTTATGATGTTCTATGGATAAATTCCGTAAAATCCAAAGTAGTTTAAATCCACCAAAAATAAAAATAAAAAATGGTCAAAACCGAAAGAGACAGTACAATCGAGCTCTTCTAATAAAACTTTTCTGAATAAATCCTTCTATTCAAAGAAGACAACTGCGTCAGACAAACCACAGATTGAAGATCACCCAACATTGAAATGTTATGGTTGTGGTGCTCCCGGATTTATTTGTGCTGAATGCCCTACTTGCAATCCTGTGATAAAAACTAAATTTTCTCATTTCGAGCAAATCCAAATATACACATGCTCAATCACAACCACACCTTTAACCACAGTAAACCTGTACATTAATGGAGTCTGTGGCAAAGCCTGCGTAGATACCGGATCCAGTCACAGCCTGGCTAGTGAATCACTGTATTCTGTGTTAACAGAAAAAGGTACAAAGTTTCAGAAGTTTCCTCTCTGAACATGTCCTTAGCAAATGGGCAGTGGTCAAAAGAAGATAGTTTGACCACGACTGTTACTGTAGAAATTGAAGGAAGAAAATTTCGTAAAAATTTTATTGTGTTACCAAAAGCTAAAGGAAACAAACCCCTTTTAGGAAATGACTTCCTTGATAAGTCAGGATTTGTACCAGACGTTAAGAACAAACGTTGGTATTTTGGCGATATGCCTCATATAAAATATGGCTTTGTAGATCCTGTTCAAAAGCCTCTTGAATGTTCTGCACTGAAGTCGCAATTAAATTACTTGCTGAAAAGGTATGAGACCATCTTTCAGCCAGGGGGAGAAGCCACCCCGTCCTCCTGGGAAATCGGTAGAGTCTCTATTGAGATAATCGCTTATCAAAATAAATTTGCTAACTTTACTAAGCAAGTGAAAGACTTGGTCAAACAATGCCAAGACAAAAGAAAACAGTATGCGGACAGAAGCCGGAGAGAAGGACCTCAGTATTCTCCTAGTGACCATGTATGGGTAGAACTCCATCCTGTTAGCAAGACTGGTCAGAAAAGAACCGCCAAATTCAGTCCCCGAATGACGGACCTTATGTAGTTGCTCATCTACTTTCTATGAAGTTGCCAGTTTACAAGCTCGTAAAGTTCCCTAAAGAACTTACCAATACATCTGCCCTAAAGCTTTGTAACAATGTGTCCGACCAACCAGTTACTCCACTCAGGAAATGTGGTAGGCCAAAGAAAAAAGTTCCTGGTCCCTTGCCGAGACGTGTTTATGATTCAACCGACCCAGAGCCACTTGATGAACATTCTGATGAAATCATTGAAGATCCAAAAAATTTGTCGATTGATGAAAATGAATTTGTCATTGTGCGATTTCTGGAAAAGAAGAAAATTAGTCATTTCGTAGGAAAAATTTAAAAGAAGATTTTATCATCTGAATATGAAATCAATTTTCTAAGAAAGTGAGGACTTAATTTCGACCAATTTATTTATCCAAAAAATGTTGACAATAGTGTTGTGGACAATGATGACATTGTCAAAAAACTACCCAACTTTGTGGAATTCTTCAAACTGCAATAATTTTAATATTTACATTTGATTTTTCAAGCTTTGAAAATGCTCTTTGATCATTAATTGTGTTTTCTCCTCTTTTTACATGTTAACAATAAATTTGATTTCTACTACTTAATTTGAATCATTTCAATGCATCTGTTTCAAGGATCAAGTCTCCCTTGGCAAGGGATCAAGTCTCCCTGCAACTGGGGAGACTTGATCCTTTTTTTATTTTTTGGAAAGCAATTTATTTTTATTTTAAAAATGGTTTAAAAAAAAAAATACTACAACAAGAAAGACACATGAGCCTTTAATAATAATAGGAAACATTTTTTTAAACTTTGTTTTTTTGAAAATAAAAATTAAAAACTGAAAAAGGGATCAAGTCTCCCAAGTCTCCCGCTACTAGTAACCTGAGTACTACTGAGTGATTTATGATGTATTGGATCTGTATTTGTCTTGAATTAATTTAAATCCAAAATATGAAATTTACATTATGATTAAATTAAATTGTTATGTATTATTCATATATTAAAAGAGATTTTACGCACATAAAAGTTTTCCTTTATTAATTATGACTTACACATAGATAATTTTTTTCAAATTGTTGTGTTGCTTTTTTACCATAATTATGTAAATATTTTTTATTGCATGGATAGCTATATATTGTTGGTGTATACTTCCAAAAGTGAATATAAATCAAATTGTACCCAATTGGGAACTTACATTATAAAGCTTTATATTGTTAAATCTTGATATAAAAGACCTTGTCATTTTTTACTTATGCAAAAAATTAGCTATGTACCCATATATTGATTTTGGCTTTTTTTTTCAGAATATTAGTAGGCTTTTAAAAGACTTGAGCACATTATTTCATTTTGAGAGTTTTGGCTTGATCACATTTAACAGTAGTTATTAATCAAGTTTTGTTTGTGCATTTACCTCATTTCTCATTGTTCATAAAATAAATTATATTGGGGGAAAATTGCTTCCATCATTTGCAGTGTTTCATTGTACCCCAGTACGTGTTTTATTGTACCCCTGCATATGGGGTACAATGAAACACTGTAAGACATTTACTTTTTGTTATTTTTCAAACATAAAGATATTGTTTAGAACCTAATAAAAATTTATTTAGATAGGGAAAATACAAGATTAAAAGTATGCATTAATTATATTTTTGTGCATGCAAAATTGTGGATAGGAAAAAAAAATAGTAAATTTTGTTTCATTGTACCTTATCCTATCTTCCCCTACACCCACAATATGTTTTAATAGGATAGTGCAACTCTTTAAACACAAAGGTTAAAAACTAATATAAAAAATACTGAATATTAAATAATATCATGGATTGTAAAAAACCCAATAAAACCAGCTTTGATGTGGGTTTTTTGCAATGCTGCTCAAAGGATGAGCTCAAATGCAAATGTACCACAAAACAAATTGCAGTCAATAATTTTTGAAAGAACATAAAACAATTTCTGGTAACTTCCTCATTATGTTTTTTAACATTTAAACATACTGTCGAGCTGTTGTCACCTTTCTCAGCAAATTAAATTCTAATGTGGAGTATAATTTGTAATTGTGAGCAGGCTTCAAGTAATCGTAATCATGTAATCGTAATTGATTATAATCGATTACAAAAAATACATAATTGCATTGTAATCTTAAACATAAATTTTGATTTTGAAGTAATCGCAAAATAATCATAATAAAGAAATTTCACTCAGATTACAATCGTAATCTAATCGTAATTGCAATATAAGCTAATCTCTGTGTAATCTGTATCGAAAAGATGAGTAATCGTAATTTTGTACAAACGATTACAATTACACCTTTGTTTTTCGCTTTTTGCTCCCTATACAAAAAATACTCGCCTAGCTAAACATTAAAATAGCAATTAAAGCCTTTGTGCAGGAATATTAACAAGTTGGAAATTGCTCGTCAAACGTGGCAAATGAGGTGCGTTCGTACTATAACAAGTTTTATAATTATTTTTTGCACCCCATATTGTACTGAATGTATAATTTTTTGCACTTCATAAAGTGCATAGTCTTTAACATCATTAAAATGCACTCCCAATAATTTTTTTTCCCATTCCCCGAACACTTTTGACTGACCCTGTAATTAAACTATACATCCGATTTTCCTAAAATTTAAAATGGCTCGACAAAATTTTGTAACAATTATATATTTAAAATTTCAGACCATTTGGAAGGCTGTAACATCATTAAAATGCACTTGCAATAATTTTTCCCATTGGCCGTAATGTAAAGAAAAACTTTTGACTGTTCCTGTAATTAAACTATACATCTGATTTTCCTAAAATTTGAAATGGCTTGACAAAATTTTGCAACAATTATATCTTTAAAATTTCAGACCATTCGGAAGGCGGTAACATCATTAAAATGCACTTGCAATAATTTTTCCCATTGGCCGTAATGTAAAGAAAAACTTTTGACTGTCCCTGTAATTAAACTTTACATCTGATTTTCCTAAAATTTGAAATGGCTCGACAAAATTTTGCAACAATCTTATATTTCAAATTTCAGACTATTCGGTTGGGTAGTTTTTGCTCTGTTATATGCGGACAGACATACGGACGGACAGGCGGACTGAACGACGACTATAGGTGCTACGTATTTATATAATTACAAACGCACCTAAAAAGCAGTAAACCAACGTTTAAAATGCACAAATAATGCGTGAAAAGCAGCAAACAGTTGTTTCACGTGCAAGGCTCAGCCTTGCTTTTTCTAGCATGCTGTTCTTTTTTCCCTATCTTGCACTGAAGAGGAATCTCGCTGTAGATTCGAAACAGCTGTTTGCTGCTTTTCACGCATTATTTGTGCATTTTTAATGTTGGTTTACTACTTTTTAATAGCTAAACATTGTAACAAGAGGATATGTTTTTAACTCATTAGGTTCATGCTGAAGTGGGGGTGAGTCGTGAGTTAGGGTCAGAGATCAGGGTGACAGTATCGGTAAATGTGGCGTAGAAGTGAAAGGGAATTCCAGAAAACAGGATATGGTCGCTGCAGCGGTCAAATTTCCAAGCTATCCAAGTCATAAAATGGGAGTCAAGAAAGAACATAGAATAACAAGCTATTGCTATTATCATGGTCAAGAAGAATAAAAATAAAATAAAAAGGGAATATCAAAAATACTATTTTCACAGTTTTATGGCACTTTATATCAATCCTCCCGCAAATGTAAGAATCTGAGGTAGAAACTTTCTTAAAAAAAAAGTTTTAAATTGCATCAGCAAACAACCCACTCACACTTTGCTCTTCCTAGTGCTTGTTTATCTTCAATTTTCAGTAGGGTCAGGTGGGGTAAAGTGGGCCCATGGGGTAAAGTGGGGGTATACTGAAAAACACCTAATTTCTCTTTTTAAATTAAGGTATTCAGTTAATTCTTTTTTAAAGTCATGTACTGAGATTATGACAAATATTTTTACTTTAGTTTTAGAAACTGGAAACAAATTTAATGTTTACAAACTGTCTTGTTTATGCTTAGTGCATATGGTATGTTAGTTTAAGCTTCTGATGAACTTGCTTCTAAAATCATTATTAATAGTCAAAAACTATTAATTTTAGTTCGGACTTGTAGAGGAACATCTAAGGAACAGATCCAGATAAAAAGATAAGAATAAATTTTATAATTCTATTTATTATGAGTTGTTTTCTGGGGTGGGGTAATTTGGGGGTATGGTTAGGCTTAGCTAAGAGTTCGGGATAAGGATATTTTTTTACTTTTCTATTAACTTTAGTAAATGTCTGATGCTCTATATTTTATAATAAAATCACTACAGACATACAATAAAACAATTACCAAGCAAGAGTGGTGAGGTTTTAACCAGCGAAACTGTTTTAGAAAGGCTGGCTGTTTAAGAAAGTGACCATAAGAAAAAAAATCAGTCAAGCAAATATAGAAGAGGACGTAAAAATGCAGAAAAAACTGAGTACAAGAAAAAAATCTATCGAAGAAAGGAAAGGAAAAACATCCAAAAAGCAGAGTATCTATAAAAAGTAAAAGTGAAATAGATAATATAAAAGTAAACTTTAAAGAAATAAAGCAAGATTCATTGGTAGAAGTTGAGTACTGGTTAAAAAGCCTATCAGTTAAATTCATTGGCCAAGTGATAAAAATTAATACATTCTGTCACATAAAGTATTTGACTAAGTCACCATTGGGGAACTATTACACTTTTCCTGCTATTGGTGATAAAATTTGTGTCCAGTTTAGCAATATATGCAGGGCTTGAATTTCAGGGCGGGATGGCGGGATTTGCGCCCAAAAGAATATCGTGGATGGGAGCCTCCCGTCCAAAAAATCTCACCATTTTCCTGAAAATTTTGCATTTTGAAATTACGATCAACTTCCGCGAACGCCTTGCAAATTTCTCGATATTTTTGCACGACCGATTGACACATTTTGCAGGGGGTTTTTTTACCGTGAAAGATCGTTGAAATTCACGAATTTTTCATGCGACCGATAGACAAATTTCATTATTTTTTTTCTCGAGATCGGTTGACAAGTGTCTGTGACCAATTGGCGAATTCAGAGGTGTTTCTGTTCCGAATTTTCCGAAAATTTAAGGCATTAGGCTCCGAAAATTATGAAAAATCAGTCATCAACAGAAAAATATCGCGAATTTCGACAAATGATTGAGGAAAAAAAATCGCCAATTTCGTCGCAAAGGATTACGAAAATAACGCAAATTTTGTCAAAGGATCGCAGAAAAACGTGAATTTCGTCAGATTGCGAAAAGAAACTTGAAATCCATCAAAGAAAGCGAAAAAATGCAAATTACATCAAAGGATAGCAAAAGGAACGCGGAAAAAACGTGAGTTTCGGCAAAGGATAGCAGAATAAAAGCGAATTTAGTCAAAGGGCCGCTGAAAAAAAACGCGAATTTCATCAAAGGATCGCGAAAAAACGAGAATTTTGTCAAAGGATCGCGAAAAAATGAGAATTTTGTCAAAGGATTGCGAAAAAATGCAAATTTTGTCAAAGGATCGTGAAAAAGTGTAAATTTTATCAAAGGATCGCGGAAAAATCGCTCGTTTCGTCAAACAGTGAGGGAAAATGTGGGTTTCGACAAAGGATCGCGAAAAAGCGCACGTTTCGTCCAAGGATCGCGATGAAACGTGAATTTCATCAAAAGATCTTGAAAAAGAAGTGAATTTCGTCAAATAATCGCGGAAAAGACGCGAATTTCGTCAAATAATCGTGAAAAAGACTCGAATTTCGTGAAATAATCGTGAAAAAGACTCGAATTTCGTGAAATAATCGCGAAAGACGCGAATTTCGTCAAATAATCGCGAAAAAGATGCAAATGTTGTCAAATAATCGTGAAAAAGACGCAAATTTCATCAAATGATCGCGAAAAAACGCGAATTTCGTCAAAGGGGTGCAGAAAAAAATGGGAATTTCATCAAAGGGTAGCAATAAAAACGCTATGGTCTCTTTAGAAAACAGCACACACACAAATGTACTTATATTTATTATTATAGGTATAGTTTTTAATCTGAAATAATATACTGAACTAACTTTTGAAAAATTGGGTTTAACACGAATCCAATTTACAGGAATCTACACTCAGCGTGAAATCAAACCAAACCAAAAAAAAGGGAGTTTACTCGACCTGCAACAAAAATAATTAGCGCCTGGAGAGTCCCATTCCCTTCCCATCCTCTGCTGTAACCTTTCGGAAAATTTGCTGTGAATTTCAGGGGTTTTTTTAAAAAATCTTAATGCTTTTTTTACTCAAAAACAACCACGAATTTTACGGTTACTTTTTGCGACAGACTGGCGAAATTCAGTTTTATGCTGCGTCTGATCGATGAATTTCGCGATTTTATACCACGGCCAATCGACAAATTTCACGATATTCTTTGCGCGACCGATCGAAGAAATTCGCGTTTTTTTTTTCCTGGCATATTTCACGATATTTTTTTCCTGTGACAGAAAAAGGAAAATATCCAAAAGGGTGCACCAAAAAATGTCTGTATTAATACAGACATGATAAAATAATGTAAGTTTTTAAATAGCATGTAAAATAACAGTGGATTTTAGATTTTTTTTTTTCTCCCTCCCAAATAGCTCAACTCCCCTCCATTTATAAATGTTGGTAGGGACACTCCCCTCCTAGGAAAAACTGAATTTCAAGCCCTGATATGCTGCATAATAATTGAACCTAATTTTGATAACCGTAGACATTATTTCTTTAATTAAATAATATGTACAAAATATTTTTGTGTGCATTTGTATCTTTAAATATAATTAAGATTTGTTTATTTTAGTGTATTCTTATTTCAAAAACAATATGTACATATTTTTATTTAAATACAGTAGAAGATCTTTATAACGCAAACCTAAAAATGCAGGGTTGTGCGTTATATAGAATTTTGCATTATATGGATCACATCAATAAATTCACCTTGTAAACATGGCCAAATATGTCTGAAACTATAGGTGAAAACTGGGAAATTGAGTTAGTAGCCAGTGGCCGGTAGACTCAGTTTCATTAGTGGCCACTATAATGTTTCAAACTTTCTTGACATCTAGATAAACTATAATCGTTGTATATATACATATTTTTCTATAAATCAGAGTTTTATACCAGACAACTATTCACAATAAGAATAGGCAAGCAGTCGAAATTCAAGAAAATTGCTTTAAAACCACAAAATCTGTTATATTAATTTTTTTAGAATTTATTTTTGGATAATTTGTATATGTTCATAAACAGCATTATCAATCAAATTCATTTTACTTTCTTTATATAAAAAATAACTAATTCCAACAGCTAGGTGTATTCAATTAAAAAAAGAAAATCAAATAAAACATTATTTTGATTTTATTTAATAAATGTGTTATTAACATGCTACACACATTACATACAGTTGAAGTCTAAGCTGGTGACTGTATTTCGCAGGATTAAACAGTATCTCTTGAAGAAAAATAATCTAACTGATCTAACATATTGAAGATATTGCAATGTCCTTAACCCTTTCATGTCGGATTTTTTTTCTTCAGTTTTGATAATAAAATTACTTTTATTTTAATAATGCTAATCGTAGTTATCCGAATAGATTTACTGAAGTTTAAAGATTATCTCATTGTCTGAATTCTAATGAATGAACTTATTTTGTGTACTATTCAATTCATATTTATATGATAATAGGAAGGAAGTTTTTGGAGACGTTTGGAAAATATCATTACAACAGAGTTTAACAGATATTACAACTTTCTAATGTTTTTTGTGTTTTATCACACATGATTTGTTCAGAAAAGTAACCTATACTATTTTAAATTTAAAGAGTGATATATATTTATAAAATAAAGGAATCGCCAACGGTGCAAAGAGAATTAAGCAAACTTTTATTGTTATTACAAAATGTCCAAACATAAATGAAATCATAATAAGAAAGGCATAGCCATATACTATCATTACCATATGTAGATAGTAGCAAAAGTAATTGTTAAGACAAAACAATACTTGATGAAAAGACATGTACTATTAACAGTACTCCAAACCTGAAAGGGTTAAAATGCACTTGCAATTTTAAATGTGAAAGAAAAGGAAAAGGCAGTGAAAGAAAAGGAATAAATTATTTGAAACGCATGTGGAATCAAAGCTGATGAATATATTTTGCAGAATAAAACTGTAAAAAAAATAATCCAACTGAAGAGCAAGCACTTGGCGAAAAAATGAAATATTGAAAATGCAGCTAAATCATTGAAATCTACTTGCATCCGGTAGGGAAAAAAATTAACCAGTTTGCTAATTAGATGTAATCAAAGTAGAGATGCATATTTTCATGAAAAACGTTGTATTTCAGTTGGCGATCGATAACAGATTTTTTAATCGCCATTTGGCGAGTGGTGACTATAGTGGCGATCGATGGCCGATTTTTTAATCGCCACTTTTACAACTTTAATCGCCACGTGGCGAGTGGCGACCGCTAATTTACACCTATATCTGAAACATATCAAAATACCTTAGAATATCTTTATACTGCATTCCTTGTTACCAAGAATTATCCAAATTATAAATTAGTGCATAATATAGGTCAGACATTGTTAAATTTACTTTATAAACATAATCCAAATATAACTGACACAACCATCCCTTATATTAGACATTTTCAAAAGTGTTTATTGTAATAATAGCATTTTTTTTTTTCAGTAAAAAGGTCTTAAATTAGAAGATAAAGTTGAACTAATGTATCAAATATAGTCCTCTAGAGAGTAGCAATATTTTACAATGTGAGAATGCAGGTGCTTTTTAACTGCAAAAATCATTGTTTACATCTGAGAAGTTGTGTGTTATATGGAGAATTGCGTTATAAAGATCTTCTACCGTATATACAAATTTTGGGACTACCCCCACTTTACCCCATGGTGGGGGAAAGTGGGATTATCAAAACATGCTCTTTTGAATGTATCACTGTGAGAAAACAATTGAGCAAAATTGAATGGTTATGCTTCACGTTTAATCTATATGAATCCAATGTATATAAAAAGCGCCAAAGGTTTTATTAAAATAAATTTAATAGTTTGGTTTTAGGGCCTTCTCTAAAAAAAGCTTGATTTTACCCCCCCCTTTCCCCCACCTGACCCTATACATTATAGAAATGTCAAAGAAAAACCACAAAAAAATTAAGACTATTTTAACGGTTCATATGAAAGAAGTAAAAATTTTTAAATATCACTTCAATATATAACGCTCGTCAGATGCCCATGTATCGATGAAAGTTAGATTCAACATAAACTTTAAACACCATATGCAGCTAAGGATTTCTTTTCTAATATACATTCCACAATTATTAGCAATTTATTATCGCAGTGAAATATTTTCTGTATTTAATTATGCATAGTGTTTTTAATCCTAATTGTAAAATTACTTGTTTATTTAAAATATGCATTTTAAGATATATAGATACACTATATAGATTAATTTTCTAATGACATTAGCAATAAAAGATGGTTTCTTTATGTATGTAATTTAAATTTTAATAGAATCGAAAGAAAAAAAGAAAAGAAAAGAAAACACTATATTCTCCAGGAACAGAGATATTTGAGTATTTTTGTTAGGGTATGCTTGGAGGAGATAATGGTATCTATTTTGGTACATTCTCTTAGCACAAATGCCAGCAAAAGAAGCAGCGCAGTACCATTACCCCTACCTGAAATTTAAAATTTAATCAAGCAAATTTTTATATCTGATTATTGAAAAAAAACAACTCTTGGTTAATTACTAATAAGAAAAAAAAATAACAGTATTTTTCGTTCAAATTTGAACATCGCTGCCCTGGAAGATTATTATGATTATTTTTTTATTTTCAACTGTCATGTGTTTCAAAGTAAATTAAAAGGTTAAAACGGGGAAGGGGAGGGGGAAAAGTCAAGAAAGCATAAAAACCTTGAAAAAAAGATTTTTCTTAATTTTCTGTTTTATAAAATTTTAGCAGAACGTTATTTTTGAATATGTAATATTTCTTAATTGTTAATATTTGGTATTGCTTTTTATGTTGATAGGTTTAAAAATTGTCTTGCAACAGGAGTTCTGAAGAAAACTCTTAGTTTAACTTATCTAATGTTTATATTCTGCATTAAACATGTAGACCATGCTGCGGGCGACCACTATCACATGACTGATGTACTGTATATTTTTAAGCACACACGGATGAGACGGGGACTTTTTTTTTACTATAACAAATAAAAGAAAATCTAATCCTTCGTAATTGTGAATGTGAAAGTCTGAACATCAGAACTCTTTACTCGTGCATTTTCTGAATATTCAATATTAATATGTATTTTCGTATAAAAAAAGTGTATGTTTTGTGGAATTTTTCTTATCCTTAAGAATTTTTTATGGTAAATAATCAAAACTGAAAAGAACTAGGGGTATTTTGATTGAAACGATACTTTCAGATGAAGCTTGACTGCTTTTGAACTGTAAGCACACATACATATAAATACTAATTCAGTTTCTCATTCAGATTTGTGAAATGTGAATATTACATAAAGATAGTTTTAAAAATAAATTCGAAGAAGAGAAGTTCGTAATATGCAGATTATATGAAATCAGTGTAATCAAATTGTAATCGTAATCAGCTATTGTGTGGTAATCTTAATTCAACAAAATTTATTTAATCGTAATCTAAAAATTAAAAAAACTGATAATCGAAGATGTAATCGTAATCTAACTTACACAAAAGACATAAGCGTAATCTGCTTTTAGAAATTCCAAGTAATCGTAATTTTAATCGATTACAGCCCTCTATAATCGACTTGAAATCTGATTGTGAGCATTCATGTTTCTTTATTTTTTGAGTTGTATGTGATAGATCAATTACACTGTAACTCACTCACTTCGATCGGCATTTTGCTTTGTAAACATGAGAGTGAGAAAACAAAACAGCCTGTTATTTAATTCAGTAGTACTACTTGATTATTCTGTTGTTACTTGATGACGTAACAAACACGTTGGCTTAGATGTGTT
This sequence comes from Maratus speciosus, assembly GCA_963932465.1. Lineage (NCBI taxonomy): Eukaryota > Metazoa > Arthropoda > Arachnida > Araneae > Salticidae > Maratus > Maratus speciosus. The sequence continues at coordinate 401,227,944 of OZ010800.1, read as the reverse complement.
ATTATCCCTCCATCCGCCATCTTGGATTTTTTTCTTGCGTGAAAACTCCTTTTCCGCCAAGTAGTAAATGTTGCCAATGGTTAAATATTGTTGATAGATTAACATAATATTAAAAAAACTGGAATATAATAATTATAACTATTAATTAAATAACAGTTTTTAATTCACGCCCAAAAAAAATCCAAGATGGCGGATGGAGGGATAATAACACATCTGTTCCTAGTTTGGCAATAGGTTTTTGGTAGGCGGGATAATCAGGTAGTACCTTTTAATTCACATCCTCAAATCCAGGGGTGTAAAATTTTTTTTAAAATCTAGAAGCCAGTTACTATCGATAACAAATTTGTAAAATGAAATTAAAGTATAAGTTAATAATAGTACATACAAATTACTCTTTTTAATTAAGTATATCTGACACATGACATAATTTTTTTTTGTATAAAAAAGTAATGTTACATAAAATTACAAATATTGATATAAAAAAATTGGAAGTGCTGATGTAAAATAGAAATAATAATCATTAAAAACTTCTTTAAGCACCTCAAAAGTACATATATGTAAAGCACTTCAAGGACTATAATATATGCCATAAATCAATACTGTTAACTTATTGTTTGTCCTCATTTGCTTTTAAATTTTTATGATGTTTATGACCGCTCATGTGCCTTGTTGTTTTTGATGTAAAGTACCAGCGTTCCACTGCTTTTGTAGGATCAAATGCTTTTGTAGTATAAAATCCTCCTGATAGCGATTTGCAATGTCTTAATTTTTCCAACATTTCTGTAAATATCAGTACAGTTCAGTGAAAGAGAACTTCGTTTTTTTGGGGGTTTTTTTCCTTTGCGCATGGAAATAAAAGAAAAAAAATCCACAAATAATCAAGGTTATAAATACGAATTATTTTTCATTTCCTAAGACATATCTAGGCGCCAGTGTCGAAAATTTAGTCGCCCGGGCAACCTGGCGACCGGTATTTTTACACCCCTGCTGAAATCCATGAACATTTTTTATATAAACTGGGTTTTAATTTCTTTTTGAGTTCTCTAGTTTTGGATTTCCTCACCTGCATCAGTTTTAGCAAAAATGCTGCCTAAACAGTTTAATTTTTCCTTCTGTAAATGCTTTTGTTCTGAGAAACACTGAATTTTATTATGTGTCATGTTAACTGTTTACAACTAGTTCATACACAAAATAGTAAATATAAAAAATAATGAATACACAGCTTAATAATTAATCCTCTGTGTTGAAACTTTCAAATTTTACACAATGTTCTGTTATGGACATATCTTAAAGAAAAGGGGGGGGGGGGCTGAACTGTAGGACATGCTACGTAAAATGTTATAAGGGAAGAGATCGCAGTGATTAGAAATCAGTTAACTGCTTTTATTGATTTTTTTTAAATAAACTAAAGAAAAGGTGAGGGACAAAAACCACGAAGGTTTCGTCTAATGGCTGGAATCAGAAAGAAAATATGAATATCAGGAAGTCTTCCTGTAAATCAGACAGATCTGGCAAGTATCTTATGTCATATACCTGATTTCAATTCCCCTGCACTAAGAAGCGTCTTAAAGCGTTTTATAAACCTTCAATAAATTACAAGTATAAAACCAGCAAATTGTACTTAAAGCACATGAATTAAATTTTTTAATAATAATAGAGTAAATGAAGACTTGCCAAAATACGAGTTATCAAAGACAATTCACAGCACATTTAGTTTACTTTTTTAAACAACACTGTTATTTACCAATTTAAGGAACAACGCTTGAAATATCTGGTCGCAGCGTACTTGTTTAATTAAAGACAAGATCTGTTCAGTCGAAGCTCCACGATTTCTTATCGTGTATAAATGTTAAAATAAGGCATTAGTTTTTTACGTTTTTCACAATGCATGGGATCAATCACAATTCAAGAAAAACAAGCATTCGATTATCTATCTAAATCGAAATGTCAAAATCGATTAAAAACTTTTATATCATGGAGGAATGAGATAGATGGAGATGCAGTAAGGTGGCTGCAAGGAGCTTAACCCCTTCGGGACGGGAGCCTTTTGCGAAATTTTTATTCTTTTGTCACCGTTTTTTAAAAACAGAAATTTGTGTGTTCTTGAATCGAGAAAATACGCTAATTAAATAAGGCAAATTTTACAGTAAAATTTTACTGGTGAGAAAAAACAAGGAAACTGAGCGCTTCATGCGGCACGTATACGTGTCGCTCGTCCCCAAGGGGTTAAACCATGGAGAAGCCATTCTTCCCCGTTGTTGAAGCTAGCGACCACGCCCCCTCATCCTCCCAAAACATCGGGTCGCCTAATAGCAATGTATATAAATTTTCTTGTATAAAGTGCTTTATTGAAAGATTTTTTTTTTTATGTTTTCCGCTTACACTTTTGTTGAATTTAAATCTAAAGCTTTAAGCATAAATCTGATTTCCATTTTATGATGTTTTCACTCTTTATTTTTAAAACAATTGGCAATTTTCGAAGTACGTGTTAATGATCGGACAGCAATCGTGACTAAGAGATTATTATTGTGATAGTCTTTCACCTACGTTGATATCATGTACTTTGAGGTGGAGCCCTACGCGCAATGGCGGATCCAAGAGGGGGGGGGGGGGTCGCGGTCACCCTGAACAATAACAACAAAAAAAATGCTAAAAATCATTAAAAAAATTAAATATATATTAAATCCTTTCAACCCCCCCCCCCCCCTGCTCAACAATGCGAATCTTTGTGACTCCTTAAAGCTCTAATCAAATCAAAATTAGGTAATTTCTGACACATCCGTGAAATTATTTTTAATCTCAAGAAATTTGCAAGTACACTTATTCAGAAACTATGTGATTAAATAGTGTTTTCCATTTTTCAATAAAAGCAAAGAATCTTTCAAAAACTTCTTTTAAATTTGGCGTTTAAAACTGAACTTCAGGAAAACAGAATTTAAGTCCTAAAATTTGCCTTAAAACGCTAACTTTGATAAAATAGTCCTTGAATTTTTAAATGTTTTAAAAACATCTTTTAGCTATCAAATTTTATTTGAGACCTTATAATTTTTTCCGCTACAAAGTGAAGTAAAAAGTATGAACGGAAATTTTTGAATTTTTATTTTCCTTTTAGTCCCTTAAACTGTTTGTAGGTACAAAATAGTATGATGATAAAAATAGTGAATAATGGTATTGCTTAATAAGGAGAAACTTGCTCTTAGCTATTTAGTAATAATTAGTAATTAATAATATTTTGAAGTAATTTTTTTGTAATCAAATTTAAATAGTGGTAAATATGCAATATCATAAAAAGACACAAACCTCTTTTGAAACATTACTTCTGCTCTTATAGCGATTTGACATCTTTTTTCCCCCCTATTTTTCTTCTTAAGAAAACCCAGCTCGATTTTTTTTTTTGGGGGGGGGGGTGATGTATAACATTTTTTCCCCATGGTATTTACATGCCCAATAGTTGTTGACAAATGTCAGCCCTCAAAGTATTTTAACTGTTGTACAGCCGACTCTCTCAAAATCCTCTGCATGTGATTTACTTGCTTGTTTAACCCTCTTATTCACGATTCTTCTCCCCCCCCCCCTTCCCCCACAAATCGGTCTTTGAATTAGTAGAATTAAAATGTTATTATAAATTGCAATAAAAATTTATGCCATAAATAAGACTTGGATGCATAAAAAACATCACTCAAAATAAAATTTAGAAGAAAACCTTTTCCAAAACATTGTTTTATCATTTAAAGGTGTATTCCAATCCAAATTGTTTATTTTCTGATTTATTTTTAAATTCATTTTTGCTGTCTAGTGCATCAAACCTGGCACATTCTCTTATTTAGAAACTATATAATGTGCCGATTGTCGATTTTAACTGTATTATAATAATATAGTAATAAAAATATATTAACGATATTAACTTGTCGATTTTTGATAAATGCAGAAAGTATTGCAAAAAATTCTTTCAAAGTTGGCGTTTTGAACTGAATTTTCCGAAGTGGGAGATCTGGGAATGAAAAAAAAATGGTCATACTGAGAAAATAATTGTTTATAAATCAAATTCTAATTAATTGAGCAAAAAATGAAATCACACGGCCTCTCTTTAAAAATGAGTCTGAAAATGTCTCAGAAAATTTCGAGCTGTTGAGGGTGAAAAAATATTTTAATTAGGAGCCTCATATGATGTTCACGGGAACAAGACGACAGTTTCTCTAGCAATATCTTTTACAAGATAATTAAATTTCACAGATAACTGTGAAATTTGTATAACTGTTAAATTCTTGAGAAACTGAATAAAACTGTTTTGAAAATTCTAAGAATGTTGGATATTTTTTCAGCAGTGAGTTCTCCCCGTTTAAGACAATTTAAAAACACAAAAATTTATCATTGTCTCTTCCATGCTTCCCCCCAATGAAAAATCCCTAGGGTTTTTTTTTTTGTGTGTTATTTTAAATTGCACAGTTTTCTTTTTCTTTTTTTTTCCTAACCATGACAGATTTTGAATTAAATAAATTTGAAAATTCAGGGAGGGATAATGATCCTTCCTTGACTCCTTACAGGTGTCTATTTTAAAGGAAGTCTCTTTTCTTTATAATGCACAGGTTCTTAAGTTTAAAAATCTCATGATTTAAAAAAAATTCTTCCAAAAATACTAAAACAAAATTTAATAATACAATTCTGATTCTGGAAAACTTTGTGAAATGTACATTTTCTGTATCAGGAAAATTTGACCTTAATCTTAAGAGATATACATATTACTAATCCTCCCTTTTAAAATGAAGACATTGCTAAGATCTATAACACTTAAAAAATAGATAAAAACTGTGTGTTTATACATATATAATTAGAATTATTTGAGCCATTCTTTAATCTTTAAGAATTTGTTAGTAGCAGGTACATATTTACATACAGGGGTTGTCTACAAATGTCAGTCTAATTCTGTATTTTCCATTTCAAGACTTCTTTATTATCTGTTTGACAGCCTTATTTAATAAAAATAAGCTTCGCAATAACAATATTTTCATAAAAGAAATTGACCTAAAAAGCTTGAAACATTTGTTTGCTCATATCTAAATTAGAGGATGTTTTTATTATAGTCTGTAAATACCTCAGAAATCTTATTTAACACATTTAAAATCGCATTCTTACTTCTAATCTTTGTAGCATGACTGAAAATTATGTTAAATCTAATGTAAGCAATTTAATTAAAACTGATGTGGAAAAAAAAAAAAAAAAAAAAACCTTGTTGAAACAAAATATCTCCTCCTAGTAGTAAAAAAAGTGGTTTTTTTTTTTTTTTACAATAAAAACTCGGCAAAAAATAAACATTTTTTTCGTTAAAAAAAGTCAAACTTTTCCGAATATAACCAGTTTTATAAAGTATAATCATAGTAATATTTTTTTTCCCACTTGGTGTTTAAGACGTATGAATGATAAATATTTGAAATTTTACAATAAAAAACAAGTTGATACGTATAAACAGTCTTCTATAAATGCAAAATCATAGAAAAAATCGGATCTTGACTCTAAAATTATTTTTATTAGGAATTTTCGATACTCATTTCGCAATGTATCACTATGCGTTCTTCAATGTTTTGGGAGGATGAGGGGGCGTGGCAGGCTTCACTTTCGTAGCATTGCGTAGCGGAGCGTTGCCTTCTCCATTAGTTCAACCTCCTTGGGTGGCTGGGGGTGACGCTAAAAAAGTAACCCTAAAATCCGCTAGAGAAGGCCCAAACAAAACCACGTGCTTTGACACGCCTATCAGTTCAAGCAGGTTTAAACCTGTATTTCTTTGCTTTCATTTTTTAATGTCGGAAATTGTTATTCAAGATATGATTAAAATTTCGATAAAAAATGACCATATGCGCTGTGCTGTAATAGGATGTAGTTCTAGATAAGAATGTATCAAAGACAGGCCCGTAGCCAGGATTTCACTTCGGAGGGGGCTTAATCTTGGATTTTTTTCTGATCTAACAGCAGTAATTTGCGTAACTTAAAGCACAAATAAAAAAGTAAACAAGGCTTAACTTATGGTACAGCGCCTAGAAGATACAGTGTCGAAAACGGCTACAAAATAGTGCTAAAAAATTGAATCCCATAAATGTACAACGATGCTGTATAACAAGATGGCGATCGTAGCACCATCGTAGTGATTTAAAAACGATAGTCATTCTAAAAGAGACTCTTTAACCTATTTCACGTCATTCCTTAACTAAATTAGCTTATAACAGACTAAAATATCTTATATTTATAGTTTCCGATATTTAACATTCTATAATTTTTGAAAACACAGGGTTTATATTGAGAAGAGTTACGAGATGGCACTCGTATACATTGCCGCTGAGCGCTGAGCATTGTTGGCAGTGGCGGCTCGTGCCAATCTTCACTGGTGGGGCCCGGTCCTCATAACATATTGTAAATTTTTATGTATTAATATTTGTTGTTTAAACATGAAAACAAATTATTTAAAACTATTATTTAAAACTTTTATTTCTTACTTTTGTAAAAAAAAAAAAAAAAAAAAAAAAATTAATTATTTTTTCAAGTAATCAACGTTAATTTCAAATTTATCAAATTAATTACAATTTTTAACATACCATTAATTGCCATTATTAACATTGAACATACTTTGATAAATCATTATTTAATTAAAACACAAATATACAAAATAATAATAATAATAATAATAGTAATAATAATAACAATCTCACAACGTTACAGAAAAAAAATATAAACTTTACTTGCAAACATTGAAACTGTTCAGAAATTAAAATTTAGTACATTATTTAAATAAAAGTTTGGTATGTTTTTAGATGCGCAAATCTTTCACTAACTTTAAATTTAATTACCATTATTCACATTAAACTTACTCTGGTCAAACATTATTAAATTAAAAAACAAATTCACAAATCAAACAAAAAATAATTATCTCATAATTTAATAGAAAAAAATACATATTTTTCTTGCAGAGATTTAATCCATTCACAAATTAAAATTTAATGCATTATTTAAATAGAAATTAGGCACGTCGATTTTTTCGACTAGCAAATCTTTCACTTACTTTTACATCAAATTCTGATATTGTACTAATAAAATCTTTGTGGACTGAAAGAACAGCAAGAGTGTGCTTAATCGTTCCTGTCCCATAGAGTTTTTCAAAAATGTTTTAAAATTTTCTCTCATTCGCTCTTGAACTCCAGTATGACACCCGCTCACAACAGCGCACCGTCATATGCTTGCGCAACAAGCTTATCTTTTAAATAAAACTTTTCTAAATTTTGAGTTAAGATTATAGTAAGTCCCTCTGCTGTTTTATCATAGACATCAATAAATTGAACAAACCTTTTCAAGGGTTTGTTGTTTTTTATATATCGTAAAATGATAACAAATTGCGAAGTGCAGCTTACATCAATATAGTTTCGCCAGCTTGTAAATCTACAAAATTAGAAGCAGAAATCTCATTTTTAACTTCATGCATATACGTTTCATATATACAATCCAACAGCCCATATTGTATAGTTTTTAAAGTATTTTTAGATACTGTAGCATTGTTTAAATGGTCTTCCAATATAGTGTCCAGTTTTGAGGCGTATGTGACCAATTCTAAAAACATACCTCGGTTTACTATTTAGCACATACCTGTTCTTCTCAACCATTTCATTATGTTTTTGTAATGAAATCCTCTAACCTACATCCAACTGCACTACAATATTGACAGTTCCGAAGGTTTTATAGTTAAAAGCATTATTTAAATGAGTAGTATTCATTTCATTTTTTTTTTTACTCTTTCAGAAAAATGCTTCAAATCGTTACAGCCGGCCATACTCCATAATTTCATCCCTCCAAACAATAAAAAATAAAAACAGAACAATGCTTTTTTTTTTCTTCACTTGCTGAAATACACAGAAATTTTTGATACCACTGTGTAGAGAAATAGCGTAGTTTTCCCCCATCTTTTCGTTGCATTTCAAAATTCTTCGGTTGATAAGGTCCCAGGCGTTTAATTTCAAGTATTTCTTCCAAATTCATTGTTGAAAAGGGCATAATAAATCATCTACAGAATTCATTTTTTTATTTCAAGAATTTAAGAGTGTGTTTGAAAAAATATTTTTCCACCCTCAACAGCTCGAAATTTTCTGGGACACTTTCAGACTCATTTTTAAAAGTAAAAACATGAAACTTGCTGAGATGATTTTTGAAGTGATGTTTAAGAGGCCGTGTGGTTTCATTTTTCGCTCAATTCAATAGAATTTGATTTTAAAACAATTATTTTCTCATTAGGACCCTTTTTTCATCCCCAGATCTCCCGCTTCAGAAAATTCGGTTCAAAACTCCCACTTTGATAGCATTTTTTTTTTTTTTTTGCAATATTTTCTGCATTTTTCAAAAAATCGACAAGCACGTCCCATTATGTAGTTTCTAAATAAGAGAATTTGCCAGTTTGATGCGTTTGAGAGTAAAAATGAATTTAAAAATAAATCAGAAAATAAGCAGTTTGGATTGGAATACACCTTAACAATAACATGTGTCTCCGTTTAAAGAGAGTACAGAGTACTTAAAGATCGCGTAATTCAACGAATAAGCAGCAATAGTAATACAAATGGCGACGAATATTTTTGAGAATCCCCGTATAACAAACTTTGGATCAAGGGCACTCTCGCCCAGTGCCCCCCATTGCAAAAAAAATACGGAAGATTTAGCTCTAAAAGAGCAGTACATCGCCAAAATTGAATGACACGTGAGGGAGGGAAATACTCATTATCGCGCCAAATGGGCACAAATGTCTTGTGCCCCGATACAGTAACCTTGGTGTTCAGAAGTAAGTAGTGGCCAGTAAAGTGATTTATTGCCTCTGAGAAAGAAATAGATGCTGAGAGTCGATAACGGATGAGTGGGCACGATGTAAGAAGGAGTTTCTTTGCAATATATTTTTAGTAAACAGTTCTTTTTTTTTTTAAAGTTTTAAATTAAAAATAGGAATCAAAATTTTTTAAATGAACAGAAAATTCTAGTGGGGCCTGGCCCCAGTGGCCCCAATGGACCGGCCGCCCCTGATTGTTGGAGATTTATGGGATACAAGTTTTTAGCACTTTTTAAAGCATTATAGGAATAGCCGTTTTCCACACTGTATCTTCTAGGCGCTGTACCTAAGGTACATTTCTGCATAGAATACTTGATGTCCATGTCAAATTTGTTATTTTGTATTTTTCCGATTTCTGGAACAATTTAAGTTTTTTTCAAGAGCACTTCCAGTTACCAAACCGGTTCGGAAACCGGAAGTCTTTTTATTGAAAAACTGCAACGAAAAGAAAAAATCACAAACTAACAATGTTAGAGATTAGCCTCATCGGCTATAACGCTTCTAGGCAAAAATTTAATTCTTTTCATTATCAACAAAAGACCTTTCAGCGTTGGCTGTTGTTACCGGTATTGTAGCCAAGACTGTCCGCAAGTGCCTGATCGTATTGTAATACGCTGCATTACAGTACTCTAAAAATTTTGGCACCTCTGTGCTTGTGTCAACATTAGCAATTCCCTCGCGCCATAATTCATATTGAGCCTTCACTTGCGACATTGTCACTTTATCGTCAAAATATGGAGAGAGATTCTCTAATATGATATAAACAATTTTGGACTATTACACCATAGGTAATTCAAATATAAATAAGCGAAATGTAAATGCACTACAAATCATTTGCTAAAATGGTGTATTGAACATTTAATACAGATTAAAACATTTAAAACACTAAAATATCTATTCTACGGTTTCAGCACACCTCCGTGGCCTTCTTCAGGAATCTCATTCAGGAATCAGGAGATTCCTGAAGAAGGCCACGGAGGTGTGCTGAAACCGTAGAATAGATATTTTAGTGTTTTTAATGTTTTAATCTGTATTAAATGTTCAATACACCATTTTAGGAAATGATTTGTAGTGTATTTACATTTCACTTATTTATATTCTTTAATATGCTTGCTTTTTCCGGAGAAGAAAATCCGGGAAGAAGTACTTTGAAATCTGTTAAAATGTCTTCATTCGAAATAAATCTGTCATTCAAATTTTGAATAAGACTTTCTACACAGAGTATAAAGACCTTGACCCTGTAATATTCTTCTTGTAATTTGAGGTTTGTACGCGTTGTTTGCCTAAATGTTAGTCTTAGGATCTTTATTTCAGTTTGGAAGACGTCATCAACAGTTCCAAGACAGTTTCAGATGGCAGGAATCAGTATGCTGCTGAGCAATGCAAAGTTTTACCGGTGGCTTGCATAATGGACCTATCTAATTTTTAGATACTTTTGACGAATTGTAGACTGGACCCTCTAACATAATCAGCCATATTGGCCGCTTCCTCATACGCCTGTGCGACGCATTTACACATGTTAAGACGTAGTTCATCACAACGTTGTAATATTAGTTTTGTTAAATTTTCGGCAGACAAGTCATTTACTGCGATGAAACCTAAAATATCTCTCGAAATATGGGTTTTAGGAATTTTATAAGTAGCCCACATATTTAACAGAAAGGGCAAGCTGTTCTGCGCTTGAAATTACCATAGTTTCATCAGCAATAAAGCTAAAACAGATCGCGTTATTTATTTTGGTAATTAATTTTTCGGTAACTATATCCGAGAATATTTGAATGATTTCATTATGAAAGTCTGGGCTAAAGTAAGTAGCATTTCTATGGCTGTTTATAATGTGTCGTTTCAATTCATCAACTCCAGACTTTGCTCTAAATCTTAAAAGCGCTCTTAGCTTACAGTCTTTTTTATCGCTTTCTTTATCGTTAAAGGACCGCTATCAGGATCACCTCTAAGTGGAATTTCTTGCTCTGCACAAAATAAGATTGTTAAAATGTCAAATGTTGCTCCCTAGAAAACTCCCTAGGCGGCGTTATGAAAAGCAGCCAAAACAATCCCAACATCCCCCATCCCTAAAGTTGATAATTCTTCAAAAGACAAAGAAAATTCCCCAGACAAACAAACTATTTGCTGGCAAGATCTAGACAACTATTAAAAATTAGGTTAATGAATATCTTAATTTATCTATAAATTCCCTAGCACAAGCTAACAAGAGTGTTGAGCGCACCCTTTTCTCCGAACTTACTTGATCCAAAAGAAAATCTATCTTATAGGGGCCTCTAATTATAGAGGACCTGGTGATCGTAAAGCCTAGTTAGTTAATAGATAACCTACGGTCATTTACCTAAAAGGTTATCTTGGATAAATAAGACAATGCGTTGTGAAATGTTTAGAAGATAACTAACCTATGGCCAATTGGTTTGAAGGGAAATATATAATAAAATCAAAACCACTAAATATAACTCCCCAATTTTCAGACAAACCAACCCTACAAGATAAATTTAATTATGGCTTTTACATATATGGTCTAATAATAATATTAAGCAGTCAGGTAATTTCTAAATACGTAAAATAAGTAATTAGCAAGACTTTTAACAAATAATAACAAAGAAGGGAATTAATAATAATAAATCATTTATTTACACCACAGGCAAATTATATTAAGTTACAATTAAATAATTCATACTTTTACCATCCAAAATAATAACTCATGAAAAAAAACACTAATTTGGATATTAATTGAAGTTGACAAGTTCTCCTGGGCACCCTATTCCCAATTCAAACATTTGATATTAATACGGTACACAATAGAAAAGAGAACATCCATAACATCGTACCTTTTTCCCCATTGGGGTCACAAGATTCTTTTAGAGTTGTAGACTTGACAGTATATATATATATATCCAAAAGTTCTTTTTTTTTGTTTGTAGAACCACAACACACATATTCGTGTTCCGTAATTTTAGTTTTATTTACACTAAATTCCACCCAGGTCTGGGCCAAAAGCAAAAATGTTTAAATCATTTTTAAAAAAAAATTAACACTACTATATTGCTCGTCACAGACAGAGCAAGTAAACATGGGCAGATCAGCCAAAAGGGCTTGAAAAAAATAACCACCGCACTCTGGAACTCTTTTTGTACATCTGTATTTTTTTTTTTCGAGAAAAAGAAAATCTCTCTCTGTTAAAAATTTGCATATGCGGCCCTGAGTAGTGGATGCGAATTAACATATTCAGCATAATTAAAATCTCCAACCACTCGCCGCTGCCTGGACCCGCCTTCGTGTCGGCCAGTGGTCAGTGGGTCCCCGGAATGCACAGGGCCTTCCGACCCTCCTACATCCGATATTTCAAACCCCACTTTCTCACGAGACCGCGGGCTCCCACACGAAGATCCTGCAGCTGTCCCATAAAACATGAGGTCATAAAAGTCCCTCTTTTGTACCAAAACTGTCCAATTCTTTACTTTACATCGTAATATCATACATACAGATAGTAACTGGCAATTAAGCTTTCCCCTTAGCAAAACACTTGCCTGGGAAAATACTTAATGCTCTTGGTACCCATCCTTAATAAAATAATAATAATGTACTAATAAATGCATACATAAAAACAATAATACTGTACATTGAAAAAAAAAACTTGAATTAAAAAATTAATCAATTATATAAAATAATCACTTAGATAAATATATACATAGTTGATATCGACAATAAACTTATTCATATATATATATATATCTTTTTCCTTAAAAAAAAAATAGTTCTAAATATCCAAAATGTTGAAATCATGCGAACATTACTTCCCCCCCAACACAAAGCACTTGAAAGTCCATGTACAGGAACTATAACATCTTTCAAGTGGACCGATGTCCTTATCAAACACCGAAAACCTCTCCAACGGCTGGACGTTGCAGATCTGTAAGGCACTGGGGCTTCTCCTCTATGCTCCCTGATTCACCTCTTCCGTAGTGTTCAAAACTCTGTGAAGTCCGTGCAGAGATATGAATGTTCATTATCAAATACACGCTGATGTTATCTGTATAGTTCATTAAAATATGCCTGTACCCTAAATTGTACATTGTACATAAGATGAATATTCCTTCTTATTCTGTCCACGGTTTTATGCAGATTTGTATACGGTCCCTAAAGCAGTGTTCCCCATAACCATCACAGCCGCATACTGCATGAGTTCTGTCTCTCTGTGATGAAGGTACAGTCCCTGAATGTTCCCAAAAATTGTATATATGTGTACCAATTTAGAAGAGAAAACAAAAAGTTAATCATAAAAGATAAAATCCCAAAATTAGGAACCTAATTAATTATGCCAAAGAGTTTAAATACTGATCCACAAAGTTTAGCACACTTTTTTACACAAAGCAAGTATTCAGTTCATGACTACATAAGTACAACATTTAAATATCCATATTAAGAAAGGTTTATAACACACAATGAAACATATTTACCAACATAACTTTTTACACCGAATAATCATTTAACTACCAAACAAGCAAATATATCAATACATATTCTTACATTTTTCAAATACTTTTTTTACAATTATTTCACTACCTTTATAGTTTACAACACACATATATTTTTAAAACTATGCAACCACAATATCTAAAATTGATTCTCATATAGTAAATTCGATACTTTCATTCAGTAAATTACGTGATTCTCTAAACGTACCCTCTAATTAAAAGTTAACCAAATAACTATTAATATTCCCTCAAATATAAGAAACTCAGTCTCAAACTTAAAAAAAACAAAAAAAAAAAAAAAAAAAAAAAAACAGCACTTCCACCCAGAGAAGGAGATAGAGATAGTAGAAATTTAAAAACAAAAGAAAGCAGAAAAGAAAAAAAAAACAGTATTTCATATTATTTTGTGATTGAATCCTTTATCTGAAATTACAAATTATGAGTGTAAGTATTATCATGTTACTTTATTTTAAATAAATTACTTAAACACTCTTCTTCTATTTATTCTTTTCTTTCATATAAATAAGTGGATTGTTTCCACTTATTCACCGATTCACTACTCCCTTTTCCTCAATAGGTACTTTAACCACCCGAGCAAACAGTGCAATACAAGCTATCGTAAAATTACAATTTCTAATAGCGTCAACAAAAGAGGAGAAAGAAAAAAATATCCACTTTTCCAGCTACCCGTTACCTGTCATCGATAACACTTAGAATCGCCCATTATAATGTATCAAAACAGGCTGGAAAGTGATAATTCCAGAGCGGCCGAAGGTCACCCCTTAATGCCAAGCCAAGTCTAGTACGAGCTGGAGTGGCCCTAAGAGAGAGGCGTGGATATTCCGTTTGCAAAGTAAGTAACAATTACTTCTATTAATCCCTGTAATACATGTATTATCTTTACATTACTTCTCCGTATTCCTTAATCTGCACCCTATACACCGCCTACGCAACAAAAACAATTTCTTTTCGTACTATTTACTATAATAATTAACTATAATACAAGTGTTTGTAATGCAAATACGGAAGCCTAGTAGCCATTTTGCTGCATCAATGACATTCCACGAAAACCAGTTTCACTTCCTCCCGTACGGAGCTGTAGCCTGTTTTCTTACAAACAGCATCTGATATCCTTATTTGATTACTGTCTCCCCTATAAATGCTAGTTCCATTTAGACCTATGAAAAGTGCTAAGAAAAACTCGATATACTTTCTTAAAATATAACATCCAAAAATGTTATTCCTGTTCATTGGAATCCCTCACTTTTACTGACACCTGTATAAAACGAAACTTAATTCGTAACTAATAAAGTTGAACCGCGCCTTCGAATTTACAGTATATTGCAGAATAAACGGGTTCTGTGTACTTTATATTAAAATATCCTAAACAATTAATTTTGTATTCACCGCGAGAGAAAAAAAAAGAAAACAAGGAAAAAAATTATCAATAATAACTCTACGAATACTCTTATCTAAAATATATAAATATCGTTTTCAACTGATACTCTTAAAATTGAATTAAAACCACGAATGTTTTTTTCTTCTTTCTTTCTTTTTTTTTGTTGTTGTATGTGGAAACCCTTATTTTTTTTTATACAATACCCTAATACCTGCACCCAATCTATATTTTTACAGGGGAACCCTGAAGAAAGACATGATCCTCTTCCACACAATGCCGGCCGGCTAAAAATAAATCCCCGCCTGCAGAGAATACCAATGCCTGGAAGCTGATCAGCCCTCTTTCCGCTCTCCACACAAAAATGTAAGTAAAAATTAATTTAAATAATGATTTAATTATTATTCCACAAGAGAAAACAAAAATTATAAATAGAATTTTTTTTTTTTTAACCTACAGTGTTCAATAATACATTTTCTTTTCATTTTAACCTAGCTCTCCCAGTTCTGATACCCCTGGTAAACCCTTTTATGTACTCTATATTTTATCTTACGTGTAGATCTTTTATGTTACTTAAAAAAAACAAAAAAAAGCTGTATTACCTCGTAACTAAAAAATATATATATACCAAAAGAGTCCGTAGAGAGAGAAAAAGAAAATAATAATAATTAATTTTTTTTTTTGCGTATTTACTTGTATTATGAAATTTATTTTGTTATATTTATTTAATTAATTTGTATTATTTCAAATTTAATACATACTAAAAAATAAAAAAAAGATATACCAATAGATAAAAATTCTTATTAATTTAATTGCAACCTACATTCGTTAATGAATTTTTTACCATCCAGTATGCACCACACTTGACGGGATTAAATTGTTTAAATCTGATAATAGTCCTTCCTTTTAAAAATGTAAATTTTGACTAACGAAAAGAGGAGGAAAAAAAAATTATCCTCTACTTTAATTTGTTTTATCTTAATTTGTTAAAGATAATTTCTAACCCAATACCGTTTAAATGTCCTATATATCTATACGTAATGTCTTTTTATGTACTATGCTAATACTATGCGGGTTATTTCAGTGAACAAGAAGAAGAAAAAAATTGTTGCTCCTGGTTAAAAATTAAATCTGGCGCTCGCAATGTGGCGAACTTTCCTGACTGAATCCAGGATTTCTATAGAGAGCGAAAACCGGTAAGTTAAAATTACCAATTCTGCATGCCTGTCTTTGAATACATTTTGCATTATTTCAAATGAAAATCAAATTTCAAATTATTTTTGCTTAAAAGGCGCAAAGACCAACTTAGTGAAAAAAAAAAAATATTCCATGCCGGGAATCGAACCCGGGTCATCAGTATAGCGCACTGACGTTCTACCGCTAAACCACAGGGAACGATACCCAGCCTGGAACTACTCACTATTACAAGTTGGCAAGGCTACAAACGCAGCACAAGATGGAATATTTTCCGTGAGCCACCAACATGGGGCAAACACAGACACTTAATTAAATCCAGCATCGATGGATCTATATTAATATTTGGAAAATTTTCCAGAGAGAAACATTCGCCTTGAATACAATATTTCAAATGAAAATCAAATTTCAAATTATTTTTGCTTAAAAGGCGCAAAGACCAACTTAGTGAAAAAAAAATATTCCATGCCGGGAATCGAACCCGGGTCATCAGTATAGCGCACTGACGTTCTACCGCTAAACCACATGGAACGATACCCAGCCTGGAACTACTCACTATTACAAGTTGGCAAGGTTACAAACGCAGCACAAGATGGAATATTTTCCGTGAGCCACCAACATGGGGCAAACACAGACACTTAATTAAATCCAGCATCGATGAATCTATATTAACATTTGGAAATTTTTTTTTCCAGAGAGAAACATTCGCCTTGAATACAATATTTCAAATGAAAATCAAATTTCAAATTATTTTTGCTTAAAAGGCGCAAAGACCAACTTAGTGAAAAAAAAAATATTCCATGCCGGGAATCGAACCCGGCTTTTTTTTTCACTAAGTTGGTCTTTGCGCCTTTTAAGCAAAAATAATTTGAAATTTGATTTTCATTTGAAATATTGTATTCAAGGCGAATGTTTCTCTCTGGAAAAATTTCCAAATATTAATATAGATTCATCGATGCTGGATTTAATTAAGTGTCTGTGTTTGCCCCATGATGGTGGCTCACGGAAAATATTCCATCTTGTGCTGCGTTTGTAGCCTTGCCAACTTGTAATAGTGAGTAGTTCCAGGCTGGGTATCGTTCCATGTGGTTTAGCGGTAGAACGTCAGTGCGCTATACTGATGACCCGGGTTCGATTCCCGGCATGGAATATTTTTTTTCACCAAGTTGGTCTTTGCGCCTTTTAAGCAAAAATAATTTGAAATTTGATTTTCATTTGAAATATTGTATTCAAGGCGAATGTTTCTCTCTGGAAAAATTTCCAAATATTAATACATTTTGCATGTTTCTCTGAAATGCACGTAGATGGCGCTAGGCGACTGTTTATTTACATTTGACCCTTTAAATTTTAGTGACCTGTAGTAAACATTGCACTTGGGGTGTAACCGCTACCTTCTACACACCATAACTAGCATTTATTAATAAAAATACTTACTTAGGACAATATGAATTGTTTTTCTATTTATACTAGTAGAATATATATATATATACATAAGGTATAAATAGTATTAATCTTAATTATTTATTCATTATTTTTTTTTTTTTTCGCACACTTAAATCTTAAATTATTTCTTTTCGGTGTCAAGCAATCTGTATTCCGAAAAGATGAAATGCAAAACTGACACCAGAATTTACAATCCAATTTAGAAGGAAAAAAAAAGTCTTCATTATTTTCTTATTCATAAAGGGGGAAAAATCCAATTGAATTTTCTTGATGCCAGTATGTTTAAAACTATGTGTCCGCTAGAGAGGCCACAACATTTAAACTTCCAACCGAATGCCTGCTGGTCAATTTATTTTTATTTATTTAATTTCTTACTGCACGTACTCTGCATGACAATTTTTTATCTGTTTATTTATCTGATTTTAAACCGCATGCCTCTGCATGACAATTTTTTATATATATATGAAATGTGATAAAATGCTTTCAGGCAAGGTGAAGCAGATGTTTGTCCATAATTTACTATTTTTTTTTTTTGCACAATACTATCTGTTTTGTATTTAAATACAATATGAATTTGAATCTTATATATTGATGTGTGTGCATAGGGAGCCCTTTTCCAAACCTACTGATTTTCTTTTTTTTTTGTTTTTACTGCTTATCAGTTTATTTGATTAAGATTTTATTTCTATAAATATAATGTATCCATTTCATTCGAATCGTTTGTAAAATAACTGGAACCGTAAATACCCTTGTTATATATTTACTTTTCTTGGGAAGAAAAAAAAAGTACATCCCCAAAAGGAGTTGCCAAAACCAAAAAAAATTGTATATACATATTTATCTTTGGCTCTGCCCAGTTTTATATTAATAATTATTTATAAAATATACCCTACTCTGCTGTTAATCCATCTTCCACAGTTATCCTAATATCCTTATTAATTTAGGTGTTGTTTAAATACCACCACCCCCCTTTAAAAAGTGCAAATCCCTTTTAATTATGCATCCCCAAAAATTTATCCTGCAACATTTTTTTATCTATGTGTGCAGTTCCCATAGAAATTTTGAAAATCCCCTTTTCCAAAATTCCGCTGTCATGAACCAAAAACCAACAATATTGAGTAGTTATTCACTCCCCCTTCATCCTCCCCTTTCTCTGAACCCGAATCCCTTCTCTCGTTTCTGTAAAGAGAGATCGTGAACTGATGCTCCAAAAAGAGGATGGGGAGTTCTCCAAGAGAGAAAAACAATCCCTTCTCTCAATGTCTTTCCTGCCCTGCGCGCGCACTTATTGCGTGGTAAACAGAAACTAACTGACAGCGAGTTATTACCTATTACATTCCTTACTTACTTATCCGTACGGAGTGACCCTATGCACATACTTTTGCTTATGTTATATAAATTGTATTTATTACTTTATTTGTGTAAGAGAGAGGAAAAAAAAAGAGTTGTTTTATGTATTCCCTTTGTGTTTTAACTTGAATTCCGAATATATATATGTGTGTGTATAAAAAAATAATTATTTATTCTTGTTAAAATGTTGTAGAGTTCCCTATTTATTATCTTGTAGACCCCCCCCCCCATTTATATTAAAAAAATATCCTTTTTTTTTAAAATTAGAGTCCACCGGATTTTATTAGGACCTAAAACAGTGGTGTGTAGCCCGCAAAAGGTTAACTTAGAGGCGTACCACATGCTTTTTACATGTATCCATTTGTCTAATGACTAGTAGTTACAAAACCAGTGTTCAGAGCCCTACTTTAAAATCCACCACAACCAAAAAAAATATTTTTTTTTTCGTATGGCCAATTTGGGAAAAAAAAACATTTTAGTCATGATTATCAATTTACCAACCATATAACTTACCCCCCCCCCCCCCCAACAATAGTAATTATACCCCAATAATACAGTAACTTTTCCAATTTTTATTATTATTATTTTTTTTAATTATTCATTGATAATACCATTATTCCAAGTATTGTAAATATTATAAAAGTGAAATATTAAATTTTTATATTTTACAGTAATATATCAAAAATTAGTCAAAAATCATAGATCCACTATGTTTATAATTTTTTTTCACTTTATTTATGGATTTATACCATTTTCCTCATTAAACTATTTCTACTAGAAATTTGCTTAACTAAATAATAATAAAAAATAATAAAATGAAGTATGTTCTTTGCTTGAACCTTTTACCTAAAACTATCTAGCCACTATTTTAACCACTTGGTTAAAGGTGCAACTAACTAAAATATATTCCGCAGGAATCGTAATTACAAAAAGTTTAAAATACTAACTAAAATTCCAGAGAACATCAAAAATCATCGCTATTTACAACCTAGTATGCCTAAGCAAAACAATGTATATTATAAGTTCTCCCTCTTCCTTTTTTTTTCTTCACTTAGTGATAAATCCGCTCTATGTGTATTATTAATAGACTGGAACCTAGTAATTACCATTCTCCCAAAACGTACTCCCAGACTGTTACAGTGTACCAGAGTGAGAGAGAAAGAGGGGGAAAAAAACACACCATCCTATGCTTGTGAGCATTTGTCTACTATTTATATATATGTATTTTGCTACATATTCTACCTATTTTACTATTCTACATGCTTTAATATACTATAAATAACCGAAATATGCAAAGAAAAGACACTTTTCTTATATCAATATATGCCCTTAGATATAAAAATTAATATTTGAATAAGAACCTTTAAGTGACATGTTTATCACCCTCGCAACTGTTAAACTACCTAGATTAATATACTATATATATTAAAACTTAGACACTAGTAGATACATAAAAGTCGTTAAACTACCTGTTTATCTCCATCGCCAATATTAAACTACATTAATTACCATGCTATATATACTAAAACTTACACGCTAGTAGATACATAAAAACAATTCAATAACAAGTTTATAACCCTAAACCGCAAAAATATAAAGCACCTCTTAGGCCATGTGAATCACTACACTACATATACTAACTTAAACACTAGTAGATACAGAAGCACAATTCGGTGACCTGTTTATCACCCTAAAGAACAAAAAATAGAAACCTATTTTGAATTATCTGACTAAATATCCTATATACATTAAACTTAAACACTAGTAGATACAGAAGCACAATTCGGTGACCTGTTTATCACCCTAAAGAACAAAAAATAGAAACCTATTTTGAATTATCTGACTAAATATCCTATATACATTAAACTTAAACACTAGTAGATACAAAAGAACAATTCGGTGACATATTTATCATCATAAACAGAAAAATAACAAGTAAACTTTGAATTATGTTACTAAACACACTATATACACTAAACATACACACTAGTAGATACACCAGAACAATTCAGCTCCGCCCGTCTTTTTTTTTTTTTTTTTTTTGTGTAATACTTTAGTTAGATCAAACTCTACTTCTAAAAAAAACATAAAAATGAAGAAAGTTTAAAATATTTTTACACTTCTTCCGTACTTTCCTCATCATTGTCGTTCGTTTGAGGTAATTTAATTTTAGCACTTGGCTTCCACATGTGAGTAATATGGCGTTAAATCTTTTTTTTATTAGGTTCGAGTATATGTTTCAAAATATAATTATTGCGTCGTGCCACCTTTACAACTTCATAAAGACCGTCGAACTTAGGATGTAACGCCAATGGGCGTTCAACATTTTTAAGTATACTTGATCCCCAATTTCCAATTTCACAACTTTTTCAAAATCTTTGCCCACATATTCTTTCGCCATTCGTTCTTGGTTTGCGAGTGCAGTTTTATAAACTTCTTTCATATGTGCAATGCGTTTTTGAACAAACTGTTGTGTACATAACATATCTGGCTCCTCTAGAGCTGTAAAATGGTTGGCCGTTTCTCTAGCGAAAAACAGCTTATCAGGACGGTATCCTAAAGCTCTGTGCATCGAAGTATTATGCGACAGAATAAAGAACGGCAACCTTATATCCCATTCCGTTGTTGTTCTTGCCATTGCACTAATCGAAGACTTTAACTCTTTGTGAGTCACGTCAAGAATTCCATTCGAGGAAGGTTTATAAGTAGAGCAAAAGTGGAGGTTCACCCCCATTGCTGTCATAAATTCTTTAAAAAGGGTTCCCCGAAAATATTTCGCGTTATCCACATTTAATTCTCGAAAGAGGCCAAATGTACTAATGTAATTTGTGAGTGCATTTAGTATCGTTTGTGTCTCTACATTACGCAATGGTATTGCCTGTAAAAATCTTGACGCAACGTCAATGATCGTCAAGATAAAACAGTGTTTTTTTAAGGTCTGTGGTAGTTTGCCCACAATATCCGTATGCACCACTGAGCCTATTATATGATCTTTCTCCACTTTCTGTAAGGGAACCTTAAGCATTTTATGCTGCTTATTTTTGTTACAAGGTATGCAAGCTGCACAATAATTTTTTACATCCTTATACATCCCAAACCAGTAAAATCTTGTTTTCACTAATTCATATGTTTTGGGAAAACCAAAATGTGCCTTATGAGCTTCTTGTATTATTTCAAATATTAATTTATTAGGAGCTATCAGCAGTGGTTTATCTTTATACCGTTGCTTCAATATTAGCACTTTGTTGTCCTTTAACTCAAATTTCTTAGTCTGGCGATTTGGTTTACCATTTTCAATTTTCTGAATAATTAATTTAAGTTTTGGATCATCATTTTGAGCCTCTCTTATCTTTTCTTCTGAAAGATTAGAATTAACTTTAAATAAATCATTTTGAAGTTCATTTAAAGCCGTTATATTATTTATATTTCTTGAGACGAAATCTGCCGGGTTCTCTTCGCCAGGAATAAATCCTATCTCAAAATCAAAATTCCCTAACCTCATTATCCACCTTGCTATGATATCGCTCTGTTTTTCTAACTTAAGATGATCAGTCAAAGCTTTAGAATCAGTGAGTATTGTAAATTTTTTTCCCAAAAGAAAATTTTCAAAATAAACACAAGCATCATGAATCGCTAGTAATTCGTACTTTATACTAGGATATTTTTTCTCAGAATCCTTTAATTTTCGTCCGTAAAATTCAATCGGTACATAATCCTATCCCTGTTTCTGTGCTAAGATTGCAGAAAGTGCTGTCTTAGATGCGTCCGTAATTAAAAAAAATTCCTTGTTGAAATTTGGCGCTTTTAAAGTTGGATTATGTAAAATAGCTTCTTGAATGGCCAAAAATGCTTTTTCCGCCTCTTCGTTCCAATTAAATTTTACTTTTTCTTTGGTCATTTGAACTAATGGATCTACAATTTCCGAATATTTATGTATTAACGATCTAAAGTAATTGGCCATTCCTAAAAGAGATTTGACACCCTTTTTGTTTTTAGGCCTTGCCAAAATTTGAATTTTTTCAATATTCTTTTTCGAAGGAGAATAACCGTTTTCATGAACCCTAAAACCTAAGAATTCAATTTCATGTTAGCATATTTGCATCTTTCGTGGCTCTATTGTTAAATTGTTGTCAATCAATTTTTTTAAGACCTCTGCAATTAGAGTTAGCATTCTTTCCACCGAATTCGCCGCAATAAGGACATCATCTATAAAATATGTGACTTCCTCTTTATTGAAGTCGCCTAAAACTAAGCCCATTAATTCTGCGAAAGTAGTTGGACTGACCTTCAAGCCAAAATTCATTCTCATTGGCTGAAACTTGCCAAATTCCGTTATAAATGCTAACTTTTCCCTGTCTTGTGGTTGTAAATTTATTTGGAAAAATGCGCTGTGGAGGTCCAGGACTGTATAATATTTTTTTTCCGCTAATTTTCTGCAACAATTCACGAATATCAGGTATCGGATAAGCATATCCTTCTAATATTGCATTTAGTAATCTATAATCACAAGCTAAACGATATTTTAACTCCTGGTTCTCCGCAGTCTTCTTTTTTACAAATAATACCGGAAACGCGTACGAAGATTTGCGTTTCTCAATAATATTTGCCTCCAACAACTTTCTTATCTCTGCTTGTGCATATTCTCGCACTGTATGAGGAATCTTATAAGGTTTAGACTGTATAGCATGATTGTGCGCCAATTTGATTTGGGGGGTGACTAAGGATGTCTGACCTAACGATTTGTAAGATTTCGAAAATGCATGTAAATGTTGCATCAAAAGGTTCTCCATCTTTTCCTGTAGTTCTTTGGGAAGATGCGCAAGATCAAAATCTTCCGGTGAAATTTCTGTTTCCCTCAATTTACGAACTTCCTCAATACTTAAAGTATTAATCTCATGTACCTTACCGTCTATAATATTTTCAGGCACTTCATCCGTTCCAAAATCAATGTCTAAAATTAAATTCCCAAATTTTGTACCCTTCTGTAGAATAATTTTCTTATCCGAAATATTCTTAATTATTACATTAATAATTCTGTTCTGAGATATTTCGTGTACCGAGTTATAACATTTAATGCCCAAATTATGAATATCTGGCTCAAAAAGTACCATACTCTTTTCTTCTATAAAATCAGGACATAGTAAAGTAGCGATTTTTTCTTGCCCTGCAGCAATATAAATTTTGTGCACTGATTTTACCCATATTTTGTTTCTCTTACTCTCCTTTTTAGTAACTACATTTTCTACTTCTTCAGTAATTATAATATTTATGTCCTGCACTGGTAATTTGTTATCATTATGATTGAGTGGAATTTTTGCATTTTTAAATTTCAACATTTTTTTTTCTATGTCAATCACCATTTGATTTGTTTTTAAATAATCATATCCCAACAACATATTATAAGATGCCTTAAAATTATTTTCTGTTACATAAAATGTGCCAGAAGTAAATGCATTCTGTAATTTAAATGACAATTGTATACAATGTGTAAATGGAATTGATGTACCGCTAAAAGATTGTATTCTAATCCTATGGCCCAAATATTTAAATTTTACATTATTTTCTTTTATTTTTTCAAATAAACTGGCTGAAATTAAAGACACTGCTCCGCCCGTATCTAAAAGAGCTGAAACTTTTATTCCTTTAATATCAAAATTAATAATTGGTACATTTTCCATTTCTTTATCACTAACACTCGCTATAACCTTCGTATTTTGGGATCTGAGGACAGATTCCTGCTCCTCATTCTTAGTATCCCCAGATCCCCTTATATGTTTCCCGAACGTTGCTTATTTCCCGTTATCTTACGTCCCTCTGTTTTATTTGATGTACTATTATCCCGATTCGCATTATTCACATTTCTGTAATTTTCCTGGGGATTTATTTGACCTTGATTTTGTGGGTGATACCCCTGCCCATTCGGAAAATTCTGCCCATAGTTATAATTAGGATGAATATTTCCCACACCATAATTACCATAACCTGAAGGCTGTCCCTGTGGGACATAATTATACTGATAATTTTGACCCATTGGCAATGAAGGAGGAAGAGGGGGTGGAGGAAAATTCCAATTACCTACACTTCCGTACCCCTGAAAATTCCGAGACTCATTATTAGAGCTTGTAAATCCCTGCATATTTTGTCCATGTGTTGGAAAATTCTGTTGATAATCATTATTCCGATACTCTCTTTTATTATTTACATTATAACGACATTCTTCCGTATCATGATTTCTTAAATTACATATATTACAATACCTCGTATTATTTCGTGAATTATTTTGCCATTTTTCTGTTGGCTTACATTTTAATTTTTCCAATTCAGCTCTCAACTGATTTAATTCCTTTTCTTGTTTTTCATTTTTTCTTAATAATGATTCGCAAAATTCAGTTGTTGTACTTGTACCTATCGCATTTAATTCCTCAAACTTAACCGACAAAAACGCCTCTTCCACTGTTAGGGCAATTTCGGTTGCTTCCTTATACTGATCAATCGCTCTCTTTCTTATTTCCAAAGCAATATCTGGTTTGATAGATTCTAAGAATCGGTGTAATTTCATCAAATCAAATAATTTCCGCGCATCTGCCTTGTTAGAAAGACCCGAAATGTCAAAAAATTTCGCAGCTACCAGATTAAATCTCACAATATAATCCGACATACTCTCCTCTGGTTTTTGTTGAATCTTTGAAAAATCATTATGTGATTCACCGAATGTTTTTTTCGTGTCAAAGGTTTGGATCGCTTTTTCTTTAAATTTCGCATAATCGGTTTCCGAATTTAGTTCTACATCCGTTTGCAACCTTTCACGTGCCGTTCCGACAAATTTTGAGCGTAAAATTATTAATTTCACTTCATTAGAAAAGTTCGTCTGGACGGCAGCTCTATCTAACTCCTGAATAAAATAATGTATATTACATTCTTTCTTCCCATCATATGGTGCAATCACATTTAATAAATTATCCGTATTCGCCTTTTCGGTATCCGTTTTAGACATATTTACTTTATTCGTTGAATTTTTTAACTTACTCTGTGCAAGACGGGTACGCGCTTCAATAATGAAATTATTAAATTCTGAACTGGTACGCTTTTTAATTTTAGACTTATTTCCCATGCGCTAACATTATTTTAAATAAATTGGGTGTAAAATTTCCAATTGCAAAAATTATTAATAATATGAAATACCATGAAAAATCAAATATAAAATGTAAAGAAATATAAACACAGCATTCAAAGAAAACCCCTTAGGAATAAGAGAAATAATCACAGTAAATATAACGCATACTCCAAAAAAAAAATAAATTCTTCCGAAGAATAGAGGAAAAGAAAAATTAATGTAATGTATATAAATCTTTCTTCAAGTGCACCATCTCAGCCACACATAACTGTATATATATATATATATATATATATATATATATATATATATAACTGTATATATATATATATATATATATTTTTTTTTTTTTTACATCTATGTATTTCTACCTTTTCTATCAGTTGCACTGATAAATTATAGAAAAATTTTATTATTTTCTTTTTATTTATTTATTTTTTCTTATTTATTTTTTCTTTTATCATAATAATACCCCTCTATTATTATTTCTTAATGCACATGTATAATATACAATTACTCATTATAATTCAACTCGATATACTTAACAAACTCCTAAACCTTAGAAAAACATATATAAAAAGTAAATATATAATTTTCAATAATATATTTTCTCATATTATCATTTGTCATGACTGAACCTTGTTATAAAAGTTGTGCCAATCTTTGTTTTGTCCACAGGAGAACTTTGTCATTAGAACAAAACAAAAAAAAATTAATATGTAAGATGAAAAAATTGAAATTATCTGCATAATAATTTAGAACTAAATATCCTTAGAATTTTAATACCTAAAGTATACAAAAAATTATTAATGTAATTAATTTGACCCAAAATGTAATTATAATTAAGACAAAATAATAATAGCCTCACGTTCCCGTAGTGAGATCACGGTACCACCTAAGTATCGGGGAAGCCCATGCTGGCAAGATCTAGACAACTATTAAAAATTAGGTTAATGAATATCTTAATTTATCTATAAATTCCCTAGCACAAGCTAACAAGAGTGTTGGGCGCACCCTTTTCTCCGAACTTACTTGATCCAAAAGAAAATCTATCTTATAGGGGCCTCTAATTATAGAGGACCTGGTGATCGTAAAGCCTAGTTAGTTAATAGATAACATACGGTCATTTACCTAAAAGGTTATCTTGGATAAATAAGACAATGCGTTGTGAAATGTTTAGAAGATAACTAACCTATGGCCAATTGGTTTGAAGGGAAATATATAATAAAATCAAAACCGCTAAATATAACTCCCCAATTTTTAGACAAACCAACCCTACAAGATAAATTTAATTATGGCTTTTACATATATGGTCTAATAATAATATTAAGCAGTCAGGTAATTTCTAAATACGTAAAATAAGTAATTAGCAAGACTTTTAACAAATAATAACAAAGAAGGGAATTAATAATAATAAATCATTTATTTACACCACAGGCAAATTATATTAAGTTACAATTAAATAATTCATACTTTTACCATCCAAAATAATAACTCATGAAAAAAAACACTAATTTGGATATTAATTGAAGTTGACAAGTTCTCCTGGGCACCCTATTCCCAATTCAAACATTTGATATTAATACGGTACACAATAGAAAAGAGAACATCCATAACATCGTACCTTTTTCCCCATTGGGGTCACAAGATCCTTTTAGAGTTGTAGACTTGACAGTATATATATATATATATCCAGAAGTTCTTTTTTTTTGTTTGTAGAACCACAACACACATATTCGTGTTTCGTAATTTTAGTTTTATTTACACTAAATTCCACCCAGGTCTGGGCCAAAAGCAAAAATGTTTAAATCATTTTTAAAAAAAAATTAACACTACTATATTGCTCGTCACAGACAGAGCAAGTAAACATGGGCAGATCAGCCAAAAGGGCTTGAAAAAAATAACCACCGCACTCTGGAACTCTTTTTGTACATCTGTATTTTTTTTTCGAGAAAAAGAAAATCTCTCTCTGTTAAAAATTTGCATGTGCGGCTCTGAGTGGTGAATGCGAATTAACATATTCAGCATAATTAAAATCTCCAACCACTCGCCGCTGCCTGGACCCGCCTTCGTGTCGGCCAGTGGTCAGTGGGTCCCCGGAATGCACAGGGCCTTCCGACCCTCCTACATCCGATATTTCAAACCCCACTTTCTCACGAGACCGCGGGCTCCCACACGAAGATCCTGCAGCTGTCCCATAAAACATGAGGTCATAAAAGTCCCTCTTTTGTACCAAAACTGTCCAATTCTTTACTTTACATCGTAATATCATACATACAGATAGTAACTGGCAATTAAGCTTTCCCCTTAGCAAAACACTTGCCTGGGAAAATACTTAATGCTCTTGGTACCCATCCTTAATAAAATAATAGTAATGTACTAATAAATGCATACATAAAAACAATAATACTGTACATTGAAAAAAAAACTTGAATTAAAAAATTAATCAATTATATAAAATAATCACTTAGATAAATATATACATAGATGATATCGACAATAAACTTATTCATATATATATATATATCTTTTTCCTTCAAAAAAAAAAATAGTTCTAAATATCCAAAATGTTGAAATCATGCCAACATTACTCAATGCACATTTTCTTTCTATTAAAGATTCATACGCAAATAATTTAAGGCAAAGCTGCTCAGTGAAGAAGCTGGGGCATGCCAGCTGCCTTTGAAGGTTTCTCGATACCCAACCGTTTTCCTTCAAACCATTCCTTTTAAAAATTTTCTGCTACTAGTTTATATATATATATATATATATATATATATATATATATAAAATCTTTTTACAGTTATAACACCATTTTCAAAGATACTTTTTTTAAAAATCATTAGTAATTTTCTCATGATTTTACATTATAGGTGGCTATTAAAGCTTTTGGCTCCTTTTTCTACAAAACATTTTGACATTGACCACTCTAAGTTTACATTATATGCGTGATATAATGATGATATAGAAAATTAAGGAAGATCATAACATGCAAGCAAATGATTTATATTTGACTCTTAAAGTTAACTTATGCGCCTTTACTTACTTCTTCTTAGTGAAATTAATGGTATGGAATTACCCTTATCGAATTTTATTGTTCACAAAGACAGTCAAAATTGCGTTTTAAGAAGAATTTATATTTTTAGCGGTAGATATGAATAAAGGACAAAATAAACAATTGAGAGATATAGCGAGGGATTTCTACTAATTGTAATTGAAAAAGTTGAAATTTTTACAACTAAAAATTACGTAGTTTTAATGTAATGGAAGATAAAAGGAAGAAAAAATTGTCAATTTTTATTATCGTTAGAGATAACGTTGCAAAGTCTTTTTAAACTTTCGGGAGGGGCTTCAGCCCCCTTAGCCCCCTCCCTGGCTACGTGCCTGATCAAAGATACAATGTATCAAAGATACTAAATATATCACTTCACAGATACAAAAAGATGTACAAAGAAAAAATTAGTTTTGTATGTATTTTAAGTATCAATATCAGAAGCGTCTTTTAAGATTTTTCTTCAAAGGGTAACATTCTTTCGTTATTGTGCTAAAATCGTTTGCATCCGAAAATCTAGATTTTCGATTAATATTTGTAATTTAAGTTTTCATACATAATTGTAAAAGAATGCTTTCATTATTATATTTTATCTATTTACATGCAATTATTAATATGTTGTTAAAAACAAATAAAGACGTTTAACTAAATTAGCAGCGATTGATTTAGGCAAAAATGGGTGCCAATTTGAACCACAATCACAAAATTTCATTCCATCAAAGAAACTCTTCGTTAATTAGTTTGAATTAATTGAGTTTTGAAACGTATTATTATTTGGAAAAAAATAAGTTCACCTGATAGGAAAACTTTAGTTGCAAGAATAAAATTATTATCAATAAATGCTTCGCTCGCATTTAACTAATTGGACTTGAATTTCGATACAAAATTTTATTTTTCAGAAAATTATTATACATTTCACAAGAATAACTTTTTCTTTTCAGAAAATTGTTACCAAAAGAAAAACAAAACTTGTATCTATCCCCTATAATAATAATAATAATAAACACTAGTCGGATGTACCAATCCCAAAACTTTCTTCTTTTTCATACATGTTAACTCTTCAAAATTCGCTATGACACTGTCAAAATTAAATGGCAATATATGCCCCTCATGAGGATTCTAAAGATATGAAGTTCCGTGCATTAGTTCTTGAGATATGACTATCGCTGAAATCGTGTAAATCCAGCATTATACAACCTAGCAGCGTCATCTACGGGTGATTTATACCAAAACCTAATCAGCAACCACCGTCTGACTGATTCTGAAGTTTGGAGAAAATCCGTGCATTAGTTTTTGATATAGAGCTATTGTGAGAATCGAGAAAATTCCAGCATAGCAGAGCCACCTATTGGGCGATTAACACCAAAATTTAATCAGCAGCAACTTGTGTCAATGTCTAACTAAATCTGAAGTTAGATGAAAATTCGTGCGTAGCATTGAGATAGAGCTATTGCGGGAATCGTGAAAAATGCTGCACAGCAGCGCCACCTGTTGCGCGATTTACACCAACACGTGATCAGCACTAATTCATATCACGGACTAACGGAATCTGAAGTTTGATGAATATCCGTGCATTAGTTTTTGAGATAGAGCTATCGTGTAAATTCTGCAAAATGCAGCATAGCAGCGTCATTTGTTAGACGATTTACACCAAAACATTATCAGCAACAATTCATAACGTGGACTAACTGAATCTGGAGTTTGATGAAAATCCGTGCATTAGTTCTTGAGATAGAGCTATTGCAGAAATCGTAAAAAATGCAGCATAGCAGCGCCATCTGTTGGGCGATATACACCAAAAAATAATCAGCACCAATTTAGTTTTTGATTATATTTGGTTCATTCATTCAGTATGTCCTAGCAGCAGACTTTGTTATATTTTCGGGATCGAAGGGACATAATAATGTATTTAATAAGAAAGAAAAATCATGCATCAAGCACAGAATATGAAACCCTTCCAGAATTCTTTAAGGCTGTTCTTAACTGCTCTGCTCAACAAGCGCAAAGATACATTTACAAATTCATTTTTTAACGGAATGATATAAAATTGGAAAGCCTGACCATGGAAACAATTCAGAATCGAACTGTGTTTTTCATTTTTTGATCAATAAATTACCTATTGAGTTATAAGCAATTTTGATCACGTCACAAACACGTTTTTCAACCTTTCTTGAGTACTTATTCTACTTTTGCGCGGAAATTCGGTTCAAAATGCCCAGTTTGACAGTATTTTCTGAAAGATTTGCGTTTGCAAAAAAAAAAAAAAAAAAAAACGGAAAAAAACAGCTTGATGACATAGTTTCTGAACAACAACACTTGCTAATTTCAGGCATTTCCGAACAGAAATAAATTAAAACTTATGCCAGAAAGTTGCCCTTTTGGATTTGAGAACAGCCTTAACGAAATTTTTCTGTTTAATAAGTTAAAAAGGTATCTAAATAAACATTTCAGAAAAGCATGACACATTTGAAAACCAAATTTCAGCAGTTACCGCCCGTAGCAGAAAAAGTAGTTCAATTCTATTGTGCATTTAAACATCCGCCTATCAAACGGGTCCAATGTACATGACAGGGAAATCTGAATTAGTTCAAATACAGTATAATCCAGCTGAATGTTATAAAATTATGAAATTGGATTGTAAACTGCTATTTTTCGATCTAAATTCGTAAAAACTTAGAAACATTTTAAACGAATATGGAATAAAAACTAATGAATTTTAACTGCGGTTGGATACATTATTGTAATTTTTGTACTTTTTTGGTCCAAGGGTTAAATTACAATAATAAATTACTTGACGCAGTACAATATAAGCAGATTAAAAGAAAAAAAAATTATAGCATCAAAAAGCTTTTACTTGTTTCAAACTAATAGTTTCAGTAGTCATAGCGCGCCATCGTCAGTGCAAAGAATGATTCTTTGCACTGATGACAGTATGCTACGGCTATCGAAACTAGTTTGCAACCAGTCTAAGCACTTTGGTGCTATAAACGTTGTTTCCTTATCTGCTTATACCGGGTGTCCCAAAAAGGACTGACTGATTTTAAAATTCAATAACATACAAACGGTGACAGATATTTAAAAAATTCTTGCAGGAGGGTTATGCATAAGGCCAAAAGTTTTATTACAGTGATTTTCGATTTTAGTTCGAATTACAAACAATAGATGGCGCTGTAAGCAATAGTCGCTAAATACAGGCTCGATTTCTGGTCCTTTCTGTTGTTCCATGCAGAAAAAGGAGATGGAAATGTATTATCCGGGCCACGAAGAACCAAAAATCGAGCCTGAATTCAGCGTCTATTGATCGCAGCGCCATCTATTGTTTGTAATTCTAACTAAAATTGAAAATCACTGTAAAAAAACTTTTGACCTTATGCATAACCTTCCTGCAAGAATTTTTTAAATATCTGTCACCGTTTGCAAGTTATTGAATTTTAAAATCAGTCAGTCCTTTTTGGGACACCCGGTATAATCCGAGGGTTAATCTAGACGATTTGAATTCTATATCGTATGCTAAAACTTAGTTTAGTAAGAAAATCCATAATAGGAATTCACCTTCAGAAATTTCTACCAATATGTGGAAAATACTTGAATTTTTTATATAGTCCAGTATATTACCAACAGATTTTCCAGAAATTTCTACCAATATGCGAAAAATGGTAGAATTTTTTGTACAGTCTTGTGTATTACTGAAACGTATTCATAATCAAAACTATGGGGAAACATCTTTCGTAGTAAATAAATTATTTCGAGAAAAAACAACATATTTCGTAGAATCCAATTCTTGTAAAATAATAAACCTTGAAAGTCTTTTTATCTTTTATTATTCACAGCACAGCACGACGACATTTAGAACAATTAATATTTAACAGTTAAATAAGACCATAAATTCCGAGAATGCCATATAAATATGCATCTCAGCCAAGTAATAAAGATATTCTAATCTTCTAGTTTCATAAATTTAAGCATCACTTCACTACATTAAATCACACTTGTTAATATAAATATTTACAATTCCGAGAAAACATTTTTTCCCGACCAAACACAATTCGAGTTTTTTACTTATAAAAAAGGATTTCTAGTATCAATCAGTTTTTCCGCGCGCTCTTTTTTCTACATGTACTGAGCCACGTGATCTCGGCTATTTTTAGATTTTTCCCCAACGCAAGGCAGATGCGATTTCGTAACACTGCCCACCCATGAACATATGGGTGTTCATCGCAAATAATTACAATATATCAAATTAATACAAATATAAAATGATATACATACTTCAAGGTATTTAAACACGTTACAATCAAATTCAAACTAAAATAAGAAGAATAAATAAGATTAGTATATTAATAATTAAAGTCAAACAGTTCCCAGTTCCATGTGATATAAAAGTTGAACTGGACGTCTGAGAATAGATATGCCAGTTTTCACTTTACAGGCCCTCACTTTGCCGCCTCTTCCAAGAAATAATTCAATAATTTTTCCTAGACTCCAGAAATTTCTGGATAATTTATCATCTTTGATTAGTACAATTTCATTTAATTTAAATTGAGGAAAATTAGTTTTGTTCGAACTTAAATGAGCTGACCTCAAATTTAACAAGTATTCCACTTTCCATCTAGACGAAAACAAACGCATTAATTTTTCACGATAGTTATAAGATCTAATTAACTCTTTCCTGGAAGAGATATTCGAGTCAAGGTGAAGCCGAACTGGTGGCAGGGAAGATATTCTTCTCCCAATTAGGAAATGAGCAGGCGTTAATGGTAGGGGGTCTGAACCTTTTGGCGAGGTATAAGTTAAAGGGCGAGAGTTGACCATGCCTTCAATTTCCACTAGTACACAGGGATGTAGTGGAGGGTATACGGGGATATACGCCGTATACCCTCTGGATTTTTTTAAGGAACACCGTATACCCTCTGTTTCTCAAGAAATCTATAGTATATACACTCTAGAGTATACGCTCTGCCTTGAGCGTGTACCCTCTGCTTAGAGCGCATACCCTCTGCTTAGAGCGCATACCCTCTGTTTTTTTTACGACTACACCACTGCTAGTACAGTATTCAGTTCATCAACGGTTAGCGATGATTTGCCAAGAGTTTTTCTTAATGCAGTTTTTATAGTCCTAACCATATGTTCATAAACACCCCCCCCCCCCCACACACACACCATGCTGCTCTTTCGATTATGGACTTCCACTTAATGTAATGGGAAGAAAAAAATTCTTGTACATCTGGATGAGTTATAATGGACCAAAGGTTTCTCAAGTCATTTTCTGCGCATTTGAAAGTCCTAGCATTGTCGGAATATACTATAGATGGTAATCCTCGTCGAGAAATGAACCTACGGCAGCCTAGTAAAAATGTTTGTGTCGACAAGCTGTCGACATATCTAGTTACTGCAGCCGTAATCAGTAAGATGTATTGTTTATTACCACTGTCTTTAACGTACAAAGGTCCTGCAAAATCACATCCTATCACACTGAATGGATTTGCCTGTTCTACCCAAACAGCTGGCAATGGAGCTACCGTTTGATCTTCTGGAGTTGAAGAAAACCTCTTGCATATAATGCAATTTTTAAGCACACCTCTCACGGTTTGTCTAGCCCTTATAAGCCAGAATATTTCTCGAATTTGAAGAAGTGTATGGGCAACAGCAGAGTGAAAAACTTTATAATGAGCATCCCAAATTACTAGCTCTGCCAATTTAGTTTTTGGCGGAAGAATTATAGGATGTTTTTCATCCATCGTTAAGTCAGTCTTATCGAGTTGTCCAGAAACTCTGAAAACTCCTTCTGAATCTAGATAAGAGTTCAATGAAAGCAATTTAGAGTCTCTAGGAAGTGGTTTGGAATTTTTCAGGCATAAAATGTCTTTCGCGAAAATTTTGTTTTGACAATTTTTTATCCAAAACATTTCTGCTTCTCGGATTTCCTCTGACGTAAGATTACAATTTTTCTCGCATTTTTTCTTTAGTATTTTGATAAAGAGTATAACATAGCCAGTTACCCGTAATAGTTTTTTCAGGTTACTGTATTTGTTTATGTCAATTAAATTTTCCTTAACGATTATTGCATTAACAATAATTTTACTTCTAGCTTCAGTTTCATTTTCAGGGTTGACTGATTTTTTTAAAAACTTATCATCCTTAGGCCAAAAATTTTCAGTTTTACTAAGCCATTCAGGGCCGTACCACCACTGATTTGAGTTCAATAATTCTTTAGCTGATAGCCCCCTAGTAAGCATATCCGCAGGATTATCCCTACTAGTTACATGCCTCCAAGAACTAGGGTCGCTCATCCCCTGAATTTCTGTTACCCTGTTGGCAACAAATGGCTTCCATTTGGATGCCGCTCCTTGGATCCAATGTAATACGATAGTTAAATCAGTCCACAGAATTATTTTTTCCAGATTAGAAAAATACCTTTAAGGTGATTAGCTATCCTAGCAGCTATTAGAGCACTCACTAATTTAATTCTGACAAATTTCTAAACTCCTTTGGGTATTCGGCACCAAGAAACGTATTTATAATCAAAACTAAGGGGAAACATCTTTCGTAGTAAATAAATTATTTCGAGAAAAAAACAATATATTTCGTTGAATCCTATTCTTGTAAAATAATAAACCTTGAAAGTCTTTTTATCTTTTATTATTCACAGCACAGCACGACGACATTTAGAACAATTAATATTTAACAGTTAAATAAGACCATAAATTCCGAGAATGCCATATAAATATGCATCTCAGCCAAGTAATAAAGATATTCTAATCTTCTAGTTACATAAATTTAAACATCACTTCACTACATTAAATCACACTTGTTAATATAAATATTTACAATTCCGAGAAAATATTTTTTCCCGACCAAACACAATGGACTTTACCCATGTGACGTCAGCCGCGGGTAAACAGAAGAAAAACACCAATATGTGTGAAGAACATTTTAACGCTGCTCCCCCTTCGTCCAATAAACAGTCTTTTTCGGAGGGTTTTTCCCCGCAGAGGCGTGGCTGCTGCCAATCGTGGGTAAAGTCCATTCGAGTTTTTACTTATAAAAAAGGAATTCTAGTATCAATCAGTTTTTCCGCGCACTCTTTTCTTTACATGTACTGAGCCACGTGATCTCGGCTATTTTTAGGTTTTTCCCCAACGCAAGGCAGATGCGATTTCGTAACAATTATCAACAGATTTTTATAAGCTACACATATTAAGTTAAAATTTAATCCAGGCTATTGTTAAGGCATTGTTAAAACTACTCAAAGTAGACTTTCAGTAATATTATCCTTAGTTACTGGAATATAAGTATCCAATTTTTTATGTGGCCGTGTATATGATTTTATTTATATTATGCAAATATTTCTTAGCATATTAAATATAATTCAACTAGAAAGTGCATAACTCTATTTAAAACCGCCCTGCCATCCATGCTGATACTTCTCCATTGCATACTATTTTTTTTGTGTAGCCCTGTATATGATCTATTGCATTTATACACATCACATAGCAAATAAAAATTTAGCTAAGCTTAAACACGCATACCATAAATAATATAGCGCTTCCAGCAATTATCAATAATATAAAGTACTTTAGATACGGTACTGTATCCGAATATTTTGTGTGCCCTTGTAAATGAACGATAAATGCTATGCACATCATATTTCACAGCAAGTACATTGTAGTAAATCTGAGTAATTTATGTCTATTTCATTATATTTGAGTAACATAATTTCGTTGCAAACAGCACCCCCCCCCCCCCGCCATGTATCATTATATAACGGAATTTTGTGTGGCCCTATAATCAATGAATAATAAATTATTTGTAAACCCCATATTCTACACAATGCATGTTTTACTGCACTTTATAAATGCATATCAATTCCTTTATGTTTTAAATGGTCTAACAACATTAAAATGAACTTGAAACGATTTTTCCCATTGACCGTAATGTAACAGAATACCTTTGACCGTCCATGCAAATGAATTACACTGGCGGAAAAAAATCCCAACACCAAGAAAGACTTGTGTTAGATAAACGAAATTTGGTAGGGGTGTTTATACATCTGAAAGATGACATCGATTGAAATTTCAAGTGTGGCGCTAGTGGCGCCACTCAGAACTTGCAGATCAAGTTTACTTTAAATGCGTGCTTTACAGTTCGTGGGCGTTATTTAGCTACGAAACGTGACGTATTGAGTTGATGTTAGCCAAGAATGCCTTTAACAAGACGAAGAAGCCACTGTCAACAGCTCCCCGAGTTGGAACGAGGTCGCATATTCGGTCTACGAGAAGGTGGATTTTCTTTCCGCGATATTGCAGAAACACTTGGCTGGAATGTATCCACTGTGCATGATTGTTGAAAACAGTGGTCAAGGGATGGTGCTGCCTCAAGAAGACCGGGTTCCAGGCGGCCACGTGCACTCCTGAGAGGGAAGATCGCCGTATTTGGCGTACGACTGTGGCGCATTGTACTGCGTCTGCGGCAGAAATTCGAGCTGTAGTTGGTACCACAGTTACACAACGAACTGTTAGAAATCAGTTACTTCAAGGACAGCTCCGAACCAGGCGCCCTGTAGCGTGCATTCTACTGACTCCAAACCATTGCCGTTTGCGACGTCATTAATGTCAATCCAGAGCTCATTGGAGGACGGAATGGAGATCTGTTGTGTTTTCTAATGAAAAAATCTCACCCATAGACTTTCACCGGATTGTCAAGTCTGATAATATGATAAGGTAGTCTTGATCATTATATTATTTTTCACGTATTCAATTTTTTTCACGTACAGTTATGTATTTCATTTCCGAAATTGGCAACGATAACTTACTGCATTTGTATATTTTGATACCGATGCTTTAGCGGCTGTTCTGCAGTGTTTTTATATTTTTGTTGATTGAATATACAAATTTAGGGATATTTAAGATTTGGTTTCAACAGGTCTTTTATTTTTTTTATTTTGTGTGGGTGTTTATATCTAAAAAATGCCTCGACCACCAAGAAAAAAAAATGTTCGAGGAATAGGCAACAAAGTGATAGAGAGGGACAACGTAGGACAAGAGAAGAAGAAACATCTGAAGAAAGAGCTGCAAGACAAGAGCAAAACAGGATTTCAATGTCTCAATTGCGCCAACAGGAAACAAGCGAAGAAAGGTATGCCAGGCAAGCACAACACAGGATTTTGGTGTCTCAATCACGCCAACGTGAAACAAGCGAAGAAAGAGATGCCAGGCGAATGCAAAACAAGATTTCAATGTCTCAATTGCGCCAACATGAGACAAGCGAAGAAAGGGATGCAAGATTGGCACGGGCACGCATTTCTGTTGCAACTACTCGAATGAATGCTTGGATAGAAAAAGAAAATGCAGCATACAATTACAACCCATTTGTTGATTATTCTCAAGACCCTTTATGTAGCGTTGGAGCAATGTGTATGATTTGTATATATTGTGAAGCTCTGAAATGGAAAGGTGAAAGTAAAGGCATGTGCTGTAGTAGTGGTAAGGTGAAACTCTCGCCATTAACTGATCCTCCACAGCTTTTGTATAATCTGTTTTCCGGGGAATCATTTCAGTCAAATCATTTTCTGTCTAATATTAGGAGTTACAACTCATGTTTTCAAATGACATCGTTTGGAACAACAAAGCGGATAAGAGAACCTGGCTATATGCCTACATTCAAGGGAACAGATGTCATATTCGCCCCATATTGGAGCGATTTTTTTCTGACGCCAATATCATATAGGCAACGAGTACTTAACTTGCGGCAAAGTGTCGTTATTTTGCTTGATGTGGTAACCCGGACTATGTTGTTTATGCTGTTGATGTTTTCGCCAAATTGGCAACCTAAAAAAAATCGCGCCAATATGGGGCGAATATGACATCTGTGCCCATTCAAGATACAAGGACAAGTGTATCATAGAATTGGAAGCCTTCAACCGTTGCCTGATCAGGAGCCTAAATTTTTGCAGATTTACTTTGTGTCTGACAATGTGGAACAGGCTGAACTTCGTTGTAAGAACATTCCAGCAACAAATAAAAAGTTAGTGTTGCAGCTTCAACAAATGTTTGAACAAGGAAACAGATATGTAGTTGACTTTAAATCTGCTATGGAGAAAGCCAGACCTGATTACAATTTGATTATACATGCTGATAAAACACCACCTGGTGAACATGAGAGACGCTTTAATGTCCCTATGACATCAGAAGTTGCATTAATAATGTCAGGAGAGCAACACAGAAACAGAGATATTGTCTTAGAAACAAGAAGCGGTACTTTACAGAAAATTGCTGAAACTAACAGAGCATACGATTCCTTACAATATCCAATTTTATTTCCGAGAGGTGAGGATGGTTATCATTTTGAACTCCGATAGGTAAATCCCAATACTGGTGAATTTACTACTAAAAAAATTTCTGCTATGGATTTCTACTCCTACAGAATTATGATGCGTACTTCAAGTTTCAATATATTGCTTCGAGGTAAAGATTTATTCCACCAGTTTATAGTTGACATGTATGCAAAGATAGAGGCAGAAAGATTGAGGTATATTCGTTTGAATCAGAGGTCACTCAGGGTAGAAGACTATGTGCATTTGAGGGATGCTATTATGAATGATGGCAATGCTTCAGAAATTGGACAGTTAATAATTTTACCTTCAACTTTTACTGGTGGACCACGATACATGCAAGAAAGGACACAAGATGCAATGACGTACGTAAGGAATTATGGTCGTCCTGATCTTTTTATCACATTCACCTGCAATCCTCTTGGCCAGAGATAAAAAATGAGCTGTTCATGGGACAAAAACCACAAGACCGTCATGACTTGTTGGCCAGAGTTTTTCACTTAAAACTGAAGACACTAATGAATCTAATACATTATAAAGGTCACATTTTTGGAAAATCAAGATGCTTTATCTATACTGTGGAATGTCAAAAACGTGGATTGCTACATGCTCACATTCTGGTATGGCTTCAAGACCCATTACACGTACACAGAGTTGACAGTTTTATAAGTGCTGAAATTCCAAATCCTGATGATGACCGTCATTTATTTAATGTTGTCAAAACGTAGATGGTGCATGGACCCTGTGGTAGTTTAAATCTACATTCTACTTGCATGAAAGATGGAACATGCACTAAAAGATATCCACGTCCATTTTTAAAAGAAACACAGACAGGAAAAGATGGGTATCCATCATATCGACGACAAAGCCCACAGGATGGCGGTTTTACAGTCAATATAACAGTTCGGGGTTCACCTGTTGTAATAGATAATACATGGATTGTGCCGTATTGTCCAATATTATCCAGAATTTTTAATGCCCACATTAATGTAGAGTTTTGCAATTCTGTAAAATCCATAAAATACATCTGTAAATATGTCAATAAAGGATCAGACATGGCCATTTATGAAATCACCAGCACTAATGCTAATGATTATGATGAGGCTACGCAATATGAAATGGGAAGATACATAAACAGCAATGAAGCAGTTTGGAGAATACTTGATTTTAACGTCACCCAGCAGTAATGCACTTAGGTGTTCATCTTGAAAATGGACAGAGGATCTATTTCACAATTGAAAATGCAACAGAACGTGCACAAAATCCTCCACAAACAACCCTTATGGCCTTTTTCAAGCTTTCTACCGAAGATGAGTTTGCTTGCACTTTGTTGTACCATCAAGTGCCAAGGTATTACACATGGAATAAAGATAACAAGAAATGGAAACTCCGCAGTAACGGACAAAATGTACCAAACTTCCCAGGAATAAAGTCCACCGATGCACTTGGACGAGTATACACGGTGCATCCAAACAATTCTGAATGCTTTCATCTGAGATTGCTGCTACATGAAGTTCGAGGCCCAACATCTTTTGAATATCTCAGAACAGTTGACAATAGGCTTTGTGAAACATACAAAGAAGTTTGCCATCTGAGAGGACTTCTTGAAAATGATGAAAACTGGAACAAGACTTTAGAAGAAGCAGCTGCCACTCGATTTCCAAAGATGTTACGTAACCTTTTTGCAGTTATGCTTATATCATGTAACATGTCCAATCGTTTACAATTAGGGGAGAACCATAAAGAAAATCTTTCTGAAGATATACTTCACCAAGTTCAACTACAACAGAATAATACAGATATTAGTTACAATCAGACTATTTTCAATAAGACTCTCATAATGATCGAGAACAAGATTCAGTCATTAGGTGGTAAGTATTTACAAACTTATGGCTTACCAGAACCTTCACGAGAACAAGAATTAAGCTTAAATAATGAATTCCTTGCAGAATTATCTTACGATGTGCATAAACTTAAAAAATATTTGAAAGAAAATGAACTGAAATTGGTTCAAGATAAAAAAGAAGCATATGACAAAGTTATGAATGCAGTGTCTAACATTCATGGTGGTATATATTTCTTGGATGCTCCGGGTGGAACTGGAAAAACATTTCTTATTAACCTGCTTTTGGCAAAAGTGCGACTTAGGAAAGAAATTGCTCTAGCAGTCGCTTTATCTGGTATTGCTGCTACACTATTGACAAGAGGACGAACTGCTCACTCTGCTTTAAAATTACCACTAAATCTAGCAAGCACAGAGACACCAACTTGCAACATTTCAAGGGGATCAAACAAGGCAATAGTCTTGCAGAAATGCAAATTAATTATCTGGGATGAGTGTACTATGTTACATAAGTCTGCTTTAGAAGCTTTGGATGTTAGTTTAAGAGATATAAGGCATAACAGTCATATCATGGCAGGCATTATTTTGGTTTTGGCTGGAGATTTTCGTCAGACACTGCCTGTGATTCCACAGGGAACAAGAACAGATGAAATGAAAGCCTGCATTAAATCATCCTATCTCTGGAACAGCATAATAAGACCAGATTAACAACAAACATGAAAGTTCATATTAACAGAGATTCTTCAGAAGAAGACTTTGTAGATAAACTTTTGCAGCTTGGTAATGGTGCCATGGTTTCTGATGAGCATGGATTTATATCAGCAAAAGATATTGGAAGATGTGTTTTGTCACTTAATGAGTTGAAACAAGCAGTGTTCCCTGATTTAATTCAGCAGTATAGGAATCCTCAATGGCTCAGTGAACGTGCAATTCTTGCTCCAAAAAATGATGCTGTAAATTCTACAAACAAAGAATTGCCAGGTATAATTCATGTTTACAAATCATTTGATACAACATGTGATGCAGAACAAGTGCTGAACTATCCAACAGAATTTTTGAATTCCCTTGAACTACCTGGTATACCTTCACACATTTTAGAGTTGAAAATTGGTGCACCAATTGTGCTTCTTAGAAATCTGGATCCACCATCTTTGTGTAATGGAACAAGACTTATTATTAAGAATTTGAAGCAAAATGTTATTGAGGCCATTATTATGTCTGGACATGCGGCAGGTGAAGGTGTCTTCCTTATGAGGATGCCAATGGTACCTACAGAAGTACCATTTGAATTTAGACGTGTACAATTCCCAATTCGACTCAGTTTTGCAATGAGCATAAATAAAGCACAAGGCCAGTCTTTAAAAGTTGTTGGACTCTATCTCCACAATCCATGTTTCTCACACGGTCAGTTATACGTTGAATGCTCTAGAGTTGGAAATAGACAACATCTTTACATTTTAGCACCTAATGGAAGACAATAAACATTGTTTATCCAGAAGCACTTGATGGTTGAAACGTGTAATGATACTGAATAAAATTTTACATTCATCAAAGGAATTAGATTTGAAACTTTTATCCAATTATAGTAAACTTTGACTTTCGTGATTTTTAACTTTTTGTGATTTTTAATGCGATTTTTACGTTTCTTCGCGATCTGCTGCAATTTTTTGACATTCCACTTTTACCTAAGGTAAATTCTCCCCTCAATTCAATGAAGTTTATTCGGATTTCGTATAGCAATTTTTGAATTTTTCAGGAATTTTGTATGTGATTTTTAGTGTAATTTAGCGATTTGCTGCAATTTTTCCACATTAGTGAAAGGAATTAATTTTCAATCTTCGAACACAATATATAATTTTTTTCTTTCCGAAATTTGTGCAGCGATTTAAAATTTTCTCGCGATACCTTACTGCACTGTAAAAAAAAAAAAAAAAAAAAACGGACTAAAAAACGGAAATACTACTGGCAATCTAGACGCCAGTACTATTTCCGTTTTTTTACGGGAATTTTTACCCATAAATTACAGAAATTTTTCTGTTTTTCTGTTTAAAAACGGAAATTTTTCTGTAATTTATGGGTAAAAATTCCCGTGTACCCGTAAAAATCCCAGTAAAAATCCCCGTAAAAATTCCCGAGTACCCGTAAAAATCCCAGTAAAAATTCCCGTAAAAATTCCAGTACTATTTCCGTTTTTTTACGGGAATTTTTACCCATAAATTACAGAAATTTTTCTGTTTTTCTGTTTAAAAACGGAAATTTTTCTGTAATTTATGGGTAAAAATTCCCGTAAATAGTACTGGCGTCTAGATTGCCAGTAGTATTTCCGTTTTTCAGTCCGTTTTTTTTACAGTGTGTGATTTTCAGAGCTTTTTCGCAATTCGAACTATCTTTTGACGCACCCGGGCCACGCCGGGCAGATTAGCTAGTAAATTAATATTTTTACATTATAATTTGATATGGCGCGGAAATGTTTTGTGTATGGATGTGACACGGACTATGTGAAAGCCAGGTAGGTAGGTAGGTAGTGGGGGGGCTTTGGGACCTATAAGCAGCACGGCTGTTGTCCCGAATGATCCATACGAACAGAAACGCCAGACACAGACAGCACTAGACACCTAACTAGAAGCAATCAATACAATGAATAAACCGTAGCGTAGAGTTACGAAAGACACTCGACGAACAGAACTTTTTGATAAAGCAACCAAATGAACGAAAACACTCATCACTCAAATCAAAACCCGCCCAACAACTCCATGTGAAAGCCAAAAAACGGAATAAAGAGCAGGGAAATAAACGCATTAAACAATTAACTTCTTTATAGGAGACGTCTTGTCAATGAATCTTCTATCCGAATTTCTGTAAATAAAAGATTGATATATATACATTACAGATAATATTTAATGAAATTTAAACTCCAAATTTGTAAATAAAATGTTTTATTCTGTTATATATTGAATAAATATTTAACAATATGAACTTTTTTAGTCAATTCTAAAAAATCAATTAGAATCTTGCTAGAGCTGCCTTCCATCGTGTTATTTTGTAAATAAAGACAATGTACATTTTCTTGTGTAATCTTTATTTAAATGTACACAGCTTTAATTTATCGAAATACCTTTATTAAATGCAATATGAAAGCATCAGCTAATTTTTTTATTTGGAAAAAAAATTTCAATAAATTGGCTTTATCCTAATAGAACAAGAAGTTATTGACGAGTTTCTTGATTATACGAAATGATTCATACGTAGTTGCTA
This sequence comes from Maratus speciosus, assembly GCA_963932465.1. NCBI lineage: Eukaryota > Metazoa > Arthropoda > Arachnida > Araneae > Salticidae > Maratus > Maratus speciosus. The sequence continues at coordinate 401,183,635 of OZ010800.1, read as the reverse complement.
ACATCTTACGCTTTTTTGTACCACAAAAATTCTACAGTAAATTTTACCTTTTTTATCATTAAAAAAGGCAAAAATTTCTCTTAAATTTTTGTCTCTCTATTCTAAAAAAAAAGTAACTACCGCTGTCACTGCCGCCGCCGGTTTTGAATTTTTTGTGACCGGAGGTCTTTCTTTGTTAATATTAAGGAAAATAATGCATACAAAAATATGAAAATCGGTAGTATTATACAGAAATGTTTGATAAACACGCTGATGTAGACAGTTTTCAAATCGAAGAATTATTTTAAGAGATATTTAATGCTAAAATTGGACAAAATCGTTCCACTAAAAAAGTTTTATAGGAGCAAAAACTATTCATGGGAATTTAATCATTTTTAGATCATTTTATACATTATAATTTCCCGGTGTGCAGAATTAATTAATTTTTTTAATTTGACTCATTTTTCGAGGTGTTATTTCTATTTTAAATACAAATTTTTAGCATTTCGAGAGATATTTATTACTTATTTTAGAAAATTGTACTAATTAAACTGTTGCCAACTGTATAAACAACGGAAACAATAATGTTTGCTTCAAATTAAAAATTTATTTACACGTGACTATTATAAATAGAAAAGATACTTTCAAATTAAAATTAAATAATTGCGTATAAAAAACAGGAACTTATTGAAAATTACGACATAAGAAGTATACACGTGAATTCTAAAAGAGAAAGGATATTGTAAAATAATAAATTCATTAACATGCGTTAGAAGTCTTAAATAGGAGAAATTACGTCATATTTACGTCACATTACAGTTATTACATAAAATGAACACAAAATAATATTGCAAAACAGTTTAAATTTAGAAATTGCGCTAGACATTTATTTGATATTTTGAGAGGATCTTTTCAATTATTTTTGTTAGGAAAGCGCAAATAATATTTCATTTCTAACAAAAGTATTTTCACGTGAATATTTAAAAGAGAAAGAATAGCTTGGTCAAAATTACGTCAGATTAAAAACGATTAATTTAAAATGCCTCATTTAAAAGAAGTTTCTTTTCGCTTTGTTAAAAAATACCAGGAGATAAAGACTCTGTTTACTTAATTCCTCTTATATTAACTTATTATTTTGAAATGTTGTTACACGTGTCTACGTCATCAGGTTATTTTTATTTCGACGTTTTATTTGTATTTTTATTAATGTTGTACTAATTTATTTGTTCTTTCGTTATTTAAAATAAAAATTTTGTCAATTTGTATAATTTGGCGAGTGGTTTGGCGATTTATATAGTTTGGCGAAATTGGTCGACTGGATAATCAAGTAGTACCGCAGCGGATTTGGCGTTAAAATTCCCCAATCAAAGAGAAATGAATAGAAATCCGTTTATAGGGAGGTCGCCACTGTTTTTTAAATTATAATTTAATCTTTCGAAATCTTTTTAAAGCCGAGCAAATTAGCGTGCATTTAGAGTCTGTGGTGTCTGGACGGGGGTTGGCGAGCGTAGCTCGTAGGGGGCCGAGCCTTCTAGTGTTACAAAAAGACGGAAGAATTGGCAGCTATGTTCATACTATACACTTGCATTAATTTTGATAAACAGTTAATTTCATTTGTATTTATTTATATTGCATTTAATATAAGAATAAAAGTACAATATTCCAACAATATATAACACATTTTCTCTTCCTTCCAAGTTCAAGTATTTATTGACAAAAAATTGAGTATTTTCAATTTGTTAAATATATTTATACTACTACTGACTCTACTGTAATTTTAAGCAAATGTAAAAGTATAAAATCTCAGCATTAACTTGATACTGTCTAAATTATTTAAAAAAAATCTGAGTACAGTAAAATTGAAAATAAAAATATTGAGTGTCTAGGACTTGTTTTAAATATGAACGAATATTTTGTGCTCCCTTTAAATACTGCAGCTGAAAAAAAAAGTTTTTACTTATTTGCAGTTTGTCAAATTTATTAGGAATATTTAAAGAATTCACAAACTCTATTCTTGTTTTCATGGTTTTTGAATAAATGAAAAAAAAATACAAATAAATCATTGCAGTATTTATTATTATTTTTTTAAAAGTTCATCTATAAATTATTTGCGAAAATTACATGCCAAATTTAGGACACAATTTTTATGTAGATACACCCGTAATTACTTTGAATAACCAAAGTACAGTGAAATTTAAAAGAAAAAATGTGTTCTAGATTTGTTTTGAACAAGAATTAATATTTGTTTAATGTTCATTTTAAATAATACAGCTGAAAAAAAAGTTAGTTTTTTAGTTATTTGCAGTTTGTCAAATTTATTATGAATATTTAATAAATTCATAAACTGAATTCTTGTTTTCATGGTTTTTAATAAAATAAAAAGTGCAAACAAAAGCATTTCTTCATTTATTTTAGTATAAAAAAAAAATTAATCTACAAAATATTTGCGAAAATTACGTGCCAAATTCAGGACAAAATTTTTATATAGATACTCTTAATTTAAATAGATCTTACTTAAAATAATATGAATACAGCAAAATTTAAAAGGGGAAAAATGTATTCTAGGTCTGTCTTGAACAAAAATTAATATGTTTTGTTCCATTTAAATAATACAGCTGATAAAAATGCTGTTATTTTCAGTTTGTAAAATGTATTATGAATAATTTACAAATTTTAAAATAGTTGGTTTTGTGATTTGTATAATAATAATAATAATAAAAACATATATGTTTTTTAATTATTATTATAAAAATCACAAAACCAACTATTTAAAAATACTCCCATTAGGGAAAAAAAGCTACTTTATATCATAATGAAGGGAACGAATATTTTTTACAACTGGATTAAACCATATCCAAGGCTGGAGTAGCACAGTTGAAGTTTTATTCCAACACAACGAAAAATGTCCAGACCAAGAATCGAACCTGGATACTTGGCGTGCCGTGCCTTATCTGTTAGGCTATTAGGACGATACCTGCCTGACATAATTCACTCTTATTTGTTGGACTTGGCTGCGAACTGCAGCGCTAGTTTCATCCGAGCTATAACTATAGCATTTACATGATGAAAGTGTGTTTTAAGGAGTTTCCGTGTTAAAAAGGGGAAAGATTTTTTCCCATTGGCCGTAATGTAACGGAAAACTTTTGACTGTTCCTGTAAATGAACTAAACATGCTACAAACTTCATTTGAAATAGGGAACGTGCTATGGCAGAGGTCACTAACATCCAAAAATTTCAGAACGATCCGAGTATATTTACTAGAGTTAGAGCGTGGACAGACGGACAGACAAACCGAAGTCATAAACACTTTTCAACTTTGTTGGAAAGTGTTAAAAAATAAGGTGCATAATATGAAAGAATACGTGGGAAGCTGAATGATGGCGTGTCATAGACCGTGCAAATTTAGAATAGCTTTATTTATTTGTTTTGAAAATGACTCTGGGTGAGTCGAAACATGTCAACGGTCGAAATAAACGTATTTTTACTGGTTTTAAAATTTTAATTTACACCTTTTAGCATTTGAAATTAATATATTATCACAAGGTGTTAATTTGCTACATATTTAAGATTATAGTTACAAAATGCGTCTACACTATGTGATTACATGGTATAGAAGTGAAAGAAAAGAGAGAATGCATAAAAAAATCAGCGGCTGTTTCATTTCATCAGTCGCGTGGTACAGTCGTGGAAAAAAAAAGTAAAAACCCCCTACTAACTCCTCAACAAATCATCATAGAAGGAAGTTACTGGTACCGAACGATTGGAAATAAAGTCTACTTTTAAATGATGTATATAAAATTTTCTTAGGGGGTCATCTACATATTAAAACGAATCCTAACTTCATTTTTTTCAATGGCAATACCCAATTTTAACGAGATATTTCAAATCTTCGGTTCAAACTATGCCTAGACACCAAATTTCAAGTCATTTAAATGATAAGTTTTTGAATTATAAACATTCAAAATTTAGTGCTTCTAATGTTAAATTATATTTTCATATTTTTATTTATATCTCCCGAAATTATGCTCCTAATGTGCTAATTTTTTTTGTGGTAATAATACTAATACACCCAAACATAAATAAGCTGAATTTGCAATTTTTATAATTTTATGATATGAATTATGAATTATGAAATTAATATTCGAAAAAATTATGAATTGCAACCTACAATTTTTTTGATGGATTTAGATTTATTAAGTCCTGCTTTATGGAAATTAAAAAAATTCACATTTTTCTTCCAAGTAGTTTTCAAATTATGCTTAAAAAACGGCAAAATGATGGTTTAAGGGGCCGTCTATGATGGAAGTGAGTAGACATTTTGAAATTTATTCTGCCGTACTGTAATCTAACACGCTTCATTGATTCCTTGAGTGGCGCTTAAGGTGCCTTGATCAAGGAAGCGGCTCTCTCAGTTAACAATCCAGTACGGAACTTCAATTTGGATACAGCCCTTAAAATACGCTCGTTTTAAAATAATTAATTTCTCGGAAACTTATGGTACGAATTGCATAAAAATTCGTTTTTAGGCTAATTGAAGAGTGTAGAGTTCATTTATGCTGTCAGAATTGGGTACTGCTATTGAAAAAAACAAAGTTATGGTTCGTTTTAATATGTAGATGTCCCCTTAAACAAATTTTATATACATCATTTAAAAGTAGACTTTATTTCCAATCGTTCGGTACCAGTAACTTTCTTCTACGATAATTTGTTGAGGAGTTAGTAGGGGTGTTTACTTTTTTTTTTCCACGACTGTACATGTATTGCAAGATCTTTGGTAACAGTTTTTTAATGAATAATCTTTTATTTATGATATAAAAAACTGTTGAAACCAGAGAGAAAAGTAAAGCTTGAACTAAAAAAGTTACAGTAAAAAATTGACTATAACTATTTTACACCATCTGACTCTATTAGTCAGATAAGATAAAATTTATTAATTCGTAATTCTTTTTTATAATGCAATGCTATATCATTCTTTAAAAAATGCAAACACGTCATTGTGACCCATCTTGTAGTTAACTGATAAAAACCTATTAGAAAAAAACCACTCTTCATTTTTTATTTATAATTTATTTTCTACTATTTAGCCATTAAAATGTTTCATTCTTGCACTTTCACGGCCATTTGACCTATTTTGGCGAGCGATTATTGGCACATCAATAAATCATTGTTGTTAAGCGAATATTTGGCGATTTATCCCCTGTGGCAAACTCATGGAAAAATGCCTTAAAATTAATTTATAATTAAAATTTAAAAATACTATAATGTTGTATTGTCATCGGAAAAACATCTAAAAGTAATTTTTATAATTCTAGCTTATCAGAAAGTAGATTAAAAATCTATTACAAAATCCCATCTGTCAAAATTCCAACATGTATTAGTGCAACAAAAATGTGCAAACTAGAAAACAGAATTTTGAACTTTTTCAGAATTTAATGTCACCCCCGATGAAAAGAAAATATATGCCGGGCGTCTTAAAAAGGACTGACTGATTTTAAAACTCAATAACTTGCAAAGAATGACAAATATTTAAAAATTTCTTGCAAAAGCGTTATGTATGATGTCAAGAGTTTTTTTTACTGTGATTCTCGAATTTAGTTCGAATTACAAACAATAGATGGCGCTGCGAGCAATATGTGCTAAATCCAGGCTCGATTTTTGATACTTCGGGACCCACTCAATATATCTTAATATCCTTTTTTGGCATGGGAGAAGAGAAAGGCCAAAAAATCCAGCTTGAATTTAGCGCCTATTACTTGCTGCGCCATCTATTGTTTGTAATTTGAACTAGATTCGAGAATCACGGTTAAGGGGTCTTGTACCTTTTAAACGCGTCGAACATTAACGAAAAACTTCAAAGTTTGAATTAGTCAATCTTCAAAGCCTTTTTATGTATAAACATGAAATTTTGGATATTGATTAAACAGATTGTGCTTTGTAATATGCTACCATTAAAAATTTATTAACCCTTTACAGAATTTGTGTATTGTTGAAAACAAAATAGCTCTTTTTTTACCCCATAAGTCATTGCGCGCATGATATCATGAAAAAGTATGTATGGATTGGCATGGAATTTGGTAAAGATACTAAACATATATGTGTGTTTAAAATGATCCACTCTTAGGCTAAAATTATTTCATTAACTATATAAAAAAATATTTTCGTAAAAAAAAATAAATAAAAAATTTGCATTTTTAATGAATAAAAATAGTCATAACTAAAAATATTACCATTGTAAATACTTAAAAGTAGATCATTTTAAACACACATATTTGTTTAGTATATTTACCAAATTTCATGACAATCCATGCATACTTTCTCAAGATATCATGCGCGCAATGACTTATGGGGTAAGAAAAAGAGCTATTTTGATTTCAACAATACACAAATTCTGTAAAGGGTTAATAAATTTCTGTTGGTAGTATATTACAAAGCACAATCTGTTTAATCAATATCCAAAATTTCATGTTTATACATTAAAAGGTTTTGAAGATAGACTAATTCAAACTTTGAAAATTTTCGTTAATTTTCGACGCGTTTAAAAGGTACAAGACCCCTTAAAAAAAAAAAAAAAAAACAAGAAAAAAAAAAAACTCCTGACATCATACAAAACTCTCCTGCAAGAATTTTTAAATATCTGTCACCGTTTGCGAGTAATTGCATTTTAAAATTAGTCAGTCCTTTTTAGGACACCCGGTATATATATGGATAGTACAAAGCATAATTCAGTTTGAAGACCCAAGACACACTCTTTTATTTTATATAAAAAGACGTCATTCGCATCCGCCGAAGATTTCCATATTTACGATTTAGTCTTAAACAACATCTACAGAAAAGTATGCATAGGACGTCACTATCGCGGAATAATACACAAATCCAGCAAAAAAAGCGATGTCGTCATTCAAGAAACTCGACAAAAAAAGGATAAAATGATATAATGTTTCATATGTTAGTAACATTATTATGGATACATAAAATTAAATATAGTTTACAATAGCTGGATGTTTTATCAGAAATCATTCATTTATATTTTTTCAACACAGCACGTATTTTAATTACAATTTTGTTCAGTTGTTATGAGAAAATGGTAACCAAAAGATATATTAATCTACTATTTTCCAATTATTTTTCCTTTACTTTCTACAGAAATGGCATTCTTCAGTTGCCAAAAAAAAAAAAAAAAATTGTTAAAATCTACTTAAAAATTAATATCCTAAAAATAAATTAAGATGCAGTTTTCAAACAAATTGCATTTAAAAGTACATTTTTTTTCTCTATATGACGGTATAAAATTTGAAAATGTACGATGCTTAGGAGTTAAAAAAATTGCAGTAGAGATTATCCTGTACAATGATACATCTGCTTTGTTTTACGGCTGGCTTATTTAACGGAACGTTATTTTTTGGAGACGACATTTTAATTGCTGGACGAAAGAAATGGCATAACCAAAAATAGCACAGCGTCTGATAAGCTTCAGTATTCCTTGAGTTGAAAGGGTTTCTTTTCTGGCCTTAAGGGGACACAGTACCTTTTAAACTACTTTTTCAATTTTGAATAACACTGTAATACACTTAAATATAATGTCACTACAGATATTAGGTACTATAAAGCAAATATCATTTCATATAATTAAAAAAAAATCTTGCAGAACAGCCTATTTAACTAAAATTTAAATTTTAAAAAAATTAAAAAAATGTTTTTAAATCCCTACTACTTTTTTAAATATGAATATTTCTGCTTTAAATTTTTTTTCCATAATCCTAAAAACATACTACATAAAATTATGCATGGATTTAACATTCAAGGTTATAGTTATTTTTTTTAAGAATTTTAATTATTTTTACTTGATTTTTTACTATACAAAAGAGAAAAAGATTGATATTAAATGTAATATCCCATACATATAAAAATCCATGCACAGTTTTATCTAGTATAATCTAAGGAATATGGAAAAAAATTTGAAGCAAAAATATTCATATTTAAAAAAGTAGTAGGGATTTAAAAACATTTTTTTAATTTTTTTAAAATTTAAATTTTAGTTAAATAGGCTGTTCTACAAGATTTTTTTTTTTGAAATTATATGAAATTATATTTGCTTTATAGTACTTCATACCGGGTGTCCCAAAAAGGACTGACTGATTTTAAAATTCAATAACTTGCAAACGGTGACAGATATTTAAAAAATTCTTGCAGGAGGGTTATGCATAAGGTCAAAAGTTTTTTTACAGTGATTTTCAATTTTAGTTCGAATTACAAACAATAGATGGCGCTGCGATCAATAGACGCTGAATTCAGGTTCGATTTTTGGTACTTCGTGGCCCGGATAATACATTTCCATCTCCTTTTTCAGCATGGAACAAGAGAAAGGACCAGAAATCGAGCCTGTATTTAGCGACTATTGCTTACAGCGCCATCTATTGTTTATAATTCGAACTAAAATCGAAAATCACTGTAATAAAACTTTTGACCTTATGCAGAACCCTCCTGCAAGAGTTTTTTAAATATCTGTCACCGTTTGCAAATTATTGAATTTTAAAATCAGTCAGTCCTTTTTGGGACACCCGGTATCTGTAGTGACATTATATTTAAGTATATTACAGTATTATTCAAAATCGAAAAAGTAGTTTAAAAGGTACCGTGTCCCCTTAAGCCCTTTATCCGGACGAAGTTTTTCAGAGTTTCAGTTGTTGATCCATCATTCACATAGAAAGCTTAATAAAGAATGCTTGATCCAGTAATGATAGCTTGCTATCGGTAACGAATGATGATTTAACGTGTCGGATATTTTATTGAGGACCTGTTTTACATAAATGTATTTTAGACATTGAATGTCAGCACCCACCATTGGTGATTGTTGCGATTTGGATTTTACCACAGTAGTAGACACAGTAGTTACCACAATAGTTGAAAAGTTTTAATGAATTCTGTTTGTCTGTCGATCTCTAACTTGCATAAATATACTTTGATTGCCATGTAAGTGATATACGTTATTGAGGCTTAACATAGCATGTTCGGTATTGAAAATGAAGAGTGTCGCGTTTAGAGTTGATTTACAGGGACACTCAAAATAATTCCGTTACATAGTGGTTTATGGAAAAATATCGTTTGAAATGTATTTTAATAACGTTAATCTATTATACTGAAATTGATATGCGTTACTGAGATGCACTACAAGAAGCTTACTCTCGAATATGGTGCGCATAGCATTTTATTGTTCATTTACAGGGACACGTAAAATAATTCGGTACCGTTCTGTTTATGTGCAGTAATTGCTGGAAATGCATTTACAGATGTGGCATGAGCTATTAAATTTAATTAATTTGTAACATATTACTTGGTGTGTATAAATTCTACAAATCATATACAGGACTGCACAAAAGAATTCTAGTATTTCCGTTTATTGACAAATTCGGCAATTGCTGTAATTGGGTTTTCAAATGTGTTATGCGTTTTTCAAATGATTTTTTAGATATTAATTTTCACCTTATTAAACGTGGAAGTTTTGGTACAATAGTCAGAATACGTTGGTAAATACGTTTCATAATCTATGCTTGCATAATCGTTTCATAATCTAAGCATGATTTTTTTTCTTGCTTGAAAGTAAAACAAGTGAACTCTACCTGGTATCATTCGTGTAAACTGCAATTAAGTTTTGTATCATGTTCGTTGAAATTTTTTTTTTAATTTTTTGAAACGAACATTTGAATTATCCGGTAACACACATTGGGTCGCCACTCAGCTATTACTTTGTAATTAGTTTTTTTTTAAATTTCAAACTATAATAACTGCAATAATGAAGGCTTTTTAAATTATGTTGAAAAGAATTTTAAAAATAATGATAACGTAATTAGATTCTTATTGATTTCGATGTTTGCTATTACATGGAAAACATTTTTAAATTCTACTTTTAAAATTTCTACCCAATCATCGATTATATTTGTAATAACATTAATTCCCATCACTGATGACAGTAAATCGTTTTGATATTTTAAAAATGTATGGCATAATAAGAGTTTAAACAAATTTATCAATAACCACTTAGTGTATTAGGATCACGCTTTCAATAGAAGTTTGACACTTTTTCAATTTATCTTTTATGATTGTTTTTCGTTAAAGTAGCGTTTTATTCTATAACATTTTTATAAACGATGAAATTTATCTTAGTCGAGAATTTGATTTTCGGAAACTAGATATGAATTTAAGTAGTCTAAATTTGAAGAGACGTACACTGTTAAAAATTTTTATTGAGCACTTCACCAAAATATGCTACCAAAAATTTTATCACCATAAGATGGAGAAACCTTATTCCTACATTTCACGTTCCGATTAAACCTTAAACTTATGCATATTGAACTTTGAATTGTTAAAATATTAAACTATTATTTGGTAAAATCTTAAATAATAAACTTGTAAAATGTTGCACCATTAAATGGCTACAGCTCCCTTTTTAGAACCAAGAGTTAATCACATAGGAATCTCTGTTTGAAATGAACTACTGAAAACTACAGACGTCTACGTCTGACCGAAGATTCGAACGTCACACTTCTCGACGGATAACCAACGATCTCACCATTATACAGGCTGAATGATATCAGCGGGATCCGAAGTATCATTGTAAGAGTGCATAAAATTATTTGTTCTTTTTTGTTGCTAAATAGTGTCATAGCATGGTGATAAGCTGAACCATCATTGAAAATTGACCACATTCAGGAATTGTGGAAAATCTCTGACTTTTTGCACTATCAAAAGGTTTAACTTTAAACGGATTTTTTTTAACATAATGATTAATACGCTACATATTTTGTTTAAAAAAATTACTGAAATGAAGAACAATGGACCAAAAAATCTGAATATAAGACTTTCTAACATTGTACGAAATAATACAGATTTTCCACGACGTGAGAGACAGAAAACAATAAACGAAGTTGCAGATAACTTTTCACCTTTTAATGTTTACTTATGGCTTCATTTTATAGGTTTCACAAGGAAAGTTCAACTTTCATGTAAGAGTCTCGGAATATTATCAATATCTATCGTATTGACTTTGGTAAGTGACGGCTTTACTGTGGCAATCATAATTTCAAAACTTTTACAATTAAATGAAAATACACGAAACAGAAAACGTATGCTTATATTAGTTGTCGAAATTGGTGAGTTATATTTGAGAATTTTATTGATGATAAAACGCAGAAAATTGCTGTCAGTTATCGAAAAGGTAGCTGACATTTATGCAGCTGATTCGAAAAAAAATATGATCAGGATCAAAAGAACAATAATCATACTTTTACTTATGAATGATTTTTATTTCATCGTTCAGACAGTTTTAGATTTTTCAGATCCCAGATTTCACACACATCCCTACACAGGAAATTCATTCTCTGTTTATTTTAGAATATGGAATTACTCCTCTATACTGTTTTACATCTGCCATCATGTGCATTACTTTAATATGCTTTCTCCGTTTGTTGTGATATACTTTAGTTGTATTTGCAATGTACTGAAGCACACTTTGATAAACTTTAAAAAGAAGCTAATTACTCGAAATGTTGATATGGATTCGTTGTCTGTTCACTACAACAAAATCACCAAAATGATCTCCTTAGTAAATGATGTTCTGCATAACATGTTAGCGACAACTTTATTTATTTTGATTTTCTGGATGTTTTACGGGTCATACATTGTTGTTTTCACACAGGAAGATTCAATGCATAAGCGTATAGCAAAATTTATGCTTTTTATAGCAAATTTTACACAGTTTTGCAGCGTCTGTATGTTCGGGTCTTCAGTGATAGAGGCAGTTAATGATGTCAACAATTTTATCTTAGACTTACCGTTTCACATTTCTCAAAATGAAAATCTTCCTTTTTTGTTGAAAGCTAACCGAAAATTCGAGGGCTTCACACTATTTGGAGGTATTGTAATTAACAAAATTTTGATTCTATCAGCATTAGGCTGTTTACTTACTTACGGAATTTTAATTGCTACGCTTAGAGTATAAAATTCAATTAAGAGAGGCTATCAGCTGTCATGTTTTTAGCGTAGCTAAGAATAATTTCGAATACACACACACATAGACACACACACACACACAAAAAAAAATTGACCTGAGCAAAAAAAAAAAAAAAAAAAGAATTTAACAAATTACAACGACCATTTGGAAAATTATTTTTTCAAAGACTAAAATTTAAGACATAAAAAATCGCTCGGAGTTGATCATACTTTACGTACGCCATGAATTAAACATTAATAGTGTTATTAGACGTAAAAATTGCAAGATTTCCTGAAACTTACGTATTATCCACCTGATACTTACGTATTATCCAAGCATTTCATTGACTGTTCGGGAAAAGGCTTTTCCATCTTCAGATTTAAAAGAAATCTGACGACCCATTTTAAATTAAGTTTCATTCTTAAACTTCTAAACATCCCACACTATTACCTTTTACACCGTCGTAGAGAGAAAAAAATGTACTTTTAAATGCAATTTGTTTTAAAGCTATATCTCAATTTGTTTCTGAGTTATTAATTTTTTTTGAAGTTTTTATTACTTTTTTGTCATAGTGGCAAAAGAAGGTATCCATCTCTGTTGAAAGTAAAGGGAAATACAGATTACTGTATAGACCAATCAGAAAACGAATAAAATTCGGATTCAACCAATAGAAAGCTTCAGATATGCTTTTGATTTCCTACCCTGACGAAGACAATAACCATTTTCCCAAATGGTTAAAAAAAACTCTATAAGAGTACCTCCTCATAGCAGACTCCAGCCTGAATATTGAAAAGGCATATGGTAAGTGGGAGATCTTAAAACGTTGGTGAAATTTTAAGTTAAAAAATATTCTTGACAGTAATAAGCAAATAATTAAATAAGCAATTAAATTTAAAAAATCAAAAAACCCAATTGCGTAAAAAGCGAACTAATTATTTCTTATCAATCTGAAACTACTTTTTATATTACTTACTTATTTTTTTTTCCTTCACTTGTATTGATGACTTTTAAGTTGTGTTTCATTGTTAGTTCCTATCTATAAACATTGTTTTGCTGAGGCCTATAGATGTCTATGAAAGTTACAGTTGCGGTAAAGCTAGAGATCCTACCTATACATCTTCCAAGTTGCGTAATATTTAAACGGAGCTTCTGACTGTAAAATAGTAATGAAACATCGTCTTCATTTTGAAAGACATATCCAATGATATGCCACTCAATAGGGTGCGTAAAAGTTTTTTTTCGTCTCTACCGCCATTTTGTATTTTACGGCCGTCATTTTGAATTTATAAAAACAAATCCTAGCCTATAACCATTGGACGGTTAAGACGAATCGATAGAGACATCAGTCATTAAAATCCATCCAGCCGATGGGATGTTTTGAGGGTATAAAGAAATCAGTGGCGTGGCGTGAAAATTTTCGGTGGTCATCGCAATTATTTAAGTTTGTGGTAAAAAATTATTAACTCTAAAATTCAATGGTTGAATGTTCAAAAAAGAAACTTTAAATCTTACCTTCACTTATACATGAACTCCAAATTCTGCTAAAACTGGATCGTAGAGTTTTAAAAGCTTATTAAGAGTTTTAAAATATTGCTTGGTTATCGCCGCATCCAGCGATGACCGGACGCCACGCCACTGAAAGAAATCCCCATACCCAGATACGCGTGAAACACATAACCCTTCTTGGCAGTCGGGAAAAATAGGACAAATGCGTGAAGGACACGCAATCCAAAGGTTCGCACTATTATGAAATATTACCGTAAAGTTTGGTAAGTACTTAGTTTTTTTCAGAATTACTGAACAATTCCGTTACAATACATTAATTTAGCGTGGGTCCTCGATCGTAGATAATTCACCACTTTGATTTACACTTGGCAGATAGACGGACAGTACAGTTTGCCACTTAATAAATCCACATACAATTATGAATTAATGATCTTTGGGGTTTGTACTTTTCATGTACTATAAGACCTTTCTTCTTGCCAAGTTTCAAGATCTTACGTCAACGGTCTCTCAAACATATATGTACTGTACACTGGTTATCAAAAATTAAGGAAAAGTCACAAAATGCCAATTTTTAAATACGGGAATACTCAATAGGAAGTAATATAATTCGAATAATTACTATTCCTGCCGAACAGCTAGTCCATATAACATCTCATTCTGGTCACACATGGTCACAAGAGTCACAGTCACTACGGCGAAACAAAAAATAGGAAATTCCATACGTCTCTTTTATGAGTCTCAAATGACTACTATATGTGACTCCACTGACAGGTCACTGTGACTGCTGCTTTGTGGCGAGTCACCAGCTGGCTTTACAATGTCATTTTAGTGAGACTCTCGTCTGACTCTCATCTGGAGACTCAATTTCAAAGTCATTGTGAACGTTGCATTATGATAAATCACCAAATAATGTCAAATTAAAGTCACATGGTGACTTTTCACCGCTTTTCACAGTGGTGACTTTACAGTAGGGTCTCTGTCACCATTTGACAAAGTCATGTGACAGAAAGTCACCATGTGACTTTAATGTGACATTATTTGGTGATTTATCATAATGCAACATGCACAATGACTTTGAAATTGAATCTCCAGATGAGAGTCACACGAGAGTCTCAATGAAACGACATTGCAAAGTCACCTGGTGACTCTCCACAAAGCAGCAGTCACAGTGACCTGTCAATGGAGTCACATATAGTAGTCATTTGAGACTCATAAAAGAGACGTATGGAATTTCCTATTTTTTGTTTCGCCGTAGTGACTGTGACTCTTGTGACCATGTGTGACCTGAATGAGATGTTATATGGACTAGCTGTTCTGCAGAGATAGTAATTATTCAAATTATATTACTTCCTTTTGAGAATTCGCGTATTTAAAAATTAGCATTTTGTGACTTTTCCTTAATTTTTGATAACCAGTGTATATACGTTTTGAGAGTGAGTTTGTATGAAAGAAAAATATTGTTTTAAGGCCGTAATATTTTATTGCATTCAGTTAGAAACTCAAAATTTTCACAAAGCAATGGGACCGTGTGCCTTATTATTTGACTAGTACTTTCAACTAGGTACATTTAGTCGTTCTAAAAAAAGAAAAAAAATGGTCTGTACAAACAGACAAAGTTATCCTATAAGTGTTTCGTTTTTTCGTTTTGAGGTGCATAATACTACAAATATACTAAACAAAATCGTCATTCTGAAAAATGAAGAAAGTTCGTCAAATTTCGCTGAAAAGAACGGGGAGATATTTTCAAAAATATGCTGATATTTTTCTAACACATCAACAAATGTAATCATATTATCCAGCATAGTTGGCTTCTTTTTGACATACGCAAACCAATTTGAAAGGGATATCTCCTTATGCGGAAGGTAGAAATCAGAGTGCACTCCAGGATTTACAGCGGCGTGCAAAAAGATAGGAATGACAAAGAAACAAAGAAATCAGCTCATGTTTGCAATGAAAATGCGCAAATCTTTGTTTTTAATATTAAATACATAATATTCCAATTAATATTGGAGCAATAGTTTAAAAGAGAATGCATTTCTATTTTAAAATATGTACTTTGCTAATTCTATTCTGAAGCAAAATTACAAGAACGCAGTAAATATTTCGAAACTGCAGCTTGGGATTAGTGAATATTTTCGTGTATCATTTAACAAAGAATTTAAAAGAGATTCTGAGCACATTCGTTTAGTTCAGAAAACTTTTGACGATGTGAGGCGAAAATGCTTTCTGACTTCAAAAGAGGGCAAACATTTCCTTATAAGAACATCGGAATGTAACTTCAAAGAATTGCTGATAAAGCTAAACGGTCAAAGACTGACATTTTTAATTTCTTACAGAATTTAACTGTTTATGGTACTGCAAAAGTACAGGAAGGTCGAGAATTCTTTTGAAACGATTCAAAAGTTTGACTGTTCGCATTCTCGTAAGCAAAGTAAATTGGAAGCCAGATACAGACGCCAGCGTCGGTGTGGACTATACGAAGAGCAACTATATGGACGGAAATCATTAAATATGTTACACCGCGGCGGTATCCACGTATAACATCTGGCCATAAAAAAGGTCTGCATTTAGTTTACATAGAAACGTCTGAAGCAACAAACGAATTGTTCTAAAATTATTTTCAGTCATGAAAAGAAGTTTAATTTTAATGGTTCGGATGGTGTGCATTCATATTGGCATGATATTCGAAAAGAAAAGGAAGTTTTTTCCACCCGTCTACTAGGTGGGGGATCCCTAAAGGTTTGGACTGTTTTATCCTAGGGAGCTAAGTTTAGAATTGCTGTTCCAGAAAGACGACAAAATAGACATATAGACACTATAGACACACAAAATAGACACTATACTCACATGTTAGAATGTCATTTGTTGAAGCAGGATTAAAATAATGCCGGACTTATCGATATTTTTCAACAAGACAATGTCTTCAATTCTCTCTGCAGAAGACATGATGGTTTGATGACATTGAGTGGAAGAAGATGTTATGTAACAAAAATTACAATTCGAGAAAATTTAAGTGAAAGTTTTTTGTTGTAATTTAGTTATTTATTTAGTTCTTTCTTAGTAGCATATATTTGAATGTTAATGGGTGATACTAAACTCTCCCAGAAAAAAAGAATATTAACATTTAATTATTCAATATTAAAAATTATTTTCACCATTTAAATTAGTAAGTATAAAAATATTAAATATTAAAAGGTATTGTCTCATTTCTTCAATACTAAGTAGGAGTTCAGTATTTCAGTTTTACCGTATGATATAATACCTCATAACGCTTTCATCCATAAAATAAAACAAGTAATATAAAAATTTTGTTTTTAAGTCAATTCCTACTTAGGTCATCAAAGAAAAATTTAATATAATCCCTTAAGCTAATATTAGTTTTTGTTGCATTAAAATATCTCAATTTGTTGATTTTCTATAAGCAAGTAGGTTTACAATGGAACTCTATGGAAATTTGCCGAAATATTAGAGATATCGCCAAGTTGGCGACAAACTTGGCAGCATTTGGCGACAGAACACGATCCCCCCTATGGTAAACCCTCTTATATACACTGGCCTCCAAAAGTTAAGGTACAGGGACTGAATGCTTTTGATTGCACACGTTTTGTCGAATATCTACCAACATTATTGGCGAATTATTCTTGAATTTATAGGATGTAATGAACCTGTTTGATTTTATATTTCTCGGTGAAGATTTATCGGGGGGTACAATTAGGGGGTTAATAATAAATTTAATAATAAAATAAGATTTGCGATCACCTATATAACAGAAAAGGCTGGAAATAGTTTGTCACTGTGGTAAATGACTATTTGGATCCTGTTCAACGTTTGTATGCATTTGTGTAAGCATAGCATTTATATTCGTGAAGATGTTAACGTTTTTGTGAAAAATTCATAAGTTTTTTGTTTATAGCATACTGAGTTTTCAACCAAATTTAACACAACTTTCCGAAAATTTGCCAAAGAATAGTAACAACAGTATACTGCAATTAAAACATGAATATATTGAATATTTGATGAGATATGAGCATTTGTATGAGATAATTTTTAACTGCGCATGCGCGGAAGATTTCAAAAGTTTTATTTCATAATTTGGTAGTTAGCTATTTAGGGCAACTTCTGTAAAAAGTTCAGTCAAATGTTGTGAAAACTTAGAAAGATATAGTGAGCTGATTGGAAAGTTGTGGAAAATCCCTTATAATAAAGCTATTTTTAGGAAGCAACTCACTATATCGACCCTATCTTTGTGAATTTTCGCGATATTTGACTGGACTTTTTATATAAGTTGCCCTAAATAGCTGACTACCAAATTATATAATACAAATTTCAGGATCTTCCACGCATGCGCGTTAAAAATTATTTCATACAAATGCCCATATCTCATCAAATATTCAATATATTCATGTTTTAATTGCAGTACACTATTGCTACGGTTCTTTGTCAGGATTTTGGAAAGTTGTGTTAAATTTGGTTGAAAACTCTGTATGCTATAAACAAAAAACTTTTGAATTTTTCACAAAAACGTTAACATCTTATCGAATATGAGTGCTATGCTTACACAAATGCACTCACACGTTAAACAGAACCCAAATAGTCATTTACCACAGTGACAAACCATTTCCAGCCTTTTCTGTTACATAAGTGATCGCAAATATTATTTTATTATTAAATTTATTATTAGCCCCCTAATTGTACCCCCCGATAAATCTTTACCGAGAAATATATAATCAAACATGTTCTTTACATCCTAGAAGTTCAAGAACAATTCGCCAATAATGTTGGTAGATATTCGACAAAACGTGTGCAATCGAAAGCATCCAGTCCTTGTACCTTAACTTTTGGAGACCAGTGTATATGAAGATGCATTAAATGCTGTTCAATAACCAATGGCCGCCATTTTGTCTCCCATATAAAACTAAAATTAATTAATTAAAATTTAATTAATGAATTAACATTTGAAAAAACTGTATTAACATCAATTATCATCTAGTCCAAGTTTAAAAAAATTTATTTCAACTTGATAGGATGAATAATAAGTATTTTATTAACGATTGAAAATTTGAACAAGATATATATATATAGGGAGAGTGTGAACTAATAGTAGGAATTGAACAATATTTGAGAAAATGTATCATAGCATGTTCTTCCACTAAGTCTTCAATTACATTCTCACAACTGATTGGTTGGTCAATAGTCCGGACCAAAATTCCATGGAGAACGTTTTAGGTAATTATAGTACGTAATATCTACCGAAAAATAGTCAAATGGCCCAATATACTTAGAATGCAGAATGAAAATAATCCATTTGTGAAGCAGGGCGTGATTTGTAACCTCGTCAAGTTCGAAACCTTGTATTTTATTAAACTGTATTCCACAACCCTGAAATTATTAAACATAAAAGAAGCATAATTGACATTTAATATTTCGATGAATAAAAAAAATCTTTTCTCAAATTATTACATTGTAATAATAATAATTGTTTATAATATTTTCTTTGTGTGTATATTTAGATTTATAAAATCCATTTATATGGTTTATATTTGGAATAATATGATTATATTTATTATATAGTCAATTAAATGATCGTTCCTATCATTTTGTCCCCCCCCCCCCCCAATGCAGAGTAAAGATCTTTATATCCCTCCACACATACAGAATAGATGAAATTATGTGAAATTTATAGAGATATGAGGTGGAGGATCCATGATTGATAAAAAAACAAAATGAATTCTGAGATGGTATAAAGTATCCTGTGATAAATTAGAACGTATTTAATAGCATAGTTTACTTTATATTTATCTATTACCCTTATCTTTTCCGGAGAACGGCCTGTCTGGGGTGTGTCCTTGAGGTACGGGTGGCCGGTGTCGAATGTGGCAGGTGAAGGTAGCATAGCCACGAAGCCTCGCCAAATGGCAGGAGGTGTGTGTCGTCCGGAAACCAAACCCCCTCTCGGGCACTTTCCCGCTTTATGTTGTGATGCGTTACTTGGGAGTCGGGCTACAGGAACCCTGTCTACGGAGCGAAAGCCGATCCGGCGTGACTATGCGTAGGCGGGAGTTACTGCGACCGCCGGTCGAATGAGCAGCTCTCTTCTTTTCTCATAGTAAGAAGCTCACGTCTGGTGGGGACGCAAATCGTTGAAATATGCACATCTGGCTGGAGTCGAGAGCTGCTATTGTGGCTTTGAGCTTGTCTAGTGGTATTGAGAATCGATGAACCGCCCGTTCCACTTTGCAGGCCTCTAGGCAGGTTGCCGGACTTGTTCGGTAACTGACGGGACACATGGTCACCTCCGTCGATGCGTAATGCCGTACTGCATAGTGATAGGCTGAAACACGGATGTCTAGTTGGTCCTCTAAGTGATGTACCATTTGTGCGAGTCACTTTTGGTACCTGAGGGGGTAGTCGCGTCCCCTCGAGGTGTAACGCTAGGGGCAAAATTGCAGGATTCCTGAAACATGAATTACTTGTCGACCTGACGGTATCGTTTGTTCAGTGGTTGACGTTTTTGCGCTAGCTTCCTCTTGTCTTGACACGTGGATGGCTAGTGTGGTTTAGCCGCGCGTGTATTGCGGCGCCGCCCCTGGTGGAGAAGTTTCTTTGAGTATTGGATTCGTCACAACAGACCACGAAGCGAACATTATCAGGTCTCAGCACATACTTTGCGAAGCTCTTTGTTGTGATTTGGCCTTGTGTATCCTTTGCTCAGCTGTTTCGACTGTCGGGTTGTTGTCGTGGTGACTGGGCGTCACATGATGTCTTGAGGGACTGGGGATCACTCAGCGATCTCCTCTGAAGGACCGCATGGAGCCATTTGGCTCCGGATCGGGAAACTATTTAGTTTTACCTATTTACAGACATTAAAAGATTTGTTTCACATATGAAAAACGTGTAGACGTCATTTAAAAGTACTTAACCTACTTCCGAACTGAAAAGTCAGTCTTTAAACAGTATTGCGTGTTCGTAGAAATGCTAAAAAATATTTTCACCTTTCTTTCTGGGGCATCTTCAGTTTACAGTCGTTGTGTTCATCGCCTTTCATTTAGTTCAATCTTTTTCTAGCCTTTTTTCAAATTAAAAAAGTGGCGCCATCTGTTGCCTATTGTGATGTGAGACATATCATTGCAAATTATTGAATTTGCTGTAGTGATCTCAATAGCTTCACGCATTAACGCGTAATTCAAATTATTATAATTCATTAGTTTCTAGACATCAACAAAATTTATCTGTATGAAAGATTTATTGTTTAATCAGGCTATTGCTGTACGGTGACTGCCCGATTAAACAATAAATCCTTAATACAGATAAATTTTGGTGTTGTCAAGAAACAAGCAAGTTATAATAATTTGAATTTCGGATTAATATGTGAGGCTTTTGAGATTAATACCACACGAAAAAGTGTGCCATGAATATTTTCATTGAAGACAATTTAGACCTATGAAGCTGAACTATTGCTAATTTATTACAATGTTTAAAAAAAAAAAGAACCCCGTGTCTCCAAAGGCATATTTAAGGGAACCGGGAAAGTAAAGTTCAACCAAAAAATCGATTTTTACTTTTTTATATCATTAAATAGTTTAAACTTTTATCTTACCAACGATGTGTCGCACATGTTTGTATATAAACAAAATAAGTGTTGAAATTATTCATTCTTTCTAAGAGTACTTCACTGCTTAATGGCCATTTAAATCTTTAATTGACTTTTTCTCAAAACTTGGATTTTTCAAGTTTATGTTCCTTTTTTTCAATATATATTAAACTCAAGAACTCAGATTTTTTTAAATGCTTATATTATATTATATTGTATACTTTAACACAGGGATTTAATGATTTGTTGAGGATTATTTATTTTAGGCAGTCAAATCGTACCAAAAATGCTAAGTTAAAAATGACTTTCAATAAGTAATTAACCCCTTCCTGCATGATTTTTTTCCTGCATGCAGAAAAATTTTGAAGTTTGCTAAATATTAATGTGACGTGATTAAAAATCACTCAAAATTCGAAATTTTCAAATCCACCTTAATTTAAGGTAGATTTAAGTTCGTGCCATATATGTCACACCATGCATTAGCGACTACTTTTTCATAGTAGTGAAATTAGCATTAAAACTTGCATGTAATTCTTAAAACTTCAAACTATATAGAGAAAGAACATATGAAATCTACTTGTGTATGTGTGTTTCAGCCTACAGTAATTGATACGTATAACGTTTATTGAAAAATGAAGTTACAGAAATTGATACATGTATCATTTATTGAAAAGCTACATTCTACAGTACCTGATACATGTTTGGTTTAAAACTACAGGCTACAGTAACTGATACATATTTTTGGCCGAGAACTACAGTCTGCAGTAACTGACACAATGCTGTTGAAAACTACAATCACTCAATGACCCAGGGCCCAAACTAGCCTTTTTTGCACCCGGGCAAACATGGATTTTGGCGCCCCCGCCCCCCTCCTCCACAAAAATATATTTACAAAGAAAATTCCACTAATTTTCTAATAGTCGACTTATTTTAAAATATGTAATACTGAACAATCTGCTTTGCAAAATATTGATTCATTAAAATCTTGAAAACGGAGTCGACAAAAATCGAAAACAAATTCCGCTTTATACAGGATCCTTATGCCATATTATCTTTAGATTCTTCTATGCTTTGGCATAATCCAGACAGTATGATTTTAACAAAACCGTGCTAAACATAGATGTGAGAAAAATCGACAAATAAAATCTTCATTTGGCATCCCTTCGTCCTGGCGCACGGGGCACGTACCCCTCTGCCCCTCCTTAGTCCTTAGCCCTGGACCCTTCACTCAGCGTGAAACTTGGCAAAGAAATTTCGGTCATTGTTCAAACGAAGTGACACTTTGCTTTTTTGATGGTGAATAAACAAATACATATTTCAGCGACTATGGAAAAATACAACACGTCAATGCATGGTGTGACATATGTGGCACGTACCGATTTTCATGTACTATATACGCTAACATTTCTACAATGTGTTACCATCATGGTATATTATTCAGAGGATACTTACAAGCACAGCTGTATTTACTTCAGTCCATTCTTCTTCATTTTTCCACACAAAAATAACAAAAATATTCATTATCGAGCAACACAAAGTAACAACTATAAATTCTCACGCTTCGCCTCTTTTTTGGTGACAAAATTCGCTCGAAAGGAGGCAGCACCTGTTGGCATAACATGCCTCATCCACTGACGTATTAAACAAAGAAGAATGGAACTTCTGCGATTAAAAACAACTGCAGAACTACAGTAAATTCAGTATGTGCCATATATGTCACAGTATGCAGGAAGCGGTTAATAATTAATTTTGAGTTTCACTTAGAAAGAAAATGGTCTGTTAAAATACGTAAATCATGTTATTATAACTACTGTAAAAAATCTAGACCTCATCTTTCACCATTTCTGAGAAAAAGATACATAAGTTGGTGAATTTAACATGGCGGAGATAGGGCTTTCCCGGTCCTCTTAAGGATTTCAGTTTGGCGGTCAATGTGTAAAAATAAGTAAAATTTGATATTTTTAAATTAAAAATGTATAAAACTAACACTTTATATAAAATAGAGTTCATACTCTATTTGAATAACAAAATTCCCTGATTGTGCGAGGCTTTCCAGAGCCACATCTTCAACAATGCCCTGACCACAATTCACGACATTTAGAAATACGAATTATCCTTCTAGATCTTAATGATTAAATTTCTGAGTCTGATTTGAAAGTATGAGAAACAAATTTTTAGTTTCAGTTTTATAGGTTATTTTTATATGATAATAACCTATAAAACTGAAACTAAAAATTTGTATCATTTGATATTAAAAATATAAATAAATGATAGAAAATTAAAAAATCTAAAATACAACTCAGATGTTTTTAAAGTAACTTTTTATTTATATAACTGAATTTACATGTCTAAACATTAATTTTTTTTCACACAGTTCTGCTATCATGTCATTTATTTGTGCTGTTTTATAAGTTTGTTGTATATAAGTTTCAATTTTTTGTCTTTTAACATTTTAATTTCTGCTACAGCTACAGCTACAGCTACAGCTTTTCCTTTTTCTGTTTCTTTTTTGCTTGCTTCATAATTTTCTTTCTTTATCTTATTTAAATATTCATGATATCTCATCCTAGCGACCTTAACATGGCTCAACATATCTTTCGCAGAGGTATCGCCTATTTGGCGATAAATTTGTATAGCTACAAACATCTTCATGCTAAAAATGTGAATTTAGCGAAAATGCTACTTGCAAGTGAAAAATCATAACTTTTTTCAGACGGCCTCGGAACTCGAGAGAATCTTGACACATGATAGTACACACACACACACATACGCACATAAAAACTGACTTTTCCAGGTTTTAGAAAAAAAATTGTAATTTTCCCTGACTTTATAATTTTTTCAGGCACTGATAATCCCCCTTGACAAATTACTGTTTTACAGGTACGCAGGAACCCTGTAAAATTAACAAACTTTGACGAGATTCGGAATTGTGAACCGACTCGATAAACACTCAAAACTGTTTTGTCAATGTCTGCCAAAAAGGCCACTTCTTTACAAAAGTCAAACGGCGGTCAACGTATGTATGCCCAAAGGTGATAATGATTAAGAATTCTTTTGTGCAGCTCTGTATATGTTATATAGAATACATACACATCAAGTAATAGTCTAAAATTTAGTGAAGCTTAAAAACTCATATCACAACTGCAAACACGCTTCCAGCAATTATCGCTTATACATATTATTGTAACAAAAGTGCTTTGTGCGTCCCTGAAAATTAATGATAAATGTTATGTACTTCATGTTCTGAAAAATGTACTTTTAGTGCATCTGACTAATGTATATAAAATCCTTTATGTGTGAAGTAGTGTAACATCAGTAAAACACACAGCAAATACTTTTTTTTCCATAGACCATAATGTAAAATAACTCTTTTGTGTGTCACTCTAAACGAACTATAAATGCTGTACATTTCATTTTTAATAGGGAGTACCTTATCTACATTAATAAAAGAAAGTTGTTGTCTTTGTGTAGGAAATCTGTCGCATGTAGAAGTCTGCAAATTTCTATTTGAATAGGTGAGGACAGGTCCGAATGCACTTGAAACTCAGATTTTCCATTTTTAGGGGTCCGTACTTAACAAGTAAAAACTGAACCATTGTATGATCAGTCATGTATTTGTCTGTCTATCACACCCGTTTTTCTCGAAAACTATGGAACATTGAAGGTACAAACTAGAGTGATAAGGACTATTGATCCACATATTTATAGATGATTTGCCACTCATAATAATTTTTAGGAAAAATTTAGGTGGTCTAATTAAGTTATTTGATTTTTTTCTCTGTATATAATGTGGGGTATCGTTTGAAAAATTTTGTAAAAGATGAACTGAAAAATAATTTGTTTTAATTTTAGGTTTTAATTTTGCGTTTTTGTTTTCTCTTTCCAGAGATAGTGTCGAAAATGTAATGCAAGAATATGTCCCCACCCTAATATTTCGGCATCTACCGATGCTAAAATTATGAAAAAATTAGAGGCAGTAAAGGTTTATTTTAAACTTGCGGGAAGACTATACCGACTATCCTAGGTTACATGGTATTTGAGAAATCGAATTTTACCGTTACACACAAACTTTACTGTGCAGACACTCAGCGGGGAAGTCGAGTGGCGCTTTAGGTACCCATTCGAGCGGAATCATCCAAGGATTGTGGTCAAGGGTTGTTGATAATGACTTCCGAAAAGAAGAGGGGGAATCTTTACCCGGAAAATCCAGAGTTTTCCGAGCACAGATGTAGTAAATGTTCCATTGTTTCTGCATTTTAAATTCGCAATCGCCCAGTTCGACATAGAGATACAAGAAAAAAGAAAAGAAAAGACGGAAGAGGCGAGAACGTTTATACGGTACCTTCCAGGTTGTAACGTTTTTTTTTTTTGCTTAAAAAATATTAATATTTACTGTTTAAAAAAAAAAAAAAGTTTTTTCACGTTGATTTGATATTTGTTTTCATATTTCCCGTTTTTTATGTAGTTTTAAATTGTCATTCCTATTACATTGACATCTCGGATGGATATAGAAAAATATAATAACGACAACAACAAAAACCACCTTATAACAAATTCCTTCCTGTTTTCAATCGTACTTTTCTTTAAAAAATATTATGACTGTTTTCTATTTCAAAAAGAAAAACATAATAATCTGGAAGCTGTTTATTGCAATGGCCAAGAACGCCTCCGATCTCTCTTAGTACTTTCGGCGATATCATTTCGCATGGAGAACTTCGTCAAGGATATTAGTTCTTTTTGTATGGGGGCACACAGAAAAAAAATAAGACTAAAATGGATAGAAAAAAACCCGAATTGGGTAGAAAGATTCTTAGGTATGAGGTTACCCAATTTGGGTCCATATGCCTGTTTTGGCTACCACTGTGTATCCATTTTGGACATTGTTAAATATCTATTTTGGGAATTTTTTTTCTCCCCAAAATGCGTATTTAACAGTGCCGAAAATGGATACATAGTGGTAACCAAAACAGGCATATGGACCCAAATTGGGTAACCTCATACCTAAGAAGCGTTCTGCCTAATTCGGATATTTTTCTACCCGGGTCTTATTTTTGTCTGTGCAGTTGATATACTAGAATTTATTTCTTGAGAGTTGCTTCTCTAAACATTAAAAGATATTCGGAGATATCATTTCGCGCTTTTAAAGAGGCGAGAGATTTGGGTACTCAGTACTCGTTTTACGATAATTAAGATATTCGCACCTGGTCTCCGTTCGGCGGCAGCTAGTAGAAAATAATATGCATCAATGGCGTGGTAATAAAAAAATATTTACTAAAGTTAGAGCTTGGAGAGGCAGGCAGACGAGCTGAAATAATAAATACTTTCGCATTATATTGAAAGATGTTAAGAGGAATATTACAAGATTTTTAAAATAAAATACAGTAGAACCCTGCTAATCCGAATCCGGTGCCTGTTCGGACAAAAAAAAATTCGAATTACCCAAAATTCCAACAAAAATGGAAAAGAAAAAGATGCGTACTAAAAGAATGTGAGTTATAAGTACTCACTAGTACAGTAAAAATCCTATAATCCGACATCCTAAGGTCCTGCATGCTTGGTAATCCGCAACGACTTTCGGAAAAAATAGTACTCTTTGTTCCACTCCTCATATTTAGAATAATCCAATGGAACTTTAGAATGAGGAATTACGTAACAACCCATTACAAACGATTCAAAATCGCGAATCTATAAATAGCTCAGTCACCATATCGAAGAGGGCGGAAGAAAAAAAAACATTTCTGTAGATTATTTTCAAATCAAACTGTTGAAAGAAAAATAAATTTTTATCATCAGAATTAGTAAATACTTTTTGCATTTTAGAAAAGAATTTTATAGTGACTGGTAAACAAACTGATATTCGAGATTTTTTTTAGATCGCTTTTACGAGTAGGTCTACAGTGCACGTTTTCATTTTATATTAATGTATATATATATTATTCAGTATTTTTTAAAATTCTATTCAAGCTGTTTAAAGAATAAAAAACATGCTTTACTGCCATTTTTTGTTTAATTCTAACTTCTACATATTTTTCCTGACATATATTTTCCAGGATGTATATCCTTTAATCCGGAAAATTTTTTAAGTTAATCTTTTCAGTTAATCTGTTAAAGTACAATTTTTTAAATTAACATCGGTTCGAATTAATCGGAATTTCGGATTAACGGGGTTCGGATTACCGGCGTTTGACTGCATATAAACTGACATGGAAATGAGAAATACCTTAACCCTTTATATCCCAAATTATGAATAAAAAAAACTATTTCCTCGAAACTTTCCCCCCTTGCCTTACTATGATACATTAAAAGATATATATATTAAAAATAGAATTTTAATGTTTTTTTTTTGTTAATTACGGCTAATTACTTGATGTGGTACTTCAAAGTACCGTTGGGTCATAATGCTTGGACAAAAATCGAGACTTAGAAAAAAAAACTATTTCCAATTTTTCTTATTATTTTAATGTGACTTATCATGCATAATTGTGAAATTGATGCCTGATGTAGTGTTACAAATTAAGATCGAATTGCTAAAGTTTTTAAGTTGCCATGCATTTCCTTCACCTTTAAAAAAATTTAGAAACTTAAAAAAAAAAAACAAAATCTTAATTTTTCCTCTTATTGATAGGCAAATAAAATAATGAAGGAAATGTCAGGCATTACAGTTATAGCAGAGACATAAAGATCAATAAGTCCATGATATGCTAAAGAAAATTTCAAGATTGCCTTTTGATTCCCAACGTCACAAAATTGGGTTAAAAAAAGTAATATTTGTTGCATTCCAAGAGCTTATCTTTGAATCCGCGCGCGTTTTTTTACTATATTGCACGATTTCAAAGGGGAAAAATGTTGTGCTGCCATCTATTGATTTAGAGGATAAATATATAATCTTTTGTTCAACGTAGTTATTTCTTTTTTATTTTACTGTAGTTTAAAATAAATATATTAAGAGCCAGAAATAAACTGAAAGCAAGAATAAGAGTTTATATCTTGAAAATATACAATTTTATCTATAATATCAAATAATTTAAAAGTTTAATAAAGCTTTCCTTCACTTAAAAAAAAGTGATAGAATTATTGCATTTTACACTCAACGTTTTTTACTATTAATTTTTTTTCTCATTAAGGAATAAAAAGGCAAGAATGAAACTTCCGATATTTAAAATATATACTTTTAGCTATAAGGTCAAGCAATTTTCAAGTTGTTCGTGCTGTCCTTCGTGCGTTAAGGAGGAATAGAAATATTGCATTTTGACCTCAAAAATTTTGAAAAATAATTTTTTTCTCATTACGGAATAAAAATACAATTACTAACTTACGCCAATCTGTTAATTATTATTCATTCCTAATTATAAATAATTTTTAATATAGCCTTTCCATTCCTAAGGCTAATAATCAAAATTGAAATTTTAAGCATGTAGACAATACCTGGATTTCGCATCCACATTTAATGTAAATTTTAATACTTAAATGAACAATCCTGAAATCTATTATTTTACATTTACTCATAAATAGTTATAATCTGCTTATAGACTGATTTTCATTAAAATCTGTGACATGTCTGCCACAGCTGATTTGCTCATTTTGCATGGAATGACCCAAAATTGATCCTTACTCGCGATTTTAATTGGGATAGAAAACTGTGATACTTTAAAGTCCGTCGGGGCATAAAGGGCTAATATAATTAAAAAAAATTTTTTTTTTTTGGAAAAGCTAAATTTTACATTATATAAAGATATATACAGTCGAACCTCGATTTAACGAATCGTTCGGGACTAGCAACTTTGTTCGTTAAATCGGGATAATCAAAGGAATTATTTTATACAACAGCACAAGTTAAACTAGTTGGATGTGCCAATCCCAAAACTTTCTTCTATCTTATACATCTTAATATTTAAAAAACTAGTTACACATGTTAATACTTCAATATTATTAGTTCATTACTATACTAACTTTGATTTTCATCTTAAATTCCTGCTTCAGTCAATTAAATGAACTAAAAACGAGTTAATCTATATCATGATATTTGTTAAAATTAATAGTTTTTCCTTATTCTGTTATTATCAGATGTTTGCGAATAGCTGGCTTAGCAGGAAGTGAGTTCCCGCCTTTGCACGAGCCGCCGATGGACAATAGAACTACGAAAAATCAAGAAAAGTATACAAAAATCGCAATCACAGAGCCCCTTTACCGCGCCATATTTCCAAATTCAAGGAGGACCTGTTGGCCAAAGCCAAAAACATGCACAAAAAATTTGGTTCAATTGTATGCATAATTTTATACACTTTCCGATTGTACAATAAAGAAAATGGTACAGATATCGTAATTATAACGCCCTCTTTTAGCGGAATTTTTCCAAATTCAGGGAGGACCTTCATACCATGACCAAAAAGAAACACAAAAAATTTGGCTCAATTCTATGCATAACTTCATGCACTTTTCGATGGTACAATATTCAAAATGGCACAAAAATCCCTATTAAAGCGCCCCCTACCGGCGAATTTTTTCCAAATTAAGGAAGGACCTGCTTGCCATAGCCAAGAACTTAAAATAAAAATTTGGTTCAATTTTATGCATAACTTCATACACTTTTCGATGGTACAATATGCAAAATCGCTATTACAGCGCCCCCTAGCGGCGAATTTTTTCAAAATCAGGGAGGTCCTGCCTGCCATATCCAAAAACTTAAAATAAAAATTTCGTTCAATTCTATGCATAACTTCATATACTTTTGGATGGTACAATATTCAAAATCGCACAAAAATCGCTATTACAGCGCACCCTACCGGCGATTTTTTTCCAAATTCAGGGAGGTCCTACCTGCCATATCCAAAAACTTAAAATAAAAATTTGGTTCAATTCTATGCATAACTTCATATACTTTTGGATGGTACAATATTTAAAATCGCACAAAAATCGCTATTACAGCGCCCCCTACAGGCGATTTTTTCCAAATTCAGGGAAGACCTATCTGCCATATCCAAAAACTTAAAATAAAAATTTGGTTCAATTCTATGCATAACTTCATATACTTTTGGATGGTACAATATTTAAAATCGCACAAAAATCGCTATTACAGCGCCCCCTACAGGCGATTTTTTCCAAATTCAGGGAAGACCTATCTGCCATATCCAAAAACTTAAAATAAAAATTTGGTTCAATTCTATACATATCTTCATATACTTTTGGATGGTACAATATTCAAAATCGCACAAAAATAGCTATTACAGCGCCCCCTACCGGCGAATTTTTTCCAAATTCAGGGAGGATATGCTTGCCATAGCCAGAAACTTAAAATAAAAATTTGGTTAAATTCTATGCATAACTTCATACACTTTTTGATGGTACAATGGCGACAGACACACGGACAGACAGACATTTTCTATAAACATGCTTTTTGGGATCTCTGACCCCTAAAACATGTAAATCCGTCGAAAACCGGAAGTCGAAAAAAATTTCGATTACAATACTTTCTTCTATTGAAGATAGAAGAAAGTAAAAATGGCTGTAAATAAAAAGAATATTCCTCACTTGCCTTAATAACGACTTTAAACATTTGTTGCTTTACG
Source organism: Maratus speciosus (assembly GCA_963932465.1). Taxonomy (NCBI): domain Eukaryota; kingdom Metazoa; phylum Arthropoda; class Arachnida; order Araneae; family Salticidae; genus Maratus; species Maratus speciosus. Next base: position 401,153,007 of record OZ010800.1, on the reverse strand, counting down.
AAAATTCATTGTATAAAAATTCATTCTTTTTTTATGCACCGCTATAAATTATATAATCATTTTAATTAAGAAAGAATCTCATTTATTCAAATTTTATAGATAGATTATAAGATATCTTTTATCGATGTTTGTTTGCTTTTTTTTCAATTTTGTATTCCAAACTTCTTTATCGATTTTTTCCTGAAGCTGTGAAGATAGTATATTATCAACATTATAAGCCATCAAATTCTGTTCCAAAGAATCTAAACTGTTAACTGCTTCTTTCAATGTTGAATGATTCATCTCTATTTCATCTTCTTCATCCGATCCATTACTACAGCATGATAGTAATATTTTATAAATATTTTATTAAGTTATTAAGTATATTTATTATATTTATTATAATATAAATATTTTATAAATACTATTAGAAAAATTCTTCAATTTTTTACTTATTTTGAACAGAAAGTTATTCGTTAAATCGGGATTATAAATTCGTTAAATCGAAGTATTTTTGTTCCATTTTCGCCGGGACCATAAAAAAATTCGTTAAATCGAGAAATTCGTTAAATCGCGATTCGTTGAATCGGGGCTCGACTGTATTTGTAAAAGTATTTAAATATATATATATTTATTGACTATCACAATACGGAGAAAGATACCTATTTTACACTGAAAACAGCGTATATAAAATCAAACAAAAAGCAATAGGGCAGTTTTTTTTCATCTTGCTTAAAGAAGTGAAAATTTAATTTTTAAAGCTTCTCACTTAAATTTTATCTTTTTTTTTTATATTTAAAATGTAGACGATTTAATGATAAACGTTCATATCTTTCTCCCCATGCGATTACGCGTTTTCCAGTTTGGTGTTGCCATCTATCAATGGATACAAAAAACTATAAAGAACTTAGATTATTGAAAAGTATAAGAACAGAATACAAAAGTTTAATTAAAACGCAAAAATTAACTCTGATTTTTCTGTCAATGCTTGTTTTAATCTGATAAATTCATTCCTTTTCAGATTTATTAAATATATTAAATGATTTTTTTTTAAATTATCTATTCAAAAATAATTATTTCCCCGTAAATCAGTAATGTTTACCTAAATTTACATTAAGGAGAGAGAGAGAGAGAGAGAGAGAGAGAGAGAGACGTATTTTTTAAATAACGAAATACTTTTATGATAATTATAATAGTAATAATAAACAGTAGAATAACAATTATAACAAAAATGGCAATGAAATAGAAAATATTGAATCAATATAATTTTTAATTTTAATTATTTATATTCGAAAATGGTTCTCCGTATTTAGCTAAATCAACTCACGTTATACGTATTTAATATATTGATCCTGATAAATTTCTCTAATATCATATTTTTAATAACTTTTTATTATCTTTAAAGATCCGAGACCGAGGTATATTTTAATAGCAATAAAGCAATGAATTACGTTGGTAATAATGATAAAAAAAAAACATAATTGCACCAAAAATGTATACATTAATTCATGCAAAAACGTATAAATTTATAAGATCAAAACAAGCATTGCCAGAAAAATTATAGTCGAATTTTTGTATTTGAACCAAAATTTTATTTTACGTTCCTGTGAACTCCTTGTGAAATTATGATTTTCAGTCATCAAAGGAATTTTTAAATGTTTTTATGACTGATAGATGGCGACACCAAATAACAGAATGAAGTGAATTCTCCAGGAAAACAAAAACAAAAGTGAAGAATTTCAGTATGTGCGGACTAGGAATCTGGCGACTTTGCCGAATATACGCATAACTTTCTACCCTTTTCAAAAATTTCAACAAACACTTTTAGACAAATTTATTAAGGCGTCATGCCTTATGCCTTAAGGCGTGTGAATACTTGAAAACAATATTTAGCTTTCTAAAATAGTTTTTTATTTATTTTTAAATGAGTGAAAATTCATTCGATAACATAAATAACTAAATAAGTAAACTGTAAAAAAAAAAAGTGTGAAATATTTGTTTTAAATTTTAAAATGTTATCCTTAAAAGTATAATTAAGCTCTTTGCTTAAATTTTTTCTACTGTCTGTCGTAATATAAGAAACACATTTAAGGATGGGAATTTATTTTAAGGGAGGATAGGACTTTTAAACTTTCGAAAAATCAGTTTTCCGTTTTTGTTTTATTCTGAAATTTTTTTAGATTTCTGAACAATGTGCACAAAACCCCCTTCAAAAATCTGCATTATTTCTTGAGTTATAATCATTTGTAGATCGTGAGTGTAATTGAAGTCGTAGATATTGAAACTTTGAAAAGCGTTTTCTCAGGTCAGTAAATTTGGAGATTGTGCACACTGTCATTTTCAAACTATGTAAGCTACACCTTTAAAAAATTAACCAAGTATGCGTTTCTTTATAGTCTACATGCTAAAAAAAAAAATCGCATTTTTTAATTTTTTTATTTATTTGCACTTGAAAAAAATATTGAAAATTTTGATTTTTTTTTTTTTTAATTTTGTGCTAAAATTGAATTTTAAACAAAACTTTTCGTGTATATTTTGGTTTTAGTTTAGAAGTATTTGTGTTATGATTCCATTTTGTTCAAAAATTGTTTTCTATATGCATGATTTAGAGTTTTATCATGCGCACAGCGCTTAATGGTTTTAATTCAAGCTTTAGTGAGATGAATTTTTAAATTCAATATTTAAATATTAATTTTGTATATACAACTTATTTTTCTGGATAATATAGTTGAGGATATATAATTTAGGCAGAAAGGCGAAAAAAGATCTTAATTGCATATTATTTGTCTTGAGATAGTTTGAAAAAGGCGATGTTTCTAGTCGTTTCGACAAACTCAAAGATCCTGTGCCCCTTTAAGGGGACATTTACATTAGGAGACAAAAAAACTTACTTTTAAATGATTTTTTTTGTAAGAAAACTGCATGATGAATCTTTTTGGAATTTTAACAGTTTCTTGTACATATATTAAGATATACACAAGAATTTTTTTATTAGATTTTGTTGCTTCTACTCTAAGTTATAAACAAATATGTTCAACTGCTTTAGAAAATTTCGTCTAGACGGTGGGCGTGATTGCGCCTTGTAGAATTATCTGAAACACAAAAATAATTTTTTTTGTAAACTTCGTGAGTATAGCTTCTGGTTAAATTAAAGGAACCCATAAATTTATTTAAAAAAAGTTATGTAATGGCGTAAATACGTATAACAGGTTGAAATTTCTCTTTCAGTAATTTATAGAATTAATTGAAAAAATACTTGAATACTTTTGTACAGCCCTGTAGTTTACTTAGTACCCTTATTACACGCCACTATTTAGCTAAAATTTAATTCAAACTAAAACACTCTTAAAACTACTGAAACCACATTTACAGAACTTATCCATAGACGACATGAATTCAATTCTTTTGGTGACCCTGTATATCATTTTACCTATATTCTACAAACTTTTTTGAAAAACTAAATGCAGTTCAACGTAAAAATGCATAACTCACTTAAAACCCACATTTAACCAATTTGCGCTTATATCCAGTAACCTTTACGAATTATTTTGTGTAGCCCTGTATATGAATTATAGCATTTATACTCACCATATAGTATGCATAAATATAGCGAAACATAAAAGCGCATATCATAATTAAAAATGCATTTCCAGCAATCACCGCTAATGTACAGTACTTCTGATACAATATACTATCTGAAAACTTTTGTGTGTCCCTGTAAATGCTATGCACTTCGTAATATACATGAAATAACTTATAGTAAACCTCAGCGACGTATATCAATTTCATTATATGTGAAATTGTTTAACAATTAAAATGCGCCGCAAACAATCCCCCACCCCTTCTTCCCTATTTCATTATGCAACGGAATTGTTTTGTGTGGCCCTGTAAAAGAATAATAACTATTCTTTGCACCGCATATTATACAGAATGCATGTTTTAGTGCACTTCATTAATGCATATCAATTTTGTTATGTTTGGATGCGTGTAACATCATTAAAAACCCTTTTAAACGATTTCTTCCCATAGGCCCTAATGTAACGGAAAACTAGTAAATAGTAACCATTAAAAATCCTGTAAATGAACTAAACACGCTACAAACTTCATTTGAAATAGGGAATGTGCTATGGTAAACGTCAATAACCTCCAAAAATTTCAGGGCAATCCAAGTATATTTACGGGAGTTAGAGCGCGGACAGACGGACAAACAAGCGGACAGACGGCCAGACAAACCGAAGTCATAAACACTTTTCAACTTTGTTGGAAAGTGTTAAAAAGGACAAAATGCTGGTTTAAAGGGCCGTCTATCATAGAAGTGATTAGATACACTATATTGCCATTAATGACCGGCAACTTTCAATTTTAGACATTTTTTCGAATATTTAGAAATATACTTGACAGATTCTTCTGGAATTTCAGGATTAGAAAGAACAGGTATTACATTATTTTTAGCGATGTCGATTTGATAAGGAGGGCAATTAGGGGGCCAACAAAAAATCAAAGAAAAAATAAAACTTGGGATCACCCTGTAAAATAAAATGCACGAAATTATCTATCGCTACCAAATATAAATAAACAGACATTGTGCAATATGTGTATTCTTTTGTGTAAGAATAGCATGTTTATTAATAGAGATATAGCGATTTATTTGAAAAAATTAAAAAATTCTTGCATGTTTTTCGCTTATAACATGCAGGGTTTTCAACCAAATTTAACTCCGGTATCAGAAAAATTGACAAAATATGGTAGAAACAGTATAGTGCAATTGGAATATAAATATATGAAATATTTTAGGAAATATGAGCAGCTGTATGAAATAAATTTTATCTGCGCATGCGCGAACGATAACAAGGATCATTTTACATAATTTAATAGTCAACTCTATGGAGCAACGTATTAAAAAAAATTCTAGTCAAATATCGTAAAAATTCAGAAAGATATCGGCGTTACAATGAGCAAATTTTTAGTTGTTCTCTAAACGCAGCTGAATGATAAGGGATTTTCCACAAATTGTCATTTTCAACTTTTAATTTTTTTTAATTTTCATTTTTTATTGATGCTTTAGTTCTTCTTGGATAATCACCAGAACGAGCCTACACCATAATCAAAAGAAGTATCAAAATCGAAGCATTTTTTCCAAATCTACTCGTTGATACTCACTAAATACTAACTTTTTTCTGAAAGTCAGTTAATAAAAAATGACAATTTGTGTAAAATCCCTTATCATTCAGCTGCTTTTAGAGAACAACTAAAAATTTGCTCACTTTAACGGCGATAGCTTTCTGAATTTTTACGATATTTAACTAGATTTTTTTTAACAAGTTGCTCCATAGAGTTGACTATTAAATTATGCAAAATGATCTTTGTTATCGTTCGCGCATGCGCAGATATAAATTATTTCATACAACTGCTCATATTTCCTAAAATATTTAATATATTTATATTCCAATTGCACTATACTGTTTCTACCATTTTTGTCAATTTTTCTGAAACCGGCGTTAAATTTGGTTGAAAACACTGCATGTTATAAGCAAAAATCATGCAAGAATTTTTTAATTTTTTTAAATAAATCGCTATATCTCTATTAATATACGTGCTATTCTTACACAAAATAATACACATATAGCACAATGTCTGTTTATTTATATTCGGTAGCGGTAGATCATTTCGTGCATTTTATTTTACAGCGTGATCCCAAGTATTATTTCTTTTCTTTGATTTTTTGTTGGCCCCCTATTTGCCCCCCTTATCAAATCGACATTGCTAAATATGAGGTAATACTTGCTCTTTTCAATCCTGAAATTACAGAAGAATCTGTCAAGTATATTTCTAAATCTTCGACAAAATGTCTAAAATTGAAAGTTGCCGGTCATTAATGGCAATATAGTGTATTTTGAAATTTCTTATGCTATCCTGTAACCTAGCTCTCTTCAATGACCGCTTGAGTGGCGTTTAAGATGCCTTGATCAAGAAGGGAGTTCTCTTTGTCAACAATGGAGTACCGTACTTCAATTTGGTACTTCAATTTATGTTGAAATACCCTCGTTTTAAAATAATTAATTTCTCGGAAAGTTATCCTACGAATTGCATAAAAATTTGTTTTTAGGCTAATTGAAGGGTGTAGAGTTCATTCATGCTGTCAGAATTGTGTACTGCTATTGAAAAAAACGAAGTTTTGGTTCATTTTAATATGTAGATGACCCCCTAAGCAAATTTTGTAAGCATAATTTAAAAGTAGACTTTATTACCAATCGTGTGGTACTAGTAATTTTCTACGATAATTTTTTGCAGAGTTAGTATCGGGTGTTTACTTTGTTTTTCTCACGACTGTACCTTTCTTTTATACACTACGCGGAACAGAAGTAGCAAACCCGATTACGGAAGATATTAACTGATAAATTAAAAAGCTAAATTAAAGAGGTTTAATGCATCGAGCAGCGGTTTCGGGAGGTTTAATACGTCGAAAAATTTAGCTAAAATGAGCTCGAAGTCGTCACGGGACGGCCGTCAAGGGTAAGTGGGTGGGGCCGGCCGCCGCTACTTTGAGGAAAAGGAGGCGTGAACACCCATCGGAGGTCTCTTTCCTTTGATATATATATATATATATATATATTTTTTTTTTTTTAACGCAATCATACTGATTGATAAATATATCAAATGAATTGAAAATTTTCTAAACTGAGTGAGCAAGTGTCCAGGCCGGTATTCGAACTCAGGACCTTTGATTTTTAAATTGTCAACGCTCTACCTATTGAGCTACCTTTACAGACCAACCGCCAGCTTTCACTTAGATAATCTTATTAGAGTCTGGTCTGTCACGTGCACTGTTCAACAGAATGCACCGCAGGTGATGAAATACGATGGATACGTATAGGTACCTTTTTTAGTATCTTTAAATCTATTATACTGATTGGCCGAAAGTACAACCCAAGGCTTTCGCTTAAATTGCCAACGGAATTGTCTACTTAACTATTTGTTCGCATGACAGACCAGATACTATTGCCAATAAGGTTATTTGGGTTAAATGTGTCGGACGGTTGTCAATCCAGGTAGCTCAATAGGCATTAAGATGGCAATTTAAGCCAAAGGTTTTGGGTTCGACTCACGGCCTGGGCATTTTTCACACAGTTGACAAAATTTCAATACCTCTGTCCGAGTTAAAATTAGTAAAAAGTGCATATACGTATCCATCGTTTAACGGAGTTCTGTCACCTACCGTTCATCCTGTTGAACTGTCCACATGGCAATAAGGTTATCTGAGTGAAATGTGTCAGTTGGTTGTTGGCCCAAGGTAGCTCAATAAGAACACCGTTGGCAATTTAAGCTTAAAATCTTGAGTTTGACTCTCGACCTGTGTAATTTTTCTCTCAGTTTGAAAAATATCAATTCGAGTTAGAGGAATGCCCATAAGCAGTTCACTATTGGTACTTTACGTTAAAAAATAATTTAAAAAGTTTTATATTAAACTAGGGATGCACCGGATATTGATTTTGCCGGATATCGGATACCGGATATCCGAAGCTCCTTCGTCTGCCGGATTCGGATATCCGGCCGGATATCCGATCGGATATCCGGCCCTAGATATGTTTTTAGTTATATATTGAATTATTTCTCTATATAATGTCATTTCAAAACAATAAATTACAAACATGTTTCACACATCATTGAAACATTTTAAATGTATTGAAATATAATTTACAAAAACTATATCTCTTTGAATATCATGGCTTGAATTCAAGTTTTCCCAGGAGGGGAGTTTCGTACCCAAAATTTATAAATGCAGGGGAGTTGAACTGTTAGAAAGGGAAAAAAAATCTTTACACCCCGTTATTTTTTATGTGCTACTTAAAGAATTACATTTATATAGACATGACAAAATACCATTGAAACAATTTAAATTAACAACTCAAGATAATTATTCAAAATTTTTATCTTATTAAAACAAAGGAACAGAATCAAGCTTTATATATACCATGTCTATTTTTCAATTTTCACCCAATGTTATGGGCAATTAACAATCGGGCTGCTAAATGAATTTCTTAATTTAGATTTTATTCCATTTTGCATACTTTAGCCTCTTTCAGAAGTTACACTTTTGACAAACAGTACAGAGCGATTTTATAACTTTAGAAATTATCGGAAACACATGGTTATAATCTCTTAAAAAGTTTTAGAAAACTTTGTAAAATCTGATGTGCATTAATTTTTAACTTACATGAATAATGCACATCTGTGATGGTATGTCACTTCTGAACAATTTTTTTTATTATATCCTTAATGGAATTATAGTCAAAACTGTAATCACTGGTATTTTCGTTAACTGAACTATGTTCTACGCATTGGAATCTACGCTATGAAATCCATATCCAAAGTTTGAAAAGGGAATAGTCAATTGATTTCTTCTATTACACGAGAAAAGGTTGATTTCAAAAAGTCATGTCCTAATTTCTGTTAATTGCGAGAAACAACTAGTTTGTTGTTTCTAATTATGTTTTTTTTTTAAGTTCATCAAAGTTCTTTTTTTTTCATGTGCATCACAAGTGTAATCTCATTTTGTTTAGTGGTGACTATTGGCCAATTTGATAGAGCTTAGTCTCCAGTGGTCGTTGCTGCCCTTTTAGTTATTTCCTATTTTGGGCAGACAGGTAAAACATCACAAAATACGTAAAACGGTCATAGAAAAAACATTGCTGATTTCATCAATCATGGTGAAAATAAATAAAATAATTTGTCGATTGGTTGCGAGAAAAAAACTGAAGTTCATGGGAAATCGACAGTGGGAAAATATCACAAAATTCGTCAATCGATCATGGAAAACTATCGTGAAATTTACCAGTCCGTCACGAGCAAATACTGTGAAATTCCTCAGTTGGTCGCAGAAAAAAAATGCAAAATTTTTCAATCGGATGCAGAAAAACAATCGTTACTTTCATCAGTATGTCACAAGAACAAACAGGGAAATTTGCCAATCGGTCACAGAATAAATTTCTAAATTTGTCAATTGATTGCGAAAAAAAAATTTATGAAATTCACCAATCTGTCTCCAGAAAAAAATCAAGAAATTCGTACAGTCGGTCGCGGAGAAAAATCGCAAAATTTTTTTGTCAGATGCAGAAAAACAAACATGAATTTTGTCAATTTGTTGTAAGAAGAAACTGTGAAATCTGCCAATTGATAGTGGAAAATATCACGAAGTTTGTCAGCCGGTCCCGAGACTTCGTCGTTTTACAAAGAAACATTTTCGGAAAATGATTTTTTTGGAAACAGGAGTCTCCCGCCCCCAATATTCTTTAGGGCACGAATCCTACCATCCCATCTTCAAATTCAAGACATGTATCTGCCATTCAAGCCATGTAATGTATATTAATAATGTTGTATAAAAAATGTTATTTAAACATTAAAATATTCTGTTTATTTGTACAATAAAATGCTGATAATTGCTACTGGATTTGGATATGGGATTGAGTATATTGATAATTGCTAATAATTAATTTGTACAATGAAATGCTGATAATTTGTGTAACAAATTTTAACCAATTAAATATGCCTATAAATTGTAGAGTATTTTCACAAAGAAATACATACATTCTTTTTATAATTTAAACATAAAATATCTACCAATATACCCATGATTAAAGAGTGATTTTCTCCAAATAAAGGTTTAGTTGATGCCTTTTTTCTGTTTTAATTATTTAATAGTGTTTTGCTTTGAATCACATTTAGTTTTATTTTAAGTTAAATTACTGTGATATTTATAAGTAAAAAGAAAATTACTTTTAATTTTAAATATTTTATTTATAATGAAGTTACAAACAGACTCGCATAAAACCAAAAACTTTCTGCGCACATAAATATTGGGTCAAAAACTTTCTGCAAATTTAATGTTTAATAAAATGACGTGTTATATTACTTTGACTGTATGAATTTTAAATAGTAGTTTTAAAATAATTACCGTTTAATTTAAAAATTAATTAATATTAATTACAGAATAATTATGTTGGCTAAAAAAATAATAAAACTAAAAATCCATGATATGAAGGGGTGAATTCTTATCAGTTATTTTGTCAATGCATTTAGAAACAGCCCAATCCTTAATATTGTGACCTCTTCTCACAAAATGCAATAATGGACATTGCTTCTGAAACAACGGAATCACATTTTGTAAGGAGAGGTCCATTCTTAGGTATCATCATTAAAGAGACCGATGAGTTTTTATTGCAGCCCTTTGACGAAATTCTCATTTTTTTCCTGCGATCATTTGGCGAAATTTCCGTTTTTCCGCGATATTTTGACGACATTTGCATTTTTGTGACAAAATTCGCACTTTTTTAGAGATCCTTTGACAAAATGCACTTTTTTTCTCCTATCCTTAGACGAAATTTGCATTTTTTCGCGATCTTTTGACGAAATTCAAGCTTTTTTCACGGCGTTTTGACGAAATTCGCAATCCTTTGATGAAATTAGTTTTTTCCGCGGTTCTTTGCCGAAATTTTCATTTTTTTCATGATATTTTGACAAAATTCGTGCTTTTTCCGCTATGCTTTTACGAAATTAGTTTTTTTCCTGCGCTTTTACACAAAGTTTGTTTTTCTGCGATTCTTTGATGAAATTCGCTTTTTTTTCGCAATCCTTTGACGATATTCGTGTTTTTTCTGTGGCCTTTTGAGAAAATTCATTTTTTTTCGCGATCCCTTGACTAAATGCGTGCTTTTTCCACGGCCCTTTTACCAAATTTGTGTTTCTTTCGCGATCCTTTAACGAAATTAGTTTTTTTCCGCGATTCTTTTATGAAATTTGCGGGATTTTTTTCACGATCCTTTGACAAAATTCTCGCTTTTTCTGCTATGTTTTACGAAATTCATTTTTTTTCCTGCACTTCTTTAACGTAATTTGCGTTTTTTCTGCTATTCTTTGACAATTTTTTTTTTGTCCACGATTATTCTTTAAAGAAAGTAGTGTTTTTTCGCGGTCCTTTAACGAAATTTTCACTTTTTCCGTGATGCTTTGACAAAATTGGGTATTTTTTCTGCGAACGATTGGCGGAATTGGTTTATTTTTGGCGATCATTTGTTGAAATCTGCAATATATTTCAGTGATATTTTTTGTGTCTGAATTTTCGGACTGATGGGCGATTTTTTTTTTTAATTTTCGGAAAATTTGGAACAGAATCACCCCTATCAAACAATAAATAAATCGTACATAAAATTGGAGAACATTTTTAATTTTTCGGTATTTAAAAAAAAATACAAGAACAAAAACTATTTTTCTTTTCTAAGAAATTTTCCGCAAATTTCTGAATTTTGCGGAAAATTTTCTGCGCACGGCGTGCGTCTATATTATACAACTCTGGTTACAAATATAACTAATTGGATGCGCCAATCACAAAACTTTCTTCTATCTCATACGTCTTAATATTTCTAAAAGTAGTTTTAAATGTTAATACTTCGATATTATTAGTTCAATATTATACCAACTTTGATTTTGATCTAAGATTTCTGCTCGTCAATTAATCAAAATAAGAATAAGTTAATCTCAATCATGATATTTATTAAAATCAATAATTTTTTTCGTTATTCTGTTGTACATCAGCTGATTGTGAATAGACAGCTTAGCAGGATGCGAAGTTCCCATGACTTCACGAGCCACCAATATACAGTACAAAAACTGCAAAAAATTGAGAAAATTTTACAAAAAACGCTGTCACAGTGACACCTTCTGGCTGAATATTTCCAAATTCAAGGAAAAACTGATGGCCATAGCCAAAAATATACACAAAAAATTGGTTCAATTCTAATGCTTAGTTTCATACACTTTTCGATGGTAAAATAATGGAAATAACACAAAAATCATTATTATAGCGCCCTCTTCCAGCAGACTATTTTCAAATTCAAGGAGGACCAGTTGGCCATAGCCAAAAACATACCCCTAAAAATTGGTTCAATTCTATGCATAACTTCATACAATTTTCGATGGTAAATACAAGAATGAAAATGGCACAAAAATCACTGTTACAGTGCACCCTTCTGGTGGAATATTTCTAATTTAAAGGAGAACCTGCTGGACATAGCCAAAAACATACACAAAAAATTTTGTTCGATTATATGGATAACTTATTACATATTTAACAGACACTTTTCGACAGTACAATAATGAAAATGGTACAAAAATCGCAATTACAGCAGTACTCCTTTCTGACAGAATGCTTCCATATTGAAGAAGGACCTGCTGGCCACAGCCAAAAACATACACAAAAAATTTTGTTCGATTATATGGATAACTTATTACATATTTAACAGACACTTTTCGACAGTACAATAATGAAAATGGTACAAAAATCGCAATTACAGCAGTACTCCTTTCTGACAGAATGCTTCCATATTGAAGAAGGACCTGCTGGCCACAGCCAAAAACATACACAAAAATTTGGTTCAATTCTATGCATAACTTCATACACTTTTTGATGCCACAAAAATCACGATTACAGCGCCCCCTTCCAGTGGAATGTTCCAATATTGAAGAAGGGCAAGCTGGCTATAGCCAAAAATATTCACAAAAAATTTGGTTCAATTCTGTGCATAACTTCATACACTTTTTGATGGTATGATGACAGACAGACAGACATTTTGTATAAGCATGTTTTGGGATCTCTGACTCCTAAAACGTCTAAGCCTATCGAGAACCAGAAATCGAAAAAAATCTCAGTTACAATACTTTCTTCTATTGAAGATAGAAGAAAGTAAAAATAGGCCTGTTTAATTGTTAAACTTAAAAGAGAGAAAGAAAATTAATAAAGTCATACTTTAATAAACAACTTCAGATTTTGTTTCACATTCTGAAAGTAAAGGTACAATTTTCTGAAAGATGTAAACATAAATTCTTAAATTTATTATAGAGATTTCAAATACCAATGTTAGGAAAGCTGGTAATTCTTTAAACTTTTGGGAATTACCTTTTACTCATAAATAGTGGACTTACTTTCATATTTTGCATTATAAACAAAAGTCGTTCGGCATTGTTTGGGTCAAACGATTTCTCTTATCCTTATATATTTGCTTTGTTACGCATTGCCGGATATCCGGCAGAGAAGTCGGATATCCGGTGATTGTGATTCGGATATCCGACGGTATTTCGGATATTGAAAAATCAGCCGGATGTGCCGGATATCGGATATTTGCCGGATATCCGTTGCATCCCTATATTAAACCGTACATATTTTAATTGATTACATCTTTAAACTCGATAGTACAATTATTAAAGCGAAACAGCAAATCACATTAAAGCAAAAAACATCTTTGATGTTTTTGAAATGTTTATATTCTTTTTACTTAACACAAGGCTGCCACAGGCGACTATTTTTCGCACCACTTTTATAAAACAAAAAGTTTTCATATACACTTTGACAACATCGGCAAGAGAAATATACTCTAAAACTTATTATCTTAAAATAGTGGTGCGAATAGAATATAAAAATAGTCGCATATGGCAGTCTTGCTAATATATTACAGAACTACAGATTTAATACGGAAAAGGCCTAGGATTCTCGCCCCTTTATAATGAAGTTTAGGATATTCGATGAACTGCATGTAACGTCTCATAACTATTATTGATAGAAACGCGTCCAGCAAATTCTAAATGTACACGTATAAAGGATTAGTAGAGACTGAGAATGTGACCAGAATCTCACGAGTTCGAGAATTCTGTTAAGGATAAATGATAAATGAGAAATATGCTTTCCTATTATTTCACTGTACATTTCTGTACTTTGTATTAGAATATATCGGAATTGATTTACTGCTTAAATATTAATGAATAAGAAATATTTTAAAAAGAAGATAACAGATCACTGATGAGAGTTCTAATATTTTAAAAAATACATTGTAGTTAAAGTATTGCTGCTCTACACACTTTAAAGAAAATGATAATGGTCATAAACATGACAATTTTGTTTGATTTGTATTTCAGCTCATGTGTAATTGAATGAAATGTGACCAGAATAACGCGAGTTAGTTCATTCTGGTAAGAATAAATGATACATGAGAAATATGCTTTCCTATTATTTCACTGTAGATTTCTGTACTTTGTATTAGAATATATCGAAATTGATTTATTGCTTAAATATCAACGAATAAGAAATATTTTTAAAAGAAGATAACAGATCACTGATGAGAGTTCTAATATTTAAAAAAAAATGCATTGTAGTTAAAATTAAAGTATTGCTGCTCAAAACGCTGTAAAGAAAATGATAATGGTCATAAAAATGCCAATTCTGTTTGATTTGTATTTAGGCTCATGCGGAAATGAGAGAAGTATTTTTTAGAAGCTAATTACAGAAAATTTACACAGAGAAAAATCTACCCTCTGTGTGAGTGTGTGAGTCTGTCTGTATGTGACACAAATTTTGTGGGCGCTCTATCTCAAGAACTAATGCAAGGAATTTAATAAAAATTTATATTTAGTTAGACCCTGATACAAATTGATGCTGATTAGTTTTTGGTGTAAATCGCTCAACAGGTGGCTCTGCTATGCAGCATTTTTCACGATTTCTGCAATGGATCAATCTCCAGAACTAATGCACAGATTTTTATCAAACTTTAGATTCAGTTAGTCCTTGACATGAATTGAAGTTTTTTACATTTCGGTGTAAATCGTTCAACAGGTGGTGCTGCTATAGTGCGTTTTTTACGATTTCCGCAATTGCTCTATCTCAATATTTAATGCTTGGATTTTCAACAAACTTCAGATTCAGGTATACCTTGACATGAATTGACATTTTATACATTTTGGTGTAAATCTCTCAACAGGTGGCGCTGCTATGCCGTATTTTTCAGAATTTTCACTATAGGTGTATTTCAAGAACTAATGCACAAATTTTCATCAAACTTCAGAATCAGTTAGTCCTTGACGTGAATCGATATTTTATGGATTTTGGTGTAAATCGCTCAACAGGTGGCGCTGCTATGCTTTTTTTGCGATTTCCGCAATAGCTCTATCTCAAGAACTAACGCTTGGATTTTCAACGAACTTCAGATTCAGGTATACCATGATATGAATTAGTGCTGTTTATGTTTTGGTGTAAATCGCTCAACAGGTTGCGCTGCGATGCTACATTTTTCAGAATTTCCACTATAGCTCTATCTCAAGAACTAATGCATGAATTTTTATCAAACTTCAAATTCAGATATACCTTTATATGAATTGATGCTAAATTGATGTACACTGGCCTCCAAAAGTTAAGGTACAGGGACTGGATGCTTTCAATTGCACACGTTTTGTCGAATATCTACCAAAATTATTGGCAAATTGTTCTTGAACTTCTGGGATGTAAAGAAAATATTCGATTTTATATTTCTCGGTGAAGATTTAGACGGGAGGTCAATTAGGAGGCTAATAATATATTTAATAATAAAATAATATTTGCGATCACCTATGTAACGGAAAATGCTGGGAATGGTTTGTTACTGTGTTAAATAACTATTTGGGTCCTGTTCAACGTGTGAGTGCATTTGTGTAAGCATAGCACTCATATTCGTGAAGATGTTATTGTGTCTGTGAAAAATTCAAAAGTTTTTTTTAACCATTTGGAAAAATGGTTATTGTTCTCGTCAGGGTAGGAAATCAAAAGCATATCTGAACGTTTTCATTGGTTTAATCCGCAATTTATTCGTTATCTGATTGGTCTATACAGTAATCTGTATTTCCCTTTTGTTTCAACAACGATGGACAACAGAGTGTTGCCACTATGACAAAAAAGTAATAAAAATTACAAAAAAAAAAAAAAAATTAATAAATCAGAAACAAATTGAGATACAGCTTTCAAACAAATTGCATTTAAAAGTACATTTTTTTCTCTATCCGACGGTATAAAAAGTAATATTGTCGGATGTTTAGAAGTTTAAGAATGAAATTTTATTTAAAATTGGTCGTGAGATTTTTTGGAAATCTGATGATAGAAAAGCCTTTTTCCGATCAGCCAATGAAATGCCTGGCTATTACGTAAGTTTCATAGGAAATCTGACGAGTTGCAGGCGATTTTTCTTGCTTGCAATTTTTACGTGTAATAACACTATTAATCTTTAATTCATGGCTACGTAGTGTATGACCAGCTCCGTAGAAGTTTAAAAATTTACAGTACCGAAAATTGTAAAACTGAAATTTCTTTTAAAATTTGTTCATGATGGGTCCAGGAATGTTATCGTTTAATCCATGGCGTACGTAATGTACGATCAACTCCGTGCGATTTTTTATGTCTTAAATTTTAGTCTTTGAAAAAATCATTTTCCAAATGGTCGTTGTAATTTGTTAAATTGCTTTTTTTTTTTTTTTTTTAGCATACTGAGTTTTTAATCGAATGTAACACAACTTTCCGAAAACCTAACAAAGAACTGTAGCAACAGTATATTGCAATTAAAACATGAATATATTGAATATTTGATGAGATATGGGCATTTGTATGAAATAATTTTTAACTGCGCATGCGTGGAATGTCCTAAAATTTTTATTATATAATTTGGTAGTCAGCTATTTAGGGCAACTTATATAAAAAGTCCAGTCAAATATCGAGAAAATTCTCAAAGATAGGGTCGATATAGTGAGTTGCTTCCTAAAAATAGCTTTATTATAAGGGATTTTCCACAACTTTTCAATCAGCTCACTATATCTTTCTAAGTTTTCACAACATTTGACTGGACTTTTTTCAGAAGTTGCCCCAAAATACTGACTACTAAATTATTAAATAAAAATTTTGAAATCTTCCGCGCATGCGCAGTTAAAAATTATCTCATAAAAATTACCATATTTCATCAAATATTCAATATATTCATGTTTTAATTGCAGTATACTGTTGCTGCTATTCTTTGACAAGTTTTCGGAAATTTGTGTTAAATTTGGTTGAAAACTCTGTATGCTATAAGCAAAAAACGTTTGAATTTTTCACAGACACAATAACATAGTCACGAATATGAGTGCTATGCTTACACAAATGCACACAAACGTTGAACAAGACCCAAATAGTCATTTAACACAGTGGCAAACCATTTACAGCATTTTCTATTATATAGGTGATCGCAAATATTATTTTATTATTAAATTTATAATTAGCTCCCTAATTGTCCCCCCGATTAAATCTTCACCAAGAAATATGAAATCAAACCTGTTCTTTTCATCCCAGAAGTTCAAGATTAATTCGCCAATAATTTTTGTAGATATTCGACAAAACGTGTGCAATCGAAAGCATCCAGTCCCTGTACCTTAACTTTTGGAGGCCAGTGTAATTTCTTGTTCTATTTAAATGATTTAATTGACGTGATTTACATAGAAAAACGTTTTGTGATGGCCACAACATACTAGTTTATTGATATTGTAAATATTTGGATGATTTTGAAATTCCACTGTAATTTTAATACAACATTTTTATAAAAATTGCCGAATATTTATATTTATATGGAAATACATATCGCCTGTACATTTTCAATATTAAACTCGTACATTGTCATTACAAATGCTACAGCTAATCGAGTTTAATTTCGAGTTTTAAAAATCCCATGGAAAAAAATGTCCCATGGAAAACCATACTTTTAAATAATTTTACAAGTTGAGATATATTATATTTTTTTCAAACTTCAAACATTCCTGATTTATGAAAAGCTTCGATTTGCAAACTGATTAGCAAACTTTCACATTCAAGATTCAGGGTGGTAGCATGAATGGTCACTTATACTACTTAAAATTAGCGGTATGCATCACAGTTGCGAATCATTTCATTAAATTATGTGAATACTAAAGATTGTTAGCTGTGCTGTATTTGCCTTCCTTCTTCTGAAATGCTGACATTCTTAGGCCCAATAGTTTCATAATTTTGAATACTTTGAAGAGAGGTACTTTTAATTGCAAACATCTTTTACTGGTACAAGTAACAATTATTTTGTTCTTTGAATTCTTCTTAAATATTTGTTATATTATACGTATTGAACAAGGTATCCTATAACACAGTTAATTAGTAAAAATAAGTTAAGCTAACAACATGATTTCTGAGAAAATATCTACAAAACCTGAATAAAAACAAGTCGAAAATTGTACGTCAAACGTGGCAAATGAGGTATGTTCGTACTATAACTAGTTTTTGGTGTAATAGCTGTTGCACTCTTATGCAAAAAAGCATGAATACAAAATTTATTACGATCATGGCATATCATTGAATTAATTATGTAGGGTAGGATTTAATAGAATGAAGACAACTTTTATTAATATCTTTTTAAGTTTTGATTCGATTTTCATAAAATTTGAAATTAGTCGACAAAATTCTTAAACGATTCTATATATTAAGTTTCAAACCATTATATTGGGTAGTTTTTTTCGCTGTTATATGCGGACAGACAGACGGAAGAACCAGACTACGAGTTTAAGTGATACGTACTTATATAATTACAAACGCACCTAAAAAAATCACTCCAATACTACACAGGTAACTCAGAGTAGCTTACTCTTATAAGTGTTATTTTTGAATTTCAGTAAAATAAAAAGTATCGAAAAAAGAAATTATTTAAATGCTATTTCCATGTTCCTATGAAAAATTTTACTGAGGTGGTGGTTAAAGTATTGATTATTCTAAGACATGTGATATAAGATTCTAATAAACCAACGTAGATGATTGAAATTTTATTTCTTGCTTTCATCTGCATTGAAAGAGGTAATTTAATTAAATCGTACCTGCATGAAGTCTATTCCAATACATTTGATTGAGATTTCTAGAATTAAAAATATAATTAAAATCACAATGATAATGGATTTACCTTTACAACAGGAAAAGGCAGAAAATTACGATCTTTCTTCCTTCTTCATTTGTTATTCATTATCTTTTTTTAAACATTATAATTTTTCTATTTCATATCAAACAATTTAGTCATAATAAGTCACAAATTTCGTTTTAAAATTTATTAATAAATTCAAAATATTAAAGTTTTGTCAATCCTACTATATATAAAAAAAAGTAACGCTTTGGAAATGGACCAATGAAAATCTGCGTAGATACCGTGAAACGCAACTGATTGGTCAGAGCTTTCTGGCGCTATAAGGGGGGTTACCAAGGGAAGGCTCCCGGCTCTGTCGCCAACTTCGGCGCTAACTTGGCGGTATATCGCCAAATTTGGCGACCAAAACTAGTCGCCAATTTCCAGTATTTCACCAAATTTTCATAGACTCCCATTGAAATCCAATAGGGTTTACTTGCTTGAAGAAAATCAACAAACTGAGATATTTAAATGCAACAAAACCTAATATTAGCTTATGAATAGAGCTTAATTGAACTATTTACATTATATTTTTAAGCACAAACACTATGTACAATATTCGTAACACTATATATATAATTTTTATTTAATTTGTAATTATTCAAAAAAATTGTAAATTTTATCCTTTTTAATGATTTTATATTTAATAACTCTGAAACTCTGTATGCTCTAATGATTACCTGCTTGGAGATAAGGAAATAAAATCGTTAGGAGTTGGGGAGGAGAGCATTTATACCAAGTGGAATCTAAAAATTGAATGCATAGAAAATGAAGAATCGCGAAGCGATGGAAGAATGGCAATGGAATGGAATGGAACGCGTTTCCAGAATGGAAACGCGAAACAATTTTTTCTGAGGTTGGCTAGAAAATAGGGTTTGTTTCGCGATACCGAACGGAATCGCGAAGAGATTACGCGAGGCGTTGGTGAGCGTAGCGAGCCAGGCCGTCGGAGCCCTCCTAGTAATAAAAAAAAAATAAATGGATGGAAATAAAATTGAAAACGAAAGTAAAATGTAAAAATAAGAGTAGCTATTACACATATTAGGTGTCTAAATATGACTGCGCCAATTTTAGGAAAAATATACGCTTGTTTTTCGTCATCAAAAGAAAGGTTTATTTAGCATACTAGCTAACCCGGTCGGCGCTGGGCTGGCGCTTTGTAATAACCTTAAATGTACCTAAAATCAGCTTTGAAGGATTTTATATTTTTAAATGAATAATTTTGCCAAACGAACCGAGGCTAACGAAAAGGAGACGATACGGCTATGCGCTACGTGCATATATTTCTTTCACAGCGCTTTAGTCGCAAGATGCACGAATGCAGATGCACGAAAAGAACTTCACGTGACTGCAGAGGTCTTACGCGAAAGGTAGTGCGTCAGCCTGTCATTTTCGTCATCTTCGATCTGAACATACCGTTGAAGGCCTCACTGTTTTCGGCAGCGTACGCACATCCCTGATTTGTTGCGAGTTTATATTTTTAAACGAAAATCAATCCATACGAATCTAATTTTAGGGGCATCTCTGTATTCTGTAGCATACAGAATGCGTACACCTGAGTGCTACGAACGCTTCGGTCCAGTTTTAATTATTACATGTTTTTAAACGGAAATATTTCCAAATAAATCTGATGCTAAGGGACCCAAAGGCTTTACCAGTGTACCCCATGGAAATTCGTCCACACGAGCCTAATTCTGGGGCTTCACAAGTTTCAGCAATGTACACACTGGAATTTGTATGATTTTATATTTTTAAATGAAAATCTTTGGAGCCGAACATACAGTTTGGGGGGAGGAATTCTTTTATGTGGCCTTGTAAATGAATAAAAAATACTTTTAATCCCATAGTCTACTGAATGCATGTTTTAGTGCACTTCATAAATGCATATAAATTTAACTATGTTTGAAATGATGTAACAATTTACTTTAAAACTATTTTTTCCCATTGACCGGAATTTAACGAAATGTTTTGACTGTCCTTTTAAACGAACTATAAATGCTACACACGTAATTTTCAATACCAATCGTGCTATAGGAAATGTAAATAAAATTTACGGGGTAATTACTTACGAGAGTGAGAGCACGGACAGGCAAACCGAAACCATAGACACTTTTCAACTATGTTGGAAAGTGGTAAAAAACAATTAAACAAAGTAGACAATCATTTTTGTAAAAGGAATAAATGTAATTATTAATCTTTAATTATGTTTGCCTTAAATTTATAATTCGAATTTGTGAGTTACTGATACTTTCGGGTGGATTATAATTTAGATTCTCTGAAAAATATATCTCTTTCGTTGCAGTTGAAAACGAATTTAAAATTTCTAAATTAATAGGACAATTAATTTTAATTTAATTTTCGGTTGCTATTCGCTATAAAACTAGTTATTTCGAGCCTTGTTGTGGTAAGATTAATGAATAATTTTGAATGAATTTTACAAACGATCAGCATTTTAATGATTAAAGTGATTAATTTAGCAAGATTGGACTAATAAGAAAAATATGGAATAACGAATTATAATTGATATCGTTGAATATATTGGTAAACATATTAACTATACAAAAATTTAGCAATATAACTTTTAAAATTCAGAGGGCTGTTACAACATTGTATCTGTTATATTGGCATGAAATTTGAACTACGAATTCGATTTATCATGCGCTCACCATTTATTTAAAAAAATTGCAAAAAGGTCACCGATAGATTCTGAAAGAATATTTCATTACTAGAAAGACAGCCCGTCAAAAATGACGGAAAATGAAATATAAAGATAGGGGAGACTAGGGAGGGATGACCATACGGGAGACTTGACCCACCCATCAGTTTTCATATTTAAAAAAAAATTCAGAGTTTTATCATTAGGTGTCAACCAAAGCTACTGGAATGCTTAAATAACAGTCTTTGTTTTATACAGATAATCGAAATTGATGTAGAAAAAATCAATTGTGAGGTGTTTTCAACCTAAAAGTAGTGTTTTTTAGAAATATTTTGTAAGCGTTTTTCAGTTAAAATATAGCATAGAAATTTAAGTAAGTAGTTTTAAGTAATGCAGAAATATCGAGCTTTCATTCCAGGCATAAAGATTGTACAGTACGTTAGGCTTAACATAGCAATGTGCTATTCTTTAGAAAAGGGTTATGTGGGGAGGCTTGACCCAGTCAATGTGAGGGAGGGTTGACCAGATGAAATATTTTTATTATACGCTATGCATAATGAAAGGTTAATGGTTATATATAAAAAATAATGTAAATTTATTCTGTAAAGCCACGGTAAAATAGGGTGATGGAAAAAAAAAGGTTTAGATTAAAGCAAGATGCGAAAAATTGCTATCGTATCCACTACAAGAAAAAATTTAATGAAATAAATGGGAAAGTTGATAG
Organism: Maratus speciosus; assembly: GCA_963932465.1. Classification (NCBI taxonomy): domain Eukaryota; kingdom Metazoa; phylum Arthropoda; class Arachnida; order Araneae; family Salticidae; genus Maratus; species Maratus speciosus. Next base: position 401,130,863 of record OZ010800.1, on the reverse strand, counting down.
GAACTTTTTCCATTTAAATATTACTACAATAGGTAAATAGAAACAGTGTAAAAGACTAGAAAGGACTAGGAAGCATGAAAGCAGCAGTCTTAACATTTTCAGAGCAGTGGTATTCTTATGAAACTACTTAATTTTAATTCCCAAACGCCACAATGTCTCCAGAATTTTGGTAAAATCTTTTTTATTTAATATGTATGTGAAATATACCCTTTTTCTTATTTCGAAATAAATTTGTTTGGAAATTCCGGTACTAGTCATTTATTTCAACATTTTAGTACTGAAAGTACTTTGCCAATGAAAGGGATCAGTGAAAGGGAAAATAATGGTCAGTCAGTAAGTCCACATGCGGCTGCAAAAGAACATAGCATTGATTGAAAAACTTTTGGAAGATATGTAGACAAATTTCACCGTGATATGAAGCCAAACTATGTGAAAATTATAGTTGTCAGGTCAAGTGTCACAAAAAGTAGAAAAAAAGGACAAAAAAAAAAAAGAAAAAAAAAAGGACACACAAAAAAAAAAAAAAAAAAAAAAAAAAAAAGCCGGAGAGTGGTTATAAATTTCGGGCATAATAATACATGAAACCCTATGAAAATGGAACCTGTCTCTAACGGAATACTGTCTTAAATGTTAAAATTTCATTTTCCCTGCTGTGCAATTATACCTGCTCAGACAAAATTCTGTTTAAAATAAAATTTTTCTCCTCTGACTTGTGATTGTTTCTAAACACGCTTGTTTAAGCATCATATTTTCAAAAATATTTTTTATAATAATTAAAGCATGTAGCATAAAGCTATATTGCCTTTTTGAAACAGATTTTATTTCTCTTAACAAATATTTCAATATAAAAGAAAGTGGGTCAAGCCTCTCATATAGTGGGTCAACCCTCCCATTTGTGGGGAGCCTTGACCCATTTTTACTTTCTTCTAACTTTACAAGAAGAAAGTATTGGTTTCATGAAAATTTTCGAATTCCAGTTTTCGACGGATTTACACGTTTTATAAGTCAGAGATTCCAAAAAACATGTTTTTACAAAATGTCTGTCTGTCTATCCGTCTGTCTGTCTGTATGTGACACCAATTTTGTGGGCGCTCTATCTCAAGAACTAATGCACGAAATTTCACAAAACTTCATATTTAGTTAGACCTTGATATAAACTTGAACTGATTAGTTTTTGGTGAAAATCGCCCAACAGGTGGCGCTGCTATGCGGCATTTTTAACGATTTCTGCAATAGCTGTATCTCAAGAACTACTGCACGGATTTTCATAAAACTTCAGATTCAGTTAGTCCAGGATATAGTTTGGTGCTGATTACTTTTTTGTGAATATCGCCCAACAGGTGGCGCTGGTATGCTGCATTGTTCATGATTATCGCAATAGCTCTAATTTAAGAAAAAATGCACGAATTTTCATCAAACTTCAGATTCAGTTAGTCCCTGATATAAATTATTGCTGCTTAATTTTTGGTGCAAATCGCCTAACAGGTGGCGCTGCTGTGCTGCATTTTTCACGATTTCCACAAGAGGTGTATCTCAAGAACTATTGCACGGATTTTCATCAAACTTCAGATTTAGTTAGTCCTTGACATGAATTGATGTATAAATTAGTGCTGTTTAATTTTTGGTGTAAATCGCTCAACAGGTGACGCTGCTGTGCTGCATTTTTCACGATTTCCACAAGAGGTGTATCTCAAGAACTATTGCACGGATTTTCATCAAACTTCAGATTTAGTTAGTCCTTGACGTGAATTGATGTATAAATTAGTGCTGTTTAATTTTTGGTGTACATCGCTCAACAGGTGGCGCTGCTATGCTGTATTTTTTGCGATTTCCGCAATAGCTTTATCTCAAGAACTAATGCTTGGATTTTCAACAAACTTCAGATTCAGGTATACCTTGATATCGTTTAGTGCTGTTTACTTTTGGTGTAAATCGCTCAACAGGTGGCGCTGCTATGCTACATTTTTTTCAGAATTTCCGCTATAGCTCCATCTCAAGAACTAATGCACGAATTTTCAGCCAACTTCAAATTCAGATATACTTTGATATGAATTGGTGCTAAATCGTTGTTATTTCTTGTACTATTTAAATGATTTAATTGACGTGATTTATATAGAAGAAAGTTTTGTGATGGCCACAACATACTAGTTTTCTTATGGTTAAAATCGATAATTTTTCGAATTTTTCATATATTACACTTATGTGGCAATTTTATTTTGATAACTGATTGTATAACGAATAAAATGATTTATAAAACTTTATTCTACGTTCAATATTTAAAAAATTAATAATCATTTTGTAAAAAGTTGGTCAACCCTCCCTAGTCTCCCCTATATACAACGCATGTGTTTTTCTCGCTCGTTTCACAGTCATAGGTGAAAATAACACATTTTGAAAACGAAATACATTTCTGAAAAACTATGTATGTAATGAATACATTAAAAATGTAATTTAAAGATAAATTAAAATTTGACCACAAAACTCCAGGATGTGCGATTTTTTTGTGTAAAAACTTTCTTTATTTAAATGCTGACTTTGCTCTTCAGTATCTTCGACATAAATTTTTAATTGCCCTTCCTCTTTACATCTTGAAATACTTACATATCATTGTCCACGAGAAAAAAATGTTCTTTTGAATACAGTCCAACTGTAGAAAATGTTTGTCCTTGTGACTTATTCAACGTCATTTCAGATGACAGTATAAATGGGAATTTCATTCATATCAATTTATTTCATTCATTTCAAATGCGCCAATGCAATTTAACTTTTTTGTGATATTATATACGTACACACACACACACACACACATATATATATATATTAAGTCGGCGTCCACGCTTTCATTTTTTCTTGGACATGAGAAAATAAAACAATTTCTTTTCTGGCCCCAAAATTATTTTCTACTTTTTAGTGCATTTAAATATACATATGTATTTTCTACATTTTTGTGAATGTAAAAAATTTTTTTTTTTTTTTTTTGGTCATACAACTCTTTTTTAGTCTTATTTTAAATTTATGTTAGTCTTATAGTGCTTTATAGAAATTTTAAAATTTAACATTTAAACTTTTTGTCTCCCCCCCCACCCCCCAACCTTGCATATAGTACAAACTATGGTGCAGGTAGTGCAAAATAATAAGGAATTTGCTACTTTTCCACTACAGGGGCCTTGGCGGGGTTTTTTTTTAAAGCTTGGCGGAATTCGGGCATCAGAAATGATATTTGTTGCCTAATGATATAAACAGCTATGAAAACAAACTTGATGAATTTTTTTGTTTGTTCATATGTATTTTAATAAAATGTATATTATTGTTGTTTTTTATGTGCAAACTACTTCTCTTTCTTCGTAAAATTAGATAAATGGCTTCTTTATATTAAATAAATTGTATAAATATTGAAAAAAAAAATGCGTGTGTATATGAAATGAAACAGCGAATAGGTTGCCAAAATATATGTTGCCAAATTTCCTTCTTCGCAAAGGCAGTTTTCTATATTTCGCAAATGCCCCTATACTGGAAAAGTACCGATAATTTCATTTCTGCATCCGGCTATGTAAAGCACATTAAAATCGGATAGTTAGGAGCTCAGATTAGAGGTCTGCACCGGCCGGAATTTCCAGGCCCGGGCCCGGCCCGGCCCGAAGGAAAGCTATTTTGGCCCGGCCCGGTGTAAAAATTGAAAGTTCGGCCCGAGCCCGGCCCGTTTACATTTTTACCGTTCTCGGCCCGGCCGTACAAAAATCAGTGAAAACAGGCCCGACCCAGCCCGACTCAATTTCTGCAAAAAATTCCGTTTTTTCTCGACATACAATTAAGATTCTTTTAATGAATACTGCATGCATATTTATGGGAACATTTTACAGTATATTTTAAATTACTATGTGTTCGCAAAATAGAAAACACACAATAGTAAACATTAACGATTACTTATAGTGTTTTAGTCAACGTCTCTACAGACGTTTCAAAATTTAAATAAGGGTTCATTAAAAGATTATTGTAGTTTAGAATAAAGGGTTAAAAAACATGATAACTTTCGAAGCTTATAATAAAAAGTAGATTTGTGAAAATATTTCTGCCATTTTTAAGCCTTTTCTCAAATCCAAAGGAGCTACATTTTGATACATTTATGAATTCATTTCTTTTCGGAAACGCATGAGATTGGCAGGTATTCTTATTCAGAAACCATGTAAGTGCCGTTTTTTTCTTAGATAAAAGTAATATATCTTTCAGAAAATACTGCCAAAGTTAGCGTTTTGAATCGAATTTCCGGAAGCGATAGCACAGGAAAGGAGAAAAACGTACACTCACGTGACAAGAGTCTCTGTTATCTCTGTACGTAATTTATGAAAAATAGAAACGCTATTCGATTCCAAATGCCTTCAATACTTAGACCTGTCAATTTTATGCCTTTATAGTTAAAAATGAGTCAGAAAATGTGTCTGAAAGTTTCGAATTGTTGAGCAGTAAATATGAGAACCACCTTAAGGTACATTTCCAAAGATACTGTTAACAGAAGTTCATTATTGCTATTAATACTTTTACAAAACATAATGCCTGTCCTACACATCCTGAGAACGATTAAGACCAGTTCCGTCCCGGCACAAGTCTGCCATTAAAATTAAACCCGGGATCAGGCATCATGTAACTGTACGATGCCGATCTCTACGATGGACATGTTACATTTCTGTATTGATGTTGTTAAACTCGCATCGGCTCGTAACGCACATTTATACTTCTCGAAAAAGTCATATTCATTGGAAATGGCCTCGTATTTTATCTGCTTCTCTCAAATTCTTATATCGGGCCGATAGGCCCGATTAATTTTTTTTATCGGCCCAGCTCGGCCCTGCAGGCCCATTCAATTTTTTTGCCGGTCCGGCCCGCCCCGGCCCCTTTGAAAAATTGCATTAATTCTGCCGGCCCGGCCCGGCCCGTTTGAAAATTCTCCTCCATTCGCCGGCCCGGCCCGGCCCGTTTGAAAAAGCCCGGGCCCGTGCAGACCTCTAGCTCAGATAACACAGCGCCGTCTCGTGGCGGTTATTTTATTAGTAGCATAGGGATGAAAATGTAAAGACGAACATTTTTGTATATTACTCTTTAAATTCTTACCCATAGATTTTAAAAAAACCTTAAATGCGCTGAGTTTAAATTAAATTGCGGTGAGCTTGATTATAAAGATTCATGGGTTTCAATGGGAATTTCGCTAAATTAGCCAGCTATCGCCAAGTTGGCTTCATATATGGCAACTTATTTTTGTTGCCAAATTTGGCGGTATTTCGCCAAATTTGGCGATATTTTGCCAAGTTGGTCTAAATTTCACTCTATTGTAGTAACCCTGTAGTATTACTACTTTTCAACAATTACTCATTGTTGAAACTGATACCAATTTTCCCATAGGAAGCCTAACATGGCCGCGAATAATGAGGTGGTCCAACCGGAAGTTTGAGGGACACACAGAGACTTGGATTTTATATAAATAGATACAGGGATGTCGAAATTAAACTTTTCCAACTTAAAGATCTGTACAGGTGTTGTCTGTATCATTATGGCATTAAATTTAGACATCAGATTCTACAGATCATGTATTCGATAATTATGAAAAAAATGTAAAACAAAATCACCGATAGATTCTCAGCGAATAGTTCAATATACAGAGAGGTCAAAATTAAACTTTTTCAACTTAAAGATCTGTACAGATGTTGTCTGTGTCATTATGGTATTAAATTTGGACATCAGATTTTACAGACCATGTATTCGATAATTAGGACAGAAATGTGAAAAAAAAGTGACCGATAGATTCTCAGAGACTAGTTCAAAATACAGGGGAGTCGAAATTTAAACTTTTCCAACTTAAAGATACGTAAAGGTGTTGTTTGTCATTATGGCATTAAATTTAGACATCAGATTCTACAGATCATGTATTCGATAATTATCAAAAAAATGTAAAACAAAATCACCGATAGATTCTCAGCGAATAGTTCAATATACAGAGAGGTCAAAATTAAACTTTTTCAACTTAAAGATCTGTACAGCTGTTGCCTGTCATTATGGCATTAAATTTGGACATCAGATTCTATAGATCATATATCCGATAATTAGGAAAGAAATGTAAAAAAAAAAGTGACCGATAGATTCTCAGACTTAAAGATACGTATAGGTGTTGTTTGCGTCATTATCACATTAAATTTGAACATCAGATTCTACAGATCATGTATTCAACGATTATGAAAAAAAAATGTAAAACAAAATCACCTATAGATTCTCAGCGAATAGTTCAATATACAGAGCGGTCAAAATTAAACTTTTCCAACTTAAAGGTCTGTATTTGTACTGTTTGTGTCATATTGACATGAAATTTGGACACCAGATACCACATGTCGTTATGTCGGATACTACATTACATCATGTATTCGATATTTATGAAAAGAAGAAAGGAGCGTATTAGGAGGACATATTTCAATATACAGGGTGGTCGAAATTGAACTTTCCCAACTTAAATATGTTTACAGGTTTGTTTTTGGCATTATGGCATGAAATTTTGATACCCTATACTATAGATCATGTGTTGAATGAGATGAATTTTTAGAGAATATTTCAACATACAAGGTGGCCGAAATTAAACTTTTTCAACTAAACTACTATACTGAGCGCAGTAACAGTCGTTGTTTGTGTCATTATGACATGGAAGTTGGACATCAGATACTACATAATCGACATTTATCAGAAAAAGTGCAAAACGTCACCGACGGATTCTGATAGACTATTTCAATATTTCAATAGACTTGGAAATGTGCAAAAATCTAATAAAAAATACGAATATTCATCTGTGTTTTAAAATTTATTGTTACAATTCACAAAAATTCGATCTATTGCCATATATTTGGAAGAAAAGGTGTTTTCATACTTCTTATAAGTGAATCATAAGAGTAATGTATCATAACTTAATTGAAATACGTTTTCTCAACAATATTTTTCGTTAAAAACTGAGACTTAAATAATTCATACCAATTAAAAACCGAGAAAGTACTAAAACATAATTACAGTTTGCTATCTTTAAGTACCAAGTTTTACCAGAGCACTACCCCCTACATACTACATGCCTCTCGCATTTGACTCAAAAATGGAAGTCAGCAAGGTTGATAGATGGCGCTACTGTTTGGGGTATGTTATTGCTGTATTTACATGGATCGCCTCATAGACCTGCCTTTGAAAGCTATTATTTTTTTTATTTTTTGCAGTAATTTGTGATTTTTTTAAACAGAATGTTTACTTTTAATGAAGTTAATATATTCTCTATAAATTGCCATATTGTTGTGTGCCTTACTGCTGTTCATCCAGCAAAATAAAGGAAAATATTTCTTTTCACCATTCCTGTAGAAGACAGTCAACGAGTCTTTTTAACTTTTTTTCATTGTATTTTTAAAAATACAAATAGATATTTTTACTACTATTATTTGCATGTTTCTAATAACATTCCGTTCTATAATAATAAATTAAATTAATGTACAGTTGCTATTAATAAGATGTATTTTTATTAATTTACAATGTCTTAAAAGGAAAAGAGTACCTTAATCTGAAAGAATCTGAAATAATAATGTTATTATTAATAATAAAAATGATAGATCAAAGTATTTTTTTTTTTATCAAATAATTATGCTAAGCCTGAAATTCTGTATGAAAATGAAAATACAATAACATTCAAAATTATTTAAATTTCTTCCAGCAAAATTATAATGATAATAATAATAAATGATACACGATGAAATCGAATATGAATTAGTAATGTGATCAAAATAAATATGTATTCATAGCATTGTGTTTTGAAGCAATATAAATATTATGTAATTGAAATATATCAATAATTTCATTCCTGAAAGTACTTGATTATTACTTGTAATAATTACTAATACAAAAAATAACTAATACATAAAAGAAATGAAACTAAATTAAATGTTTTAAAAAAAAAAAAAAAAAAAAAAACCGCAGAATTGACGTTTTGAGGCCTTGACCGGAAGACTTGCTAGTTTCATTATCATAATAAATGTAATTAATATATATAGTATTAATATCACAATATCAATAAATTAAGTTTTTTACATAGAAAATATAAAATAGGGAATTAAAAAAATACTATTATCAATTTATTGAGGCAACGTGTGTGTGTAACGGAGAGGGGGGGGGGGGGGGTATAGTAAAAAAGATGAAAAAAGTGTCTTGGAACATCAATGCACAGAATCGTATTTCCAACTTATTAAATTTCTTGAAAGTACTTGATCTGTACTTGATGGCAAAAAAATTTATGCCCATTTTTTTTCTATTCTGACCAGAAAATCAAAGTTCTCGAAAAAAAAAAAAGGCCATAATTTTTTTTTTCAAAAAAGATTTTGCCCATATTTTTCCCATTCTGACCAGAAAATCAGAGTTCTAACTTTTTACGACTGCTCTTTCATCTTCACCTAACACTTCATTTATAATGGCTGTTTTATAATAATGGAAGCCATCAGTCCATCAGAATAAAATAACTCGGTGAAAGCGGAAACTCGGTTAGGCAGGACTCGGATAATCGGGACTCTACTGTATATTTCATTTTAAAAATGATCTTCAGAATATTTTTGCTGGTGTTCAGAGGGACCTCCCCCTTGGATCCGCCACTGTAGATTACGTAGTTGAGTATTACATATTTTAAATTTTGAAATAAGTCGTCTATTATAAAATTAGTAAAATTCTCTTTGTAAATATACTTTGTGGAAGAGGGAGGGGGGTGGTGCCAAAATCCATGTTTGCCCCGGGTGCAAAAAAAGCTAGTTTCGGCCCTGGTGTGTGTGTGTGGGGGGGCAGGGGGGTAGTCAAAAAGATGAAAAAAAAGTGCCTTGGAGCATCATTGAACAGAATCATATTTCCAACTATTTAAATTTCCTGAAAGTACTTGATGATTACTTATAATAGTTAATAATTCAAATATAAAAGAAATGAAACTGTGAGTTAAATGTTTTTTAAACACTTAAAAAGACTTGCTAGTTTCATTATTATGATAAAGGTAACTAATATTTATAGTATTATTATCACAATATCAATGATTTAATTATTTTAGATAGAAAATATTAAATAGGGAAGTTCAGAAAAATATTGCAATCTATTTATTGAGGCAACTGTATGGTACTAGTACTGGAATGTCAAGTAATTATGTTATTATTAGAATTAAATTTTAATTCACAATGGGAAGTACAACTATGAAGTTAGTTAAACATTGTTGATAGATTAATATAGTGTAAAAAAACAGGAATATAATAATTATAATTATTAATTAAAAATTATTTTAAAAGCAATTCCTTAAGATTGTCCTTCACTGACACATTCACCTCATATTAACCTTGTTTATTATTAATATTTTGCCTGAAAGAAATACATGTCTTACTATTTAGTAAAATTTAATTTAATCAAATACTTTTATGTTCTGCAATAACCTTTTTAAACTTGCTCATAGTTTTTGATCCATTGATTAAAATTCATGTACCATTTTATAATGTTAATAAATATTTTCACTTCATAAACCTTGTTTATTTTATTTTTGATGGAAATCTATTTACAAGTAAATGTAAGTGCTATTAATTTATATATTATAATTAATTTTAAAAAAGAACATATAATTTAAAATGCATATAATAAAATAAAGTATGTGCGTTATTTTATCATTCATCATTTGAAATTGAAGAGAAATTATGAAATAATTTCTCTTTTCAAATATTTTATAGAAAAAATATCATTTAATACAACAATTAAAATAAATACGAAAAGAGAAAAAAAAAAAGTGAAATTCTAGGAACAAATAACAAAAATTTTTTAACAAATTTTGCTTATTAAGCTAATTTATTTTAAAATTTTCTATTTAAATATTCTCAAAACAACTTTTGTTTACGTTATTTATCTACAGGTTTTTAAAAATCATGTCAATTGTCACCGATAGATGGCAGAGCATTTTGGGGCTAAACTGACTTCCAGTTCTTATATGGGGAAAACAGTGAATGCGAGAGGCATTTAGTATGTAGGGGGTAGTGACCAGAGTAAATATAAAACCAGACACTTCTCATACATCCAATATTTGGCGGGGATTATGAATTTAATAAAAAGAAAAGTGCCCAGTTAAACTGATGGCATTGAGCTCACAGGCTATTCACACTAATTGTATATTATACTCTTATTTCAAAGTATAATGCCCACAGAAAATAAATGATTGGGGATTAGCCCCCGTTCCCCCACTTTAAACTTAACCAAGGAACCTCCAAATCTAATCAGGGAAGCACCTTAACATAATAAACCGGTATACCAAATTTGAAGCAAATCAGATAATTCTGCATGAAAAAACTATTTCGCTAAATTAAGGGGGGGGGGGTCTAAGCCCCTTTCCTCCCTTTATACTTAACTAATGAACCTCCAAATCTAATCAAGGCAGTTTCTTAACATAATTAACCGGTATACCAAATTTGGAGCAAATCGAATAATTCTGCATGAAAAACCCATTTATCTAAATTAATGGGGGGCTAGCCCCCTTTCCCGCCTTTATACTTAACTAATGAACGTCCAGATCTAATCAGAAAAGCTCCGTAACATAATAAAGTGATATACCAAATTTGGAGCAAATTGAATAATTCTGCATGAAGCACCCATTTATCTAATTTAAGGGGGGGGGGTAGTCCCTCTTTCCCCGTTTATACTTAACTAAGGAACCTTCAAATCTAATCAAGGCAACTTCTTAACATAATAAACCGGTATACCAAATTTGGATCGAATATAATAACTCTGCATGGAAAAACCATTTATCTAAATAAAGGGGGGTCTATCCCCCCCTTTTCCCCCTTTATACTTAACTAATGAACCTCCAAATCTTATGAAGGCAGATTCTTAACATAATAAACCGGTATACTAAATTTGGAGCAAATCGAATAATTCTGCATGAAAAAAACCTTTTATCTAAATTAAGGGGGGGGGGATAGCCCTCCTTTCCCCCTTTATACTTAATTAATGAACCTCCAAATCTAATCAGGGAAGCTCCTTAACATAATAAACCGATATACCAAATTTGGAGCAAATTGAATAATTCTGCAAAAAAACAAATTTATCTAAATTAAGGGGGGAGTAGCCCCCTTCCCCCCCTTTATACTTAACCAATGAACCCCCAAACTAATCAGGGAAACGCCTTATCAGAATGAACCTAGAAAAAAAAATTTGAAGCAAATTGGATGTTTCTATCAAGAGTTATCGCGTTACGTACATACATACATACGTACGTACGTACATACATACATACATACAGAACCGGCGGGCACATTAGCTCTCAGGCTTTGAGAGCCTGTGAGCTAAAAACTAATTTAGTGCTACTTAAAAAGTCGTTCGATCTGACATGACATATGTGGAACTGTCATTACATATGACGTAATTTAGGAAGGTCCCACAATGATTTGATGAGAGCAACAACAGGTGGCAAGCGAATCTGAATAATGGAACTATTTTGAACCCTATTTGCTCCCACTTAACTGAGAATTTGAATAATCAATAAGCAACTAAAGACGGTTAGTATTACCAGCGATGGAAAGAACAAAAGCTTCTTAAAGTCTAATAGCGTTCTGTTAAAGATTCTTTTTAAAATTATACGATGAAGTAGGGTCAGTATAAAATATGGGAATGAAAAAAGTGAGTAGCTAAAGGACTTGTGTTAATAACACTAAGAAATGCTTTAAAATTATTGAATAACTTTTAGTTTTATTAACTGCTTTCTTTGTCGAGTTAGTTAAAAAATACTGGTTTGTTGTAATGTATCTATAATTTATGTACTTAAGTATATATATACAGTAGAGCCCTGCGCGGGCCGGATTATACCCAACTCGAAAGTTCTACTTAATGTCAACCCGCAACTCGATCCGGACACGACAATTTTTTTTAACTCAGCCCGACACACACACACACACACCAACACACACACACACACACACACATATATATATATATATATATTATATATAGCAGTGGTTCCGAACTTGGGGCGTACGCCCCACCGGGGTACAATTTGACTTTCCAGGAGAGAAATTCCAAATTTGCTACTTATTCACTCGCTATCAGTTTCTTTTGTCTTTTTTGGAAAAGTAATGTTGTAGACTAAAATAAATGGAATAGAAGCAAAATTTTAAAAATAAGTTTTCTTTGTTGAATTTTTAAAATGTTTCTTATCAAATGTTTAAAATATATTTAAAACCAGAATAATTATACGAATAATAACTTTTAAAAAATTTTACCATCTTTTTGTAGTATTAAAACTCACTATAATTTTTCTCGAGGTGAGTTTTACAATTTTTAGTAACTCTTTCGATTAATTATTGAATGAGTTTTCTACTTCTATTCGCACTGCTATATATCATACAATGAGTCTTTTATACGTGAAATTACTTAAAAATATGTATAAATTTGACCGTCTTGAACATAATTAACCTAAAAATATATGAAATATCTGAACGAAGTATTAACAATTTTATAAAACTTAATTAGTAAAGGAAATTGGTATATAGTAAATATTTATAGTTCTAGCGCAGACGTCCTAGACAGTACATAAATTCACAAGATGGCATATGCATTTTAAATTTTAAAATAAGGTAATACATGGAAGACAATTAACGATATTGGAAAAAGGAAAACAGAGAAAATGTGTTGCAATGAGGAATACTGGGTACATAAATCTGATAAAGATGAGAATCTTGCAATGATTCTTGCGTGTTGTGTTATCCATAGAAAGGAAATTTAGTGTAAAAGCTTTTCCACCAACTCTTAACAAGCTACAAAAATGCATTGTAAAACGTATGAATTTAAAATGCATAATTTTAACTTTAAATGTAAGTCTCTCTTCAAGATATTTTATGAAGATAAAAATAAAGACCGTATAACACTTTTCTTTAACCCTTTCAGGGGCAAGGTACTTCTATTCGTAAAATGCTGAAATGAGTGAACGACACCAGAATTTACAAACAAGTTTATTCCAAAGTAAGCAAAGGCTTTTGTTCACGTACTTAATGAAAGGAAATTTTCATTTCAACATTCTGGTGTCAATGTGGCATTTAGGAATTAAAATTAGGTGGCCCAAAAATGAACCACCGCCTTTGAAAGGGTTAGCACTGAGGTAAGTTGAAAAAGCATAACAAAACTCTTTTTGGCAAAAAGACGAAGATATACAATGATATGTATTGATGTGAGGGTATATATAAACATATACCCTCACTGAATTTATAAAATTATGTTAAAAACGTGTTTGCGACAAAAGATTCACCTCTTTGACAAGTTTGAAAATGTGAGTGAATATTTATTGTTAAGGGTCTATTATGCTTCTACCGTGTGAATAGAGCTCATCTTTTAAATAATAAGAGATATAATTTAAAGACTGGGTGGGGGGGGGGGGAGGCATAGTGACTTTACTGATGTTTTGGTGGGGCTTGGTCAATAAATGGAAGGGAACCAATGATATAGAGGCTCATTCATATTCAACCTTCGTCAGGAGAAAATTTTTCTAAAATATAAATCGACAAAAACTCTTTACAATTTTTATTAATTTATATTAATTATTAATTGCAATTAATTAATTACAATATTTTGAATTGATTGTAAAATATAGCCTGTAAAGAGTTTTTGTCGATTTATATTTTAGAAAATTTTTCTCCTGACGAAGGTTTTAAAAATTAAACCGAAACGTAGAGATTTATGTTATTCATATGTTTTTTACATCTTTTAATTTGTGAATATATAGTACGTTGGATAGCAACACCATATTTGTTTTGTATAATAAATATAGTTCAGCTGGAAAGTGCATAACGTAATTTAAAAATAACTATAATCTCAAAAGAACCTTAAGAAAACTCCCTGTATATGATTTACAGAGTTTATATGCACCATGTACTGCGCAAAAAACAGCGCTGTCACAGGCGACTATTTTTTAATTCTATCTCGCACCAGTTTTTCAAAACAAAAATCTTTTACATATACTTCGCCAAAATTTGCAAGAGAAATATGTTACAAAATTTGTATTTAAGAAATACTGGTAAGAACAGAATATAAAAACAGTCGCCTGTGGCAGCCCCCAAAAAATTATTTAAATTGAAAATAGCATACCAAAACTAAAAACTCATTTATATCAATTATGACACATACACAGTACTGTAAACGAATTCTTTTGTGTGATCCTGTAAACGAATACTAAATGCATTTCACTCCATTTTCACAGGAAAGCATCTTTTAGTGCCTGTTTAGTGAGCTCAGAAATGCATATTAATTCTATTATGCTTGAAACAGCTTAACATCATTAAAGTGCACAACAAACAATTTCCCCCCTTAAATTATAATGTTACGGGATGCTTTTGCATATCTTTGTAATTGAACTAAATATCCTACGCAACCAATTTTCAATGGCGAACATAATATAGTAAACCTCAATAACATACGAGGAGTTCACAACCATAGTAGACCAAATCCATTTTGGAAAAAAAAATGAGATAGTTCATTTAGAATATGCATAAAATCTGTTTTACCCACTCCCACAGTAAATCAAGTCTGTAAACGGAAAACATATATGAGAAAGTATGTAAAAACAGACTTTGTTCACAGTAGGAGTGAATAATCTTGATTTTATTCACCTTCTAAATGGGCTATCTAATTTTCATTTGAAAGTGGACTTGCTCTTCTATGGTTGTGGACCCCTCATATATCAAATACATGGCGGTTTCGAGCATATTTACGACAGTTAGAGCACCGACTGACGGAAGACGGCAGACGACATGCATCAGACAGACAGGTAAACAAACCGAATTCATAAACTCTTTTCATTGCATGTGATCAGATAACAGACACTATATTAATATTTAATTCGATTATGATTTAACATAACATATATAAAGAGAAAAAAGTAAGAAAATAAGTGAAACAATATAATAATTAAAGTTAAGAGCTTTATACTTGCTGAGTTTAGAACAACCGAAAATAAGTCCTATATAAGTGACAGCACATCGGTCATTATAGTAATTTTAATAAACTTTAAAACACCATATAAAAAGTATGAATATATTCATATAATAAACCTTAGTTACTAAAATAGTCATATATTAAATGATATACTACAGTCTAATTTTTATTCTGAAAATTTTAAAAGTAATATAATACCAAGAGTATAATAGGTAATAAAATAAAATAAAAATACAATGGTTAAATGATTAAAATAAAAGTCTATAGATCTACCGACTTTATAACTAACAAAAATATTTAGTTACGCATATAAAATCATGCAAATCACAAGAATAACACTAAAGAAACTTAGTTGCAGAAGAAAGTGACTCAGAAGATAAAAATTGTGACATTCAGAATAAATATTAAAAATTTAAGAATATGTCTATACAGGCGGAGAGATATTTTACTATGAATTTAAAAGCACAGCTAATTTCAATATTTGTGATTTTTATATATTCTAGATTGTGATTTTTATATATTCTAGATTGTGATTTTTATATATTGTTCATGGTTTTGAAATGAATAAACTACTTGTTATACATTTGTTTTTTGCCTAAAAGCGTCTGCCTCTTTAATAATCCCATCTTAATAAAATTTTTTAAGATTGTGAAAAATCTTGACTGTTCGGCTTTATCTGAGTTTTTATGCCGTAACTATCAGAAAAAAATCTGATTAATCGGAATCTGAATAGGTTTTAAGATAGGTAGAACCAGTTAAACCATTTAACTGTAGGTATGAAAAGTAAATGGAGAATTTTACTTTATCTTTTTATGGATAAAATGATATCTACTGGAGGACAATTAATGACAATATAGTGTTTCTTATATGCATGCAAGATGACCATTATTTGGGCATATGTGTTGCAGTGTGTGTCTGACTTTCGATATCGAATTGTGGACCTGCGTTAAAACAAATTATCATATAGGCATTCTTTAAACCAGAAGTAAAATATTAATAAAATGATACATTCCTTTTATGTAATAGATGTATGTTTTTTCATTAGCTAGAGTTTCTGTTTGAAATATGTCCATTTGACTTGAAACATACGTTGGAAGGTTAGAAGCTATGCTTTCAGATGTAATTAGATGTTATCAAGTATTACCTCGCATGGTTGGGATTGTGCTGTCACGGATTTCGAGCAACGAGTGCAATTTTCTCTGTTGATCATCAGTGGTCATGTGTGATTTTCGCGCATTGCGTGGAGCATGCGAGGATTTCATTAGAACCCAAGAACCGTAACAAGTTAATATTCGTCAGTATGTTCAGATAGTGATTATTATACACTGCATAGGAGGCATGTACGCTGTAAACGCACTTCCCGGCACCCAAACAGGCTTTGTATATGGAAAGGTCTAGCGAGGTACTCACTTAAGGGGCGCCCCAAAGCTCCCAAAATAGTATTTTTATTAAAATTAGTGCAAAGTGCGGAAACAAAAATATTATTGGGAATCCCAAGTCTTAGTCTCAGGATCCTGAGTAGGATTAGTCGTGAAGTATACACATAATTCATAGCTTGCGTACAAATATAGTTTAATTTTATAACTTTATTTTATTTCTTAAGAAAAATGCTTAAGGTATCTGCATACGTTCGGTGCGCTTTTTAAAATAAATATACATTATTGAATAAATACAAATGTTTTTAGTTCTATTGTAGTACAGAATGATGAAAAAAAAATACAATCCTAGCAGTATCTTCATAATATAAATTTAGAATCAACCTTAAAAACGCTAGAATATGTAGACTTTGAACAGACTAGCTTCGGTAGCATTTAGAGGACCGTCTTCAGTCCAAAGAATAACGGAAACTTGCTCATTTATAGAGGAGAGAAGCGGGTCAATTCCATCGTAACTGACGTAACACTTTATCATCGAATTTTGTTTTCAAAACTCGTCGAAAACTTACTAATAAAGCTAGAACAAATTTTTACAATTTAATATATTTCTTACTAAGGACTTAATAACCAAATACCTGCATATTATTACAATCTCTCTTTTAGTCCCAAGAATTGCAATTCAAAATTCTGTAACTGACGTAACATAAAATAGGCAAACATTTTTTTCTGCCTTGATTGAAGTGTAAATATTATCAAAACTATCCCGTTAAAAAAGGTGATATGTTCTCAACAACACTAAGTAATGACAAATTATAACAGTAACTTGTTTAATTAATTTCTGAACAATAAAAAAGAAAAAAATGGCATTTACACATGTAACTGACGTAACATTATGACTTTATAAAGACAATAATGGTACTTAACTTAGTTTGTAAACAGTAATTTATAATGCCTTTTATTAGGATTTTATTATAGAACATAAAAATATCAATCTTTCTAATCACACACTTAAATTAAACATATTATAAATTTTATTCCCCCCCCCCCCTCAAAAAAAAAAGATGATAATTTTCTGTGGAACTGCCTGCAGTGAGTACGGTACGCTAAATGTTACCGAAACTAGTCTGCTCAAAGTCTACATATTCTGGCGTTTTTAACGTTGTTTCAAAATTTATATTACACTGCGCCAAGTAGCACCTTAATAATTAAATATCTTCACAAGCTTTTAAAAAATTGGGGTGGAGAGTGGGAGTTATAGTTTTTTTTAGCAAAATCTCATGCTTACTCTAGAGAGTGTACACTCAATTTAAGTAAATATATTTCAATTTTTTTCGTACTACTTACTACTATTATACTTACATGTTCACTGAACTAGGAGTTTTACAATATCTTCGAAATTAACTGAAATACTTCAAAATATGTCGAAAAAAACATACTTCTCATTAAAACTTACCACCTTTTTTATATTTGGGTATCTATAAAATAATTACATTATTACATAGAGCTTAGATTTCAGTTCAGAGCATAGTGAGTAATATGGAAAGCATTCAGACAAAATTAAAAAATGTTTATGTGTTATGAAATATGTTTAAAACATTTTCTATAATGTAATTTATCGAACATGTAGATAACAAAAAAAAAAGTAAGAAATAGATGCACAGAAACATTGTTTATATTTCTCCTGGTCTTCCTACACCCACTTCCATTGATTGAGAGCCATTACTTCCTGTTTATTAAAGTGGTCATAACTGCTCTTCTAATAATCATAGAAATAAAATTAAAATAGATTTGAAGTAGCAAACGATTGCTACATAAAGCAATAAAAAGTTTTCGAAAAATTTCCCGAAAGGGTAATTTTAATGTAGGCTGATATTTTAAGTCTATAGGTATAGTTAAAAAATATATATAAACAAAAACTGATCTGGGCAAACATGATGTGGGATGTTTGAATGAATTTCCCTGAAGTAGCTAAAGTCTATTGTTCTACATAATTAGGAGCATTGATTGGCGAACCAGAAATCGTTTTCCTGGGCCACATCGAAGTGTACGGATATGCGAGCAGCTAATTGTTGGGCCCCTGTTTGGTAAACGTGAACTTCGTTGAGACTTTGACGCCGCATTGTTCCAGATTATTATTGCATCTTCAATTCTGATACATATCTATCCTTTTTATAGCCTTTTCTATTTTATGGTTATTTATTAAAATATTTTATATATTCTCCGCATGTGAAAAAAAACTGAATATAATTTTTTTTTTAAAACAGAACGTTTTTTAAAAAAAAATAAAAATAGCGCTCAGCGGTACAAATATCTACAAAAAAAGTTTATTTGTAAAAATACCTTTTGGTATATTTTAGGCGGGTTGTTTGTTTTGATTTTATAACATGTAGCTTGAAGCTGACACTAGTTTCAGCTGTCTTTGATTGTCAAATCTTCGAATTGTTGCTACCCCCGGAGGTGTTTTTCATTTAGGGTAGCTTGGGGTAATTTTCAGACAAAAACAAAACTTTTGCTATTACTCAGGCATCAGTGACTATTTCTTTTAATTTTTTCTTGGTAAAATCATCACATGCCTGGTAATTATTCTGAAGCATTTTCAGATAATTAGCATTAATAATAAAAAATAAAATTAATAAAATTCTGTCTGAAAATTGCCCCGTGGTTTAGGGTAATTTCCAGACACCTAAGGGGTAATTTTCAGACAGCTATTTGTAGGGCTTTCGAAGGATCAGATTTGAACACAAGATTGGATCAGATTTGACTGCGATAATTAAGAGATACCATTGTAAAATATTATGACACAAAATGAGATATTTGATTAGACCATTCTGAATACAGAAAAAAGGCATGAAAATTCAATTGTAACTGTACATCTGAAATCCATTTATATTTTCGCGAATAAAAGTAAGTTATATGGAATTTTTCACACATAGCTACTGTAGCTATACACATAGCACTATCACACATAGCACTGTTTTATATAAATTTATGTAAATCAGTAAAGAATGTCAGACTTTATAAAGAGAAATTGAGATGGCTGAATAAAAATCCCCATCAAGTAAAAACATTAAACCGACACCAATTTCGTTAAAAAAAATATATATAAATAAAATATATATTTTAGTAGCCTAACCTGCTTTTCCGCACAACAATAAAATTTTTACACAGCACTAATTTCGATAGCCTAACCATTTTACTTTTCTTTTACACTAAAGATATCACTGTAAATGTTTTTAATATTATTTTACAATTCTTTCACATCTTCAATAGTTTTAATATGGAAAGGATCACAGTCTTAGTCTCAATAGGTCCAAAAAACAAAAAGGACTTGGCAACAATTTCAAATTGATCTTTTTTTGGCCATCAATACGATCATCCGCACGCCAGTTAAAAATTTCATTTCAACTTCCAACAGATTTTGCTTGTAGTCATCTTTGTGGAACAACTTTTGTACCTGTCCCAGAAGAATAGTTTGGTCATAATATACAGCATGTATTATATATTTGATTCTGAAATGGCACTTCTCACTTTCTTCATAAATTTCTATCTTTTATCACAAGTCTTCCATTTTTGCTTAAACTCCACCCAGTATTTTCATTTTAACTTACAGATGGTCCTTTGAAGTTATATTTAATGTATACCCCATTTTAAATCACTCACAAACACTTAATTTACCATGTAGAATCAATTAAAACACATTTTATAACACATATTAGTGTCTGGAAATTACCCCGAAATATGTCTAATAATTATACCGGTGTTTCTCAAAAGCAACACTTTTTTTTTTAATTCAATTTTTTCACAGATGGAGATCCAAATAACGTTATTTCGCTGTTTCTAAAAAGATAACATACCCTAGTATCCAAAAAACGGAGTAACATTTGTGTTAGAGTTGCCACACTCAAGAAATTGGAATTTGAAATCAGTGAAGCAAAAAGTTAAACAAGATTTTTTTAATAGCATTTAGGAAAGAAATTTTCTACAAGACAGAGTAAGCTACTAATTACTAAGAAAATACTAATTGAAATAGAAAAATAGTTGATTTAACTAAAATGAAAACTGTTTTGGCCATATTCCGATTAGTATGCGAGTATTACTGCTGTCTGTTAATTACCCCGCATTCCTCTGTCTGAAAATTACGCCAGGCTACCCGAATGAAAAAATTTTTTAGTTGACATTAATTTTTAAATATGAATTTGCGGTACTACTATTCTTTCAGATTTTTTAAAATGCTCATTATCCGAAAAAATCTCCTTTTTGATACTAAACCAGTTAATTATAGTCAAGTTCGAGATTTTTATATTCATCTGTCGTCATTCGTGACCTAAGACATTTTGGAATGTGGTAATAATCAGTTTCGGAATGAAATCATTATGTCATAAAGAAAACTTATAATTCTTAAAAAATATTTCTTTTCGATTATTAACAATAACCACTATTAAGTTAAAATTTTGCTTATTTCAATATTTTCATTTCAATTATAATAACTTGATTGAAATCTACTGATTTAAAAGAAATTTTTTGCATCTAAAATGTAGCAAGGATATTTTTAATTAGCAGTGATTCGTCAAATAAGATTTCAGTCATACATTTGAATAATTGAACAACAATATTTAAAAAAAGAAACAATGTTTTTCAAAGAAAATTAATAAATTTATCAATGGTAAATTGAAAAAACTTTTATGAAAAACAACAGCAACAACTGAAATCTTTATTTCGCATTTATTATGTTTTTAGAATAATTTTTTTTCTTGGAAACTTAGTTATTAGTCTTCCTAAATATAGTACTTTATTTTATTATCCATGCACTCAACTCATTTTGCTTTTTCTCGTTATTAAAGTTTTTGCACAAAATAGTCATCTTCAGAATAATTTGCTTAGTATCATTATTATTATTCATTTATTTATAGGCAGTGTCGCCAACATATTCCATATTTTTATTAAAAAGAAATAACATCCTACCAGAACTTTTATACTGTAATTTTTATTTTATTGGCTGTCAGACATACCCTGATTAAATAAAACTAAAATTAATATACAGAAATCCTAGCAGCATGACAGATTCTGTTAATAAAAAATCCCTGCCGGCCCGGCCTACAGGCAGAGGTAGATTTCGAAGTTAAGTATACTAATTTCACAAACAAAAACTAAATCATTATTAGATATAAATCCACTTTAACAGTTTTATCTGTCTGCTTTTGACGAGTTTTTATTTGCTTTTTATAAAACAGCTGATTTTATCAGAATCATGTTAAGGCGATATTAAAAAAAAAATATTTTTCCATACTCAACAACTCGGAATTTTCTGGCACAATTTCAGATTCATTTTTAATAATAATAAAAAACAAAATATGAAACATGCTGACGTAATTTTTGAAAAAATTTATAAGCGACCTGTGTTTTTATTTTTCTTTCAATTAATTAAAGCTTGATTAATAAACAATTATTTTCTCAGTAGGGCAATATTTTTCGTTTCTAACACAATCGCTTCGGGAAATTCTGTTCAAAATGCCCTCTTTGACATCATTTTTTGAAATATATTCTGCCTCTATCAAAAAATCAATCATTACTGTACATTATATAGTTTCTGAATAAGAGAATCTAGCAATTGGATGCGTTTGAGAGCAAAAATGAATTTAAAAATGAGTAAGAAAATAAACAGTTTGGAGTTGAATGCACCCTTAATACGATGATTTTTTTTCGTCAACCGCTATGTATTTTTAATTTCTTCTTGCTCTAAGAATTTTCCCTATCAAAAACTTGTCTATATAAATGTTGAAGACAATATTAAGAAGATATATGATAAATTCATGGAGATTTTATATCTTGTGAATTGACGGAGTTATGAAAATGTTTCTTCTTCAACCCCCCTTTTTTGTTTTCTTTTTTAATTTTTTTTTTGCGGTACGAATTGGTCCTATCAAAAACTTGTTAATATAAAAGTTGTAGATAATATTAAGGAGATTTATAATAAAATTAATTGGAATTGATATCTTGAGAATTGACGAAGTTATGAATTTTTTTCTTCCAAAAACCCTATTTTTTCCGCCCCTTGTGCCCATTTTTAACTTTATCAAAAATCTGTGATACATAAAATTTTGGGCCTATTTTTAGAAGTAATAAAAACTTTAAACTGATTTGATATGTACAAAAATTAAGAAGTTATGGGGGGTTTTCGGTTTTCACAAAACCCCTCCCTATTTCCATCCCCTTGGTCCGATTTTGCCCATTAACGAACTTGACCGAGAATGTATGCCCTTTGATTTTATGTATCAGTTTGGAAGAGATTGGTGCAGAATTACGAAAGTTATCGTGTCCAGAAGAAAGTGATATATATATATATATATATATAGATAGCTAGATAGAAAGATATATATATATATATATATAAAGTTTTTTACTGAGGGTGGTTTTGGGTTCTAGGGGTCATGATCGGTGTAGATCTGCAAAAATTTTCAGAAATTCCAACATAGGTACGATCCCAATAGGTAGCATTTCATACGAAATCTACCTAAACAAGTTGGAAATTGCTCGTCAAACGTGGCAAATGAGGTGCGTTCGTACTATAACTAGTTTTATAATTATTTTTTGCACCCCATATTGTACTGAATGTATAATTTTTTGCACTTCATAAAGTGCATAGTCTGATACATCATTAAAATGCACTTCCAATAATTTTTTCCCATTCCCGTAATGTAACGGAACACTTTTGACTGTCCCTGTAATTAAACTATACATCCGATTTTCCTAAAATTTGAAATAGCTCAACAAAATTTTGCAACAACTATATCTTTAAAATTTCAGACCATTCGGAAGGCTGTAATATCATTAAAATGCACTTGCAATAATTTTTCCCATTCGCCGTAATGTAAAGAAAAACTTTTGACTGTCCCTGTAATTAAACTATACATCCGATTTTCCTAAAATTTGAAATGGCTCGACAAAATTTTGCAACAATTATATCTTTAAAATTTCAGATCATTCGGAAGGCTCTAATATCATTAAAATGCACTTGCAATAATTTTTCCCATTGGCCGTAATGTAAAGAAAAACTTTTGACTGTCCCTGTAATTAAACTATACATCCGATTTTCATAAAATTTGAAATGGAATCGACAAAATTTTGCAACAATCATATATTTGAAATTTCAGACCATTCGGTTGGGTAGTTTTTGCTCTGTTACATGCGGACAGACGGACGGACAGACGGACGGACTGAACGACGACTATAGGTGCTACGTACTTATATAATTACGAACGCACCTAAAAAGGGGCTAAGTTGGCAACACACTTTAGAAATTGTTGGTATGACTGTAAATGGTAAATTTGTTATTTTATCGCAGTCATTCATATAATTGATTGCTTGCATTCCAATATTTTTTAACCCTTTGAGGGGCAAGCGATTATGTCTCTGTAATATTGAATTCTTACTGGAATAATCGAAAATTTTTATTTTAAAATAAAGAAAATCAATTTTTCAACATTTCGTCCCCCAAAGTTAAAAATATGAAATTTAGTTAAAAGTTTCTGGTACGAATCTTGTTTAAATTAGGTGGGTTAAAATATATCCAACCGCCCCTTAAGGGGTTAAATAGCACAGAAAGGATTTAAAAAATATTTCTGATATGAAAGGTAAAAATTAATACAATGTCGGCCATGTTAAAAATTGAACTTACATAATAGCCTACAATAAATATGATAGCAACAAAATTTGTTCTAAAAATGCTAACAAAATTTTTCAAATTAAATGTAAAAAAAAAAAAAAAAAAAAAAAACAGCATTGGACATGTTATCACTAAATTTTTATTGATAAATACAATTCAATTGTGACAAACATGGATATTCATTTTCAGATTTTTATTTTGTAGAATAACGAAAAAAGAATTTCGATGAAATGAACAAAAGTAATATTATAATTAATTTAAATGCAAAAATGTAAACGCAGTTTCCCTTAATTGCACAAAAAACTAAAAATCACGTCTAATGATTACTTAAAAAAAGTCAAACTTTTAACGAAATATGATTTAATATTACATTGTGTATGTTTTTCCTTTGATACAATACCTATCATTAACTATATTAGTTATCTAATTATTTTAAAATAATGATCTTCATGTACTCCTATTTCATGCGTATGATTTAGGACTGAAATAATTACTCTTTAACCAAAAAGTTTGCTTAAAAAATGTTGCCTAATATGTACCACGTAGAAATAAACAAAGCAACGAAACAAAATGAATCTGTAGAACATTACGAACATATATCACATAGCGACGACCGGTCGTGCGATTTTTTGCTGCATGCTAGTTGAAAAAGACACTGGTTAAAAATATATCATGCTTTTGCAGAATTAAGATGAGAACATTTTCACTCGATTTGGGCCCGACGTTGGGTAGCCAATTGTCGGCTAGATCAAATTAACTCAGACAAATTTCACATAATATTTTAAAATATCAATTTTTCGGGACGATAACTTTTTAAACATTTTTATTTCTTCTTAGTAAGACGGCACATAACAAACATAACATCACATAAATACAAATACCTAAAACAATGGCGCTACTATAACATCTCGTACATTCTTCAGTTAGCACCCCTGAAAAACAGAACAGAACGAACAACATTTCTTATTCGGCGAAGCTCACGCAAGCCAGTCACGTGATGCCCGGTAAAGTCTATTTTTTGGAACGGGTAGTCCGTTTTACAGCAATATTTTATTAATTAAAATTCTGTGTCTAAACATGTTTGTTTGGTCAGAGGATTACATGCCGGGAGCTATGGTAATATACATATGTGTGTGTGTGTGCACGTTCGCACGTACTTGCGTGTGTTAATCAAATTGAATCATGAGTAAAATACAGTAGATTTCAGTTAAAAAGACACATGAGCGGTAGAATTTATATGTTCATTTGACCCAGTAAAGTCACTGTACCAATTATAAGATGTAGAGTTATGATATTTTTTCGTGTCTTTTGTTCCAGTTAAACTGCGTCCTAAATAAGCGGAATCTACTATACTTACAATGCGTAAAAACAATAGAAAATTTTTGAACCGGTTTAAGGCGTGTCATAAAAAAAATAAAATAAAATAATAAAATAAATAAATAAATCCGATAATTCATAAAACGTTGTTGAGCCACAAGTACACTTAAAGTTAAATATGCGCATGGCATGAATACTGGGTGGTTAAGTACCTATTTTTGGGTGTAATTATATGGATATTTATTTCAGGTAATAATTATTTAATTGATTATTTAATAAAGGAAAAATTATTTGTGTGAAATATTTAAATAGAAAAATACTCTTAATTTGAAATTTACTCTCAAATGAATAATTCTAAAATTTCAGGTCGGGTATATTAATAGCTAATTTAACATGTTGCGAAATTTATACCCGAGTTTTTAAGCATTACGAGAAATAGCGTCGATTTGAATTTTAGAGAAAACATTATGTTATTTGATTTACAAAATAACGTCGAAGAATTAGAATTCAAATTTCATTTATTTACACAAGGGCATACAGGGATTTTACTAAATAATAGAAAAAATAATTCAATAAATTAAAGAAATAATTGTTATTACTTTTAAAGACTAAGCCTTACTTTATGTTGGATTTTAACCCTACAGTAACCCTACAAATTCGGATGAAGCATTAAAATAGGAAATTTTTCAGGATATATTGTTTCCAATCGTTTGATTACATAGCAACCTAAAAAGTTTGAAGTAGAAGAAAGCAATCCGCTGATTAAAAAAAGAAAAAAATGCAATTTAACAAATTACAACGATCATTTTGGAAAATGATTTTTTCAAAGACTAAAATTTAAGACATAAAAAATCGAACGGAGTTGATTATACATTACGTACGCCATGGATTAAACATTAATATTCCTGGACCCATTTTAAATGAAATTTCATTCTTAAACTTCTAAACATCCCACAATATTACTTTTTACACCGTCGTATAGAGAAAAAATGTACTTTTAAATGCAATTTGTTTGAAAGCTGTATCTCAATTTGTTTCTGAGTTATTAATTTTTTTTGTAGTTTTTATTACTTTTTTGTCAGTGGCAACAGAAGTATCCATCTCTGTTGAAAGTAACGGGAAAATACAGATTACTCTATAGGCCAATCAGAAAACGAATAAAATGCGGATTCAACTAATAAAACGCTTCAGCTATGTTTTTGATTTCCTACTCTGATCGAGAACAATAACCATTTTTCCAAATGGTAAAAAAAAAAATTATATTTACTACCATCTGTTTGAATATGCGTATAGTTAGCTATTATATATATAAAAATACACATCATATTATGATATTTATTACTAGCTGATCCGTCCGGTCTAGCCCCGGTCCGGAATAATAACCATAAATATGCCTAAAACCACAGCTGAATTCAGATGTTTTTATCCGGGATGGGCTAAACTGCATTCGACAGCGTATACCATCGAATTTTTATGATTTTATATTTTTAAACGAAATTCTATCCAAACGAACCTAAAATCGGGAACTCCCTTGACTTCGACAGTGCATATCTCAGCGTGCTACCACCACTCTTGTCTGTTTTTGGAAACGAACCTTAATTTGTATGACTTTAATTTTTTAAACAAAAATCTTTCCAAACGAACCTAGAGCTGGGACTTTACTGTCGACCTGGAGTTTGCAGTTCCACTGCCTTCGGCAACGTTCACCGGACGCGCTCTCTGATCTGATTTGCAAACAAACCTGGAATTCGTATTATTTTATATTTTTAAACGAAAATCTTTCAAAACAACCCAAAGTGCTCCCGTATTAGTGGTTGTCGATTTAACTTCTAATATTTAGATGTATTACACTTTCAGTTTTGACGAAAAGTTTCAGAGAAAAACCTAAAAAATAATAATAATAAAAAAATCTCACACATTGTATTCTTTATCTCATTTAAATGAAGAAAATTGGTAAAAATATCATCGAAACAGCCGAAATAGTTGTAGAGTTATTAAATTATGATATGTTTAAAAAGTCGAAAAAGAAAATTTCGCTTCTGAAGTCATCGTCCTCTTTTAAAATGCAAAATGAAATCTGCGGATCATTCCCGGGACATGCGCAGAAGCGATTATGAGTACAATAGCAAGCACGTTCATTAGTGTTCGACGAGGGTTTTTTGAAATAAACCTCCAGAAAACATTCTTTTGATATTGTAAACGTTAATATTTTTTAAAACGAAACGGAAATGTACCTTAACTAAGGGAGTACTCTTTGTTTTTCGTATTTACGCATGGGAAAAACGATATGCACCTGTCTTCGTCTGTCATTATCCGAAATTGTAGACTTCAGCGTGCTATAGATTTCCCTAGATATCGCCAATAAACAGACATATAGATGCACAGACAAAAACTTTCTTTTAATTACATATATGTGATGTAATAATCGTATTTTTCTCATTAATTAAGAAAACAAAACACAGAAGACTGCCTAATTCTAACCGAAATTTTTCATGCTGTAACACCTTCAAACGATAAGAAGCAACATGATATGAACATATGTTCCTATTTTAACGCTACCAGTAAATTTTGTTGTGTAATTGTTATACTATTGTCGTTGGGCCTTCGTTTGAATAGATAGTTGGGTCTTTGTTGGCTAATGCTCTGTTGGAAAATGGTACAGCAACCCTGACATTTGTTACCGTTGACCAACCGTGGGACTTCACAATTATACAAAAATGACTCAAACATTTTTTTACTACTTGGGTTGAAAAAAAATACACACTTTTCAACGAGTGTAATGGACAGACTGACTTTATTAGTAAACTATTCAATACAAGTGTTTAAAAAATCCCTGCCGGCTCGGCCTACAGGCGGAGGTATATTTCAAAGTTAAGTACTAATTTCACCAACAAAAATTAAATCAAGATTAGGGATAGACACATTTTAACAATTTTATTTGGTCGCTTTTGACGAGCTTTTAATTTCATTTGTCTGTAAGAGCTGGTTTTAATAGAAACACGTTAATAGGATAATTTTTTTCTTCAACCCCTATTTTTCTTTAATTTGTTTTTGCTGTACGAGTTAGTCCTATCAAAAACCTGTCAATATAAAAGTTATAGATAATTTAAGAAAATGCATAATAAATTTAAGCCGATTTGATATCTCGTGAATTGATGAAGTTATGAATTTTTTTCTTCTTCAACATCCCCCCCCCCCTTTTTTTTCGTTTTTAATTTTTTTTTTTTTTTTTTTTTTTTTTTTTTTTTGCGGTAAGAGTTGGTCCTATCAAAAACTTGTCAGTATAAAAGTTGTAAATGGTATTAAGAAGATTTATAATAAGTTTAAGTAAATTTGATATCTTGAGAATTGAAGGCGTTATGAATTTTTTTTTCTCCCTAAAACCCTTTTTTTTCACCCCTTGAGCCCATTTTTAATTTTATCAAAAATCTGCTACATAAATTTTTAGCCCTTTCCTGGAAGTAATAACAACTTGAAACTGGTTTTATATGCATTATAATTAAGAAGTTATGTTTTTTTTTCGGTTTTCACAAAACCTCTCCAGATTTCCACCCCCTTGGTCCGATTTTGCCCATTAACGAGGTTGACCGATATTTTCTGCGTCTTGATTTCATGTATCAGTTTGGAAGATATTCGATCAGAATTATGGAAGTTATCGTGTCCATAAAAAAGTGATATACATATATGTATAACATAAAATTTTTTAACTGTAGGTAGTTTTTGGGTTCCAGAGGTCATAATCCGCGTAGATCTACAAAATTTTTTCAGAAATTCCAACATAGTGGAGAATGTAACAGGTAGTATTTCTTACGAAATCTACCTAAAAACGATAACGTTATCAGTGTAAGAAAAGTACATGTCCGAATTAAAAAACAAAAACAAAGCAGAAATAAATATTCAGCTTGGAAATAAGAAAAAGAAAACCTTTTACGGAAAAAAGTCTCTCGTGATATAATGTTTATTAATGAGAGGCTAATAACAACACATCACTGTTTAATTATTAGATCATTAACTTTATTGCTGAGCGGGGTTAATGGAACTAATGTGTTTCGCTCAATTAGTCTAATGTGGACTAATATTTCTTTACGCTGTATTGGGTGCTGAAGAGACCGTAGAGTGATGGTCAGGGATTTCAGATAATTAAAAAAAAACCTTCAAAGAATAAAAAAAATAATGGATTAAAAGTTAGTCCTGAAAAAGTTGCATTTATCAGAATTCTTTGTTTTTACTCACCCATCATACGTAGTATAGGGTAAGTCTTGTAATCGTTAAAAAAAAAAAATTGACGGATTTACACGTTTTAGATGACACTGGAGATTCCGAAAAACATTTTTAGAAAAAAAAAATTGCCGTCCGTCTGTCTATGTGTATGTGTCTGTAAACGCTCTATCTCCCGAACAAATTGAGATAGAGACTTGAAATTTGGTGTGTACTTAGTATATAATAATAGAAAGAAGCCTACTGAATATCAGTAACCTCAATTATCCGGAACTATCTTTTTCGGACTCTCAAAATTTTCGTTCTGATAAAAGGTATATAATTTTTTTTTTAAATTGTTTGTTTTAAGGAGTGGATATAAAAGACAATAAAAAAACATAAATTATTTCATAAAGAATGAAGTCGATCGGATAATTAGTTGCCGAGATATTTGTAATCCTATTTTTTACACTCTTCGATATTTCATGACCCTGTATTTCATTCAAATTTCAGTTCAACGATATATTTTAATTGGAAATAAGACACTTAATCCGACGCAGTAATATGATTAAAATTTTTGGAATTATAAGGATGTTTTTTTTTTACGCTATTCGGTACTACTCGATTATCCCGTCGACCAATAACCTATCATCAAACTATAAGATTAAATGCCAATAATGGCTTATCGTAATTGCCCCATTCACTCGACATTAAACACACGTGTTTGTTACGTCATCAAGTGATTCTTAATTCGACGTTTTACTTGTATTTTTATTAATGTTTTACTAATTTATTTGTTCTTTCGTTATTTAAAATAGAAATCATGCCAATTTGTGTAATTTTGCGAGTAGTTTAGCGCTTTATATAATTTGTCGAAAGGGGTGGACGGGATAATCAAGTAGTATCTGCAATTCAGTAATAGGGCATTACTATGTATTAAAAATATTTAAATATACATTTAAATTTCAATGCATTTTATAAATAGTTTACACATGTTTTATTTTCATATTTTATACTATGCATTTCCATGATGGGTAAATATTACGGTGGTCCCCAACGACTAGCTTATATATATATAACGTTATATTGATTGAAAGTATTGCTGGATCTACAAAGGATTTAAAGTGTGAAGGGGAAAATATTGAATGCGTTTACAGTATAGTTATTATAATATTAAGGCACTTCCCAAAATACTGAAATGAATAAGTATTAAACTGAAAGAAGAATTTAAATTTGAATATTTTTCCTTCGCATATGTTTCAGTATCTGAAATTTAATTTAAAATTAGCAAAACTTAAAATTAAATCTGCTATATTTTCAGATGGTATAAACGTGCAAGAATTGGAATTTTAAATTTTCTATCTTCATGGAATTCAGTATTTTTGAATTTTAACATCGTGTAACTGAAATCAGTTAATATGGCATATTTATACGCTTATTTATTTATTTTTCAGTTCACTGTTAAAAAAAATTCCCTTTCTAGAAAAATGTAATGTAACTATTAACGAAAACATACAATAATCTCTTCAGAGGTACCTACGATTACGAAAAGCGTTTTTTATCTTTAGATTCCTAAGCGACTGTGACGTAAAATTTCGCTTGCAGAAAACAAATTAAATTGGCTGTAGACGAAAATATTTTACCTTCGTACCTACGATTATGAAAAGTGTTTTTTATCTTTAGCTTCCTAAGAGACTGTGACGTAAAATTTCGCTTGCAGTAAACAAATTAAATTGGCTGTAGACGGAAATATTTTACCTTCGTACCTACGATTACGAAAAGCGTTTTTTATCTTTAGCTTCCTAAGTGACCGTAACGTAAAATTTCGCTTGCAGTAAACAAATTAAATTGACTGTAGACGAAAATATTTTATGGAGAATTATATTTCAAGAAGTAGCAAAGATGAAGATAAGATAAATGTACTTTTGCAGCAATTCTTGAAAAAATATATATATACCTGGGTTTTATAAGCATTTATATAAACACGCCCTCAGACACCCAGAGGGTCAACATTTAGGACCCCAAACATTATAAATCAACATATTTTCCAAATTTAAAGAAGCATTTATAAAAACTAGTGAATCTGCAGATCAAGAGCCTCAACGTCATCTCTGCAACTCATTGTTTTTATCAAACTTTGCCTAATATTAATCTTTCTACAAAAACAAAATTTAAACTATTTAAATTGCACAAACATTTATAAAAGGAAAAAAAATATTTCAATGGTTCCATACATTAAAAGCGTTAAATTAAACACGTTGTTATGTAAGGATATTCTGAAATTCTCACGAGCTACTTATTCTAGTAATTTTTATATAATAGAGCAAATTTCTTCAGAGGGGCTCTGCCCCCCTGAACCCCCCGTTATGTAATTTATTTTGCATTTGTAATTTTCTACTGATTGAGTTAATGATTATCCTATATCTTAGATTTCTTTTTACACTGCGATTTATAAGGATAAGCAATAATTTGGTCAAGCATTTTACATTATCCTAATATCCATACAGCAGTATTTACTTGCCTGCTAACAACAAATACCTGTATCTAATGGATAAAGAACTTTTGGAAATGTAAACTGAGACATCTAATTTAGAAATCTAATACCTTTATAAATTTTGTTTCCAAAAAGTAATTTTGATTACCATTCTGCAATATTTATATGTAAGATCTAATCTAAATATCAAAAAATGTACTCGATAGCATTAACTTACTAAAATCACCCTAAAGTAGGGGTGCTTCTAAACCTAACGGTTAATAATTCATCATAGTTAAATAGATAAACGTAATTTGGCGCCTTTAAGTATTTTTTGTGATATTTTTTAATAGTATCCACATTTAATTTAAAATCGTGATGTTACAAATACCGTTGAAATTTGACGCAAACCTATGTTCAGGTCAAATTACGAAAGGTTAACTAACATTTCATTTCCCTTAGCCGGACTTTCTGTTTCATTTTTCGTAATAAGGATTATTTTAATAATTTAATTTATTTTACACTCTACAAGCTATTACACGGGACGTTGTTCACGTAGCATTAAAATAGAGATAAATGCATTAAGTAAAACATTTCACTCCCCACCAGACATGCCAAGTCTCAGGCTTTTTGCACATCACTATTATCTTAGAGAAAATGTTCTTTTAAATCGCGCAAATGTTTCAATTAAATAAAGTAACATTTTCTGTATTAAAATACTGGTATCCAGAACGCAGGAGGCTTGGCAGCTCTGCTCCTCTTAATAAAAACATATATGATTAACCAACACTTTATCACATTTTATAGGAGACAATACGGATTTTCATATTTGTATGGCCTTACATATATCTCAGTCATAAAAATGTAAAATTTTGTGCCAATTAATGCACGCAATTGCGAAAATGAAATCGCAAACAATGAGAAAAGGAAGGCCAAGTAAAATCGTGTAAATCGAGGAATCTTTCTTCGTAGTGCTGGGGAAATACTGCTACAAAAACTATTTTAGGTGGTATTTGGTGTGAAATGTTTATATGTATTCATTCCTGTCCTATTTATCTTTTTTATTATTTATAATTTGCTTATTCCATTTTCCTTTTGCGCGTGCAAATCTTACAAATTAAAATTAACTCTTTGGGAGAAATTGTTATTCCTTTTTTTTTTGGCAACAATAAAGTTTATAAAGTTTAATAGAATAATGTCAGATAATATGAAAATAACGAACTTTTTCATTTATAATCAAAATAGTTGAATAAGTAAATAAAAATATTATTCTATCCTTCTATATATAAACAAGTTGGAAATTGCTCGTCAAACGTGGCAAATGAGGTGCGTTCGTACGATAACTAGTTTTAAAATTATTTTTTGCACTCCATATTGTACTGAATGTATAATTTTTTGCACTTCATAAAGCGCATAGTCTGATACATCATTAAAATGCACTTCCAATATTTTTTTCCCATTCCCCGTAATGTAACGGAACACTTTTGACTGTCCCTGTAATTAAACTATACATCCGATTTTCCTAAAATTTGAAATAGCTCAACAAAATTTTGCAACAATTATATCTTTAAAATTTCAGACCATTCGGAAGGCTGTAATATCATTAAAATGCACTTGCAATAATTTTTCCCATTGGCCGTAATGTAAAGAAAAAATTTTGACTGTCCCTGTAATTAAACTATGCATCCGATTTTCCTAAAATTTGAAAGGGCTCGACAAAATTTTGCAACAGTTATATCTTTAAAATTTCAGATCATTCGGAAGGCTCTCATATCACTAAAATGCACTTGCAATAATTTTTCCCATTGGCCGTAATGTAAAGAAAAACTTTTGACTGTCCCTGTAATTAAACTATACATCCGATTTTCCTAAAATTTGAAAGGGCTCGACAAAATTTTGCAACAGTTATATCTTTAAAATTTCAGATCATTCGGCAGGCTGTAATATCATTAAAATGCACTTGCAATAATTTTTCCCATCGGCCGTAATGTAAAGAAAAACTTTTGACTGTCCCTGTAATTAAACTATACATCCGATTTTCATAAAATTTGAAATGGCTCGACAAAATTTTGCAACAATCATATATTTGAAATTTCAGACCATTCGGTTGGGTAGTTTTTGCTCTGTTACATGCGGACAGACGGACGGACAGACGGACGGACTGAACGACGACTATAGGTGCTACGTATTTATATAATTACGAACGCACCTAAAAAAAGTTTTGATTTGGAAATGGACCAATGAACATCTGCGTAGATATTCCGGGTAGATCACATCCAATTTGAATGCTTAAGCATGGCCTTTCATCATTAATATTAAAAAAACTGTTGCATAGAAAAATATGAAAATCGGTGGTATTATAGAGAAATGTTTGATAAATACGCTGATGCAGACAGTTTTCAAATCGAAGAATTATTTTAAGAGATATTTAATGCTAAAGTTGGACAAAATCGTTCCATTAAAAAAGTTTTATTGGAGCAAAAACTATACATGAGAATTTAATCATTTTTAGATCATTTTATGCGTTATAAGTTCCCGAAGTGCAGATTGCACTTAGTTTTCTTATTTGACTCATTTTTTGATGTTTTATTTCAATTTTAAATTCAAATTTTCAGCATTTCGAGAGATAATTTTTACAAATTTTAGAAAATGTATTAATTTAAACTGTTGCCAGTTGCATAAACAGCGCAAACAATAATTTTTACTTCAAATTAAAAATTTATTTACACGTGACTATTACAAACAGAAAAAAAACTTTAAAATTAGAATTAAATGATTGCATGTTAAAAGCAGGAAAATTACGTCATAAGAACCATAGGCACAGATGTCATATACGCGCATTTTGGCGCAATTTTTTTCCGACGCCAATTTGGCGAAAACATTAATAGCATAAACAACAACATCCGGGTACCATATCAAGCAAAATAACAACACTTTAGCACCAGTTAAGTACCCGTTGCGTATATGAAATTGGCGTCAGAAAAAATTTGCGCCAATATGACATCTGCGATGAACCATATTTGCACTTGAATTTTAAAAGAGAAAAAAAATCTTAAAATAAAAAAAATCATTATTATGCGTTAAAACTTGTAATTTGAGGAAATTACGTCATATTTAAAATGGCAAAAAATATAGCAAAACAATTTAAATTGAAAAATATATTTGTGCGAGATATTTTGAGATAATCTCTTCAACTATTATCGTGAATTCGAAGACAACGCAAATAATATTTCCTTCTAACAACAAAAGTATTTTCACGTGAATATTAATGAGAGAAATATATCTTTGGTGTAAATTACGTCGGATTTAAAACGATACATTTAAAATGAATTATTTAAAAGAACTCTCTTATAGCGTTGTTAAAAAATACCCGGAGACAATGACGCTGTTTACTTAAATTCATTTTACATTAACTTATTTTCAAATGTTTAACTAATTTTTTAATTAAATACGAAAACCGCCATTGTATCTCTTAACAGCAGCAGATTTGGTCTTAAAAATCCCCAATCCAAGGAAAACGAATGGAAACCCGTTTACAGAGAGATCGCTACTGTTTTTTAAAATTTTAATTCAATATTTTTAAAGCCGATCAAATTAGCGTGCTTTTTGGATTTTGGTGTGCCTGAACGGGGGTTGGCGAGCGTAGCTCGTAGGGGGCAGAGCCCCGTAGTATAGTATATAAATACTATTTTCATTTCTGCGTGTAAATCAATCTATATGCAAATATCTATACAAAGGCATTCATTAATTCATTCCTTTTAACTTTGATTTGACTTAAAAAACCATACATACTTTCACATTTATGATATTTTTAGATGAGATTCAGTTGCTACGCAACGGTTAAAAGAAAATAAAATGAATTATAAATAATTTAATAAAATAAAATGTTTTATATTATTCGAACACATGTATAAAATTCCATCATAAGTTATACACCTAGTATAAAAGCTCTGACAAATGTTTTGACAAAATTGCAAACTAATAGGAATAATTTAATACTCTTATTTAAAAATTTCAGCATCCAAAATTGTTGGAAAACGTCTCAGCGTAAGTGGTTTTATGTCCAACACCGCACATAGGGGTATTTGAGCGTTCTACGCGGCCAAAAGTCAAATTATTAAAGTAATAAGGCCGTTAAAAAGAAAGACAACCTGGGTTAGTGACAGTTTCAAGGACAATACCCAACCCCTTCAATCTTTCTCCCGCACACGCGTCTCGTTTATTTTGTCGGAATTCGATCGTTCAACTTGTTGTTTGTGTCTGTTCTCGGCGTTCGTGTAAAAACATTAACTTTGCAGTGAAATATTTATTAATTTACGTTTATTTTGAAAGTGATCCAGATACAATAGGTAATAATGCAAAATTCTAATAAATTTTGTTATTGTTTTATCATTATGAAGTTTAGTTGTTGTACTTTGAAGGTACCCTCATATTAGAGTGAGATTATTTCTAAAATATTTTATTCAATCGAGTATTTGTTGTACTATCCTGTCAGATCCTGTTATAATTTCGAACTGAATCGAAAGTTTGAAGCCTTGAGTAGTGAAAAATCAAAGAAACTGCCGCGGAATAGCGCGGATGTGTATTGTCTTGGTCTTTGAATTTTTTTTACCAAATAATTCAAAAAAATTGACTATCGTAAATAGTATTCTAAAAGGTAATATTTTTATTGTAGGTTCACAGGGTGTCTCGGGAGTAAGGATTGTGACCCGTAAATATTTGTTTGATCGAATGCAGAGCTTTGACTTGTCCAATTTAGAAGATAAATTAAATTTCTTAAAAGATCAACTAATATCGGGTGAAGGTTACACAGAAGACCAAATTGAGAGCTTAAAACGCAATTTCGCACACTTTAAATCGCAAATTAAGCAGAGATGGTTAAAAGCCCATAAGAGGGAAGACGTATTTCTCAAAAAACAATCATTCTTGGCTAGAAGGAACGTTTGAGATACCTACCATACCACAAACATCGGCCTGGGCGACCATCTAAATTAGTTACATAATCGAGTGAGAGAACTAAGAGGAGAAAAACAGAAGAAGTGCGATCTTCTCTAGAAAAAGATATTATCATTCATGCTGCTCAGGTGAAATTGCGGAAATCTGGACACGAGATGCTTCTGAAATACTCAAATAAATTATCAGTAGTGCGAAACGTGCAACAAAATATAAAAAGGCTTTTTCTAAATCAGAAAACGAAAAAACTGACTCACTCACGCCAACACAAGCATTGTCCATGTTTGTAGAAGCTGATTTAACTCGTCGACAATACGAAATAGTGAGGAACACCAACAAGAAATTCTTTCCTTGTTATACCTTGTTACAAAAAGCAAAACAAGAATGCTATCCGCCCCCAGAGTCATGTAGAGTAACAAGTACTTACGCCGAAACTGATTTACAGCCTTTGGTTGACCATACAGTTAAGCGTTTGTCTATGTTTCTAGAAGAGGTTCTAACAACAGTGAAAGAGCAAGAACGAGAGAGTTTAAAGTTAATTTCAAAATAGGATGTGATGACTCACAACAATCACAATTTAAACATAAATTTGTAAAGGATGCCGACACAGATGCGAACATATTCCAAAGTAGTTTCGACCCTTTACGATTAGTTTCTGGTAGTGAAAACGAAAAGCTATTATGGGAAAACCCAACGCCTTCTTCACCTCGATTTTGCCGTCCTATATTTATGCCGTCGTTTTGTCAAAGAAAATACTGATGTTACGGAGGAAGAAATTAACTTTATAAAAAATTCTGCGATGTCACTAAACGCCACCGAGGTTAATTTAAATGAAAACAGGTTCTTAATCAGTCATGTCTTCATAATGACAAGGGTAGATGGCAAGGTTTGCAACGCTGCGACTGGCACTAAATCGACAAGTCGATGCTACATATGTGGTGCAACTTATAAGGACTTCAAAAAAATTGATATTCAAAAAGAAATTAATTC
Source organism: Maratus speciosus (assembly GCA_963932465.1). Classification (NCBI taxonomy): domain Eukaryota; kingdom Metazoa; phylum Arthropoda; class Arachnida; order Araneae; family Salticidae; genus Maratus; species Maratus speciosus. The sequence goes on along the minus strand of OZ010800.1, from coordinate 401,092,906 downwards.
TGAAGCTATAGAGTTTGGCCTTTCTATTTTACACACTAGAATTAGACTTTTTAAAAGCATTCTCTATTTGGCTTATAAGTTGCCAGTAAAGGAATATAGAGAGCGGAAGACTGAAACAGAGAAAAAAATTGAACTGGAAGAAAAACTCGAAATCCAGAAAAGATTTCGCGAAGGAACTGGCTTACTGGTAGATATACCAAAGAAAAATTTTGGCAATACCTATGACGGTAATACAAGTAGAAGTTTTTTTGAAGACCCGAAATTGGCTTCTGACATAACTGGCATTAGTTATGACCTAATATACCGCTTAAAATTCATATTGGAGACAATTTTAAGCGGATATATAATTGATCCCAAAAAATACGAGAAATATGCATTAGATACTGCTCGCTTACATGTAGATTTGTACCAGAGTGTCATCCAATGACCCCAACAATGCACAAAATATTAATTCATGGTTCAGTTATCATTAAAAACGCATTATTGTCCATTGGACAGCTTTCAGAAGAGGCCGCAGAAGCGCGTAATAAGCATTTTAGGCTATACCGCCAAGACTTCGCTCGAAAATTCTCAAGGGAAAATTGCAACAAAGACATTTTTAATCGGCTACTTTTAACATCAGACCCTCTTATAAGCAGCATGAGAAAAGTAAAAGGAAGAAGGATGAGCTCCTTTTTGCCAGAGATAATTGCTCTTCTTTTGCCTGCGAAGCCCAATGTTCGAGATGATCCATCAGAGAGTGACGAAGATGAATATTAGTTTTTAAAAATAAAGTTTGTGTTTTATTTTAATAAATCGTCTTTATAAGTTTAATAAATTTATTTTTTCTTTCAATTGTATCCTTTAAAATAGATAGATAACATAAAATATTTTGGCCGCGTAGATAACGCAAATACCCGTATGTGCACCGCCTCGCCTGTGAAATGACAATTTACCTGTGACATGTGCAACACGCCTCCATTTTCAGTTGTGAAATGTGTTCCAAGATGGCGACACTTCCCTGAGCTAAGTTCTCGTAAGATCACGGACTAATGAACAATTGTGTCAGAGACTTATGTTTCGAAAAGGCGACAATAGATCGCAGCACCAGAGAACTTTTCTGACGATATAGACTCCTTTTTTAGAACTTTTTTGCTTGTTAAGCAGTTTTATTGTTTCCAGACTTTTTTACTCTGTTTTAACTTGTGTGGGCCCCTTTTCTACTTCTCACTTGAAGGGCCGATTTTGCGAGGTCAAGACGCACGGTTTTTTGTGTGTCAACCCTTTGTCCTATGGAAGACTTACGTCTCCTACTGGATTTTCGATGTCATTACTCTTATCTTATTAATATTTAATCTTTTACTTTATATTTTTTAGTGTGTGAGTGTGGATCCTTGTAACCCAGAATATTTTCAAGCATTAAATAGTTTTTTCTCTACATCTGGATTCTTCAAAGATGATATTATTCAAAATTTGCCACATCTATTTATTAAATAAAAATTACAGGTTGCCTACGTAAGAAGGAAACCAGCGTATGTCTGTTTTACCAGAAAGGTAAGAAAATAAATTTCTATCTTTCATTATTGATATAAAAATTTTATTACAACAATTTTATATTTATACTGGGTCATTAGCTTGACGCTAATCGCGAACTCACCCTTCCTAGATATTTTAAAAGATTATGAAGGCTGAATTGAAGGGGAAAGTAAATAAATAAATAAATAAATAAAAAACCCAGTAATAAAAATTTGTTTATCTGATTGTGATAAAATGAACAAGATGCACATATAAGATATGAAATATTGAAATATATACATGAAAATAAATGTGCATGAATAAATAACGATATATATAATATCGCAAAAAAAGGTATTATTGTGAATGAATATTGATTGATTATTATGAATAAATGATCATTTTATTTATATTTATGCATATATTCTAAGAAATTATTTTAAGAAAGTCACAAACTTCTTATAGTAAATATATTTGTTATCAAAGAATTTATAATACCTGAATAACACGCTATGTCTGCTTCAAAAGAAATTACGGCAGTAGAAAAATTAAATGATAATAATTATATTCATTGGTGTTTTAAATTAGAAAATTTGTTAATTAAAGACGATTTACTGAAATATGTGACAGAATCTCCACCTGCCGCACCCGATGATACATATACTAAAAACGCGGCTAAGGCGAAAGCCATAATTTGTTTATGCATTGAAAATACACAAATCGTTCCTATTAGAAACTTGACATCTCCCAAAGACATATGGGAAAGATTAAAAAGTGTTCACCAAAGGGCGAATTTATCATCCAAATTATTCCTTTTGAGGAAGCTATATTCGCAAAGGCTCAACGAGGGCGGAGACTTAAATTTACATATCAACAATATTTTAACTATCCGCGACAAACTCGCTGCCATTGGAGAGCTCATAAATGATTCGCACATTGTGGCTCTTATGCTTTGCAGCTTGCCTCAGTCATACGCTCCTCTTATAACGAGTATGGAGGCTAGAGACGAAAAGGATCAAGACCTCGAGTTTGTAAAAAACAAACTCATCGATGAGTACTCTCATCGGATCGAATACAAAAACACCAGCACACGACCAAGGGACACAGCATATAAAATTGTAAATAAAGGTAGCAAAAAGTATTGCAGTTTCTGTCAACGAGATGGGCACGCTCGTTCAGAATGTTACAAATTGAAAAACAAACAGAAAAACAATTACCAAAGAAATGAAAATTATAACAGTAATAAATTTAACAACCATGCCAACTTTAAAGCCAATTCGGTAAACCCCCAAAATCAACACAATGGTAGTAAAACCGACTCCTCGAATTTTTGCTTTAACAGCAAATCAAATATAGAGGATGAGGTCAACCAATCGATCATTCCTCTCTTCCCAATGGAAAACAATTTTGAAATTGAGCCAGTAAAGATTAACCAAACGCAAACAAATACATCATTGACTCGGGTTGTACCAGGCACGTTACATCAGCAAAAACAAATTTTGCTACATTCACAGCCGGGAATTTTGGGAATATAATAATCGCTAATGGAAAAAGGCTTAATTCGCAAGGTATGGGCGACGTAAAAATAAAAACAGACAAAAACCACTACATTACACTAAGAAATGTATTATACTGTCCAGAACTAAAGGGCAATTTATTGTCAGTTAAGAAAGCCACTGAAAATAATATAAAGGTAATTTTCGAGAAAAATGCATGTTTATTTGTCAAAGATGATAATATAATCTTGACAGCTAAATTAAATGATAATCTCTACGTATTAAACCCTGAAGATGATTACGGCTATACTATAAGTACTCAAACTTTCTGTAACAATACAAATTGTATTTCATTGTGGCACCGAAGACTCGGACACAAAAATTTTGATGATATTAAATACCTTGTTAATCATGAATTAGCCAATGGGATAACAATTAATAATTGTAAACATGACACGCGATGCACCAAGTGCATTGAAGGGAAACTTTCCGCTCTGCCCTACCCTAAAGTAGCCACAAACAGAAGCAAAGATATCGGTACCCTTGCACATTTCGATATATGTGGCCCCATGAATACTGAAACGATAGGAGGGAAAAGGTACTTTATAACATTCACGGATGATTATAGCAGGTACACAATAACATACTTAATCGCGCATAAATCGGAAGCCGTTATCAAACTGAAAGAATACATAGCGCTAACAAAAAATAAATTTGGCAAGTTGATAAAGGCAATAAGATCCGATAACGCAAAAGAGTATATCAGTGATGAATTTGAAAACTGCCTGATAGAAAACGGGATAGAGCGTCAATTGAGTGTTCCCTATTCTAGCCCGCAGAACGGCGTTTCAGAGAGAAAGAATAGAACGATAGTGGAAATGGCTAGAACCATATTGTCGGACGCCAAGTTACCTAAGCAATTCTGGGGGGAAGCTGTCATGTCCGCCACCTACCTCATCAACCGTCTACCAACAAAAGTTAACAAAAATAACATGACACCATATGAACTTTGGCATAAAAGAAAACCCGATCTCTCGAACATCAAAACATTCGGATGTAAGGCATTTGCCTATGTCGACAAACCTAAAAGAAATAAGTTAGATGAGAAAGCCATCGAGGGAATAATGTTGGGATATGATTTCAGGAGCAAGGGCTATAGGATATATACGGGTGAAAATAAAATTATAATATCTAGAACCGTAAAATTCTTCGAAGAAGGTATAAAAGATGAGGAAATTAAACCCGCCAAAGAAAATCAAAACAACGAACAAACTCCCGCAGATAATATTGAAATTGATCTAGAAGAACGCGACGATGATCAGATAACACCCCGACCGACACATCCCTTGAACCGAGAAGATCACAAAGACAAAATCGTGGCGTACCACCTAACCGTTATGGAATAAGCGCAAACCTGTGTCACATTCAGGAGCCAAAGTCATGGACAGACCTACAAAATATCAATGACGCAGAAACTAAAGATAAATGGCTAAAAGTCACTAGTGAGGAAATAGATTCTCTGAAGCAAAATAATACTTGGAGATTAATAAAGCCTATCCCGGGAAAATGCGTCATAGGTTGTAGGTGGACGTTTAAGGCAAAAAGGGGAGCCAACGGGTCTATAGAGCGATATAAAGCTAGATTGGTCGCTAAGGGATATGCTCAAAAATATGGAAGTGATTTTGATGAGACCTACGCACCCGTTGTAGCGCATACCACCCTGCGAGCATTCTTAAACGCAGCGGTGTACAAAGACCTTAAAATAACTCACCTAGATGTCAAAACTGTTTTCTTACATGGCGATTTAGAAGAGGAGGTTTATATGCATCAGCTAGAGGGATACATAACAAAAGGGGAAGAAGATAAAGTGTGTAGTTTAAGCAAAGCGATTTACGGCCTTAAGCAGGCAGCTAGGGCGTGGAACCAAAAAATAAGTAAATCTCTAAAAGAACTAAATTTCGTTGAATGCGCGTCAGACAAATGTCTGTACAAAAGAGTCCAAGATGGAAAAATCGCATACATGATAGTGTATGTTGATGACATCTTAGTCGCAGGAGACAAAACAGACACACACGAAATATACACTGAATTATCAAAGCAATACGAAATCAAAAATTTAGGTCAAGTAACCAATATTTAGGCATAAACATAAAGGAAACAGATAACGGTAATCTAGAATTAGACCAGGAACACAAAATAATACAAATCGCAGAAAAATTCAATTTGTTAAATGGTAAGCCTACATATACACCCCTGAATACTAACTACTTTAATCTAGATCCAAACGGGAAACTAATGGGAGATAATGTAAAATTTAGACAGGCTATAGGAGGGCTTCTATACATTGCAACTTTAACTAGATCCGACATAACATCAGTCGTTAATATCCTGGGAAGAAGGAATGAATCCCCAAGGGAAGTCGATTGGCAAGCTATCGAGAAGTTAATTAGATATCTGCTTACTACCAAAGATCTTAAATTCGTCATAGATAAAACAAAACCTCCAAACCTAACGGCATATAGCGATGCCGATTGGGGGAACGACAGAATAGACAGGAAGTAAACCACTGGAAACTTGTTTAAATTAGGAAATAATATATTGGCATGGTCATCGGGGAAACAGAGTTGCACAGCACTCTCGTCCACGGAGGCTGAATATATCGCTGCCTCTAATGCAGGTCAAGAAATCTCGTGGTTATTAGACTTGTTAAACGATCTCGAACTATGTCAACAACTACCCGTAACATTGTACGAAGATAACTTATCAGCCATAAGATTGACCGAAAACGAAAAGGCACAGACAAGGACTAAACACGTGGAAGTAAAGTATCATGACATCAGACATCTATGCCAGAATGGCATAATCAAAATAACTTATTGCCCATCGAAGTTAATGCTGGCAGACGTGCTCACCAAGCCGTTGCCTAAGCCTCATTTTGAGTGTTTGAGAAATAAGTTAAACATTTTACGCTCGTCGGTTTGACATAAAAAGCGGGGGTGTTGGAAAACGTCTCAGCGTAAGTGGTTTTATGTCCAACACCGCCTCGCCTGTGAAATGACAATTTACCTGTGACATGTGCAACACGCCTTCATTTTCAGTTGTGAAATGTGTTCCAAGATGGCGACACTTCCCTGAGCGAAGTTCTCGTAAGATCACGGACTAATGAACAATTGTGTCAGAGACTTATGTTTCGAAAAGGCGACAATAGATCGCAGCACCAGAGAACTTTTCTGACGATATAGACTCCTTTAATTAGAACTTTTTTGCTTGTTAAGCAGTTTTATTGTTTCCAGACATTTTTACTCTGTTTTAACTTGTGTGGGCCCCTTTTTTACTTCTCACTTGAAGGGCCGATTTTGCGAGGTCAAGACACACGGTTTTTTGTGTGTCAACCCTTTGTCCTATCTAAGACTTACGTCTCCTACCGGATTTTCGATGTCATTACTCTTATCTTATTAATATTTAATCTTTTACTTTATATTTTTTAGTGTGTGAGTGTGGATCCTTGTAACCCAGAATATTTTCAAGCATTAAATAGTTTTTTCTCTACATCTGGATTCTTCGAAGATGACATTATTCAAAATTTGCCACATCTATTTATTAAATAAAAATTACAGGTTGCCTAACTAAGAAGGAAACCAGCGTATGTCTGTTTTACCAGAAAGGGAAGAAAATAGATTTCTATCTTTCATTATTGATATAAAAATTTTATTACAACAATTTTATATTTATACTAGGTCCTTAGCTTGACGCTAATCGCGAACTCACCCTTCCTAGATATTTAAAAAAAATTTACCATTTAAATCTATTATTTATATGAGCGATTTCTTTCAACAAATGAAAATTTGAAAATCGTCTGACTTCCCATAGAAAAGCATTATATCACAAAATAAAATGTTCTATATATTCCGAACGAATGAACCAAATTTAACCAAAAACTATACAGCTAAATCCGGTGACGTCACCAACATGCATCCTTAATTTCAAGCTAATTGGACGCTTTTTACGGCAATTATCGCGGGACAGACAGACTAACTAACAAACTAACAAACAGATGGAAACCAAAAACTTTTCGGGTCTCCACAGTAAGCCTTCACTGACGTTTCTGCAATAAAGTCTCTTTTGCTACCACGAATTTTCGGAAACGTTTCCGAGTAGTTTTAATAGTGTATTAATTATTTATCTCAACCTGAAATATAGGTTTTCAGGATGCTATTAACCCTTTATCTACTGACGGTACTTATAAGTACCATTAAAATAACTTGTTATAAAATTTATTTAATACATCGATTAGTAATAGTATAGTTTATAATGAGTTATAGATGCATTATTTAACTTGTTCCAAAATCATTATTGGTTACACAAAATAAAAATATTTTGTAAAAGGATTCTTTATTTTGCCTTTTCAACTTTTCAGCATTCTTGGTGTTGGAGGCGGGGGGGGGGGGGACTTTTCAATTCGGGAATATTTCTATTTTAAGAACATTATATATGTACATTTCTTAATTCTACAAAATACTAAGAAAATATTTAAAATAAAAGATTTGAGTGGGGTTATAAATATTGTACAAAATCCCTATAAATTCAAATTTAATTAAATTTTCTAAATCCTTCAATCTTTCTAAAATTCTTCTAAAATTTATTAAATGATTATATAAATCTTCTAATGTAGTTTAAATCTTCTAATAGTGTAAATCTTCTAATGTAGTTTCTTCTAATGTAATGTAGTAAAAAATTCCCGAAAAATGCTTTAGAAGAGAAAATTTTCATGAATTCATAATTCTGAACATAAAGGGTTAATACTCAATTAAACATTTTCATGTTCAACAAGCATGTCTTACAGACAAACATTGATAAAATGACCCCATTAACATTAAAAATCAATTAATGTTATTTTGTTACTACTGCATGCATAAATTCAACTATGCAGTTGAAAATGTTTAATACAGAATAAAAACATACTAAAAACCGATAATCCAGTTTCAGAAAACGGATTAACAATTGTGGAAACGGATTAACGCTATAAAAACTATATTCGGTAACTCCGAAAATCAGTGACATGAAAAAAAGAGTTGTTTTGATAAAGGCCTCTTTAAATCGTGAAAATATATTATTTTCTGATGTTTCTAAAGATAAAAAGCATTTTTCGGAATCGTGGGTACCTCGGAACAAGTTATTGTATATTTTCGACAGTGGTTATATTATATTTTCCTATATTAAGAAACGTTTTTCTTTTTTACAGCACAGACTTGCCAAATTGGATGAATTAATAAGCAGATTGGCCCATTGATAAAATATTTCAAAGATGAATGACGAAAAAACTGAAAAAATAAATTCAAAGAAATTTAAGTCTTATGATATTATGGTGGCAACACACGCAGTTGATTTATATATTTTGGTTCTCTTTATGTCGATATGTGCAGTGTTCTCAGGTTCTAATTAATATCTGTAAAAAGTTGGAATTAAAAAAAAATTTCTAGTTTTTGAAATTTTTGTATGTTTGTTTGATTTGTTTTAAGAAACAGCAGATGGTAGTAAAATTTTATAGAATTACGGACGATGTACCTAAGCCTAAGAATTGAAAAAGTTTTTGTTGGTTAAAGGAAAAAAAACTGTCGCGATTTGAAATTTAAGAAGCTTGATTTAAAAACTATTTAGATATATCGAGATATTATAAAAAAAAAAAAAAAAAAAAAAAAACACCAGGAAACAGGAATTCTGCTTTTTCGGAATTTAGTGTCGCCCCGATGAAAAAAACATGTATATATAAATAGTACAAAACATATTTTAATTTTAAGACTTATAGCACACGCTTTTATTTTATGCAAAATGGCGTCATTCGCATCCGCTTAAGAATTCCACATTTACGATCCACACTTAAACATCTGCAATAAAGTAGGCATAGGACGTCACTATCGCGAAGAAATACACAAATGCAGCAAAAAGATGCCGTCATTAAAGAAAATCGACCAAAAAAAAAAAACGGCTGTCTAATGATTTATAGGCTTTCATTTGTTTGTAACATTAATATAGATACTTAAAATTAAATATAGTTTATAATAGCTCTATGTGTTAAGAGAAATCATTCGTTTATATTTTTTTCAAAATAGCACGTTATTTTAATTACATTTTCTTTAGGTTGTTATGAAAAAAGGGCAACAAAAATATATAATTAATATTTTACAACTATTTTTCCTTTACTTTCTACAGAAATGTAGTACTTCCGTTGCCAATATTAAGCAAATGGCTCCAAAAACTACAAAAAAATTAATATTTCAAAAATAAATGGAGATGCAGGTTTCAAACAAATTGCATTTAAAAGTACTTTTTCCCCAATATGACGGTATAAAAATGGAAAATGTGCGATGCTTAGAAGTTTAAAAAATTACTTAATTAGAGTATTTAATCGTACTGCATTGTTTTACGGCTAGCTTCTGTGAGGTAACGTTATTTTTTGGATGACACAAAATAAGCTGGGAAAAAAATTAGCATACCGTACCGGGGGCTAAAAAATATAAATGCAATAATAAGTAGATATTCACTTCAAAAATAATAATATCCGAGATATATCTCATGATCTACTGTTTTTGGTAAAAAATAATCCCTTCCCTCATGATAGATTAGTAATATGCAAATCTTAATACACCATTGTTAATTATTAGAGCATTGACTTTTTCTCTAAACCGGGCAAATGGTACTAATGTATTCCACTTAATTAACCTAATTACCCGTAATACGCATTATTGGGTGCTGAAAGGAAAAGTCAGTGATCTTTGAAGATTATGAAGACAAATATTTAGTTTAAGAAAATCAATGGATCAAATCTAGTCTTGAAAAAATTATATATTGATCACAAACATTGATATCTATATTATAAAGGAAAAACGTGTCTGTGCGTAACTCTGACGTCATTTTCCGAATGGCAACACATCACGATAAAATTTCGGTTTTGCACTTTTCGTGACTGGAATCTTTAAAACTTCTAAACATCCTACATTTTCAATTTTTACACTGTCATATAAGAGAAAAAAGCCTACTCTCAAATGCAATTTGTTTGAAAACTGTATCGTAATTTACTGATATATTATGTTTTTAAAATAGTTTTCAAGCAAAAATTTTCGTAATATAAAGGACAACCGTATCTATACGTAACGCTGGCGTCATTTAGCGAATGCCAACACTTGACGATCAAATTTCGGTTTTGCAATTTTCGTGACTGGAATCTTTTAAACTTCTAAACATACTACTTTTTCAATTTTTACACTGTCATATAAGGGAAAAAAGCCTACTCTCAAATGCAATTTGTTTGAAAACTGTATCGTAATTTACTGATATATTATGTTTTTAAAATAGTTTTCAAGCATAAATTTTCGTAATATAAAGGACAACCGTATCTATACGTAACGCTGGCGTCATTTTGCGAATGCCAACACTTCATGATCAAATTTCGATTTTGCCATTATCGCTTCTGCAATCTTTTAAACTTCTAAACATCGTACATTTTCAATTTTTACACCGTCGCGTCGTATAGGAAAGAAAAAAAGTCTACTCTCAAATGCAATTTGCTTGAAAACTGTATCTTAATTAACTCATATATTATATATTTTAAAATAGTTTTCAAGCATAAATTTTCGTAATATAAAGGGCAAACGTATCCGTGCGGAATAGTGCGTACGCATCCCCAACACCAACATTTTTTCATAACTATGAAATATCCCTGCTATTAAGTTTAAATTTCCGAGCTTTCTGAACAAGGAATTTAACAAGTCTTACCAATACCCCATTTGAAGAAAACCCGTATCTTCATTTTAAACTCTCCCTCTTTCAAGTGCTCACTGCAGAGTGGTTAAAGTGCTTGATTCAAAACGCGTGGTCCCAAGTTCAAAGACAAAGAAATCCACGGAAGAACGAGAGACGCATTTTTTGAAAAACTCCTTTTTTAAGATTACGAAAATTTTCTGTCCTAGAAAGGAAATAAAACTAGTCGGATGTGGGAATCTCAAAACTTTTCTTTTATTTCATACATGTTAATACTTCCTGAAAAATTCAGCATAGCAGCGCCACGGGTTAGACGATTTAAAACAAAATCTAATCAGCAACAACTTATGTCAACTTCTAACTAAATCTGAAGTTTCTTGATAATCCGTGCATCAGTTTTTGAGTAGTGCTATGGCGGAAATCGTAAAAAACTTCTGCTTCTGCATAGCAGCGCCATCTGTTGGCCGGTATATACCAAAGCCTAATAAGCAACAACTTAAGTCAACTTGGTAGGCAGCCTAAGAGAGGCTGCTCAGGGCCGGCTAGGCCTGCCCCTTAGAGCTTAACGTCTCTCCCGGTATGTTCCCCGACACGTTGGGGCTCGTTAGTGAGTCCAGCCCTGTCCGGCCGTAGGCAGACGGACAAACACAAAATGCTCAAGGGGCGACGCTCACCCGCTAAGGGCGTCTATGCACCACCGACCACAGAACCCAGAATTTATTTGAAAAAGAACAAAGTGGGATTACAAAAATTAGACGAATGCCTTCCCGCCAGGAAAACGCCTACTCGCGACAGAGGGCGGAAGTATAAGAACATCTAAAAATAAAAATAAAATAAAATAAATAATAATAATAATAATAAACATCACTGAACCTGGCCGCCGGGGTATGAACCCCTCTCGCGACAAGGGGCGGCAGGAAGGGAAAAGAATGGAATGCGTGGCACAAGTAAGATGGCACGAGCAAATACTAAAGCGTCCATTGGAGATGTAATGATTTGCGTGGCACAAGTAAGATGGCACGAGCAAATACTCAGCGTCCATTGGAGATGTAATGCTTTGTGTGGCACAAGTAAGATGGCACGAGCAGATACTCAAGCGTCCATTGGAGATGTATCTCTTGATAGAATGGTCAGAAGCACGAGCAGAGGCTCTTGCGATCGTAGGAAAACTGAAACTGAAGTTTAATTAAAATCCGTGCATTACTTCTTGACATAAACCTATTGCGGAATCAGGAAAAATGCAGCATAGCAGCGCCACCTGTTGGGCGATTTACACCAACACGTACTAAACACCAAATCATATCAAGGACTAACTGAATCTGAAGTTTCATAAAATTCCGTGCATTAGTTCTTGATATAGAGCGATTGCGGAAATCGTAAAAAATGCAGTATAGCAGCGCATTTTTTGAGCGATTTGCACCAAGAACTAATCAGCACGAATTTATATCAGGGAATAACTAAATATAAATTTTTATTAAATTTGGTGCATTAGTTCTTGAGACAGAGAGGCCACAAAATTTGTGTCACATATAGACACACAGACAGACAGACTCACAGACATACTCACAAACAGACATTTTGTAAAAACATGTTTTTCGAGATCTTTGACCTCCAAAATGTGTAAATCCGTCAGTAAGCGGAATTCAGAAATTTTCACGAATACAATATTTTTTCCTTGTAAAGATACGAAGAAGAAAGTTAAAACGGACATTTCTTCAGTTTTCGGATATATACCGGTAGCAGAGCTGCCAGGAATATTTTCGTGAATTGAAGAAAGTATTTCTGAGAGTGAAGATTATTCAGATACTATCCATTCTCAAGTAAACATTGCCATTTTCAACGAACATGTTTTACGGAGAAACATGTTAAATTAACAGTTTTTCAATTAACATTACAGATAATATTACTTTGTTACTCTTAAATGTGTAAATCCCATTACGCAGCTGAAAATATTTAAGTGAAAAATGATAAGATCGTAAAAACCGATATTCCGGTTTGAAAAAAATAATTAATACAATATAAAAGCTACTCGGAAAAGTTTCCGAAAATCAGTGGGAGCAAAAGAAATATTGTTTTTATAAATGCATCTTTTAATTACGAATATATGGTTTCTGAAGTTTTTAAAGATAAAGAATGCTTTTCTGAATCAAGTTACTCGGTAGAGGCTACCGTATTTTTAGTCGCGTTTGTTTAGGATTGGACGATATCAGAAATTTAATATCGCAATATATCAACGAGTTGATATTGATATTGGTGATATATCGCGATAACTATCTTCAATTGTGCAAAAATAGAAATATTGCTAATTTCGAAACATAAATGGTATAATAGCAGCAGTTTAAGTAAAAAGAGATGTAGAGAGCAACGAATCAAGGTCACATACCGATATGTTCACACAGCATCCTTAAAATAAGTACAAATATTTATACAAAAAATATTTTAGAAAAGAAAACAATGTTTGATATCTGTTTACACTTATACCATTTCTTTCAAAGTATTTTCCTTCAAAAATAGTATGTTTCCTATTCTTCCTACCGTTTGCATTATTTATCAGTAACATTTTAGCTATTTAATTGCATTGCGAATAACTTAGAAAATTATAAAATACAAACTAAAATAAAATATTCTCAAATTTAGGACGTTGACGATTTTATTTTAACTAGCCCGGGAAAAACTATAATTAATTTAATGCCACATGTCACGATAATATAGTTGTTATTAAATAGGCTTCAGTGGATGATAGACGCAACAGAAATGTTGCTTTTCAATCTTTCTCTAAGGAATCAATTCATTCTTAAAAGAAATAAATTGAAAAGTGCCTAGTTAAACTCATTGAATTGAGCTCACAGGCTATTCACTCTAATTGTATATTATGCTCTTATTTCAAAGAACAATGACCTCGAAAAATAAATTAGAGGGGGATTAGATCCCACCCCTCTGTTTCCCATCTTTATACTTAACCAATGAGCCTCCAAATCTCACCAGGGAAGCGCCTTATCAGAATAAACCGGTATACTAAATTTTAAGGAAATAGGACAGAAAAACCCATTTCTCTAAATTAAGGGGGGATCAGTCCCCCGTTCCCCCTTTATATTTAACCAATGAACCCCCAAACTAGCAAAAGTACCTGGTCAGAATGAACCTATTTACAAAATTTGATGCAAATCGGAAAATTTTTCCTGAAAAACCAACTTATCTAAATTAATGGAGGGATTTGCCCTCGTTCCCCCCCTTTATACTTAACCAATGAACCCCAAAAAGTAATCGGAGAAGCACCTTATCAGAATAAACCTATTTACAAAATTTGATGCAAATCGGAAAATTCTGCCTGAAGAACCCATTTATCTAAATTAATGGGGGGATTTGCCGCCGTCACCCCTTTATACTTAACCAGTGAACCCCCAAAACTAATCAGGGAAGCGGCTTATCAGAATAAACCTAGAAAAAAAATTGAAGCAAATCGGATATTTCTATGAAGAGATATTGCGTTACGTACGTACATACCTACGTATGTACATACAGAGGCTTTGATAGCCTGCGAGCTAAAAAATCACTGTAGTTAACCTTCCTACCTATTTACTACAAGAAAACATTGAAATATTTAAAAAATATATAAATACTCAAATCACATTTGAGAATAGTTTTATATTAATTTAAATTTTGGTTTTTTGATAAATATTCCTAGCTGAAAAATATCAAGGCAGGATATATTAAATTCACTCGAGAAAACTTTGCTCTAAAACGACAAAGAAGAAAGAACCAGGTACTATATGAAAAAGCATTACTGACTGGGAAGCTCTTCTTAAAAGCAACCAATCATCACAGTGAATGACTGCTTTGACCTTGAAGTTTTCACCAACTTCTTTGTAACAAAAGGCGAAACTTTCCCATTAGCGGACTCTGATTGGTTGCTGGCAAGACGAGCATTTCAGCTGCCCAGGTATAGACTCGTTGATAAACAGCTGTTTTTCTGACGCGACAACGAATAACCAGTGCTCATATGAATATTCGCAATTTATCAATATCTGGAGTTATTGCAATACGTGTAGGCCAACAATAGAAGAACGGACGATTATAAGTGTTATTCAGAATTTTACGCAGACAGTCGAAAGAAATCTAGGTTTACAGTGAAGGAAAGTACCGCAATGATTGGGATAATTTCTAACGTAGATGATCAGCAGAAAGAAAGATTAGGGAGGTAGATTTTCTGTTTTGCATGATGAGGCAGAAGGTTAAAGACATTGGAATAGAATTTTTTTTTATTTTTCCGGGCTCTGGCAGTGAGCGCAAAAATTATTATTTTATTGAGTTTTGAGATATTTAACGATATTTTTTTCGGGGCTTGTGTTCGTAATTGCAGTGTTTTCTAAACACTGTTATTTTATTGGGGTATATCAGCAGAGTCAAAGTTCGGATATTGCTATTGTGATAGCTAAGAAATGTCAATATCTGTCGATATATTGATAAATAATCCAGCCCTATTCGTAATTATATAAATACGTAGCACCTATAGTCGTCATCTGGTTCGCCCGTCTGTCTGTCTGTCCGGAAAAACTACCCAACCGAATGGTTTGAAATTTAATATATTGAATCGTTGCAGAATTTTATCGAATCGTTTCAAATTTTATGAAAATCGAATCAAAGTTATTAATAAAAGTTTTATTCAATCTATCAAATCGTATCCTACGTAACTAATTCAATGATATCCCATGATAGGTAATGATTGCAAGTTAAAATTGAGATGACGTCCTTGTTAAGATGGAGTCTTATTATTTCCATTTTACTGAATTTAATATACATAGAATAGTAATAAATTTTGTTTTCATGCATTTTTGTATAAGAGTGCAACAGCTATTGCACCAAGATCTAAATATTTATAAAACTAGTTATAGTACAAATGCACCTAATTTGCCACGTTTGACGTACAATTTACGACTTGTTTTCGTTCGTGGTTACCGTACTATGTTTCCGTAGATTAAGAAATTTTTCGCTCCCTTGCAGGAAAAGTGACATATCTCAACAAAAGTGAATTTCACAGGTGAGACAAAAGAAGATTGTCATGTCTTTACCGTAACATGAAATTATAGCAGTTAGCTGCATGCAGCAGTAAAAACGTGCATAAAAGCGTAAAACCCTTAAGAAGGATGCATATGAGGTTTAGAGGGTTGAGTTATTTGACCTACCCACACGATCCCTCTCCCCACTTCTGAGGTCACGAATCGATATATAGCGTAATAAAGGGATTTTCCGAATAACTATATTAATGAAACTTTTCCTGTTGCAAGATGCATTTATGACAGACCCGCTACTGGAATAAAATGCAAATGAATTTTTTGTGTCACATTTCTTGCGGTTCAGCGATTCTTAACTTTTTATTGTGAATGAACCCCACTTTTTTGACCACACACCCATCATATGTCCCGATCCAGTTGGTTAGCCTGACGTTGTACTCGCAGAATTTAGTTCCTCAAAAATACTTGATAGTCATTTTATCGATTCCAAAGTGATGAAAAATTGTCAAATTAAACGTTGTGGAATAAAAATGTTATATATCTTAGTTCAAACGCGAAACATAAAGCTTTCAAACAGTTTCAAATAAGCTTCTATAAAACATAAGCGAATCAATTATTCACTTTAATACGCAAACATACATAAATGGCATAATAATAAAACATAAATGGCATAATAGCAGCAATTTAAGTAAAAACAGATGTAGCGAGCAACTACTCAATGTCTTATACCTATATGTTTACACAGTAACATAAGTATATATTAATAAATAAGTATATATTATAAGTATATATTCATAAAAAAACTATTTTAGGAAAGGGACCAATGTTTGATATCTGTTTGCACGTATGCCATTTTTGCAAAGTATTTTCCTTCAAAAATAGTATGTTTCCTATTCTTCCTTCTCTATACATTATTTATCAGCGACATTTTAACTATAAGTATTTTGCGAATAACTGACAAAATTATAAAATACTAGCAAACCCCGCGGCTTTGCTCGCGTAATATTTGAAATATGCCAAGTGATATTTATATGTCTAATTTTTATTGAAAGGTAGTAACTAAATTTTTATTTTATTAAAAAGGTACTTATTACTTTTAGGAATAATTAAAAAAATTACTATTTAAAACGCAGTTTGATTAAACATCATTGTTACACTGCATAAGGCAGAAATGAGACTTAAATTAATAAAACGAAATAAAACTAAATAAATAATAATTTAGAAAATATTTTGAAACTTTAATGCGCAATTAATACGCTCATTTCAGTATTCATTTGAAGTTTTTAAATTGTTTAGAAACCATCTTCTTACATCTTAAAATTAACCATCATGTCAAATTCCAAGTCCTACCACCTCTCAACATAAAGGGCTGTGTTGAAATAGGAACTGTCACCATTAATTTGCCAACATTAATTTTGAAATTGGTTTGTTATTTCCTAATATTCGACAGAAACGTAATTAAGAAAGCTTTTAAAGCCCTTTTTTAGAGCGTTTGTTGTTCCTGTGAACCCCGGGTGGTAGAATCATCGGCATAAAATGTAACCTGTGTAGGATCAGAGACTGTTACCATTGATTCGCAACTGTTACTTTTATATTTGATTTATATTCCCTGAAATTGCGTAGAAATCATAATTTAGGACTTTTTTAGAATGCTTTTCGCACCTCCCCTTCACTTCACCCCTTTTTAATTCGAATTTATTTTCGACAGTCTTTCGAGGTCATTTATATTTTATAAGTAACTACCATGCCATATTTAAAGCTTCTAGCCTTTTCAGTATCATAGAAATCGCAATTTAGAAAGTTTTTAGCTACTGCAACCCTCTGGTGGTAGTGGCACAGACATAAAATATAGCTTTTGTTTAAGCAGGTTCTATCACCAGCAATTTGTCATCATTATTTTTTTAATCGGTTTGGTATTTGATAAGATTACATAAAAATTGTAATTTATAACGCTTTTCGCTTACTTCATCTTTTTTAATTTGAAAATTTCTTTCCACAGTTCTTAGAAAGCAGTTGCATCTTGTAAGTAAATACCATGCCATACTTCAAAGTGTTAGACCCTTCAGTTATGCAAAAAACGCAAATTAGAACATGTTTTGCTTTTGCAACCCTCAGATGGTAGTGACAGCAACATAAAATATAACCTATGTTATAGCAGGGACTGTCACCATTGATTTGCAACCATTACTTTTGAAATAGCTTTGGAATTTCATGAGATTGAGAAGAAATCTCAATTTAGAACGCTTTTCGCGCATTTTCACCCCTTTTTAAATTTCCAATTTTTTTGAAACTGTTCTTAAAGATCATTTATATGTAATAAATATGTACCTTGCCTAATTTTAATTTGCGAGACCCTACCGATCACAAAAATCGAAATTTGGAACGCTTTTTCCTCTAGGTGATAGTGATACCGACTTAAAATAGCGTCTATGTTAGAGCAGAGGCTGTCAGCATCAATTTTTTACCAGTACTTTTGAAATCAGTTTGATTCTTCCTGAGATATTGGTAACAAATCGGCATTTAGAACGTTTTTAGAACGCTTTTCGCTCATTTTGCTCCTGCATCTCTTCTGGGGTAGTGGAAACAGACATAAAATATAGCCTATCTTGGAGCAAGATCTGTCCCCATCATTTTTACACCATTATATTTGAAATCGGTTTAGTATTTCCTGAGATTGCTAGAAATCGCAATTTAGAACGTTTTTTACAACGCTTTTTGCGCATTTTGATCAGATTTTTTACTTAGAGATCATTGATATCTTATAACTAACTACCATTCTAAATTTCACGATTCAAGGCCCTTCCGTCACGCAAAAACCGCAATTTAGAACGTTTTTCTCCTGCACCCCCTTTTGGGTAGTGGCACCGACATAAAACATAGCCTATGTTGGAGCAAGGGTTTTCACCATCATTTTGACGCCATTATTTTTTTAATCGGTTTGGTATTTCCTGAGATTGTGTAGAAATCAGCATTTAGAACGTTTTTTAGAACGCTTTTCGTGCATTTTCACCCCTTTTAAATTTCTAATTGTTTAAGAACTGTTCTTAGAAATCCTTTATATCTAATAAGTAGCTTATACTTCAAATTTCATATTTCTAGGCCCTTCAGTAACACATAAATCGCATTTTTAGAACGTTTTTTGCTCCTACACCCCCTTTGAGGTAGTGGCAAAGACATAAAACATAGCCTATCTTGGAGCAAACGTTGTCACTATCATTTTGACACCAATATTTTTTAAATCGGTTTGGTATTTCCTGAGATTATGTAGAAACTACCATTTAGAACGTTTTTTAGCACGCTTTTTGTGCATTTTCACCCCTTTTAAATTTCGAATTGTTTAAGAACTGTTCTTAGACATCATTTATATCTTATAAGTAACTAATATTCCAAATTTCATATTTCTAGGCCCTTCAGTAACGCAAAAATCGCATTTTTGGAAAGTTTTTTGCTCCTGCACCCCCTTTGGGGTAGTGGTACCGACATAAAATATAGCCTATGTTCTAAATTGGACTAACACCATCATTTTGATACCATTACTTTTGGAATCGGTTCGGTAGTTCCTGAGCTTACCTCCTACAAATAAACAATTTTTTCCTCTTTATAATAGGAGTATAGATAGACAAACTAAAATTGAACATTCTTAAATTTAGGACGGTGACGATTTTATTTTATCTAACACAGGAAAAGATGAAACTCAGGAAAAAACTAAAAGTAATTTAATGCCACATGTTGTGCTAATATACTTGTTATTAAATAGGTTTCAGCGTATGATAGATGCAACAGAAATGTCTCTTTTCAATCTTTCTCTGAAAAATCAATTCATTCTTGGCTGTTCTCAAATACAAAAGGGCAACTTTATGACATAATTTAATTTATTTTTGTTCGAAAATGCATGAAACTAGCAGGTGTTGTTGTTCAGAAACTATGTAATCTAACTGTTTTTTCCGTTTTTTTGCAAACCGAATAGATCTTTCAGAAAATAGTGTAAATTGGGGCTTTTTGAACAGAATTTCCGCGCGAAAGGAGAATAACCACTCAAGAAAGGGTGAAAAACGTCTTTGTCAAGTGACCAAAATCGCGTAACTCAATAGGCAATTTATTTATCAAAAAGTGGAAAACACAGTTCGTTTCTAAATAGCTTCCAAAGTCAGGCCTTTCAATTTTGTGCCTTTACGTTTAAAAAAGACTTTGTAAATGTGTCAAAAAGTTTTGCGCTTGTTGAGCAGAGCAGTTGAGAACAAACACCCTTAATAGAAAATATTCCTGTATTTATGTCTTCCTACCTATTTACTACAAGAAAACAACATTGAAAGCTTTTTAAAAAATATAAAATTCTTAAATCACACTTGAGATTAGTTTTATACTAATTTAAATTTAGTTTTTTTTTTTTTTATAAATATTCATAGCTGAAAAATATCAATACAGAATATATTAAATTTGTTGAGAATTACAAAGGTAATTCAATCTAAACATGGTATAGCAGAGTTAGCATACTCTAATGGAGCGTTATGGCAGAAACATAGTCTGACCCGGTTTAAAATAAAATATCAATAAAAGATTTATGTCTGCAAAAAGAACTACAACAAAAGTAAAAACCAACAAAGTTTATTAACAGAAATAAAAATAGAAATAATATATAAAAAGTAAAACATTTCATTTAAACAATCTATATATGACAAACGCTATCATAGCCAAACACCACTCTCAGTTTTCTGAGGTCTCAAGTGTTTAATAAAAGAGCTAACATAACTCTTATCTAAAAATATCAACATATAGACCATCTAGCTTTGGAGCATCGAAAGGAGTTTAAAAATAGAAATAATTAATAAAGTTTAGCTTATGACTTAATCAAATCAAAATGAATTTCATACTTAATTAATTATCTTCTAACTTTAAATGACATGACAGTTTCGTATCATATTTAAAGATTCTATTACTTAAATTCAATTTAGATACTATAATATATATAAAAAAAAAATGAGATCATTACTATTAAATTACTTAAATAGGTATAACATATAACAAGCAGTGGTTGAAAGTAAAAAAATCTTGTATACCTCTACATAAACGCCCGTCCATCATTCCACACAAAATACAACAGCCTCTCCCACACAATATAACATGTTCGGAAATAGTTACCGGCACTTTCCGTAGCAAACCTGAAAACTACACAGTACACAGCAACCACCAGAACATACATATCACTCCAGGGTTCCAACAGCAGACATGAGCCAATTGGCCCAATGATAGGGATATATGGAAATACTTATTGTATCCAGAACCCATGGATTCCAATAGTAACAACATCCATAATCCTTTATAAAAATGGAAGGTTGGCCGAGATATCAAACTTCAGATGACACAGCAGAAAGGAAGAAAAATCTAATCACTATCACTTTATATTAAACGGAAATAAACTATAAGCATTAAAATAAAAACATACTTTAAAGTAATTTGAACGTGTCGAGTTATATCTGCATTAAATAAGACCTTCAAACTTGAACGGAGCATTTCATTTATGTTCATTCGTCTTTACCGGTGATTCAGAAACTAAACAATCCACCAATGGCGATATGACTAAAACACCTTTCCCATAAGAGTTGGCGATTCAAATCCACTTTGCATTACTCAGGAAAAGCGCTTGAAAACAAACAGCTCCTGTCTAGCACACTGCAGGCATCTTTAAGTTTTATAAAAACCACGTACAATCAAAAGAAAATAAAACGAACGAAACTTAAATGTTAAAATCCAAGAAGCTACTGAACAGCTGTCTGGCTAAACTATAAATAGTATTCCAAGGGAAACTCCCCTCTTACGTAACTCCTTCATCCCGCACTGAATATACGTCACTGTACATTACTAGAAAGATCCGAGGATGTGGCCTAGAACGCAGACGACAACGCACAGCTAACGCCACCTGTCGTTGGTTGCAGAAACTCCTCAGATGAAAAACGTGATCCAAGTCTTGCCGTGCGTACACGAGGATCGCCGAGAGTAAACATCACGATGTTTCCCGTGAATTCTAAGCCACGATATATATATCCAGAGTCAAAAATAGGAAGAAGAAACTGGTCTAATACTTTATTATAAAGGATAACAGTAGATAAAGGTAAATGTCAGTAAATAAAGATATCTATTTTACTAAATAAACTTATTTAAATAAAAACTTGATGTAGGACTTCAACTATGTAGAATGTTGACAACAGGAAATATATAAATTTAAGCTAGTACAGATGTTAAAGATTGAAAGGTTGAATGTGTGATAAGAAATGTGGAAACATGTTAAGGAAATATAAATTTCCTAATAAAATTCACTCCAGAAAACTTCGCTCTAACAAAAATACCACAAAGAAGAAAGTCAATATGAATAAATATTACTGACTGGGAAGATCTTTTTAAAAGCAACCAATCACCACTGTGAAAGGCTGCTTTGACCTTGGGGTTTTCACCACCTTTCATTGCAACTTTGCTATAAAGAAAAGGGGATACATTAGCAGACTCTGATTGGTTGCTCTGATTGGCTCTCTTTGAGAGTTACATATTTTGTAATTTATTAAGATAATACTTCGCACAGTATAATATATATTTAAAAACAACGATAAAAATGCCAGTAAATGCAAAAGTTTGATCAGACTAGTAGAGTTTATAAAAATTATGACAATATTGTTAATTGTGAATTCGCTATTCCCCCTTTATTAGATTGTTGGAAATATTACATAAAATCCTCTTTTTTTTTAAATTAATACCAGCATCTTTCACACTTTTGGTTGCATTACCTATACTATACTCCTATTGGCTGGGGACCATATTTTCCTATTGGTTAATGAACTTCTCAATTGAATCCGCTTTTCTCTCATATAGTTGCACAAGTTTCCGTTACTCTTTGCACTGAGGACGGTACGCTAAACGCTATTGAAACTAGTTTGTTCAAAGTTTTGCATTTTCTGGCGTTTTTAACGTTGTTTTTAAATTTATATTACATATTTTGTGTTTGTAATTTTAGACACGAGTGCACTAAATGACATAAGTCCCTGTCTTTTGAACATTTTGTTGGTAAAGCTAAGCTCAAGATTTAAGCTCGATTTAACGAGCTGCATTTCTGCATGCTTGCCAGCATCAATTTCGGGTTGTTTAACCCCCTAACCCTGTGTTGACTTCGTGTTGTTTAAGTTTGGGCAGGCGAAACATGGCGTTTTGTAAATATATTATGAAAAGCAAGCTAAACATGCCATTTTGTACGCAGTATAAATCAGCATCTGTGAATTTTACGATAAGCTGAAATATATTTTTTAAAAGCTTTCGGTAGCTTTTGCTATTTTTCTAAGCAGCAGGCGGGCACTGAATTTTCATTTGAAGATCGCAATGCTGAAGGGTAATATATTTTTAAAAATAAAATTCATTGACAGCAATTGCAGATAACTTTACATATAATCAGCAACAAGTTATAACAACAATGAATTTAGGGATGAGCCAAAGAGCGCTTGCCAAAAAAGGCCAGCTGGCTTTGAAGCTGCAGCAATGAAATATTTTAAACATTAAAAAAAATATATATAAATAAAAAATAAAGTGTGTAATATATTTTTTTAAATATACGCTTTAATCAATTAACAGTTTCATGTCATTAAATTATTATTATACACTGCAAAATCAATCTAGAAATCTTAAAAATATAGCCTAAATAAAGATTATAATTTAAACTAATTTTTCAATTAAATTTCAACAGAAAATTAATTGAAAAATTAGTTAAAATTATATATGTGTTCGCCGATGCTGGGTTTGTTTGTATCTCATGTTTTGCCGCAGGATTGTGGGCTCATGAAGACTATTCCATCTTGTGATGCAGTTTTTGCCTTATCAACATATGTGGGAAATGCTAAGATGGGTACAGTCCTCCAACTTAAATGGTAGAGCACTTGGAGCGCTATTCCAAGGGTTCCGGGTTCGATTTTCGGCTTGGGAATTTTTCGCATTGTTGATTCTACGCTTCGTTAGCAATGTGATAAATGATGTATTATATATTAAAAAAAGATTTCCCCCCCCCCCCCAGTTTTTATATCATTATAAGGATACAGAGAAAACAAATATTAAATCCACTAGGTCGCGCTTTGTACTAAGTGTAAAAGAAAGCGATGAATTTTCTATAATCAATTTCGATCTCCACTTCAAATTAATGTATTATAACGGAAATCTTTTGAATAAATTATGACATGTAGTCTTAAAATGCGACGTGATTTTCAAGATAAATATTGGATGCTTTTAAAAGATATATTTATTTGTTTATGTTTCTTTTTTAACTTTTATACTCATCTTTCTTTAAACATTGTTAAACGCATCATAATCAGAACATACACAGCGCTTATTCGGTTTCAACGAATGGTAAATACTACTGTAAAATTTTATCGTGAAAACAAAACAAATCACAACGTTACTAAATAGTGTATATACAATGTTGCACATTTAAAAACTAAACAAACGCATAAAATTAATTTAAAATCAGATTAAAATTAGATTTTAAGT
Source organism: Maratus speciosus (assembly GCA_963932465.1). Lineage (NCBI taxonomy): Eukaryota > Metazoa > Arthropoda > Arachnida > Araneae > Salticidae > Maratus > Maratus speciosus. Next base: position 401,068,629 of record OZ010800.1, on the reverse strand, counting down.
ATTTAAATTTAAATTTAATGATTGTTTAGTTTTTAACTATTCAATAATGTGTACACACCATTTAGTAACATTGTGATTTGTTTTGTTTTTCATGATAAAATATTACAGCAACTTTTTCATGATGTAACTCAAGCCTGCGATGGTTGTGCTTTTTAACTTTTGATAATTTTTATGTAATTTTTAGCACTGATTCAGAAAATGATCTTTATTTTTAACCATAACGTCAGGATTTTTTGCAAATCGTTTCAAAAGTAAAAAGTAAAAAAAAAAAAAAAAAAAAAAAAAAAAAAATAGCGAAAATCTGAAACTATAAAATAGACGCGATGGTTGTGTTTTATAACTTTTGATAATTGATTTTTATGTATTTTATAGCGCTAAATCCTAAAATAAGCTTTTAAAATTTTAAGATTTGCGATTTGCGAAAAATCCTGAAATAATGGTAAAAAAAATCACTGCCGCCCCGGCCTACAGGCAGAGGCAGATTTCGAAGTTAAGTATACTAATTTCACCAACAAAAACTAAATCATTATTAGATATAAATCCACTTTAACAGTTTTATCTGTCTGCTTTTGACGAGTTTTTATTTACTTTTTATAAAATAGCTGGTTTTATCAGAATCATGTTAAGGCGATATTAAAAAAAATATTTTTCCATACTCAACAACTCGAAATTTTCTGGCACATTTTCAGATTCATTTTTAATAAAAAAAAATATGAAACATGCTGACGTGATTTTTGAAAAGATTTATAACCGACCTGTGTTTTTATTGTTCTTTCAATTAATTAAAACTTGATTAATAAACAAATATTTTCTCAGTCGGGCAATATTTTTCGTTTCTAACACAATCGCTTCGGGAAATTCTGTTCAAAATGCCCACTTTGACATCATTTTTTGAAATATATTCTGCCTCTATCAAAAAATCGAGCATTACGGTACATTATATAGTTTCTGAATAAGAGAATATAGCAATTGGATGCGTTTGAGAGCAAAAATGAATTTAAAAATGAGTAAGAAAATAGACAGTTTGGATTTGAATGCACCCTTAATAAGATGATTTTTTTCTTCAACCGCTATGTATTTTTAATTTGTTTTTGCTGTGAGAATTGGCCCTATCAAAAACTTGTCTATATAAATGTTGAACACAATATTAAGAAGATATATGATAAATTCATGGAGATTTTATATCTTGTGAATTGACGGAGTTAAGAAAATATTTCTTCTTCAACACCCCTTTTTAGGTAGATTTCGTATGAAATACTACCTATTGGGATCGTTCCCATGTTGGAATTTCTGAAAAATTTTTGCAGATCTACACCGATCATGACCCCTAGAACCCAAAACCACCCTCAGTAAAAAACTTTATATATCTATCTATCTATCTATCTATCTATCTATCTATCTATCTATATATATCACTTTCTTCTGGACACGATAACTTTCGTAATTCTGCACCAATCTCTTCCAAACTAATACATAAAATCAATGGGCATAAAATCTCGGTCAAGTTCGTTAATGGGCAAAATCGGACCAAGGGGGTGGAAATAGGGAGGGGTTTTGCGAAAACCGAAAACCCCCCATAACTTCTTAATTTTTATACATATCAAATCAGTTTAAAGTTTTTATTACTTCTAAAAATATGGCCAAAATTTTATGTATCACAGATTTTTGATAAAGTTAAAAATGGGCTCAAGGGGCGCAAAAAATAGGGTTTTTGGGATAAAAAAATTCATAACTTCGTCAATTCTTAAGATATCAATTCCAATTAATTTTATTATAAATTTCCTTAATATTATCTACAACTTTTATATTCACAAGTTTTTGATAGGACCAATTCGTACCGCAAAAAAAAATTAAAAACGAAAACAAAAAGGGGGTTTGAAGAAGTAAAAAATCCATAACTCCGTCAATTCAAAAGATATAAAATCCCCATGAATTTATCATATATCTTCTTAATATTGTCTACAACATCTGTATAGACAAGTTTTGGATAGGATCAATTCTTACAGCAAAAAAAAAAAAAAAAAAAAAAAAAAAAAAAAAAATACATAGCGGTTGAAGAAAAAAATCATCTAATTAAGGGTGTATTCAAATCCAAACTGCTTATTTTCTGACTCATTTTACAATTCATTTTTGCCCTCAAAGGCTTCCAATTGTTACGTTTTCTTACTCAGAAACAATATAATGTACCGAAATGGTCGATTTTTTGATAGAGGCAGAATATATTTAAAAAAGTGCTGCTAAAGTGGGCATTTTGAACCGAATTTCCCGAAGCGGATTGTGTTGGAAAAATCATTGCATTAAGGATGCACTCAAATCCATACTGCTTATTTTGTTACTCATTTTTAAATTAATTTTTGCTCTCAAACGCATCCAATTGCTAGATTCTTTTATTCAGAAACTATATAATGTAAAGTAATGATCGATTTTTTGATAGAGGCAGAACATATTTCAAAAAATGATGTCAAAATTGGCATTTTGAACGGAATTTCCCGAAGCAATTGTGTTATCACTTTCTTCTGGACACGATAACTTCCCCAATTCTGCACAAATCTCTTTCAAACTGATACATAAAATCAAGGGACATAAAATCTCGTTCAAGTTCGTTAATGGGCAAAAGCGGACAAAGGGGATGAAAATGGGGAGGGGTTTTGTGAAAACCGAAAAAAACCCATAACTTCTTAATTTTTGTACATATCAAATCAGTTTAAAGTTTTTATTACTTCTAAAAATAGCGCCAAAAATTCATGCATCACAGATTTTTGACAAAATTTAAAATAGGCTCAAGGAGCGCAAAAAATAGGGTTTTTGGGAGAAAAAAAATTCCTTACTTCGTCAATTCTCAAGATATCAAATCCAATAATTTTATTATACATCTCCTTAATATTATCTACAACTTTTATATTCACAAGTTTTTAATAGGACCAATTCGTACCGAAAAAAAATTAAAAACGAAAACATAAAAGGGGGGTTGAAGAAGAAAATTTTTAATAACTCCGTCAATTCACAAGATATAAAATCTCCATGAATTTATCATATATCTTCTTAATATTGTCTTCAATATTTATATAGAGAAGTTTTTGATAGGGCCAATTCTTACAGCAAAAACAAATTAAAAATACATAGCGATTGAAGAAAAAAATCATCTTATTAAGGGTGCATTCAAATCCAAACTGTCTATTTTCTTACTCATTTTTAAATTCATTTTTGCTCTCAAACGCATCCAATTGCTAGATTCTCTTATTCAGAAACTATATAATGTACAGTAATGATCGATTTTTTGATAGAGGCAGAATATATTTCAAAAAAGGATGTCAAAGTGGGCATTTTGAACAGAATTTCCCGAAGCGATTGTTAGAAACGAAAAATATTGCCCTACTGAGAAAATAATTGTTTATTAATCAAGTTTTAATTAATTGAAAGAAAAATAAAAACACAGGTCGCTTATAAATCTTTTCAAAAATCACGTCAGCATGTTTCATATTTTTTTTTTTTTTTTTTAATTAAAAATGAATCTGAAAATGTGCCAGAAAATTTCGAGTTGTTGAGTATGGAAAAATATTTTTTTTAATATCGCCTTAACATGATTCTGATAAAACCAGCTATTTTATAAAAAGGAAATAAAAATTCGTCAAAAGCAGACAGATGTTAAAGTGGATTTATATCTAATAATGATTTTGTTTTTGTTGGTGAAATTAGTATACTTAACTTCGAAATCTACCTCTGCCTGTAGGCCGGGCCGGCAGGGATTTTTTGTTTTCGTTTTTAATTTTTTTTTCGGTACGAATTGGTCCTATCAAAAACTTGTGAATATAAAAGTTGTAAATACTATTAAGGAGATGTATAATAAAATTATTGGATTTGATATCTTGAGAATTGACGAAGTTATGATTTTTTTTCTCCCAAAACCCCTATTTTTTGCGTCCCTTGAGCCTATTTTAAATTTTATCAGAAATCTGTGATGCATGAATATTTGGCGCTATTTTTAGAAGTAATAAAAACTTTAAACTGATTTGATATGTACAAAAATTAAGATGTTATGAGGCTTTTTCGGTTTTCACAAAACCCCTCCCTATTTCCATCCCCTTTGTCTGCTTTTGCCCATTAACGAACTTGACCGAGATTTTATGTCCCTTGATTTTATGTATCAGTTTGAAAGAGATTTGTGCAGAATTGCGGAAGTTATCGTTTCCAGAAGAAAGCGATAACACAATTGCTTCGGGAAATTCCGTTCAAAATGGCCACTTTGACATCATTTTTTGAAATATATTCTGCCTCTATCAAAAAATCGATCATTGCGGTACATTATATAGTTTCTGAATAAGCGAATCTACCAATTAAATGCGTTTGAGAGCAAAAATGAATTTAAAAAAATCCCTGCCGGCTCGGGCCTACAGGCGGAGGTAGATTTCGATGTTAAGTACTAAATTCTCCAACAAAACTTAAATCAAGATTAGAGATAAAACCCAGTTTCTTCACAAAGAGCGAGCTGTAGGGAGCAAAACTTTTTGTGAAAATTGTAATATACACGAATACACACACACATATATATGGAATAGGTTTAAAAAATGGCTACAAAAAATTCAGAGAACCTTAAAGTGTTAAAATATGTTAATATTTCCATAGTCAGGTTTTTATCATGTTTTAATACGTTTCTTCAAACTTACATGGCGTTACATATTCACCTGCTGAGGTCCATTATATTTCCAATATGACGCAATATACATATATTTTAATTCGTCAAACTATTTATTTTGAGTTTTTATGCTGAAATCTTGCTCTAGGAAACTTATGACGTAATATTTAATTTGTTTTCAATTTGTCAAACTATTTAATTTTACACGTGAAAATTTTGTAAAAGAAAAGCAATTGTTGTGGTGAGAATTTTATTATTTGTTTTTTTTAATTGTTGGCAACTGCTATAACGAAAAACTTTTATTTTTTTCCTGCCATTGTTGTGTAAGAGCTGGTTTTATCAGAATCATGTTAAGACAGTATTCAAAATTTTGAACACTCCCCATTTCCACCCTCTTGGGCCGATTTCGCCCATTTTCAATCCCCGCCGAGATATTAGCCATCTCAAAGTTGTTGGCGAGTTTGAAGATGATTCGTGCATAATTGCGACTTTTATCGTGCGGACAAAATTTAGTACATACATACATACATATATACATATATATATATATATATATATATATAAACTTTTTAGGTGGGGGTGGTTTTGGGTTCCTGGGGTCCTATAATGAAAAGTTATGAAGGAATTTTTCAAAAGTCGCACCATGGTAACGACTGCAATAGGTAGTATTTCTTACGAAATCTACCTAAATGAGTCAGAAAATAAGCAGTTTGGATTTGAGTGCATCCTTAATGCAATGATTTTTCCAACACAATCCGCTTCGGGAAATTCGGTTCAAAATGGCCACTTTAACAGCATTTTTAGGTAGAGTTCGTAAGAAATACTACCTATTGCAGTCGTTACCATGGTGCGACTTTTGAAAAATTCCTTCATAACTTTTCATTATAGGACCCCAGGAACCCAAAACCACCCCCACCTAAAAAGTTTATATATATATATATATATATATATATATATATATATATATATATATATATATGTATGTATGTATGTACTAAATTTTGTCCGCACGATAAAAGTCGCAATTATGCACGAATCATCTTCAAACTCGCCAACAACTTTGAGATGGCTAATATCTCGGCGGGGATTGACAATGGGCGAATTCGGCCCAAGAGGGTGGAAATGGGGAGGGTTCAAAATTTTGAATACTGTCTTAACATGATTCTGATAAAACCAGCTCTTACACAACAATGGCAGGAAAAAAATAAAAGTTTTTCGTTATAGCAGTTGCCAACAATTAAAAAAAAAACAAATAATAAAATTCTCACCACAACAATTACTTTTCTTTTGCAAAATTTTCACGTGTAAAATTAAATAGTTTGACAAATTGAAAGCAAATTGAATATTACGTCATAAGTTTCCTAGAGCAAGATTTCAGCATGAAAACTCAAAATAAATAGTTTGACGAATTAAAAAAATATGTATATTGCGTCATATTGGAAGTATAATGGACCTCAGCAGGTGAATATGTAACGCCATGTAAGTTTGAAGAAACGTATTAAAACATGATAAAAACCCGACTATGGAAATATTAACATATTTTAACACTTTAAGGTTCTCTGAATTTTTTGTAGCCATTTTTTAAACCTATTCCATATATATGTGTGTGTGTGTATTCGTGTATATTACAATTTTCACAAAAAGTTTAGCTCCCTACAGCTCGCGCTTTGTGAAGAAACTGGGTTTTATCTCTAATCTTGATTTAAGTTTTGTTGAAGAATTTAGTACTTAACATCGAAATCTACCTCCGCCTGTAGGCCCGAGCCGGCAGGGATTTTTTAAAACAAATTCTGCCTCTATCAAAAAATCGACCAATACGGTACATTATATAGTTTCTGAGTAAGAAAACGTACCAATTGGAAGCCTTTGAGAGCAAAAATGAATTGTAAAATGAGTCAGAAAGTAAGCAGTTTGGTTTTGAATACACCCATACTAAGATTTTTTTTCTTCAACCGCTATGTATTAGGTAGCTTTCATTTACAAAAAGCTACCTATTGCAGCCGTTCGGAGGAAAGCGATTTCAAAAAATTTTGGTATATTTTCATCGATCATGACCCCCAGACACCGAAACCACCCTCCGTTCAAAAGTTGATATATATATATATATATATATATATCCATATATATATATATATATATATATCCATATATATATCCATATATATATATATATATATATATATATATATATATATATATATATATATATATATATATATATATCTGATCTTTGTCATACTGTAACTCTCGTATTTATGAACCGATTTGGATGAAACTCGGTGTGTACATAGTACATACAAATGTCTCGACCGAGTTCGTTGGCCAGCTTCATCCGCCATCTTGTTTCAAAATGGCGGCCATTTAAAATTTTTTAAAAAATTTAAAATTTGAAATGTGGTACCAAAAAATTTAAAATTGAAAAATGTTTTTCCCTCATGTGTTTGACCTTAATACAAAGATTCCGGAGCATTTTTTGTTTCGTCTATATCTTAAAAAATAGCTGAGTTATAGCACTTTGAATTTCTAGCTTGGCTGACATTTTGAAACGACCTGATTTTTGTCACACGGTAACAGGCGTATTTATGAATCGATTACCCGTAAGGCATGGTGACGTCACGGCGACGTCGTTGTGAAGTCACACTGTGACTTTGTGACCGTCGATGTGACGTCACGTGACGTGGATGTGACGTCACAGTGACTAGAATGCGAGGTCGTTATGGCCATTTTAGAGGTCGTTTGTGACGTCACATTGTGACCACTCTGTGAAGTCACGGTGTGACTAATTTGTGAAAAGTGTGTCATTTGTGACTATTTTGGCATTAACTTTGTGACGAACCTGTGACGAAAGTGACAATGTTTTGAAGTCACACTGTGACCAATTTGTGAAATATGTGTCATTTGTGACGAACTTGTCATAAACTCTGTGATGATTTCAAATGAAAATCAAATTTCAAATTAATTGCTTAAAAGGCGCAAAGGCGAACTAGTGAAAAAGATTCCATGCTGGAACTCGAACCCGGGCCATCAGTATAGCGCACTTACATTCTACCGACTAAACCACACGGAACGATACCCAGCCTGGAAAATTTCTCACTATTACATGTTGGCAAGGCTACAAACGCAGCACAAGATGCAATATTTATCGTCAGCCACCGACATGGCGCAAACACGAAACTTAATTAAATCCAGCATCGATTGAAACTATATTAATACTTGGAAATTTTTTTCAGAGAGAACCATTCGCCTTGCATACAATATTTCAAATGAAAATCAAATTTCAAATTAATAGTGTAAAAGGCAATTTTAATTTGAAATTTGATTTTCATTTGAAATACTGTATGCAAGGCAAATGTTTCTCTCTGGAAAATTTTCCAAGTATTAATATAGTTTCAATCGATGCTGGATTTAATTAAGTTCCGTGTTTGCCCCATGACGGTGGCTCACGATAAATATTCCATCTTGTGCTACGTTTGTAGACTTGCCAACATGTAATAGGGAGAAAATTTCCAGGCTGGGTATCGTTCCATGTGGTTTAGTCGGTAGAATGTGAGTGCGCTATACTGATGACTAGGGATCGAGTCCCGGCGTGGATATTTTTCACTATGTTGGCCTTTGCGCCTTTTAAGCAATTTATTTGAAATTTGAATTTCATTTGAAATATTGTATGCAAACCGAATATTTCTTTGTGGAAAAATTTCCAAGTATTAATATTGTGATGAATTTTAAAATGGAAAATTTTAAAATAAAGTTTTGTTTCAGATATAAATTCGTATCTTTTTACCGTACTTTTTAGCAAAATATAGCTATTTTGGAGTCCTATTCTTCTAAAATAGTTTTAATTTTTCCACTTAAAAAACAATGTTTGTCAACAGACATCTTTTTTTATTAAGTTCTAAGTTTGATCTTGAGTTCAAGCTTGATATTAAGAATGTATAAGATTTTAAGGTGTTGTGGTTGTGATTAATCTTTGCTTTATTAAATACGACGTAAGCCATATTTATTTAAATTTTTTATTTCCGTGTAAATTGTATTTTGTGAATATGAGCTTAAATAGATTTGGTATGTTCTATAGGAAAAGACTGATCTGGAAAATAGAAAAAACAAATAAGAAAAATCATGCGTTAAGCATAGATTATAAAACACTTTCCAACACTTTCCGAATGCTTTAAAAAACTTCGTTATTTAGGGAAATAAGGTAAATAAGAGAACTAAGTAAACATTTTAGAAAACGCATAAAACATTTGAAAAACTCATTTCCGCAGTTACTGGCCATAGCTAAATAGGTTTTTTAATTCTTTTGAACAGCCCCGTATTTGATCTGTAGGTTCATATATATATTATATAATGGGATAATTTAGTTTAGCAAGAAAACGCATAACAGGTTGAAACTCTCTTTCAGCAATTTATACTAATATATGGAAGCATACTTTAATACTTTTGTACAACCCTGTAGTTGACCTAGAACCTTCATTACACGCCACCGTTTAGTTAAAATTTAATTCAAACTAAAACACACTTAAAACAGCTGAAATCACATTTCCAGAAATTATAATTTATAGACGGCCATGTATCCAATTCTTTGCATGACCCTGTATACCATTTTATCTATATTATACAACAGTAAATTAAATTCAGTTCAGCGTAAAAATGCACAACTCATTTAAAAACCACCTTTAAGTAACTTGCGCTCATACCCAGTAATCCTTGCGAATACTTTTGTGTAGCCCTGTATATAAATTATAGCATTTATATACACCATATACTATGCATAAATATAGTGAATCATAAAAGCGCATATCATAATTAAAAATGCATTTCCAGCAATCATCACAAATGAACAGTACTTCGGATACAATATAGTATCTGAACTATATTGTGTGTGCCTGTAAATGCTATATACACTTCATATTCTACATGAAAATTTTATAGTATGTAAACCTCAGCGACGTATATCATTTTCATTATATGTGAAATAGATTAACATAATTAAAGTACGCCGCAAACAATTCACTCCACCGCTATATCATTATGTATTGGAATTTCTTTTTAGCCCTGTAAATGAACAATAACTATTCTTTGCATCTCGTATTCTTCAGAATGCATATTTTAGTACGTTTCATAAATGCATATCAATTTTTTTCTGTATGAAAACGTGTAAAATCATGAAAAAACCTTTGAAACGATTTTTTCCCAGAGGCCGTAATGTAACGGAATACTTTTGACTGTACCTGTAAATGAACTAAACATGCTACAAACGTCGTTACACATAGGGACCGTGCTATGGTAAAGGTCAATAACATCTAAAAATTTCAGACCAATCCGAGTATATTTACGAGAGTTAGAGAGCGGACAGACGGCTAGACAAACCAAAGTCATAAACACTTTTCAACTTTGTTGAAAGGTGTTAAAAAGGAAATATAAAAGTAAAATAAATGATTGAAAGGAAATATAAAAGTAAAATAAAAAACTTTAAAACTTTAAAAAATATATACTAAAGCAGTTTAATCTATAAGCTTCCTATCAGGCATGAAAAACACTTTATTTCAATGCTTAAATATAATATTTTATTTTTTAAGGGTGTATTTCAATCCAAACTGCTTATTTTCTGATTCATTTTTTAATTCCTTTTTGTTCTCAAACGCATCAAACTGAAATATTCTCTTATTTAGAAACTACCTAATGTGCCGTGCTTCTCGATTTTTTGATAAATGCAGAAAATATTACAAAAAAATGCTGTCAAAGTAGGCGTTTTGAACCGAATTTTTCACAGCGGAAGATCTGGGAATGAAAAAAAAAAGGGTCTTACTGAGAAAATAATTATTTAAAACTTAAATTCTAATGAATTGAGGGGAAAATGAAATCACACGGCCTCTTAAACATCTCTTCAAAAATCACCTCAGCAAGTTTCATGTTTTTACTTTTAAATATGAGTCTGAAAATGTCTCAGAAAATATCGAGCTGTTGAAGGTGGAAAAATATTTTTTAGAATACACCTTTAATGCCAATATTTATGTGTATCGAAAACGTAGAAAATGAGTTTACAATCGAAGAAAATTTAATAACTGATTCTGAATGTCTATAATTAAATATTTGATTAAAATCGCAAATAGAAAAAAAAATGCTTACATACAATTAAAAATAAATAAATAAATATACCAATTTGAAAAACACTAAAAATAATAATTAGTATTTTTAATTGTACTATTAAACAACAACTAACTGCAATAGATGAATTAAATGCATTATTAGATTTAGCAATTTCTCAAAAATCTTTTCATATGTTATAAGGAATTCCTATTATTTTATAATTTTGGCAAATGTTAAATCTGAAAACATTGGTATGAAGATTCAGGATTTTAAATAATAATTTAAAATATTATTAGCAAAAAAAAAAAAAGTTACGCTATTATAATAAGTAAAAAGACATTTTCCCACTATAATGTTAATTTCTAAACTGAAACAGTTTCGTAATATCATACTATTCGAATATAATATTTAACTCCAAAACAATAATGACGATAAATACTGTTATATGAGTGTTAGTAATCAGAAAAAAAATAAGAAGCCGAAAAAAATTCCACATCACTGTCTCAATCTCAAGTAACTGCAAATTAATGTTTATATTCATCCCACTATGAATGTAGACATGAATTTCTTTTTTTTTTTGAGCGATGACCGATTAACACATTTTACAAAACAGTGTCGATTAGGAAAATTTCGCTTCAAGACAATTCCAGATCAGTCACTTTCTATATGTATAACATAAATCTATTTAATTCATAATCGTAATATACAAACAGAAATAAAAAATTTAAATTAAATAAGACTTACCTTTTTTTGCTGTAAATTAATAATATCCGAGTATTTTTGCCCGAAAATGGCAGACGTCTTTCTCTTGCATTTAAAAAAGCAAAAACAAAAGCTGACATTGTAGGCTTGGTCATGTTCTTTTCCCGCGTGTATGACAAAAAGTTCTCTGTTTACCCTGCGGTTGCGGTCATATAATCCGACGCAGACGATCTTCAGCAGCTGATTTTACTGTTTATTTGCAGTCCTAACTTTCAGGCGGAATAGTTTTATGAGTTAGTCTGTAATTAAAATTTTCTATTTGAAGAATTTTCCAATGCATTTTACCATTTCTTTTTTATCAGTTTCAAAAAAATTCATTTGAAAACGGAAGTTTATTAGATAAAACACTGCTTAAATTTTTAAAATGTGTAAAAATAAATTTAATGGTAATAATGTACCACCCCCCTTTTTTAAGTAAAGTTTGTTTCATGCGTAATAAATAAAAAATATCTTCTTAATAAATAAAAAAAATGTTTTCGAGGATAAAAAATTTTTCTTTGTCAATCTGTCAATATTTTCATGTTAATTTTCTGCAGAAGAAAACAATTTGTAAAATAACTTTTTTAAAAGTCATACCTCTAAAACACAAATTGGAAATGCGAAAAATTAATTATATCATGTGTGTTGCATAAATTTTGCATATATATATTTTTTTTTTCGGAAAAGGCTAATTTTATTTAAAAAGGCTGAAAAAAGTAAAATTTTTTTTAAAAAGCAGTTACTAAAAATAGATTAACAGGAAAAAAATATGACTTGAATGCAAATTATAAAGCAATAAATGCATATATGACTAAACTCTGAAGATTCTTTGTGCGTGCTCATTAAAATCTGCAGACTTAACTGTAATAGAAAATGTTTAGTTTGAAACCACAGAAGTGTTTCGACCAGTGGTCGCCAAAAAAGTTAAAAAATTTCCTCCCTGCAAACTAAATATGTAAAAAGTATAGATTTAATATTTCTAATTCTAAATATGTTTCAAATTGCTACAGCACATAGCATTTTTCTGAGAAATACTTTTATAATAATAACAATCCGTGATGTATTATTATATTAAATTGCAATGCTAGATAAAATTGAAATCATGAAAAAAGTATACTTTCACTTCTTAGATATCAAATTGATAAAATATAGCATGGAAATCTAGTTTGTTGATACTTGTACCGTGCATTTTTCTTTTTCTCACCTCCCCCTTCTTTTCGTGTCCGAATTTACTATTTGCTGTCCACTAATATTCATTCCTTATGCCGCTGTAACAAGGGCATGTTTAAATATTTCTCTTCATTTTCAAAAATTTTTGAAGTTAATATTTTTGTCACACTGTGATTTACAATATGGTGGTTTTTTTTGTCACATATATGACGTGACGTACGTTACATGCAGTGACATAACAGTGACGTTACAATATTTTTTTAATTGCCGGAAAAATAAAATTTTACAATAAGTAACATGTTTTGAAGAATTTTCATAATTGTTTAAAGTTTTCTAAGACGTTCACATCTCAGTCACAATGTGACATCACTGAGTGGTGGAATTTTGGTCACAGATGTGACGTGACCACAGTGACTTACAGTGACGTCACAATGATGTCACTGTGACCATGCATGCTATGAGGGTAGGAAGTACCTTGGTGTATACATAATACGTACCAATGTCTCGACCGAGTTCGTTGGCCAGCTTCATCCGCCATCTTGTTTCAAAATGGCGGCCATTTAAAAAAATAAAAAATTTAAAATTTAAAATAAGATAGCAAAAAATTGGAAAATGAAAAGATTTTTTTCGTATATGTTTGACCTTAATACAAAGATTCCGGAGCAGTTTTTGTTTCGTCTATATCTTTAAAAATGGCTGAGTTATAGCACTTTGAATTTCTAGCGGGGCTGATATTTTGAAACGACCTGATTTTTGTCACGCGATAACAGGAGTATTTATGAACCGATTTGAATGTACCTTGGTGTATACATAATACGTACCAATTTCTCGACCGAATTCGTTCGCCAGCTTCATCTGGCATCTTGTTTCAAAATGGTGGCCATTTAAAATTTTTTTAAAAATTGAAATTTGAAATGAGGTACCAAAAAAATTGGAAAATGAAAAAGATTTTTTTGTATGTGTTTGACCTTGATTCCGGAACAGTTTTTGTTTCTTCTATACCTAAAAAAATGGCTGAGTTATAGCATTTTGAATTTCTATTGTGGCTGACATTTTGAAACAACCTGATTTTTGTCACGCGATAACAGGCATATTTATGAACCGATTTGGATGTAACTTGGTGTGTACATAGTACATACCAATGTCTCAACCGAGCTCGTTGGTCAGCTTCATCCGCCATCTTGTTTCAAAAGGGCTGCCATTTAAAAAAAAATTAAATTTTAAATTTAAAATGAGTTATCAAAAAATTGAAAAATGAAAAAGTTTTTTTTTTTATCTGTTTGACCATGATACAAAGATTCCGGAGCAGTTTTTGTTTCGTATATATCTTAAAAAATGATTGAATTATAACACTTTGAATTTCTAGCATGGCTGACATTTTGAAACGATCTGATATTTCTCACGTGATAACACGCGTATTTATTAACCTATTTCGATGTAAGAAGGCATGTGGATAGTATATCATAATGTTTCGACCAAGTTCGCTGGCCAGCTTCAACAGCCATCTTGTTTCAAAATGTAGGCCATTAAATTAAATAAAAAATTATGTTTAAAGTGAGGTGCAAAAGGATTAGAAATTGGAAAAGATTTCTTTCTTAAGTATTTGACCATGATATAAGGATTCCGGAGCATTTTTTGTTTTGTCTTTATCTTAGAAAATGGCTCAGATATAGAAGTTTGAGTTTCTAATGTGGGTGACATTTTGAAAAATCTGATTTTTTGCCTGCGACGGAACTTGTATATATCAACCAATTCCGATGTGAGTGAGCATGTACACAGGAATTACTAAGGTCTCGACCAAGTTCACTCGTTAGCCTCATCCACCATGTTGTCTTAAAATGGCAGGAACTTCAAGATATCGCCGAATTTGGCAACCAAATATAAGTTACTTTAAATAAAAGCAGCTTGAATAAAGCTGACTAATTTCGTGAAATTCTCATTCATAATGATTTAATGTTGATAAAGATTAGGATTGAATCTCCTATAATCGGTTTCCACTAAATTGAGCTTCGTGTGTTTGAATAATATAAGCTTGCTTTTTAAAAATAAGGAATATGAAAGCTACCTCTTCCTCCCGGCACTAGCCGGAAGGACATTTTTTAATTTGTTTTTGCTGAAAGAATTGGTCCTATCCAAAACTTGTCTATATAGATGTTGTAGACAATATTAAGAAGATGTATGATAAATTCATGGGGATTTTATATCTTTTGAATTGACGGAGTTATAGATTTTTTTCTTCTTCAAACCCCATTTTTGTTTTCGTTTTTAATTTTTTTTGCGGGGTACGAATTGGTCCTATCAAAAACTTGTGAATATAAAAGTTGTAGATAATATTAAGGAGATGTATAATAAAATTAATTGGAATTGATATCTTGAGAATTGACGAAGTTATGAATTTTTTTCTCTCAAAAACCCTATTTTTTGCGCCCCTTGAGCCTATTTTTAACTTTATCAAAAATCTGTGATACATAAAATTTTGGCCCTATTTTTAGAAGTAATAAAAACTTTAAAATGATTTGATATGTACAAAAATTAAGAAGTTATGGGGGTTTTTGGTTTTCACAAAACCCCTCCTTATTTCCATCTCCTTGGTCTCCTTTTGCCCATTAACGAACTCGACCGAAATTTTATGCCCATTGATTTTATGTATCAGTTTGGAAGAGATTGGTGCAGAATTACGAAAGTTATCGTGTCCAGAAGAAAGTGATATATATATATATATATATATATATATATGTATATATATAAGATTGCTAAAACATTTAGCTGCCTAGGTTTATATAAATATATGTATAAGATACCAATATTAAGGACAAAATATTTCAAAATGAATTTTCATTCAAAATGAAAAGTATTAAAATATCTAGAAAGGGTGAGTTCGCGATTAGCGTGAAGCTAAGGACCCAGTATAAATATAAAATTGTTATACCAAAAGTTTTTTCATTAATAATGAAAGATAGAAATTTATTTTCTTACCTTTCTGGTAAAGCAGACATACGCTGGTTTCCTTCATGTGAAATCAACCTATTAATTTTTATTTAATGAGTAGATATTGTAAATCGTGAAAAATATCTTCTTTGAATAATGCAGGTGCACTTGTAGAGAAAAAAATATTTAATTCTTGAATATCTTGATTACATTGGTTCCACACACACACACTAAAAAATATAAAGTAAAAAAGGGTTAGATATGAATACTATAAGAGTAATAACATTGGAAATCCAGTAGGAGACCTTAGTCTTCCATAAGACAAAGAGTTAACGCACGAAAAACCGTGCGTCTTGGCCTCACAAAATCGGGCCTTCAAGTGAAGAAGTAAAAAGGGGTCCACAAGAGTTAAAACAGAGTAAAGAAACTTGAAACAATACAGACTGCTTAACAAGCAAAAAAAAAGGTTCTATTTAAAATGAGTCTATCAGAAAAGTTCTGTAGTGCTGCGATCTGTTATCGCCTTTCCGAAACAAAAGTCTTTTACACAATCATTCGCTAGTTTGTGATCTTACGCGACCATAGCTCAGGGAAGTGTCGCCATCTTGGAACATATTTCACAACTAAAAGAAACTCGTTGCATATTTCACGAGGAAATTGTCATTTCACAAGCGAGGTGATGTTGGACATAAAATCACTTACACTGTGACGTTTTCCAACACCCCCGCTTTTTATGTCAAACCGACGAGCGTAGAATGTTTAACTTGTTTCTCAAACACTCGAAATGAGGCTTAGGCAACGGCTTGGTGAGCACGTCTGCCAGCATTAACTTCGATGGGCAATAAGTTATTTTGATTATACCATTCTGGCATAGATGTCTGATGTGGTGATACTTAACTTCCACGTGTTTAGTTCTTGTCTGTGCCTTTTCGTTTTCGGTCAATCTTATGGCTGATAAGTTATCTTCGTACAATGTTACGGGTAGTTGTTGACACAGTTCGAGGTCATTTAACAGGTCTAACAACCACGAAATCTCTTGACCTGCATTAGAGGCAGCGATATATTCAGCCTCCGTGGACGAGAGTGCTGTGCAACTCTGCTTCCTCGATGACCATGCCAATATATTATTTCCTAATTTAAACAAGTTTCCAGTGGTTGATTTCCTGTCTATTCTGTCGTTCCCCCAATCGGCATCGCTATATGCCGTTAGGATTGGAGGTTTTGTTTTATCTATGACGAATTTAAGATCTTTGGTAGTAAGCAGATATCTAATTAATTTCTCGATAGCTTGCCAATCGACTTCCCTTGGGGATTCATTCCTTCTTCCCAGGATGTTAACGACTGATGCTATGTCGGGTCTAGTTAAAGTTGCAATGTATAGAAGCCCTCCTATAGCCTGTCTAAATTTTACGTTATCTCCCATTAGTTTCCCGTTTGGATCTAGATTAAAGTAGTTAGTATTCATGGGTGTATACGTAGACTTACCATTTAACAAATTGAATTTTTCTGCGATTTGTATTATTTTGTGTTCCTGGTCTAATTCTAGATTACCGTTTGCTTTTTCCTTTATGTTTATGCCTAAATATTGTGTTACTTGACCCAAATTTTTGATTTCGTATTGCTTTGATAATTCAGTGTATATTTCGTGTGTGTCTGTTTTGTCTCCTGCGACTAAGATGTCATCAACATACACTATCATGTATGCGATTTTTCCATCTTGGACTCTTTTGTACAGACATTTGTCTGACGCGCATTCAACGAAATTTAGTTCTTTTAGAGATTTACTTATTTTTTGGTTCCACGCCCTAGCTGCCTGCTTAAGGCCGTAAATCGCTTTGTTTAAACTACACACTTTATCTTCTTCCCCTTTTGTTATGTATCCCTCTGGCTGATGCATATAAACCTCCTCTTCTAAATCGCCATGTAAGAAAGCAGTTTTGACATCTAGGTGAGTTATTTTAAGATCTTTGTACACCGCTGCGTTTAAGAATGCTCGTAGGGTGGTATGCGCTACAACGGGTGCGTAGGTCTCGTCGAAATCGCTTCCATATTTTTGAGCATATCCCTTAGCGACCAATCTGGCTTTATATCGGTCTATAGACCCGTTGGCTCCCCTTTTTGCCTTAAACGTCCACCTACAACCTATGACGCGTTTTCCCGGGATAGGTTTTATTAATCTCCAAGTATTATTTTGCTTCAGAGAATCTATTTCCTCACTAGTGGCTTTTAGCCATTTATCTTTAGTTTCTGCGTCATTGATATTTTGTAGGTCTGTCCATGACTTTGGCTCCTGAATTTGACACAGGTTTGCGCTTATTCCATAACGGTTAGGTGGTACACCACGATTTTGTCTCTGCGATCTTCTCGGCTCAAGGGATGTGTCGGTCGGGGTGTTATTCTGATCATCGTCGCGCTCTTCTAGATCAATTTCAATATTATCTGCGGGAGTTTGTTCGATGTTTTGATTTTCTTTGGCGGGTATAATTTCCTCATCTTTTATACCTTCTTCGAAGAATTTTACGGTTCTAGATATTATAATTTTATTTTCACCCGTATATATCCTATAGCCCTTGCTTCTGAAATCATATCCCAACATTATTCCCTCGATGGCTTTTTCATCTAATTTATTTCTTTTAGGTTTGTCGACATAGGCAAGTGCCTTACATCCGAATGTTTTGATGTTCGAGAGATCGGGTTTTCTTTTATGCCAAAGTTCATAGGGTGTCATGTTATTTTTGTTAGCCTTTGTTGGTAGACGGTTGATGAGGTAGGTGGCGGACATGACAGCTTCCCCCCAGAATTGCTTAGGTAACTTGGCGTCCGACAACATGGTTCTAGCCATTTCCACTATCGTTCTATTCTTTCTTTCTGAAACGACGTTCTGTGGGCTAGAATAGGGAACACTCAATTGACGCTCTATCCCGTTTTCTATCAGGCAGTTTTCAAATTCGTCACTGATATACTCTTTTGCGTTATCGGACCTTATTGCCCTTATCAACTTGCCAAATTTATTTTTTGTTAGCGCTGTGTATTCTTTCAGTTTGATAACGGCTTCCGATTTATGCGCGATCAAGTATGTTATTGTGTACCTGCTATAATCATCCGTGAATGTTATAAAGTACCTTTTCCCTCCTATCGTTTCAGTATTCATGGGGCCACATATATCGGAATGCGCGAGGGTACCGATGTCTTTGCTTCTGTTTGTGGCTACTTTAGGGTAGGGCAGAGCGGAAAGTTTCTCTTCAATGCACTTGGTGCATCGCGTGTCATGTTTACATTTGTTAATTGTTATCCCATTGGCTAATTCATGATTAACAAGGTATTTAATATCATCAAAATTTTTGTGTCCGAGTCTTCGGTGCCACAATGAAATACAATTTGTATTGTTACAGAAAGTTTGAGTACTTATAGTATAGCCGTAATCATCTTCAGGGTTTAATACGTAGAGATTATCATTTAATTTAGCTGTCAAGATTATATTATCGTCTTTGACAAATAAACATGCATTTTTCTCGAAAATTACCTTTATATTATTTTCAGTGGCTTTCTTAACTGACAATAAATTGCCCTTTAGTTCTGGACAGTATAAGACGTTTCTTAGTGTAATGTAGTGGTTTTTGTCTGTTTTTATTTTTACGTCGCCCATACCTTCCGAATTAAGCCTTTTTCCATTAGCGATTGTTATATTCCCAAAATTCCCGGCTGTGAATGTAGCAAAATTTGTTTTTGCTGATGCAACGTGCCTGGTACAACCCGAGTCAATGATATATGTGTTTGGATCTGTTGTTTGTGTTTGGTTAATTTTTACTGACTCAATTTCAAAATTGTTTTCCACTGGGAAGAGAGGAATGATCGATTGGTTGACCTCATCCTCTATATTTGACTTGCCGTTGAAACAAAAATTCGAGGAGTCGGTTTTACTACCATTGTGTTGATTTTTGGTGTTTACCGAATTGGTTTTAAAGTTGGCATGGTTGTTAAATTTATTACTGTTATAATTTTCACTTCTTTGGTAATTGTTTTTCTGTTTGTTTCTCAATTTGTAACATTCTGAACGAGCGTGCCCATCTCGTTGACAGAAGCTGCAATATTTTTTGTTTCCTTTACTTATAATTTTATATGCTGTGTCCCTTGGTCGTGTGCTGGTGTTTTTGTATTCGATTCGATGAGAGTACTCGTCGATGAGTTTGTTTTTTACAAACTCGAGGTCTAGATCCTTTTCGTCTCTAGCCTCCATGCTCGTTATAAGAGGAGCATATGACTGAGGCAAGCTGCAAAGCATAAGATCCACGATGTGCGAATCATTTATGAGCTCTCCAATGGCAGCGAGTTTGTCGCGGATAGTTAAAATATTGTTGATATGTAGATTTAAGTCTCCGCCCTCATTGAGCCTTTGCGAATATAGTTTCCTCAAAAGGAATAATTTGGATGATAAATTCGCCCTTTGGTGAACACTTTTTAATCTTTCCCAAATTTCTTTGGGAGATGTCAAATGTCTGATGTGCACGATTTGTGTATTTTCAATGCACAAACAAATTATGGCTTTCGCCTTAGCCGCGTTTTTAGTATATGTATCATCGGGTGTGGCAGGTGGAGATTCTGTTATATATTTGAATAAATCGTCTTTAATTAACAGATTTTCTAATTTGAAACACCAATGATTGTAATTATTATCATTTAGTTTCTCTACTGCCGTAATTTCTTTTGTGGCAGACATAGCGTGTTATTCAAGTTTTATAAATTCTTTGATAACAAATATATTTACTATAAGAAGTTTGTGACTTTCTTAAAATAATTTCTTAGAATATGTTATAAGTATAAATAAAATGATCAGTTATTCACAATAATCAATCAATATTCGTTCACAATAATACTCTTTTTGCGATATTATATATATCGTTATTTATTCATGCACATTTATTTTTATTTTCATGTATAAATTTCAATATTTCATATCTCATATGTGCATCTTGTTCATCATTTTATCACAATCAGATAAACAAATTTTTATTACTGGGTGTTTTTTTTTTATTTATTTACTTTCCCTTTCAACTCAGCCTTCATAATCTATTAAAATATCTAGAAAGGGTGAGTTCGCGACTAGCGTGAAGCTAAGGACCCAGTATAAATATAAAATTGTTATACCAAAAGTTTTTTCATTAATAATGAAAGATAGAAATTTATTTTCTTACCTTTCTGGTAAAGCAGACATACGCTGGTTTCCTTCATGTGAAAACAACCTATTAATTTTTATTTAATGAGTAGATATTGTAAATCGTGAAAAATATCTTCTTTGAATAATGCAGGTGCACTTGTAGAGAAAAAAAATATTTAATTCTTGAATATCTTGATTACATTGGTTCCACACACACACACTAAAAAATATAAAGTAAAAAAGGGTTAGATATGAATACTATAAGAGTAATAACATTGGAAATCCAGTAGGATACCTTAGTCTTCCATAAGACAAAGAGTTAACGCACGAAAAACCGTGCGTCTTGGCCTCACAAAATCGGGCCTTCAAGTGAAGAAGTAAAAAGGGGCCCACAAGAGTTAAAGCAGAGTAAAGAAACTTGAAACAATACAGACTGCTTAACAAGCAAAAAAAAGGTTCTATTTAAAATGAGTCTATCAGAAAAGTTCTGTAGTGCTGCGATCTGTTATCGCCTTTCCGAAACAAAAGTCTTTTACACAATCCTTCGCTAGTTTGTGATCTTACGCGACCATAGCTCAGGGAAGTGTCGCCATCTTGGAACATATTTCACAACTAAAAGAAACGCGTTGCATATTTCACGAGGAAATTGTCATTTCACAAGCGAGGTGATGTTGGACAAAAAATCACTTACACTGTGACGTTTTCCAACAAAAAGATATAATAAAAAACATCATAGGTAGGTAGATATATAAAGTTTTTTACTGGGGGTGGTTTTGGGTTCTAGGGGTCATGATCGGTGTAGATCTGCAAAAATATTTCAGAAATTGCAACATGGGAACGATTCCAATAGGTAGTATTTCATACGAAATCTACGTAATATTTCCATAGTCGGGTTTTTATCGTGTTTAATATGTTATTTTAAACTCACATGACGTTACATATTTACCAGCTGACGTCCATTATATTTCCAATATGACGTAATATTTATTATTATTATTATTATTGAAACTATTTATTTCATTTTCAGCTCTCACGTGGGAATCTTGCTCTAGAAAACTTATGACGTAATATTAATTTTTTTTTTTGAAATTCGTCAAAATATTTATTTTATTTATTTCATTTCATTATATATATATATATATATATATATATAAAGTTTTTTACTGAGGGTGGTTTTGGGTTCTAGGGGTCATGATCGGTGTAGATCTGCAAAAATTTTTCAGAAATTCCATCATAGGAACGATCCCAATAGGTAGTATTTCATGCGAAATCTACCTAAAAATGAAGATCATTTTTGGTTTCAGCGCTACAAAATACATAAGAATCAATAATCCAAAGCTAAAAAACACAACCATCATAAGTATTTTATAATATCAGATTTTCAATATTATTTGAGTTTTTAACTTTCAAATTTACTATTTTCGAAAAAATCTGACGTGATGATTAAAAATTAAGGTCATTTTTGGATTCTGTGCTACAAAATACATAAGTATCAATTATCCAAAGCTAAAAACAAAACCATCACAACTATTTTCTAGCATCAGATTTTCAATATTATTTGACTTCTTTTAGGTGCGTTCGTAATTATATAAATACGTAGCTCTTACAGTCACAGTATGGTCCTCCCGTCAGTCTTTCCGCATATAACAGCGCAAAAACTACCCAACCGAATGGTTGGAAATATCTCTGTATTCTGAAAAAAAGTAACTACCGCTGTCACCGCCGCCGGTTTTGAATTTTTTGTGACCGGAGGTCATTCTTTGTTAATATTAAGAACATAAATTTTGCATATATTTTGCATATATTTTGCAGAATGGATTAATATTATTGAGGTAAGTAAATATTTTCATTACTTTTTAATCATTAATTAATTATTTTTTCATTTTTTTTTGCGTTTTTTAAATTCAATTGAATCTCTCTATTCTAAAAAAAAAGTAACTACCGCTGTCACCGCCGCCGGTTTTGAATTTTTTGTGACCGGAGGTCTTTCTTTGTTAATATTAAGCAAAATATTGCATACAAAAATATTAAAATCGGCGGTATTATAGAGAAATGTTTGATAAACACGCTGATGTAGACAGTTTTCAAATCGAAGAAGTATTTTAAGAGATATTTAATGCTCAAGTTGGACAAAATCGTTCCATTAAAAAAGTTTTATAGGAGCGAAAACTGTTCATGGGAATTTAATCATTTTTAGATCATTTTATGCGTCGGAATTTCACGGTGTGCAGACTGTATTTAGTTTTTTAATCTGACTCATTTTTTGAGGTTTTATTTCTATTTTAAATTCAAATTTTCAGCATTTCGAGAGATATTTTTTACATATTTTAGAAAATGGTATTAATTTTAACTGTTGCCGACTGTATAAACAGCGCAAACAGTAATGTTGGCTTCAAATTAAAAATTTTTTTACACGTGACTATTATAAACAGAAAATATAAAAAAGCAGGAACTCATTGAAAATTACGTCATAAAAAATATATTTACACGTGAATTTTAAAAGAGAAAGAATATTGTAAAATAATACATTCAGTAACATGCGTTAGAAGTCTTAAATAAGAGAAATTACGCCACATTTACGTCACATTACACTTATTACGTAACATGACCAAAAAATAATATTACAAAACAGTTTAAATTTAAAAATTGCGCGAGATATTTATTTGATATTTTTAGATGATCTTTTCAACTATTTTTATTAGGACAGCGCTAATAATATTTAATTTCTAACAAAAGTATTTTCACGTGAATATTAAAAAGGGAAAGAAAAGTTTGGTGAAAATTACGTCAGATTAAAAACGATACATTTAAAGTGTCTTATTTAAAAATCTTTATTTCGATTGGCTAAATACCGGGAGACAAAGACTCTGTTTATTTAATTCATTTTATATTAGCTTATTTTGAAATTTTCAACTGATTTTATGTAATCAAAGATGGAAACAGCCATTGTATCTTTTAACAGCAGCTGATTTGGTCTTAAAATTCCCCAATCAAAGATAAATGAATAGAAACTCGTTTATAGGGAGATCGCCACTGTTTTTTAACTTATAATTCAATCTTCCGAAATATTTTTAAAGCCGATCAAATTAGCGTGTTTTTAGAGTCTGCGGTGTCTGAACGGTGGTTGGCAAGCGTAGCTCGTAGGGGGTAGCGCCCCGTAGAAATATATGTAATAGTTGTAGAATTGAATCGCGTCATATCAAATTTTTCTGAAAATCGAATCAAAATTTAAAAAAGATATTCATAAAAGTTTTCTTCATTCTATTAAATCTTATCATACGTAATTAAATCAATGATATGCCAAGAGAGTTATTGATTCTAGATTGCCATGGTGATTACTTCCTATTTAAGAGGGAGTCCTATTATTTCCGTATAACTGAATTTAATATATATAATCGTAATCGATTTTGTGCTCATGCATTTTTCATAAGAGTGCAAAAGCTATTTCACCATGATCTGAATATTTATAAAACTAATTATAGTACGAACGCACCTCTTTTGCCACGTTTGATGTACGATTTCCGACTTGTTAACTCTGAAATGTACTACCTCTCTATTTTAAAAAAATGTAACTACCGCTGTTACCGCCGCCGCCGGTATTGCATTTTTTGCGATCGGAGGATTTTCTTCGTTAATATTGAGAAAAATATTGCATACAAAAATATGAAAATCGGTGGTGTTATAGAGAAATGTTTGATAAACAGTCTGATGCAGACAGTTTTCAAATCGAAGGATTATTTTAAGCGATATTTAATATTAAAGTTGGTCAAAATCGTTTGGTCAAAATCGTTCCTTTAAAAAAGTTTTATAGGAGCAAAAACTATACATGAGAATTTAATCATTTTTAGATCATTTCATACATTGGAAGTTCTCGGTATGCAGACTGCATTTATTTTTTTATTTGACTCATTTTTTGAGGTTTTATTTCTATTTTAAATTCAAATTTTCAGCATTTCGAGAGATATTTTTTACAACTTTTATAAAAGGGTATTATTTTAAATTGTTGCCAGATTTAAAATGAGGGCAAAGAATAATATTTCCTTCAAAATAAAAATTCATTTACACGTGACTTATTATAAACAGAAAAAAACTTTCAAATGAGAATGGAATGATCACGTATTAAAAGTAGGAAAATGTTGATAATTACGTCAAAAAAAAACTATATTTATACGTAAATTTTAAGGGAGAAATAAAATTGTAAAATAATAAATTCGTTAATATGCGTTAAATATTCGTTAATATGCAAGTCACAAATGGAGGAAATTATGTCATATTTAAAATTTAAAAAGTCCTTCCGGCCAGTGCTGGGAGGAAGATGTAGCTTTCATATTACTTATTTTTAAAAAGCCAGCTTATATTATTCAAGCACACGAAGCTCAATTTAGTGGAAACCGATTACAGGAGATTCAATACCAATTTTTATCAATACTAAATCATCATGAATGAGAATTTCGCGAAATTAGTCAACTTTATCCAAGCTGCTTTTATTTGAAGTAACTTATATCTGGTTGCCAAATTTGGCGATATCTTGAAGTTCCTGCCATTTTAAGACAACATGGTGGATGAGGTTAACCAGTGAACTTGGTCGAGACCTTAGTAAATCCTGTGCACATGCTCACTTACATCGGAATCGGTTGATATATACGAGTGCTGTCGCAGGCAAAAAATCAGATTTTTCAAAATGTCACCCACATTAGAAATTCAAACTGCTATATCTGAGCCATTTTTGTAAGATAAAGACTAAACAAAAAATGGTCCGGAATCCTTATATCAAGGTCAAATACTTAAGAAAGAAACCTTTTTCAATTTCTAATTTTTTTGCACCTCACTTTAAATATATATGTATTTTAATTTAATGGCCGCCATTTTGAAACAAGATGACGGATGAAGCTGGCCAACGAAATTGGTCGAGACATTGCTATATACTATCCACATGCCTTCTTACATCCAAATAGGTTAATAAATACGCGTGTTATCGCCTGACAAATATCAGATCGTTTCAAAATGTCAGCCATGCTAGAAATTCAAAGAGCTATAACTCAACCATTTTTTAAGATATACACGAAACAAATACTGCCCTGGAATCTTTGTATCAACGTCAAACACACGTAAAAAAAATATTTTTCATTTTCCAATTTTTTGATATCTCATTTTAAATTTAATTTTTTTAAATGGCAGTCCTTTTGAAACAAGATGGTGAATGAAGTTGGCCAACGAACTCGGTCGAGACATTGGTATGTACTATGCATGACATTTTTTTTAGATATAGACGAAACAAAAACTGTTCCGGAATCTTTGTATTAAGGTCAAACACATAAGAAAAAAATATTTTTCATTTTCTAATTTTTTAGTACCTGATTTTAAATTTTATTAAATTTTTTTTTTTAAATGGCCGCCATTTTGAAACAAGATGGCGGATGAAGCTGGCCAACAAACTCGGTCAAGACATTGGTATTTAATATGTACACACCAAGGTACATCCAAATCGGTTCATAAATATGCCTGTTATTGCGTGACAAAATTCAGGGCGTTTCAAAATGTGAGCCACGCTAGAAATTCAAAGTGCTATAACTCAGCCATTTTTCAAGATATAGACAAAACAAAAACTGTTCCGGAATCTTTGTATCAAGGTGAAACATTTAAGAAGAAAATATTTTTCATTTTCCAATTTTTGATACCTGATTTCAAATTTTAAATTAAAAAAAATTAAATGGCCGCCATTTTGAAACAAGATGGCGGATGAAGCTGGCCAACGAACTTGTCTGAGATATTGGTATGTACTATGTACACACGAAGTTACATCCAAATCGATTCATAAATACCAGAGTTACTGTGTGACAAATGTCTGATATATATATATATATATATATATATATATATATATATATATATATATATATATATATGTAACATTTTGCTATCGACTTTCAGACATTTCGGCGACACTAGTACATCTCGAAATGAAATGTAGTAGAGCAATCAAGGCCAACCATCCGTTATCAGGAAAATATCGGATTGCAGTCAGGGTGTCGAGTAAGACAGGCTTACTAAACATTGAGAATTTCCCATCACATAATCAATAGAATCATCGTAACTGTAAACTGGTTTATATAACAAAAACATATCGAACATTCCCAGTAGCTGTTTCATCAACTCTCAATAATCGATCATTCACTTCATAAAACTTCAGATGTTACAAAATTAGGATCCACACATTAGAACGTTCAATCCAAGCGACGCAGCTTAATTAAACAACCTGAAAAACGTAAATTCTCTCGCTCCTCGCCGATGTAACGATATATGTATTACAAGCAACAGAACGCGGGCGGATACAGAAAAATGGAAAACCAATGCCAGCAGAGAGATGGGGAGGAATGGGACAAAAAACAAGCTACGATTCGATGGGAAGGGATGACGTTGATAATGAACTCTTTATACGGTGTCAGAATTAAAGCGCCATTAAATGCTGGCGGGCGCATGGTATTGTGGGTATAGAACACCAAAGACCAAATTATATTAAAAAACATTAGAAAGAAAAAGAATTTAGCTTTAGAAGAAAATGAAAAAGTAATTTAATGGGTTTTATAAGATTAGACGAATGGATTAAGGTTTTTAGAATAATAAAAGAATACGCAAATTTAAATTCATGAAATAAAAGACAAAAGATATTAAGATATTATTAAAGATAGGTAAAAAAAGGAAAATATTAAGAATTTGGAATAGTTTTACTAAGAAAAAGGGGCGAAAAATTTTATTATTACATATATATATATCAACATTTGAACGGTGGGTGGTTTCGGGGTCTGGGGGTCATGATCGGTGCATACTAACATTTTTTGAAATCGCTTTCCTCCGAACGGCTGCAATAGGTAGCTTTTTGTAATGAAAGCTACCTAAAATATATTTGCGCGAGACATGTATTTCATATTTTGAGATAATCCTTTTGAACTATTGTTGAGAATTCTAAGAACAAATAATATTTATCCTTTCTAACAACAAAAGTATTTTCACGCGATATTAAAAAGAGAAAGAAAACTTTGGTGAAAATTACGTCAGATTCAAACCGATACATTTAAAATGTATTATTAAAAAAAAAAAAAAAAACTTTTTTAAGCCTTGTTAAAAAATACCGGGAGACCACGACTCTATTTACTTAATTCATTTTATATTAGGTTATTTTCACATGTTTCACTGCTCTGATTTAATCAAAGACGAAAAGAACCCGTTAACAGGGAGATCGCTACTGTTTGTTTAATTATAATTCGTTCTTCTGAAAAAATTTTAAAGCCGATCAAATTAGTGTGCTTTTGAAGTTTGCGGTGTCTGAAAGGGGGATGGCGAGCGTAATTTGTAGGGCGCAGGGCTCCCTAGTTTGCGAAAAAAACCTGACGTGATGGTTAAAAATTAAAGTCATTTTCGGATTCAGTGCTACAAAATATATAAGAATCATTTATCAAAAACAAACAAAAAAAAAAAAACAGCAGCAGCAGCAGCAGCAGCAACAACAACAACAACAACAACAACAACAACAACAACAACAGCAAAACAAGGGACAGAAAAACGTGACACAACCCAAATTTTGCAGGCTAGTGTAATTCTCCAGCTTATTTATTACGGTAAATATAATTTTGAACAACAAAGACATTAAAAGATTAATCGATTCTCTTTCAAACAACTTTCTTCAGAATCATTTTAAAGGAAAAATATAGTTATACTATTTGGTAGAAAATGTGATGTATAATATTTATAAACATTCCTCAAATAAATTCGTTTCTTCCTGAATGTAAAAAGCAAAAATATAAATTCCTTCTTTTGTAAATTATGTGAAAATCATTTCGAGTCTATAATTTAAAAGTTTCTGGCTCTTTTCTCCACATTCTGAAATATTAAGTAGACTACAAATACACGAGAACTTCGCTTAAGAACACTGATGTCTGATTTTAATGCCTTAAAGTAGTACTGGAATTTATGTGTATTATAAATTATCTATTGTTAAACACAAAAAAATAAAGAATAAGAAATTTTAGAATGAAACGAGGCGCCTTTCTTAAGAAAAGATATTTGAATAATTAATGTTTAGAAATCTCTAGATAATATATTATACCAGGGAGTTGTTATGTTAACATAAAATGTACATTTTTTTTTTAATAAGTAGTAAAAAACTATATGAATGAGAGTAAACATAAAAGATAGAAAATTATAAATAATTTTACTTTTATCTACTGCAAAATAACTTTTATTTTTATTAAACATTTTAGAACTTAAATCTACTCTTTTGAAGATTTAAAACAATTTTGTGCTTGGAGGTATTAAAGACCATTAAATTTAAGAATTTAAGTAATTTTCTTATAGTAGAAAATTAAAAGGCATTTATTAACATGGAAGTTACATTTTTGATGTTTTCCTTATAATGAAAAATAAACAATTATGCTTTCCAAAAAAATCTATTTATTGCGCAAATTAACGTTTTTTTTTTTAAATTAGCAAAATCCGGTTTAGTACAGAAAATCATTTCTTGAATTTCGCTTAGTAGTCGAAGGACATTAGAGAAAATTTGTTTTTGTTCTTACATCGACTTTGCTTTTTATAGGTTGAAAAAGAACCAAGCTTTAAAACGTGTTTCATTTTCTTCAATTTATCAGTCTATTAAATACTATACAGCAGTGTATTAAATACTATATTAAAAACTAACTGGCTTTGATTTAAGACAGAAAATTAAAGCTTGTCTTTTTCTCTTAATTATAAATATAACTTTTTTTAAATGTTGCCAGAATTACTGTAAAGGAAACTGGTCCTAAACTGGCATACACTAAGAAAAAAATGCTTCTATTCATACAATTTTTTTCTCATGACCTTTATTTTTTTATAAACTAACTTTGCGAAGTACACAAAATGCAATAGTACCTTTTAAAAAGTAACAAATGAAGTCACAACGCCACAATAAAGATTTATATAAAATGCTGCACTGTGTCATTTTACCTTCAGCGCTGTCCTAAAACGATGCATCCATAAGTTGCTATTAATTTTACTTTCATAGATCACAAATAAAATTTCTTGCACATCAAGAAGCACCGGCACATTTACTAATGTGCCCACTGTGAACACGTAATCACATTTTAACCGCTTTATCTTTCGGTTCTGGTTGACTGAATAAATCATTGCAATAAAGACAGACTTCATTATTATCATCGGCAGAAAGATTCATGACTTTATCGTCATCATTGGATGCAACAAAGCGAATTTTCGAGTTAGACTGTAGAGCTGCACTTCTTGACTGTGAATTACGTTTCTGAACAGCTTTTGCCTTCGCTTCGGCAATATTAGAGCTGCTAGAATGAAATTTTGCACATTCATGCTTCCTCCTTTTAGAGGATGATCTAACATGAGGCATACAAGGAAGTGGAGATACATCAAGTGGTCTGATAAACAAAGTTGATGAACCTGAAGATGCTGCCAGTTCAAAAGATACACACGTCTTCGGAGCAACGAAAACAAATATTGTCGGCGCTGGAATTGGAGGATATGACATTGAAACTGTAAAAATTGAGGGATTAGACCAAGATAAGCCTATATCTGTAGAACTTGGGCTGCTGCCATTGCTTTCCCTGCGGACCACAATCTTAAAAAGGCTGTGCTTTAAAAATGTTTGTTTAAATAAATAAATATATATGATATATTTTTGCAAAGAATTTTAATTGTAGGATAACACCGGTTAATAAAAATTAGAATTTTTGTAGTAACCGAGTTCGATCAAGGCAGACTTTGATTTTTGCTCGGCTGAGGGCTGGAGCGAACTTTTATTTTTTACACTGAGTCTGAATAGCTTTTTCTGCACCGGACTGGATCTGCGTCTTAAAATTTAGGCCCATGTAGACGTCTAATAAATTTACGTGACATTCGTGAGCATGCGATTGGTGATCAGCCGAGAGTGAAAGTCAATGAAAATTATGCAAATTCAAGCAATTTTTAAAACAATTTTGTGTGAAAAATTGTTAATTCCTTTCTGATAATTTCAAGAGAAACATAAATAAAAAATACCGGCTAAAATGTTTATCTAAACTGACTACGGCGGGATATATATGTTGTAGGCTAATTGAGAAATCAGGCTCTTTGCAAAGAGCCTAGGCTGTTTGCAAAGAGCCGGGCTAATTGGAGAATCTTCTTTCTTTTTCCAATTAGCCTGATATTTTTCAGGCTTATTGCAAAGAGCCTATACACCGTTAGGCTAATTGAAAAAATGACCACTTATATCCCAGTCACGATGATTTTTTACGCTTATTAACCCATAACCCGGCCCGAACCCGAAAAATAAATTACAACAGACCGTATCTCGATCTGAGCGAGACAAAATAATTTCAGTCTGCACGCAACCCGACCCGAACCTAAAAATTCCATTTAAAAAAAACCCGGAATCTGAACCGAACCAAATCTGAACAAGACAACAATATTCCAATGAACCGTAACCGATCCGAGCAAGACAAATTGATTTCTGAGGACATGCAACCCGATCCGAACCTAAAAATTCTATTTGAAAAAAAAACCGGAATCTGAACCCGACAAAAATATACCAATGAACCATAACCGATCCGAGCAAGACAAAATAATTTCTGAGGACATGCAACACAACCAGAACCTAAAAATTCAGTTTAAAAAAAAAACGAAATCTGTCACGAACCAAATCTGAACCCGACAAAATTATTCCAAAGAACCATTACCGGATCCGAGCAAGGCAGAATTATTTCCGTGGACACGCACCTGACTCGAACCTAAAAATTCAATTTAAAAAAAAAACCGAAATCTGACGCGAACCAAATTTGAACCCAACAAAATTATTCCAAAGAACCATAAACAGATCCGAGTAAGGCAAAATAATTTCCGTGGTCACGCAACCCGACTCGAACCTAAAAATTCTATTTGAAAAAAAACCCGAAATCTGACGCGAATCAAATCTGAACCCGAGAAAAATAATCCAAAGAACCATAGCCCGATCGGAGAAAGACAAAATAACTTCCATGGGCATGCAACCCTATCCGAACCTAAAAATTTTGTTTAAAAAAACGCGAAATATTACCCGAACCAAATATGATAACCGACAAAAATATTCTAATGAACCATAACCCGATCCGAGCAAGACAGTAATTTCCGTGGACACGCTACCGGACCCGAACCTAAAAATTCCATTTGAAAAAACCCTGAAATCTAACCCGAACCAAATCTGAATCCGACAAAAATATCCCCCAAAACCATAACCAGATCCGAGAAAGAAAAAATAATTTTCGTGGACACGCAACCCGACCCGAACCTAAAAATCCCATTAGAAAACCCCCGAAATCTGAACCGAACCAAATCTGAATCCGTCAAAAATATTCCAAAAAACCATAACCGGATCCGAGCAAGACAAAATAATTTCAGTCGGCATGAAACCCGATCCGAACCTGAAAGTTCTACTTGAAGTTTACCCAAAACCTGACCAGAACCCGAAATTAAAATACATCAGGCCGTATACCCCGATCCGAGCAATGCAAATTATTTTTCGCGTACACGCAGTACGACCAGAATCTAAAAATTCCACTGGACGTCAACCTGAAACCCGACACGAACCCGATCGGAACACGACAAACATATTTCAAAGAACCGTAACCCGATCTGAGAAAGACAATATAATTTTCTTCGACATACAACCAGATTCGAACCTAAAAGTTTCATTTGAAGTCAACGCGAAAACCTTCCATAACCCGCGTTCGGGTCAAATTTCGGATTGAGCTTAACTAGAACTTTCAGGTTCGAATCGGGTTGCCTGTCGACAGAAATTATTTTGTCTTGCTCGGATCGAGTTATGGTTCTTTGGAATATTTTTGTCGGGTTAAAATTTGGTTCGGGTCGGGTTGTAGGTTGACTTCAAATGGAATTTTTAGGTTCTGGTCGTGTTGCCTGTCCACGGAAATTGATTTGCCTTGCTCCGATCTGGTTCTGGTTCTTTGGAATATTTTTGTCGGGTTCAGATTTGATTCGGGTTTTTTCAAGTGGAATTTTTAGTTCGGCTCGGGGTGCGCGTCCACGGAAATTATTTTGTCTTGCTCGTATAGGATTATTGATCTTTGGAATATTTTTGACGGGTTCAAATGTCGTTTTTTTTTTCAAATGAAATTTTAGGTTCCGGTTGGGGTGCATGTCCATGGACATAGTTTTGTCTTGCTCGGATTGCTAAAAAATATTTTGTCTTGCTCGGATCGGGTTATGGTTCATTGGAAAATTTTTAGCGGGTCCAGATCTGGTTCGGGTCAGATTTAGATTTATTTTCAAATGGAATTTTTAGGTTCACGTCGGGTAACATGTCCATGGAAATTATTTTGTTTTGCTCGGATCCGTTTATGTTTCTTTGGAATAATTTTATCGGGTTCAGATTTGGTTCAAGTCAGATTTAGGGGTTTTTTCAAATTGAATTTTTAAGTTCTGGTTTGGTTGTATGTCCTCAGAAATTATTTTTTCTTCCTCGGATCGGTTATGGTTCATTGGAATATTTTTGTCGGGTTCAGATTCCGGGTTTTCAATTAGAATTTTTAGGTTCGGGTCGGGTTGCATGTCCTCAGAAATTATTTTCTCTTGCTCGGATCGGTTATGGTTCATTGGAATATTTTTATCGGGTTCAGATTTGGTTCGGTTAAGATTCTGAGTTTTTTTTTCAAATGGAATTTTTAGGTTCGTGTCGGGTAACATGTCCACAGAAATTAATTTGTGTTGCTCGTATCCGTTTATGTTTCTTTGGAATAATTTTTTCGGGTTCAGATTTGGTTCAAGTCAGATTTAGGGTTTTTTTCAAATTGAAATTTTAGGTTCTGGTTTGGTTGTATGTCCTAAGAAATTATTTTGTCTTGCTCGGATTGGTTATGGTTCATTGGAATATTTTTGTCGGGTTCAGATTCCGGGTTTTTTTCAATTAGAATTTTTAGGTTCGCGTCGGGTTGCATGTCCTCAGAAATTATTTTGTCTTGCTGGGATCGATTATGGTTTATTAGAATATTTTTGTCGGGTTCAGATTTTGTTCGGTTCAGATTCCGAATTTTCTTCAAATGGAATTTTTAGGTTCGTGCCGGGTAACATGTCCACGGAAATTATTTTGCGTTGCTCGGATCCGTTTATGGTTCTTTGGAATAATTTTGTCGGGTTCAGATTTGGTTCGCGTCAGATTTCGGAGTTTTTCTCAAATTAAATTTTTAGGTTCTGGTTGGGTCGCATGTCTTCAGAAATTATTTTGTCTTGAACGGAACGGTTATGGTTCATTGGAATATTTTTGTCGGGTTCAGAATCCTGCTTTTTTTCAAATAGAATTTTTAGGTTCGGGTCGGCTTGTATGTCCTCAGAAATTATTTTGACTTGCTCGGATCGGTTATGGTTCATTGGAATATTTTTATCGGGTTCAGATTTGGTTCGGTTCAGATTCCGGTTTTTTTAAATGGAATTTTTAGGTTCGGGTCGGGTTGCTTGTAGACTGAAATTATTTTGTTTTGCTCGGATCGGAGTACGGTCTGTTGTAATTTATTTTTCGGGTTCGGGTCGGGTTATCGGTAATTAAGCCTAAAAAAAAGCATTCTGATTGGGAAATAATTGGTCATTTTTCAATTAGCCTAAAAGTGTCTAGGCTGTTTGCAATAAGGCTGAAAAATATCAGGCTAATTGGAAAAAGAGAGATGATTCTCCAATTAGCCCGGCTCTTTGCAAACAGCCTAGGCTGTTTGCAAAGAGCCGGATTTCTCAATTAGCCTACGACATATACATCCCTCGGACCAACAGCAGCACTGCCACTATTGCATAGGTCTATTTTGGCTTTGTACTATTAATTATTTACAAAGATTAAAAATATAGTAAATTTCTCTTCAAATTTCATAGATGTGTACGGCAAATATTTGTTTTGAAAAAGTGCAACGTATAAAATTAAATAAAAGTCACCAGTTGCAGTAATTTCTATTCAAAAATAAATTCGTAGGATTAATCAATTCAATCCTCGATTACTCGATTAATCCGTTTCGTATTATTGCATTAACGAACGTGAAAAGGAAAAATAAACTCTATTGTCCCTTTGATCATAACCTGTTTAAAGGATTTGACTCTATTGGCAAATATTAAATATGTTAATATTTTACATTTTAATAAAATAATTAAAATATAGGAAGGAAAAAAATCTGAGTCGAATTCAATATTTCAAAAAATTTTCTTTTTCCTAAGACTTAAAACTTAATCTTTTGTAGTTTTTGGAGACTTTTAATTTAGTCTCGGAGTATGGGGGGCGGAGTTTCAGCTCCCTTCCCCCAAACCCTCCTGTTTACACGATAGACTATATCTACGCATGTGGACAAGAATATCGATATTTGTATTAAACAGTTGGAAATTGCTCGTCAAACGTGGCAAATGAAGTGCGTTCGTACTATAACAAGTTTTATAATTATTTTTTACACCCCATATTGTACTGAATGTATAATTTTTTGCACTTCATAAAGTGCATAGTCTTTAACATCATTAAAATGCACTCCCAATATTTTTTTTTTCCCATTCCCTGAACACTTTTGACTCCCTGTAATTAAACTATACATCCGATTTTCCTAAAATCTGAAATGGCTCGACAAAATTTTGCAACAATTATATATTTAAAATTTTAGACCATTTGGAAGGCTGTAACATCATTAAAATGCACTTGCAATAATTTTTCACATTGGCCGTAATGTAAAAAAAAACTTTTGAATGTCCCTGTAATTAAACTGTACATCTGATTTTCCTAAAATTTGAAATGGCTCGACAAAATTTTGCAACAATTATATCTTTAAAATTTCAGACCATTCGGAAGGCTGTAACATCATTAAAATGCACTTGCAATAATTTTTCCCATTGGCCGTAATGTAAAGAAAAACTTTTGACTGTCCCTGTAATTAAACTATACATCCGATTTCATAAAATTTGAAATGGCTCGATAAAATTTTGCAACAATCTTATATTTCAAATTTCAGACCATTCGGTTGGGTAGTTTTTGCTCTGTTATATGCGGACAGACAGACGGACGGACTGAACGACGACTATAGGTGCTACGTATTTATATAATTACGAACGCACCTAAAAAAGGGAGAAACTTGATTATATTAGAAGGAAAGAAAATCTATGATGTTATATTATAAATAGTCGGTAAAGTAATAGTGAGCAGTTTGTCAGAATCATCATCACCAATAACCTGTTAATAATTAAAATTCAGAAAACTTCTCATATTAGTTAGGTGCCTAATGCTGCCTAGGCTAGAGTATAACGATGCCAATAGATTAAACATAAGCTAGAAATAATCTATTCTCGTCTGGAACGTCCAGAACTTGCAACGAACATTTTTTGATAAAACACTATACATTCTATAAATAAGCATGTTTAAACATTATTTATTATGAAATCTATATGAATTAATTATTATTAATAATTTTATTATGAAATAAATAACTCACAACAAAATAAAAAATAAAATTTTAGCTATTTTGTATTAATTTTTTTCTTTCGGACGCGAGGCCTTCCTAGGCGCGAGCCCCGTGCCTTCGCACCCGTCGCACACCCCTAAGGACGGCTCTGCTGGGTTCATGAGATAGATTCCATTTTTCAAAAACCGGCATGTCATTTCACCTACAATCGCTATATTTTATATACAGAGGCAGTATTCGAGAATACATATATTTGTAAATTTTTGCTTATATAGAAAATAATCTAAAAAGAAATAAGTACTCACCTTGTATTTCAGATATGTTATCACTGAAGTGAAACAGATGTGAATAGGCACCAAAAAATAGTCCAAGAAATCTCTGATGAAGGTGTAAACAGTTTCTTTGTAAACAATGAAAAATACAAACTTGAAACCTTCGTCATTAAATTCTTATCCTTGCCGATCGATTCAAAATATAACTGCTTATCGGTAGGTGCTGGTCTCTAGACACAATATTAAGAAACATAAGGTATGCAATTTTGGGTCAGTATTCCCTATATGCACTTTTTATACATCACTTTTTAATGTTTGGATATAGTTAAATTTTAACATAACAGTTTGGTGAATTGAAATGTTTACTGTGAGTTCTTAAAATGAACCGGCTCCAATGGATCATGATAATTTATTCAGCATAATGAAATTGAAATTCATAAGGATTTTAGCGGGAATACGAAGCATTTCTTTATAATTGTAATTTCTTTCTTTTGGATTTCACACCTATAGAATTCAACTGTAACACATATTAAACAATATTAAATATAAATTTTGATTATCTTTTAAAGTTATCCTTCTCTCTCTCTAAAAAAAAACTAACAATTTGGAAATCGGCCAGAGGATTTGGAAATGGACCAATGAAAATCTGCGTAGATACCACGAAACATATACACGCTTTCTGACTTTTCTTAGCGGGAATTGTGTTTGTCGAAAACAATGAAAGTAGAGAATTTAGATAAGATTGGCGGGGAAAGAGGAGAATCTTCTGCATTTCAATAGACTTCTGTTTTTTTTTTCTTTTTTTAGGTGTCGATAGAAAAAGTGATTTTTACAGAAAGAAGATAATTTCCATTAACTAATGCGAAAGAGGAGGGGTCATCTGCGTTTGGAATCTAAAAATTAAATGCATAGAAAATAAGGGATCGTAAAGCGATCCAGAATGGAAACGCGAAACAATTACGTCTGGGGTTGGTTAGAAAATAGGGTTTACTTCGCAATACCGAACGGAGTCGCGAAGCAATTACGCCGGGAGATTGTGAGCATAGTGAGCAGGGAGTCGGAGCCACCCCCCCCCCCCTAGTGACACGAAAATAAATATGGCAATAAATATGGTTACTAAATTTTAATGATTTTATAGAGCAATATCGGCTTTACTGATTTATGCTTTTAGAAATATATATGCACATTAAATGCATACTTATAACTAAAAAATCAAATCAAATTGACGAACATTCATATAGAAATTTTTGCAGACTCCTAGTCAATCCAAAAACTCAAGAAAATGAAAGTTAATAAAATAAGTTAGAAAATTATTTGAATTTAATTAATCTGCTTTATATTACTTTTATATTAATGAAAGACATTCTATCAGCAATTAAATTTAATTCTAAGACAATTAGTTTGCAATTAGTTTGAATTTGATTAGCCTGCTTTATATTTATTAAAGCACACATAAATTAAAGTCTGAATTTATTTATTAAAGGTACATATATAGTATTAAGACAGACTTGAATTTGTGTTAATTGTATTCAAGTCTGTTTTAATATATATGTGCTTTATATTTCTTTAATATTACCAATCAGGTTGCGAGTTTTACGTGCGTCGTACTTTGCATGACACAAGAGTTTCTTTTTGCTATGCTGTTACAAATGTAACCTAATTTCTAATAACAAAATAGGTAAGTTAGATGAAATGTAATACATGTCAGTACTTAAATTGCCAGCACATGAACAGCTAGAAAATTAAATTTTAATAATAATTTCACGCAAAAAAGAATAGCAGGAAATATACGTTAAAATTAATATTTAACCATGACGAAATAAGTTTATTTTATAAGAATATATATAAATACAGTTATTTAATCTCTAAATAAGGCGCAGTTCATTTTTGTTTTTATTTAGTTTTTAAAGTACCACACTCTGCAGTGTGCTGAAGCAATTATTTTTCATATACAAAACTTCTAAAGCTCTGACTACAAATGATAAATCGTAAAAAAATCAGCTATCACCTTTCACATCCCATGGTAAACGCAAAAAATAGTCAAAGTAGAAGTACCGGGAGTCAAAAGAGCACGATGAAATTCGGAAAAGTAAAAAAATGTTATGTTGTATCAGTAACTGTTCATTAGATATCATCAGCTTCAGTAGTTATCGTAGAAGTCAGTAGATGGCCCCGAACCTGCCTGTGGCGAAAAGTTTCAAGAATTATGGTGCTCAAGAGGTATCGAGGTTAACGAAAAAGACAAGTTGCCGCACTACCTTTCGAGTTAGACCGCTAGAATCACCTGACTCTCTTTCCGTGCATCTGCATTAGTGCATTCGAACATCACATGACGCAGGTCGTCTGAAAAAAGAAACATGTCTAGCGCAGCCTTTCCTTTTTGTTAGCCTACAGAGGTACACAGAAACTTCCACACTATTTAGTAACAGTAATAGTAACTATTTACAGTAACGATATTAATAATAACAGCATTTAGTAACTATTGAGTCATAAATCGATCCTTGATGACACAATGTTTGACCGATGATTGATGCTCATCTCAAGGGGCAGAATTTCACTAAAAGATAGTTTATTCTAGAATATGATATATTGAGATTGGGAACCGATAAAATTTTGACATTCGATGAAAATTTATTATTTCCCATGGAATTTCAAATGAAATGATAATGCAAGAATAATTTTATTATCCATCAATTTCTCTCTGTGATGTCCGTTTGGAAATTTATTATTTTTTTCAGTTTGGTTCTACACTGTTTAGATATTTGAAATATTTTTTTTTTACCTTAAATGTCTACACTATAGCACCTAGAATATATTGTGTGGAAATTGGGTATCCCTGTAATACTTAAAAAAAGCACTAAAATATTGTATCCCTTAAATGTGCAATGATACTGCTACAATATGCAGATCGCAGCGACATCTGCAGGATATTTTCTACAACTGCAAGAAATTGCTAGTCTATACAATGTCATACTAGTAATATGAATATCCCGCAGATGTCGCTGCGATCAACACTTGGGATTTTACCAGTATCGTCGAACATTTAAGGGATAAAAATTTTTAGCACTGTTTGGATAGCATATTTCCACACTAGGTATTCTAGGCGCTGTAGTGTACACAATAGTCAGTTTTAAATACAGCTTAGTAATTTCGCGAAAAAACTTAGTAGTTTTTTCATTTGCTATATTGCAGCGCAAATAGGAAATAGAGGTCATTATCATTATATATTACTCGAAAAAGTGGTACAAAATTTACAAAATACAACTGTAACCAGTATAACAGGGATGAGATTTCCGACTTTTTGCACACCAGTATAATCTTAGAGAAAATGTTGTTCCTTTAAATCGCAAAAATGTTCCAATTAAAGAAAATAACATTTTCTCTTATATTATACCGGTGTGCAAAAAGTCGGAACTCTCATCCCTGGTATAATTAACAAAATTTAAATACACAAAAAGGTGTTCAAATATTATGAAAGTCTCCTGGGATGTGGGACAAAGGTCTCGGGCTCCTCGGCAAATTCTCTTCTTCATTGTCGTTATGAAAGTTTTTCCGATCAATTATTCAAGTTATTGATATATTTCCAACTTTTTTATGGGAACTTTTTGAAAATAAGTTTATTTTGATTTAATTTTAAAAATCTGCATTTATTACTTTTATTTTTAGTCTATAACATTATTTAAAAAAAATAAACAAAAACGGAATGGTTTAATAATAATAATAATAAAAATCCCGAATTGCTCTCCTTGAATGTCATTTTTCCGCCCTTCCCCTGTTGGCGTATACACCAATTGGGAACCATTGTTTTTGACAGGAAAGCGCCTTAAAGGTAACGGGAAAAATATTTTTACTCAAATAATTGTAAATGCTGAAAACAATTATGATGTTTTAAATGTTAATATCTCACGCATAGGCAGTAGTCAAATAATTGTTAAAATAGCAAATTTTTCAAACAAATTTAAAAAAAAAAAGTTCAATAGCAATGTAAAAATAAAAATCGCAAGTTTACTAAATGGCGAAAAAAAATGGTCAAAAAATAAACTAAATGGGCAAAAAATAAACAAACATTAAAATAACATTATAACAATCGACGTTTCGGTCATCATGTATGACCATCTTTAGGAAAGAGTTGTTTGCCTTTTAAAGAACACAGTCAAGCCGTCTTTAATTTGAAAAGTTCGTTAGGTTTCCAAACGATAATCGATTCATCCAATCAAGAGAAAAAAATATGCAGTGGCAAGATCTATATGACGAAGACAGAATAAAAGATTAAACGCATCAACAATGGATTATGCAAATACAACATCCATCACATGAAAACATATATGCAGGGTGTCCGGTCTCAACGGTGTCCAATGGCTAATTCCTAAACCGTTAGTCATAGACATATAGTTCCAATTACAAAAATGTTTTAAATCAGGTAAAGAAATATTTTAAAAGCGATTTGGGTCAATAAAAACAATTCTTAAAAAAATACGAAATTTAAATTTTTATACGGTCCCCCGGTCCTATAAGTTATACTTAATGAAATTTTCCTTTTGCACTGACAAGTAATACAAAAAAAGTCCCGTTGTTCTACGATTAAAATTGACCGAGTAATAGCTGTTTAAAGCTGGAGCATATTTTTTTGCTGCAAATTGGGGGTCATTCACAAATTTAGTCGAAATATAATTTCGGCAGATATATTAAAAAATGGTTGAGAGTAAAATTAACATTGCAATATAAATTTGAAATCTTTAGTCATTCTGACATATTAATGCAAAATATACAATTTGTAATAAATATTTAAGAAGAAAGGAAAAACAGAATTTTTATTAAATAAAATGATGCTAGATTAACCTTTAACTGATGTCACAGAAATTGTCACGTAACTAGTGTGAAGCGCTCTGTGAGACCGCTCCATCGAAAGATGAATAAAAGCCGCGATAAACTCATAGGATGTTGTTTTTGTACTAAACTTTTTGTACAGGGGAGTTATAATTAAAATTCACCTATTCAAAAGTCTCTGGTGTTAGTACTAAAGTTCCGAACGAAACAAAATGTCAGTAGTGTTTGTATATAAACTGAAATTTGAAAGTTAAACTATGAAAATTGAAAAAAGCACAGGTCTGTGAGACCGGTAACATCAGTTAAAGGTTAGCAGCCCCAATTCTTTACAAACTGATACGTATTTTAAAATATTATTAGATTACACTAGCCTGCAAAAGTTGAGTTATTTCATGTTTTTTAGCTTTTGATAATTGTTTCTTATGTATTCTGTACCGCTGAATCCGGAATTGACCTTAATTTTTAGCCATCACATCAGGATTTTTCGCAAATTGTAAATTTCAAAGCTAAAA
This sequence comes from Maratus speciosus, assembly GCA_963932465.1. NCBI lineage: Eukaryota > Metazoa > Arthropoda > Arachnida > Araneae > Salticidae > Maratus > Maratus speciosus. Next base: position 401,026,858 of record OZ010800.1, on the reverse strand, counting down.
AGTTCAAAGTAAAAATTTAATCTCCCACCCCATCCCATCACACCACCCAGCTGTAAGAATCCCAAGATAAGCAAAAATATCGAATAAATTATTGAATAAAATAAAGTAAAAAAAAGTTTTACATATGTTTTATAGTATGAGATTTTCGCTGTATTTTAACTTACATATTTTCAAAAAAATTCTAACGTGATGGTTAAAAATGAAAGTCATTTTCAGATTTAGTGCTAAAAAGCACGTAAAAATTAATTATCAAAAGTTAAAAAATACAACCATCTCCTCTACTTTACAGTATCCGATTTTTGTCAATTTTTAAATTCGACAATTTATGATTTGCGAAATATCCTGACATGATGGTTAAAAATTAAGGCAATTTTCGGATTCAGTGCTAAAATATACATAAAAGTTAAAAAACCCAACAATCTCCGTCTTGTATTATCCAATCTAAAACTTTTTCTTAAACTTCTTGGCGGTAATCTATCTGAATTTTTTTGTGTTATCCTGTAAAATAAGTATAAATGGTAACAACCGAAAATCATAATAATATTAGATTGTAATCGGATTTGCGTCAGTATGTAAAATGTAATCTCGATCGGATATTTGAAAGTGTGTTAAATTTCGAATACAAATTTTGAACTGGAAAAACATACATAAGATCTTTGAAGTAACATAAAAACTTATAAAAATAACATAATTTTATTAAAAGAAATCATAAAAGAAACAATCTCAAATCCTGACAAAATAAAACATATGTTATTTCAGCCAATCTGAAACTTAATAAATATCAACTTAATCGTAATGTTCGTACGATTTTTTCAAAGCGCAGATACACATGAAATGAGATCTTCGAATACTTTAAGCACTTGGAATGTGACCCCTCAAAGCCAAGCCGAACTCATTTGTTTTCAGAGCAGAAAAGTGGCATAAGTCATGCATTTTTAAAGTTTCATAACTCGCACAATTTTAGTGTTATATGAATGGGACTTTTTCTGTCTTACTTGTCAGTGTAATAGGAAAATTTTACTAAATATAACTTATAAGACCTGGGGACCGTATAAAAATTTAAATTTCGTAATTTTTAAAGAAATGTTTTTATTCACCCAAATCGCTTTTAAAATATTTCTTTACCTGATTTAAAGCATTTTTCTAATTGGAACTATATGTCTATGACTAACAGTTTAGGAATTAGCCATTGGACAACGTTGAGACCGGACAGCCTGTATAAAAAAATCAAATAAACGATATGGTATGCAGTGGCGGCATCTAGTATAAAATGATGAAACTAAATGGTGAACAGGAAAAAATATAATAAAAAGAGATGTACTTTCGTAGAAACGTAAACAGCTGTACATTACTAGACGTTAAAAAAAAATGAAAATAAATGCAGTGGCATATGATTATTTTAAGATGCACATCCAAAGTTTAGAATAATAAATGCGATGTTATCATTACATACTTCGTTACTTCTATTCATAATTTTAATGGATTCTTTCTGTGAACCTTCAATAACATTATTACATGGAATTTTTATCTTGGCATTTTGAAAATCTATATATCTGTTAGGAATCTTAAAATAAAGTCTAGCAAGAGCCGTTGTCTGTTGACACTGCGAAATATTTATTTTATGTTTTTTAAAACTTTCTACAAATTTTTCTTTTCGCAACTCAAATATATAACTTTCTCGTACCATTTTTCAAAACAATAGGTATCTCATAACCTCCAGTAGCTTCGTGCCCCGGTGTAGGATCCAGGTTACTAATTAATAAATTAGTAAGGCAAGGGGAGGGAATAACAATAAGTTGGATATTAAATAAGCGAGCAATTTTCCTTAATTTTTCAAAAATATAATAATATAGGTTTATCACTTATTTGACTACTCTACTATTATGGCAATGTGTTTACTGGTAAAACGTATCCTAAAATATGCCTTTATCCAATTTAAATTCTAATTCTCTGATTAGGAGTTTATATACATAACGGACGATTTCCAATTTAACTATGGACAACTATAGAAATGCACACGCTGTAAATTGAAAAAGCTGATTGTCTTGCATAGCTATCATTTTTATCCTGCAAAAATTTTATAATAATTTTTGCTCTGTTTAAGCTGAACAGTTGATCAACATCCAGCTGTGATCAGCTTAATACCCAGTCTATTGTTTGAATGTCTTGTATAATTGTGAGCCAATAGAAAAGAAAAAGTATAGTTTTAAAACTAAATTATGAAAAAAATGAAAAAAAATTGAAGATAAATTCAAAAATTAAAAAAATTATAAAAGATTGAGAATTAAATATTAAGTTTTTAAACTTAAGTCAAGAAAGTTAATAAGTAGAATAGCAAAAAGATAAAAGGAAAAATTAAGGTATAGCTGTAGTTAAAAACTACTATATATACAGAATAAAATGTAAAAAAATTAAAGTTTTTTACACTTTATTTTCTATATATAGTACTTTTGTAGCGTGAAAATCAGCAATTAAATAAGGCAAAATTTTCTATTAAATTTAGTGGTAACAAAAATGAAAAAAAAAAAAAAATTGCAGATGTGGTATTTAATGATTCAAGATTTAAATAAAATATTATGTTAACCAAATTTATCTACGAATTTATCTAAATAAATTAAAAAAAAATGCAAATATTCTATGGAAGATACGGAAAAGAAATTTATACGAAACAAAAATAACATACTAAATAATATCTGAAAACGTTTCTCATATCTTTTCACCCGAAACCAAATTCCATTGAAACACTAGTATGAAAGAAAAGTTTTTTCTAGTATCACTGTACGTTTTGCATAATTTACAACTTTTTAGCTTATCTTTCACATTCTGAGACAAAAATTGGAGTGGAGAGGCATGAAAACTATGCAAAAGAATTTGCGTTTCTATGTTTAATGTTAGCAAAAAGAACTGGAATTCTTTTAACATTATTTTTCATCCGTTGTTGAGTAAAAATAAGTATAAAAAATAAATTTCACAGAAGAAATAAAATGCTATTTAAGTAAAAGTATTTGAATAGTAAAATGTTTAAATGAACCATGCTTACACACAATAAAAATAAGTACTTTAAGCTGAACGTAAATTATTTCTTTTCTTTAAAATATACAGTATAGAATAATTATAAATATAAGAAAAGCAAATTAAAGAAAATTGCTTTCTTACCTCAAGAAATAATTTTACTTTTCTTAAACATTTTAAAGTTTTGAAATATTGCTTCAGTGTTTAAAATCAACTCTGTTTTCGAGGCATGAATTATGTTTAAGAAGCTTAATTAGCTCGTTTTAGTTTTGAATATTTCTATAAACTTTAAATTGCTTAAATGTTTTCCTGCAGAATTTAACAGATTTTTTTTATTTTATGTTCTAGAGACCGAGGCTTTTAAAAGCTGGGCTAAGTCAATTAATTATGAATTTTAATGTTGTATCAAATAAATTAGAAATTTTTAAGGAATACCAGTTTCGTTAGTAACATTATTTTGTGTGGGATTTTTGATATTTAACTTTAATTGTCAACCCTGCTTACAAAAATTTGACCCTTGCTCCCTTTGCTATTATTTCTATGATAAAAATATCATTAATAAAATATTTAAAGACATTAGTTCCAGCTAAAAACAGAAAAATTACTAAAATTTATGAACCAATTTTTGTTACGCCTGAGAGTTTCTTATCCTTTCTATTATCTATTTAAAAATAAAATTGTTTCTTCTAGATCATCTAATGTAATATTTATATTTAAAAAATAAGTCATGTTCTATTTTCTGAGGAATCAAATTTATATATTAAGAATACTTATGCACGAATTTATCTAACACACCTATATCCAGAATTAAAGTAACAAAAACATAATGTGTGATATCTGAAAGAAGAATTGTTTTAATTGAATTAAAATTTATTAATGTTTGTCAAATACCATAAGATAACAAATAAAAACACAAAATAACAATAGAAATGATACTTGTTTAGATATGTAAATTAGACCAAGAATGGTTTAAAATATAACAATAGTTAAATCCCAAATTGGGCTCGCTTAGCTATTCTACAGCTTTATAGCGGGTCATCATAATGTAAACAAAGTATAACCCTTTCAGGGGCGCATAATTGTGTTTCTGTAATTTTGAATTCACACCGGAATTTTCGAAAAAAAAATTATTTCAGTATAAAGAAAAATAATGTTACAACTTTTACCAGTACAGTTATAAAAGTAAAATTTAAATTAAAGTTTTTGGTGCAAGTCTTGGTTAAAATTAGGATACTCAAGGGAATAATTGATTTTGACAATAAAACTACTCTTCTAAAAGCAAAGTATTTAAAACCTGAAGAATCCTAGTTGGATGTTGAATATATATGAAGCCTCATCCCAGAGCATTAGAAATTCCACAGCATTTATTTTCGCCACTCCCTAAACTCCCTTCTCACTCTACAAGTATTCTCTTCCACGAGAAATTAGTAAGAAGTTGATATCTTCGTGGCTTCACATTATTTCCCCCAAAAGTGGGCTCCTCTCTTCCCTGAAAAAGCCACACATAAGGTGCTACATAAACATTATTCTTATAGCGTACTGTAGTCTCGCTTTTCTATTGAAGACAGGCAATGGAGTGCATCCCCATAAAATTATTCTACTTCCCCCAAAATAGTCGATATCTTTTATATTGAAAATGTTCAAGCTTTCTCTATATTGAAAGGAGACTCGTCGAAAGTCACTTTGTATATTGAATCTCAAATAAGTGAAGAAGGCATAATTTCAGCATTTGTCCCAAAATGGTGGCTAGTACCATAAAATACAATATATATTTTAAAATCTCTGTTGAAGAGGACAAATACAGCTAGTTGGTCATAAAAGATCTTCTGTGCTAGTCGTATACACTGTAAATAATCGGTCAAGTGCATATTTTATTAGCGCACTGTTGGGAAGAAAACTACAATTACCTCTATTCCCAAACATTACGAAAGGCCATACAAATATAAGACTTTAAAGTTTGTTGTGTACTAGAATGATCTCTGTTACCATAAAAAACAATATCTCGTTTCCAATCTCTGTTGAAGAGGACACATACAGTTTTTCATTGATCATAAAAGATATTCTCTGCGAGGCGTATACACTGTAAATAATTGGTTAAGTACATGTTTTACTCGCGCACTGCTGGGAAGAAAACTGCAATTACCTCTCTTCCCAAACATTACGAAAGGTCATATAAAGGTAAGAATTTAAGACTTGTTGTGTACCAGAATAGTAGCTGTTACCATAAAAAACAGTATCTGGTATACAATCTCCGTTGAAGAGGACACATACAGCTGGTCATTGGTCATAAAAGATCGTCTCTGCGAGGCGTATACACTGTAAATAATCGGCCAAGTACATGTTTTATTCGCGCACTGTTGGGTAGAAAACCGCAATTACCTCTCTTCCCAAACATTACGAAAGGTAAGCCGTAAGGCCTTATGCGTGATCTAAGAAAAATTATAAGGTATAAAATGTATGACAGTACAGTGGAACATCGATTAACCGAGCTTCGATTAATCGAGGTCTCTCTTAACCGAGCAGATAACGAAGTCCAATTTTTTTTCTTTTTTGTAAATGAGCCTTGAAAAAGACCACATTTTTTACTGTACTAACAACTGCCCTGAAATACTTGAGCAAAGAAGCGATGTTACGCTGATAGATATTCTGTTGCTCAAAAATTGGCGTGATCGAGCAGCCACTGACAGAAAATCTGGACTTTTTCAACAAAATGTAACAGACTTTTTAAAAAAAGTAATGCAAATGTAACAAATTAATGTAATTAAATTAAAAAATATATGCATTTTCTTGAAATTTGATTTATTTTTGAAAATTCATCTTTCAATAATTAACTTACAAAGTTAAAAAATTTCAATTTGCTTTTTAAAATTTACTACTAGTAGTTGATTTCCCTTTAAATTTTGTTGAGCTGTGAAGCATAACTTTATATATCTTTATTTTTATCATTTAAAAAACATTTTATTGTTTTTTATTCAAAGATGTTAAATTCGCGAGCACGACGAGTTAATATACACAATTTCTATTATTTGAGATTTCCGATATACGAAGCACTAGCGGTCCCAATCAGCTCGGATAATCGAGGTTGCACCGTATAATGTAAAATATAAGTGAAACTTGGCGCTGTGAACAAGTATTAAATGACTATCCTCAAGACTGAACTGAATTAATCAAAACTCCTAAAGATAATTCATGCGTTACGTATTCGTAATTAAGTGCTGTGAATTCAATTAAAAAATATAGCATGACACGAAACTAAAATGATTGGATAAAATAACATATTAAAATTTCAAATAAAGTATACAACGAAATTACGAATGCTCAAAATATAATTTAACTTAAATCATTTATAACAACTTGTATAATAATCATTTATAAACAGATTAAGTTAAATAATGCTATAAAAAGTGGTAAAATGTCTTTATTAAGACTGCCGATCGTTTCATCGCACAAACGGCGACATTCTCAAAATCATTCACGATAGGAAATATTTTCACTTAATTTAAAAACAATAACATAGTAAACGGCCTTTTTTTTTCGTGTCTACCACCGTTTTGTATTTTACAGCCGCCATTTTGAATTTATAAAAACAAAACCTAGTTTATAACCATCGGGCCGTTAAGACGAATTGATACAGACCTCATTCATTAAAATCCACCCAGCCGTTTATATGTTTCGAGGGTATAAAGAAATCCACTTACACAGATACGCATGAAACACATAACCTTTCTTTTCAGTTGGGTAAAAAGATAGGCAATGTTTTCAGATTTTTCTAATTATCAGATGGAAAGTATATAAATATGAACGGTGAAACTCAATAATATATTTTAAACTAGTGTAAATGCCCGTCCTAGGACGGTGTGTAAAAATTTTGTTTTTCATTTAAAAATTTTTAAAAAAGATGAAAATAACTGTCAATATGGAAGCGCTTAGATGAGAAAATTTCGGCTTATTTATGTTCTAATAAACAGATTATTAGCATTAACAATACTTTTGGGTAGACCAGGCTTTCTGGCTAATATAACATAAGAAAATTAAGAATTCTTAGAACAAAAGTTTAAGAAACATGCAATAAAACCCCATAATTAACAAATTCTGCTGCAACTATTAAAATTTTTTGATGATTTGTTTGGTATTAAATCTTGGTAAGTGTGTTGTATTTTTTGCAAAAAGCAAAAAAAAAAAAAAAAAAAAAGGCAAAAAAAAAAAAGAGGTACTTTTTGGTTAGCCGGGCGCCAGTGTTATATATATGTACATATATATACATCTAAGTTTATATAACATATATATGTATGGATATATACATATGTGTATGTGTGTATAAATATATACAAATATATATATGCATTTATACATATATATATGAGTATATAACACTGGCGCCCGGCTAACCGAAAAGTATCAAAAACGATTTAGCAAAACTTTTAACGGCTGGATAAGCATGTGCACAACTTTTTGCGTTTTAACTTACTGAACATATAAATATTAAAAGTACGCACAGAAACTGGGGATCAGCAGTAAGAACATAGAATTTTCTTCAAAACGTTATTGCACCTAACAGCGATGTATAAGACATCCACCAAGTAAGAGTTTAGATGAGAAAGTTTGTTTTTTTATGTTCTAATAAACACACTATTAGCATTTACAATACTTTTATTGTAAAATTACAAAAAAGTGATAAAATATCTTTATTAAGATTCACGATCGTTTCATCGCACAAACGGCGACATTTTCAAAATTTTGAAAATGTCGCCGTTTGTGCGATGAAACGATTGTCAATCTTAATAAAGATATTTCATCACTTTTTATAGCATTATTTAGCTTAATCTGGAAATGCAATGTTTTCCCGTGATCCTTTAAAGAAAATCACACTTTTTTTTCACGATCCTTTAACGTTTATCGTAATTTTTTTTTTCGATCCTTAAAAAAATTTGCGTTTTTTCCGTGATCCTTTGAAGAAATTCGCTTAATTTGGCACAGTTGGTACTCGCGTTTTTCTTGTATTTCTTCCGATATCCTCCCCCCATAAAAATGTCAAAAAATTTTAATGCATATTTGCATAGATCCACGGGATAATAAAATTCAGTGCCAAAAAAGCACAATTCCGCAGAAAAGTAACATGTCAGTAAAATGGATTTTGCAGGTTCAAGTCAGGTTCTCTGTATTATATAGTTCTGTATTAATGGAATGAAAAAAAAAGAAAAAATAATGGAACAGAATATTCAGCAAACAGGAATCTTGTAAATGCATGAATTTTGTCTATGATCACTGTGGATTATAAATGTATGTAGAGAAATTTCTAAATCGCTCTTGTGAAGGGAAAAAAAATCGAAAAATTCACCAATCGGTTACAGTAATTCTTCAGTTGGTCATGCCAAAAAAAAAAAAAAAAAAAAAAAAAAAAAAAAAAAAATCGCAAAATATGTCAATCTATCGCTTAAAAAACCACAAAATTCATCAATCAGTCGCAGAGGTAAAGGAAAAATCAACAGTTGGTTGTGAGGGAAAAAAGAAATTTGTCACATAAAAAAAGAACCACAAAAATTACCCAATCGGTAGAGTAAAAAGAAAAGTACTGCAAAATTCATCAATTGTGGGGAAAAGTTGCAACATTCTTCAGAAAAAATCGTGAAGATTGCCAGTTGATCATCGGAAAAAACTCAAAATCCTTTAATCGGTTGCTTTAAAATATTGTGACGTTCATATGTAAACTATCCGAAATTCCTCAAACAGACGTTGTAAAAAAACGCAAAATCTGTCGATTGGTCGTTCTGGTTGATTGGGAAATCTTGTCATTTCAATTTGTGACTCACTGGCAAAATTCACAATATTTTTCTACCATCATTCGAAGAAATTCTGAAAATTTTGCAAAATCGCTCAAAAGAATAAAAATCCCTTTCTCGGCGGTTAAAAATCGGTAAAAGTCACATGTCTGTAGAAAAATTTTATGAGGCGGAACACACAGCATTTTTTATTATGCAGCACTTTCCTGTTTTGGGAAACATCCATGAAATATTGCATGGGATTGCAAATTTTGCCCTCCACTAAATTGTGCTCTCCTCACCCCCCCCCCCCCCAAAAAAAAAAAAAAAAAATCATGCCACGTTGGACAGCGTTGATAAAAAAAAATTAAATGTTTTCCCACCAACCGAAACACTGATAATTTTATTGTCAGTGTTATGTGAATGAATTTCTACCTTTTTGGAAAAAGCTTTTTAAAATAGGATTACACATATTATGTGTTTTGAAATTTATTCACTCTGACTTATTGGGAATTAATCATTGAACTTTTCTTTTGATTTAGTAATCTTAATGGTCTTCAGATTTTCAAGTGGAAATTGTTTAGAAATCTATTGGTATGTATCATATGACAGGGCATGGAGAATGTTATTTTGGTGGTTTTTAACACAAATCGCAATAGTCTGTCAACAAAAATTGGAAAAACGATGATAACTTATTTTCAAATATTTTTTGAGTTATGGGCATCCCACAAAAAACAATTTAATTAATTTGTAACTTTAACATTGAATTTTAAATTTACTTTAATGTAAGCATTGAAAAATCCATTTATTTGTCAACAGAAACATTGTAGTCTTTTCTAGCTAAATAGTTTTAAGTTTTTTATCCTTTTTCGCGAAAAATCAATCATCTTAAAATGAATTAAAAACTTCATTTTGTTTAAATTTGTTAATATTTAAAGTTATTTTAGTTAAAACATTGTGATTAAACATTCATTGTATGATATCTGCTTTAAAAATTTATATTTGTCTCAGCCTTTCCAAGTATTAAGTTTTTCATGCTTAATTTAACATATAATTTTTTTAAGAGAAATTTTAAAGTATGAAGCTATAAGGTACACTGTCAAAATAATTACTGCTGGATATTAAAATATTTCTATCGTAATCGATATGTAAACAAAACAAAAGTACAGAAAATTTATTTCTGTTGCTCTTTTCAGAAAGTATTCAGAAATTTTCAACTATAAAGCCATAAGGTACTGTAAAAATAATTACTGATGCTGGATATTAAAACATTAAGATATATTTCAAGAGAAATTGAACGGTTCGTAATATCTACATAATAATAGGGTTAATGTTTCCACTTGTTAGGTTAAATAGGCGGAAAATACAAAGAACACATTAAATCTAAGTAAATCAAAAGAAAAGTTAAAAATGGAATCACAACAAATCAGATTTAAAAAACAAACAATAAATTAACAAAATACCTAATAATGTGTAATCCAAAAAAACTATACCCAGAAGCCAGCAAAATCTCAGTAATGCTGAGATCAATGAATACGCGTCGCGTGACGATATCTGTATACAGACAGGAATAATACGGAACTCCCATTGGAGATCGGTCTTAGCACATGCGCTGTTTATCCGGAGTGGGAAGTTTCATGGCCGAAAGATGAACACCGTATTTGATTTGCGCCATAGCTCAATGGTTTATTTTTCAATTTAATGAATCAAGTGAATGACTCGCTATCGCTTGTTTACATTTTGCGATAATGGATGTTTTTAACTCGATTTTTGAAATTGTTTTTCAACTGCGCAAATCATTGAACGGTCATCAATTTTGAATCTTTTAAAGAAAAATATGTTGAACAGAAGGGATTTCAGGTAGAAAAGATTTGTATTTACGCAGATAAGTTTTTTCTTACACATCTCAAATCGTAATTAAGCCTAACGTGGCGCCAGCTTACCGAGACTGGTAAGACAGATGGGTACAACCCCGGACGCGTTACAATGTGAATTATAATATAGAGATGATATATAAAACTATTAAAAATAGTTACTTCTGTTGTAATATTTCTAACTGTTGTATCATAAAATGATTTACTACTTATTTCTTAAGTAAATTAAATTTTCTATAGCACAATAAATGTGAATGATAAAATCATACATAAATGACTATTTTGATTTTGCCTTAAAAAAAAAAAAATCAGTGTTAGCAGAAATTTTAAATATGCTTCGAATGTTTGTTTATGAAAATGTGTCTGGATACGTGTTGATGCACATTTTTCTTGAATTATGCATGAAATTTAAATATTTGTAATGATTTACCTTGTCAAACTCAAAAAAATTCATAAAAGGGAAAAAAAAATGTTGATTTGAAAATAACATTATTTTTATCTTATACTAGGGGGCTCGGCCCCCTACGAGCTACGCTCGCTATCCCTCGTCCAGACACCGCAGACTCTAAATGCACGCTAATTTGATCGGATTTAAAAAGATTTCGAAAGATTGAATTAAAATTTAAAAAACAGTGGCGATCTCCCTATAAACGAATTTCCATTCATTTCTCTTTGATTGGGGAATTTTAACGCCAAATCCGCTGCGGTACTACTTGATTATCCCGTCGACTAATTTCGCCAAATTATATAAATCGCCAAACCACTCGCCAAATTATACAAATTGACATAATTTTTATTTTAAATAACGAAAGAACAAATAAATTAGTACAACATTAATAAAAATACAAATAAAACGTCGAAATAAAAATAACTTGATGACGTAGACACGTGTAACAACATTTCAAAATAAGCTAATATAAAAGGAATTAAGTAAACAGAGTCTTTGTTTCGTGGTATTTTTTAACAAAGCAAAAAGAAAGTTCTTTTAAATGAGACATTTTAAATTAATCGTTTTTAATCTGACGTAATTTTTACCAAGCTATTCTTTCTCCTTTAAATATTTACGTGAAAATACTTTTATTAGAAATGAAATATTATGTGCGCTTTCCTAACAAAAATAGTTGAAAAGATCCTCTCAAAATATCAAATAAATGTCTAGCGCAATTTCTAAATTTAAACTGTTTTGCAATATTATTTTGTGTTCATTTTATGTAATAACTATAATGTGACGTAAATATGACGTAATTTCTCCTATTTAAGACTTCTAACGCATGTTAATGAATTTATTATTTTACAATATCCTTTCTCTTTTAAAATTCACGTGTATACTTTTTATGACGTAATTTTTAATAAGTTCCTGCTTTTTGTACATAATTATTTAATTCTAATTCCAAATGATTTTTTCTGTTTATAATAGCCACGTGTAAATAAATTTTTAATTTGAAGCAAACATTATTGTTTGCGCTGTTTATCCGTTTGGCAACAGTATAAATTAATACCATGTTCTAAAATAATATAAAAAATATCTCTAGAAATGCTGAAAATTTGAATTTAAAATAAAAATAAAACCTCAAAAAATGAGTCGAAATAAAAAAATTAATGCAATCTGCACTACGGCAAATTTTGACGCATAAAATGATCTAAAAATGATTACACTGCCATGTATAGTTTTTGCTGCTATGAAACTTTTTTAGTGGAACGATTTTGTCCAACTTTAGCATTAAATATCTCTTAAAATATTTCTTCGATTTGAAAACTGTCTGCACCAGAGTGTTTATCAAACATTTCGGTATAAAACCACCGATTTTCATATTTTTGTATGCATTATTTTTCTTAATATTAACGAAGAAAGACCTCCGGTCACAAAAAATTCAAAACCGGCGGCGGTGACAGAGGTAGTTACTTTTTTTTAGAATAGAGAGATACAATGTTGAAGCGGTGAGGAATTCTGTCTTAAATTGCATTGAATCTATGAAAAAATAACGTTAAATAATATTCACAAACATGGTTTGTATGTATGTCTAAAATTTTAAATTGACTAAATGATTAATAAACTTCTTCAACTATTTTCTAAAGTAAAAAAAAAAAAAAATTCAGTATTTTTAAATACCTAAAAATTGATTAATATATTTTTTAGCTTCGAATCTAATGAATGTAAAATAATAAAAATAAACAATAAAATAAAATCTAGTGAAATCTAATGTATGAAACGTTTCTGCATTGTAAAAAGAAATCCAGGAATGTTCCTGGCAAATAATGGGCAGCTGAGTTGCCCATTATTTATACAAATCTTTTCTGGAAAATAACAGAAACCTTATTGAACATGTCTGAAACGGCCCATACAAATTAAGTAAGCTTCCTGTGAAATATCAGTAAAGTTTTTGTTGTCAACAGAAACATTCCTCGTATTTCACAGGACGCTTGCTGACATTTCTTGAGAACGTTTTAATAGGACCATAGGACCGAGGACACAACTTTAAAGATATCACAATTTACACAGATGGGTAAAAATTGGAATCGGGAGCTACAGGTTCGGCATTCGTAGCATATGAAAATGAAAGAAAATAAACACATGGTCAACACCACTAAGGAAGTTTAATAGCGTTTTCCAAGCCGAACTACTGGCTATACTCAAGGTAGCAGAATGGGGCAACACAACAGGAGAAGAATACAGTATTCGCTCGGACTGCATGTCACCCATTCAAGCACTTAGTAAACCTTTAAATGTTACACAACTAATAGATTCAATTCACGAAACAATAAAAAAAATCAGATAAAAAGTTCAAAATAAGCTGGGTAAAGGTGCACGTAGGCATACAAAGCAACGAAGATGCCGACAAATTAGCAAAACCAGTAGCACAAAATCAGTCGACTAATATACCATATAACTTAGAAATACTAACATCTAACTGAAAAAGAACAATCAAAGAGCTTATAATAAAACAATGGCAGTTCGAGTGGGATTACGGGGACAAGGGCAGGACAACATATGAATACGTCCCAACAGTTAACACAAGCAGACTAATAGGCTGCAAACTATTTAAGTCAAATTTACACGGGTCATGGAGCATTCCCTGACTACCTACAGGCCCTGATTACCGAATAGGCACGAGAAGCAGGTGCTTCCCTTAATTATTTTTGAAGGGGCCCGAAATTGAGAAAACAGGGGGCCCAAATTTTAAATTGATTTTAATGAGATGCAATTGCAATGTTGGATTGTTAGATGTATGCTTATTTTATGTATTAAATATGAATATTATTGAATTTGGCTTGCATGCACAATACAAAACATTAATCATTTAAACTAATACCAAAATTTCAAGTATTTCAAAATAATGACATTTTATATTCTGCCTACATGCTGAATTCAACCTTTTTACCCAACTTACATTTTTATGCTAATATTAGGCAAAATCATTTTTGCATGTTTTTCTTGGTTGTATCCAATTTTTGTGTAAGGGGAGCATAAAAGAGTTGTTTAATGAAATATATATAATTCAACTGAGCCACTGTTTGGGTGAGTTTTCGGGTATGTCGAATTTAGAAAAATCTTCTTGAATGAAAGGGATCTCCGAAATGACACTGTGCTTCCCATAGCTTCAGAGGTTAATCGGGCCCTGACTACCTACACAGATTTAAACGCAAAAACACACCAAACTGCGCATGTGGAGAAATTGGAACCCCTAAACACTATCTTACATCCTACCCGCTAACAAAACAACATCATCTAGTCCAAATAACAACAAATAACGAGCAACTTTGGCACAGCCAACTAGCAAACAACAAACACGTACAAATGGTACAAATGGTACACAAGGTACAACAAACACGTACAAGGGTAAATCAGTGGCCATATGGCTAATTGAAAACATAGACATAATATCACAAAAGGAAAAAAAAAAAAAAACCACACACATCGATTTTCAGCGGGGCACACCACCCCATACTAACAATCTATCTGTTTCAGGTTATAAATATTTAAAAAAAAAATGCTCACGTTGAATTATGATTAAGATACGTATTTCGGGGCAGCATATGAAAAATCCTCTACATGCGCACGAAAAAAAAAAAAGTTATATCTTTTGTTATATCTGTTTATTGTTGTTTATAATTTTTTTCATTTTATGTATTATTTTTTTATCTTTTTTTTTTGGACAACGCCTCTCTTTATATATGCGCTTTCTGCAGGAGCTACCGGACCCGCTCCAATGTCAAAGCCCAGGGAGCCAGTTTTTACCTGGTGGGATACGGTAGAAAGGCGTAGTCTTATGTCCCTTGCAACGTTAAGTTTGTCTAACCATTCGGCCCAAAAAATTAACATCTGGTGCAATTTGTCTATCTGCGGAGCCCTATTCTTTGTTTTCTCTCCCCCCCCCCATACAAAAAAATAATAATCATTTTCATTTGACAAGTATGCATCAACAATTAGGCTTCAAAAATTACAAGCTATCCCAATAGATCGGGCTGCAGTGGACAAGCTGGTAGAGCATTATACTCGTAGTCGTTGGTCGCAGGACCCAGGCTATCTGCAGGCTAAAATTCCGTCATGTACGCTACTGGCGCTGGTGCATGTAAAATCCGTCGTGGGTGCAAAGTCCTCCAAGTTACCTGTGAATTATACCTCTGGAGGGGCCTTGCCAGGTGAAGATCTCGTTATCTAATCAAGGTTCAAAATTACGAGGCTAACTTGAGTAGCAATGTGCAGGTGCCAAACGACAGGATATAACGTTAAGTAACCGGCAAAACAAAGTATACACAAACGAGCAGTAGGCGCTGCAGATAGGATGACGATCGAGGCAGTGATCTCAGGTTTATGGCCGCTTCGCGGCAATTAGGCGGTCACCCGCCCCGATGTCAGGTACTAAACCCGTTAAGCTGGGGCAAACCGGCAGGTAGGGGCCTGGTCATTGGTTAGAAAGAAAGAAAGAGAACGTTTTAAAGTTATACAGTAAAGTTCCAGTCACTTTCAATATACCGGGTGTCCTAAAAAGGACTGACTGATTTTAAAATTCAATAACTTGCAAACGTTATTGAATATTTAAAAAATATTTATAAAAAAAATTATAATATTCATATATATTTAAATATTTAAAATATTCTTGCAGGAAGGTTATGCATAAGGTCAAAAGTTTTTTTACAGTGATTTTCAATTTTAGTTCGAATTAGAAACAATAGATGGCGCTGCGATCAATAGACGCTAAATTCAGGCTCGATTTTTGGTACTTCGGGACCCACTTAATGCATTTTAATCTCCTTTTTCCGCATGGAAGAAGAGAAAAGCCAAAAAATCGAGCCTGTATTTAGCGCCTATTGCTTACAGCGCCATCTATTGTTTGTAATTAGAATTAAAATCGAAAATCACTGTAAAAAATCTTTTGACCTTATGCATAACCCTCCTGCAAGAATTTTTTAAATATCTGTCACCGTTTCCAAGTTATTGAATTTTAAAATCAGTCAGTCCTTTTTAGGACACCCGGTATGTTTTTTGGAAGTAATGGGCAACCCATCTGCCCATAAACCAACGATCGTGGCATTTTTATTTGAAAAATTGTTTGTTTTCTGTCACTTCGATGGTAATTGGTTTATAACGTTTAAAACGGATAAAGAAAAAAAAATACGTAGTTCTTTCCTGAAAAAAGAAATGAAAGATCACATTTAAATAAAGTTGAGAAGGTAATGATTTTAAATATTTATAAAATGAAAGTACAACAGAAACCTCAAACTGCAATAATTCATATTGAATCGCCCAACCAGTGAAAAAACACAAAACTGGAACTCACTAGCGTAAATTGGTAATCTTTATATTTACCACAAGTCGCTCTTTGTCTTGAACTAACAAAACCCGCTGCTTTGCTCGAGTAATTGTTGAAATGTGCCAAGTGGTATTTGTGTGCCTAAATTATACTGCTACGGATGATTAAAAAAATACTAATTGAGCAACAATTTGAGTAAACATAATTCTTATGCTGCATTAGACGAACGCGAGACTTAAATTAAGGAAAAGAACTAAAATTAATTCTAAATGGTAATTAAGGATGTATTTAGATGGTTTTGCGCTCATTTTATGTTTCATTTGAAGTTTCGAATTTCGTAGAAAAAGTTCTTTGTAAGAATTTACATATTAAAACTAACAACCACGCACAGTTCCAAGCTTCTGTAACAATTATATTACGGAAATCGTAATTTTAGATCATTACTTTTTTGCACACTTTAAGATTTCTAAAATTTTAAAAACTGTTCTGTGGATGTATTTACGTCTCTAATGTAATACCCATGTCTAATTTCAAGTTCTATCACTAACAATTTCAGATAAATCATAGTGCTAGGCAGAAATTAACACCTTATTTTTTTTTATAACTGGTTCTATTGACCCCTTAATTCTCGCTCCCGTCATATTCACGGGCTGTGTATTTTTTTAAGATTATTCAGATTTGTTTGATTCCCATCATTTTATGGAATAGTGTAATTGGCTTTATTATGGTATCATTTTATCTGTCATTAAACAATGTGAGCATTTCTTTTTTTTTTTTTTTAAAGTGGTGCCAATAAGCAATCTGTATTTTTAAACCGTAATTTAATGCGACCGTTAAGGGGTTAATTAATTCCGTCCATCATTCACGAAAATTATCATACTGTCATGTTGGTACATTTAATTATGTTTGAAAGAATCATAAAACATGACTGTAATATAGAATGTAGTTTTAAGAATAAGGTAAAGTGAGTTTTAAAAGATTAATGATCTCAATACTCACGTTAAAATGATAAATGATTAATAATCAAATTAAAGGACTGCGTTGTGATTTTTACGATAACCCTATCCCGTCTGGACCTCCTGACAATGTTATTTGCTATTAAAATTAACAAAAATAATTTACCAAAAATTACTAGAATTAACTTAGCAGGAAAAAATAAAATAAAATATACTTAAAAAAATAAACTGACATAATTTTATCTAAAAGGGAATTACACAGGTACACACATGTGGATGAAATAATTACACATTATAATTAATTAAATATAGATTATTTATTAAATAAAAATAAACAAAACATTTACAAGAAACACTAATAATAAAAATAAAAAATAAGAATGCAATGGAAGTACATATACTTTCTTAACAATTAATTTCGGCATCTTTGCCGAACTCATAGTCTGTCTCAAATAATTAAACTCATATTTTCTAAAAGACATACTGTCTTTAATGTTCATTTTTCATATTTCATAAGACAACATCTTGAATTAAATATATATTTCGATAATGTGGTTCACAGTAGTCTAAATTCCCAATTTTATCTTTTTAAACGTATTTATTTACTCAAAGGACAAAAAGCGTAATAAAATATAAAAAAAATACCTTGTAGTAAAGCCTTGTCATCCCTAGTGGTCGAGGGAGCTCTGGGGATGACTTAGAGAGCGCTGAAGGTAGACTGCTAACACCATGCTTGCATGGTCAGGAGGTATATCAAATTTATTATGATGAGAGCTTCCATCAAACTACACATGCTGAGAACCTACTTCAAACTGATCATGCTGAGAGCTTACATCGATCTGATCATGAAGAGAGCTGACATCATTCTGAACATATAATTTTTTTCCTAAGTACCTCTGAATTTTAGTTAACCGGGCAAAATATACGATTTACACTTATTGGCTTAACAAGCCTCCAATGCCATTACATATGACCAGAGATTTCATGGCATAAAATTAGCATCCCATATACCTCGCGCGATTACGTCTTCGGTTTCGCGTCAGGTTTCGCGTCATTACGTCTTCGCGAAACCTGAGGAGATATATCAAATTGATTATGATGAGATCTTCCATCAAACTACACATGCTGAGAGCCTACATCAAACTGATCATGCTGAGAGCTTACATCAAACTGATCATACTGAGAGCTTACATCGATCTGAACATGAAGAGAGCTGACGTCATTCTGAACATATATATTTTATTATCTTAAGTCCCACTGAATTTTAGTTAACCGGGCAAAATATACGATTTACACTTATTGGCTTAACAAGCCTCCAATGCCATTACATATGACCAGAGATTTCATGGCATAAAATTAGCATCCCATATACCTCGCGCGATTACGTCTTCGGTTTCGCGTCAGGTTTCGCGTCATTACGTCTTCGCGAAACCTGAGGAGATATATCAAATTGATTATGATGAGATCTTCCATCATACTACACATGCTGAGAGCCTACATCAAACTGATCATGCTGAGAGCTTACATCAAACTGATCATACTGAGAGATTACATCGATCTGAACATGAAGAGAGCTGACGTCATTCTGAACATATATATTTTATTATCTTAAGTCCCACTGAATTTTAGTTAACCGGGCAAAATATACGATTTACACTTATTGGCTTAACAAGCCTCCAATGCCATTACATATGACCAGAGATTTCATGGCATAAAATTAGCATCCCATATACCTCGCGCGATTACGTCTTCAGTTTCGCGTCAGGTTTCGCGTCATTACGTCTTCGCGAAACCTGAGGAGATATATCAAATTGATTATGATGAGATCTTCCATCAAACTACACATGCTGAGAGCCTACATCAAACTGATCATGCTGAGAGCTTACATCAAACTGATCATACTGAGAGCTTACATCGATCTGAACATGAAGAGAGCTGACGTCATTCTGAACATATATATTTTATTATCTTAAGTCCCACTGAATTTTAGTTAACCGGGCAAAATATACGATTTACACTTATTGGCTTAACAAGCCTCCAATGCCATTACATATGACCAGAGATTTCATGGCATAAAATTAGCATCCCATATACCTCGCGCGATTACGTCTTCGGTTTCGCGTCAGGTTTCGCGTCATTACGTCTTCGCGAAACCTGAGGAGATATATCAAATTGATTATGATGAGATCTTCCATCATACTACACATGCTGAGAGCCTACATCAAACTGATCATGCTGAGAGCTTACATCAAACTGATCATACTGAGAGATTACATCGATCTGAACATGAAGAGAGCTGACGTCATTCTGAACATATATATTTTATTATCTTAAGTCCCACTGAATTTTAGTTAACCGGGCAAAATATACGATTTACACTTATTGGCTTAACAAGCCTCCAATGCCATTACATATGACCAGAGATTTCATGGCATAAAATTAGCATCCCATATACCTCGCGCGATTACGTCTTCGGTTTCGCGTCAGGTTTCGCGTCATTACGTCTTCGCGAAACCTGAGGAGATATATCAAATTGATTATGATGAGATCTTCCATCATACTACACATGCTGAGAGCCTACATCAAACTGATCATGCTGAGAGCTTACATCAAACTGATCATACTGAGAGCTTACATCGATCTGAACATGAAGAGAGCTGACGTCATTCTGAACATATATATTTTATTATCTTAAGTCCCACTGAATTTTAGTTAACCGGGCAAAATATACGATTTACACTTATTGGCTTAACAAGCCTCCAATGCCATTACATATAACCAGAGATTTCATGGCATAAAATTAGCGTCCCATATACCTCGCGCGAAAATCTTTACGTCTTCGCGAGACCAGAGCTCAAACATAATAAACATTCAAATACATGTTTATTGCCTCTAAGTACCTCTGTTTATTGCATTCCACAAATTTCCAAACTTGCCTTTGTTATATGAGGGGCTCACAACCATAGTACACCAAGTCCATTTTGAAAAAAAAATGAGATAGTACATTTAGAACGTGCATAAAATTTGTTTTATTCACACCCACAGTCAAGCAGGTCTGTTTTCACATACTTTCTCATATGTGTCACCTCTTTATAGACTTGGTTTAGTGTGCGAGTGGATAAAACTGGTTTTGTGCGCCTTCTAAATGGGCTATCTCATCCTTTTTCAAAATGAACTTGGTCTACTATGGTTGTGAGCCCCTCAAATAACAATCGAATTTTTAATTCATTTCGAATTTTTAATCAACTGTTTATACCGTGCATCGGTTCTCAAATGTAACCGCTGTACTAAATTTCAAATTTCTACCCCGAACAAATCCAACTAAATCATAATTTAGAACGTTTTCAACTCATTTCATCTTTTTAAATTTCGATTTATTTAATTCGTTCGTAGAGAGAACTGATATTTTAAAAGCAGCCTCCATACTAAATTCCAATTTTCTATATTAGCTATAGCATATAAATCACAAGTTTAGAGCGTTTTTGCTCCTGCAGCCTTTTAAATTTCGGATTTTTAGAAAACTGTTCTGTGAGAGCATTTACGTCTTTAGAGTAACAGATATCCTAAATTTCAAGTTTCTACCGTTAACGTTTTCCGCTTAATTCACCGTTTTAAATTTCGATTTTTTTAGAAACTATTCATAGCAAGTACTCACATATTAAATGTTACCAGAACATCAAATTTGAAATTTCACTCCCCAACAATATTATAGGAATCGCAATTTTAGAACGTTTTTAGCTCCTGCACTACCTTGGGGTTTGTTGCAACGACGTAAAATATAGCCTAAGTTGGACCAGAGATAGTTATCAGCATTTTGCCACCGTTATTTTTAAAATCGATTCGGTAGTTCTAGAGATTACCCCTAGAAACAAACGTTATTTCTTTATAATACCAGTATGGATTTAAACTATAAATAATTTTTACTTTCCTTAAAGATTTGCAGATTTATCTTAATCAGATTACATATGGCGGTTAGCTGTTTTCAACTAACTATAACTTTTTTATTTTTTGGATATCGGCTTATTTTTGGTTTATTATTCAGTTTCTCATGCGTGTGCATATTTAATAAATTGTTCAATATTCAGGAATGATTTTAAAGACAACGAATAAAACAGCAGTATTAGTTACAAAAAGTATATATAAAGAATAAGAGTTGGTAATGTTTATAGAAATATTTTTTTTTTTTCCCCGTTAGAATATTCTACTCAAAAACTGGCAGAAATGAAATATAAATTCCTTTCTTTGTAAATTATGTAAACCGTAATTCAAGATTCATTTCATAATTTACAAGTTTTTGACTTTTATATCCACATTCCGAAACATAAAGCAGATTAAAGAGGAACATAACTATGCAGGAGAATTTGGACGTTTATACTTAATGCCAGCTGTTAGTACTGAAATTTATCTTTTCTGTTCTTCTACTGTTGAATATGAAAAATATAAAGAATAAGAAATTTTAGAATGTGGCAGAGTTTTCAAGAAAGGTATTTGAATAATAAATGATCAGAAGTACATATCTGATTTACTATGCAAATAAACTGTTAGTGTTAGCGTAAAATATTGCTTTTATTTGAATATATGGCATAAATTATAAGAATGAGAATAAATATAAAAACATTTAAAGTTTAAATAAATTAGGTTTTATATTTCGTGAAATAACTTTTTCTTTTGGTAAAAATTTGGAAACTTTAATAATTGTTTTGAATTTTTAAAATAATTTTGCGTTGCAAGAATTTTGTTTAAAAATTTAACTTATCTGAGAATTTTCAGAATGTAACTCACCATGATAGGAAACTTAAAAATATTTAGTACATAAAGCAGCAATTATTGTATTGAAAATTTCTTTTAATTTACGTTAGAAAAACAAGTAGTTATATTTAAAAATAATATTTCTATAAAAACTACTGAACATGTTTTTTCAAATTAGTAAAAATTTAAAATTAGTTTGGTACAGAATTTTTTTTCTTGTATGCTGAATGTCTTAGTATTTTTCTAAAGCATTTTCTAAAGCCTTTTCTAAAACCTTTTGCTCTTATAATTATTGCTCGTGCTTCAGTCTGAAGAACTAATGGTTTTTTCAAAACGTGTTGCATTTTTAAAATTTTCATGGCGTATTTAAAAAGATTATGCTTTATTGACAACTTAAACAGTTTGATTTAAAATAAGCAAATGGAAAGATGTGAATTGCAATTTTCTTCACAATTAAAATAAGAAGTATTACATGTGCTTATTTTATGCATACCTGTATTACTGTTTTTCTTTTGCATAGCAATTTGAAAAACAAGTTAAAGAAATTGAGGGAAATTTTGAAAAAATGCTGTTATTGATTCTTGTGTAAATAAAAGCGAAAGATGAATTATTGTCATTTTATGAACGATACAATAAATGGTGCATACTTATGTATTTTAATTTCTTTTTTAGCACTTTCCAACACAGTTGAAAAGGTTTTATAAGTTCGGTTTCTCTGTCCGTCTGTTTGTCACTTTGTCTGCGTCTGTCTGTGTCTATGAATGATCTAACTCTAGTAAATATAGTCGGATTATCGTATGATTAACATACTTTTTTTTATGGAAGTTTACCATGGCACGTTCGACATTAAAAATGAGGTGTGTTTACATGAAATGATAGTTATCTTACATGGGTACTAAAAAGATTAACATTACATTATAGTCTATGGAGGAAAATGATTTGCAGTTTATTTTAATGATGTTACACTATTTGAAGCATATTGAAATTGATATACGTCACTGAGGTGTACCAAATGATGTGCAAAAAAGGTGTACAAATGAATTCATTAAGAGTGCTGTCTATGAGCAATAATTTATATATTTTGTATGACCTAAGCCTTTTTAGCTTATCATTCGCATTCTAAAACGAAAATTTGAATAGAAAGGCATGAAAATTGTACAGAAATTTTTGGATTTCTATACACAATGTTAGGAAGAACTACATTTATTTATTACTATTTTTCATTCGTTGTTGATTTGAAAAATATAAAGAATAAAGAATCTTATAAAGAAGGGAATTGCAATTCTGGAAAATTTATTTGAATAATAAAATGCTTAGCAGATGCTTGCTCACAAAATGAAAAAGGAAACTTTTCAGTGCTGACATACATTATTGCTTTTCTTTTCAACATGTGGCACGAGATAAACATGCTTGTAAATATAAGAGAAACAAATTAAAGATAATTTCTATCATATATCATCAAGTAACTTTAACTTTGTTAGAAATTTAAAAGTTTCGAAATAATGTTAGGGAGTTTTGAAACAATTCTGTGTTTAAAAAGAATATACAGTAATAAAGACAGATGATTTTGTGTTTGTGTGCTGTTTCTTGAAGATACCGCTTCGAGCACAGCTACAGCATTTACACAGGAGGATATTGAAATGTTTGAAATTCTGGCCGTGAAAGGGTTTTACCATTTTTATTATTTTTTTTAATTAATTGATTAAATAGCTGAAAGTTGCTTTTTCTATTGATTTTGAAATTCGCAATCTATGCCGATAAATAGCGTTATTATGCAAATTGATAACAAGTAAAAATTAAATTAAAAAAATCAAAAAACCCGACTGCGTAAAAAGCGAACTAATTAATTATTTCTCATCAATGTTAAACTATTTTTTATATTACTTACCCTTTTTTTTTTTTTTTTTTTTTTTTTTTACTTGTACTGATGACTTTTAAGTTGTGTTTAATTGTTAGTTCCTGTATCTATAAACACTGTTTTGATGAGGCATATACCGGGTGTCCCAAAAAGGACTGACTGATTTTAAAATTCAATAACTTGCAAACGGTGACAGATATTAAAAAAATTCTTGCAGGAGGGTTATGCATAAGGTCAAAAGTTTTATTACAGTGATTTTCAATTTTAGTTCGATTTACAAACAATAGATGGCACTGTAAGCAATAGTCGCTAAATTCAGGCTCGATTTTTTGTACTTCGTGGCCCGGATAATACATTTCCATCTCCTTTTTCTGCATGGAACAAGATAAAGGACCAAAAATCGAGCCTGTATTTAGCGACTATTGCTTACAGCGCCATCTATTGTTTGTAAATCGTACTAAAATTGAAAATCACTGTAATAAAACTTTTTACCTTATGCATAACCCTTCCGCAAGAATTTTTTAAATATCTGTCACCGTTTGCAAGTTATTGAATTTTAAAATCAGTCAGTCCTTTTTGGGACACCCGGTAGATGTCTATGATGGTTAGAGTTGCAATAAAGCTAGAGATCCTAATTACGCATTTTCCAGGTTGTGTAATATTTAAACGGAGCTTCTGACTATAAAATAGTCAATGAAACATCGTCGTTATTTTGAAAGACATATCCAATGATATGCCACTCAATAGGGTGCTTAAAATTATTTTTTCGTATCTACCGCCATTTTGAATTTATGAAAACAAAATCTAGCCTATAACCATCGAACAGTTAATACGAATCGATAAAGACCTCATTCATTAAAATCCATCCAGCCGTTGGTATGTTTTGAGGGTATAAAGAAATCCACATACCCAGATACGCGTGAAACACATAACCTTCTTGGCAGTCCGGTAAAAAGCATTTATTATGGAACAGCCATTTTTTTTAATTGCAAGATTTGTTTGATAAAAAATAAAATTACATTTTCAAAATCAGATAAAACATTGGAAGTGTTAGAACCTTCGAATAGTAAACAATGATGTTAACTTGAGTTGAGTTGTTCATCTATTTACGAACAGGCAAAAAAATCCGCTAATCAAAATACATTATCTTTATAAAAGAGTGTCGACATATGTCTAGGGAAAAAAAAATTGCACATGTATTGTGAAATTGGACAAAAAAAAAGAACCCTTATAAATATAACAGTGGCAACTTACGTTTAGAACCCATTATATTTTATAGTAGCTGAGCCTTCCGGTGCTGCCGGTCGACCGCGATAATAATCTTAAATAAACCTCAAATTTGTATGACTTTATATCTTTAATCCGATTTTTTAACTATTGATGCTTTTATAAACCATAATATTTGCAAACGATCCGCAATATTTATGTTTTTTAAAAGAGAATGCGTTTTCTAAATGTAAAAAATATCCACTTTAAGTTCACGTTAAGTAGTTTTTATAATTTTGTAGAAAAAAAAAAAAAAAAAAAAAAAAAAAAGCGGAAATTTTAAATTTTTGGACTTTTTTTTTCAAATTAGGCCATTTAATATATAAAAAAATAGTTCTTTTAATCCAAATTTCTTTAAATTTTTATGAATCATAAATATAATGGTGTTTTGAAAGCTGCATAAAAAATTCGTGAAAAAATATTGATATTTAGTGGTATAGGCGTTTGCTTCTAAGAAGACTTTTTTTTTCACGCCGGGTCATTTAATAGTTTAAAAAATTCTTATCATCCCAGTTCTTTGAAATTGTTATCAGTTATAAATAATAATGCTTGTGAAGCCTGTGTCAAAAGTGCGGGAAAAATATTATTATTTAGTTGTAAATGGGCTGTGTTTTCTTTTTACTTTTTTTTGCGTGGGTAGTTTAATATTAAAAACAAAATAGTTCTTATAACCCAAACTCTTTGAAATTTATTATATTTATAGTTATGAATATAATGTTTCAGAAGACTATGTATAATTTTTGTGAGAAAATATGAAAATTGAGGTAAAAACACGAGCTTTCTGAGTGAAAACTTTGCAGATTTTAGTTTTTTTACCAGACTGCCAAGAAGGGTTATGTGTTTCACGCGTATCTGGGTATGTGGATTTCTTTATACCCTCGAAACATCTCAACGGCTGGATGGATTTTAATGAATGAGATCTCTATCGATTCGTTTTAACCGTCCGATGGTTACAGGCTAGGTTTTGTTTTCATAAATTCAAAATGGCGGTAGATGCGAAAAAATAATTGTACGCACCCTATTGTGTGGCATATCATTGGATATGTCTTTCAAAATAAAGACGATGTTTCATTGACTATTTTATAGTCAGAAGCTCCGTTTAAATATTACACAACCTGGAAGTTGCGTATAGGTAGGAGCTCTAGCTTTACTGCAACTCTAACCTTCATAGACATCTGTAGGCATCATCAAACCAGTGTTTATAGATAGGAATTAACAATTCAACACAACTTAAAAGTCATCAGTACAAGTAAATAAAGTAATAGGTAAGTAATATGAAAAAATAAGTTCACATTGATGCGAAATAATTAATTAGTTCGCTGTCGGGTTTTTTGATTTTTTTAAATTTAATTTTTACTTTTTCAAATACGATTCTAATCGACGGAATATTTAAATATTGTAAAAGAATCGTACAAAGAATGTGGAAAAAGTTTGTATTAAAATATCCACATTTTGTTACTTTTAGCGTAGAAAAAATTGTCTCAATGGAACGCTAAGTGACATCCAGTCGCGAAGTTTTTCGAATAGGTTAAGATTCGTATTTTTGAAAACGAAATACCTCGTCATAGAAAAAAGGTTATTGGGATTAAATGAGTAGTTTACGTTTATTTATATGTTTAAAACTCAGCCCGATGCGTGCTTCAAAAAAAAAAAAATAAATAAATAAATAAAAATAAAAAGAGAAAAAACGACATTTTGAAAATATTAAAAAAAAGTATTCATTATTATTTTTTAACAAAATACACCCACTAGAAAGAAAAACGTACTTACAAGGGAACCACTTTTGGTTCTGCTCGTACCTAGCATTGAGACCCGGCGCATTTTAAAGTCCTATATTACGAAGTTTCAGAATCGATAAAATTTTTCTGTTAAAATAATATTTCATGACTTTACAGCAGCATAACTTTCTGAAAATGCTATTTCGAGGCCACTTATCGGACTGTTAACATTGACGTTTTTTTAAAGAAAAGCATTTAAAAATATAAATTAGTTAATAATAAGTATAAAATATTGAAAAAAGTTAAAAAAATCCTTCAAAAACCCACGAATTTGATTTTGAAAAATTGCAATATTATATGCACATTTTTGGCGGGGAAAAAGTTGGCGGGTTGTTTTCGAAAGTAGAGCTTTCCGGCAACCCTAGCCAAATGTCATAGCTGTTTGTCTTGCGAGGGCTGATTTGGACTTCAGTAGAAATTGTATCCGACCTAATTAGTCACAGTGATTTTTCTAAATTGTGCAAAAATATTAATTTACTTTATAATTATTTTTAACAAAGGACCACTTAATACAGCAACATTTCATTTTAAACATTCGAAACTTTAATCCGCTCGATTCCAAAAGAAAATACTTTGCTTATTTTGTATTTCACTAAAAAATAGTTTTCAATGATCTTGAAAGCTTTTAAAGAAATATATTTACTATTTATATATTTATCGTCTGCATAGAAAAAAAAAAGAAAAGAAAAAACCTAATTCTTGTTTCTTATACTATTAATTATCAAACAAATCGCAATCTGATATATCTATTGCCCATATACTCCGAGGATAAAGCGGGCGGAAAAATTGCTGCGCCATATTTGCCGACTTAATTGACTTTTGGCGTGAAAT
This sequence comes from Maratus speciosus, assembly GCA_963932465.1. Classification (NCBI taxonomy): domain Eukaryota; kingdom Metazoa; phylum Arthropoda; class Arachnida; order Araneae; family Salticidae; genus Maratus; species Maratus speciosus. Next base: position 400,999,022 of record OZ010800.1, on the reverse strand, counting down.
AAACAAATGAAAATGTAATAATAAAAAATTAAAAGTAGGGGAGACCGTGGCTAGTAGGCGCAGTTTTTAGTTATTGATTTTTATTAATTTATTGTTTTTTTATGAAATTTTAACTGTATTTTTAAAGAAAAGGAACTGGGCTATAAATACCCGGAGTTTTGAGCTTGTAGGTTTTGTAGTTTATGTTTAGCGGATTCCTAAAGTAAAATGAAAATTGTGCGCCAACCTACCCCGTCACGGGGCAAGTTGCCTATGCCTATGGGGTAAGTTGGCACACGCTTTATAAAAATTCAAATAAGACACGCAGTTAAGCGAAATCAATTTCATTATTACCAGTGAGTTTAAACAAAGGCGTTATAGCCGTACAATGTAAATTCTAAATTATACAGACATAAAAATAATGAATAAAACATTAACATCGAGTAACTTCTATTCAACTCTATAAAATCATCAGAGTTACGGTTGTCACAAATAAAAATTCGAGTGTCTTCGTTTGGGCAAGCCTCGTGTGCCCAAAATCTTACATTGCAACCACTTTTCTCGTTGTTTTCTGTTTTTCAAGCTATCCGCACACACCAAACACCGAACCAACTTGCCCCGTGTTCAATGCGCTTACTAGCCCCATAATAAATTTCTTCACAAAAGGGACATGTAATAATCTAAGCATAAATAATCCAAGTAAATCACATATGGGGTAGGTGCAGTTAATCATACACTAAGAAAAAGTGCACAAGTTAAATCGCAATTATTAACATAAGTATTAGACATCAGAAAAAGAATGAAGCAACAAAAAATTAGTTATGAGTGCAAAAAACAGAAAAATAGTAATAAATGTCCACTGCACGTAGGTAACGCTGCAAAACTACAATGAGAATTGTAAAAAGCAATAAGAAAGGTACTCTGTGACTGGTTGCGCAATCTATCCACAAACAGGCGATTTATGAGGACTGTGCCTACTTACCCCTGTAGCCAACTAGCCCCGGTCTCCCCTATAAAAAAAGTACATAAAATATAATTTTAACAGATATATTTTATCGGTTCTTTAACTTTTATGTATAGGCTACAAAATGCACCAAGTCTCGATGTTAGGTGCGAGCAGCACCAAAAATGGTTCCCTTGTTAGACGTGGCTCGGTATCTTTCGGTTTTCAGTTTTTTAAGGGGGTCCGGGACACATTTTCAAAATTTTTTTATTTATTGAGTTAAAATTTTGAATTTTTTTGTGATGGTAAACCATATCATTTGTAAACAAAATCAAATGATAAAACTTCTCATAGCTTTTTAAAAAAAAATTTTTAATTTAAAATTTATGAAAAAAGTGGTATAACTTAAAATCGTTATAACTCGAAATATTATTTGTAGAATTTAAATTGGTTTTCATTTAAATAAACAGGAATATGTATATTAGGTAGCTTTCATTACAAAAAGCTACCTATTGCAGCCGTTCGGAGGAAAGCGATTTCAAAAAATTTTGGTATATTTTCATCGATCATGACCCCCAGACCTCGAAACCACCCTCCGTTCAAAAGCTGATATATATATATATATATATATATCTGACCTTTGTCATACTCTAACTCTGGAATTTATAAACCGATTTGGATGTAATTCGGTATGTACATAGTACATACCAATGTCTCGACCGAGTTCGTTGGCCAGCTTCATCCGCCATTTTGTTTCAAAATGGCGGCCATTTAAATTTTTTAAAAAAATTTTAAATTTGAAATGTGATATCAAAGAATTGAAAATGGAAAAATATTTTTTTCTTATGTATTTGACCTTTATACAAAGATTCCGGAGCAGTTTTTGTTTCGTCTATATCTTAAAAAATGTCTGAGTTATAGCATTTTGAATTTCTAGCGTGGCTGACATTTTGAAACATCCTGAATTTTGTCACGCGATAAAAGGCGTATTTATGAACCGATTTGGATGTAACTTCGTTTGTACATAGTACATACCAATGTCTCAACCGAGTTCGTTGGCCAGCTTCATCCGCCATCTTGTTTAAAAATGGCAACTATTTAAATTTTTAAGAAAAATTTAAATTTGAAATGTGGTACCAAAAAATTTAAAATTGAAAAAATATTTTTTTCTTATGTATTTGACCTTGATACAAAGATTCGGGAGCAGTTTTTGTTTCGTCTATATCTTAAAAAATGGCTGAGTTATAGCATTTTGAATTTCTAGCGTGGCTGACATTTTGAAACGTCCTGATATTTGTCACGTGATAACAGGCAGATTTATGAGCCGATTTGGATGTACTTTGGTGTGTATATAGTACATACAAATATCTCGACCGAGTTCGTTGGCCAGCTTCATCCGCCATCTTGTTTCAAAATGGCGGCCATTTAAAAAAATTTTAAATTTAAAATGAGATACCAAAAAATTGAGAAATGAAAAAGATTTTTTTTGTATGTGTTTGACCTTAATACAAAGATTCCGGAACAGTTTTTGTTTCGTCTATATCTAAAAAAATGGCTGAGTTATAGCATTTTGAATTTCTATTGTGGCTGACATTTTAAAACGACCTGATTTTTGTCACGCGATAACAAGCGTATTTATGAACCGATTTGGATGTTACTTGGTCTGTACATAGTACATACCAATGTCTCGACCGAGTTCGTTGGCCAGCTTCATTCGCCATCTTGTTTCAAAAGGGTTGCCATTTAAAAAAAAATTTAATTTAAAATTTAAAATGAGGTATTAAAAAATTGGAAAATGAAAAAGATTTTTTTATGTGTTTGGCCTTGATACAAAGATTCCGGAGCAGATTTTGTTTCTGAAAATTTGTTCTTTTGTTTATATCTTAAAAAATGGTTGAATTATAGCACTTTGAATTTCTAGTATGGCTAACATTTTAAAACAATCTTGTATTTGTCACGCGATAACACACGTATTCGCCTATTTCCATGTAAGAAGGCATGTGGATAGTATACATCAACATCTCAGCCAAATATAAGTTACTTTAAATAAAAGCAGCTTGGATAAAGCTGACTAATTTCGCGAAATTCTCATTCATAATGATTTAGTATTGATAAAAATTAGTATTGAATCTCCTATATTCGGTTTCCACTAAATTGAGCTTCGTGTGTTTGAACAATATAAGTTGGCTTTTTTAAAATAAGGAATTTGAAAGCTACCTCTTCCTCCCGGCACTGGCCGGAAGGACTTTTTTAATTTAGAGCCAGCATTTTTAAAAATATTAATTTAAAAAAAAATTAAAAATATTTAACTAAAAAATTACAAAAAAAGTGGTGCAACTTTTATTTAAAAAATCATATTTTCAAAAGTAAATATTTTTTTCAAATATGCTGGCTCAAAAGTAAAGTAAAATAATTGAAAAAGATATGTTCCGATTTTCAACCCTGTATCTTTAACGGTTCTTGAGTTATAAGAATTTAAATATGAGAAATGGTGAAAAAACCTATCATGAAGAAAAACGCAATTTCACAAGAACTCGTTTCCTTGACAACCATAGCTTGAAAGGCAGATTTTGAAAACAAACCAAAACGAAAAAAATAATATTTCCTGTTCTAATTAAGATAGAAACATGATTTAATGTTATGCTTGCTCAAAAGTAAAGTAAAATAATTGAAAAAGATATGTTCCGAGTTTCAACCCTGTATCTTTAACGGTTCTTGAGTTATAAGAATTTAAATATGAGAAATGGTGAAAAAACCTATCATGAAGAAAAACGCAATTTTACAAGAACTCGTTTCCTTGACAACCATAGCTTGAAAGGCAGATTTTGAAAACAAACCAAAACGAAAAAAATAATATTTCCTGTTCTAATTAAGATAGAAACATGATTTAAACATCATTTTAAGGAAAAAACGGCAGAGAAATTTTTAATCCAATTAAAAAAAAATTGAAAATTTGAAGATTTTTGTGTCCCGGACCCCCTTAAATAGTTATCCTGGAGCGATTTTAGAAATATCCAAAAAAAGAGCCGTTTTATGCTCTTCGGTTCTTTAATGTTAATCAACTCCGGAACTGCAGGCGCGATTTTGGAAAAAAAGCGCGTATTTTTGATGAGTTGTGGTACGTTGTGGTTTTGAGTACGTTGTGGTTTTTAATAAATATCTGGGCTAATTATCACAAAATGAGAAATTTGAGCCTCAGGTGCTTTAGGACATTCTCTTGGACTGTCTTCATCCAAACTTTCAGACCTCCATCCGCCGTAGATTTTTCTACACTGTAAAAAAACAAAAAACAAACGGAAATACTACTGGCAATCTAGACGGCAGTACTATTTCCGTTTTTTTACGGGAATTTTTACACATAAATTGCAGAAAAATTTCCGTTTTTAATAAAAAAAACGGAAAAATTTCTGTAATTTATGGGTAAAAATTCCCGTAAAAAAACTGAAATAGTACTGGCGTCTAGATTGCCAGTAGTATTTCCGTTATTTAGTGCGTTTTTTTTTACAGTGTAGACATCACCCCCTCCCCCCTCAGACACAGACAATATCTTTTCTTTGATTAGTATAGATAGATTTTAGCTTTTATAAGGAAATAAAGAGGTACAACCTTTTTTGGGGACCTGTGTTATTGTCTAATGATAGTGTTGGATGTTTAATTTTTGTCTGAAACTGTTTTAAGGCCTTTAATTTATTCTTTTGTTATAGCGATTTTAATTCAAATTATTAGGCAGGCAGTAGGAACATGCGTATAGGGTCCATACACACACAACCCGTGAAATTATCGTGCACTTCCTTAGAGATATTAATCATTTCTTTTTACACACATTTGATTCACTAACGTTTTCCTGTATTCTTTTTAAAGAATAAAAACTCAATGAAAACTAGTCGGATGTACCAATCCCAAAACTTTTTTCTATCTCATACATGTTAATACTTCAAAATTCGCTATCACACTGCCAAAATGAAATGGCAATCTATGCATCTCATGAGGATTCTAACGATATGAAATTCCGTGCATTAGTTCTTGAGATATGACTATCGCTGAAATCGTCTAAATTCAGCAAAATGCTGCCTACCAGCGCCACCTATTGGGTGATTTATACCAAATCCTAATCAGCAACAATTTAGGTCAACGTCTGACTGAATCTGAAGTTTGGAGAAAATCCGTACTTTAGTTTTTGAGATAGAGCAATAGCAAAAATCGTGAAAATTTCTGCATAGCAGCGCCACCTATTGGGTGATTAACACCATAACCTAATTAACAACAACTTGTGTCAACATACAACTAAATCTGAAGTTAGATGAAAATTGGTCCATTAGTTCTATTGATAGAGCTATTGAGGCAATCGTGGAAAAGGCAGCAGAGAAGCGCCACCTGTTGGGCGATTTACACCAACACCTAATCAGTAGCAAGTCATATCAAGGACTAACTTAATCTGAAGTTTGATGAAAATCCGTGCGTTAGTTCTTAAGATAGAGCTATTGGGGAAATCGTGTAAATCCTGCAAAATTCATCATAACAGCGCCACCTGTTGGGCGATTTACACCAAACCGTAATCATCATCAATTCATATCAAGAACTAACTAAATCCGAAGTTTGATCAAAATCCGTGCATTAGTTCTTGAGATAGAGCTATTGCGAAAATCGTGAAAAATGCAGCATTGCAGCGCCACCTGTTGAGCGATTTACACCAAAAACTAATCAGCATCAATTTGTATTAGGCCCTAACTGAATGTCAATTTTTATTAAATTCCGTGCATTAGTTCTTGAGATAGAGCGCCCACAAAATTTGCGTCACATACTCACAGACAGACAGACAGACAGACTCACAGAGTCACAGACAGACATTTTGTAAAAACATGTTTTTGTAATCTCTGACCCCTAAAACGTGTAAATCCGTCAAAAACCGGAATTCGAAAATGTTCATGAATCCAATACTTTCTTCTTGTAAAGATAGAAGAAAGTAAAAAGATAATAAATGGCAACTGAAAAAAATCCCTGGAAGAAATCGATTTTATAAAAATACATTATATATAAAGTCTGAAAGAAAGGGAATGTAGAATTAATATGAAATAAATAAATATTCCTTCTCTCATAAATTATGTGGATAATATTTCAAGATATTCACTTAAATAATCTATAATTTTCTGAATTTTTATTCCCATTCTGAAAGACAAATTAGACTGCAGAAGCATCCAAATTCTGATGAAATATTTGGATGTTTGTTCATAATGCTTGCAAGTAGCGCGGAATTTATGTTTTGTTATTTTTTATCGATTGTTAAACGCAAAAAACATAAAATATAGAATTTGAGAATGAATGAAGGCGCCCGTTCAAGAAAGTTACTTAAATAAAAATACTCAACTGCATTGTACTAATAAATTCTGCAAAGAAACTGTTATGCTAACATAAGTAATTGCATTTTGTTTAAATGGAGGTATATATGCGAATAAATATTAAAGAAGTATAATTCAAACAAAAAAAAAATAATTGTCTAGTGGAGGAAATGTATGTCGGCATGTCAAATTTATTCTGCATTATGTCTAGTGAAACAACTTTTGCTTTTATTTAAAGCTGTTGGACTTTAAAACGTGTTCTGAAATTAAAAAAATAATTTCACGTTAGTAATTAAAAATGAATTAAATTTAAGAATTTCGAAATTTTTTTATAGAAAACTAAAGTTTATTATTAAAACAAATTGGTTGCTTGTTTGTTATAGGGAACTTGGCGATTTCGAGAACATTACCTAGGCAAGGGAAGGAAGATTTTCACACATATTTTTTGGCAAACTATTACCTGTTTCATACATACAAGAAATTGTTCTCAATATTTTTACAATTAATTTAACATGAAGAATCCGTCTATCTATTTTTAAATACCAACAGAAGTAATTTGTATTTAAGAAAACAATAATAATAATATAGTATATATAAATAAAATGGTTATAGATATACAAATGCATGTATAAACAAGTATAAAATTCCTCCAGATTTGTTTTCATAGATATTTATATTATTTGGAAAAAAAAATCTCTCTTTCTTAAGCCCAATTGCGCCAAACTATAAAATAAGAATATCCAGAAAGTCTTCTATAACAAACATATATAAAACAAGATATAATAAAAAACTTTATGAAGTGAGCGTAAAAAATAAGTCTTTCTTAAATATTACTAAAAATGCTTATAGGTCTTATTCAAATAAGTTAGACTTATTGTTCAAATAAGTAAAACAGAATATTTTTTTCCTTAAATTTGAAACTCTTTTGGGAGGATATTTTAAAATCAACTTTTGTTGTTCTTGCAATGACTGCACATGTGCACATGCACATACGCCAGCAGGAAGAAGCATTTATGTCATCTGAAGTGCCCAATTCTCTACAATATCATGATTTGTTTCGGAATGTTGTGTTTCATTAACAACTTAACTCTTTCAGGGGCAGAAAAATTATGTTCGTAAAATGATGTTCGCAATTAACTGACAGCAGAATTTACAAACGAATTTTTCAGAAAATGAAAAACTGCTTTTCAACACTTTCATTATGAAAGGAAAATTTTACGAAATTATTCTTGGTGCTATTTGTCAGTTTTGGAATTAAAATTAGGTGGCCACGACGTGTCACTACCGCCCTCGAAAGGATTTTAGGAAAAAATAAATAAAAACTAGAAAACAGGAATTCTGCTTTTTCAGAATTTAGTGTCGTCCCAGATGGAAAAAAAATATGTATGTATATAAATATAGATAGTTCGGTTTTAAGACTCCAAACACGCGCTTTTGACGTCATCCGCATCCACTAAAGAATTCCTCATTTACGATCCAGTCTTAAACAACATCTACAATAAAATATGCATAGGCGTGACTATGGCTGAATAATACACAAATCCAAAAAAAGCAATGTCGTCATTCAAAAAACTGGACAAAAAAAAAAAAAAAAAAAAAAAAAAAAAAAAACGGCTATTCAATGATTCATAGGTCTTCATTTGTTTGTAATATTAATATAGATACTAAATCAAATTTAGTTTATAATAGCTCCATGTTTTATCAGAAATCATTTATTTATATATTTTTCAACATAGTAGCATGTATTTTAATTACTTTTTTTTTTAGTTTTTTTTTATGAGAAAATGGCAACAAAATGATATAATTGCTATTTTTCAGCTATTTTTCATTTACTTTCTACAGAAGTGGAGTACTTGAATTGCCAAAATTAAACAAATGGTGCTAAAACTACAAAAAAATTAATATCTCTAAAATAAATGAAGATGCAATTTTCAATCAAATTGCATTTAAAAGTACATTTTTTCCCAATATGAAAGTATAAAAATCGATAATGTGCGATGCTTAGAAGTTTAAAAAACTGCAGTAGAGATTATTCCGTACAATGATTCATCTACTTTTTTATGGCTGGCTTATACAACGTAACGTTATTTTTTGGAGACGACACATTAATAGGTGGGAGAAAGAAATAGCATACCGGGGGCTAATAATGAAAAAAAAAATATATAAGATCATTGTGCCTAAATGAGACGCGATTCCCCACAGTTTTGTCGCATTTAGGGTATATTTGGCATTTTATTATATAACTATATATTTTATTAAGCAACAAATTACTGTGTACTGTAACTTTAGTTCAAAAATAACTTTTTTTGTATAAATTTAAGAATTATCTGTAGTATAAAACCACAATATACGATTGTCGCATTTAGGTAATTTTTGTCGCATTTACGGCAGTTTAAACCTAAATGATACGCCCATAGTCCTAAATGTGATAATGCATTTTATACATGATAATTCATCTGAAAAAGTTCACTTAACCTTTAATTGCTGTGACAGGAATTGTCGCATAACTACTAGGAGCGGTCTCGAGACCGCTTGATTAACCCTATGACCACCAAATAAAAGGGCTAAATTGCGTTGTTGTTTTCTCAGTAATTTTTAAAAATTGCTAAAGAAGGATAATTTTTTCTACATGATATAAAAAATTAATTACGTATAAGAATCTTAGGTGCTTCGAGTGTGCTTTCGTATAGACACGAGGGGTTTTTTAATAAGTGAAGATAAAAAAATTATATGATTTTCTAGTAAACTGGAATTTATATTATTATTTCTAACTTTACTTTGTAAATGTGTGTAATTTTTCGATTGCAACGGATTTGATTGAATAGATAACTAGCAGACATTTATTTTTCATATTCAAGTCTATATTAATCTATAAAAGCACCGACTGTGTATACCACTCAGCACAGAGCAGCAAAAAGAAGTTGCGACTTCTAAAATAATTATACGATTAACACTTGCGCCTTCGTTACCCTCTTCCCAAAAACCCTCTAGTATTTAACCAATGTTTAAAGTTAAAATATATTAAAATACACATACGCACATAAATAACACCTGTATTCAACTGTTAAAGGTATACATAAATATTACATACATACATACAATAAACCCAACTGGAGTGAAAAATTAGCCAAAGCCAGGAATTGAACCTGGGACCACAGCGTTCTAGGCTGTTGCTCTACCACTGAACCACTCCGGTCAATTCCTGGGTCAGCAATTTTTCACTAATAAACAATGTTGGGAAAGTGACCAGGTACAATCAGATAGCCTTGGATGACGGGACAACGATGAATAAGTTTTTGCTATTACATCAAAACATCGATTATAGTTAAAGTTCGCAATTTTTTCTGCTCGCTTTCATTATTTTTATCTGTATACTGGCATATGGGACACATTGCCCGTGAATTTGTGTAATTTGTCCCACTTTCTTTCTCAATTAAATAAATTTTTTTTTAAATAAATTTTATGTTTATTACTTTTATAACATTATGCATTGAAGGATAATATCATCAAAAGTCGATATTCAATCCTTAAACGCCCCACCAGTGGCTGAGAGGTTCTGCTCTCGAAGCTGGTAGACGGGAGGTGCTGTGTTCGAACCCAATCGCGCCCGTCGGCCTAACCGTTTCGGAGTTTTCGTGGTTTTCTTCGAAGCCTTGGATTTTCCATGCGTAAATACGGGTTAGGTTCCCTTAGAAAGACCCCCCACGAAGGGCACTCCCCCTAGGGCCTATATCCCTCGAGTAGATAATTGGCCGTCAACAATCAACCCAACCCAATCGTTAAAAGGCGTTGGCATATGGAGTTCGCCACTCGTACTTTTATGCCACAACAAGCCGCTTGTTTTAAATTAATTCTAATTAAATTAGTTCTTTATCAAGTTTTCGCTTATATTACTCTTATATTGCTATTAGACGATGCATCACACAAGGTTGTCATTAAATATTGTTATATGGGCTTTAAAATACCTTCGTGCATATAGTACGCCTATCGTGTTTTTATATTACTGCAAACCGTTCGCGATTTTTAAAGATTTTAAAAATCGGTAAATAAGCTGTTTCCAACGTAAAAATACATTAAAATCATTGAGTCATTTCATTAACTGAATTTCATAAAAATTAACGTATGCCTTTTCGGCGCGTGCGTAATTATATAAATATGTAGTACCTATAGTCGTCGTCTGAACCCCCCGTCTGTCTGCATATAACAGCGCAAAAACAATCCAACGAAATGGTTTGAAATTTAATATACATAATCGTTGCTGAATTTTGTCGAGTCATTTCAAATTTCATGAAAATCGGATCAAAACATAAAAAGATATTAAATAAAGATAAAAGTTTTCTTTATTCTAATAAATTCTACCATACGTAATTAATTCAATGACATCCTATGGTAGGTAATGATTACAGATTGCCATGTTGATGACGTCCAATTTAAGATGGAGTCACATTATTTCCGCATTACTGAATTTAATATCTATAATCGTAATAAATTTTGTATTCATCCATTTTTGCATACAACAGCTAATACACCAAGATCTGAATATTTATAAAATTAGTTATAGTAAGAACGCACCTCATTTGCTACGTTTGAAGTACAATTTACGACTCTTTTTATTTACCAACGATTATAGTATTGCTGGATTAATTTGCGTAACATAAAAAATGAAAGCGTTCTTGACTCGTAGATGCGAATTTATCGATAAATAAGATTTTGAGTTTCTCATTTAATGTGTTCAAATAAGCGCGAGTTAAAAGTCTGTAATAAATAAATATCCTAAGTAAGATTAAATTCTACTTGTAAGTCAGTTTGAATTTAACAGATACTTAAAACTTGGTTACATATTGAAATTTATTTCCCCTAATATTGTATTCTACTCAAGTAACTTTAATGTACTGACAGAATACACTGAAGTAATCCTCTCGAAAACTCTCAAACAAATCCGGAATATTTTCGTTATTCTGTTGCAGTAATAAGTGGCACGACTTCACCATTTCTGAATTGAGGACTGACGAGAATCCAGTTGTCGCATTAGTAGGCACATAATTAGTTCATGGAATCTTTAAAAGATGAACGTTCTAAAATTATTAGTCTATAGGTTTCAAGAATTTATGAATAATCCGTAGCGTAAAATCCATAATGTGTAATTTATTGCACTTTTTTATTTACTTTTAAAATAAAACTAGTTACACAATTAGGGCTGCATGTTAATAGTATTAAATGTTTGTTTAGGAAAAACAGTAAATTATTGTGAACTCAGAAAGCAGGAATAATTACATTAAACAATAAGAGGCCAATATATTGTATTGGACATGTTATACAGAGTGAAAACTAAAGCCCAGATACGCACACACACACTAAAAAAAAAAAAAAAAAAAAAAAAAAACGCTTGAATGGATACAACTAGAGTTGTAGAACAAATGTTTACCTATAGTAAAAGAACCATACACTATCATATGAGAATGGCTTCAGCGTTTCTAGTGGCGCTGATGGAGTCATATGGAATAAGATAGAATAAGATGGAGTCATATGATTTCCGTATTACTGACCTTAATATACTATATAATCGTAAGAAATTTTGAATACATATATTTTTGTATAAGAGTGGAACAGCTATTGCACCCAGATCTGAATATTTATAAAATTAATTATACAGTACGAACGCACCTCATTTGCTACGTTTAACGTACAATTTCCGAATTTTTTTTATTTGCCTACCATTATTCTATTGTTGTATTAATTTGCGATACATAAAAAACGAAAGCCATCTTGACTCTTTGATGCGAATTTATCCATAAATTAAACTTTATCACTTCGCATTTCATTAAAAAGTCTGTAATATAACTATCCCCAGTAAGATTAAATTTTCCTTATAAGTAATTTTGAATTTAACAGATACGACTATGTTATAATTATGTGAATTTAACTCGTACTTCAGACTTGGTTACATATTGAAATTTATTTCCACTAATATTGAATTCTACTCATGTAACTTTAATGTACTGGCAGAATATACTGAAGTGATCCTCCCAAAAACTCTCAAACAAATCCGGAATATTTTCAATATTCTGTTGCAGTTAATAAGTGGCACGACTTCTCCATTTCTGAATTGATGACTGAAGAGAGTCCAATTGTCGCATTAGTAGGCACATAATTAGTTCATGGAATCTTTAAAGGATGAAGTTCTAAAATTACTAGTCTGTAGGTTTCAAGAATTTATGAACAATCCCTAGCGTAAAATCCATAATGTGTAAATTATTGTGCTTTTTTATGTACTTTTAAAATAAAACTAGTTATAAAATTAGTGCTGCATGTTAATAGTTTTAAATGTGTTTCCTATAAACGTTTGTTTAGAAAAAACAGGAAATTATTCTGAACTCGGAAAGCAGGAATTAACATTAAACAATAAACATTAAACAATAAGATGTCAATGGATTGTATTTGACATATTATACAGAGTGAAAACTAAAGACCAGATACACACACACACAAAAAAAAATATATATACGCTTGAATGGATAGAACTAGAGTTGTAAAACAAGTGTTTACCTATAGTAAAACAACCATACGCTATCATATGAGAATGGCTTCAGCGCTTCAAATGGCACTGATGGAGTCATATGGAATAAGATGGAATAAGATGGAGTCATATATGATTTCCGTATTATTGAATTTAATATATATAATCGTAAGAAATTTTGAATTAATATATTTTTGTGTAAGAGTGCAACAGCTATTGCACCAAGATCTGAATATTTGTAAAACTAATTATACAAGGTGGAACCCGTCGAATTTCGACGAAAGAAAATATTTAAGAAGGAGCTGTGTAATTATATTATAATAAACTAACAAAATTAGTTACAATAAAAAATGCATATACTGGCGAGTCTAACTCTGAAACAAATGTTATTTTAGCCTAAAGTTAACAAATTACTCTTACTATAAAACTCCGTTGTCCACATTATTAAAATTAAACTTTAATTGTATATGTAATCAGTAAAATATAATAAAGATAAGTTATTATAATGAAGTTATCGATTGAGGCTCTTATGCTTGGTATTCCGGAATGAAAAACATAAAACTGTATTCCACTATGACATGATCATAGAATTTTTTCCCCGTGAAATCTACACCCGACATCATTTTCACCTTCTCAAAATTTACATACACACCTCTCATATTGGTATCCAACATTTAAAAAAATTAGTATTTTAATTTGATCATTTCAAAATCATTTTAACTCAAAACTTGAAGATACAATTGTCAGCAACAACTTTGCATTTGAATAATCGCACTTTTAACAGATTCTGATCTCAAAATTGGAGAGTAAAAATTACCGTAGTTTATGCTTTTTAGACGCATTTATGTTAAAATGTTTAGTTTTATCTAAGAAAATGATAATTTTCTTTTAAATATGACGTCATATTCACTTATTTAATTATTCAAACTTAGTATCAGTACACATGCAGAAGAAAAAAAGAATATAGAAACTCATGAGAAAAAAATGCGTGTTTTCAAAAGCAGTACGTCATTTTCCGATAAAAATATTTTGGCGCAGTATGTTACTAATGGGATTTTGCGCCACTAAACCCTATACAACAAAATTTAAACCATACAATTAAAAAAAATGTTTGAAAATGACGCACTTCTACAAAACACATTTCAGTTTTAAGAATTAAAATGCATGCTTTTTAATATATAAAATGACGTCAGCTGCACCCGCTAAAGCATTCCAGTTTTACGATCCAGTCTTAAACAACATCTGTAGAAAAGTATACATATGACGTTATTATCGTACATAATACACAAACCCAGCATAAAGCATAATGTCGTCAATCAAGAAGCAAATCGTGTATCTAATGATTCGCATATGCCTTCATTTGTTTGTTTATAACAGCTCCATGTTTTATCAGAAATCATTCATTTGTATTTTTTTTTCAAAATTCGCAGAATGTTATTACACACAGATTAATAAAATTGCTTTATTTCAGCTGTTTGATACGAATTAAGTAAAATTGGAAAAAATAAGTCACACAAATAAACAGAAAGTGTTGCATCGTGTAAAGTAAATTTGCAATGAACTGAAAATCATTTAATTGATAAATAAAAACGAAATAAAATCAAAACTCACCGGGTTTATAACAGATGATATTATTGACATAACAGGTATTTTAATTTAATTTTTTTTCAGTTTTTATGAGAAAATGGCAAATTTTATGAGAAAATTTTATGAGAAAAGATGCAGTAATCTATTATTTTATTATTTTACTTTTACTTTCAACAGAAGTACTTCAGTTGCCACGATTATCAAAAAAGGTATTAAAAACTACAAAAAATTAATATCTCAAAAATAAATTGAGATACGGCTTTCAAAGAAATTGTATTGAAAAGTAATTTTTTCCCTATACAACGGTGTAAAAATTGAAAATATGCGATATTTAGAAGTTTAAAAATTTGCAGCAGTGAAAATTGCAAAACAGAAATTTCAATTCAAATTTCAAAATGTTGCCTTTCGCAAAATGACGTATGCGTTATGCACAGATATGCTTGTCCTTTATAATATAGATAGTACGAACGCACCCCATTTGCCACGTTTGACGTACAATTTCCAAATTTTTTTTATTTGCCTAGGATTATCCTATTGCTGGATTAATTTACGTCAAAAAAAAAAATGAAAGCTTTCTTGACTCTTAGATGCGAATTTATCGATAAATTAAAATTTATCACTTTGCATTTCATGTGTTTGAATAAGGAGGAGTAAAAAGTCTGTAATAAATAAATATTCCCAGAAAGATTAAATTTTACTTACAAGTAATTTTGAATTTAACAGATACTTAAAACTTGGTTACATATTGAAATGTATTTCCACTAATATTGAATTCTACTCAAGGAACTTTAATGTACTGGCAGAATATATTGAAGTGATCCTCTCGAAAACTCTCAAACAAATTCGGAATATTTTCAATATTCTGTTGCAGTTAATAAGTGACACGACTTCTCCATTTCTGAATCGATGACTGAAGAGAGCCCAATTGTCGCATTAGTAGGCACATAATTAGTTCATGGAATCTTTAAAGGATGAACGTTCTAAAATTACTAGTTTGTAGTTTTCCAGAATTTATGAACAATCCCTAGCGTAAAATCCATAATGTGTAATTTATTGCGCTTTTTTATTTAATTAAAAAATAAAACTAGTTATCAAAGTCCTTTCGGCATGTGCTGGGAGGAAAAAATAGCTTTCATATTTCTTGGTTTTAAAATTTTGCTAATTTTACTGAAATTTTAAGAAGCTAAAACGCGACAAACCAGGTAAGCGAATATTCATCAATACTGAATCTCAATGAGAATTGCGCCAAATTAGCAAGCTATAACCAAGTTGGCATCCTTTATGGTTACTTATTTTTTATCGCCCAATTTGGCGGTATTTCGCCGACTGTCGCCAAGATTGGCGATAATTTGAAGCTAACGGATATTAATAATATTTAAGCATTGCACGACAATAATTTTTTTTAATGGCCGCCATTTTGAAAAAAGATGGCAGATGAAGCTGGTTAACGAACTCCGTCGAGACATTCATATGTACTATGCACATATTTAATCTTATCCAAATCGGTTTATAAATACGAGAGTTACAGCATGGCAAAAATCAGATTGTTTGAAAATGTCAGTCACTCTAGAAATTCAAACTGATATATTTCAGCCATTTTTTAAGATAAAGTCAAAACAAAACATGCTTTTGAATCCTTTTATTAAGGCCAAACTCTTAATGTTTTTCAGTTTTTAATTTATTTTGCACCACTTTTTAAATTTAAATTTTTAAAATTTTTTTAAATGTCCGCCATTTTGAAACAAGATGGCGGATGAAGCTGGCCAACGAACTCGTTCGAGACATTCGTATGTACTATGCATACAATTAATTTCATCCAACTCTATTTATGAATACGAGAGTTATCGCATGAAAAAAATCATATATATATATATATATATATATATATGTGTGTCGCATTTGAACGGAGGGTGGTTTTGGGGTCTGGGGGTCGTGATCGGTGAAAATATGCCAAACTTTTCCGGAAGTGCTTTCCTCCGGCCCGCTGCAATAGGTAGCTTTTTACTTTTTGTAATGAAAGCTACCTAAAATTAGTGCTGCATGTTAATAGTATTAAATGTTTTTCCGATAAGTATTTATTTAGGAAAAACAGTATGTTATTGTGACCTCAGAAAGCAAGAATAATTGCATTAAACAATAAGTGGTCAATGGATTGTATTTGACATGTTATACGGAGTGAAAACTAAAGCCCAGATGCACTCAAAAAACGCTTGAATGGATAGAACTAGAATTGTAGAATAAGTGTCTACCTACAGTAAAACAACTACACTCTTTCATATGAGAATGGGTTCAGGGCTTCTAGTGGCGAAATTTGAAAGTTATAGACCCTATCCCGAAAACCATGAGTGATAGCAAAAAATATCAATTACAAAAATGTAAATTACCGTCAATTTAATATATAAATGATATCTTGCATGTAAAAATAACTTTATTAGTATCCCTGAAATGTAAGTTTTCGATATCCAATCATCGGCGGAAACACGCCATTATTTGTTGATTGTATTTTCTCTGCGTTCAATATGTCGAGCAATAATTTCCGGTCTCTTTCTCTATTCTAAATTGAATGTATCATCGTACTGAATTAGCTGTTGCTAATATTTGAGTTAAATCTTTTTTATACCATAAAAACATTTATATCGAACGCCAAGAAAACACCACTGATTAGAAACAAGTACATCCAACTACCGTAAAGAAACTTTCTCAAGTCCATACTTAAATTCTCTGAATGACATATTTCCCACAAGGTTGCTGTTGTCAAAACCCTCGAGATCAACCCTTGAGCTCTAAGGTATTGCAGTGATGAAAACCTTTAACAATGAGAAAAAGAGGATCTTTCCTCTTCACTTTCAACGTGAAGCTACTAAGGGCTTCGTATCCATGCCATACTATAAGAACATTTCAGGAAAGGTATCACAGTTACTCAGAACTTTAAAATCAATCATGCCTTTATTACCCAAAGGGCTCACGAGGTTTTCTGTATGACTTAAACATCAATACCCCATCTCGCAATCGAAAGGCATTGCTTACTGCATACCCTGCAAAACAGTGAGAATCAAATTTTATTGGTGAAACTGGTCACACCTTTGAAATTAGGCTGAAGGAACACAATGATGCATTCAAGACTGGAAATTTAAATTCCAAAATAGTTGCCCACGCACTGGATACAGACCACATACTGGATTTTACGAACTCTTCCATAATCAAACTGAATTGCAAATTTACGTAAACCGCATTTTTCTTGAGGTATGGTACACGAGATTAGTTTGGTCACTCTTAAATGAAGCAAGTCATGTTCTTTCAGAAAACACGGTTTTTGCTTTGACTGTAACTTCGATTTTAATTGTTTTGACATGGTTTCTTCTGTAAGTTGTTTTTAATCTTTCATGACTTCAAAGATTTTTTTTTGAACTGATAAGGAAACTAATGTTTTTCCGAAATGTCTACATGCGTTTTAGTGTTTTTAATGTGATTTTATTTACGCGCCCTACAATCGTGAAAATGTAGGGCGCGTTATTTGATTACTTGTTTATATTCGATGATTTGTTCTGCATTTTTCATCGACGACTCAGAAAATGAGTTGAAACATATAAATATCGATTTTTAATTTACTTTTAATGTGTTTTTATAACGTCTTTTAAGCAAATAAATATTTTAATATTGTGATACGTTTTATTTATTTATTGTTGGACGAAATACCTAATTTTTACACAAGAAATTCTATACAGCTACTTGATTTAGTAACAATAGTAGTAGTACATAGCAGATTGGCCAGCTTGTCCCGGAAGTTCCGAAAGAAGAGTGTTTATCTTAGATGATCACGAAATGTCTGTCACTAAATAAAGTAATAATTGTTATTTGGAAGTGCTAGCATGAATTTGACATTTCTGGTATGTATTCGGGATTTCTAAATTAAAAGGAGGCCAAGTGTCAACCTCCACGTATCGGGATAATCTGTTGGTTAGTACTGTAGAAAGCGAACGGTATTAATACAACAACTGCACATTACCAGAACTATACACGAAAAAGCATAAATTTATACTATCGGGAGCAGAGATAATAAAGTGGTACTATTGGTCTTTTAAAGTTAAAACTTTTTAAGCGGCGAAAACAGCGAATTTACCTAGCGGCATTTGTGTTGATGTGGTTAAAAATTATCAGTTGGATTTTCCCTAACTCTTTTTAACCCTTAAATGCCTGATTTTTCAAAAATCATTTTAATACTGTTCTTCGGCTTTCATTTTTTAAATAAATAATGGGAAAAATACTTAAAAAATCATATTTTGTTTTAAGTATGGTTTACGGCTAAAAAACAGTTTGTTACTAATCGGCAATACTGGTCTTTAATTGAAAAAATAATTTTCCTCCTTAAAATTCTTTATATTAAACACACAAGAATTTTAGGAACTATGATAAGAAATAAATTTTACTTGCTCACTGCAGAACAAAATAGAGTATTTCGCAAGCTTCCAAACAAAACAAAAAGAACATGTAACAACAATTGAAAAAATAAATATATCTTTACGAACTAAAATAACTTCTTAAAACACCATCAAAACCTTAAGAAGTTATTTTAGTTCGTGTTAATTCACACCAGTTTCAACTTATGTTCTTTAAATCTATCTTTATTCTTAAACAGCACAAGTGTTGCCATCTACATGTTGAAAATTGATTTAATAATATTTTCAGAATGTATTTTATTGGCAACATTAGACATTATAGCTTCAAAATTATTCTAATAGTATTTTTGAAGCCTAAATTGTGGTGTTGCCGAAAAGCAACACCCGGTATTTAAGGTTTAAAAGAAGAGAACCTTCCGAGCTACCAAATTTATAGCTTTTTTAAAAGATAAAAAGTCCTTCCGGCCAGTGCCGGGAGGAAGAGGTAGCTTTCATATTCCTTATTTTTAAAAAGCAAGCTTATATTATTCAAACACACGAAGCTCAATTTAGTGGAAACCGATTATAGGAGATTCAATCCTAATCTTTATCAATATTAAATCATTATGAATGAGAATTTGCGAAATTAGTCAGCTTTATCCAAGCTGCTTTTATTTAAAGTAACTTATATTTGGTTGCCAAATTTGGCGATATCTTGAAGTTCCTGCCATTTTAAGACAACATGGTGGATGAGGCTAACGAGTGAACTTGGTCGAGATCTTAGTAATTCCTGTGCACGTGCTCACTCACATCGGAATCGGTTGATATATACAAGTTCTCTCGCAGGCAAAAAATCAGATTTTTCAAAATGTCACCCACATTAGAAATTCAAACTGCTATAACTGAGCTATTTTCTAAGATAAAGACAAAACAAAAAAATGCTCCAGAATCCTTATATCATGGTCAAATACTTAAGAAAGAAACCTTTTTCTATTTCTAATTCTTTTGCACCTTACTTTAAATATAATTTTTTATTTAATTTAATGGCCTCCAGTTTGAACCATTTTGAAGCTGGCCAGCGAACTTGGTCGAGACATTACGATATACTATACATATGCCTTCTTACATCGAAATAGGTTAATGAATACGCTTGTTATCACGTGACAAATATCAGATCGTTTCAAAATGTCAGCCATGCTAGAAATTCAAAGTGCTATAATTCAACCATTTTTTAAGATATATACGAAACAAAAACTGCTCCGGAATCTTTGTATCAAGGTCAAACACATAAAAAAAAAATCTTTTTCATTTTTCAATTTTTTGATAACTCATTTTAAATTTAAAATTTAATTTTTTTAAAAAATGGCAGCCCTTTTGAAACAAGATGGCGAATGAAGCTGACCAACGAACTCGGTCGAGACATTGGTATGTGCCATGTACACACCAAGTTACGTCCAAATCGGTTCATAAATACGCCTGTTATCGCGTGACAAAAATCAGGTTGTTTCAAAATGTCAGCCACAATAGAAATTCAAAATGCTATAACTCAGCCATTTTTTTTATATATAGAAGAAACAAAAACTGTTCCGGAATTTTTGTATTAAGGTCAAACACATACAAAAAAATCTTTTTCATTTTCCATTTTTTTTGGTACCTCATTTTAAATTTTAAATTAAAAAAAAATTTAAATGGTCGCCATTTTGAAACAAGAAAGCGGATGAAGCTGGCGAACGAACTCGGTCGAGAAATTGGTACGTATTATGTATACACCAAGGTACATCCAAATCGGTTCATAAATACGCCTGTTATCGCGTGACAAAAATCAGGTCGTTTCAAAATGTCAGCCCCGCTAGAAATTCAAAGTGCTATAAATCATCCATTTTTTAAGATATAGACGAAACAAAAACTGCTCCAGAATCTTTGTATCAACATCAAACACATATAAAAAAAATATTTTTCAATTTTCAATTTTTTGGTACCACATTTCAAATTTAAAATTAAAAAAAAAATTTAAATGGCCGCCATTTTGAAACAAGATGGCGGATGAAGCTGGCAAACGAACTCGGTCGAGACATTGGTACGTATTACGTATACACCAAGGTACATCCAAATCGATTCATAAATACTCCTGTTATCGTGTGACAAAAATCAGGTCGTTTCAAGATATCAGTCAAGCTGGAAATTCAAAGTGCTATAACTCAGCCATTTTTTAAGATATAGACAAAACAAAAAATGTTCCGGAATCTTTGTATCAAGGTCAAACACATAAGAAAAAAATATTGTTCAATTTTAAATTTTTTGGTACCACATTTCAAATTTCAAATTTTTAAATTTTTTTTAAATGGCCGCCATTTTGAAACAAGATGGCGGATGAAGCTGGCCAACGAACTCGGTCGAGATATTTGTATGTACTATGTACACACCGAGTTTCATCCAAATCGGTTCATAAATACGAGAGTTACAGTATGACAAATATCAGATATATATATATATATATGGATATATATATATATATATATATATGGATATATATATATATATATATATATATATATATCAACTTTTGAACGGAGGGTGGTTTCGGGGTCTGGGGGTCATGATCGATGAAAGTATACCAAAATTTTTTGAAATCGCTTTCCTCCGAACGGCTGCAATAGGTAGCTTTTTGTAATGAAAGCTACCTAAAAGACATTTGGAAGCAGAAATATTAATAGAGGAAATCAAATATTTATCACATAGAAAAAATAAACATTTTACAAGGCGCTTCGAAATTTTTAGATATTGTTTAAAGCATTTCACTCTTAGCAATAACTCGAAACAACTCGTTCCGCCATGCATTATAATAGTATGTCGGTCCGCAATACACATGTGTAATATACGTTTTCACTATCTCTTAGAGTTTTTTAAATAGGGTCACTCACTTCTAAATTTCGCTACTAGCCGCACTGCCGCCAATTTCATATGATAGCGCATTCTCAGTTTATTACAGGTAGATACTTGTCCTATAACTCTAGCTTTAGTTATTGGAATATTTGAGTGTATCCGAACTTTATATCATGTATGAAAAAAAGTTTTCTTTTAAATTTTTTTCTTTTGAAATGTTAATCAACTTTGAATTGTATGCATATTCCTAAACATATATTTTAGCTTCAAAACTTTTCACAGATAACAAGTAATTCTGAATTATTTCGGTACTAATTCGTGTTTTGCTTGCAAAATTCAACATTATGCAATATGATACAGATAAATAAACTTCCCATAAATTTCGAGAGGAACGGTTTTCGAGATGAACTGGGAATTCTATTGTAATAATTGAGGCCCCATTTTCCTATTCTGAATTTACGTTTGAAATATGTCTATCAATCCCATTACTATGCGCATAATCACATCGTAGTATCTTTATATGATATCGTTTATATCTTTACTTTACTAATACATTTGTATGCTCATTTCATATCCTTTTAGCAAATAATGCATGCTCTTGCTCGAGTATTTCTCTACAAATACTTTAGACTGTGAATAATTTTCAAACTAACAAATAATTCAGAATCATTTCAGTATTAAATCATGTTTCGTTGGATTTTTGAATGAATTGAGAAAATCATGATATAATGCAATATAATACATAGAAGTAATATTCTCGAAAATCCGAGCTAATCAGTTTTAGGATGATTTAAGAATTCTGATAAGGGAACCTCGATTTGCTGCTCATAAATTTATTCTTGAAGTAAATCTGAACACCTTATTAGTATGCGAAATTTCATATTGTAATATCCCTAAAGTTTAACCTTAACGTTCGTATCATAATCTTACTTTACTAACTCGTGTTTATTTCACATTTTATACACCTTTTGCATATCACACATCTATGTGCATTTATATATATATATATATTTTCCCCCATTAACATTTTCCATGCTAGCACACAATTTAGAATTAATTCGCTACTCATTCTTGTTTCATTAGATATTTCAAGTTATTAAGAAAATCTCGATATAATGCGATAGAAACAATGGAAATAATCCTAGTAAACGCTAAGATAAACTCATCATTAAATTGGAAATTCTATTGTAATAATAGAGCTACGATTTTCTCATTCGGAAATTACGTCTTAAGGAAATCCAACTATCTTAGTAAAATACGTCATAATCATATGGTAGAATCTTTAAAGGATAAAGTTTATAACTCTATCAATCTAAAGCTTTGGAAGATTTATGAATCATGCATATGAATGGAGTTATTCTGAACGTAATTGATATAAAATAAGTAATAGATCATGTATATTGTATACTTTCAAAATAATATAATAATTAATGTATAATAATTAAAAATGTTAAAATATCGTTACACTAATGCAGAGCTTGCGGACATTCATTTCATGTATGGGATTGCGCAAGAAAATGGACTAGCTGCTCAAAGGAATGAGACTGAATTATTCACGGGTGGTATTCTGCTAAATCCTCGAATATTTGAGCGTCTACATTAGGAGTTGTGCTCGAGTGGATCGTTTTATGCTTCCAGGCGTGATAAGGGAAAAGATATTGCATAATTCCTGCAGTGGAAGAAGCAGTATTACACACAGTAGAGGACAGTGCTTAGACAAGCTCCTAAGCTGTTGAACTTGCGCTGGGTGTGAACCATTTCCTTGCTTAGCCCCACGAAAGAAATGCATGTAGGCAAGTGTAACAATACATGTTGCTCGAACTCCGTGAGGGGATGACGATTCAAGCCAGTGAAGCGCTTTCATCCACCGAACGTAACAGTGCTTTCTACTGCCTCAGCGCTGCATTTCGCACCCACATTCATATACGGAATCTGCTTATTTAGGTCCTCTCTACCTGCCTTTATATTTTTGGCATATAGTTCTGAATAACCTTGTATAGTAGTGGCCAAAATTGTGAAATGCTTTTTGAAAAAGTGAATTTTTGAAGCTTTGTGGTTCACAACATCTCTTTCTGTCTAAGCAGTATAGTAAAATGATATATCAGTAGAAATATAATTTTATCTAGAATGTAATGAAATAACTTTTGTTCAATTATTAGTATTTAATCAAAAGTTATAGACAAAAAAGTTATAGACAAATAAACAAAAAACAAAACAAAACAAAAAACAAAACAAAAAAAACAACAACAACCAAAAAAAACGCAGCTTATTCAGATTAACATGTAACAAAGATTGAAAAGATTAAACTTGGCTAAAACTCATGTTAACTGGGCAGCTGATCAATGGGATATTGTTATTTGATCGACTTGACGAAATCTCTTTGTTTGGTAGTGACTGCATAAAATACGTACAAAGAAGAATCGGTGTAGATTTTCATCCTAATTGCATTACGCACACTGTAAGCCTCCTGTCAGTGTTATGATATGGAATTGTAGGACACCAAAGGTGGAGGCAGAATTTGTGTGATTAATGGGGATATGAATGCAAATACATAATACAAAAGAAACATCCCTAAAAGACTTCAAACCCAACTGAACTTTTTCCCACGTGATATTTTCCAAGATAATGAAGTCTTTATATTTCAACAGGATTCAACTCTATGTCATGTTTAAAAATTTATAGAGCCGACAAAAGAAATTTGTTACACAGAAGCAACTTAGCAATAAAATCCAATTAATAGAAGCAATGATTCAATCTTGGTATCACATTAAAACAGCTTCAGAATTAATGGATTTCATTCACTCGATGAGAAGGCATTGTAAGGCCATAATTAACACATTGCAGACGGGCAATTTTTATCAAATCTCAATTTTAAAACAGTAAAAGCTCCTCCCTGTTCTGAAAGACTTTTATAAATTGGTGTTTTAGATATGTTTCTCAAGTTTATGCATCGTGAAATCTCTCTTAATGTACAAATTTAAAATAAAATGTCTTGCAATTAAAAAAAAAATATGGACAATATTATGTAAAAGAATTTTTTCTGAGATAGAAGCCACGCCCTTAGTCAATGATTTTCTTTGAATGAAAAGGAGAATTATTGTTTCCCGTCGTGAATGTGTTAATAGTAAAGGTTACCAAACTAAGTGTGAACTGATTTTGTGATAATTTTTACAATTCGGATTTTTACAATAGGGTAAAGTGTCCACATTTGTCCCCCTTCCTAATTTCGTCCCCCTAAATTTCTCCGCTTCTGCGAAAGTGGCGCAACTTATGACGCAAGGCACAGGGGACGGAAGGTAAAAGGGGTCAGTATTGAAAGTTTCGTTCGCCAATAAATAAAAGACCCCGAATTATTCATTTTCAGAAGACCTGAGTTCTTATTACGTCATATGGAGAACGTTATTTACTGTACTGTAAGTATTTATTTTTTATTCATTGGGTGTATTTACGTAGTTAAGATGCTGATAGTAACATACAGTAAGTTTTAGGACGCTCATTTCATCTTACGGGAACTGAAGTTCCGCCCTATTGGGAAGTAGCGTGGTCGTGATTTCGTCCCCCTACAGTTCTTATTTTCGTCCCGGGGACGAAATTAGGAATGCTTTTTCATGACAATTATTTTAATTTTTTCCCCATGTTTGATGGCTAATGTTTCATTAAATTATTCTTCCACTACATTTCTTTGCGCCTTACTTTATGTCTTACTCATTTAGAAATAAATTTTGATTTAATTATAAGTTAAGTCTTGGCGTGCTGGATTTTTTGGGGGGACGAAATTGGGACCATTGTTTTCTTTTGCATATTTTAGATACTTTTGAAAAAACAATTTTTCGCATTGTTAAAACTTTTTGTACGATATTTGCCTATGTCTATATGTGCATGGTTAGTTAGTCTATGCAAAATCCAAATTTGGTAGGTTTTCATTGAAAATTACAACATTTAGGACCTAAAAGTGATTGGGGGACGAAATATGGGCACCTTATCCTACGTTTCATTTTTCTTCTTTATAACTGATGTTCTAATAAGCATTTCTTCATGAAATTTTTTACGTTACATTATTGATTAAATTATGTTTAAATTGGTATATGATTTTATGGTATTAATTTAAAGAGAAAGCGGTTTTATGAACCACTAAGCTTTTAAAATACAATTTTTCAGAAAATTTTTAAACAATTTTGGCCACTACTGTATATCCTGTAGCAATTGGATCAAAATTGAAAGAGGTCAAGGAAGAACCATATTCAAATTTACGTCACTTGACAAGGAAGGATCCTAAAGATTAACCCGTTTTCACTTAATACAATAATAAAAAGTTCAGTATTTGTTTCCGGCGAATATTCTAAAATATTAATAAAACTTCATGAATGAATAAATAAATAAAATAATAGAATAATAAAAATGAAACACAAACTTTACAAAGATGTAATCAAATTACGCATTGAAATTATCAGAATCTAAACAGCTGCTGATGTACCTAGTGAAATCTTAGGTTATTTCACCAGCTAATTAACATCTGTCATGCAGCTAATGAGAATGTTTGGCTTTAATGACTTTCAAAATCCTCTTCGAATGTATAATTGATATTTTTCATATAAAAAATGCTTTTAGGGGTCTTTAATGGGATACACACACATAAAAAATTATTAAATATAAAGTATTGGAATTTTCAATTATATCTTTTTCCTTTTACGCTTCCGTACTTAAAAAGTAAAAACGGAATCATTACAAGATCACTCCCGTGTCTGTCTGTCCATCTGTAGCAGCCATTTTACTCGTAAACTATGGATCGTGAAAAGTTCAAATTGGCTGAAATAATAATGGTTATTGACTCATATATTTATAGATTATTAACCATCCGCAGCTACATTTAGGGAAAATGTAGAGGGGCTAATTAAGCTACTTGAAAAGAAAAATGTTTTTTAATTTATATTATTTAAAAAGAATTTAAAAAGAAAAAAAGGAACCATTATAAGATCACTCCCGTGTCTGTCTGTATCATGTGAAAGCTTTCGTAACGCCGAACGCAATTTTTTTTTTTTTTTAATTTTGATATTATATTTTCAGAGATATCGCCCAAAATGTAATGCAAAAATATGTTCCACGACCCTCTCTTTACGAATCTAATGAAACTAAATTTGTCAAAAATATTAGGGCTAGTAGAAATTCATTTAAACCTTTCAGAAAAACACATTGCTTTTAAGAAAATCTCATTTTTCTGCTGCACATAAATTTCGATTTGCAGGCATTCAGCAAAGGAATTGAGGAGCGCTGAAGGTACAGTTGTGGAAAAAAAAGTAAACACTCCCTACTAACTTCTCAACAAATTATCATAGACGAAAGTTACTGGTACCGAACGATTGGAAATAAAGTCTACTTTTAAATGACGAATATAAAATTTGCTTAGGGGTGTATCTACATATTAAAACGAATCCAAACTTCATTTTTTTCAATGGCAATTCCCAATTTTAACAAGATACTTCAAATCTTTGGTTCAAACTATGACACCAAATTTCAAGTTATTTGAATGATAAGTTTTTGAATTATAAACATTCAAAATTTAGTGCTTCTAATGTTAAATTACATTATCATATTTTTATTTATAACTTCTGAAATTATGATCCTAATGTTTTAATTTTTTGTGTAGCAATAATGCTAATATACCCAAACATAAATGCGTTGAAATTTCAATTTTTATAATTTCTGATATGAATTACGAATTATGAAATTAATATTAAAAAAAAGTATGAATTGCAACCTACAGTTTTTTATGGATTCAGATTTATTGAGTCCTGCTTTATGGAAATCCAAAATTTCACATTTTTCTTGCAAATAGTTTTCAAATTATGCTTAAAAAACGGCAAAATGATGGTTTAAGGGGCCGTCTATGATGGAAGTGACTAAATATTTTGAAATTTCTTATGCTATCCTGTAATCTAACAGGCTTAATTGACTGCTTAAAGTGCCTTGATCAAGAAGAGACCTCTCTCGGTTAACAATCTAGTACCGAACTTCAATTTGGATACAGCCCTTAAAATACGCTCGTTTTAAAATAATTAATTTCTCGGAAACTTATGGTAAGAATTGGATAAAAATTTGTTTTTAGACTAATTGAAGGGTGTAGAGTTCATTTATGCTGTCAGAATTGTGTACTGCTATTGAAAAACAAAAACAAAGTAATGCTTCGTTTTAATATGTAGACAGCCCCCTAAGCAAATTTTATATACATCATTTAAAAGTAACTTTATTTCTATTCGTTCGGTAGCAGTAACTTTCTTCTACGATTATTTGTTGAGGAGTTAGTATGGGTGTTTACTTTTTTTCCCACGACTGTACCTATCGTCACAGAAGTGTAAAAGGATTGTTGAAAATGATTTTCGAAAAAAAATTGACGATATTTAGCCGATATATTAATCCTTAAAGACACGGACGGTTTGGACATACATAAAGACACAGGCGGCGTACTTTATGTGCCATCGGCTTTTAAAGTCTTTTAATGATATATTTGTGTGATGTAATGCCCAGTTACTGACTCATATATTTATTGTATGGAACCTTCTATATGCGAGTGATGCTCATATTTGACCTGTTATTTTTAGGGTTTCGTTCATCTGACGAAACCCTATTCATCTCGCTCCTCTGTCTGTCTGCCTGTCCGTCACAGAGCCCGTTCTCAGAAACTATACATGTTGGAGACTTGAAATTTTGCATACTTATAGCTGAACATCACACATCATACGATAAATCGTAAAATTTTGAAAAAGTCGTACATTTAATCCTTTGGGCTCCAACATGTGTATTTTAAGCAATTCTTTCTACGTGATCCTCTAATTAGGTTGGAGGCGTGAAATTTTGCATACTTATAGCTGAACACCTCACATCAAACGACAAATCATAAAATTTTGAAAAGTTGTAAATTTAACCCTTTGGGGTCTCACATGTGTATTTTAAACAACTAGGGGGCTCGGCCCCCTACGAGCTACGCTCGCCAACCCCTGTCCAAACACCGCAGACTCTAAATGCATGCTAATTTGATCGGCTTTAAAAAGATTTCGAAAGATTGAATTATAATTTAAACAAGTAATATAAAAATTTTGTTTTTAAAGTCAATTCCTACTTAGGCCATCAAAGAAAAATTTAATATAATCAAGCTAATATGAGTTTTTGTTGCATTAAAATATCTCAATTTGTTGATTTTCTATAAGCAAGTAGGTTTACAATGGAACTCTATGGGAATTTGGCGAAATATTACAGATATCGCCAAGTTGGCGTCACTTTTGGCGACTCATTTTGGCCGCCAAATTTGGCGATATATCGCCAAGTTGGCGACAAACTTGGCGGTATTTGGCGACAGAACAGGTCCCCCCCTAATGTAACCCTTATTGAAAATACTTTCATTGAAATTCAATAACCAATGGCGGCCATTTTGTTTCCCATGCAAAACTAAAATTAATTAATTAAAATTTAATTAATTAATTAATATTTGAAAAAACTTTATTAACATCAATTGTCATCCAGTACAAGTTTAAAAAAATTTATTTCAACCTGATAGGATGAATAATGAGTATTTTATTAACGATTGAAAATTTGTACAAGATAAATATATAAATATATAAATAAATATAGGGAGAGTGAGAGCTAATAGTAGGAATTGAAAAACAGTGGCGATCTCCCTATAAACGAATTTCTTTTCATTTCTCTTTGATTGGGGAATTTTAACGCCAAATCCGTTGCGGTACTATTTGATTATCCTGTCGACCAATTTCGCCAAATTATATAAATCGCCAAACCACTCGTCAAATTATACAAATTGATATAATTTTTATTTTAAATAACGAAAGAACAAATAAATTCGTACAACATTAATAAAAACACAAATAAAACGTCGAAATAAAAATAACTTGATGACGTATACACGTGTAACAACATTTCAAAATAAGCTAATATAAAAGGATTTAAGTAAAGAGAGTCTTTGTCTCCTGGTATTTTTTAATAAAGCGAAAAGAAAGTTCTTTTAAATGAGACATTTTAAATTAATTCTCAAAATATCAAATAAATGTCTAACGCAATTTCTAAATTTAAACTTTTTTGCAATATTATTTTGTGTTCATTTTATGTAATAACTATAATGTGACGTAAATATGGCGTAATTTCTCCTAAGACTTCTAACGCATGTTAATGAATTTATTATTTTACAATACCCTTTCTCTTTTAAAATTCACGTGTATACTTTTTATGGCGTAATTTTTAATAAGTTCCTGCTTTTTATACGTAATTATTTAATTCTAATTTGAAAGTTTTTTTCCTGTTTATAATAGTCACGTGTAAATAAATTTTTAATTTGAAGCAAACATTATTGCTTGCGCTTTTTATACAGTTGGCAACAGTTTAAATTAGTACAATTTTCTGAAATCTGTAAAAAATATCTCTAGAAATGATGAAAATTTGAATTTAAAATAGAAATAAAACCTGAAAAAATGAGTCAAAATAAAACAAGTTGGAAATTGCTCGTCAAACGTGGCAAATGAGGTGCGTTCGTACTATAACTAGTTTTATAATGATTTTTTGCACCCCATATTGTACTGAATGTATAATTTTTTGCACTTCATAAAGCGCATAGTCTGATACATCATTAAAATGCACTTCCAATAATTTTTTCCCATTCCCCGTAATGTAACGGAACACTTTTGACTGTCCCTGTAATTAAACTATACATCCGATTTTCCTAAAATTTGAAATAGCTCAACAAAATTTTGCAGCAATTATATCTTTAAAATTTCAGACCATTCGGAAGGCTGTAATATCATTAAAATGCACTTGCAATAATTTTTCCCATTGGCCGTAATGTAAAGAAAAACTTTTGACTGTCCCTGTAATTAAACTATACATCCGATTTTCCTAAAATTTGAAAGGGCTCGACAAAATGTTGCAACAGTTATATCTTTAAAATTTCAGATCATTCGGAAGGCTCTAATATCATTAAAATCCACTTGCAATAATTTTTCCCATTTGCCGTAATGTAAAGAAAAACTTTTGACTGTCCCTGTAATTAAACTATACATCCGATTTTCATAAAATTTGAAATGGCTCGACAAAATTTTGCAACAATCATATATTTGAAATTTCAGACCATTCGGTTGGGTAGTTTTTGCTCTGTTACATGCGGACAGATAGACGGACGGACAGACGGACGGACTGAACGACGACTATAGGTGCTACGTATTTATATAATTACGAACGCACCTAAAAAAAATTAATGCAATCTGCACTCCGGCAAATTCTAACGCATAAAAGGATCTAAAAATGATTACACTGCCATGTATAGTTTTTGCTGCTATAAAACTTTTTTAGTGGAACGATTTTGTCCAACTTTAGCATTAAATAACTCTTAAAATAATTCTTCGATTTGAAAACTGTCTGCATCAGCGTGTTTATCAAACATTTCTGTATAAAACCACCGATTTTCATATTTTTGTATGCATTATTTTTGTTAATATTAACGAAGAAAGGCCTCCGGTCACAAAAAAATCAAAAACCGGCGGCGGCGGTGACAGCGGTAGTTACTTTTTTTTAGAATAGAGAGATTGTTTCTAAGTGAGCCCCTATTTAGGTTGGAGGCGTGAAATTTTGCATGCTTTTAGCTGAATACCTGACATCAAATGACAAACCATAAAATTTTGAAAAAGTCGTACATTTAACTCTTTAGGCTCTCACATGTGTATTTTAAACAATTCTTTATAAGTGAGCCCCTAATTAGGTTGGAGGCGTGAAATTGTGCATACTTATAGCTGAACACATCACATCAAACGACAAATCGTAAAATTTTGAAAAAGTCGTACGTTTAACCTTTTGGGCTCCCACATGTGTATTTTAAACAATTCCTTCTAAATGAGAACATATTTAGGTTGGAAGCGTGAAATTTTGCATACTTATAGCTGAACACCATCATGCGACAAATCATAAAATTTTGAAAAAGTCGTGCATTTTACCCTTTGGGCTCCCACATGCATATTTTAAGCAATTCTTTCTAACTGAGCCCCTTATTAAATTGGAGATTTGAAATTTTGCATACGTATAGCATAACACCTGAGGCCAGGCGATAAATCATAAAATCTTGAAAAAGTCTTATGTTTAACCCTTTGAGCTACCACATATGTATTTTAAGCAATTCTTTCTAAGAGAGCCCCTAATTAAGTTGGAGACATGAATTTTTGCATACGTATAGCTGAATACCTCTGACCACACGACAAATCATAAAATTTTCAAAAAGTCTTATATTATTTACTCCTCCGGGCTCTAACATGTGTATTTTAAGCAATTTTTCTGACCTCCGCCCTTTTAACCCGAGGAGCACTTTTCCAACTTTTGCCGGCACCCCTTTGACCATTCTTTCATATCATGCACCATAACCCTACATATTTTAGAGTGATTTTTTACCGCCAGGGCGCCTACTTATCTCGGTGCTATGGGCCCAATCCCCTCAACTAATTTATCTACGGATAGTATGTAAAACGGAGTTTCGTTCGGATAGAGGTTTGTTTAGAATAGGGTGCGCCCCTAGTTGCGAAATGTGGAACTAACAGGTTTTTCAAAAGGATAAAGTGTCTTGAAAGGAATATTAAACGAAACCATCTGTTCGATCTGTGATCACACTTACCCATTTGTTACCTACATTCTGTGACCCAGGAAACCAGAGTTCTAACTGCTAGCGACTGTAAAGCTCAAATTCTGTACGATAATTTAATCCCATGTTAAATTGAGTGAAAATTCTAATAGTGTAAATAAAGCTAAAAAATGGTTAGTAAGAGAAAATATTGGTATTAAAAAAATCATCTATATTTTAGAGTTCCTGAAAATGTACATTTTGTTCGATTATTAGATCTGCCACATAACTTAAGAAAATTTACTTTTCTGCATGATCTAACATAAATTGCTGGGCGGTACAGAATTCAAACTTTACAGATGGTGAATGGCTTCAGATAAACGATATTACAAATGAGAACGGGAGTTTCAAAACTTGCCTTATCAAAAAAAAAAAAAAAAAAAAAAAAAAAGTGTTTACTTTATCAATCTATTTTACTGGTAAGCCTGCACTGAAAAAACACTACAATCTGAAAAAAAACTAGTCTATCGAGTATTTCTGGCATTATAAAAGGTTGGTTTAGAATGACAACCAATAGACGCAACTAGAGGTTTTTCGCGATCTCTCAAATCATGCATGCAAAAAATGTATTTATCACACATTTCCGCATAAAGTTACAAGTTTTCATGTTTTTATATGCAATAAATTTTTTTCAAGGATACGCTGAGAATATTGAAAGGGTATAATACAGTCAATTACGTCAGTAGCAGCATTAGTTACTTTTTTTTCAGAATAGATTTAAATTTTAATGATACATATGGTTCATCATCTAAAATTTATGATAACCCACTTAAAACATTTTTTTTTAATTTTACATAATTAAAAATACACATTGGTCCAATATAAATGTAATTTCTGTGAACTAATTTATTGTAAATGTGTTTATTTGAAAAGAAAAGAGTGTTAGAGAGAAACAATTAAATGAAGACATAATATCTAAACACATATTTTCAAAAAAAAAAAATTATCTAGCTTGAAAGATATATCAACTAAACGGTTTACGTAAATTCTGAAAGAAAAACTAAAATTTGAGTTTATTTTTTGCACCTGGAGATATTTTTGAACAATTTATAGGTTTCCAGCTTCAGCTTCTTATCTAAAAAGTATTTCATTTTGGAAGAAAAATTTACTAAAGGGCTGGCAGATGCACAGAACATTAATAAAGTTTTACTTTTTTATGCACTAGGAGATATTTTGTGTGGAATTTACAGATTTCTAGTTTTTATCTGCAATGTGCAACCGACACTTGAATATAGGTTGAAAAATTTAGGTTGCTTTTGTTAATGTCATTATTAAGTGTAGAATACATGCATTCTTTTCATCCAAAATTCTTTTCATCCCAAAATAAAATAAATTTTTAGAACTAAATTTCATTGAAATTCTTGAAAAGTATTTGAATAACAAAATGCTTAGATGTATCTAGATAACATGTTACAGAAACAGCTGGTACAAAAAAATAACTATAAGAGTAAATATTAAGAGTAGAAGGTTAAAGTATGTTATATGATGAAATATATTTTAAATATTTTATGTAGAACTTATTTTTTTTAAACTGTATTTTGAAATATTTAAGATTCATAAATTAAAATGTTTTAAGATTTTGATTAAAAACTGAAATAAAACCTCTCAAAAAATTGAATTACAAGAGAGTTTATTTGCGGTTTTTAACAGAACTGAGATGCAATTTTATATTTTAGAATGGGATTTTATTACACATGAGGATCTAAGTATTCCCACTTCCTCTTCAGTTTTGCTGGGAAACAGTACAGCCTAGATTTACAACTGCTTTTGGTTCATGAGCAACACCCTTTTCCCCGTCTCTTGATCAGCCCTAAAAATTTATATTATGAGTATGGAATCACACTGCATGCTGTTCCAAATATATTTTTAAAAAGGTCAGTTAAACTCAGACTTAAAAACAATTTTGTCTTTACCAGACTGAAATAAAATACGTTATCTAATGAAAATTTCTTTTGTCCGCAATGATATTTTGAGCGATTGTTTTAATGATAAAACTTTGCCATTAACTCTCCATATCTAATATATAAAAATGAAAATTTGTCTGTCTGTCTGTAATTCTGTGCAAATCCACAGTTTGGAAGTCAGAATTGTGAAATGTTAGGTACATGTGTATTAAAACACGGCCGAGGCAACTAAAGTAATCCGGAACCAAAATAATTTTTAGTTAATATTTAATAGATAAAAAAACCACCCATTTAACATCAATTTTCAATCAAATTGAAACATTTTCTCTTATAGTAGTTGACAAGAATTAAAAATTCACAATAAAATTCTTACCACAAGAAATACTTTTCTATTGCAAGATTTTCACGTGAAAAATGAAAATGAAATAAATAGTTTGAAGAATTTAAATAAAAGTGAATATTACGCCATGTTTGAAATATAATGGACATCAGCAGGTAAATATATAACGTCATATAAGTTTGAAAAAAAAAGTATTGAAAAATGATAAAAACCCAATTATGGAAATAGTGGCATATTTTAAAATTTTGATGTTCTCTGAATTTCCTTTCGCCATTTTTAAATACATTCCATATATATACGTGTGTGTATGCATGTATATTAGAATTTACATAAAGTTTTAAATCCCTAGAACTCATTCTTAGTGAAGAACTGAAATACAGACGGCTTTATTGCTTTCTTTTATTGCTTATTTTATACTGAATGTTTAATTTTGAAATTAAGTTTTCAGAACAAACATTCTTAAAATTCCGGGTAACACCGGGTGCTTTAGCTAGTTTTCATAACTTTGTGTGAGCGACAAAAGGTCTTGATAAGTTGTGTCCTCAAAACTGGTCTCACAGAAAGACGTTGTTTGCATTAAATATGAAATTGTAATTTCACATTAAATACATTTCTAAAGGAGAAATTTTATTTGTCTACTAGCTGTACCCGGCCACGCGTTCCTGTGGCTCAGTCTGATTAAATGGAAAAGAAAGAAAAGAGAAAGCACTCGTTTCTAACATGTTTAATTTCACACTGCTTGTGGGTATACAATATTTTTTTGTTGTTACATTGCCTGTGCAGATTTAGATGTTGTCTGGCTTGCCGATTCCAGAACACGAAACATATAACTTTCCGTGTGAGCAGCAATCCTTGTCTAGATCTAAACACAGAATTCTAAAGCTTGACCCAAAGCTCCACGACAGTGTCGACGGACTTGTAAATGGCTGCCTCGCTTTGAATGTTAGACTGAGTAATGTTGTTAAGTTAGTAGACGTATTTGTTCTTGGCCGCAAGAATACCTTGTTCCCCTTGCCAATCGTGATTCTTATAATTAGTTTGAATACTGGGAAATACTTTTTCAACCAGTTCTTCTTTTGATGTAACTAAATTGCAGAAGTTATGAATGCCATGAAGCAATGAAATTCGTTCTGAGGTCAGATCAAGAGCATCCAACGATGTTTTGTGCGCCATTATGCATTCATCTCAAACAATAAGGTTGAATTTCTGTACGATTTATATTTTTCCTATAATTTTGTTGGAGATGAAGGAAAGCAGGCGGTCAATATCAACTTGCTGCATGCGTTATTAATGCATACATCCAAGTATCGGTAGGTATCCAGTAAATTCAGAGCGTGACATGCACTGAGGAAGTGGCATGTGCAACGCCGTTGACAATTCTCAAATGCTGGAAAGATGGTTTACCGGACTATTTACGGCAGCATGCGAAGAAAGAAGCATTAATCTTGATTGGGATGCATGGTTTACAGTCTGCCTATCGTAGTTTTTTTTAATATGGCGGGTTGTGCTCTCCTCGTTTGTGTCGTTCAAATGATTTTTTACCCGCGTTACACGTGTAATACGTAGGCACTTCCGAATACAACACTGTTTTCTCGAATGCATCGTTCTGATATAACGTGAAGAAAGCAGTTAAAGTTGTAGCAGGTGGATTAAAGGCTATTTGTTACACATTTGTAGCTGCGAAATAAACACGTTATCGATTTTCTAGATGTACTGCTATGAACAACAGCTGGATTTCGCTGATGCATGGGAAACGAAATAATTCGCAATACAAGATTCATTGTTGCTAATGTACACTGCTCAAAACAATTAAAGGATATTGCAGTTTTAGGTGGATTTTGTATCTGGTAAACTGTTTAGCTGATTGATACATGGTCGACAGACATAGTAGGTTATATGAGAATAAATTACACATGTTTGGCAGAAAAAATGCATTTTATTGCGCATTTGTGTACTAAAGGAAAAAAACACAATTTGTGCATATGAGAAAAAAAGAATAAGAAAAGGTGTTTTCTTCAAAGAAAATCATTTTCAGTAGGGGGTATGGTTTCCACGGGCGGCCAGCAACGTTGAACACCTTTGAGGCATGGACTCAATGAGGCTATTAATGACGAGTTGGGGTATTCTGCCCCACTCTTCCAGAAGAGCTCTTTCCAGTTCTTGGAGAGTTTGTGGGTGTTGTTGGCGGCCAGAAACTCGTCTTCCTAGAGCATCCCAAACGTGCTCGATTGGATTCATGTCTGGAGAACACGCTGGCCATTCAATTCGAACGATTCCTTCCTCCAAAAAAAAAACCTCCACCAGGTTTGCACGATGTGGCCTGCAGTTATCGTCCATTAAAATGAAGTTATCTCCGATTGCTGCAGCGTAAGGGACTACAATAGGTCTGAGGATCTCATCCCTATATCGGCGACCAGTCAGAGCTCCATCTCGAATGATGTAGAGGTCAGTGCGCCCATCAATGGAGATGCCACCATACACCAACACTCCTCCACCGCCAAATCTGACACTTTCGTGCACGAACGCAGAATTATCCCTACTGCCACGGTCCCTCCAGATGAAAATACGCCTATTATCCGGATGCACAGAAAAACGGGACTCGTCTGAAAACAGAATATTGCTCCATTCATTTCTCCTCCAGTTGACATGCTCGGTTGCCCACTCCCTGCGGTCGCGACGATGCCTTGATGTTAATCTAACACATACCATCGGTCGGCGAGCATACAGACCTACAGCATGCAGCCGGTTTCGGACAGTCTGAGTTGAAATCGTGGTGCCTGTAGCCGAGCGAAGGTGTTGTTGGAGAAGAGTAGCGTTCATGGTTCGGTGTCTCCAAGCTGTTAACGCTAAATACCGATCTTCATTTGCCGTTGTTGCCCGTCTACGACCTTGCCCTGGTTTTCGGCCTGCACATCCACTCTCCAAAAAACGGTTCCAGATCCTGGAAATGACACTTTGTGACACTCCAATGGCTTGCGCTACTTCGGCTTGAGTTTGGCCCTCTTCTAACCTACCAACAATTCTCAAAGCTTCTGTATCTGTCAAATGACTTCGCTGAGACATCGTACTCATCGAAACAAAGCAATTACTGAATGCCGATCATCCTTGTCTTCATTCACTTTTATCCAGTGGAAAGTTAAATTTCATTCGCCGCCGCTGAAGCGACGTTTTTGACGTCGAACTCAAAATTTGCATACTCCACAGTTTGAAAACCAGAAAAATTTGCATTTGTGATTCTCTTCTTCTATTTTCGGCAAAAAAAATTCGTTTATATCTTTATTTTATATAAAACTTCAAATATCCTTTAATTGTTTTGAGCAGTGTATATTCCAGCAAAGTACTGCGCGATTTCATTCATATGTATGACGGCATTATTATCACTTCTTTCTGGTTGCACGCCAAAAACTGCCATGTCGCTACCTTTGTTCACGTTCATACAGATGTACTTAATCGATTTGACGGAGTTACACTATTCCACGTTTATGCATACACAAAAATATCCCTGTAAAACTAAGGGCAGAAACCGGCAGCAGAGATTCCAGTCATACCCCGTAAAAAAAATCCATATTCAATTACCAATCCGTATTTTTGCTAACAGGTGGGCTAGAACTGTAAAAATGTGTGAATTGTACTTAATTTTCTAAGTACCTAAGGGATAAGGCCACTCATTTAATGGATCAGACCATTTTACATGAAAAAAGGCTGTTGCCCGTGAAAATTAAACGGCAAATGCTCATAAATTTACAGTTTTTATCTGAGAGCGTGTGCGCTTTGCATGTTTTTGATAACAAAGGCGAATATGGAACAACCCACCGGTCACCTACTTCAGTGTCATCGTTTCACGTTTGTATGGTTGCTAACTTACCGCCATCTTCTGCTTATCTTCTTCTGTATTACGGATATCCATCGTTTCCAGCGTGCATTCAATTCACCAATACCTTCACAGATGAAATACAAAAGAATTGTAGGAATTTATGATGACTATCTGGAAACGGAAGCAAGGAGACGGCTTTGTGATAAATTTGTTCTTTCACTTTGAAAATTTGGATGATTTGAGCTGTTACGATTTCTGAAATGAACGACATCATTTGGAAGCATGTGTTGTATTTCCTGATGTTCGATTGGAAAGCCTCTGATTCGGTGCTATATCCCGCAAGCAAAGATTTTAATGGCTCTGGCGGTTCTCCAAGTTGGGGCAGTATAATTTTTCCGGCGGCGCAACGCATTCCTATCGTTTCTCCATTAAATTTCAGAGCTTGCAATAAGGACACACTTCAGTCATAGTGCTGAGGAGAACATGCCGGCTGACACTATAATCATTAGCTACGTTGTACCGGAATGCATGGTAATTGTAATTGCGTGACAGCTGAGCACGGAGTCGTGTTTGGTGCTGATCTGCTGTTTCTCGTTCACGTCTTTCAGCCACTCTCAGTCTGTTGCGTTCATTCTACTGGGAACGAAGCAGATATGCAGATGCAGAACGCGCCCGCTGTGCTCGCAACCGTGCATCCTCAAGTCTGGCGGCACGTCGCTCTGATACTTTCTCGTCACATATCTGAGCCATTCTTTGTCGGTTTCGCTCGTTCGCTTTTCCCCCTTCTTCCTCAGTTTTATTTGCAATTACTCGTCACACTGCTTCCACTTCGCGAATACGACGACCTGAGTTTGATCTTCTGCGACTCATTATTTGAATGAACTAAAGCAGATAGATTGCAGTGAAAAAGGAGAAAGAATGTTATAACAAAAGCATATATAATTGCAAAAAATTAAAAAAGGAAAAAACACGAACTGAAAATAAAGAAAAATGAAAAAGATAAAAAATACTAAAAAATATTTCACTAATTTGAAACCCGGGGGGCAAAGTGAGGGGAGGGGGACGGGAGGTGCATAATATGAAAGAGTGATCAAACGGCTTTCTAATGATATATTACATAATGGGTGTCTGAAAAAAGTTAAAAAGTAGCCGCACAACCGGAAGAGTCGAATTGGGGCGGGGGGGGGGGGGGAGGTTCATAATAGTATATAAAAACACGTGCTTATTTGATGCAACGCAAACGGTGAATTTCAAAGCAATTGGTGAAGAACTTTCAGAGATTTAAAATTTTCTACAAACGGACATTTACATTTTTATTTGTATAGAAATGTGCCCTCCCGGGAGCGAAAGTGTGGGGAGGGGGACGGGAGAGGCATAATATGAAACAGTAGTCAAAGGGCTTTCTAATGATACATCACATGATGTGTGTCGGAAAAAAATAAAAAAGCGCCCCCTAATGGTGGAGATGAAATTGGAGGAGGGGGGGGGGGAAACGAGGTTTATAATAGGTATATAAAAACACGCGTATGCAATGCACGCGCATGGAATGCAACGCAATCCATGAATTTCAAAGCAATCGGTGAAGAATTTTCGGAGACTTAATATTTTGTACAAACGAACATTTACAATTTTATTTATATAGAAATGAGCCCCCACGGGGGGAAAGTGTGGCCAGGGGGGTGGGAGGTGCATAATATGAAAAAGTAGTCCAAGGTCTTTGTATTGATATATCACATGATGGGTGTCGGAAAAAATTTAAAAAGCGCCACCCGGTGGTGGGGGGGGGGGTAAATTAGGGGTGGGGGTGAGCGAGGTTCATAATAAGTATATAACAACACTTCAGTATTCGAATGAAACTCAACCCGTGAATTTCAAAGCAATCGGTGAAGAACTTTCCGACATTAGCGATTTTGAACAAACGAACATTTACATTTTTATTTATATAGATTAACTATATATACTATATTATATAGATATAACTATAATAAATTTATTTAATACTTATTTAAAGAAATTGTAATGCTCTGTTAAATAAATTAGAAAAGGAACCAATACACACACAAACAACAACAAAAAAAAAAAGTAAAAAAAAAACTAAAAGAAATAAAAGAAACGCAAACATTTGAAGGGAAATATACAGGTGCTACTTAATAAAAATGTACATCGAATAACAACTGCAAACGCTTCTGTAGAAAAATTATTTCTTTCTTTAAATAAATTCCATTCGAAAGCTGACAAAAAAAGAGAAAAAAAAAAGAACAAAAAACAACTGAAACAGAAATTTCTTTTCTCCATTGTGAATAGTCTTTGGAACAAAAAGAGATACACTTTAAAAAAATATTTGAGTAATAACACACGATGTAACACATATGAAAATAAATTTTGCAGTTTTATTTCAATATTTTTAAAAAATACAATTATTAGAGCAAATGCAAAAAAAGCAACTGAATAAAAATACTTTTTTTTATGTCATGAAATAAATTGTAAAACTTTCAAATGTTGTATAAGTATTTCAATAAAAATATTGTATTTAGTGATAGTTAAGATGAATTAAATATAATAACTTTAAATGCTTCAACATTTAAAATAAAGGAAAAAAAAAACTTAAAAGTTCAAACTTTATGACCGTTTTGCCACGACCCTTTATGAGAGCTGCAATTTTCTGTGATTTTGCGTCACCATTATTTCCTAATAGCATTCATCCCCTTATTTGTTGCATATTTCTGCGATAAGATTACTATTCAAAAATAGCGGCGGCAAAAATTAATAGAATTTGGCAGCTATGCGCATTATATAAATCACATTTCCCCATAATCCAATTCCAAGAAGTGTAAACATGAAGTCACTTTAGTACGAAAGTTTTTTCATTTCAATTACAACCTTTAAGGGAGGGGGGGGGGTGTCCGGAACACATTTTAAAATAATATTTATTTATTGAGTTAAAATTTTACATTTTTTGCAATGGTTAACCATATTATTTGTAAAAAAAAATCACATGATAAAACTTCTCATTTTTTTAATTTAAAATTTAAAATTTATTAAAAAAGTGGGGTAAAATAAAATCATTATAACTCGAAATATTATTTGTAGAATTTCAGTTTTTTTTCCTTTAAATAAACAAAAATATATAAGTTTTAAGTTTGATACAGTATTTTAAAAGATATTAATTAAAAAATTAGAAATATTTAAAATGAAAAGAATGTAACTTAAAAAAATCATATTTTCAAAAGTAATTTTTTTTTTCAAATTTGCTGAATCAAAATTAAAGTAAAATAAATGAAAAAAATATGTTCCAAGTGTGAGATATTTATCTTTAACGGTTCTTGGCTTGTAAAAATTAAAATAAGAGAAATAGTGAAAAAACCATCTTTAACGGTTCTTGTCTTATAACAATTTAAATACGAGAAATAGTGAAAAAAACCCATCAGAAGAAAAACGCATTTTACTAGAAGTTGTTTCCGTGATAATCATTGCTTGAAAACTAGATTTTGAAAGCAAGTCAAGACGAAAAAATTAATATTTTCTGTTCTAATTAAGATAGAATCCTGATTAAAATGTAATTTTAAGCAAAAAAAAAAAAAAAAAAAAAAAAACAGAAAAATTTAGAAATATTTGTTAAGGGAAATAAAATCAGTTTAAGAAATGCAGAATAACTTTATTATACAGGGTTTAATTATTATTAAAAATTATTTGAGAAAATGTGATGTGTAAACAAACCTGCTTAGACGGAATTCAAGGAACAGGAAAAAAATTCCGTCTTAAACACTCCCTTTTTGTGACACTCGATCTTGCAACACTAGTTGCCACATAGAATAGCTTCATCTCATCGTGTTCATCTTGGCGAAAATTGTCTACACACCTTCCTAAAGTGTTTTGATCAATGCTATTTTCTTTTGCAGAGGCATGAACACGCAGCATTTATTAATACTGCTGCTTTCATCCTTTCTAGTTTTTTTCCATTCTTTCTATTTACCTACTATGGGTACTATTAAATGAAATAAAAGTTCCTATCAACTTTCCAATTTACATTTCATAAAAGTTTTTCTTTCTGCTATAGCAATTTTTCACATCTTACTTTAATCAATTAAAAACCTTATATTTTCTATCACTCCATTTTACATGTAGCTTTACCGAATAAATTTACATTATTTTAGAAATGTAACCATTAACCCTTCACTATGTACAATGTATAATAAAAATATTTCCAAAAACACTTAAGAGAGCTTTGACCATCTGGTCAACTCCCCCTCACACTGATTGGATCAAGCCTTCCCACATAGCCACTTTTTAAATTATAGCACACATTTTAATAACATTTTTTATATCCACGGATTTTTCTGGCTAATTTGTGTCAATTTCATCGTCAAACGTTCCCCATTTCAGGAGAAATAGCTATGAAACATGATCAGTCGTTTCATAAAATCGTTTCGTAAAGTCTTTCAAAAATTCGT
Source organism: Maratus speciosus (assembly GCA_963932465.1). Classification (NCBI taxonomy): domain Eukaryota; kingdom Metazoa; phylum Arthropoda; class Arachnida; order Araneae; family Salticidae; genus Maratus; species Maratus speciosus. Next base: position 400,956,232 of record OZ010800.1, on the reverse strand, counting down.
TTCGTTAGGATTTTATATATACTAGATGGAACCCGTCAAAACTTGACGGTAAAGTTCATGGCTGCTTTAAAATGTTAAAAAATTTTAGAAAATAATTCTTAGCAAAAATTCAAATAAATAGGAATTATTTTAAATAGGAACATAATCAAATAAATAGGAATTATTTTAAATAGGAACATAAAAATTTGAATTTTTCTGCTTGTGAAAATCATCATCTATATAATAGGTGGAAAAGAACATAGTGTATTATGAATCAGTTTGTATGCACCAAAGTCAGATATCAACAATAGTGTGCGACTTTTCAGCATCGTGTTGGTTAGTTTGTTATGTGATAATAAATTTTCTATATATATATATTATATATTTCAAGAATGCAATTTGTCTGCTGTATATCTGTTGTACTCCCTTAAAAGCGCATTTCCATTAACTGACACAACACTGATATATCGTACAAATCTGCCGCTATCTGACATTAGTGCATGCAAAATGCATTCATATGTACTACTCTCTTTTCTACCTATTAATTTTTATGTTGATTCTGTTATAGCATATATAAGTACATTTTACATAAAAACAGTGTCATATAATAACGGTCATATACAACTCATTCATATTGTGTCGGTTAATGGAAAAGTGCTCTAAGGATTCTGTTTGGTATAAAGTATACTGTAGCGCTGCTTTGAGAAAAATAAGATATTTGTTTAATTTATATATTGCAATTTGTTGAGGTATTCATTTTGATCACTCATTATTTAATTCATTACATTTATTGAGAGGGTCCTAAGCTTATTCAAATACAGAAAATCATTACTTGCACATTTGTTTATAGCATTACTTATTTTAATGCTTAATACAGCTGTATTGAATACTCGGCCAATTTGCTGAGTACTCCTTGGCAGTGTTGAATTCGGACACTTTTCTCTGGGGAGAGGGGGGGGGGGGATCGCATTTTTTTACCATTGAAAACACAATATCTCAAGTCTTCCAGGGGGTACATATCACTGCTCCCGCCTCCCGATCACCACCTGAATTCAACACTGCTTCTCAGGTATTCAGGAAAATTTTGACCGAGTAATATTAAGAATTTAATTTTTTAAGAAATTTGAAGAAATTTTGATATTTATATCTATTCTGTAAAGTTATTCACACTCAGGACATAAAAACATACCAACAAAATTTAGAAAAACCCCATGTAAAACTAACAGTGTTAACTCTAGAAAAAGAGGGACCATCAGGAGGGAACTTTTAAAAAGGGCACTTATTTTTAAAAAAAGTATTCTTCTCGAAAAGGACACTGTTGCAGCTTATTCAAAAAGCATACTTCGTAATGGCTTGTTTACAGTACTCTGTTATAAGTGACTGATTTATGTATTTTGCTATATTTTTCCAAAACGAACTGACAAATGTTGCAATATTTTCCTGCTAGCACTCAACAATTTTCTCAATCTTTTCCCACAACCGATCGATGCATTTTGAGATTTTTTTTTACTGCAACCAATTGAATAGCAAATAAGCTACTGTTCGGAAATACGAAATGTTTTGCATTATTCAATAAATTTTCATAGCAAGCAATAATCATTTTTAATAGACAGTTCAAGCATCAGAATTTTGAAATCTTTTTTCCTCATAATTTTTAAATAACATTACTAAATCTTTGAATTTGCAAAAATAGTCTTCAAAAGGTGAAAATGAATGAAATTTCAAACTGAAGATAGTGTGATTATTATTTTAAAATATGACTCAAGATGCAAGTTTGTAGTACATGTATAAACACACTCAAAGGGCTGTCTTTCTCTAATCTGGCTTCATATGCGAATCAGCGATTCTTTTTTACACACAATTACTCGGTACTTTGCCAAAAAATTATTTGGTACACCACTATTGCTTAACCGCTTGGAGGGCGGTGCGATATATTTTATCCCGCTTAATTTTAATGAAGGTTCGTACCAGAATTTTTTAATGAAATTCTATTTTTATAACTTTGATGGAAAAAAAGTTCAAATTTTCATTTTCCTAGTTTTAAATAAAATATTTGAAAAATTCTGGTGAAGTTAACAGACAACAAAATTACTCGCCCTTGAAAGGGGGATTATGACAGTGTCTTCTAGATTCAGGGTTAAAAATTTAATGCAAAATTAAAATTACAGTGAACTTTACCCCTACATTTAAATGTTAGTAAACATTCATTTATGTTGTACGCTTGATACAACTGTTTTAAAATTTCTTAAACGTAAAAGTAATTCCCTTCTGCGCAACATAGAGATGAAAACACTCAAGTTTCTTTCTTTCTTTTCTTTTCTTTTCTTTTTTTTTTTTTTTTTTTGGTGGGTGTTCCGCCCGGGTTGTTTATTTTAACTTGGAATGGAAAAGTAGAAATTTCGTTTTTTAAATATTGTACTTTTTCTTAACATTCCACTACTTTTTATGAATTTAATTTATTTTTATTATTAATTGTATTTTTTCCCTTCTTTCTATTTTGCATGTAATTTTCAAGTAATGTGGCTAGCTTAAAATATTGGAAATTTTTAAATTATATGTAAAAGTCCTTTAAAACAATTTGCATAATTTATTAAATTCTAATAACTGTAAAAATATTTGAAAATGACTTGCCATTGTTTTTATTTTTTTAACTAGGGGGCTCAGCCCCCTACGAGCTACACTCGTCAACCCCCGTTCAGACACCGCAGACTCTAAAAGTACGCTAATTTGATCGGCTTTAAAAATATTTCGGAAGATTGAATTATAATTTAAAAAACAGTAGCGATCTCCCTGTAAACGGATTTCTATTCATTTCTTTTTGATTGGGGAATTTTAAGGCCAAATCCGCTGCGGTACTACTTGTTTATCCCGTCGACCACTTTCGTTAAATTATATAAATCGTCAAACCACTCGCCAAATTATACAAATTGACAAAATTTTTATTTTAAATAACGAAAGAACAAATAAATTAGTGTAACATTAATAAAAATACAAATAAAACGTCGAAATAAAAATAACTTGATGACGTAGACACGTGTAACTTGCTTAAAGTCAAGTTAATGTGACATTCACGATCAACCATTATTGGCATTTAATCTTATAGTTTGGCGAAAGATAGATTTTTGGTCGACAGGATAACTAAGTAGTACCAAAGATACAATCGCTGTTTTCGTCTTTGATTAAGTAAAATAAGTTAAACATTTCAAAATAAGCTAATATAAAAGGAATTAAGTAAACGGAGTCTTTGTCTCCCAGTATTTTTTAACAAAGTGAAAAGAAAGTTCTTTTAAATAAGACATTTTAAATTAATCGTTTTTAATCTGACGTAATTTTGACCAAACTATTCTTTCTCTTTTTAATATTCACGTGAAAAAACTTTTATTAAAAATGAAATATTATTTCCGCTTTCATAACAAAAATAGTTGAAAAGTATCCTCTCAAAATATCAAATAAATGTCTAGCGCGATTTCTAAATTTAAACTGTTTTGCAATATTATTTTGTGTTCATTTTATGTAATAACTGTAATGTGGCGTAAATATAACGTAATTTCTCCTACTTCAGACTTCTAACGCATGTTAATGAATTTATTATATTACAATTTCCTTTCTCTCTTAAAATTCACGTGTGAATATAGTTTTTATGGCGTAATTTTGTTATAAGTTCCTGCTTTTTGTACATAATTATTTAATTCTAATCCCAAATGTTTTTTCTGTTATTAATAGTCACGTGTAAATAAATTTTTAATTTATTTACACGTATGGATACTTTTTTTTCATTTGAAGCAAACATTATTGTTTACGCTGTTTATACAGTTGGCAACAGTTTAAATTAATATCACTTTCTAAAATATGGTAAAAATTATCTCTAGAAATGCTAAAAATTTGAATTTAAAATAGAAATAAAACCACAAAAAATGAATCAAATTAAAAAAAGAAATACAGTCTGCACACCGGGAACTTCAAACGTATAAAATGATCCAAAAATGATTAAATTCCCATGAATAGTTTTTGCTCCTATAAAACTTTTTTTGTGGAACGATTTTGTCCAACTTCAGCATTAAATATCTCTTTAAATAATTCTTCGATTCGAAAACTGTCTGCATCAGCGTGTTTATCAAACATTTCTGTATAATACTACCGATTTTCATATCTTTGTATGCATTATCTTTCTTAATATTAAAGAAGAAAGACCTCCGGTCACAAAAAATTTCAAAACCGGCGGCCGCGGTGACAGCAGTAGTTACGTTTTTTTAGAATAGAGAGATTATTGGGGGACGATATGAATTTTACTTAAATGATGTTCTGTAGGGTATCTCCTAGATAGTTGCTAAAGTATGTGAGTCAACTTTTGCAAGTAACTTACCAAATCAGTGTGTAAGTAGCAATAAGGATTACAGGTGAACCTAGTAGCTCTAAAATTTTTCTTTTGGGAGACCCCCCCCCCCCACAAAAAATACTATGCTTTATGACAATAAGGTTTGTTTAATAGCAGACATGCTACAGGCCAAAAAAAAAAAGAACTTTTACGGCTTGACACACGAAAAGAACTGGGTTTTTTTCCATAACCCTTTGACTAAATTCTCATTTTTTACTGCAATACTTTGACGAAATTTGTTTTTTTCCCATGATCCTTCAACAAAATTAGTGATTTTTCCGCCATTCATTGACAAATTCGATTTTTCCCCTAAATCCTATGATAAAATTTGCGTTTTTACGGCTTTTTGGTGAAATTCCTATTTTCTGCGATCTTTTGCCGAAATATGCGTTTTTACGTCAATCCTTTCACGAAAGCGTTTTCCTCTGATCGTTTGATGAAATTTGTGCTTTTCCGCACCTTTTGTCAAAAGTCGGGTTTTTTTCTTGATCCTTTGACGAAAATTGTGTTTTCCTGCGATACTTTGACGAAAATTACGTTTTCGAGAACCTTAAACAAAAATCACGTTTTTCCGCAATAGTACTTTGACGAAAATTGCGTTTTCCGAGATCCTTTGACGAAAATCACACATATCCACAATCGTCTGACGAAATTCATGTTTTTTCAGGCAAAGTAGACGATAGTTGTGTGTGCCTGGCTATGTTTTCATGTTGTTATCATCTCAGGGATGATAAAATTCAGTGCCGAAAACGTGGAATTCCACATTTCTGTGGAAAAGTAGCATGTATGTAATAGAAAAGTACAGTAATCTCCCCCCCCCCCATTGCACACACACCACACCACATACCTGATCACAGAAAAGAATGCTCAAATGTTTTTTTTTTTTTTTTTCAGAAAAGGGTTTATTTTCTCTTGGAAAAAAATTAATTTTACTTCTTAAATAGTGTATTTAAATTTTTCTAATAGCTACTTTATGTTTTTTTTTCATTAGGTATACTTTTGTGGATATGAATTACGGGTATACTGAGTACTCGGTATTCGACCACATTTTTACAATGTACTCGGTCAATATAAAATAATTCTAAAATGTACTTTCTTTTTACTTAAAGCATCATTATATATAGAGACATATATTAATTACATAACACAATTTTAAATAATGAAAGACAGAATAGCACTATTACACATTATTTACCACCCTATCTCATAAAGTTTATGTGACGATGCGGCACCTTTATTTAAAATATATTGAAATGCTTACTGCAATGTTTAGAGACAATTAGAATTTCACACATGCAGTTTAAATTTAGGGTACTGTAATACTTATTCATTTTATTTTAAACCTATTTGTGCATTGATTTAAAAGAGTTTGTGAAAGGCTAGAATTTTCAAATGATCACTTTCACAACAATATTTTTTTTTTTTTCAAATTTTCATTTGGTGCAAAATATTAGTATTACGTTTGGCAAAAATGGTGTCGATTAAACAGAAAAGTACTGCAATGCATCTATGGTACCATAAAGTTGTTTGCCGTTCAAATTTTAAGGCTTTATCAAATATATTATTGTTATGGGGATTTAATAAATCATGCACATTCTTTTAAAGAACTTTTATGGGTCAATTCTTCACATAAATTGACTCTATAATTAAAAAAATTGATACTACTTGGTTATCCCGTCGACCAAAAATCTATCGCCAAACTATCTATATTATAAAGGACAAACATATCTGTGCGTAACGCATACGTCATTTTGCGAATGGCAACACTTTGAAATTTGAAATAAAAGTTTGGTTTTGCAATTTTCTCTACTGCAAATTTTTAAACTTCTAAACATCGCACATTTTAAATTTTTACACCATCGTATGAGGAAAAAAGTGTTCTTTTAAATGCAATTTGTTTGAAATCTGTATCTCAATTTAATTTTAAGATATTAATTTTTTTGTAGTTTTTATTACTTTTTTTGTAATCGTGGCAACTGAAGTACTCCATTTCTTTGAAAGTAAAGGGAAAAAATAATAAAATAATAGATTACTGTATCTTTTTTATTGCCATTTTTTCATAAAAACTGAAAAAAATTTAAAATTAAATACGTGCTATGTTAAAAATATCGTTTGTTATAAAACCCGATAAGTTTTGGCTTTATTTCGTTTTTATTTATCAACTAGCTGTTTAACCCGTTTTATGCACGGTAGTTCATGAATTTAATTCTGAAACCAAAATTAAAAATAACTATTCGATTTAGTAAAATATTTTTCCACTGCTGTGCCTTTTTTTTTAATGAAATTTAATCAGCGTGGCGTACGTAATACGCATATCTCTAATTATTTGCATGCGAGGTAAAATAATTATTGTAATACCCGTTACAGCTTTTTAGTAGCTTTTTTCAGCGTGGCGTACGTAATATGCAATGCGTCTTGCAACTGAAAGGTAATTGTTGTGGTAAGAATTTTATTGTGAATTTTTAATTGTTGGCAGCTGCTATAACGAAAAATGTTTAAATTTAATAGGAAATTGCTGAAAAATTGGTGCTCTTTCATTGATTAAAAGTTAACAATAAATTATTTCGATTCCGGATTGCTTTAGTTGCCTCGGCCGTGTTTTAACACACATGTACATAACATTTCACAATCCTGGCTTGTAAACTGTGGATTTGTATAGAATTACAGACAGACAGACAATTTTGCACTTTTATATATTAGATTAAATGATTTTTAGTTCATTGCAATTTAACTTTACAAACGATACAACACTTTCTCTTTACAAAAACGCATTTTAAAGAATATTTGTGACTTATTTTCTTCGCATTTACTTAATTAGTATCAAAAATCTGAAAGAATGCAATTTTATCAATCCGTGTGTAATTACATTTTTCGAATTTTGAAAAAATATAAATGAATGACATCTGATAAAACATGGAGCTATTATAAGAAAAAAAAAATGATGTCATATATAAATCATTAGATACCCGATATTGTTTTGCCTAGCTCCCTAAATGACATCATTGCTTTCTGCTGGGTTTATGTATTATTCCGAGATAATGATGTCATTTGCATACCGTTCTATACATGTTGTTTAAGACGGGGTCGTAAAAGTGGGATGGTTTAGCGGATGCTATTGACGTCATTTTATTAAAAAATAAGCGTGTATTTTAATTCTTAGAACTATAATATGTTTTGTAGAAGTACGTCATTTTCACCCCAGCTGCTTTGAAAATCTTCACAGGTGAAAATGCTTTATTTTTGAAAATAACTTAATCGAAATCACTCATGGATAAAACGCAATGTTTTGCAAACGTTTAGAATGCCTTTATGGAAGAGCAGTAACATGCAGAGAGCATGCTCTTTGTCCGAAAAATAGCAATTTATATTACAGAACTTGATGATTCTCTCTTGGATGTAATCGCTTTGCCGAGTTAGACAAGCAATCACAGAAGATCTGGGCAATAATTAAGGGTTTAAAATAATATCAGGTTCCCCAAGTTTTTGTCCAAAATTCTCTCGACTAATAAAATTTAATTGCTATTCTTTGACATGTTACTTTAATTTGATCAAAATAACATAATTTGCTTAATTTAATTTTTCATAATTCTATATAATCTATATATTTAAAACACAAGAATGTTTTTTAGTCATCTGCCCTGATCTTTCTGCTGAACCAAATTGACTATAGATTTTTTTTTTTAAACTGAAAGCTGTTCATTTGTATATGTTCCTGCACTAGCTGTTTCTTTTAATATCCCATTATTACATTTTAATTTGAAAAGTATTCTATGAAACTTCTTCAAAATGATGGTAATAAGATAGCTTTCATTATTGCAGAGAAGAGAGAAATAATGAGGTTTATTTATTCTTATTCTCATGAAAATTCAAAATTGTTGATAAAAATTGTTTTATAAGGTTTAATGGCGCAAAATCCCATTAGCGACATAATATTTTGAACGGAAAATTACATGCTGCTTTTGAAAACACGCATTTTCCTCATAAAGGTTCCACATTTATTTTCCTTCTGTATGTGTACTAAGTTTCAGACACTATAGGAAAAATGCTTAAGTAAGTGAAAATGACGTCATATTTAAAAGAAACGATGCTTTTCTTAGATAAAACTAAACTTTTTAACTCAAATGCGTAAAAAAAAACATAAAATAAGTCAATTTTTATTCTCCGGCACTGAGATTAGAATCTCGAGTTAAGAGTTCGACTGTTCACATGCAAAGATTTTGCTGTCAATCGTGACTTCGCGTTTTGAAGTAAAATGTTTTTAAAATGATCAAATTAAAATACCAATTTTTTAAAAAGTGATTGCGGGTATGACAGGTTAATTTTTAAATTTATCTCTATCGCGTAGAACTCGATTAAGGAAGATTAATCTGTTTGCCCTTAAAATAACATAAAGAGTTCATTTTCTTACAACTAATATTCCGTAAACAAAAATAAAACTTCCTTTGTGATTAATTAAATAAAATAATATAAATAAAACACAAATTTAACAGATACGTAATTGAACTACGCGCTTAAAGCTCTGAAATTATCAGAAAATAAAAGGATGCCGTAAGCAGGAAATTCTTGGGCTAATAACTCTTAGCATGCGGCTAATACGAAAAAAGATCACTTTTGATAAATTTCAAAAGTTTATTTGATTGTATAATTCATATTTTTCACATGAAAAATGCTTTTTTATTTTTAGTGTGCAATATAAAATGTATATTGCATGTAAAAATAAATATTACTTTTCAATAAAAAAATTGGTTTACACCTATATTCTGTAACCCGGGAAGGCCGGGTACGATCCCCTACTAATATTAAATGCCAATAATGGTTGATCGTAAATGTCACATTCACTTGACTTTAAGAAAGTTACACATGTTTACGTCAAGTTACGTGTGATTTTTATTTCGACGTTTTATTTTCATATTTATTAATGTTATACTAATTTATTAGTTCTTTCGTTATTTAAAATAAAAATTATGTCAATTTGTAGAATTTGGCGAAATTGGTGGACGGGATAATTAAGTAATAGCAAAAATTCGAAATATTATAAGTCATCCATAGGTTTTGAAAAGATGGGAGAAACAGAATGACTGATAAAAAGTACAACTAACAAAAGAAATTTAAATTCATAAAAACACAAAAATGTAGTTATTATAAAAAAGTTAAATAAAATATTTAAAAACAAACTTTTCCAAGTTGAAATAAAGCCCCTGTACAGAACAGAAAACCCGCATTCCCTGAAATTAATTTGACCATTACGGCACTTTTCAGCTATACCAACACCATTGTCACCAAATGTAATAGATTACACCAAATCGAACATTTGAAAATAACTAATATGCGGTTGCAAAAGTGAACATTTGAAAACTACAGACTTTCACAAACTCTTTTATTAAATCAAAAGAAATATATGCTTAAAGTAAATAATTATACACAAAAACTCAATTAAAACTGTATGGATAAAGTAGTAAGTGACTAAGTGTCTCTAAGTATTTCAACCTTTTTACTTTCTTCTATCTTGACAAGAAGAAAGTATTGGTTTCATGAAAATTTTCGAATTCCAGTTTTCGACGGATTTACACGTTTCATGGGTCAGAGATTCCAAAAAACATGTTTTTACAAAATGTCTGTCTGTGAGTCTGTCTGTATGTGACACGAATTTTGTGGGTGCTCTATCTGAAGAACTAATGCACGGAATTTAATAAAAAGTTATATTCAGCTAGTCCCTGATATAGATTGGTGCTGATTAGTTTTTGGTGTAAATCGCCCTGCAGGTGGCGCTGCTATGTAGCATTTTGCAGGATTTCCGCAAAAGCTCTATCTCAAGAACTAATGCACGGATTTTCATAAAACTTCAGATTCCGTTAATCCTTGATATGAATTGGTGCTGGTAAAGTTTTGGTGCAAATCGCCCAACAGATGGCGCTGCTATGCTGCATTTTGCAGCATTTACACGATTTTCGTAATAGCTCAATCTCAAGAAATAATGCACGGATTTTCATCAAACTTCAGATTTAGTTAGTGCTTGACATGAATTGACGTTTTGCCTCTTGTGGTGTAAATCGCTCAACAGGTGGCGCTGCTATGCTGCGTTTTTTGAGATTTCCGCAATAGCTCTATCTCAAGAACTAATGCTTGGGTTTTCAACAAACTTCAGATTTAGGTATACCTGGATATGAATTAGTGCTGTTTATGTTTTGGTGTAAATCGCTCAATAGGTGGCGCTGGTATGCAGCATTTTTCACGATTTCCACAATAGCTCAATTTCCAGAACTAATGCACGGAATTTCATCAAACTTCAGATTCAGTTAGTCCTTGACATGAATTGATGTTTTGTACCTTTTCGTGTAAATCGCTCAACAGGTGGCGCTGCTGTGCTGCATTTTTTGTGATTTCCACAATCGCTCTAGCTCCAGAACTAATGCACCAATTTTCATCAAACTTCAGATTCCGGTATACCTTAATATGAATTAGTGCTGTTTGTGTTTTGGTGCAAATCGCTCAACAGGTGGCGCTGCTATGCTGCATTTTTCAGAATTTCCCCTACAGCTCTATCTCAATAAGTAATGCACGAATTTTCATCAAACTTCAAATTCAGGTATACTTTGATACGAATTGGTTCTAAATTGATGTAATTTCTTTTACTATTTAAATGATTTAATTGACGTGATTTATTTAGAAGAAAGTTTTGTGATGGCCACAACATACTAGTTTTAATAAAGGTGCTGACTAATCATAGAAACTTTATGAGATAGGGTAGTAAGTAAATAATGACTAATAATGCCATGCTTCCTGTTTATTATTTAAATCTCCCTTTTTTTGGTGTTTTTTATAAATTCATTATTTTTTCCAATGATACGTAAAGCAAAAATAAAGTAAATTTTTAGAAATACTCAGTACTATTGGCCGAGTAAGAAGTAAAAATTTGGCCGAATATAGAATAACACTTCCAATACTGATATTTACACACTGAGTAAATTACTTTGCAAAACAGGATTACATAAATTATTAGCGATGAATTAGAATAATAAAAAGAAATGAATTGCATCATAATGGCACAAATATTATAAGATGCATATAAAGTTTAAGCCTAAATGACAAACAAAATTTCTAAATAAGGCTAAAATTCTATATAAATTAAAATAATGAGCGATCGAAATGGAATCCGGTACAAATTACAATAAATAAATAAAATAAATACCTTGTTTTTCCAAAGCACAATATACCGTTGTTTGTTGCAGTATATCCTAATGTTGCCGCATCGCATGCAATATCAATGTGAATGAATCACGAATCTTAAGATTCATTACACCGCAGCAACGCCTCGCTCCAAGTCGCAGACTTGCATGCGCACAAGTAAAATTTTAATTGAAAATTACGGCTAATTAATAAAATTTTTGAACAAACGAATATATAATAACAAATCTGTGGCCAAATATCTTTCATTTTAAAAAAAGAATGATGCAATTGGATGCAGTAATTTCTTATAACGGACTGTCGAACGAAACCGCTTAGCGTTTTAAATATATAGATAGGGTAGATATGTACATGTTTTACTAACAGCTCTTTTTCAGCTGATTTATAACTTAGTCGAATAACTCTCTCTCTCTTTTTAGGTGCGTTCGTAATTATATAAATACGTAGCACCTATAGTCGTCGTCTGGTCCGTCTGTCTGTCTGGCCGTCCGCATATAACAGCGCAAAAACTACCCAACCGAATCGTTTGAAATTTAAAATATGTAATTATTGCATATTTTTGTCGAGTTATTTCAAATTTTAGGAAAATCGGATGTATAGTTTAATTACAGGGACAGTCAAAAGTTTTCCGTTACATTACAGCCAATGCGAAAATATTATTCCAAGTGCATTTTAATGATGTTATATAGCCTTTCGAACAGAATGAAATTGATAGGCACTTATGAAGTGCACTAAAATATACATTCAGTACAATATGAAGTGCAAAAAATATTTATAAAACTAGTTATAGTACGAACGCACCTCATTTGCCACGTTTGACGAGCAATTTCCAACTTGTTTTTTTTAAGCATGAATAAAACATAGAGAGCAGTGTTCTGGCACTAGATATCTGGATATCAGTAGTACTGACAATGGTACCAATCAGTGGTTTAAAATACTTTTCGAAGATTTTAAACTTTACTTTGAATTTTTGTAGATGAAATTCAGAACTTTTCTACATTATCGTAAAATTCAACAACATAATCGCCTTTAATCGAGTGTTTCATTTGGTAAATAAATAAAGCTCCAATGTCATTTAATCTTTTCCATATGTTTTTTAATTTATATTTTAGCTTAAGGTATTTTATCCTTTTTACACTACTGTAATGTAAGTTTTTCCTCAAATTCCGATCACTGAGAGTTAATTGAATGATTGTTTATTTTTAAAAAATAAATTTGTGTATAATCCTCCTTACCCAACAATAACAAATAAATCAATTTAATAAATATATAAATGTTTCAGTTTTTAACAACTTTTATTTGTCAGATTTAGTCATAAATGAAGATTTTTTTATTAGTCCCCGAAGAGCTCATTTACTAAATATAAATTCGGACATCATATAAAAACTTCCTTCAATGTACTAATTTAAAAAAAAAATGTATTTATTGGCAAAACCTCTAAAATAAATCATTTATAGAATTTTAAATATTTTTCTGGATGAAAGCTAAAATGTAAGAAGAATGATCTATAAATTAGTTATCCGATAACAAAAATAAGTGGTAACGTGTTCACGTAAATAATAAATGTTGGGTGATTTGAATTTACTAAGAATTTAAATTCAATAATTATTTAAAACCAAATTAAATTAAGCATTTATTTAAATAATTTTCAAACGTTGCAAGAAAAAAATAAACGGAATTGCGAGTGTTACTTGCGCTCAGAGGGTTTCGTACAATAAATATATGAATTATTAACTATATTATTAAAAAAATCGTTGCTAAAAGAATGATAAGACATTGTAAAAAACTATACAACATAAGGTTGGGTATAGCTGCATATACTAGAAAAGTATGAATGGGTATAACATAAAAGTTTGAAGAAATATGAAGTCTAAGTAGTATCAAATATTGAAATTATGTATAAATCTTTTTCTTAATCTTATCCTAATATGTTTACGATGAACTTTATTCGGTACTGACAATAATTATAGTGCATTTTAAAACTTCATTTGGCAATTAATAAAACTAAGTTCAGCGTAATAATAATCTTTTTTTTATAATGTTGCTAAAGGAAAACCCGTGTTCAAAGTTTAAACATGGCATTGTGCAAAGCGCGCATCGAAAGGAGGTCGCAAAGTTGCAACGTCGCTTTGGTCTGTGCCGCATTTTTCCAGATAGATTTTTTAATTAACTTTTAAGGCCACGGGACACGTTATAAAAGATTTACTCAATGCAAAGTAGTCGCGAATCCCATGTGATTAATTCTAATAATTAAATTAGTCTGTTTTTAATAATTTAATGTTTATTGCTTTTATACTGCTACTGGGCATTCCATTACACAAATATATCATTAAAAGTTGTTATCTAGGCTTTAAAAGCCGATTGTACATAGAGTACGCCGTTCCTGTCATTATGCATGTCCAAATCGTCCATGTCTTTAAGTGTTAATATCTCACTAATTACCAACTAATTACTGACAATTTTTAAAAAAAATTATTATCAACAATGTTTTCATACTTCTGCTACGATAAGAACCTCCAGCACTCCTCAACACCTTCGCTGAACGCCCGCAAATCGAAATATGTGTGTAACGGGAAAAAAGCGCTTTTTCAAAAACTATCTGCCATAGGTTAATCGCTATAATTTTCCTGCAAGGTTTAAACTAAAGTCTACTACCTCTAATTTTTTCATAATTTTAGTTTAAGTAGATATGGAAATAGAGGGAGATGGGAACGTATTTTTTCACTACATTTTCTACGATATCTCTGAAAATATAATACCTAAAATTAAAAGGAATTTATTTTTGAGTTCAGCGTTACGAAAGCTTTCACACGATATACAATTTTTTCCCATTTAATTACCTCCTCTACATTTTTCCTAAATGTATTTGTGAATGTTTAACAATCTGTAAATATGTGGGTCAATAGTTTTTTTTTTACTTCTCCCAATTTGAACTTTTTACATCCCATAGTTTAGGAGTAAAATGTCTGTGACAGACGCATAGACAGACACAGGAGTAACCTTATAATGGTTCAGTTTTTACTTTTTAAATACGGAAACCTAAAAACGAAAATAGATTTCTTCTTAAAATAAAAAGACGCACTAAATATTATTTGTAAATGTTTCGCACTTCAGAATGCTTTTTTACTTGAAAGTAAATTCTATTGAAAAAGTGGCATAAAAAAATTCTCACATTTTTGAATATACCTTTCATAATTTAAAATTTTCTAGCAAATCGTCCCTAACAGAGAACAAAAACAAAAAACAAAAACAGACTAGAATACTTTTGAAAACTGCACGAAAGAATTCGGAATTCTCGTACTTGATATCTGGGAGAAGAGCTAAAATTTATTTATCGTCTTTTTTCATTTTGTCGTTGAACTAAGAAGAAAATAAAACAAAAAGAGACACATTTGAATGAAATAAAATACAAGTCTAGAAAAGTATTTGAACAATAAAATACTTAGAAGAATATTGCTGACATGAAAATAAATAAATAAAATAAAACAAAATAAAATAAAACTTTTCTATATTAACATAAATAATAACTGTTTTTTCTTTAAAACTTTTTCTTTTGACACAAAATAAACATAAATGTATGAATATATATAAGGGGAGAAAATTAAAGAAAAAAAAATGTCTTATCTTATGAAATAATTTTTGTTTTTCTTTAAAGTTATAACGTGTAATATTATCTCGTAGTTTTAAAACAATTTTGAGTTTTGAGATTACGTTTAAGAAGTTTAATTAGACAATTTTAAATGAAAAAAAAACTTAGAAAATTAAACTAATTGAGAAAAAGAATAGTTTTCTGTGGTATTTAATCAATAATACCTGGGTAGTCAGAGCATAGCTCGGTGCTTTTTTGCTGCGCTCATATTGTATTGAAAAAAAAATGCTACTTATTTGTTATTTAAATGTATTTATTCCTACTATTAGTTCACATTCTCCCTATATTTATTTTTATATCTTGTTCAAATTTTCAATCATTAATAAAATACTTATTATTCATCATATCTTGTCGAAATAATTTTTTTAAAACTTGTACTGGAAGACAATTGATGTTAATACAGATTTTTCAAATATTAATTCATTAATTAAATTTTAATTAATTAATTTTAGTTTTATATGGGAGACAAAATGGCGGCCATTGGTTATTGAATAGCATTTAATGCATCTTCATATCTATAAGGAGGGTTACCATAGGGTGGACCCTGTTTTGTCGCCAAATACAGCCAAGTTTGCGCTAATTTGGCGACCTAAATGAGTCGCTAAAAGTGACGCCAACTTGACGATATCTCTAATATTTCGCCAAATTCCCATAGACTTCCATTATAAACCTACTTGCTTATAGAAAATCAACAAATTGAGATAGTTTAATGCAACAAAAACTAATATTAGCTTAAGGGATTATATTAAATTTTTCTTTGATGACCTAAGTAGGAATTGACTTTAAAAACAAAATTTTTATATTACTTGTTTCTAAATTAAATTCTATTTTCTAGTTTATAAAAGTAATAATAACAAATGATAACAGTTCTTTTTTCTTAAGTTTTGATTTATCTATCATTCTAATCTATTTTCTCAGTATTATTCAGGAAACAGTTATGAGTTTCTGTTTTATATTTCCGCAGCCGTTAAATACTAAGTTGATTATATGTTAAGATATTTAATACGGATGAATACTTCTTTACATTAATAAAAGAAATAACAAAACGAAATAAAATAAAAATAAAACTTTGTATATAACAAGGAATTGTCATTCATAAAAACAAACGTCTTTTATACGAATGCGATGAATTCAGGCATACCCCGAGTGCTTTTCTCCATGTTTTATAAAAACGAAAACAGTTCTTCTACCACAGTCGGTATTCAAGTCCATATTAGCGGCAAAAATGTGGTATGTTTCGCAGAACAATTCTCTTGGTTTTAAAACTGCTACTATTTTTACACCAAAGCGGAGCCTAGCAAGCCTGTGCGTACTGTGGGACAATCCCGAGGAGACGCTGTGCTCTGAAGACTTAATTTTTCTCGTTTGAACAATCGCCATTAGGCTGTCAAATAATACTGGCTAAGCCGAGGACAACACTTTAAAAAGTACATCATTCAAAAGAAAAAAAAAAGGACTAAAAATGATTGTTTCATAAAATATATAATGTGAACATTAAAAAGGTCCACAATCTTACTTAAAAGGTGACTAAAGTAAGGAAAAAAGATGTTACAAGTTTAAAATATACATTTTATTTAATGCTTCTTAGTACTTTCAAGCTTTCCAAGCTCAGCATCAGAGAATATTTTAATAACTAAATGTCATTTATGTATACAAATACGTCACTTTGTTTTGAAAATGAGAGAGCCAATAATTACTAGAGTTGAAAGTAGAAGTAACAGTAGCAGTTTCTTGGATTGAATTTAATTAGAGGAAATATATATTATTATTATTAATTGCAGTTCCATTTAATTTATGACATTACTCTGCTTCTCATACGTCACTTTCCATGGGTAGAAGAAAATATTTAACTTTTGTACTTTAAATATACGTCAATTTTTCAGGTTTTCAGGATTTATTTTCAGGATATTGAACCACAAACTGGGGATATTGTACTATAGGGCATCGTTACATACTTGATTGTTTTTACATAGAAAAAAAACCATTAAGTATGTAACGACGCATTATATTTTAGTATATAATATTGCATCCTAGTAAAAAGGGATTAGTACTTCACAATTATATTTATTAATGGAAAATAAATAACACTATCAAAATAAAGCTAATGCTTTTTGGGATTCATTAAAGACCCATTTTAATCTAAGAATTAGCGCAAACTTTACTTCGTCCTTTGAATTTTTTATAAATCAAACCAAATAATTTATCCTTTGAACTCATCTTATTCAATATATGACTTTTAAATTACTAGAACTGCAAAGAGTTAATATCCGTGTTAATTTAAGAAGAAGAAAATCTTTGATAGTATTTTGCGCGTAAATTTCTGTATAACTCTTTTTCTGTCCCCCTTTTTTATCATTATACAATTTTTAAGGAAGGATAATCTTCTTAAAGTTCTTCGTATAGTTTCATAATAATTTCTCGGCTGGTTACCGTCGATAAGCAATAAAAAGTCGGAAATTGTACTTCAAACGCGGCAAATGAGGTGCGTTTGTACTATAACTAGTTTTATAAATATTCAGATATTGGTGCAATAACTTTTGCACTCTTATTAAAAAATGCATGAATACAAAATCTATTACGATTCTATATATTAAATTCAGTACACTGTAAAAAAAAAATCTGTAGTTCTACAGATGTAAAGTTACATGCTTACTAAACTTTCACCTGTAACTGTACGAAAAAAGCTGCAAATCTACAAAACTAGTTTTTGTAAAGCTACAAAAATCTGTAACTTTACAAATGAATCTGCTAAAATTTCAGTAATCTTACTAAACTTTTATTTGTAACCCTGGCTGCAGTTACATGAAAAGTTCTCGGAACCCCAGTTTCCAAAAAAATTCTTAGTAACCTTACAAATTTTTTGATTTTCGGCGCAAAAGTGTGTCTGTTACATGAAATTTTGTTGTTGCCGTTACATGAAAAGTTCTAGGAATCCAAGTTTCCTAGAAAAACTTTAGTAACTTCACAGATTTTTTTTTACAGTGTAGTACGGAAATAATAGGACTACATCTTAAATAGGACGTCATCACCATGGCAGCTTAGAATCATTACCTATCATGGGATATCATTGAATTAATGACGTATGATATGATTTAATAGAATGAAAAAAAAAATTAAATATATTTTTAAGTTTTGATTCGATTTTCATGAAATTTGAAACGACGATTTAAAACGAATTTGACGACGACTACAGGTGCTACTTAATTATATAATTACGACGCACCTAGCAATCTTTGCAGCGGTGAAATTTGATTTTTACTATTTCAGTTATTGATAATATCTTCTTTTATTCTTTGTGGTCAGTTTAGTGAACAAATTATTTTTTGTGCTCCTGTAGAGCACCTTTCTTTTCAGAGTTTTTCTAACTGTAGCCGATCAGCATGCTTGAATAATAGAACATTCACAGAACTTAATACGCTTTCAGCTTTACTTTTATTGTAGATTTCATATAATTCAACGAAAGCCTTAACGGTCTACTTACATTTCTTGGAATCTCAACGATTATTTCATTCCAATCATGTTTCTTCTTTTGATTTTTTGTGTTGAAAACTTTCTGCTCCACTATTAAGATTTAAAAGAAGAGAAATAATTTTTGAAACATTTTATTTCATCCTCATAAAAAAAAAAATCATTGTCAAGAAGGTATTTCTGAAAAATGTAATTTTTATGTATGTTTTTTTAAATTTTTGCTGCTGTATGATGTTAATTTGCTGTCTCCTAATCACCCCTTTTTTTTACGTTTGATAGCCTTAGAACAAAATGAATTCAAAATATAAATGACAATCGGCTTTCCTTATAATGCTAATTTGTATGTTTTTTCAATTGTTTTACAATTATTACTCTTCGAAAAGTTTCTTAAATACAGTTCGCATTCCTTACTTTTCTTTAAATGTAAAATTATGAAAAATCCTCCTGAACGTTAACATAAAATATGGTTTTATTTTAAGTATATGACACAAAGAATGCAAATATAAATGTAGAAAAAATATACTTTATTAGCCCAACAAATATACATATTTTTTTATTTTAATGTTCCTAAATATTATTTGTAAATTTGAACAAAATCGATTTGGAGATAATTAAGATGTATTAATAAAAAAAAAGTTTAATTATTTCAATAAAAATTATTTCTATAATCTTAAAATTTATCTCTTCACAGAGGGGAAGAGAAACGATATTTATGTCTGAACAAACGCAGTCTGCAACAGTGTCTGACAATTTCATCTTGGATCAAGCTATAGCTTAATTCTTTCAATTCAGCATGACTTTAGTAATAATTTACGAGCAGTAAGTTTGAATCAATGTTATTAAAATGAATTATTTTATGAAAGCAAGTTTTTCTCATTGCATTATTTTAAATGCACATGAGTTTTTTTTTTTTTTAGATTTAATTTTAATTACCAATCATTTTTTCGAAAAATTCTCAAATTTATCTTGCTTGATTTAATCTTTTTTTAAATTAACAAACTTTAAACCGCTTGGAATAAAATGTTTGAGATTATTAGTTTCAGTTTGAATCTGACAATATACTTACCAAGATGAATTAGATTTCATTAGACTCGAACTACACTGGTTTCCAAAAATTAAGAAAAAAATTACAAAAAGAGCGATAATTCGTTCAAAAATGAAACTATCCGTATGAAATTTGCATATATTGTTAACTAAAAGATGCTGAATAAAATTAGAAAAGGCAAATTAGTGACGTTGCAATCGTATTGCGTCACCTGTGCGTAGCATAAAAATGCATGCTAGGGAGCACGGCTGCTGGTGTCACCGTGATTATGAAATAAGAAAACTGAGGTAGCCAATTCATTAAGATGACCTCGAGGTATCGTTTGTAAACATAACTGCGATATAGACCTGCTGGAAGATTAGATGTAGGCCAGATTCAGATAGAGGTGGCCAGATGGCTAAATTTGAGACCTTCTGTTGTTCATAGGCTTTGGAAACAATTTCAAACCACTTTTCCTGCCTACAGTTTAAAAAAGGACGGGCAAAAGCTACGACAAGCACCGATGGCCGATATTTGCGGTTATGTCTCCGAAGGAATAGAAAAGCAACCCCCTCTCATCTTAGAGCCTCCCTTGTTGCAGCCACTGGAAGGTTGGCATCAACGTCTACTGTGCGTAGAATGCTTCATGAAGGTGGTCTTTACGCGATGCGACCTGACATTTATGTGCCGCTCACCTTATGTCACCGGAAGGAATGTTTAAGTTGGGCACGTCAACATGTCCACTGGACGACGGATCAATGGAGGCGTGTTCTCCTCACAGATGAGTTCGAATTTAGCCTCCAAAGCGGTAGTATTCATTGTTTGATTTGGAGAGAACAGGGAACACGCTATCATCCATCAAACATTCGTAAAAGAGATTCGTATGGAGGAGGTAGTGTCTGTGTTTGGGATGGTAATTCTTTGGGCGGACGTACAGACTTCCATGTCTTTCCGCATGGAACTGTGAATGATCACGTCTATAGAAAAGACATTCTTGATGCTTATGTGCACTTTTATGCCGGTGCAATAGGTAACGATTTCCTGTTACAGGGCGATAACGCTAGACCACACAGTGCTTACATCGTTGAAGATTATCTTCAGCACCAAACAATTCAGCGCATGGATTGGCCAGTGGGATCACTAGACTTGAATCCCATCGAGCATCCTTGGGATGCTTTAGGATGATGTGTCTCCGCTCTCAATCCCCATTCTCAGACCCTTGCCAAGCTTACAACTGCTTTACAAGAGCAATGGCTCGCACTTCCCAGCAAACTTATCGATCGTATAATTGACACTATCACACATTGCTGTATGTGTTGTATTGCTTCTAGGGGTGATCATACTCCATATTAAAGGTACTTTTCCTATACCAAACTGATGCATTTATTTTGTTTATTTTATAATTGTATTAATTTCTGAAACACCAATATAGTCTGGTAATTTCTTTTAATGTCATTTTATATCGTACTATGTGTTATATATTGTGTCTCAGTTTTATTAAAATTCACTTGTAACATTTTGAGTAATCGTTACTTTTGTTTTTTTTGTTTCCTTAATTTTTGGAAACCAGTGTAGTTTTAAGATGTCTGTTACCTACTGCAGAATAAACACGTTTTTCCAGATTGCAAAAATAACTCACGCATGAAACATAAAAACTCCCAAGTACAAATTTTGAGTGAAAATAGATATGGACATGAACCATCCCAGCAAACACATACTTTTCAGCACACGATCGGACCGCAGCCGGCAATGTCGGTTAAGTGTCGGCATGGGCACAGTGGTTTTGGTGAAGTGTCGGCAGCATGTCGGTAACTGAAACTTAAGAATCTGTTTTTCGACTGCCGGTTACCGTAATCGGACCGCTTATGGTTATATATCGGCAAGAGACTTACAACGGCATGTGACACCCCTAGTAACATCGACAGATCGTATTTTTCTCGGCCTTTCATCAATTCCTCGAAATGTGCTCGAGTAATAACACAGGTATATCCTTGTGAGCAGTACCTGAGAACCGGTGGTCGATGGGCACAATTTCCTCGCTTAAAAGGTATCATTATGAGCATAATTACCGAGGAAAATGTGCTAATCGCATAGTCATGTGCAACAGATAACGGCCCGATATCAAATCACGGTGAAATTTGCTAGAAAACGCAGTTTTTCTGGAAGCGTGAATCTGATTGGTTGAAACACGAGAGCTACGAAGATCCCGGATGAAGACGATGTTGTTGTTGACGGCCGTTCACGAGGAAGAAGGAAGCGGTCGCCATTGCTACACCGCATTTACCTTGGAATAAATACATTTTTTCCGGAAATATGTAAGTACCTATTTCATTCTTTCTGATGTTTTTACCTTTTTCATTTGACAATGCTTCTGATTTACACACGTTTTCCCGTGCTCTTGATTGTAATGCACCTTTTTTAATAGTCTGTGTAATTGTTTATATTTAATCTTATATGACAACAAAGCGCAATTTAAAACTGAAAAAAAAAATTGATTTCATTTCTGATTTTTGGATTTCGGAGCTTGGCAAGTCTGTATGTAGTAGGGTGTCAATGATTTAAATCAGTTGATTTAAATCAGCGATTTAAATCATGATTTTAATCAAGTGATTTTTAAAAAAAATCATTGATTAAAATCAAAAAAATTCTAAATGTTTAAAATGACGTAAAAAGTATTCAAATCTAAGATGAACATAATTTGGAAAGTTTCTACAGGTATTGTGACTTATGAATACACAAAACAAAGCTTTAAATAATTGTTTCTAAGCATAATTACTGAGTATTGTGAAAATTTAAGTACAGTAAATTTGTAAAAAGCATGGTTTTTATCTAACAAACATAAAAAGCATTTAATTTAAAAATGATATT
The DNA here is from genome assembly GCA_963932465.1 of Maratus speciosus. Classification (NCBI taxonomy): domain Eukaryota; kingdom Metazoa; phylum Arthropoda; class Arachnida; order Araneae; family Salticidae; genus Maratus; species Maratus speciosus. The sequence continues at coordinate 400,933,684 of OZ010800.1, read as the reverse complement.
TCAATCTAATATAATTTACAATGCCATAATTTACTTTTAATAATCAAGTTATTCATTCTTTTATACTATACAATAAACATAGCAATAGAGTGTCAATGATTTTAATCAATTGATTTGAATCAGATGATAAAATCACATATTTTCTGATTTTTTAAAATAGTGTGAAAAAGCATTATAATCAGTAATGAAAATGATCACTAAATCACTTGTAAAAAATGTAATATTTGTTATTGTTAATTATAAAAATATTAAACTGTGTAAAAAGAAGTATTATACATTTAAAAAAAAACATCTAACTAAATGTTAAATAACTTCAAAACATTATAATATTTAGTAGCTATTCAAATATTTTAATGTTATGGGGAAAAAATCCGATTTAAGTTTCAAAAATACAATTTTTGTAATCTATTTTTAAATTATGTGTGAATTTGCTGTATAGGTACATTGCTACAATTTTTGATCGATTTGATATACATACGCTTTAGAACCTGTGTAAAATTACTGGCTGCTTTATGTATTTATCAAACTATTATTTATCACCTTTTTTCAATCACTTTTTCAAAAATGTAGATTGTGTTCTTAAAAAGTTAATTGTTTAATAATTACAAAATTTAATCTGTATCATCAATTTAAAATTAAATGCAATTTATCAATAACTTTAAAATGTAAGCAGTATTTAATATTGGTTTACATAATTATTACAAAATATTAACGCACATAATGTTGTATGTTACTAAAGCAATTTTTAATTTGCAGTTTTTTGTAAATTCTATAATTGCATAATTAAAATTTTATTAATTAAAGCAAAAAAACATAGATTATGTTAGTAACTGAAGGGTTGTTCATTTTTGAAATGCTTAATTCTTGGTAAATGTTTAATATTTTAACACAGGGAAAAAAATAAAAAAAATCTGATTTAAATAAAAAAAATCATGATTTTTTTACACCCTAGTATGTAGTAGTATTTTGTTTCTGAAACCAAGCCGTCTGGCAGCCAAAATCCAAAATGCTTTAGTATCATTCAGTCAAGATTTAAGGATACTAAACAAAAAACATCTTTTAACGCTTTCGTTTATTAACACACAAAACAACCCCTACTGCTGGGATATTTAAAAAGAAAAAAAAACAGGCAGAGGGGGGGGGGGTGATATTAAAATACAAAAAAGTTCATAAAATACTCTTATTTTTATCGCTTATGATAAAAAATAAATTTTTGCAGGGTTCGCAAATATCAAAATAGTCAAATACTTATTGCTGATTATAAATATTTTGAGATTTAATATAAATTGGAAACTAAAAGATATTGCACCTGAAAAGAACACAATCTTTTTCTTTCTATTTACACCAAAATTGACAGTCAGCTAATTGAAAACAGAAACAGTTTGCTTTTCACAAAAAACAAACATTCACTATCAAGGGAATTTTTATACACAAAACAAAATATATTTTTTACTGAAGAATTTGAATGCAAATGTTAGCATGCCTGTATTTTTATTGCCTAACCTTTTTAAACTAAATTAAATGAAAACCAGAAAATATTCTTTCTAATGAAACTATAAGTAACTCATTGTCTTCTAAATTAGGCAGTTTATAAATTAATATTGCTCCACATAAATATTGGTTCTGCATTTACAAATCAACATTCAGAATCCTTGGTGTTCTGCTGGTCCGCGACCACTGAAAATTCAACCTGACCACTAAGGGGCAGTCCATAAATGATGTCACACTTTTTGGCCTCTTCCCCCCCCCCTTTGTCACACTTCACCTTACCTCTTGCCCTCCCCTCTTGTCGCATGTCATGCTATATTACATAACATATACTTGCAGTTCAGAAACAAAGCACTGCTTTATAGATCATATTTAAAATTTTAACTTTATAATTAAACTTTCATATTTACTTTAACTATTTGTTTTAACGACATATGTGAGCATAACTATAAAATATGATTTGTGTATTTATTTTGTATGAAATAATATTAAGGTTTACGACAAAAAACATAAATTAATATGCAATAGTCATAAAATATTAATATGAAAGAGCATTTGAAAACAGTAGTACAGTAAACTCTGTCTAAGGCGGAATCGATCGGGACTGAGAAAATTTTCCGTGGTAGACAATATTCCGGCTTATACAAAAAGCTCCCCCCCCCCTCCCCACATAAAAAAAAATCCCTCGAATTTGATAATTTTTTATTGATTTTCCTGACTCAAAAATCGGTTGAAAACTGAAATTCTGAAAGATCTTTTGCCTTTATAGATAAATGAGAAACGCTATTCAATTTCTTAGTGCTGCTGTAATACATGCTGATTGGAAGTTTACACACACACACACGAAAAAAAAAACCTAACCCCCCCCCCCCCCCATTAAACTTCGAGAATGAGGCAGAACGCTTAACTTTGAATTTGAGTACATCCTTAAAGTAGGTATAATATATTGCACTTTCGAAAATATATATTTTGATAAATGCTCATTCTACTAGAAATATTAACTTTTAAATATAATTTTGCATATGAAAAAATGGCACAAGCATAAATTCCTTAAAATTTAAACAGTTTCTGTCCTTTTGAATTAAGTTTTTCAAAGTGTTACGGAATTTAACTAACATGCACGACATTGAGTATTTGACTTATCAGTTTTAAAGTTTAATAAACAAAATGCCTTTCATTTTTAAATTATGCTTTTTTCCACCTTATGCAAAATTTTGGTTTCGGTGGGACCTTAAAATACTTTCCGTTTCCGCGTTAGACAGATTCCGCCTTATGCAGCATGAATTAATGTAATTTTCTATGGGTTCGCCGGGACTTGAAAAATTTTCCGCGGTAGACAGATTTCCGGCTTGCACAGAGTCCGCCTTAGACAGAATTTACTGTATTTTGGAATTTGAAATGGAATTTTATATATTTGGCTTTAAATCTTATCCTTTAGTGTTGACTCTAGAAAAAAAGGGCCGCCGGGCGGTAATTTTTCAAAAAGGGAACACTATTCTAAAAAAAGGGAACACTATCTAAAAAAGGGTACATTTCTTCAAAAAGGAAACATTGTTCTAAAAAAAGGCACATTTTTTTTTTCAAAAAAGGGACACTTAAACCTTGTTCACAAAAATATTTTGAACTGGTTTGTTTAGAGAGCCTAGAATTTGTGATATTTTTTCGGGATCAATTGGATTGCCACGGGGCACATAGGAAATGTTGAAAAGGGCAGCTGGGCGTATCGGGAAGGTTTAAAAGAGCCGCCGGGCGCAAAAAAGAAATAAAAAGGGCCGCCTAGCGCTGAGCCCTGCTAAAAAGCGGCTTAGAGTCAACACTATCCTTACTTTATGAGTATAAAATACTTTCAAGGATCGATGCAGGTTTTTATTCTTGGGGCCCATTTTGTGAAAAGTAAGTTATTTTTGTGAATTTTATAATATTTTTGTGAAAAATAGCATTTTGTAACGAAAGTGGAAATCCAGTTACTCATTCGAACCAAGAATTTATAAACAAAAACTTCTTTAAATCCCCTTGCTAAATTTTTTGTTTTTCGTGATCTGGTTTTATTTACAAATTACACATTTTAAAACAGTTTTTATGAAAAAGAATGTTATGAAAAGGGCCTGTTTATTAAAAGGAATTTTGTGAAGGGGCCTATTTTATTAAATAGATTTTTGTGAAAGGGCCCTAAATAGGCCCCAAATTTTGCATGGATCGACCCCTGATTTTAATTTCAAAATAACTTCAAAATTTAATCTGCTGATTTTTAATGCTTTTATTTTAACCAAAATGTGTGATGTCATATTTCTTCTTACCCCCTCCCATCCCCTTGTCACAATTTCACGAACCCTACTCCAAGCATGACATTAGTTGTGGGCAGCCCCTAATTTGAAAAATTTAGTTGTCCGCAGAACCAGTAACTTTTCTGCCGTCCCGATCGCAAATCACAATTTTATTTTATTTTTAACAAATTAAAATTTCACATTTTATTAATGCTGAAAATTTTGGATAACTGAAAAGTGAGTTTGGTTTATATTCTGGGGAGGGGAGAGGGCTCAAAGGGTTAAAGGTGCTTAATAGAACTTTATGTTGTGGACCAGTAAATTCTAATGTTTGAGTCCTTGAGACCAGTGACTTTTTATTAATCAGTTCTGACACAGCAAATTTAGCTCGAAACATAAAGATTGGGGGATATATATATAATAGTAGAAATAAGCAAAAAAAAAAAAAAAAAAAAATGCAATTTTGTACCAATCATTCTGACAGCCATAGTTTGGTTATCTTCACTGCAGTCTTGATTAGTTTTTGCCATGCTTTCTTAGCAATCTTCTATAATTAGAATGCACAGACAAGATATTTGACTGTGGTCCAAAAATGATAAACATGTAACAAATGTGACCATATTACACTTATGAACTTTATGGTCTTAAATCACATTGTTTGGCGACTTTTTTTCTTTTTTCTTTTTTTTTTAAATATAATATATAAGTGAACTATTAAATACAGTCAACTCTGTGAAATCCGCTGATGTATAATCCGCCAATGCCTATTATCCGGACTACATGTTGGAATGTAAACAATGAAAATTCCATTAACAGTTAAACTCTCAGATAAAGTTAAATTTGGTATTTTTTTTCATAAGTTATCAATTCTCCAATGAATAAATATTTAAATATAAATTGGACATAAATGTTTAAATTTCCCAGGGCAACAAAATTTTATCTCAGAGCAAAAAGTAATGATTGTTCATAGACTATAGAAAAAAATTATTGACAACAAAGCAAAACTGAAATTACCATTATGTTGTGTCAACGTTTAAAAAAATTAATACAATTAGTAAAATAATAATGCATTATGTTTTTCTTTTAGATTGTAATTATAATTTGTGTGCAGTTGTTTCTAATTTATTGCCAGACTCTAAAAAGTAAAATGTAAACAAATGGATGATCTATAATCTGCAAAAATGTGTAATCCGCAAAACCCTCTGTCCCTAAGTGTGCAGATTTCACAGAGTCGACTGTATATAATTTTATTTTTATTTTATGAAAATCAAAAGGGTTTTGTCGTAAAGATGAAAATAAGCACTCGCCACCCGGCGATTAAACTTGAAAGACTGGCGACTAAAAATATGGAAGGAACCGCTCAAATGCAGGATTTTGTAAAAAAAAAAAAACACTCAAATTTCGTCAAAAAATCACGAAAAATGCCGCTAATTTTGTCAAGAGATTGCGAAAGAAGCGTAAATTTCGTCAAAGGATCGCTAAAAACTCGAATTTCGTCGAAGGATCGCGAGAACTCAAATTTCTTCGAAGGATCACGAAAACTCAATTTCTTTGAAGGATCGTGAAAACTCAATTTCTTCGTAGGATCACGAAAACTCTAATTTCTTGGAAGGATTGCGAAAACTCAATTTCTTCGAAGGTTCGCGAAAACTCCAATTTCTTCGAAGCATTGTGAAAACTCTCATTTCTTCGAAGCATCATGAAAACTCTCATTTCTTCCAAGGATCGTGAAAACTCTCATTTCTTCGAAGGATCGTTAAAACTTGCATTTCTTCAAAGGATCATGAAAACTCTCATTTCTTCGAAGGATCGTGAAAACTCGCATTTCTTCGAAGGATCGTGAAAACTCGCATTTCTTCGAAGGATCGTGAAAACTCTAATTTCTTCGAAGGATCGTGAAAACTCCAATTTCTTCGAAGGATCGTGAAAACTCTCATTTCTTCGAAGGATCGTGAAAACTCCAATTTCTTCGAAGGATCGCGAAAACTCCAATTTCTTGGAAGGATTGCGAAAACTCAATTTCTTCGAAGGTTCGCGAAAACTCCAATTTTTTCGAAGGATCGCGAAAACTCCAATTTCTTCGAAGGATCGCGAAAACTCCAATTTCTTCGAAGGATCGTGAAAACTCTCATTTCTTCGAAAGATCGTGAAAACTCTCATTTCTTCGAAGGATCGTGAAAACTCTCATTTCTTCGAAGGATCGTGAAAACTCCAATTTCTTCGAAGGATCGTGAAAACTCCAATTTCTTCGAAGGATCGTGAAAACTCCAATTTCTTCGAAGGATCGTGAAAACTTCAATTTCTTGGAAAGATTGCGAAAACTCAATTTCTTCGAAGGTTCGCGAAAACTCCAATTTCGTCGAAGCATTGTGAAAACTCTCATTTCTTCGAAGCATCGTGAAAACTCTCATTTCTTCGAAGCATCGTGAAAACTCTCATTTCTTCCAAGGATCGTGAAAACTCTTATTTCCTAGAAGGATCGTTAAAACTTGCATTTCTTCGAAGGATCGTGAAAACTCGCATTTCTTCGAAGGATCGTGAAAACTCGCATTTCTTCGAAGGATCGTGAAAACTCGCATTTCTTCGAAGGATCGTGAAAACTTGCATTTCTTCGAAGGATCGTGAAAACTCGCATTTCTTCGAAGGATCGTGAAAACTCGCATTTCTTCGAAGGATCGTGAAAACTCGCATTTCTTCGAAGGATCGTGAAAACTCGCATTTCTTCGAAGGATCGTGAAAACTCCAATTTCTTCGAAGGATCGTGAAAACTCCAATTTCTTCGAAGGATCGTGAAAACTCCAATTTCTTGGAAGGATTGCGAAAACTCAATTTCTTCGAAGGTTCGTGAAAACTCCAATTTCTTCGAAGCATTGTGAAAACTCATTTCTTCGAAGCATCGTGAAAACTCTCATTTCTTCGAAGCATCGTGAAAACTCTCATTTCTTCCAAGGATCGTGAAAACTCGCATTTCTTCGAAGGATCGTGAAAACTCGCATTTCTTCGAAGGATCGTGAAAACTCGCATTTATTCGAAGGATCGTGAAAACTCGCATTTCTTCGAAGGATCGTGAAAACTCGCATTTCTTCGTAGGATCGTGAAAACTCTCATTTCTTCGAAGGATCGTGAAAACTCTCATTTCTTCGAAGGATCGTGAAAACTCCAATTTCTTCGAAGGATCGTGAAAACTCCAATTTCTTCGAAGGATCGTGAAAACTCTCATTTCTTCGAAGGATCGTGAAAACTCCAATTTCTTCGAAGGATCGCGAAAACTCCAATTTCTTCGAAGGATCAAGAAAACTCAAATTTCGTCGAATGGCTGCTGAAAAATCGTGAATTTCATCGAAGGATCATGGGGGGGGGGGGATTCAAATTTCATCATAGGGCGCGGTAAAGTTCAAATTTTGTGAATGGTTCGCAGAAAAGACGTTATATTTTCTTAAAAAGTATACAATAATAAACTTATTCAATATTTTTGCATACTAAAAAAAAAATTTTCCCTTTATATGTTAATATGTTATTAAAAAAAGAGAGAGAGAGAGAGAGAGAAAGCCAGCTTTTAAAAGTTTATCCTTTCAGTCTCAGAATTCTGAGAGTAGCTTTTCTTGCTTAATTTAACACCAGTGTTTGTATAATATATCATATGTCTGTTGAAAGGATTTTTCAGTAGCACTTGTTTAATGATATCAGTAGAGCTCATTTAAAAAACAAACAAACAAAAAAATCTTTAGTTTCAACCAATATCACTGTAGTTTTAAAGCAGTTTTAAACTGTATTGTACATCCCATCTACATAGTACATAAAGGATGCCAGTGTAAAAGAAACTAATTATAGTAGTTCTGGTATCATTATAAATACTATTATCGTTTTCAAATCTTCCGTTGTTTAAAAATTGGCATTTTTTTACAATATTACTCCCCCCCCCCCCCCCCGTTACAGTTATAATTTTCTTTTCCTGTATATGTAGTTTTGGTACAGCTTTCCAGACTTAACCCAAACCGTGTTTTAGGAAGATTTAGATCCTTAATATTGAAAGTGGTATTTTTTTTTTTTTAATGAAACTCTTAAAATTGGTAGATTTTTCCATATGTTTAAAAATTGTTTTCAAATAGATTTTTCACAGAGATTTGCTTGCATTTTCTTTGCAAAGTTTGTATGGATTTATGTTTTTTGAAAATACATTTAGACAACTCTAAGAATCTATATTTTAAGAAAAGGGGAAAAAAAATGATTCATAATTTCAACTGCATGTTATTATGAAAAGAAATTTTTCTAACAATAGTGAAAAATCACAGCCATGTGAATAAAAATAAATGCATGTTTAAAATTTTACATTAAATTTTCCATCTTACCATTTTCATTTATTGGTATAATATTGAAATACTTTTGCACACGAATTTCCATTTTTAACCAGAGAAGTTCCATTCATTATCTTACCAAGGATTTGCTTAGATTTTTTTTTTTTTTTTCACACGTTCATGTTTTTGCGAAATTGTGAACTTTTATAAAAACTTATGAACTTGTAAAAAATGTGAATGAAATATAAAAAATGTAATCGGAATTTTGTAAATTAGAAATTACATATTTAAGTTCTTATCTAGACATTATTGTCCTTTGTACATATAAACAGCTAGATAATAGATTCATTGGTTATTGCAGTTATTATACACAGCAGGTTTTTTTTTTTTTTTTTAAATTCTAAAATCATTATGTTTGTGAAGGATTTAATTTGGAGATTGTAAAAAAATTATGAAATGTTTTTTTTAAGTGAAAGAATTTTGTTAAAGGTCATAAGTTTTAAGGAGAAAAAACTGTGAAGGATCCTTTAAGAGACTCAAGTTCTTTCTAATGAGAATCCCTGCTTACAGATAAGATTTTCCATGTTAAGGTTTTCATGAGGAACACTAAACATGAAAAAAAATATAAATAAAAGTATCAGAATGTAGCAATTATAAAATTTTGACTACATTATTTTATAAACGAAGTTTCAATTTTTCCAATTTGGAAAAATTAAAAAATAGCCCTTCGGAAAAAAACTGAAAAAAACCGTTTTTTTTCCCCACTTTTCCGGGTTTTTTCCAAGCATTCCCATCTCTATTAGTAAGTAATGCTTAAACTTTTTTTTTTTTTTTTTTTGGTGTTTTGACGTTAAACCACATTCATCGTTTTCCTGCATTTATCGTTTTTTCCACACACACCTTGAAAAACGATGGATCGAGGTTCTACTGTATTTAAATATTAATAAATTTGTATGTGTTCAAACTGTTCAAAGCAAAAAAGACAGTATTTATATGAAACATTTAATTATAGACTTTTTTCCATAATTGTATTAAAATATGTATTACTTTCCTTTCTCTTCAGTTTGTAGAATTTTTTTGTTGTTGGATTCGTATTGATTTTAAGCAGAAAATTCGTATTTTGGTTGGTATAAACTGATCCATGTTAAACGTTAATGTTTTTGAGTTACCAGACGTAACTTGACGTCTCTTGCTACTTCAAAGAGTATGTTAAGTTATACACTAACATAACAAATACTTCTTTATTATAGGGGCTATGACATAACTCAGTCATGACCGAGTTAAGATTAAGAAAGTGTGATTTCTTGGCAAATATTATAAACTGTCGTGAAAGTGAAATTGCGACCAATAAAAAATGTCTAACTATATATGGCTTATTTATTATATATATATATATATATATATATATAATAAATTGAGATATATTGAGAACAGTGTTTGTCATTGTAATAAAGTTGAATATAATAAATACGTTAATTCAAATTACGGACATATTCTTACCGGGGATCTTACTATAGTGGCAGACACAAATCTCAGAAATTACATGAGGTATGGTACAAAATACAGATTGAGGAGAGTTGTGAGTAGAGGGTTAGCTATAAAACGTTTGTCAAATAATATAGATATCTTCATTCAAAAATTAATATATAAATATGGTTTACCAAAAAGCGTTTTTGAGGAATGGAGGCACTATATTTTAAAAGAATTTCAAGGCTTTTACAAAAAAGATTTTGAGGGTGTCTCGGGAGAATCTTACAAAGATTTGATTAAATCAGTAAAAAATCTACAGGATGATTTTATCATTACGTATGTGGATAAAGCTAACACCAACTATGCTATAATATGTAAAAAATTATACGGAGATATTCTAAGGGAAACCTACAATAATGAGGGAAATTATCAACTACTAAAAACTACTAAACAAGTTATTGTAAACAGAGTGAAGGCGTTCTATAAAAAAATAAAATCAAAGCAAAATAGTGTGGAATTTCCTTATCTTGTAATGATTCCAAAATTCCATAAAAACCCAATTACTTTTAGAACTGTAACTTGTGGGTTTGGTTCTTACCTGGAATGTGTAAATAAAAAATTGCTGAATATATTACAAAAGATTTTCGATCAGGTTATAAATGAATATTCTTCGATAGTAATAAAAAATAGCTATGAACTTATAAAAAGTTTAAAAAAGCTGAAAAAAATTACAGGATTATATACATACGATTTCGAGGATTTGTATAATAGCATAAACTTAGATGATTTGAAGTACAGAGTTATGGATTTTTTCAAGAAATCTAAAGAGAAAGAAATCAGTATTGAAATATTCACCGATTTATTTCAATTTGTTGTTTACGAAAATTATCTGTATGAAGGGAAACAAATATACAAACAAGTGAGAGGTATTCCAATGGGGGGGAGTTGTAGCTCCATCCTTGCAGATATTTATCTGTTTACATATGAAGCCGGTTTATTGTTGGAAAAAGACTTAAAGATATACAGATATATAGACGATGTTTTGGTGGTTGAGCTGAATAACAATAAAGAAATTTATCAATTTAAATGTTATCCAGACACTTTGAATTTAAAGAGTGCTTCGGATGATCAGGGCAGTGTCAACTACTTGGACGTTAATTTGGAGATTATAAAAGGAATTTTAGTACATAGTATTTATGATAAAAGAAATTATTTTGATTTTGATACAATAAAAATATTAAACTTTAATAGTAACGTGCATGTTTCAATTTTTAGAAATATATATTTAAACGGTTTAAATCGTATTGCAAGTTTGTGTTCAAATGTTGATAAATTGGTTGGTGAAATTTATAACCTTTACATAAACGCCAGTAAACAAAATTACCCAATACATTTTCTGAATGATTTAACTTTCAATTTTATTAAGAAAAAAAGCTATCGAAATAAAATATTGGAATTGTTCGATGATGGTGATTTATCGATACGTGATTCCTATCGAAAATAGCTTAGCGGTGAGGATATTCACAGACTTCATTTGACGGCTTTCCGGTTAGTTTGTGGTTTTCATTTCTTTCAATTTCTATTTGTTTGGTCTCGGCAAGTGAGGGGGAATGTTGTGCACGTAAAACATGTTTAACCCCGCAGTACAAGTCATAAGCCTTGACCACTTGTCTTCATGTTTAGTTTTTTCTTAGTTACTCTTGGTTTTGTTAATTATTGTTTTAGTTACAGTTTGTTAGATGTTTTTTCGTGTAATAAGTTATGTGAATTTGGATTTTTCAATATATATATATATATATATATATATATATTGTATTAATTGTTATGTTTTATTTACGCATAAATTAAACTAATAGTTTTTAAATGTGTATATTAAATGGTATCAATATAAAACAAATAATTGTTTGTGCGTTTGATACATTGATAACTATTTTATAAAGATATTTCAATCTGTGAATGTTTTTAAAATGTAAATAAAGGTTGCCACAAAGTGATTTTGAAAATGTTGATAAATTGCCAAATAATTTTTGCAGTTGTAATTATTTATGAGTACAAAAACAACGAAGATAATGTGTCAAATGATTTCTGCCAAAATATGCCAACTGACTGTGAATCTGCAGTAACAAAATATTTTAAGCACTAAAAAGTAGAAAATATATATAAATAAAAAATGTATTTAAAAATATTACTTTTTTATCATTTCAAATTTTCAAATAGTTTAATATTAATATAATTATGATTACACATTGAGTAAACAGTTTAGAAGAAGTGTAGTTATAATTGTTTATGAGTACAAAAACAATGAAGATAATGTGTCAAATCATTTCTTCGAAAATATGCCAACTGACTGTGAATCTGCAACAACAAAATATTTAAACACTAAAAAGTAGAAAAGATAAAAAAAATAATGTATTTAAAAATTTATATGCGTACTCTTTTTATCATTTAAAATTTTCAAATGGTTTAATAAATATTATTATGATTACACATCAAGAAAACCGTGTAGAAGTCTATTTTTAAGGACCATTTCATGTTTTTTATCCAAGTGTCAATCAAAAGGATGAATTTTCAATAATCGGGCCCATGCCAAATTAACGTGTTGTAATGAAAAAATTTTTTAACTACATAAACTTGCAGTTTTGAAAGGTGTGATTTTTAAACATAAACGTTGAATGCTTATAAATTGTTTTTTAAATTGTTGTTATTTTTTTTCACCCCTCCCTTTTTTTCCCCTCTTCTCCCTCATGTCTGTGGAAACATAAATAATTTCGAAATTGGAAACTCCTCCCCCCCTCCCCCCCAATTGTGAAAATTTGGCTTTTTTTTTCTCCTCAGGTTTCCAAGAATAAAAATTATACAAAATTGTATATATTTTTTTTTTGCTTGGTTTTATGCACCTTGGACCTGAAATAAAACAGATGTTGTAAAGTTATCTGTGTGACTGAAAATAAAGCCAAAATGGTAAATTTTCTCTTCAATCTGCGTCCAGTCTGTCTCAAATCGAAAGGTCTGTGTAACATAAAATAACGATGGTGGTGTAAACTTTTTACAAATTTTACAGCAGTTCATTGAAATTTAATTTTTTTTTTTGGGGGGGGGGGGGGGAGAGATTGTTTTCAGAAAAAAAGTGTCATCTTTTTTCTGAAAACTTTTATCTCTTAACTTCAGTGTAGCTCAAAGAATATATTATAATTACACATGTAAAAGGCTGATGGCCCCGCAAAATATTCTGATATTTCCAAAAAGAAAAACATGATTGGGTGATCCATTTAAATTGTATTTTACATGTCATGCTAAAAATGTTGTACAGTACACTCTCTCAAATCCACACAGCTTGGGACCAGAGGTTGTGCGGATTTTAGAATTTTACAGATTTCTGGTCATTGATTTGTTTACATTTTTGAAACATTAATTTGATTGGTAGTTAAGCAAGGGAAATTATAATCAATGCTTACAATAAAGTGAAACATTAAAATAAGTAAAATATTAAAATAATTTATTAATTTAAAAGTAAGTAATTATTAAAATAATTACGAATGAAATCGATTCAATTTGATTCCAAAAGTTCTATGCTGCCATCTAGTGATAACAAGGAGAACAGTGTTAATGCTATTATCAGTATATATAGCTTATTGTGCTCACTGTAACTTTTTTCATTGTTATTTAGAGTCCTGAATGCTTTTCTTATACTGCTTTGTATGTTTAGAAATAAATTTGTCTATAATTTAAAAAAAAAATCCGCGAACAATAATTTTAAAATAGCGTTTTGGTTCGTGGATTTTTCCATTTCGAACCCTGGAATTTTTGATATAGATATGCTAATTTATATCAAAATCAAAAGTAATGTAAATTTATTTAGTAATAAATCAGCTGTAATAGCCAAAAGAGAATGATTAACCAAAAAATTTAGTAAAAAAAACATTGCGGTAGTCGCCGATTTCGGCGCCGTCTTGAATTTTGTTCCTGCAACTTAACTGGAAATTTAATTGTTTACATCTGAAAAAAATACGCAGATTTTAGGGTCGCGAATTTGAGGGAGTCTACTGTATATGCAACTGACAATATTGCCATCAGTTTTAATAGTTGTTGTCCCGGTAGCAGAATGTTTGAAACAGGAGACGAGCTTCGCAGATTTTCTTTTCTCTTTTGCAGATTCTTCTTCGTCAGACCTTTATTTTGCTTCATAGTATTATGTTTAGCTCTTTCTTTATTACTTAATACAAAAAGTTAATATTGTTATTTTTAAAATGTCTAAAAACGTTACATGTAAGTGATTGTTTGATTAATTAACGCTTCAATTGTAAAAATATTTTACCTGCAGATTATTTTTTGTCCCTGAAGTATCTGTCACAGGCACATGGAGAATTTTCTGCTACTGGGGTTGTTGTATAATAAAAAATATCTGTTATACTACAAACTATGAATAATAACTGGTTAAATTCAGTTTTTGTGGTACTTTATTCTTTCTATGGGGGGGAGGATGAAATTGACCTACTTTTTCGGCTCAATGAATGGTATCCTGCCTTTAAAGAAAATTATAGAGGATTCCATGAAATCATAAAACCACCTTTTCTTCATAGCAAAAAGCTGGTTTTTGTTGTTTGAAATAAGATTTTGGGTGAAATCTGTAGGGTATACTTGATAAGTACCAGGTTTCAATCTGAAGAAAATCTCCAAAATTGGCTCTTTGTAAAATGGTTATTTAAACACTGAAACTGTTTATAGAAACAAAGTGTAATTTTGTATATGAAGTCTTAATTTTTTTTTTCTTTGCAAATTTGCCGGTTCCTATTTGGAAAGTTTTATGTTTGTTAATTTTAACTTGTATATAGAAAAATTAACTGAAATAACAGTAGACATTAAAGGTCTGCACAGACTAAAATTTTCAGGTTTGGCCTTAACAAATTCTATCTTGGCTTAAAATTTTTACAATTTTGCTGTTATTTCAAATTGTGCAGACCCAAAAAATCCAAGATTAAAAAAAAAAATGCTAAGCTGGGGCCAAAATCCTAAATTAACCTTCAGTTTCTTTTTTGAATAAGTATTCAATCTTTTTCAAAAGATATTTTTTCTTTCTTAAAAATTTCAAAATGGACTTTTTTGAATGACCCCATATATCTCTCATTGAAATAAAATACAAGTGTACTAAATAAAGCTTACTGAAATAAACCACAGTTTTATATGTATATACACAACACATGATTATGCACAAAAATTTACTATTTTTTTCTCTTTTTGTCTAGCTTTGTGAACTGCATTTTACATCTGATGACATTCATGATATCCCCTCTCTACACTGCAGAAAATGAAATATTGTCAGCAGTTTTGTTTGCTACATTTAAGAAAAGGTGGCATTCCGTCCTGATAATTTCGCTAGAACACTTCTAAAACAAGATACTTCATGTAATTACCCAGATGACAGACTTCAAATGGAAAATACAGATCAACCTTCCCTTGCGATTTTTTTTTCCGAAGTTATTTTAAATGCATTAGTTTTTGTTTGTTCCTGTTGGAACATTAATTATAAACAGTGTAATTGATGCACTTATATATTTAAACTTACCTTGAATTTCTTTTGATGTGTATGTTATATTATGTGTTATTTAAAAATAAATAAATCTTAAATTTATATCAGAGTTAATTAAAGTTTGCTTTTGAAATTATTAGCTATATTTGAGGACATGAGTTTCAAAATTCGCTTTATCCAGAAAATCAAATTTTCAGAAATCGTGAAAAACCTCTGATCACGTCCATTGGTCTTCATTCTAAACAAAGATTTTACAATGCCAGAAATACACAGTAAAGCTAGTGTTTTGCAGATTGTATTGTTTTCTCAATTCATGTCCACCAGTACCAGTAGAATAGAATGACAGAGAAAACTCGATTTTTTAACTTTTAGATAAGACAAGTTTTGAAACTGACGTCCTCATTTAATTCTTATGCATGAATATTCAATAAATATTTTATTACTTCTACTTTTTTATGGGATGTGAATGTACACAGCCACGTTTGAATCATTCTGTGACAATAAATTGTTTCAGAAACTTATTTAACTTAGAAGATTTGTGTTTAGATTTCTATGAAGAGTTACGGGAAGAAGCAACAATTTTTTTTTTCTGCCATTGTTTAACCTTAATAAAACTTTCAAATAGTACATTTATATGAAATGAGCAAGTTAATTGAACAGAATTTAAGTACTTTTTGTGTACTCTAATTTCAGATGTACATAGTTTGCAGCCGATCCAATAAATTTTACATCAAGAAAGTTTCCTTAAATATGTTGCATAATATGTAGAAAATAGAAATAAGATAAATCTTATTAACATTTCTGGATCTAAACATGTTTGTTTGATCAGCAGGGTATGCACTAGAAATTGGGGTATTTTATTAATGTAGTAATTAAAAAATGCAGATAGTATATGTAGATTCTTAAAACAACACTTCAAGTTTAGAAACAATAAGATAAAATAGCTAACATTAATGTGATGTTTTATGTAGGCATAGAGATATAAAACTGAAAAAAAATGAATTAAGATAATGTATTTTTTCAGTCATCTGCTCTAATATCTAAACAGCATAGCTGCCAACTTGTACGGATTTTTCATACCACTAAAATGTAACAGAAAATTTTAGTTAATTTAATCACCGCAATTCAAGCAATTTTAACGTTTAAATAAATAAAAAAATTCTATAAAATTTTAGTGGTAAGAAAAATACGTACAAGTTGGCAGCTATGAAACAGAAACTAACAGGAGATGGATGTTGCTATTAAACAACAAAAAGTACATTCAAACCTCATTAACATGTACAGAATTAACCTGGTATACTTTTAATATGAATTGTTCCTACAATGCCTGTCAAAATTAATACAACGATTTTGTTACTAATAATATAAACTATTGATAACATGAGGGAAAAACTTTTAATTTGCCTTGAAATTTATGTTAACGAGGTTTGACTGTATAACTACTACAGTAGTATTTTAAATTTTGTTTCAGTCATGAAATTTATGGATTAATAAACAAAAACAGTTAAACATTTTAAATAATATCACGAGCATTAAAGCCTTTCCTTATTCCACGTTGTGTGGATTTGTTCGCATTCAACTGTTGTGACCTATGCATCTGGATGCGTAAGTTTAGGTGTTGAAAATTTTTTCCCTACACTTCCAGAGAATGTTGATCCTGTGCTAACGAAGCCCAATTCCATAATGAATATAAATTTATGTAAATTTTTTGAATGAAAAAAATCATCGCAGCAGTGTTTTGGGAAAAAAATTATCAGAAAGGCTCGAAAAGTTATTTTCAAATAAATTGGACAATTAGATTGATCAATAATTATTAAAATATTAATTAAAATAGTTTTTCTATCTATTTTTCTTAAATCATATTAAAGATACAAATATTTCAGAGGGGGAAAGACCTACTTTACAGAAGTTTTCACAGACAATACAGTCTTGAAGTATCAGCGTGACATAAGATTTTTCCTTAAACCTCAAGGTAGTACTAATAGAAAAGAAATTAACCGTAGACGTGAAAGTTGTGAATATTAACCCCTTGAGAGGCGATGGGATATATTTTATCTCACCTAAGTTTAATCAAGATTTGCACCGGAAACTTTTAAATAAATTTTATTTTTGTAACTTTGATGGAAAAAACTTGTAAAATTGCTTTTCCTTATTTTGAAACAAAAATTTTCAAAGATCCGGTGTGAATTTAACATTACAGGAATACAATCACTTGCTCAAGGGGTTAAATGAAATGGATTTGAATTAAAAATGGGACTTGCAAAGCTGAACCTAATTCATACATTTGTTTTAGAAATATAATCTGTTATTACGGTGTGCTTCTTCAAGAGTTTTATTTTTTATACTTTACAGATATGAATTATGAAATATTTAAGGAAAAAAAATATCATAAGCATACTTATTACCACCTTCCCACGTAATGAAAGAAGAAAAAAACTTTAAACCAGAAATTTAATGAAATAAAGTATATTTCAAATCACTACCACATAGAGGCAAGACACATTTAATTAAATAAATTTTCTGGTTCAAAGTATTTATTTTTGGGAAAAATGGCTTATTGGCAAATATGGGTATGTGTTTGGGACAGTTTGTGTGATAAAAAATGGTCTTTATTTAAACGAGGAGGGTGTGAGGGACTTTTTCTTTTGTATGCTTCTTGTCAAGGATCTCCGAACAGACCTAAATTGTATCTAATTAGACACCTGAATCCCACCTCAACCCTCCCCCCCTCCAAAAAAATGCTTATTTAAAAATATGCACTCTTGTGAGTTATGAGTGTTTATACAATAGTATAACTTACTGAATTATTCATATGTACCTTGGTAGAAAAAAGGCCCAATGCATTTTTCATCTCTTAAAGTCGAATAAAATGAAAGAAATAACCTTTCACATTTTAAAATGAAAAATTTAAAGGGCAAAAACTTATCAAAGCAGAACAATAATTTAGAATTAACAAAATTCTTTTAAAATATTTCTATCAAACAAAATGATAAACAATAACTGTGGTAATTGTTAGTCCAATATTAATACTTAAAAAATGCATTTGATTTTTTTTTTTTAATAAATCAGTTTGAGTTCAGCAAGCAAACTTTATTTAAAATAAAAGGCTCTAGGAAGAGGATAAATAATAGAATTTAATAGGATTATTTAAATGAAGGAGTAGTATTTGTTCAGAAATAAACTAAGAAAATATGGAACTTTAATTCAGCCCCCCCCCCCCCATCAAAAAATAAAACAAAATTTGGATATTTTTGTTTAAATATTTTGTTTCAAATGATTGTAGTAAAGCTAATAGAAATTAAAAGTGAGCATATTTAAATTTCTAACTCCTAAAATTTTAATGTATGTATATTTCGCAAAATCTGAAAATAAATATTCTGAAATCGCTTTCATTTATACACCCAACCAACCAATCTATAATTCATCGCTTTCTCATCAAAATTTGCTTGATAACTCATCTAAAAGTCATCGCACATTCATCGTCATGAAATCGTACTCCTCGGGGATTCATCATATTTTTTTCTAAAATCCATCAGGTTGCGATCATCCATAGATCTAAGTCCAATGAGACATTTCTGAGTAATTGCCGATGAAAATCATCCCTGAGAATACGATAATCAGCCACTTATCGTGTAATCGGATTTCGATGAGAGGCCATTCAAGGGCCAGACACAATTTGCTACTAGGGGCAGGACCGATATGTGATTTCTGATAGTGGCCCGATTAGATTTGCCAACATCGGTCCGAATTCGGACTTTTTAGTCTTAACCGACATTTTTTTTTCTTTTACTTAATTTGGTTTGAGTTTGAGTTTCGATAACATATGTATATTTCATGTATTTCAAATAAAAATCTAACAGTGATAAACAAACAAAAAAAAAATGTCGAAAATAGCCTATATTTATTTATTTTTAAAAAGTTGTTATTGAATTCATTTTAAAAAGGAATTTAGGAAATTGAATTCATTTTATTCATCATCAAAAGAGTTTTTTAAATTGCTCCTTAAAATTATTATTCATTATAAAGTTAATCGTATATTAAAAAAAAAAAAAAAAAAAAAAAAAAAACATAAATTATTTGAGCATATTTTCTAACTATTACTAACTATTATATTCATTTTAAAAGCAATTGCTATGTTTCTTATTTTATTTAAAAATCAAATTATTAAAAAGTGTTTAAAATTATTTTACAAGCTATAAAAATATAAAAAAGAACTACCCAACTTTTTAGCATTAACATTTAAAAGAAAGATTCAGAAATCTACCACTTCTGAAAAATTATTTACCAAAAAAAAAAAAAAAAAGATAAATTAATATTTCTATTTTATTTGATGATTAAAAAATGATGATAAGTAAAAGAATCATTATTGCTACATAATCACTAAAAATATATTCTACATTAAATTATCAAATGACAAAACATGAACTCTTATTATAATTAAAAGTAATTAATTACCAACTTATGTTTTTATTAAAATTAGTTTTTCTATGTTACAAATATATATTTCTTGAATTAACACATTTAATTACATTATAATTCCTAAAGAGGAAATTGTATTAAGAGAAAAGCCTCTGAAATTCACTTATTTTATTTAATAAGCATTCTTAAAGTTATAAGAAAGATTCAGAAATATCCTCCATTTAAAGTTACCTTTCAAAAGAAAAAAAAAATGTAAATTAATATTTTTATTTTATTTTTAAATTAAAACTATTGATAAGTAACAAATTAATATTGCAACATATTCATTAAATATATGCTCCAGTTTAAATCATCAAAACGACGTAAAATGAATTCTTATTCTAATTGAAAGTTATTAATTACCAACTTTTTATTTATTAAAATAAATTTTTCCATCTTAATATATATTTTATAAATTAACGCAACGCATGTAATTACATTATAATTCCTAAAAAGAAAATTTTATTAACTGAACAAAACCTCTAAAAATTTTTTTAATAGTTAATTATTCTTAAATTTATACATATTCTTAATTATTCTTAATTATATCTGTATCTTAATTATTCTTAAATTTATTCTTAAATTCCTTTACTTTAACGAATTCGCTAAGATATTTATTTCATTCATTCAAGCATTAAATTAACTTTTAAATACACCCACGTAAGACAATTACAAATAAATAATTAAAAAATAAAATAAAAACACCTCAAAATTCTAATTTTCCCATCTACCACTTACCTTCAACGACAACCATTACTTATCGATATGTCTTCCTCTTATTACCTCATACAATCCTCCCCTGATCAAGTCTCAGTGGCTAAGTGGTTAAGGTGTCTGCTTTCTATCCTTGGGTCGATCAAACCCCGCCTTCTTCCAGCGCCAAAACACGTTCCTATCAATATACATTCTAGGATGGCTCATAGATGGCGCCATCAAAACATATTTTTTTTTTTCAATTTATGCTGGTGTCGGTCAGCGGCCGGCATTCATATGGATAATTTTCGGCGTGCTGTCGGCATAGTTTTCTGCCGATACCGGACCGGCTGCGTGCCTCATGAATCGGGCCGCATTCGCGCGGCGTATCAAAAAAGATACGGAACCGGTATCGTGCCAATACCGCCGTTAGTGGCAAGCGGCTGTCGGCCGATTGCTTACTGATAGCTCTGTGTTTGCTGGGATGTGTTCGCATTTAAATTAGAAATGAAAATGTATAGATACATATTAGATAAATGTATACGCTTTAAACCAAATTTGATTTTGGAAAAAAACTTTACGAAAACTTGATTTTATATGACATATCCTTTGCATCATTTTATATATTCATCCTATATTTTTGGGCGTATCTTCATGGTTATGTGCGTATCTTCAAAGCTACTAACGTCTGAGTAACCCAGATTATTTAATTGTTCGACTATTCATACAGCGTCGTTGTCAGGCACGGCATAGGGCATGAAACAAAAAGGCTCTTTTGAAAATGTATTTTATGATTGCCATGATTTTGTACTGTTAGGTTTCTCCTAATTAGACACTTATCTTACTTTTTGCATTGTGTTACAGAAAACAGGCAAAGTTCTTTCTTAACACAATGCAGGAAACAGGTAACACCAAAAAATAGTTTCCTCATGACTTTTTCCATCTCCAGCGGGTAATGTTTTTGGTTATACCATCCGATGTGTGAATACAGTTCATATCGATGTTATCTGTCCCTTTCAATACTCGTTAACTCTGTTATGAGACCTCTTATCTATATAGGGGAGGGTAGTACACAGTGAGACAAAAATTATTAGTACTAACGAATGGAATTTTTATTCTTTCGAAAAAATTTTTGCTCTATCTTTAAGCTACACAAATACGCTACACATTAATGTATAAATGGTTTAAAAAAGTCATTTATAAAAGCACAGAAGCAGAATAACGGAGTATCGAAAATTGTCTCACTGTGTACCACTTGTGGTACACTGTGAGACAATGTATATATTTTCATAAAACATACATTTTTACACTCTATCAATAATTTTCTGCAGTTTATGACTTCTAATTAATATTTCTAGATTAAAAAAATTTTAAAAATATGAGCCTCGGGTGAACAATGCTAGACATTGGGCTACCTTCATGCAAATTTTCAGCCTCTTACGTTTAGTAGGTTTCACTAGCCATCGCACTTCCCCCCCTCACCCCCCCACACACAGATAGAGAGAGAGCGAAAAAACCCCCTTCCTTTATTACTAAATAACTTTTTTTTTTACATCAGAACAGCATAGTAGATACACAGTGAGGCACTTACTGTTTACCACAACTGTGTGTCTCACTGTGTACTTTCGTTACGTTGTAACAAAATGGATGTCATATCTGTTTCATAATCAATTTCACAGCTTTGAATGCTTGTGTCGTTTTGTCGGCATAGTCTATCATTAGATATAACTAGGTTTGGTTAAGTAAATATATGCTATAATGAAAGAAATAAACTCTAAAATGGACGTTTATGTAACTTTAACCCCTGTAAAATAAATAATTACTTACTATTTTGCTGGACGAGTAACCAAAGTACCGAAACTACATCCACGTGTTGCATAAGATGAGGTGGTTCAGTGTGTGTTCCAGCTAAGAGAAAAAGTTATAACTATATGTCAAAATGGCTGTTGTCTCACTGTGTTCCATGTCTCACTGTGTACTGCCCTACCCTATAGAGCGATCCCTAATTAAAACGAAGCCGGATGCAAGTCCTTTGTTTCCAAACTAATTAACCCCATAATCTTTCAACAATCTAATTATTTAAAAAAACTAACATGGCACATACGTATGCCAGTGGACAGGAGCAAGGATGATAATATTATTAATAGAGAAATTTGAATTAAGAATAAAGTCTGTAACGTGATAGTAAATTATTTTTGTTAAAAAATAAAGATGTGTTAATATATTACAAAAATCATTAAAATAATAGTACTGCATATCAGAATAATCAACAACACTATCCTCTTAGCAGTTGATACTTGGTCCATGCACAGGAATTGCGCCTAAGCTAAAGTATAAAAGAGTCTGTAGATTAAGTACATTGTAAAAAACGAAAAATCGAAAGTATAATATAACATCGTCCGAGTTACCAACAATGCCTAAAAACGTTTTATGACACATCAGAAACCAATACATTTACAAGATTTAATGAAAATTTTCCGAAAAAAAACTTTCTTTTGCTGTCCGTAATCTTCGGAAACATTTTCGAATAGTTTTTATAGTGTTGTAATAATTTTTCTTAAATATAAATATCATTTCTTTTGATGTTATCAATTTTAAAGTAAGCATTTTCACGTTTACCAAACATCAAAACGAATAGCATTAATATTATCATTATAATAAACTTTTTTTTTTTTGTCACTGTTGTATGTAAAAATTATGTTATGCACTTGAAAAGGATTACTTGAGAATTGATAGCATTAAAAAAAACCCCGATGTTCTGGGTAGAAAAAACTGCTTAATACATTGTAAATGCTAGTCGGAAACGTTTCCAAAAATTACCTGCATCAAAAGAAAATTTTGTTTCAGAAATGTTTCTTTAAGTCTCGGAAATATGGTGGTTTCTAAGACTTCTAAAGATAATGGACTTCTTGTCGGAATCGCGAGTAACTCAGGAAAAGTTATATTATATTTTCATAAACTTTAAGATTAAGAAAAATATACATTTTTTTGCAGTGCTTAGGTTACTAACAATATGTTCCAATCGCTAATTTCGTCTCTTTGCGCTTGATATTTTATTGTTAAAATATTTTACATTTTGTAAATAAACATATTGTAATATTTTAATTTTATTCCGAAGCAAAAAAAAAAAAGCCAAATATTTCAATATTTTCTATTAAAGAAAAAGAAAAAAAATCTCCGCGAAGCTTTCGTAGTTGCGAGCCCTGTGTGGCTATAACGTGCCGCATACTTCAAAGGACGACTCTGTGTATATAATAGAAAGTTCGTGTTATATTTGTTTATTATAGGGTAATTCCGGGATTTATGCCGCACATTTTTTTTGAATTTGTGTATAAAGTCCCATGGTGGACATAAAATAAAAAAAAATCATGCTGTACTATTTAATGTTAAATATACAACGCGTGTACTGCTACAAAAAATTTCAAAACAAATTATTAATATTTTTTAACAATTTTTCCTAAAACATTACATTGCGGCGCATCACCCGTACATTCAGTCTGAGACGCCGCACTTTTGCGGTAGTTATGCCGCGCTTGTTATAAGAACAGAATAAAGTTATAAAAAAAAAAATCATATCTGGAGTATAATTATGGATGTAATAACAAAATGAAACAAAATCAGTACAATGAAACGTTTTCAGCAACAACGTAACATCAATGTATTAGAAAGGGAAAAGAAAAAAAGTAAAATTGTGTTTACATAATTTATTTGTTAACCCTTTCGGGACCGGTGGCTTTTATAAAAATTTTATTCGGTTGGTATCACTTTTTTAAAAGAAGTTACCTTTACTTAAATAATCATGAAAATGCTCTAATTAAACAAAGCAAATATTACTTTTCTTTTTTACCGGTGCCAGAAACAAATTTTGTAAGCTCTTTATGAAGGTACTTATATACACCTATGGTCCCGAATGGGTTAAAAGATCGACTTCAATCTACAGAAAAAGTGTCGAAAAACTACAGTCTTCATGTAACTACATTTAAACACATGATGCAACGAAGCCAATTACACTTCCTCTTTTTTGGAGTAGTTTGCAAAGAACATCTGCGTTACGCGTAATCCAATTTTTTATTATTATCATCTTGACTTGCATCTTTCTTGCCCTTCTTACTTTTAATTTTCCCCCTTTTCTCCTTTGGTTTTAGTAAGCTTGATAACATGGTTAGTCTGTGCAAAAGGAAAAGGCAAAATTAATAACACTTAATCATCCCGTACAAAAGAAACTGCGGCATGTATACCGGAATAGCAGTGCGGCATGCATCCCATTTTACATTGTGCAGACATCGGCCATCACAGTTACCTGCCATCGCTAAGGGGAATGGCGTAACCATACACACAGTACTCTATACAAACGCTACACTTAGTTTTGACTTTGAAATCATGCATGCATCTAGTATTTAGTGTAAGAAAAGTATTTAAACATAACGTGTTTAAAAGTTTGGACAGTGAAATCATACCCTTACGTCAAATTAAGGATTGTGCTTCTACAAGTAAACATCGAAATGGGATTCACGCTATGCACTGGTTAAAATAATCTCATTGCGAACCTATACTGTGCGTTTGACGACCATCTATCGATAATTACAAGAAATACAAGGGGTGCGGCGTCTATCCCGTATGCGGTGACTCTCCCGGAGTTACCCTGTAAATTTCGATATGAATTTTAAACAATATTTATCTATTTTTTTATTATTAATGTTTTGAACAGTAATATATACAGGGTGTCCATAATTAAACGACCCTACTTTAAAGTTGTCTACAGACGAAACTATTGGTCAGAAAATTGTGTAATTTTGGGACGGACATCTGGAAGGAATAGGAATTTGTTTGGGCGAGAAAAAAAAGAGTTCAAAATTTCGCCACCAGGGGGCTTTTTTAATGAATTACACATTTTAAAAAGTTTTTACACTTTATTTTTCTCAGAAGAAATAAGACAAATATACAGACCGCCCCCTGAAAAAAAAAGTGCAAAAACTTCTAAAAATTATTGGTGTTCGAATTGAATGGACGTAACAAACTCTGAAAAAAAAAATCCGCCAACGACAGCCGCCATTTTTTTCACAGATCTTAGGCCTAATATCCAGTGGGCGGTGGCTGAACGTGTGATTTTTTAAAAAACGCCCTCTGGTGGCGAAATTTTGAGCAAATTTTTTTTTGCTCAAACAAATTCCTATTCTTTCATTATGTCCGACACACAATTTCACAACTTTTTGACCAATAGTTTCGTATTTAGACAACTTTAAAATAGGGTCGTTTAATTATGGACACTATGTATATATACAATATGTCCACTAAAGTCCCTTGCCACTCTTTTAATTTCGGAACGGCTGCTGCTATATTCATAAAAGCGGTGTATAGATATAGTAAAGTAGCCATGCGCTACTGGATGAAACCTCCTACGGCACACCCTGCTGTAAAACTGTGGAGTTAGAATTCCTATCTCGAAAATGGAAAGAGATAGGAAAAAAAGTAATTTACAAAGTTGTAGAGTACATCCTTGATAAGTACATCCTTGATTAGTACGGAAAGATACCTTGTGAACATGAATGCTAAAAACAGAAAGCTTAAAACTGGCATTTGTTTGTTCGCGATTTCCGAAACTGTCAAAGAAAGCAGAAAAGATTTTTCTATGGGCATACCTGAATCAACATGTGTATGTAATCCCTACGCCAACATTGCACGACGTTCAACGACGCAGTACGGACACTTGTGAGAATGTATCACCCTCTGTGCTCCAACGTGTGCAACGTGAAAATCAAACAAGGATCCAAATGTGTATTGCAGCTGAATGTGAGAAGTTGGAACATCTTAAATAAAGGTATATTGTTATAACTATAGTTGTTTTTTCTTCTTTCAAAGATCGTTTTGTCCCATCATAATGTAGGAAATCACGAAAAAACAAATGCGCGTTTTAACCGTTCTATTCTTCACATTATTGTTCACAAGGTATCTTTTTGTACTAAATCGGTGATGCACTACAACTTTTGAAATCCCTTTTTTACCCTATCGATTTCCGTTTTTGAGATAGGAAAGCTAACTCCCCAATTCTCCACCAGGTGGCGCCGTAAGCGGTTTTATGCAGTAGCTAATGGCTACTTTTCTATGCCTAGACACCACTTTTATGAATATAGCAGCAGCCGTTCTGAAGTCAAGAGGGTGGAAAGGGACTTTAGTGGGCATACTGTATACACTATATGGCCACTTGCGATTTTACACGTTTTGTTAAATATCTAGAAAACTACATGGAGAATTATGCTGAAACTCCAGGTGGGTAAACAGAATAGTACCGGTCGTACATTTCCGTGAGGAATTTTTCCCGAAACCCCATAGGGGATCGTCAACAGATTGAAAAAGAACGAATATATTTTGGATAACCCTGTAAAAACTAATGTAGCAAAAGCGTTCAAACTGCAGATTATGATCAAATGCCTTATTGTGATAAACTGTGTTTATTTTTACGAGCATAACATGTATACTCGTACAGAAATTAAAGTTTTTATAAAAAGAGTCCCAAATTTTGCCAAGTTTTTTGCTTATAATTTATAGAGTTCTTAACATAGTTCTTTTCAGAAAATATGACAAACAACATTGTACACAATACCTTGCAATCAGTATTAAAAAATAATAAAAATTGTATGAAAAATGAGCACGTTTACTAAATAATGATTCGCTACACATTCCCGAATATAATCAAAATATAATTTGCATAATGTGTTAGCTAAATGTATAGAGCAACTTTTGTGAAAGTCTCAAAAACATAGTTTCAAAAGTATGAAAATTATCGTTGGTAGAAGAAAGTCAAAATCCGTTATTCCCAAAAAGAAACAAAAAGATGAGGGTTCTATCCAAATACAGTAGTGCGTGCAATATTGTGTATGCTACATTTGCACTAATCAATGGATATATGGATACAGCCCCTCATCTTTTTGCTTCATTTTGGGAACAACGGATTTTGAGCTTATTCTATCAATGATAATTTTCAGAATTTTTGAGCTATGTTTTTGAGACTTTTACTAAAGTTGCTCTATACATTTACCTAACACATTATGCACATTATATTTTGATTGCGTTTGGGCATGCGCAGTGAAATATTATTTAGTAAACCTGCTCATTTTTCTTACAATTTTTGCTTTATTTTAATTCTGATTGCAGGGTATTGTGTAGAATGTTGTTTGCATATTTTCTGAAAAGAACTTTTTTATATTAAGAACTCTGCAAATTATAAGCAAAAAACTGGGGGAAAATTTGAGATTGTTTTTATGAAAGCCTGAATTTCTCTTCCAGTATACATACTATCCTCATAAAAATGAACACAAATTATGACAATAAGCCACTTAATCATATTCTAAAGTTTGAACGCTTTTGCTATATTAGTTTTGACAGGGTTATCCAAAAGATATTCGTTCTTTCTCAATTTCTTGACGGTCCCCTATGGGGTTTCGGGAAAAGAATCTTCGCGGAAATATATGACCTATTCTATACTGTTTACACACCTGTAGTTTAAGGTTAATTCCTCTTCTATTTTTCTAGATATTTAACAAAACGTCTAAAATCGCAAGCGGCCGGTCACCTTCGGCCATATAGTGTATATCTATTTTTTTAAAGATAAAAAAATAAGAATAAGAAACAATTATATTTCTCTTTCGTTCATATTTCACATAAATTTTGTTCTGCCTAATTCACTTTAAAGAATAATAATAATAAAAAACAACCCACCAGTACTATTATTTAGAAAAAAGTTAAGTAATAGTAATTGCAAAGGTTTCTTTAAAATATACACTTTTTTTTTTTTTTTAAACAAACTACATTCAAAGATAGAAAAAAACGGAATACAAAGCGAGCTGGAATGTAAATTTCTTTCTTTGTAAATTCTTTCATTACATAATTCACAAGTTCCTTTCTTTTTATCACATTCTGAAACAAAAAGCACATTAAACTATTAAAAACTGTGCTTGAGAATTTGGGATGTGCATTCTTAATCGTAACAAGTAATACTGAAATGTATCTATTGCTGAAAACACACACAAAACATCGAAAATGACGAATTTCAAAATGAAATGAAGAGCCGTTTTTAACAAAGGTATTTGCATAATGAATTTTGAGAACCGTATACTTAATATATTTAAATAAATATAAATTTTAAATAACATTTTAATATTTAATAAGATGTTCCTTGTTTTCTTAAGAATTTTTGAACTTTTAAATATGTTTGGCAACAATTTTATTCAATGGTAGTATTAGAGATGAATTGAGTTTTGAAACTACAAGATATTATTCAGTAAAATAAGTGCTACATTATACACCTTTTTACAGAACATGACTAGAAAGACAAGTAATAAATTTTGATTATAAGTCTAATTAAAATGTGCATGAGGATTTTTCATAGGTATAATAGGTTTTCAAAAATTATAGGTATCTTATTAAATTTGGGAAGTAAAATATTTTTTAGAGGTATTTTATTCATAAAAGAAATATATAAAAAAACCCTGTTTCTATATAGTTAACTAACAGATCTACCCGGCTTCGCTTGTGTCAATAATAAGGGTCCTCCGGGGTAAAATACATTAAAATGAAACAATATGGCAGTGACAATAGCTGAGATTGGTGCATTCCCGTCCACGAATCGTTAAAAAGACCAATAAGAAATATAAATAAAATAGTCTTAATCGCGTCTACTATTAACTATACCATAATAACATATATTCCAAACAAATGTCAAAACATATATTAAAGTACAATTATTTGCTTAAAAGACGTTATTTCAATTAAAAAAAACACATTAAAAATATTTAAAATTTACATGTTTCGACTCTTTCATTGAGACATCTTCAGAATATACAGAAAAACTACAAACAAAATGCCAATTGTGACATTATACTGATGATGGTAATGACCTAACCCATAAATTCTGCCTTTACTGAAATATGAACTTATAATACTTAAAATATGAACTTATGAATTAATTACTTTAAATATGAACTTATGAACATCATACAATTTCGTTTTTCACACTGTCGAATAGAAAAAAGTTCTTTCAAATGGAATTTATTTGAATATTATATCTCAATTTTTTCATTTGAATGGTTTTCAAAGTAATTTGCAATCATGGATATTTTTTAATTTGCATGCAGTCCAATTACGAAAGATATACCTGTTTGCTCTTAATGCAATATCATAAAAAAGACGTTGCTATGAATAACTCTAGCATTATATTGTTGGTGGCAACAATCTAACTCAACCATGAATTTAACTTTTACTGCAAATTGACCTTTAAACATCGCATATTTGATTATTCCAATGTCTAATAGAATACAAAAATTACTTTCAATAATATTTGCTATAAATAATATTTTCAGTAATAATAACTTATCTCAATTTACAGATTGTTTATCCATTTTAAATTAATATTCAATCACATAGATATTTCTAAATATACCTGAAACCCAACTAAGAAAGATATATCCATTTGCTAATGTAATATTATGAAGAAAAGACATATCTATGAGTAACGCCTAGCATAATATTGTTGGTGGTAACAACCTAACCGTACCATAAATTACGCTTTTACTGCAATTTAATCTCTAAACATCATACATCCAATTATTTCAACGTCTAACAGAAAACAAAAAACACTTTCCGTAATTTGTTTGAAAAGTTCATCAAAATTTAAAGATTTTTTATGTATTTTAAAGCAATTTTCAAGCTTGAATCTTTTTAAATATGCCTGGAACACAGTTACAAAAAATTAACTTAATTGCTCAAAAACATTGTAAATAATACAGTATTTGTTTGTTTTCTGTACTTTTACATAACTAAATTGGCAAATTTCAGTATTTGTTTGTTTTCGTGTGGGAATCTCATTTCTGCTGCTTATAACTTGGATATGGGTTCTTCTGAAATAATTTTAATCCAACTTGCACTATTAGTTTTTCAGTTAAGGTTTTAGTGCGTAATCATGGAAGACGATAGTATTCCAGTGACGCAGCCTTAAGCCTAAAATCGTATCGTATCGTATCGTAGAATTCGTAGATGGCGGAACTCATACCGTATATTACCCATTTGCATACATTTCGTTTAGTTTGGATACAATGACGCACAGAAATCATTTACATAAATTTTACTTTTGATTTTGGATAGCGTGGCACAAAAGATAAATTAATTTTTTTTCATATTAATACATTGCAGTGCATGTATAGGTTCAGTGAAAGTGATATTTTTAACAGTGTATTGGTAAATTAAATTTTTGGTTACATGTGTACATATATTTAGCCAAACCGAAAACAATTGAAATTGAATTTTAAAACATTGTTTAAAGCTACATCAAGGCGTCACTTAAATTTTGATATCATATCTTTTAAAGCTCATATTTTGAATTTATGAAAGATGTGAATGATAAAGCATCAATGAATAAATTTTTATACATCCTTTTAAATTTAACATAATTCTTACACATGCAATTATAAATAAAACAAAAATAAAAAGATGAAATAAATAATATAAATGTATGTATAGATATACATTAATTAATAGCATAGCGTCACTTAAAATTTGATATGATTATTTTTAAGTTCCATATTTAAAATTCTTATAGGAATAAGATAAAGTGCTGCATCACAAACTTTTAACCCGTTAAGGGTTTTTTGTATAGATATTGTTATACGCTGATTAGTCATAGAATTATAGGGTAAAATTCCATAATCATGTGGAACTCGATTATGAAAGATTAGTCTTTTTAAAAATTCTAAATGCCATCGGCAATTCCATTGGAATGGCTCCTAAATGCAATTCCATTGGAACTTGTATTGTTTGTTAGATAATTTTACGCGGATGTTTGTAAAATATTGCATATAGTTTTACGTCAATTTGTTATAAAATTATAGAAGAAAGTTCAATAGTCTGGCGAGCCCGATTATAAAAGGTTAGCCTTTTTAAAAGTTCTACTCGACAGATTTTGGTGAAATTTGCACTATTGCATTGCACTCAAATTTCTGGAATAGTTTTAGTATATAAGATTTTGTTGTATATGTTTGGTTATAGAATTAGCTGAAATGTTCTTTAATCAGGCCAAACCAATTCTGAATGATTAGCCTTTTAAAATAGTTAGAAAATTTTTGAGGAATAGGTTTAGTATATTGCATATCCGTCTATCATTCTTAGACACAATTCTACTGTAAATGATAAACTAAACAAATTAGTCCCTTAACAGCCGAAATTTTGTCTTACACATTAGAAAATATAATAGCGCAGTGGTGATCGTATCGTTTTCAGCCATACGGAAGGACATTTGAGATAAAGAGACATATTGCTTTAAAATGGAAGATTAAATTCACCTATACATTTCTTTTAATTCAAAATTTGTTTGGAGAAACCCATCACCGCAGTGGGAGAAATGTGTTACTCAGATAAATAAATGATCACTAAAGCGAAACTAATCGCTAAATCGAAAATACCAAAAATACTTTTCCCGGTAGTTGTTGAGAAATCTAACAAATACACTAAGGGTTAAAAATATATTCGTGTTTCAAATTAAAAACGATTTTTATTTATGTTTTATTAACGGGCAGTATATCAGGCAACTTTAAGACATGTATGAAAAGATTTATTGCCGATAATTTTTTTAAATTGAAACTCATATTTCCATTCACAAAATTCAAATCCGCAGCCGTGTTCAATGTTAATGTCAGTCATGAAATTTTGTTTAGAAAAGAAAAAAAAGATTACCCTAAAAAATAGTAGCTATAATTTCTATTTAATATAAATCGTAGAAAAATGGTATTTCATATAACCGTTTTCGATATAAATCGTAGAATGTTATCACTGCATTTCAGGTGTTAAAACATTTATATAAATGATATAATTAAAGATACAGCATTATAAAGAAATAAGAAATAAATTGTAGAAGCCGCTTTTCAGAACCAGTTTGAAATTACATTGACGAAATTGACGTCATATCTAGCAAACGATTATTTTTATTGTTATATTTTCCCAGCACTTTTTTCTTGAAATCCAAACACCTGTATTAAAATAGATTTTTTAACTTTAAAAACATTCAAATGAAGATTCTGCGTCATTTTAACACACGTTTAGCTAAAAATTTTACATATATAGGGAAATGTTCGTTTTCTGATTAGAATGACGTCGATTTCAAAAATGCAAAAATACAGCGAGAAAATCTGAAGTTTTATTGCCTTATAAAAATAAAGTACACGTATTATCATTTTATTGTGTCATTTCTTATGGTGTGGCAACAGGAAATAAATAATTGAATTAGAAAATAAAAAAAAGAGATATTTCTATAATGTTAAATTATGGAAAGTGGTAGAAAAAAGGGATAAATAATGGTCTAATGGTTTTTTAAAGTAGATAGCGATCTTTTCCACGTTCTAAAACGTATGTACATCAAGTTTCGTGCAAATCGATCAAAAATTGAAGATTTGTATAAAGGACATGCATTCAGAGAATGGCTTTTATATGTATAGATTTATTAATTTTGCAGTTAATTTTTGCCCTTCTTTAACCTGGCAGAGAGTTCGATCTTTAGGACCTTCAAAATATAGAGGAAAGGGAGTATCTAAAAAAAAAAAAAACAAGTGAAATAAGCCTCTCTCTAGCAAAGATTTTTTTTTTTTTTTTTTTTTTTTTCAGGCATCTACAGGAGTTTATATCATAGAGAGATGTTTTTGATAGAATTACAATTATTATTATCAACAAACTGCGTGAAATTAACAACAGAAAAGACCTTTTCCAGTCTTTTAGAAGCATAAAAGATCTAGAAATATTATAAAAATTATAAAATTTGAAAAAAAAAAACGAAAATTTAAATTTTTAACATTTTTTAGAAACTTTGGCCCTTTTACGGTGGTAAAAGGTATGATGTCACCACAAAGAACTTTTAACCGGACATTTCTGATATTTTCATGTGGCTATTGCGTTCTATTAGAAATTGTATTGCTATATTTGGATAATTTTATTTTATGGAAAAGAAAACATTTTTTTGCGATTTTTTGGAAATTTGACCCTCTTGCGGCGGTAAAAGATATTAACCGAATAGTGTAATGTTTTACGAATTTATTTTTTATTATAAAAGGCAACTTTCCCGTGCTATTATTTTTCGATTATAAACATTTCGGTTTTCCGACCCACCCTATTGAACAGGTAACCTATGAAAGCTCTTTGCAATCTTTTTGGGATGCACTCCCGTGTAGGTTCTTAAAAAATTAAAACTATCCGAATCAACTCTGCTAGGAATTATTGCATAAAAATATGACTGATACCAATCGATAAGTAATAATGCCTACTAATACATGCTATACTTAAAATTTGGTTAAGGGGTCTTCTATAAAGAGAAACTGTAAAAAAGTCCAAAATTTTCAATACTAACACATAATTTTGACACCATGTTTGGATTCAATGCTAAAATTTACCTTCAAATACCAAACGGGACGCAATTCGGTCAAACTGTTTAGGAATTAGGATGTTTAAAGCATAGAATTACTAATTTTAAATTTCTTTTTAATCATTGCAAATCTTATTGCAGTGAGGTCAGTTTATTAAGCACAACTCAAATCGACGTAGCAGAATAAGCAGTAATTTTTTATTAGTATATTTGAAGCTTTTAGAAAACGATTTCTTAAAAAAAAAAAAAAAAAAAAAAAAAAAAAAAAAAAAAAACATATGATACAATTCATGTTTTTTTCTGCCTATTTATTTTTAAAATGTACAATTTTAAATTGGTATTTGAAAAAAAAAATTATGTAACCTATATGCAGGGTGCAAAATAAAGTCCGTTCCCACCCCCATTAACTGCCGAACGTCTACAGCTATAGTAATAAAAGTGGTGTCTAGGTATAGTAAAGTGGTTATGCGCTACTAGATGAGACCACATATAGTGCCACCTGGTTGAATACGGGAGGGTTAGCGTTTCTATCTCGAAAACGGTATGAGATATGGAAAAAAGTGAATTACGAAGTTGTAGAACATCATCGATTTAATATGAATTAATACTATGTGAACATGAATGTTAAAACAGAAAGCTTAAAACGCGCATTTATTTGTTAGCGATTTTATACACTGTGCTTGGAGGGAACAATCTTAGAAAGAAAAAAACCCAACTAGTTATCCCAATATACCTTTATTTTCGATGTTCAAACTTCTCTCTGTCAGCTGCAGTGCATATCCGGACCCTTCTCTGAACTTCACGTTGAACACGTTTTAGAATAGCGGGTGGTACGTTGGCACTCGTACATCGTCGGAGGTCCCTGCAATGTTGGCGGAGAAGTTACAGACGCCTGCTGTTTCAAATATCCCCACAGGAAAAAGTCCATTGAAGTCAGGTCAGGTGAACGTGGAGGCCACTCTACGAAACCACCATAACCGATTATTTCTTCCCCGAATTCCTCCACCATGTACTGCTTCACTTGTGCTGTCTTCTGCCCGGCGCAAAGTCATGTTGGAACCATACTTTACAGAGTTAAAGCAACGAGAGGTGTTCAGCGATGGTTTTGTGAGAAGGATGCGGGTCTGCTGGGAAACGTTGCCTATACAACTGCGATGCCAATTGTGCCCTGAACCCACATTTATCGTATACTACAACCATATCAAAATATTAATTTTTGGAAAATCACTCCATGATCTTCAACATAACAACCCCGAGGAGATATCTCTTTTATAGCTGTCTTAGGTAAAGAAGTGGGGCGTTTCATACGTATTTGCATAATGCGCAAATTTCGCACACCATGCTCAAGTTGTGTTCAGTTGATACGTTTTGCGACATGATTTTGGACGATTTGCATATTTTCTACACTTTGTAAAGACAATCAGTATAAGAATGAACACCGCGAGGTTTGAACCACAGTATTCTCGATTGGGAATTACAAGCAATACCACTGTGCCGTGACGCGGGTTCGTCTTTTGTCCGAAAGATAATCTATCTCCTTTCGTTCAATTTTCATGAAGTCACAGTTTCGGAAATAATAAACAAATAAATGCTCCTTTTAAGCTTTTTGTTTTCATTTTTCATGTTCACAATGTGTCTTTTCCTACTAACACGATGATGCTCTACAACTTTGTAATTAACTTTTTCCTATATCCCGTACCTGTTTCGAGATAGGAACGCTAATTTCGCCGTTTTGCACCAGATGGCGCGGTAAGCTATCTCATCTAGTAGTGCATAATCACTTTACTATAACTAGACACCACTTTTATGACTATAGCTGCAGCCGTTTGGCAATTAAGAGGGTGAGAACGGACTTTAGTGAGCACCCTGTATGTATATATATATATATATATATATATATATATATATATATATGTGTGTGTGTGTGTGTGTGTGTGTGTGTTTGCATTTTTTAAAACTATGTTCGATTTCTAGAATATGTTAATCCAAAATTAAAGGTAATTCCGCAAAGTAGCTGTGGAGTTATGCTTAAAAATAAATCGCATTGCAAACTGTTTTGCAACTATTAAAAATTAATTCAACGTTTTGACGTTCAAAACTTTAAAGCTGTATAATTACTAAGCAACTAACCACGAACGACTTCTCGTTAGTTATCCAAAAATCAAAAAACGATGTCAAAATTAAGTGTTAGCATTAAATATTTTAAAGTTTTTTACAATTTCCATATGTACTTGTACACGCACCCTAAGCAAAATCTTTGCATAGTAATAATTACGGATGAACTGGTACCAGTGGCATTTTTCGAGGATGATTTAAAGAAAAGATAGTAGGTGGTGGATTTTTAAAAAGTTTTAAGACTGTATAAATTAGAATCTATTTTCTGTATTTAAAAGGTACCTGACTAAATTAAATAATGTTTAACAAAAGATTATTTATAGCTCATAATACCTGCTTTTGAAATTAACACATACTTCAAACTTTACCAGACACTTAAATTTGTTTCCAATAATTTTGAAGTCTACTCAGGTAACTTTAATATGGTACTATAGAATATACTGAAGTAAACCTATCGAAACTCCAACATAATTCTGGAATATTTTGGAAATTCTGTTGTAATAATAGGGATTTAATTTCAAATATTCTAAATTGAAAGTTGGGAAGAATCCATTTGTCGCATTAGTGTGCGCATAATTAATTTATGTAAGTGCTCTAAAGTTGTCTACTTGATTGGGTTTAAGATTTTAGAAATTAAACACTTAGCTGAAGTTATAATATCTATCACGCACTGAATTGCTTCTTAACACTTTCCAACGTACACTGTAAAAAAAAAAAAATTGTTTAAAGTTACTAAGATTTTCCTAGGAAACTGTGATTCCTAGAACTTTTTACGTAACGGCAACAACAAAAATTCATGTAACAGACATATTTTTCACCGCAAATAAAAAAAAATCTGTAAGGTTACTAAGAATTGTTTAGGAGACTGGGATGCCTAGAACTTTTTATGTAACTGCAAATACATACAAGGCTTGTAGAGAAATATTTAGAGGACGAAAATTGAAAGCGAATAGAAGGTCAAACGAAATCTGCAGGCCCACCGTCTTGATAGATACTTTGAACAAGAAAATTTTTCCAGCTTCGGCAACACATTGAAAGTTAGATGTCAGTTTTAAGTTATCCTCTAAATCATTATGTATCATCATTCTCGTACGTAAAGATGCTGACATAAATGCAGTGTAGATAGGAGGATAAATTATTCCTTACCGAAATTAATTTATTTTATGTTTTGGTATACTATTTCGACTATACAAGATTTTCTAGGTTTTCCATGTTCGAAAACGATAATTCGTGTGTTAAGACTTTTTTAAAGATCTCCCATCTATAGAAATATGGTAGAAACTGGACGATGCTTAGCAATATCCCATAATATCAGAACTTTCTGTAGTATGCGTTAAGTCTGCCTTGTAGAAAAGTGCTTGATTTAACATTTATGAATTGATTGCCGGGATTTTAAGCTTACTATTACGTCAAACGTGAATAGTTAATTGACTAAAAAGAAAATTATTAAAATCGAAGAATATTCATTAAGAGTTCAATGTTATGTTCCCTAATTTACATTTAAAAATAACAATCTTTTTTTTAATATTTAAGAGGATCAAATTTCTATTTATAATACCAATAAAAGTAGCAAAAAAGTCCTTTCGGCTCATTTGGAAAAGCATATTGATTTTTTTCTTCTTCTTTTTATTTTTTCTTAAGGTACTGAACTTGTAGTTACTTGGACTGAGAACAATGTTACATGGTCCCAAATGAAAAATGATTTACATTAGTTCTACGTGAAATGTGTTACTAGTAAATACAATCCTGTACCTGCACAAGTGTCTGTAGCACATTGATGAATCACGTCAATATTATCAACACAGCAAATCCAGGTTTTTTTTAAATACTTTTTTTTTGTTTCCAAATAGTATCCCAGAGTCCCAGTAACCACCACTTACTGTACATATATCAGATTTAATACAAATAAGGCAAATGGATATTATTCTCGTTAAAATTCCGTTTGAAAATGTACTAGTTTAGCGAGGAAAGAACAATTGTGCAACAGTATTAAAAAATTTGTCTTAGTTTGAACCAAATTTTGGCGATCAGTAGCTGCCACCATAAGATGGTGAAATCTTGTTCCAACATTTGGAGCTCCTGTTGAACCATAGTTTCAGTTACAATCTCGTTACAACAATTGAAATTGTAATGGTGGTAGTAGATACTGTGCACAAAAATTTGGTTCAAACTAGGACAAAATTTTTTAACAGTGCTGGTATGTATGTTTTACATTATTATTTATTGTTGTTGTTGTTGTTATAGTCATAGCAGCGTAACTATAAGAAGCATATTGTCTACTGTATGAGACAAATGCAAGTTATAAATAATGTAATTTTAACAAGAAAGAAAAATCATCCATCAGGCATGGATTATGAAATACTTTCTAGCACTATCGGAATATTCTTAAGAAATTTAATTTTTTCGTACAAGGAAATCAGATAGCTAAATGAGCAATTTAGAAAACAAGTTATAAATAATGTAATTTTAACAAAAAAGAAAAATCATGCATCCGGCATGGATTATGAAATACTTTCTAGCACTATCGGAATAATGTTAAGAAATTTAATTTTTTCGTACAAGGAAATCAGATAGCTAAATGAGCAATTTAAAAAACATGTAATGCAGTAAAAATCTATTTTCAATAATTCACTGAAAGAAAAAATATACTGCCTTCTTCTAGAACGAATAGGTAGTCCTTTTATAAATCCCTAAACTAGAAATAGAGATTTCAGAGTTATGCGACTAAGGTAAACAAATAAACAGAATAGACGAAATTATCGAGAATTTCTAGTTTATAGCTTTCTAGGTGATGAAACGATACATTATATTATGAATCGTTTGAATTGCGACAAAATATCGTTTGATTTCTAGAATTAATTCATAAACTAGGATTATTTTTATTAAAACCCACAACTTGTGTTCGCATTTATTTGCAGAGATTTTTAAATACGTTTGAGCGCGATAATATAGGAAAAGCCTTTGAATTTTTATAGAGATAACTAGAACTCTCTAGAAAAGGGAACTAGAATTTGTAGGGAGGACATAGAACTATTTTTTCTAGAGCCACAATTTATTTTCTAGATGTCAGTGGGCAGAAATTTTTTTCCGTATCTTTCTGTCAATAGAAGTTAATTTTTGTGGGAATACTTTCATACTGCCCTGTATACGATAGACTTTTTATGCAATACATAGTCCACTCAAAATGAGTTAAGTTTAAAAATGCATACCACAGTTGGAAACGCACTTCTAACAGTTATTGATAATAATAAATTATGTAACTGAATTTTTTTTTGGCTCTTCGTAAACGAACCATAAATGCTACGCACTACACACTCTATAAAAAAGTTGTAGTGCACCCCAGTAGAGCAAAAAAAATTCTTTATGTTAGGAGTTAGTTCACTCTAGTAGTGAAAAACAATTTCATTGAGTTGGAAATAGTGTAAACTCATTTTGATACTCTGCAAACCAATTTTCTCGTTAGATAATAATGCAATGGAATTTTTTTGTGCGCCCCCATGAACTAACTGTAAATGCTATTTATTCTTTATTCTATAGAAATCATTTTATAGTTCACCTAAGTGTTGCTTATGAATTTCATTAAATTTAGATTAGGGTAACATCATTAAAATGCGACAAAAACGAGTTTTCTTCATCTACTATAATGACAAAAGTTTCTTCTGTTTGTTCTGCAGATGGATTATAAATGCTATATACTTTCATTTTCAATAAAAAACATGCTATAATAAACCGAAATAACATATATCAATTACACGGAAGTCCTATTATCTTTACGATGGTAAATATTCACGGACAGAAGGCAGACAGACTGACAGACAGACAAACCGAATTCATACACATTTTTCAATTATGCTGGATCGTGTTAAAAAGTAATATTTGCAATATTTTACATATAAGAGATTGATAATGAGTAACATAAAATATAGCCCCAATATTAAAAATATTTTTGACATTAAATTTGTAAATAAATACATTATTTCTCAGATTTACAGCGTTGCAAACATTAATTTCATTTAATAATTTATAGATAACTAGCAAAACCCGTGGTTTTGCTCGCGTAAAATTTGAAATATGCCAAGTAATATTTATATGTCTAATTTTTATTAAAAGAAATTATACTTTTAGGAATAATTCAAAAATTACTATTTAAAATTTAGTTTGACTAAACTTTATTATTACTCTGCATTAGGCAGAAATTGGACTTAAATTAATAAAAAGAAATAAAACTAAATAAATGATAATTTAGAAAATATTTTGAAACTTTTATGATCAATTAATACGCTTATTTCAATATTCATTTGAAGTTTTGAATTTTTTTAGAAACCATCTTCTTACATCTTAAAATTAAGCATCATGTCAAATTCCAAGTCCTAACACCTCTCTCAACATAAAGGGCTATGTTGAAATAGGAACTGTCACCATTAATTTGCCAACATTAATTTTGGAATCGGTTAGTTATTTCCTAATATTCCACAGAAACGTAATTTAGAAAGCTTTTAAAGGTCTTTTTTAGAACGTTTGATGTTCCTGTGAACACCAGGTGGTAGAATCATCCGCTTAAAATATAGCCTGCGTAGGATCAGAGACTGTTACCATTGATTCGCAAATATTACTTTTATAATCGGTTTATATTCCCTGAAATTGCATAGAAATCGTAATTTAGAACTTTTTTAGAACACTTTTCGTACCTCCCCCTCGCTTCACCCCCTTTTAATTCGAATTTATTTTCGACAGTCCTTCGAAGGCATTCTTATTTTATAAGTAACTACCATGCCAAATTTAAAGTTTCTAGCCTCTTCAGTATCACAGAAATCGCATTTTAGAAAGTTTTTTGCTCCTGCAACCCTCCTGTAGTAGTGGCACAGACATAAAATATAGCTTATGTTTGAGCAGGTTCTATCACCAGCAATTTGTCACCATTATTTTTTTAATCGGTTTGGTATTTGATAAGATTGCATAAAAATTGAAATTTAGAACGCTTTTAGCTCACTTCATTCTTTTAAATTTGGAATTTTAATTCGACTTTTCTTAGAAAGCCGTTGCATCTTGTAAGTAAATAACATGTCATATTTCAAAGTGTTAGACCCCTCAGTTGTGCAAAAAACGCAAATTAGAACATGTTTTACTCTTGCACCCCCAGATGGTAGTGACAGCAACATAAAATATAGCCTACGTTGGAGCAAGGACTGTCACCATTAATTTGCAACCATTACTTTTGAAATAGATTTGGTATTTCCTGAGACTGAGTAGAAATCGCAATTTAGAACGTTTTTACAACGTTTTTAGAACGTTTTTCGCGCACTTTCACCTCTTTTGAATTTCCAGTTTTTTCGAAACTGTTCTTAAAGATCATTTATATCTAATAAATATGTACCTTTCCTAATTTCAAGTTGTTAGCCTATACAGATCACAAAAATCGAAATTTAGAACTTTTTTGCTCCTGCAACCTCCAGCTGATAGTGACACCGACATGAAATATCGTTTATGTTAGAGCAGTGGCTGTCAGCATTAATTTGTTTACCATTAGTTTTGAAATCAGATTTTTCCTGAGATTGCTCACAAATCGGCATTTACAACGTTTTTAGAACGCTTTTCGCGCATTTTCACCCCTTTTAAATTTCAAATTTTTAAAGAAATGTTCTTAGAGATCACTTATATCTAAAAAATATATACCATGCAAAATTTCATGAATCTAGGTTCTTTCATAATTCAAAAATAGCATTTTTAGAATGATTTTATTACTTG
The DNA here is from genome assembly GCA_963932465.1 of Maratus speciosus. NCBI lineage: Eukaryota > Metazoa > Arthropoda > Arachnida > Araneae > Salticidae > Maratus > Maratus speciosus. Next base: position 400,892,233 of record OZ010800.1, on the reverse strand, counting down.
CATCTCCTTTGGGGTAGTGGAAACAGACATAAAATATAGCCTATCTTGGAGCAAGAGCTGCCACCATCATTTTTATATCATTATATTTGAAATTGGTTCAGTACTTCCTGTGGTTGCATAGAAATCGCAATTTAGAATGTTTTTTACAACGCTTTTCGCGCATTTTCACCCTTTTTAAAATTCAAAGGAAATGTTCTTAGGGATCATGGATAACTTATAAGTAACTACCATTCCAAATTTCATGATTCTAGGCCCTTCCATAACACAAAACCGCAATTTAGAAAGTTTTTTCTCCTGCAACCCCAAGGTGGTAGCGATACAAACGTAAAACAGAGCCATGTTAGAGCAAGGTCTGTAACCATCAATTTACAACCATTACTTTTGAAATCGATTTGATACTTCCCAAAATTGAGTAGAAATCACAATTTAGAATGTTTTTTTTAACTCTCTTTGCGCATTATCGCCCTTTAAAAATTTCGGATTTTTTAAGAACTGTTCTTAGAAATCCTTTATATCTAATAAGTAATTAATATTTCAAATTTCATATTTCTAGGCCCTTCAGTAACTCAAAAATTTCATTTTTAGAACATATTTTGCTCCTGCCCCCTCCCCCCTTTGAGGTAGTGACACTGACATGAAACATAGCCTATGTTAGAGCAAGGGTTGTTACCATCATTTTGACACCATTATTTTTTAAATAGGTTTGGTATTTCTTGAGATTGTGTAGAAACACCATTTAGAACGTTTTTTAGAAGGCTTTTTGCGCATTTTCACCCCTTCTAAATTTCGAATTTTTTAAGAAATGTTCTTAGAAATGCTTTATATCTAATAAGTAACTAATATTTCAAATTTCATATTTCTAGGCCCTTCAGTAACGCAAAAACCGTAACTTAGAAGGTTTTTTGCTCCTGCACCCCCTTTGGGGGTAGTGGCACCGACATAAAACATAACCTATCTTGGAGGAAGGCTTCTCACCATCACTTTGACACCATTATTTTTTTAAATCGGTTTGGTATTTCCTGAGATTGTGTAACACTCCCCCCCCCCATTTAGAACGTTTTTTAGAACGCTTTTCGCGCATTTTCACCCCTTTTATATGTCGAATTGTTTAGAAAATGTTCTTAGATATCATTTATACCTTATAAGTAACTACCATTCCAAATTTCATGATTCTAGGCCCTTCCAGAGCACAAAAATTGCATTTTTGGAACGTTTTTTGCTCCTGCACCCCGTTTGTGGTAGTAGCACCGACATAAAACGTAGCCTATGTTCAAAGTTGGACTAACACCATCATTTTGATACCATTACTTTTGAAATCGGTTCGGTAGCTCCAGAGATTACCTCTAACAAACAAACAAGTTTTACTTCTTTATAATATTCGTATAGATGAAAACTAGTATGTTGTGGCCATCACAAAACTTTCTTCTATCTTATACATGTCAATACTTCAAAATTCACTATCTCAGTGCCAAATTAAATGGCAATCTGTGTTCATCATGAGAATTCTAAAAATATGAAATTCCGTGTATTAGTTCTCGAGGTATGACTGTCGTTGAAATCGTGTAAATCTGGCAAAATGCAGCATAGCAGCGCCACCTATTGGGGTTATTTACACCAGAACCTAATTATCACCAACTTATGTCAACGTCTAACTGAATATGAAGTTTGAAGAAAATTCGTGCATTAGTTCTTGTGATAGAGGTATTGCGCAAATCATGACAAAGGCAGCATAGAAGCGCCACCTGTTGAGCGATTTGCAACAACACATAATCAGCAGCAATATTAATCAAGTTATACTTAAATCTGAAGTTTGATGAAAATTCGTGCATTAGTTCTTGATATAGAGCTATTGAGGAAATAGTTAAAATTGCAGCACAGTAGCGCCACCTATTGGGCGATTTACACCAACACGTAGTAAGCATCATTTCATATGAAGCACTAACTAAATCCGAAGTTTGATGAAAATGTGTGCATTAGTTCTTGAGATAGAGCTACTGCGAAAATAGTGTAAATCCTGCAAAATGCAGCATTGTAGCGCCACCCGTTAGGCGATCTACACCAAAACGTAAACAGCATCCATTCATGTCAAGGACTAACGGAATCTGATGTTTTATAAAAATCCGTGCATTAGTTCTTGAGATAAAGCTTTTGCGAGATCCTGCAAAATGCTACATAGCAGCGGCACCTGCAGGACAATTTACACCAAAAACTAATCAGCACTAATCTATATCAGGGAATACCTGAATATAAATTTTTATTAAATTCCGTGCATTAGTTCTTGAGATAAAGCGCCCACAAAATTTGTGTCACATACAGACAGACTCACACACAGACATTTTGTAAAAACATGTTTTTTGGAATCTCTGACCCATAAAACGTGTAAATCCGTCGAAAACTGGAATTCGAAAATTTTCATGAAACCAATACTTTCTTCTTGTAAAGATAGAAGAAAGTAAAATGGTGAATTCTGTAATTCGAATGGAGCATAACTGGTATAATAAAATCATCTGCTACCGGCCTTCATTTAACTTTAGATGAAATGAAAATTTGAATTTTATCTTTTAACTAGCAGGCTATGCCCGCTGCGCTGGTCAATATTTCCAAATGAGCCTTGGATTAAACTAAATGGTGAATTTGAACTTGTATTTTAAACAATATGGATCTTCAGCTTGACCTTGCACATTACTGAAAACGATGCGAACGCCATTGCGATATAATGTTATCTTAAGCGTTGGACAAAATTTAGCAATTAAGAAGTAATTGTTTTAGTTGATTATAAACAGTGCACTTATGGTCGGGTAATGAGACCGTTATGACAACAGGAATTAATATCTCTGTAACTAATCAACATATAATGAAATCGTATATACTAACACCATTCCTAAAAGTCATGCAACAGGGCCACTTGTAACAAAATATGTTCTGTAGATTTTTTTAAAAAGGCTAAACTTTCATAATCAAGTTCACTTAATTTTTGAACTTTTACTGTTGCTCTATAACTAAGTACCCTTGAACAATATGTATACACTAAAACCTTTCCAAAATTATTACCTAACTAATTGTGGTATATCCTACGAAAGTATTATAAACAATCGGAATGAAATACAAATTTCCGTTGTAAATATATAGTAGATGATGATGATGCGATTTTGTGTAATAGAATTCATAGTAAAGTATTCGCTTCAAACAAAAACGATGCTTTCAACATTAAAGGTAATACACCAATATGTGAAGTATCCGATTACGGAAGGTTAACTAGAATTCTCATGAGCAACTACTCAAAGAAAAGTGAATATGTGGCTTTTGTGATACTTTTATGTCAGCCGGGCGCAGGTAATAAATCAATAAAGATTGTTTTCATAGCATATTCTTATTTTATTATTTTCATTTAAAACACAAATATTAATTTAATTTTATTTAATAATAATATTTTAATCATTTAGTTTAAAATGCATGCCTTATACTAATTTCATTTAAAAAACTGAAAAGATAAACAATAACAGGAAATAATGCCATAATTAAAAGCAAAAAAATATTTTTAATTTACATACGCAAAATGTAACTACTGCTACTGGGAATTTTAAAAATGCTATCAGCGAGATGTGCGCACGGTTGTTATAAATGTACCCATTTTTTCTTCTTATCGAGGAGCAATTTATAAATCGCACAATATTATTCCAATTCCAATTTCTTTCATTGAGGAACCTATGACCGGGAAAAATGGAAAAAGGCTCTTGTAGATTCTTCGGATGACGGCATCTGACGCCATAAACCGAGTTTATATATATGAAAATAATTTTTAAGTCGTTACAAACATTGCTTTCATACTTAAATATTTTCATTGGTACTACTTGTTATCCCGTCGACCCATTTCGCCAAATTATATAAATCGCCAAACCATTCGCCAAATTATATAAATTGACATAATCTTTATTTTAAATAACGAAATAACAAATAAATTAGTATAACATTAATAAAAATACAAATAAAACGTCGAAATTAAAATCACTTGATGACGTAAACACGTGTGGTTTGTTTAAATTCAAGTGAATTTGATATTTACGATCAACCATTATTGGCATTTAATCTTATAGTTTGACGATAGATTTTTGGTCGACGGAATATCTAAGTATTACCTTTTCCATTTTTGTTTTATAACGCTAAATTCTCAGTAATTTTTTCCCTTTTATTTTACATAAAATCACTATTTTTTAAAAAAAATTAAGATGCTTGCATTTTTATTTCAAACTCATAGAGCCGTTTTTATTTTTTAGCCAAAAGGGTTGATTTGAATTTTTTCCGTTGCTAGAGTAACGGATGTAATGATAGATATTTTGAGGTTTAGATGCAAAGACACCGCCAAATTAGAAAAATATGAAATGTGTCATGAACTGTTGGACTTATAAAAATTTATTTGGTAGCATTCGATTCGGCATACAAAACTACATTAAAATGTGTTATCATTTGACGCATAATTTTGATATTCGATTTTTTCCCCTCCCCGTGCAAAAACCATTAGGGGTGACACTTTAGAAAATCCTTTCTTAGCAGAAGTCTATGTCATAAGAAGTATTTTTACCACGATTTTCAAGATTTTTGGTTCAGTAGTTTGCGCTGTGCGTTAATTAGTCCCCTAATCCAGACTTTATTTTATATACTATATTAGATATGCCACTTTGCGGTGAATCGATGATCGAAAATTAGTCCAATATCATTTGAAATATTACATAACAGAGGAGAAAGTACGAAGAAAGACGAAGAAGAAATGACGAATTACAAAAGACTTGTAATTTTTTTTTTTTTCAAAATGTTGAATTTTTCGATAGTAATAACGTATTAAAACATAAATTTCCTTAAAAATTATCTTTATTTCCTAGATTTCGAATCTGTGAATTTTCCTATAAATGAAATTGGCGTTATGACTTGGGAAAAAATGAAATAAACAATAGATAATATTTGCTTAAATAAAATGGGTAATATTCGTTGATCTGAGTTCGAGTTTATAAATATCACATGCTTTCGGAATTACGGCGAAAAACATTTTAAAAAGTATGAAATTATTTTACAATATGTATGTGTGGCAGAAATTCACACTGAAATTTAAGTACTCGATTCCATTTTTAAAATATTAACTGATATCTATATAAGTTACAATTGAATATGAAAATGTACTCAAAAAATGATCTCTTTCACCTAAAAAACGCCATTTGTGAGAACATCCTCAAGCTAATGTCACGCTTATCCATTTTTGGCTTAAAATCACATTGTTTGGCGACAAAAGAAAAATAAAAATTGTAAAGAAACAAATAGTAATTACACATGTGACTCACAATTACATCTGCTTGTTTCTTCTATAAGTCACGTGATGGGACAATTAGATATAAAAAAAAAAAAAGAAAAGAACAGAACAGAAAGAAAATGTCGTTAAAATTTCATCCAATCAAATTTTCAGATTCGTTTCCATATCTAACGCAAGCGATAAAGAGCCAAATATTGCGTATCAAGTGTAATATTTCTTATTAAATTAATTTTTAAGCATTACAAATATTTCTTTCAGGTTTTGATTAAATGTTTCCGTCATTAAATGTTCACTCATTAAAACGGATTTTCTTCTTCTTTTTTTCTTTTTTTTTTCATTTAAATAAAATTAGTAACAGTTTTTCTTTTATTTTTCGAGGTTTAATAGCCGTTTCAATTTTTTTTTATCAACGATGAATTTAGCCAAGAAATAAAATGGTAACCTTATCGCCCAAAATAACAGAATTTTCCGTCATAATGCTAAAACTGATATAGGTAGAATAATGTGTTATAGCTTAAAACCTTCCCTGAAACAATACCTATCTAACGGTATAGGTTCTGTAAAAATCCATGCAGTAGAACTCGAAATCTAGGCGTTCGGAACGAAATTTCCGTTTGGATTTTATATATATAATAGATAATAGAATAGATAATAGATTTTATATATATATAATAGAATAGATAATAGATTATGTGTTATGAACTATCTCAAAGTTTAAAACAGATCGCATTGTTAGATTTCCGAATTTTAACAATATCGCGTTATGTTAGTTCCACATTCCACCACCAGGGAGCGCACTCTATTCTTAACGAAAGCGTATCTGAACGAAACCTTTCAACCTTTCCGTAGATACATGAATCGGGAGGGTGGCGGTCTTAACCAATAATTTAAGATAATTGCTGAAATTACTACGAAAAATATTTTAAAGGTGCCCTACGCGGGCCCCTAATAGAGTTAGAGGAAATCGGAAGACGGCAAAATAATCGCGGGGAAAAGTTTGCTTGGGTGCTTCGGAGCTACTTTTGGCGCGAGATCTAAGCTCTACGACCAATAGGAGCCCAGATATTTAAGGAAATATGAAGTTACAAAGTTCAATATAAAAGAATTTTCCGTAATAATTCTATAACTAATCTAGGTAGAATGATGTGTTATAGCTTAAAACCTTCCCTGGAACGATACCTATCTAACGGTATAAGTTCCGTCAAAATCCATGCGGTAGAACTCGAAATCTCGGCGTTCGGAACGAAATTTCCGTTTGTATTATATATATATAATAGACTAGAAAGGTAGCCCGTCAAAAATGACGGAAATTTAGATATAAAGATATGTACAACTCATGTGCAAAAATATGAGTTTTCTCATTTGTTCCGCAGTGATAGATGAAAATAATACATTGTAAGAACGAAACACATTTATGAAAAACTGTGTACAGTAGAAGACCACTAATCTGCACAATTCCAAGTTTTCTGCAGATTTTTGCGGTCATGTCTATTCAGTCTTTGTTTACAATTTTTTTTAATTCATATATTGGACAATTTAGATTATTAAGCCTTAAAAATAAATAAATTACACACTTGAAGTAAGGTAAAAACTATTAAATTATCGTATACGATTTCATAAAATGGTATTATATGGTATTATATGTGTGTGCTTCACGATCTTGGTTACGGCTTTGGCGAAATTGGCTGCAACTTGTCATAATTCTAATAGTGTGGTACCTCTATAACAAAAAAGAGTAGTTTTTAGTAAAATTTCTGATATAAAGTAGTTTTCAAAAACATGTGTAAAATTGCAGGCCGTTCTCATGTTATGCCAGTCCTGGGAATAATATTTCTAACACTGAAGAGTTTCCATGTATATGTGGAATTTAGAAAAGCTTCTCCAAAAGAAAGGTCCTGAAATGACATTGTAATTCCTCTAACTTCAAAGTTTAAACGGATCCTGATGTTGTTTACTGAAATCTAATAAATACAGGTATTTCGAATATTACAACAGAATTAAACAGCTAAACTTATTTAACTTAAACTCGCTGTTACTTCCCGATGTTATTTTTTAGTATTAAGAAAGAAAATTATTTAAATTTTTCAAATCATGCACATTTATAATTTTTTTCCGTCTTTAATAACTAAATAATGAAAAAATATGCTTTTGTTCTTGCTGGACAGATAATTACACCTTTTTATTTTTTTATTAAATATATTCAAAATTGTTAATTGGTCCAAATCATCCAAGCAACCTCATAGCAAATTGGTATATAGTTTTATATACCTTAGATAAATTTAAATAATATAAGTGATCGTATTTACCTACATTCTAGTAGAAGAGCAACGCGAAGCATTAATAAAATTAAATTATAATTCGCGTCAAAAAGTAATTATTAAATTTGAATAATTACGAATAAAATTAAGAGTTTGCGTTGTGATTTATTTAGATGAACTCTTCCACTTATGAATTAATCTAAAATTTAAGCTGTAAAAAAAAGAATTGACACACTTTAAATATTATTAATTAAATAATTACAGAAACTTTTTAAAACTTGATTAAATAATTTATTTACATTGAACAAATCTATTTACAGAAAAACATAATATTAATTCAAAAAATAGAAAGCAACACTTTTATTTGCTTCTCATTATTTTAAGTATGTTTAATCTTTTTTAAAAAAAAAGACAATATTTTCACGTACTCTAATTATTATAATTGTTTCTTTTTGCTAAAAGAAATACTCTCTTTCATTTTTTTAAAATTACCTTAATCTTTTTTAATTATTGGTTTGGTCGGATCTCAGATAAGTCTCTACCATAAAATATCAGAAAAGTATTTTTTTAGATTTTTCATATGAACTTATGTGGTAAAAGAAAATGTGTAAAATAGTACCTTCTTTTAATATACGGGATGGTGGCCTTTATTTGTCAAATTCCGAGTTGTTGCGTTGCTTAGGATCATGGCAATGTGTCATCAGGAACGCATCCTCAATTTGGCTTGTTTAGGATCACTCCGATCTGTACATCAGGAAGACATCCTCAATTTGGCTTGTGTAGGCTCACTCCGATAGGTACCTCAGGAAGACATCCTCAATTAGGCTTAATTAGGCTGGATTAGGCTCGCTCCGCTAGGTCCATCTCGCCTGGGCTTTACTAGGGCTTGCGGGACTCATTGCACGGGCTTTCAGGAGAGCTCTTGCATCCTCTACATCTTTTTTCAGACTATATTTTTTTAAAACTTATTCTTCTTGCACACCAGTTCCTGCAGTGGGTGGAGCTATTTTTGTCTAGTCCACTGTTATTGGATGTGAGAAGATTTTTTATTATACTTCGATAGGCCTATTAGCTAGCAGTCTGCAAATGGCCCCTAACATATACTTTAATATTATTATCTGCCTTAAAGTTTGGGTGGTCTGAAAAGTCATAAATTTATCCCAACACTTTTATTGAGGCCATAAATTGATTCCAACGTTTTTATGATTTTACGACTTCTAATTATACGCTACTTTCCATTGGCTTGTCATAAAACGACACCATGGCGTCTGCGTATTGTTGTTGTCTGAGATCCGAACTCCATTCAATATTATACATTCATTTTACAATACAACAATTTTTAAAAATATATATTTACTATTTAAAATCAACTTAATAATTTTTGTATGAACTTACACTCTTATTTTACTTAAATATATAAACATTATAATTTTACACTCATAATTATATTTTATAAAAAATATTTATACAAACAGAAATAACAAATTACGCAATTTTACTTTGATTTCACCAACATGGTGCGGGAACATATCATAGTTATATGTTGCCCAGCAGTTCTGATCTCATAAATACGACAATAAAATAATGTAACTAAGAGACATTGCAAAATTAAAGCTTTATGATTTCAAACCATAAACAAATGATACCGCCACCATTTTACATACTATGACGTCATTAGGATATTGTCCATTGATTGTTGGAGAACTTACTTTGTGAATGATTACCTCAATGATTTAATATTTTTTACGGTTCACGATGAATGAATCACTTGTGTTTGTTTAGGTTTATGGAATGAGATATTAAGCCGTGAACCCAATTTCAATTAAAGTTATCCAAAGATGGTACAGATGTCATATTCGCGCCATATTGGCGCGATTTTTTTCTGTCGCCAATATCATATAGGCAACAGGTACTTAACTTGCGCTAAAGTGTCGTTATTTTGCTTGATGTGGTAACCCGGATTATGTTGTTTATTCTGTTGATGTTTTCGCCAAATTGGCAACCGAAAAAAATTGCGCCAATATGGGGCGAATATGACATCTGTTCCCCAAAGATATATGTATTTTTAATCGAAATTAAAAACAATGCTTTAATCTCGAAATAAAATGTTTTAGTTTGTATAATTGGTTATTTCTGTTAATTATTTATTTAGGTGCTTTTCCATTATAGCGCATTTTACAAAAAAAGCTTGGCGTAATTCGGGCATCAGAAAGTGAGATATGTTGCCAAAATATACAGCTATCAAAACAAATCTAATGAACTTTTATTTTTGTTTATATATGCACTTATATACATAAAAAATCGTTTCTAAATATATATAATATTTTTTTTTTTATATACAAATTACGGCACAGATTTCAGATATGAACCGGGATACCTATGGCGCTAAAATGGTGTTATTTTGCCGGCTATTGTTTTTTATTTATTAATAAATTGTTTAGGCACAGATGTCATATTCGCCCCATATTGGCGCGATTTTTTTCCGACGCCGATTTGGCGAAAACATCAACAGCATAAGCAACAACATCCGGGTTACCATATCAAGCAAAATAACGACACTTTGGCGCCGGTTAAGTATACATTGCGTATATGACACTGGCGTCAGAAAAAAATCGCGCCAATATGGGGCGAATATGACATCTGTGCCATTGTTTATTTACTTTCATTTTCTGTTTTTAAATTATATAAACTGTTTTGTTCTATAGTTATTATTCAAACTTTTATTTATTTATAGTTATTTCCTTTTCAAAATGATAGCAAATAATTTAAAAATATATAAGTAACTGGTATTCGAAAGCGAGATTTCTGCCGAATTGGCGTCAGAGAAAAATCACGCCAACCCCGATGCGTATATGACATCTGTGCAAAAAATACTTCTGTTTCTTTATAAAAATGGTTAAATAGTTTTTTTTTTTTTTACATTAAATAAATTGTATACATATGCAAAAAATTGCTTGTGAGTATGAAGCAGTAAATAGGTTGTCAGAAAATACGTTGGCAAACTTCTTTCTCGCCAAGAAACTTTTCTCCGAAGTATTGTACGTACATAAGTAATGATTGCTAGAAATGCATTTTTAATTATGATATGCGCTTTTATGTTTCACTACATTTATGCATACTATACCGTGTGTATAAATGCTACAGTTCATATGCAGGGCTACACAAAAGAATTCGTAAGGGTTCCTGATTGCTTAAAGGTGGTTTTTAAAGGAGTTATGCAGTTTTACGCTGAACTGCATTTAGATTACTAAGAAATGTTTGTAGAATATAGATAAAATGATATACAGGGTCACGCAAAGAATTGAATACATAACCGTCTATGGATGATAATATCTGGAAATATGATTTCAGTAGCTTTAAGAGTAGCTTAAATTAAATTTTAGCTAAATAGTGGCATGTAATAACGGTGCTATTGCTATGGACGGTAACTGCTGAAATCAATTTTTTAAAAAAATTATGCGTTTTCTAAAATGTTTACTTAGTTATCTTATTTACCTTATTTCCCTAAATAACGAAGTTTTGTTAAAGCATTCAGGATGTGTTGGAAAGTGTTTCATATTCTATGCTTAACGCATGATTTTTCTTTCTTCTTTAGTCTTATTTTGCATTTATTTTATTCTTAATTTTTAGTCTTATACTGCTTTATAGAAACTTTGGCACAGTTGTCATATGTACCCCATATTGGAGCGATTTTTTTCGACGCCAATTTGGCGAAAACATCAACAGCATAAACAACAACATCCGGGTTACCATATCAAGCAAAATAACGACACTTTGATGACAGTTAAGTACCCGTTGTGTATATGACATCTGTGCCGAAACTTTAATATTTAATGTTTAAACTCTTCGCTCCACTCACCTTGCATATAGTATAAACTATAACACAGATAGCGCAAAATAATAGACAGTTTGATACTTTTCCACTGTGGGGGCTTTGGCATTTTTTAAAAAAAGTTTGGTGTAATTTGGGCATCAGAACGTGAGATTTGGGTACTTTTCCGTTATGCGGATACCATTGTCGCCAAGCGTAATAGTTGGCGCAAAATGAAAGTCACGTGAATTAAGGCATTTGAAAAATAAAAGAAAAAATATTGTCGTACTAAAGTGAGCATTTAAAAAATATAACATTTGAAAATTCCAGACTTTTACGAACTAATTAATTAAATCACAAATATATACTTACAATAATTGAACAAATAACTGTTATAAAATAAAGCAATAAAATAAAACTCATATTAAACTGCTGGCATAAAATTACAAATATCTTTTAGCATTTTGAAATAATTGGCGCATTAGCATACATGGTACTTTTCCGTTATACGGACAGCATGCTAAAATGTATGCTAATGCGCCAATTATTTCAACCTTGATCGTAGATTTTTATTGTAAACCATGCGAAACATTGTGATTTGTTATTTATGAAACGTGAATCACGTGAATGATTATTGTTTAACCTTAACCTTGGAAAGCTTTTTAATCTGCTATTAATCGAATTAAAAATGCTTTTTTTATAAAGTTGTAGTTTACTTTTACTGCTGATGCTGAGATGGATTTTATCATTTGGCAATTACCAGATGATGAGAAAGTTGTGATAAAAATGTTTCAGGAATTTGGAATTCTGCATAATAAAAGATTGTGTTCAAAAAATCATGAAATGAAATTATGGATGAGTTCTGGAAATCCGAAATTGAGTTGTAGCTTACGATCATGCGAAGAAAGCGTAGAAATACGACAAAAAACTTGGTTTAAAGGATCGCGGGTGACTTTTCTTAATGCTTTGAGGTTTATATATTTATCGTGCAAAGAGTTGACATCGATTGAGTTTTGTGAGCTGCAACTTGATAACCACAACACAACAGTGGAATAGAATAGGGTACAGATGTCATATTCGCCCCATATTGGCGCGATTTTTTCGGTTGCCAATTTGGCGAAAACATCAACAGCATAAACAACATAATCCGGGTTACCACATCAAACAAAATAACGACACTTTGACGCAAGTTAAGTACCTGTTGCCTATATGATATTGGCGACAGAAAAAAATCGCGCCAATATGGGGCGAATATGACATCTGTTCCATGATCATTTCACAGTAAATCACAAATGCAATTTTGTCGACCCTAATACTGGATGTCATACTCCAAATGTTGAAAGATTATGGGGCATCGCAAAATGGCGCAACAAAAGACATCTGGAAGCTGTTCGTCATCATTTAGAGTCGTATCTCATAGATTTTATGTGGCTACGCCTTCATTCAAAAAATGAAATGTTTACTGCAATGCTGAAAGATATTTATAATTTTATGGCAGCAGTTTAATATGATTTTTTATTTTATTACTTTATAGTATAACAGTTATTTGTTCATTTATTTTAAGTATATATTTGTGATTTAATAAAATAGTTCGTAAAAGTTTGTAATTTTCAAATGTTATATTTTTAAAATGCCCACTTTACTATCGAGAATGTTTTTTCTTTTATTTTTCAAATGTTTCAATTCACCTTATTTTCATTTTGCGCCAACTATTGAGCTTGGCGACAATGCTGTCCGTATAATGGAAAAGTACCGCATACATTTTGGCATGATGTCCGTATAACGGAAAAATATTGAGAATTGTTGTCAAATCATATAAACAGCTATGAAAACAAACTTGATGAGTGTTTTTTTATATGTTTATTTTATATGTATATTATTCATGTTTTTATGTACAAATTACATCTGTTTCTGTATAAAATTAGAGAAACGGCTTTTTTAATCGTATAAATAAATCGTATAAATATCGAAAAAAAATGCATGTGCATATAAAATGAAACAGTGGATAGGTTCCGGGAAAATGTTGCCAAATTTCTTTTTTCGCCAGGGCACTTATACTGGAAAAGTACCTAAAGCATATTAAAATCGCGCAGTTAGGAGCTCATACAGTACAGCGTCGTCTATTGGCGGTTATTTTATTGGTAGCATCGGGAGGAAGATGTACTTTAAATTCTCACCCATAGATTTTGAAAAAATATCTTAAAAGAGCAGAGTTTAAATTAAATTTTGGTGACCTCCTTTATGAAAGATTAATAGTTATAAATGGGAATTTCACCAAATCAGCCAGCTATTGCCAAGTTGGCCAACATTTGGCGCTGCTGTGGTAACTCTGCATTAGTATATTTCAACAATTACTCATTTCAATGAGGTGGTCCTACCGGAATCGTGAGGGACACACAGAGACTTGGATTTTATATAAATAGATAGATTATAGATCTTTTGACCGTAGTGCTATTCAGATTTTCAAAGGGCCTTTACTTTTGAACGGACTGCCGAATTTTCTTGATTAACGAAGTCACCCAAGATATTTGCGAGATTGTCTCTATGTTGTTCAATGTTCAGTTTTTTGGAATATATATCTATGTATAAAACGATTACAATAGACCGATTTCTAAAGACGTTAACATAATATCTCGTTACTAGACAATGATTCAATGGATATTTGAAGCTGATACCGAATCTTTAATATAATGGGATAGAATACATAGGAGTAATTTCTGGAAAGTTCCTATTTAAGAGCTTTTGGAATGATTTAGGAATTATATTGTTTCATTACAGGTAGCATTTTCTACTTCTTAATTTATATCTGAAGATAATCCAATCATCGAGTTAATATGCTCATAATCCTACGGTAGAATATGGAGATGACAACATTTACATGAATTCTTTACTAATGTGTGTGTATGCACATTTCACTTCAAGCAAACTGTACACACGCGCAAATTTCTGTACATATAAATTAGATTATTAAGCACTGTTAAAGTAGAAAATCATTCAGAATTATTTCAATACTTAATTACATTTTGGTCAGTATCTGATACTACTTTGAATATTTTAGAGTATTGAATTCATAGGTATTTCGGATTTTTATTTAAAAATGCTCAATTTTTTTTTCTGAATGATAGTTGGAGAAAATCAAACTGCTGTATTGGTTTGCGTATAATTATAGCGTAGAATATTTAGAGGATGACATATATATTATTTCTTTACTAATTGCTGTATGTATTTATCGGATAAAAAATCCCCCCCCCACACAAATTTCTGTATATATATATATTATCTTATAAACACTGCTAAACTAGCAAATAATTCAGAATTATTTCTTTACTAAATCATGCTTTGGTGAATATCTGAAACTATTTGCATTACTTTAGAGAAAAGATTCATAATGATTTGTGATTTCTTTTGTGATAAGGCTCGACTTCCTATTTCCGAATGATATAAGAAGAAAACGAAGATATCTTATTTATATGCGCATAGTCATAGCATAGAATATTTTGAGAATAAAGTATACAATCTTTCTTCACTAATATCTGTATTTATTTGACTCTTTTCTAGCTATAGAAAATGACAAATACACGCGGAAATTTCTGTACACATAATATTAGCTTATAATTACTGCTAAAAGAGCAAATAATTCAGAATTAATTCAATATTAAATCGTGTTTTATTGAATATTTGAAACTACTTGAAATATGCCAGAGAATTGCAGTCATAATGATTTGCGATTTCTATTGTATAAGGATCAATATTCTATATCCAAAAGAAGTCTGAAGAAAACTCAACTACCTAACTGGTATGCTTATAATCATAAGGGGGAATATTTGGAGGATAATGTTTCAATACTTTCTTCACTAATCTCCGTATATATTTTATACCCACTATAGAAAATTTCATACACGCACAAATTTCTGTATATATGTATTAGCTTCTAAATACTGTTAAACGAGCAGACAATTCAGAAATTATTTTGATACTAAATTGTGTTTTGGTGAATATATGAAGCTACTTGAAATATTTTAGCGAATAGAATTCAAAATTATTTGGGATTGTTATTGTAAAAATACACGACTTTCTATTTCCGCATGATAGCAGAAAAAATTCGAACAACCCTCTTGGTATGGGCTTAATTATAGCCTAGAATGTTTAGAGGATAACATTTATATTATTTTTTTACTAATTTCTGTATATATTTATTTGATACCCACTATAGAAAATTTCATACACGCTCAAATTTCTATATATATGTATTATCTTCTAAACACTGTTAAACGTGCAAGCAATTCAGAATTATTTTGATACTAAATTGTGTTTTGGTGAACATATGAAACTACTTGAGACATTTTAGCGAATAGAATTCAAAATTATCTGGGATTGATATTGTAAAAATACACGACTTTCTATTTCCATATGATAGCTCAAAAAATTCGAACAACTCTCTTGGTATGGGCTTAATTATAACGCAGAATGTTTAGAGGATAACATTTATATTATTTCTTTACTAATTTCTGTATATATTTATTGGATAGAAAATCTCTCCTACGGCCAAATTTCTGTACATATGCAATACATTAACTTATAAACACGGATAAACTAGCAAGTACTTCAGAAATATTTCTTCACTAAATCATGCTTTGGTGAATATCTGAAACGAGAAAATATTCAGAATGATTTGGATTTTTATAGTAAAAAGGCTCGACTCTCTATTTTCGAATAGTAGCTGAAAAATTCGAACTACACTTTTGGTATGCGCATAATCATAATATAGAATATTTTGAAGATAACGCATGTACGAGGAAATGTCAGTAAGTAGGTTGCAAACTGATATTAGAGGTCGGAAATTATTAGTTTATTGTTTCCAAATATGCCAATAGGTGGCAGCATAATCCAACTATAAGGTGTTAATTCGAATGCATGAGACAGCAGTTGTACAATATGAGCAGGGTCGTTCAAAAGTTGTTGACGAAGAGTGAAGTGAGAGTCCAGTTGAGATTGCGATTGAAGAATCAGTGCGGAAGGTTGGGGAAATGATTAGAGCTGACATGCGAACAACAATAGACAGCATAGCAGCCATTTCCTCAACCTTCCGCACTGATTCTTCTGTCACAATCTCAACTGGACGACTACTTCGCTCTTCGTCAACAACTTTTGAACAACCCTGCTCATCTTGTATAACTGCTGTCTCATAAATTCGAAATTAGCATCTTATAGATGGATTATGCTGCCACCTATTGACATATTTTGAAACAATTTACTACTAATTTCCGAATCCTCATATCAGTTTGTGACCTACTTACTTTCCCTCATATTTTTTCTTCACTAATATCTGTATTTATTTGATTACAACTATAGAAAATAACACACACACGCGCAAATATCTGTACATATAATATTAGCTTATAATGGCTGATAAAGTAGCAAATAATGCAGAATTAATTTGGTATTAAATCATGTTTTGTTGAATATCTGAAACTACTTGAAACATTCCGGAAAATTACAGTCATAATGATTTGGGATTTCTATTGTATAAGGCTTAATATTTTATATCCAAATGATGTCTGAAGAAAATCCAACTCTCTATTTGGTATGTGCATAACCAGAAGGTGAAATATTTGGAGGATAATATTTAAATACTTTCTTTACTAATATCGGTATTTATTTGATATCCACTATAGAAAATCTCATACACGCATAAATTGCTACACATATATATTATCTTCTAAGTACTGTTAAGTTAGCAAACAATTCAGAATTATTTTGATGTTAAATCTTGTTTTGGTAAATATCCCCAATTACTTGAAATATTTTAGAGAATCGCTTTAATAATGATTTGGGATTTATTTCTAGATGATAACGTTCATATACTTCCTTCATTAATATCTGTATTTATTTGACTTCCGCTATAGAACATCACGAATACGCACAATTTTATATAGATATACAGGGTGTTTCTTATCGTTTACTAATACCTAATTCCTAAACTATTAGTTTCTGATCCAGAATTCTTATTGCAAAAATGTTTCAAATGTTGTTGTTCATGATAAGAAAATGCATTTATGATAAAGCATTTACGTTTTAAAAACTTATAAAATGTAAATTTTTTAAAACTTTTTTTGGTGTCATATAAACTACATTTAGAGAAATCGCCACATGCTCATACAAGTTAAGAAGTAAAAATTTCATTTTTATTTTTTTACAACTTATCGAGAAGTTTCGAACAACAAAAAAAATTATTGAGTGACATTCTTATCCGAAAAAAAAATCTCTACATAATATTTTATTGTGTCTAAGTCATATATTTCACAGAATATTTTTTATGCTGACTATGCTCTTTTTAAAACTAGCTGTTACCCGTAACGTCGTTCACTTAGCGTAAAAAGAAAAATAAATACATTAATTAAGCAGAACATTTCACTCCCCATAATTTAAAACATACATAATTAACCAAAAACTATAAAATCGCATTTTATAGGAGACAATACGGTATCTCTTATGTATAAGTTCCTCGACATAATTCAGTCATAAAAAGATGAACTATCATGCCAAATAATTATAAACAATCGCGAAAAGAATATTGAAATCAATGAAAAAAGGAAGGATAAGTAAATCGTGCAAATCTATAAATCTCTTTTCATAACATGAAAAAACAACGCTGAGATCATTTTACTACAACAGTGTATTTTATGTGGTATTTGGTGTAAAATTTATATATGTATGTGAGGTGTGGTTTTAGAGTTCCCAAAACACTCTCATGCTATCGACAAGATACGTCAGCAGTTCCCATGAGAAAATAGCTACCTGAGAACCGCAGAGGGAATTTAACTGCTGATGCACATTTTCGCATCTTTGAGTTTGGAAAAAAATTAACAAACCAACTTCAGATTTCATTTCGAAGTGGCCGAGATCAGGCGGATCTAACTAGCTCTAGACGAGAGCTAAAATCGCTGCGAAACTGGACAAGGGTCCGACAGAATTCTCCGATGCCGCGGTTCGATTGCTGCAAACCCCCCTATTCTCCCGTAACTTTGTGAATATCTGTATTAATTTGAAGTGTAATAATAATCAAGAAACAGTAAACACCTTTTATTCATTTATTATTGCCTTATTCCTCTATCATATGTATGTATTGCATCCTATAAGACTGTACTAATACTGTAGTTATTATACTAATATTGAAGTACTGTAGTTATAAAAACCCATTAAAAATTTATTATGAAAAATTACAACATATTTTTACTAATTTAAAGCTAAGAGAAATGTGGAATTTAAATCTGTTTGCCAAACCACGATTTACAAACGTGTGTCTAATATTACTTCAAGTTCCCGAGCCTTAATTTCGATATTGGCAGAGAAAAATGATGTTACTTTCACGCAATCATATTAAACCGTTAGGTTTCAGAACGAAAATGCAACTTAAAAAAAAAAAATCATATTTTCTGAAATGAAATGCTTTAAGAATTAACACTCGTAAAAAATAAAATAAATAAACCAAAATATCCAACTGAGTTAGTTTTTTAGTTATGAAAATAACAATTTACTGTTAATCATGACGTCCTTCCCTACTTGGATAATTTTGTGTTGCATATTATTGAAATTTAGTATACATTTCGTTTTAAACTTTTTATTTCAATTTTAAATTAAAAGTGGTATCTCTATGTTAACCGTGCGCAGACGATAAAACGTCAAGAACTGATAATAATTTTCTTTAAATAATAAGAATTGATGCCATAAGTCAAGACAATTCTATTTCAACATCAAAGCATATCCGTTTTATTTTCCATATATATAATGTCATATTTGCCTGCTTTCTATACTTATTATTATTACCATATCAATGTACCTTATATTATTAAGAAATACTTAAAAAATTTCATTTTATTTGTAATATGATGTCACATTCATATATATTTTTTAATACTTAATTTTTTTAGTTCACATGCTATCAAAGCCTGAGAGCTTATGCGCCCGCCGGTTCTGTATGCATGTACGTAAGTACGTATGTACGTAATTCGATAACTCTTGATAGAAATATCTGATTTGTTTCAAATTTTTTTTCTAGATTCATTCTGATAAGGCTCTTCACTAATTAGGTTTTGGAGTTCATTAGTTAAGGATAAAGGGGGAAAAGGGGGGCTAGTCCTCTTAGTAGCCCCCCTAGTAGCCCTTAATTAAGATAAATGGGTTTTTCATGCAGAAATATTCGATTTGCTCCAAATTTGGTATACCGGTTTATTATGTTAAGGAGATGCCTTGATTAGATTTGGATGTTCATTAGTTAAGTATAAAGGGTAGGAAAGGGGGGTTAGACCCCCCTTAATTTAGATAAATGGGTTTTCCATACAGAAATATTCGATTTGCTTCAAATTTGATATACAGTTTATTCCGATATGGCTTCCTTCATTTGATTGGGAGGTTCATTGGTTAAGTATAAAAGGGGAAAAGGGGACAAGTGTCCCCTCCTCTTAATTTAGATAAATGGGTTTTCACGCAGAATTATCTAATTTAGTTTCATTTTTTTTTTCTAGGTTCATTCTGATAAGGAGATTTTCTGATTAGATTTGAAGGTTCATTTGTTCAGCATAAAGGGAGAAATGGAGGAGCTTATGCCCCCCTTAATTTAGCGAAATGTTTTTTCATGCAGAATTATCTGATTTGCTTCAAATTTGGTACACCAGTTTATTATGTTAACGAGCAACCCTGATTAGATTTGGAGGTTCTTTGGTTAAGTATAAAGGAGGGAAACGGGGACTAATTCCTTCATTTATTTTTCTAGGGTATTATTCTTTGAAATAAATGTATAATATACAATTAGTGTGAATAGCCTGTGAGTTTAATGCCATCAGTTTAACTGGGCAATTTCCTTTTTATTTTTTATTTAATTTTCCTTTTTCAAGGTAAAATCTTTCAACTGATAAGTAATTATTGAGCTGAAATTGTTATTCCTGGTTTTAAATTTTTTTTGGGAACGAGAAAGAAAGTTGATAAACTTTATCGAAAAAATGTCAATTGATTCTGTATGAAAAATAATGAAATTTTGAATTATTAAGAAAAATATTTGAATAAAATAAATATAACATAGCCTATGTTCTTTTCCGCGTTATAATCCACCTATATGCAAAGAAATCAAAGCATTAATTCATCCATTTAGACATTGACTTCATTCAAGCTTTCACATGCACGCTGGCATTTATAATATTACTAGTGTAAATGCCCGTTCTGGGACGGAATGTAAAAACCAGGGTTTTCACTTAAAATTTGAAATAATGGATAAAAATTTTCACATCATATCATTGACAATAACGAAAACTGACTTAAAACGTTAAGTTCGGAGCCTGATTAACGCAATGGCCTTTGTAGTTTCGGCAACAAATTTGTAATCTCATGTAAATAGGATGTCAAAAAAGAGAAGAGATTACAAATCTGTCTAAGATAGTAAAGGGAAACAGATATAGATTGAATGTAATATTAGTATATAGTGCAATATTAGCAATAGCTTTAATTGACTTGTACTATAAGAAATATAAAAATGTTTGGTACTTTTCCATTATCCCAACACCATGCCAAAATGAATGCTAATGCGCGAATTATTTCAAACCTAATCGTGCAAAGAATATTTGTTTGCAATCCATACCAAACATTCTGATTCGCTACTAATTGAAGATGAATAAATTTATTATTATTATTAGGGGAGACTAGGGAGGGTTCACCATACGGGAGGCTTGACCCACCCATCAGTTTTCATATTTAAAATAATTTCAGAGTTTTACCAATAGGTGTCAACCAAAGCTATTGGAATGCTCAAACAACAGTCTTTGTTTCATACAGCTGATCGAAATAGGTGTGGAAAAATCAAATGGAAAGCATTTTCAACCTAAAAAGTGCGTTTTTTAGAAATAATTTGTAAGCTTTTTTCAGATAAAATATATCATACAAATTTAATTAAGTAGGTTTAAAGTAATGCAGAAATAACGAGCTTTCATTCCAGGTATAAAGTTTGTACCGTAAGTTAGGCTTAACATAACAATATGCTATTATTTAGAAAAGTGGTATGTGGGGGTTTGACCCAGTCAATGTCAGGGTGGGTTGACCAGATGATCAAGGCTCCCTTAATTAAGTGGTTTTGGCAATCTGTTTATTATACACTGTGCATAATGAAAAGGGTTATATATAAAAAAGAATATATATTTATCCTGTAAAGCTACTGTAAAATGGGGTGATGGAAAAGAAAGTGTTTGAAACTGCTTAAAGAAAGATGTAAAAAATTGCTGTAGTATCCACTGCAAGAAAATACTTAATGAAATATAAATGGGAAAGTTGATAGGAACTTTTCTCCATCTAAATATTACTTAAAATAGGTAAATAGAAACAGTGGAAAAAAATAGAAAATATGAAAACAGCAGTCTTAACCATTTCAGAGACAGTGGCATGTTTATGAAACCTCTTAATTTTAATTCCCAAACACCAGAATGACACCAGAATTTTACTAAAATGTTTTCCATTTAATATGTATGTGAAATATAGCCTTTTTCTTATTTCCAAATAAATTTGTTCACAAATTCCGGTGCCAGTCATTTATTTCAACATTTTAGTACTGAAAGTACTTTGCTCCCGTAAGGCCTAAACGATGTTAATAATAAGTTAAGTGCCCAATGCGGCTGCAAAAGTAAATAGCATTGATCGAAAAACTTCAGGAAGGCATGCAGACAAATTTCACCAGTATGAATAAAGTTAGATGAAGCCAAACTATGTGACAACTATGTTGTTAGGTCGAGTGTCATAAAAAGTAGGACAAGGAGACAAAAAAAAGGGCGGGACAGTGTTTCCTAAATCCAGACATATTCATACATGAAACCCTATGAAAACGGAACCTGTCTCTACCGGAATATTGTCTTAAATGTTAAAATTTCATTTTCCCTGCTGTACAATTATATATGCTCAGACAAAATCATGTTTAAAACAAATGTTTTCTCCTATGACTTGCGATTGCGTCAAAACAGGTTTTTTTAAGCGTCATGTTTTCAAAAATATTTTTTAAATAATTAAAGCATGTAGCATAAAGTTATTCTGTTTTTTTTTTAAACTGATTTTATTCTCTTCTCAAATATTTCAATATAATACAAAGTGGGTCAAGCCTCCCATATAGTGGGTCAACCCTCCCGTATGTGGGGAGCCTTGACCCATTATTTTGTCATGAATAAAATCATTCATTTTTCAAATTTCTTATATATTACATTTATGTAGCAATTTTATTTTGATAACTGATTGTATAACGAATAAAATGATATATAAAACTTTATTCTACGTTCAATATTTAAAAAATAAAAAATCATTTTGTAAAAAGTGGGTCAACCCTCCATAGTCTCCCCTATATAATTGTAACCATGTGAAATTTCCTAATTTGGTATTTTTCGAATCGAATATTATTATTATGTTATAACCGTACAATACGATTTAAAGAAGACATACTCAATTGCTTATAATGTGTGAAGTTAATCAAAAGAAGTATCTGCATTCTACAATCCCAATTTTAACGAATCCTGCAAACCCTTAAGGGGCTACTTCAGTCACGTAAAAAGACCCGTTCGCTAATGCTAATCCTATTGAAGAAATTTATAAAGGTATCTCGGTTGCATTTTAATATTTTTAAATGTTTCTTTTCGCATTGGATCGCTGAGATTGATGTGTATAAATGCTGTTTTTTACTTTTTCGATTTTGATTGCAGATTTCTTTTATGAGGATGCTTTCACTTTCGAAACCTGTTCCGAAAATAAAAGTGTCCTCATTAAAAATATGCGTAAACAAAATCGAAAAAGTACAAAACGACCTTTGTACAGATCGATATCAGCTATCCAATGAAAAAAAAATCATTACAAAATATTGAAATTCAACCAAGATATCTTTATAAATTTCTTCCATAGGATTAGTATTAGAGAATGGGTCTTTTCGCTTGACTGAAGTAGCCTTTTAACCAAAACTCTGACAATCTGGGCAGAGTAGGAAGCAATTTATCCAAAGACAATTTGAGCAGGGTTTGTGCTAAATCATGTAACTAAACCCGTTAACTCCTTTTGCGCGGTTTTCGGCGAAAGGAATTCGTCTTTCTATAATTGAGTATGCAATAATTATAACTTGCATATATTCTTGACGCTTTATTGCTTTTCCAAATCATATTAGCAAGCAATAAATTTTGATTATGCAAAAATCATATTCCCAAGCAATAAATTTCGATCATGCAAAAATCATATTCCCAACATCCAATTATTACGCATCCACTATAAAACAATCAATAGAAATCCTATGTAAAAACAATCAAGTATGTAACGACGCCCTATCGTACAATATCCCCAGTTTATGGTTCAATATCCTCACAGCAATAGACTAATGGAGTACACCGGAATGACCAAAAGAAAACTCAAAGAAAGAATAAACGAACATAAAGCAGATATAAAATTTTGTCGTCAATCCACAGCTCTCTAATTTTGTAGTCAATCCACAGGTCTCTTTCGTTTACGTTTCAATCAGAATAAAGCACTAAATTTTGATCATGCAAAAATCATATTCCCAACATCCAATTATTACGCATCCACTATAAGAGAATCAATAGATACCCTATGTAAAAAGAATCAAGTATGTAACTGTGAAGGTGGCCAGTGATTCGGGTAATGGACATGCAGGAAAAACTCCAACTCTAAATACGGGAACAAACATTTTTATTTAAAAACATTTTTTGAAAAACAATTACCAAAGTGACACTAAATTTCTAAGTGCTTACGTTGAGAGAGAGATAGCCCCTGTTACGGAGTGCGCCAAAAGACGCAGTTATTATATGTTTACTTCGATGCAGTCAGAATCGAAGTGTCTGATTTAACACGAAATGTTAGAACACTTGGCGATACAATCTATCGCCAATTTAAAAATTTTGGAATACAGATCGAAGTGAGAACAAAGGGTTTTTTTTGGCGAAAACAAATGATTACCCTACATAATCTGGTATGCCGACAAAACGCGTGACGCAAAGGTTGCCAAAATGACGGTTTTTTCTATATTTACTTAACAGTGGCGACAGGAAATCTGGCTTTGTTTATCTAACACAAATGATTATATTAAATAATCGCTACTTATAATTGCGTGATGCCGGAGAAAAACATATGTTTTTATACTACCCATAAATCAATTTAACATACATGAAAATGATTTTAAAGACCGCATCCGCATAAATATCTTTTACTTTTTTGATATTTTATTGCAACGGCTCAAAATTAAGCAGTGAATAATAATTATTTCCCCCGTGGGCGAACGCAAATGTAAAAATAACTGCAAGTCTAATATTAAAGACAGCTGCTTTTATCTCTTTTTGTTTTATTTAATTGCCTAAGTGTTATTGGAAAATAAATAGCTTTTGCGAGAAAAGGTTACAAATCATAAACTGAAAATTAATGCATTGAATTAAAGTGGTTAGAGGATGGAAAAAAACAAACGGATAAAATTCCGTATGGATTTAAACACTGAATTAAATTAGGAATTTTATCTTAACGAGGGAGAGGGGAGAACAACACCTTTTAAAAGCAAAAAAATTATGTTTTAAATTAATTTTGAAGAAAAAGTGATATGTGACAGAACCTCTGTCACATAACTCACCGTGACAACCGAAGAAAGCAGTGACGTGTACATCGCAGCTTTATACCTATTTACACCCTTTGTCCACATTCGCACATACAGATTCTGTACACTAACAAAATAAGAAACTAACTATTTAAGTTGGTATCTAAAAAGAAACTAACTATTTAAGTTGGTATCTAAAAAGAAAACTATTTTAAACTTGTATCTCAAACTATTAAACATTATCTCCCGTAAAATATGTCATACAACAATAAATAAGTAGACAAACACATTTGCTTGCTTTGAAAACAATTCACAAAAATTGTATTTTCTTCACGACTGAGCGCTCATATTATTCAAAATAGTCTTTTTTTTAAATTAAATATTCCACAAAATAAGAGTGCCACATTTGTTGATGACATAGGATCCTATAAATATTTCAATTTGTTTGTGGGATTGTGTTTGTGGCGCTGGTACCAGCTATTTAGTCATGGATATTCATAAAGAGAAGTATTCATATTAACTGTATTTATCACTTCTCAAAATTTGATCTTACATGAGATCATACTTTCATAAAATTCAAGCAAATAAAAAGAAAGAACAGAAACACACCCCTATTTTTTTATAAATTTAAGAAAAAGTGTATCCATTTATAAAATTAACCCATATGTATTATGTTAGGTTACTTTGTTACTGGTATATGAAACAAAATTTGTGCTTAATGCACAGGACTACCAAAAAGGATGTGCAAGCAGCATGCACGCAAACAGGTGTAGCCCTAAATCTTGTGTAGAAACACAAGTATATAATGGCGTCAGCTTAGGGCTTCTGCCTTATATGCGAAGGGAGGTAATTTTTTTTTAATTCCTGCAATTTAATTGAGTTCTCGCTCTCCAAAGATCATAGTATATTGTTATTTAGCATTTGATGAATTTTCACACTGTCGTCCTGAATTTATGTGTATTGATTAAAATTTACCATCTTGTGCTCAAGACTCCGCATCAAATGAAGCAACTGTGTAATTACTAGAGAGAGTTTTTTAAACTTCTGGCAAAAATATAAAAAAAAGAAACTACATACAATTTTTATGTAGTGTAACGAGATACCTTACTCGATATGCCACCTTCAAGTAAGAAGTATCTAATGAAATTGTAAACAAAATGGGACATAATTAAACATAAAATATATTTTATGTTTAAAAGTCAACTGGTTCGTAATGTATGTGTAGGTTAATATGTCAGGTGACGGATAACCCCATGTAACTTTAATATAATCGCTACTTGTAATTGCGCGATGCCGAGAAAAGACATATGTTTTTATACAAGCCATAAATCAAGTTAACATACATGAAAATGATTTTAAAGACCGCATCCGCATAAATATCTTTTACGTTTGTGATATTTTATTGCAATGGCTCAAAATTAAGCAGTGAATAAGACGGAATTATTTTTCGCGTGGGCGAACACAAATGTAAAAATAACTGCCATGCTAATATTAAAGACAGCTGCATTTATCTCTTTTTGTTTCATTTAATGGCCCAAGTGTTATTGAAAAATAAATTGCTTTTGCGAGAAAAGGTTGCAAATCATAAACTGAAAATTAATGCATTGAATTAAAGAGGTTAGACAAAGGGACAAAAACAAACAGATAAAATTCCGTATGGATTTAAGCGCTGAATTAAATTACAAATTTTAGCTTAACGAGGGGGGGGGGGGAGAACAACACCTTTTAAAAGCAAAAAAATTATGTTTTAAATTAATTTTGAAGAAAAAGTGATATGTGACAGAACCTGTGCCACAGTAACAACCCCTATCGTACAACATCCCCAGTTTATGGTTCAATATCCTGAATATAAATCCTGAAAACCTGAGCAAAGTGACGAATTAAAATTTCAAGTACGGAAGTTAAATATTTTATTATACCCATGGAAAGTGACGTATGAGAAACAGAGTGATGTCATAAAATAAATGGAATAACTGAAATTAACAATAATAATATATATTTCCTCTAATTGAATTCAATCCAAGAAACTGCTACTGCTACTTCTACTTTTCAACTCTAGTAATTATTGGCTTTCTTATTTTCAAAACAAAGTGACGTATTACATTTAGTTATTACGATATCCTCTGAAGATGAGTTTGGAAGGCATGAGAGTACTAAGAAGTTTTAAATAAAAATGTATATTTTGAACTTGTAACATCTCTTTCATTACTTTAGTCGCCTTTTAAGTAAGATTGTGGACCTTTTTAATGCTCACATTATATATTTTAATTTTGAATATTTATTCACTTAATATTGTTTTCTTAAAGATCCTTGTCGGCTGGTGCATAAACAATTGTGACGTCAATTGAAACTGATCTGTTCACTGCTTGTCACTTTTTTAATATTTTGACGTCACAAATCAATGACGTAATTGTCATTTTAATTAATGGGAGAATTAATAAAACATTAAAACATTCCTGTAACCCTTTGCTTTTCAGAATAATTTATTAAAACATTAATTTATCTTACATATAATTTAGCTTTTTACAAAAGCATTTGCTGACATGTAATCAAGGTATGCAACCAAGAGAAAGATATCGATAAAAGCTCCATTTCAAATTGTTATAATTAACTATTGGAAACTCAGCGAACGTTACGTTATGTTGGGACAATCATATAATTTTTTGTTTTATCAATGTAAAAATATATTTCAAGTTAAGCATAGCGTCATTTTCATCGGCGCAATCTTTTCACGCGTATTTTATGTTATGCTTAACCACCATCACTTTAAATAAAAATATACTTTCTATTTAATCGTAATGAAAAAGAATAGAATCAACAAAGTTATAATGTATAAAGATAAAATAAACCCAATAGTCGCAATTCTCGTGACGTCACAATAAATGCAAATTGTTATCTATACTTCATATTATAAAGAGGTAGAAATTGTTTATTTGTAGGAGGTAAGCTCTGGAACTACCGAACCGATTCCAAAAGTAATGGTATCAAAATGATGGTGTTAGTCCAACTCAGAACATAGGCTATATTTTATGTCTGTGCCACTATCCCAAAGGGGGTGCAGGAGCAAAAAACGTTTTAAAAACGTGATTTTTGAGTTACTGAAGGGCCTAGAAATATGAAATTTGGAATATTAATCTATTTATATAAAATCCAAGTCTCTGTGTGTCCCTCACGATTCCGGTAGGACCACCTCATTGAAATGAGTAATTGTTGAAATATACTAATGCAGAGTTACCACAGCAGCGCCAAATGTTGGCCAACTTGGCAATAGCTGGCTGATTTGGTGAAATTCCCATTTATAACTATTAATCTTTCATAAAGGAGGTCACCAAAATTTAATTTAAACTCTGCTCTTTTAAGATATTTTTTCAAAATCTATGGGTGAGAATTTAAAGTACATCTTCCTCCCGATGCTACCAATAAAATAACCGCCAATAGACGACGCTGTACTGTATGAGCTCCTAACTGCGCGATTTTAATATGCTTTAGGTACTTTTCCAGTATAAGTGCCTTGGCGAAAAAAGAAATTTGGCAACATTTTCCCGGAACCTATCCACTGTTTCATTTTATATGCACATGCATTTTTTTTTCGATATTTATACGATTTATTTATACGATTAAAAAAGCCGTTTCTCTAATTTTATACAGAAACAGATGTAATTTGTACATAAAAACATGAATAATATACATATAAAATAAACATATAAAAAAACACAAGCTCAATAGTTGGCGCAAAATGAAAATAAGGTGAATTGAAACATTTGAAAAATAAAAGAAAAAACATTCTCGATAGTAAAGTGGGCATTTTAAAAATATAACATTTGAAAATTACAAACTTTTACGAACTATTTTATTAAATCACAAATATATACTTAAAATAAATGAACAAATAACTGTTATACTATAAAGTAATAAAATAAAAAATCATATTAAACTGCTGCCATAAAATTATAAATATCTTTCAGCATTGCAGTAAACATTTCATTTTTTGAATGAAGGCGTAGCCACATAAAATCTATGAGATACGACTCTAAATGATGACGAACAGCTTCCAGATGTCTTTTGTTGCGCCATTTTGCGATGCCCCATAATCTTTCAACATTTGGAGTATGACATCCAGTATTAGGGTCGACAAAATTGCATTTGTGATTTACTGTGAAATGATCATGGAACAGATGTCATATTCGCCCCATATTGGCGCGATTTTTTTCTGTCGCCAATATCATATAGGCAACAGGTACTTAACTTGCGTCAAAGTGTCGTTATTTTGTTTGATGTGGTAACCCGGATTATGTTGTTTATGCTGTTGATGTTTTCGCCAAATTGGCAACCGAAAAAATCGCGCCAATATGGGGCGAATATGACATCTGTACCCTATTCCATTCCACTGTTGTGTTGTGGTTATCAAGTTGCAGCTCACAAAACTCAATCGATGTCAACTCTTTGCACGATAAATATATAAACCTCAAAGCATTAAGAAAAGTCACCCGCGATCCTTTAAACCAAGTTTTTTGTCGTATTTCTACGCTTTCTTCGCATGATCGTAAGCTACAACTCAATTTCGGATTTCCAGAACTCATCCATAATTTCATTTCATGATTTTTTGAACACAATCTTTTATTATGCAGAATTCCAAATTCCTGAAACATTTTTATCACAACTTTCTCATCATCTGGTAATTGCCAAATGATAAAATCCATCTCAGCATCAGCAGTAAAAGTAAACTACAACTTTATAAAAAAAGCATTTTTAATTCGATTAATAGCAGATTAAAAAGCTTTCCAAGGTTAAGGTTAAACAATAATCATTCACGTGATTCACGTTTCATAAATAACAAATCACAATGTTTCGCATGGTTTACAATAAAAATCTACGATCAAGGTTGAAATAATTGGCGCATTAGCATACATTTTAGCATGCTGTCCGTATAACGGAAAAGTACCATGTATGCTAATGCGCCAATTATTTCAAAATGCTAAAAGATATTTGTAATTTTATGCCAGCAGTTTAATATGAGTTTTATTTTATTGCTTTATTTTATAACAGTTATTTGTTCAATTATTGTAAGTATATATTTGTGATTTAATTAATTAGTTCGTAAAAGTCTGGAATTTTCAAATGTTATATTTTTTAAATGCTCACTTTAGTACGACAATATTTTTTCTTTTATTTTTCAAATGCCTTAATTCACGTGACTTTCATTTTGCGCCAACTATTACGCTTGGCGACAATGGTATCCGCATAACGGAAAAGTACCCAAATCTCACGTTCTGATGCCCAAATTACACCAAACTTTTTTTAAAAAATGCCAAAGCCCCCACAGTGGAAAAGTATCAAACTGTCTATTATTTTGCGCTATCTGTGTTATAGTTTATACTATATGCAAGGTGAGTGGAGCGAAGAGTTTAAACATTAAATATTAAAGTTTCGGCACAGATGTCATATACACAACGGGTACTTAACTGTCATCAAAGTGTCGTTATTTTGCTTGATATGGTAACCCGGATGTTGTTGTTTATGCTGTTGATGTTTTCGCCAAATTGGCGTCGAAAAAAATCGCTCCAATATGGGGTACATATGACAACTGTGCCAAAGTTTCTATAAAGCAGTATAAGACTAAAAATTAAGAATAAAATAAATGCAAAATAAGACTAAAGAAGAAAGAAAAATCATGCGTTAAGCATAGAATATGAAACACTTTCCAACACATCCTGAATGCTTTAACAAAACTTCGTTATTTAGGGAAATAAGGTAAATAAGATAACTAAGTAAACATTTTAGAAAACGCATAATTTTTTTAAAAAATTGATTTCAGCAGTTACCGTCCATAGCAATAGCACCGTTATTACATGCCACTATTTAGCTAAAATTTAATTTAAGCTACTCTTAAAGCTACTGAAATCATATTTCCAGATATTATCATCCATAGACGGTTATGTATTCAATTCTTTGCGTGACCCTGTATATCATTTTATCTATATTCTACAAACATTTCTTAGTAATCTAAATGCAGTTCAGCGTAAAACTGCATAACTCCTTTAAAAACCACCTTTAAGCAATCAGGAACCCTTACGAATTCTTTTGTGTAGCCCTGCATATGAACTGTAGCATTTATACACACGGTATAGTATGCATAAATGTAGTGAAACATAAAAGCGCATATCATAATTAAAAATGCATTTCTAGCAATCATTACTTATGTACGTACAATACTTCGGAGAAAAGTTTCTTGGCGAGAAAGAAGTTTGCCAACGTATTTTCTGACAACCTATTTACTGCTTCATACTCACAAGCAATTTTTTGCATATGTATACAATTTATTTAATGTAAAAAAAAAAAAAAAAAAACTATTTAACCATTTTTATAAAGAAACAGAAGTATTTTTTGCACAGATGTCATATACGCATCGGGGTTGGCGTGATTTTTCTCTGACGCCAATTCGGCAGAAATCTCGCTTTCGAATACCAGTTACTTATATATTTTTAAATTATTTGCTATCATTTTGAAAAGGAAATAACTATAAATAAATAAAAGTTTGAATAATAACTATAGAACAAAACAGTTTATATAATTTAAAAACAGAAAATGAAAGTAAATAAACAATGGCACAGATGTCATATTCGACCCATATTGGCGCGATTTTTTTCTGACGCCAGTGTCATATACGCAATGTATACTTAACCGGCGCCAAAGTGTCGTTATTTTGCTTGATATGGTAACCGGGATGTTGTTGCTTATGCTGTTGATGTTTTCGCCAAATCGGCGTCGGAAAAAAATCGCGCCAATATGGGGCGAATATGACATCTGTGCCTAAACAATTTATTAATAAATAAAAAACAATAGCCGGCAAAATAACACCATTTTAGCGCCATAGGTATCCCGGTTCATATCTGAAATCTGTGCCGTAATTTGTATATAAAAAAAAATATTATATATATTTAGAAACGATTTTTTATGTATATAAGTGCATATATAAACAAAAATAAAAGTTCATTAGATTTGTTTTGATAGCTGTATATTTTGGCAACATATCTCACTTTCTGATGCCCGAATTACGCCAAGCTTTTTTTGTAAAATGCGCTATAATGGAAAAGCACCTAAATAAATAATTAACAGAAATAACCAATTATACAAACTAAAACATTTTATTTCGAGATTAAAGCATTGTTTTTAATTTCGATTAAAAATACATATATCTTTGGGGAACAGATGTCATATTCGCCCCATATTGGCGCAATTTTTTTCGGTTGCCAATTTGGCGAAAACATCAACAGAATAAACAACATAATCCGGGTTACCACATCAAGCAAAATAACGACACTTTAGCGCAAGTTAAGTACCTGTTGCCTATATGATATTGGCGACAGAAAAAAATCGCGCCAATATGGCGCGAATATGACATCTGTACCATCTTTGGATAACTTTAATTGAAATTGGGTTCACGGCTTAATATCTCATTCCATAAACCTAAACAAACACAAGTGATTCATTCATCGTGAACCGTAAAAAATATTAAATCATTGAGGTAATCATTCACAAAGTAAGTTCTCCAACAATCAATGGACAATATCCTAATGACGTCATAGTATGTAAAATGGTGGCGGTATCATTTGTTTATGGTTTGAAATCATAAAGCTTTAATTTTGCAATGTCTCTTAGTTACATTATTTTATTGTCGTATTTATGAGATCAGAACAAAAGCATATTTTTTCATTATTTAGTTATTAAAGACGGAAAAAAATTATAAATGTGCATGATTTGAAAAATTTAAATAATTTTCTTTCTTAATACTAAAAAATAACATCGGGAAGTAACAGCGAGTTTAAGTTAAATAAGTTTAGCTGTTTAATTCTGTTGTAATATTCAAAATACCTGTATTTATTAGATTTCAGTAAACAACATCAGGACCCGTTTAAACTTTGAAGTTAGAGGAATTACAATGTCATTTCAGGACCTTTCTTTTGGAGAAGCTTTTCTAAATTCCACATATACATGGAAACTCTTCAGTGTTAGAAATATTATTCCCAGGACTGGCATAACATGAGAACGGCCTGCAATTTTACACATGTTTTTGAAAACTACTTTATATCAGAAATTTTACTAAAAACTGGTTACTTTTTTGTTATAGAGGTACCACACTATTAGAATTATGACAAGTTGCAGCCAATTTCGCCAAAGCCGTAACCAAGATCGTGAAGCACACACATATAATACCATATAATACCATTTTATGAAATCGTATACGATAATTTAATAGTTTTTACCTTACTTCAAGTGTGTAATTTATTTATTTTTAAGGCTTAATAATCTAAATTGTCCAATATATGAATTAAAAAAAATTGTAAACAAAGACTGAATAGACATGACCGCAAAAATTTGCAGAAAACTTGGAATTGTGCAGATTAGTGGTCTTCTACTGTACACAGTTTTTCATAAATGTGTTTCGTTCTTACAATGTGTTATTTTCATCTATCACTGCGGAACAAATGAGAAAACTCATATTTTTGCACATGAGTTGTACATATCTTTATATCTAAATTTCCGTCATTTTTGACGGGCTACCTTTCTAGTTACTTATAAGATATAAATGATGTCTAAGAACAGTTCTTAAACAAGTCGAAATTTAAAAGCGGTGAAAATGCACAAAAGCATTCTAAAAAACGTTCTAAATGGTAGTTTCTACATAATCTCAGGAAATACCAAACCGATATAAAAAATATTGGTGTCAAAATGATGGGGACAACGCTTGCTTCAAGATAGGCTATGTTTTATGTCAGTGCCAATACCCCAAAGGGGGTGCAGGATCAAAAAACGTTCTAAAAATGCGATTTATGTGTTACTGAAGGGCCTAGAAACATGAAATTTGAAATATTAGCTACTTATTAGGTATAAAGGATTTCTAAGAACAGTTCTTAAACGATTCGAAATTTAAAAGGGGTGAAAATGCGCGAAAAGCGTTCTAAAAAACGTTCTAAATGGTGGTTTCTACAAAATCTCAGGAAATACCAAACCGGTTTAAAAAATAATGGTATCAAAATGACGGTGACAACCCTTGCTCCAACATAGGCTATGTTTTATGTCGGTGACACTACCCCAAATGGGGTTCAGGGGAAAAACGTTCTAAATTGCGGTTTTTGCGTTACGGAAGAGCCTAGAATCGTGAAATTTGGAATGGTAGTTAGTTATAAGATATCAATGATCTCTAAGGACATTTCCTAAAAAAATCGAAATTTAAAAGGGGGTCAAAATGCGCAAAAAGCGTTGTAAAAAATGTTCTAAATTGCGATTTCTATGCAATCTTAGGAAGTACTGAACCGATTTCAAATATAATGGTGTAAAAATTATGCTGACAGATCTCGCTCCAAGTTAGGCTATATTTTATATCTGTTTCCACTACCCCAGAGGAGATGCAGGAGCAAAATGTGCGAAAAGCATTCGAAAAACGTTCTAAATGCCGAGTTGTCAGCGATATCTCAGGAAGAATCATACTGATTTCAAAAGAAATGGTTGGAAATTGATGCTGACAGACTCTGCTCTATAACATAGACGCAATTTTATGTCTGTATAACTATCACCTAGACGTTGCAGGAGCAAAAAAGCGTTCTAAATTTCGATTTTTGTGATCGGTACGGGCTAGCAACTTAAAATTAGGCAAGGTACATATTTATTAGATATAAATGATCTTTAAGAACAGTTTCGAAATAATTAGAAATTTAAAAAGAGGTGAAAATACGCGAATAGCGTTCTAAAAACGTTCTAAATTGCGTTTTATACTCAATCTCAGGAAATACCAAAGCTATTTCCAAAGTAATGGTTGCAAATCAATGGTGATAGTCCCTGCTATAACATAGGTTATATTTTATGTTGCTGTCACTACCATCTGAGGGTTGCAAAAGCAAAACATGTTCTAATTTGCGTTTTTTGCACAACTGAGGGGTCTAATACTTTGAAGTAAAGCATGGTATTTTCTTACAAGATGCAACTTTATTCTAAGAACAGTCGAAAGATAATTCCAAATTTATAAAGATGAAGTAAGCGAAAAGCGATATAAATTACAAATTTTATGCAATCTTATCAAATACTAAACCGATTAAAAAAATAATGATGACAAATTGTTGGTGTTAGAACCTGCTCAAACATAAGCTATATTTTATATCTTTGCCACTACCACCAGAGGGTTGCAGGAGCTAAAAATTTTCTAAATTGCGATTGCTGTGATACTGAAAAGGCTAGAAACTTTAAATATGGCATGGTAGTTACAATAAAATATAAATGCCCTCGAAGGACTGTCGAAAATAAATTCGAATTAAAAAGGGGTGAAGCGAAGGGGAGGTGTGAAAAACATTCTAAAAAAGTCCTAAATTACGATATCTATGCAATTTCAGGGGATATAAACCGATTATAAAAGTAATAGTTGCGAATCAATGGTAACAGTCTCTGATCCTACAGAGGCCGATGATTCTACCACCTGGGGTTTACAGGAACAGCAAACGCTCTATAAGAGGCCTTTAAAAGCTTTCTAAATTACGTTTCTGTGGAATATTAAAAATAACAAACCGATTTCAAAATTAATGTTGGCAAATTAATGGTGATAGTTCCTAATTCAACATAGCCCTTTCTGTTGAGAGAGATGTTAGGACGAGGAATTTGACATGATAGTTAATTTTAAAATGTAAGAAGGTGGTTTCTAAAAAATTCAAAACTTCAAATGAATACTGAAATGAGCGTATTAAATCAGCATAAAGGTTTCAAAATATTTTCTAAATTATCATTTATTTAGTTTTATTAATTCAAGTCTCATTTCTGCCTAATGCAGTGTAATAATGATGTTTAATCAAACTGTGTTTTAAATAGTAATTTTTGAATTATACTTAAAAGTAATAAGTAAAAATTTAGTTAGTACCTTTTAATAAAAATTAGACATATAAATATCACTTGGCAAATTTCAAATATTACGTGAGCAAAGCCGCGGTGTTTGCTAGTTCACTTATAAAAACTAAGTACGCGTGCTCAAATATTTTTAACTAAACGCATGCAAATTAAAAAATATAACGAAATAAAATTCACGTCTGAAGATTTTTAAGTGTTTCTCTTTTTCCCTGCAACAATGAGTGTAATCCAAACTTTCCCATCCTTTGATTGGATGGGTTCATGCCAGAATCGTCACACTACGTTTTATTGTATAGAGATAAGGATGTATGACTTTTTGATTGATTAAATACATTTTTAAATGATTTTTGAATTCTGTTATAAATATTATTAAATATAAAACGTGTTACTCCAAGTTTTAAATTGCGTTTTATATAAAAAAAATTATATACATTCTTTATTCATTTTTACCTTTATTTTATTGTAGAATAAAGTAAAAACCAAATGTAAAATAATGAAATTTTTTAACAATAATTCAAACTATTGAAGAATATATTAATAATTCATATTCTCTGATGAAATCTTGAAAATATTGCAAAAATAAATTTACATAAATTTCAATTATTTTCCCCTTTGATCTTTTCGGCACTTATTTGTATATTTCTCGATCAAGTTATCTGATATCAATATTCTTCTTTTTTATGATTTAAGGAAAACAAATAGCAGGGTAATTTAATTATATTTGCAGGAAACAAGCGCATATCTAAAACTTTTAGATACATTTTGTTTGCATCGATATTTTATTATTCTCTGAAAAATAACGTAAGAAAAAAACGCGAAAAAGAAATTCTTGCGAAAATATTGGAGATAGTTCTTATTAAATCATTCGAATTTTAAGAAACAACTGTATGTTTATCATTACATGAAGCGGGGTATTGGGTACGACTGCCTCCGGTAAAAAGAAAGAAATTTATATCTTCTTTAAATTTTAAAATAGAAAATCTTTTATTTTTTATAAATAGATTTTCATAAAATATAAAAGAACTGCTGTGTGATTTCTAAGTGGCTTTAAAGAAAGACGCTTCTGTTTTTCGCTGTTGTGTATGTGTCCATCAACGAGTCCTCTACTTTTTAAAGACAAATGAAGTGATTTGAATGCAAATTTTTACACTACAATTCTACACTGCTAAAAAAAGATGTTTTTTAATCTAGGAAAATATAATGTAACCAAAAACGAAAATATACAGTAACCTTTTCCAAATTACTGCCAAGCGTTCTTTATGCTAAGGCCGATGAACGTCAGACGAGCGTCTTTTTGCACGCTTTTTTCCTTACGTATTATCCCTACACAATGAATGCGGCATTATGTAGGGATAATACGTAAGGAAAAAAGCGTGCAAAAAGACGCCCGTCTGACATTAGCCTTAGAAACCTCGCAATCCGATAATTTTACAAACCTTAATTAGGCTTTTAAAACCGCAAAGTTTATTTTGCTGTGGAAGATTTTTGGAAACGTTTCCAGTTAGTCTTTCTTAAAGTATTAATAAATTTTCTGAACGTGGAATATAGGTTTTTCGGATGCTACCAATTGTCAAGTAAACATTTTTTTGTTCAACAAACATGTTTTACACATAAACATGATAAAGTAACAGCATCGACGTCAACATTAAAATTAATATTATATTGCTACCGTTGCATCAATAAGTTCCATTAACCAGATTAAAATATTTAATTGAGAATTGATAGCATCTTAAAAACCGATATTCTTGTTTGAAAAACTGATTAATGCACTATAAAAACTACGCCGAAACGTTATTGAAAATTAGTTGGAGCAAAAAAAAAAAAAAAACCTTTGTTTTTATAACTGATTCTTTAATTTTCGAAAATATTCTGGTTTCTGATGTTTCTTAAGATAAAGAACACTTTTTGGAATCATGGGTAATACGGAAGAGTTGAATGAAATGAACTCATTAAACACAAATAATATTTTTAGGACTGTTTCTTCATTTATAACACGAAAAGTGAACTCTCTGGTAGCCATCATGCGTTAGAAGTCTTAAATAGGAGAAATTACGTTACATTTACGTCACATTACACTTATTACGTAAAATGAACAAAAAGTAATATCGCAAAACAGTTTAAATTTAAAAATTGCGCGAGACATTAATTTGATATTTTGAGATTATATTGAAAAGATTAATATTAATTTTATTGAACGCGTTTAGACTGCTTTAGAGCGATTTTCTAGTAATGTAATAATAAAAAAAAAAAAGATTACAAGCTGAAAATGAAGTGTCATCAACAAAAAATATGATTTGAAAGAGAAAAATCTGTGAAGCAGAAAATAAAGAAATTGCTTAAATGGTTTAGTTAAAATTCGTTAACCTTCTGTGTCGTTTCCGTCAAAAGAAGGCATTGGTATTTGTAAAATATATTTGCATGTTTTGTAAAATATATTTGCATTTGATGCAGATTTGCTTATTATATTAGCTTATATTGAAATGTTTAACTGATTTTATTTAATCAAAGACGAAAACAGCCACTGTATCTTTTAACAGCAGCTGATTTTTCCTCAAAATTCTCCAATCGAAGAAAAATTAATAGAAACCCATTTATAGGGAGATCGCCACTGTTTTTTAAATTATAATTCAATCTTTCAAAATCTTTTTAAAGCCAATCAAATTAGCATGCTTTTAGAGACTCCGGTGTCTGAACAGGTGTTGGCGAGCGTAGCTCGTAGGGAGCCGAGCCTCCTAGTTTTATAAAGAATATTTTTTTTTTCAATTAACTATACAGTGTTATTACAAATGATTCATCGGGTTTTGATATGTTACTACATGCGAACTAGGAAACGTATATGTTTCCATGACAACTCAAACGAGAGGGCGTTAACTAGAGTTACGCGCTGCGTATGTGTCACGCGAGTGTGGTTGCCGTGGTTTTTGCTCGAACGTCATATTCAAAATGGCGACTGGACAGCAGTAAGTTTCCACACAGTTGGCTGTGGAATGGAAAGCTCGCGGCTAGCGCGATTTGTTGATTTCTTGGGTCTAGGGATAAAACTCTCTTTAACTCGGTTTACTGTTTCTTTAGTAACGCTTGGTCGGCGGGAACTTTTGCTTTTACATAAACAACCGGTTTCATTGAACTGTCGATACCCGCGCGGAATGCTTTGTTGGGTTGTTGGTTTGCATTTATATGCCTTCCGGAATGCTCTCTGAACGGTTATAAGCGATTCACACTTTCAAAATTCTAGTACACAAAACGCTGTCCAGTCGCCATTTTGAATATGACGTTTGCGCAGCAACCAGGGCAACCACACGCGCATGACACATACGCAGCGCGTAACTGTAGTTAACGCCCTCTCGTTTGAGCTGTCATGGAAACATATGTGTTTCATAGTAGTAACGTTTCAAAACCCGATGATTCATTTGTAATAACCCTGTCTTTTTATTACTTATCAAGATGTATACGATTTAAAAAAAAAAGTCATATGCGATTGTCAATGCCATATGCCATTGTCAAATAAGCCCGCTGAAATCCCTTTTCATTTTTATATGTTTGCCTTTCTTTTATTTTCCATAATTTAAATCTTTGTACTATTGTTTTGGTGAATTAACCCTTTATGTCCCGAATTATAAATCAGAAATTTGTTCCTCTTCAATATCTCTCCTCTTCGTTAATGTCTGAAGATATCCAAAACAACTTATATAATAGCAATTTGATTTTTAGATAGATTTTTATATAAAACGATAGTTTTTTTCTTTGTATCGAAGTTTTAAAAAAATATTTACAATAATAATTAGATTAATTAACAAAAAATACTGTTATGGAAATCTCACAATTCTTACAAGAACAATGTAAATAAATGTGCTGTGATCCTATCTGTAACTGAGAAGTGTTTTGTGGCTGCAAATTTTTCCTAAAACATTTTTAATAGGAGAAAAGCTAAATCCACACATTAAAAAATATTTAGCTTCGACTGTTTCGCTGTGCTTACTGAATGTGATCCAGCAAAGTGTTTTGTATGAAAAGTACCATCTACTTTTAATAGTAGACGAATTAAATAAATTTTATTAGCCCCGGTACGGAATGCTATTTCTTTCTCCCAGCTTATTTTGTGTCGTCTTCAAAAAATAACGTTACCTTACACAAGCTAGCCGTAAAAAAAAGCAGTACGATTAAATACTCTATAGCAACTTTTTAAACTTCTAAGCATCGCACATATTCAATTTTTATACCATCGTATTGGAAAACAAAATGTACTTTTAAATGCAATTTGTTTGAAAACTGCATCTTCATTTATTTTTGAAATATTAATTTTTTTTGCAGTTTTTGGAGTCATTTGCTTAATAATGGCAACGAAAGTACTCCATTTCTGTAGAAAGTAAAGGAAAAATAGTTGTAAAATATTAATTATATATTTTTGTTGTCATTTTTTTTTCATAACAACCGAAAGAAAATGTAAATAAAATACGTGCTATTCTGAAAAAAATATAAAAGAAGGATTTCTGTTAAAACATGGAGCTATTATAAACTATATTTAATTTTAAGTATCTTATATTAATGTTACAAACAAATGAAGGCCTATGAATCCTTAGACAGCCATTTTTTTTGATCGAGTTTTTTCGCGATAGTGACGTCCTATGCATACTTTACTGTAGATGTTTAAGAGTGGGTCGTAAATGTGGAATTCTTCAGCGGATGCGAAGGACGTCATTTTACATAAAATAAAAGCGTGTGCTTTAAGTCTTAAAATTGAAATATGTTTTGTACTATTTATATATACATACATGTTTTTCATCGGGGGTGACACTAAATTCTGAAAAAGCAGAATTCCTGTTTTCTAGTATTGCATTTTCTTTAATGGGACTTCAAAGTCCCGTCAGAGCATAAAGGGTTAAAGTGCTATGTAGAGTCCTGTAAAAAATGCCTCTATGAACTTTGCCGCGCATAATCGTATAAAATTATGTCAAGTTTCTATCGATTTCGAATCGATAACGTCTACTAATTAACGTTATGCTTAAATTTTGTTTAAAGGGCATTTTACATATAAAATTTGTAACAACTCTAAAACTTTCAATACAAACACCCATTTCGACATCATATTTGGATTCCTCGATAAATTTTTCTTTCTTTCGGATATCAAACGGGAAGTCGTTTGGTCAAACAGTTTAGGAATAATGAAGGTTTAAAATTTAGAACTCGTGATGTTAAATTCAATTTTAATCGTTGCAAAAAAAAAAAAAAAAAAAATGTAATGTGGTGTTTTAAGCATAATACGTATAAAAAATATTTGGTGGAAGTCTTTGAATTGCATATTTGAATCTTCTAGAAATCGATTTCTTTAAAAAATTTGCATGCTATGCATATTATTTTAATGATAAAAAAAATGCTGTAATTTTGATTCACATTTTTTAAGCTTCGGATATCGATTTCTGTTAAAAAATCATAGGTTACATTAATATTGTTTCGTAATTCGATTAAAAAAAATATTTTTTCGAAATTACTTCAGAAAAAATAAGAAATGTAATTTATAAAGTTTTAACAGAAATCGATTTCTGGAAGCTTCAAATATGCGAATTCAAAGTCACAGTTAATTCTGCTTAGCTGTTTTTGAGTTATTTTTAAAATACTACTTGCACTGCAATCTGTTTTGCAACGATTAAAAGGAATATTATACTTTCTACATGTAGACGACTCCCTAAGCAAAATTTAGTATAAGGCGATATTACTAATCGATTGGTACCAGTCACATTTTTATACCATGATTTGCGGCAGAGTTAGTAGGGGTTGATCCTATCTTTTCCTTGAACTTGATTTAAGATGACTTAATAGGCTTAAGATTAAGGTAAAAGAGTTTTCTGTGAGAGTTTAGCGCCACTTACATTGACATTTTAAAGATACGTTACAAAGAATAAAATAAAATAAAAGTAGAATTACATACAGGGTGGTTATAGTTAAAGTTTCACTTTCAAAAGGCTGTAAGAAAAGAATTACTGGAACGAATGATCTGATATTTCATCTGAGTATAAATGAAGCAATGGGAATTTGTTTTACGAAAGAAAAAAAAATGTTGAATAATCGACTGATAGATGGCGCTGTACCCGTCATAAGATGCTAATTAAAAGATGTGACATGCTGTTGTGGCACTGTTTATTCAAAGCATATCCACCACGACAAAGTGGTGCCATAGCGGAAAGGCAAAAATCGGTTTTTAATTGTAGGCCAAAAACCGTAGAAAAAGCATAAAGAAAATCTGCTTTTAACTGTCCCTAAGCCAAAAACCTTCGAAAAAAGCAAAAAGGAAATCGGTTTTTAATTGTCCTTAGGCCAAAACAACGTAGAAAAAGCGAAAACGAAACCGGTTTTTAATTGTCCCTAGACCCAAAACAGTAGAAAATGCAAAAACTGATAAAACCATCAAGAAAATAAAGTCGGCTACGACTTGCTTAAGGAATGTTCAATATGCTGCCTACCGTTTTCTCCTTCGAGCTGAAAACACAAAACAGCGTGTACCACAATAGATCGGAGTGCTTCACGGGTGATACTGTGAATGCGTTGCGTAATGCGTGCTTTCAATTCGCCTAAGTTCGCAACTGGACCTCCGTACACAACATGTTTTAGGTAACCACACAGCCAAATATAGCAAGGGTAAGGTGATCGTGGCGTCTAGGCTGTTGGAAAATGGCGACTGATAATTGTGCCATTTCCCAAATGCAGATTCAACAGGTGCTTCAGTGGTGTTGCAATGTGCGGAAGAGTGCTATCTTGCATAAAAATTGTGCTATCCACACATCCGTGCTGTTGCAGTACTGGAATGAGCTGGTTGCGCAAAACAGATTCATAACGTGTCCCATTGACTGTACAGGTGACAGGATTCGAAAGACAAATCTCCTCGAAAAAAAGGGTCAACGATAAATGCTGTCGTAAATTCGCATCACACAATGACCTTTTCGAAATGAAGAGGTTGCATTTGGAATGGATTCTCACTTTCCCATATTCGTCAATTTTGAGTATTGACAGAACCTTGGAGATGAAACTGGGCTTTGTCTGTCCACAATATGTTACATGGCCATGCACTGTTCACATCCATTCGAGCAAGAAATTGCAGGGCGAAAGCTTCTAGTTTTGGCAGGTCAGCAGGAAGCAATTCCTGAACATGCGTAATTTATGGATAGCATTGCATGTTGTTTCGTAAAATTTTACGAACCGTGTTGCAAGCATGTATAAAGTTCGGGAAATTTCCCGTGCACTGCACGTTTCAAAAGCGCTGCTTGACACTTATTGCAATGCTATAGCCACATCCTCCACTGACGTCGAAGCAATTGATTTTCTCCCTCTGCCAATGAACCCGTTTCAAATCAACCCGTCTCTTCGAATTTATGAATCATCTTCTTCAGACAAACCATTTAATGTCCGGAATTTCTTCAATACAATTGCTGCATAGTCACCATTCTTATAAAAAAGCTTCGCAAGCAGAGCCCGATTCTTCAATTACGATTCATTCCCGATTCTTCAATTCTTCAATGATATTCCTTCTCGTATGCAGAATAACAGGAACAACAATTGAGCAGCACTGAGGGGTTACCTAGCTGTGATCAGCTTAACAACCAGCGTATTGATTTAATGTCTTGTATAATTATGAGCCATTGGGAAAAGAAAAAGTGTAGATTTAAAACCACATGATAAGTATAAGAAACAATTTAAGGGAAAAAAAACTAATTTTAAGAATTTCTTTTAAAAGATAAAAAATATTAAGATTTAAAATTAAGTCTTTAAACTTAAGTCAATGTAATAACAGGAGCTGCATGTTTTCCGCCTTTTTATCACAAGTGTAATGTGCGGTGCGCATGTCATGTCTTTTAATTAGCAGATTATGTTAAGTATAGCGCCATCTATAGGTCAACATTTTTTCTTTCGTAAAACAAATCTATTACAATCAATATATACTCCGAAACATTTCATAACTGTTATGAGGGGTTTCGGAGTATATATTACGGAATGTTTCTGAAAAATTGGAATGTTTCACTACTTTGTTGTGAAACGTAACATCAAAAAGCCGTGGTATCTTAATGCCACCCCTTTTTTCTGGATCCTTCCGGAATTTTTTTTTACAGTGATAGACACTAGACAGGTTCCTTTTCACACGTTTTACTAAATTATAATTTAGTTACATTTTAATAAGCCTAGAAATGTACTATTCTTTACAAAGAATACATTTTAATGTTTAAATGTAGAATAAGGGCCATTTAAAAATGTACGCATTTTTTGCAAAAATATTTAGACCAGGCCTGATTTAACTAACCTTTGAATGAATTATGTCACGCTGAGGTAATGATTTTCATACGGGCTGGGTCAAAACCAGGACTGAAAATTTTGGGCCGTGAAGACTAGGATTGAAACCAGTCCCGTCTCTGTACAGAAAATATAAGTTAGGCCCTGCCCGAACCTTCAGAAAAACGTATGGTCCGAACAAAAGAGGGAAGACCAGGTCATTTAAAATGTATGTATTTTTTGCAAAAATATTTGGGCCAGGCCTGATTTAACTAACCTTTGAATGAACCAGGCCACGCAGAGGTAATGATTTTCATATGGGCTGGGTCAAAACTAGGACTGAAAATTTTGGGCCGTGAAGACTAGGAATGAAACCAGTCCCGGCTCTGTACAGAAAAGATAAGTTAGGCCCGGCCCGAACCAACAGAAAAACGTATGGCCCGTACAAAAGGGGGAAGACCAGGC
The DNA here is from genome assembly GCA_963932465.1 of Maratus speciosus. Lineage (NCBI taxonomy): Eukaryota > Metazoa > Arthropoda > Arachnida > Araneae > Salticidae > Maratus > Maratus speciosus. Next base: position 400,847,651 of record OZ010800.1, on the reverse strand, counting down.
CCGGCCCTTTTGCCGTGAATGAAAATCGGCCCGAGTCCGACCTGTGCAGGTCTCTACTACACTCGCGAGCTAATGCTAATCCTATGGGGAGGTTATTTTCTAATATCTCGTTTACATTTCGACATTTTTAAGTATATATATATATTTAATTGGTCCATCTATGTCGCTCCTTTTTACTTTTTCGATTTTAGTTGCAGATATGTTTTAGAATGACACTTTCATGTTCGGAACCGCTATCAAAAGTGAAAGTAAATTTTATCTTCAACCAAAATCGAAAAAGTAAAGAAGGAGCGATGTAGAGATGGATCTCTCAGCTATCCAATGCCTAAAAAAAAAAAAAAAAAAAAAAAAAAAAAAAAAAATGTCGAAATGCAAACGAGATACTAGAAAATAACCTCCCCATAGGATTAGAATAAGCTCGCGAGTGTCTTCGCCTGCAGGGACAGGAGCCTTAAACTATTTCATTAAATAACAATAAATGAAGAGATTTGTGGCTTGATGTTACTTAATTTATAATCTTTGGCTTAAAAAATTTTTTTAGCTTAAAAAAATTGTATTCATCAACTTATCAGAAGCACTTTCGGTATTATTTGCAAAAAGATTATCCTCCTAAATGCTCACTTTTGTACAATTGTTGTGCGCAAGAGTTACGCAATATAAAAAAAAGGAAACGCTTCACTTTGAAATGTCGAATTTGTAGTAACCACGACCTGCGTAGTCCGTTACACTCTTCAAACCACCAGTCTGCAAAAAAAGCACTCGACCCAATCCTCTGCAATTGGTTCTTTATAGATTTCTGATCAGCTTGGACATATCCACAGTTTTTTCTTTGGTCAACCTTTTGGCTTCTTGAGTTTACGTTTACTCTTTTTTGGTAAAGGTTTTTGACTTTTTTCAGCAGCGTCCTCTTCAAGCTGTCTTATGCGTGGTGAACTGCTTAAATTTTTTTACTTTTGGCTCCTGACTTTATATTATCGCAGCACATGTGGATATCATGAAAACTCTTTTTAGGTGCGTTCGTAATTATATAAATACGTAGCACCTATAGTCGTCGTTCAGCCCGTCTGTCCGTCCGTCTGCATATAACAGAGCAAAAACTACCCAACCGAATGGTCTGAAATTTTAAATATATGATTGTTGCAAAATTTTGTCGAGCCATTTCAAATTTTATGAAAATCGGATGTATAGTTTAATTACAGGGACAGTCAAAAGTTTTTCTTTACATTACGGCCAATGGGGAAAATTATTGTAAGTTCATTTTAATGATGTTACAGCCTTCCGAATGGTCTGAAATTTTAAATATATCATTGTTGCAGAATTTTGTCGAGCTATTTCAAATTTTATGAAAATCGGATGTATAGTTTAATTACAGGGACAAACAAAAGTTTTTCTTTACATTACGGGCAGTAGGAAAAATTATTGCAAGTGCATTTTACTGATGTTACAGCCTTCCGAGAGGTCTGAAATTTTAAATATATGATTGTTGCAAAATTTTGTCGAGCCATTTCAAATTTTATGAAAATCGGATGTATAGCTTAATTACAGGGATAGTCAAAATTTTTCCGTTTCATTACAGGGAATGGGAAAAAATTATTACAGTGCATTTTAATGATGTTACAGACTATGCACTTACGAAGTGCAAAAAAATATACATTCAGTACAATTTGGGGTGCAAAAAATAATTATAAAACTAGTTATAGTACGAACGCACCACATTTGCCACGTTTGACGAGCAATTTCCAACTTGTTATTTGACGTAAGAGGAAGTTGTTGAAGTCGAAGCTATACCTTGCGAAACCGAAGTTTGGTTTATTTGATACTGAGTGCGCGTTTTTTCTTTACGTAGCTTTTCTGCCTTTTCTGAAATATCATTTTCTATTGAAAGCAATACCCTTTCCTCATCATTTTCAGTGTTCTGTGGTTTAACTGACATATGTGGTTCAAAAAGTTTAGATTCTAATGGTCTTCCAGTGACGCTGCTTGATGAAAAACAGTATATTATAAAAGATGATTTTTAAAAGGCTATAAAATCGTTATTTTAAATCCTGCAACGGTAGCAGCTTTTCCAAAAACAGCGCGCACTCTTGCACTATCTTCACTAAATATCTTTTAAACATCAGTAATGCCATCAATTGATATACAAATCCAAATCAATTAGGTGATAGGTAGTCCAATAATAACCTAATCCATAAAAAACAAAAAAAGTAATTTAACTTTGTAATCTTTATTAAGATCCTGTTTTCAAAAACCATAAATATTATAATGATAAGGCCAAAATCATCTTTTCTTATCTAAATCATTAAAAATTTCACCAAAATACGCAGTTTTTTTCACCATAATCTTATCATGTCACTACATCGCTTACAACTTTAGCTAAATGAAGATCTAGGGTTTGGGATTACATAATCGCTCTGCGTACTCTTGTACATCGCGCACTCTTGCACCATATATAGTGCTTTGTACGCTTTACAAATGACGATTTTACATTTTGATGTCCTTTTCTTTAGGTATATTTCTTTACCTAAAACAGCATAAGGTAAAACTGATGAATATATTTTAATTTTTAGACATATGAGACATTTAATATTTATATAAGAAAGCAACCAGATTAAATTATCAACATATTTAAAAAAATGTTTGTATACCGTTATTTATGAAAATTTGGCTTAAACAGCTTAAGATATTTTTATTTAGATTTAATTTCAAGATCATACACATATATATTTTTAAAACAAGCATAGAAGCTAATGGAATAAAACATTTTTCAATGAATTAGAGTAAAGTGATTTACAGATTTGTTACAAAAAGAAAAGACAACAGTAATCATTTGAGTATTAATAACAATAACCATATCAATCTTTTATCGATTTCTCCAATGTTATGTACTGTGAATTCCTCCAGTACGACAGTTCAATACCCCGAATGTTTCTGCATTCAATGTAGGGATTGCTGAAAAGAAAAAAAAAAAACAAGAAGAAAAATCCTGCTTCATATGTATTAAGCATAGATTATGAAACACTTTCAGAACATTAAAAAAAACTTCATCTTATAATAAGATGAAAGATAATATAACAGATAAGTAAAAGATAAGTAAAGATAAATTTAACAAAAACATAACTGTGAAGAAAGGGAGCCAAGTTCTGTAAAGACAATGCCAAGAAAAGAAGTGATATCTAAGTGGGTGCCAAGTTCAAATAAAATTCCTTCGAACTTACCTACTGAAGTATTATAGCTTTTTTAAAATTGTTTAAAAATAAAAATTATTGATAGCATATTAATAATAAGTCTAGAACTTGGGAAGTTTTTACCTACGAGTCATTTACTTTTATTAATGACATTATTATATCAAAACTTGTTATTTCATGATTGGAAGCCTTAATTTGAGTGAGCTACTTCCCCTTGAAGGGCGGTAGGATAAAATATATCCCACTTAATTTAACTGCAAAATGCCACATTGACAACAGAATTCAGGACTAAAAAGTTTAATTTTATTAAATACGTGAAAAGAAGCTTTTACCCATTTTGAAATTAATTTGTTTTTAAATTCTGGTGTGATTCAATCATTTCAGCATTTCACGAATAAAAGTTATTTGCCCCTGAATGGGTTAAAGGGGTACAGTCTCTAAAGCGATAACCAAGTACAAGCATAAATATATCTGTCTCTTCATCAGGCATCTTAGTCTGTTTGCATTGAGGTTCCCGGAGGGCGGGTGCTAGAGTGATAACCAAAGACAAGCGGGAGTGTATCTGTGTATTTATTGGCTTATCAAATCTTAACCATGTGTCATTTGTTTATAATAATAACTAGATTATTTTTTTTGTAATGACATTGTTATTAATATCAACATCACCATTTTATTCAGACATGAAATTGATAGGCATAACATTTATCAAAAACTTGCCAAGTTCTAGATTTATTATTAATATGCTATCAATAATTTTTATTTCTAAACAATTTAAAAATGCTACAATACTACAGTAGGTAAGGTTGGGTGAATTTTATTTGAACTTGTGCACCCACTTAGATATCATTTCTTTTCTTGCCATTGTCTTTACAGAACTTGGTTCTCTTTTTTCACAGTTATGTTTTTGTTAGATATCATTACTTTTTGTAAAGTTACAATATATTTAGACACTTTACTTAATGCTTTTTAATGTGTTTACATGTGACTATTTTATTCACCAAGCAACATTCAATTTTAATTTAAATTTTCTACAACAAACTATTTGGCTGTCAATTTGCTGTAGAAATCTATATTTTAATACTGCTACATTGAATGCATGTTTTGAAACGAAATGTAATGATTCGAAAGTTTTATGAAGTTTGAAAGTTTCTGAAACAACAATTCCTGTTAAATTTCTATATTATATTTTCCTATTAAATTTTCCAATTAAATTTCATATAGCTGGGCCTGATATTTGTACTGAAAGTGAAAAATAAAGTTATGTGCTTATTCCACACTATGTATCATTCATCCATGGGTGCCGGCAAAGAGGCAGTGCAGAGGAAGGACATTGCCCCTCCCTGGATTTTCAAATTTAATTAACTAAATATTCTTTTTCTCTGATGATTTTGAAAATAAAAATAAACTTTATTCGTCTCAATTGATTTAAAGTAATTAAACCACTAAGAAAAAAAGGAAATAAAGTTTTTTCTTATAGCCGAAATGTTTCACTAGAATTAACTGTATATGTCGTTTCCAAACAGGGTTTTTCTCAAGTTTGTACCGTACTATCGCATTTGAGAGTTCTAAATTTTTATAAAATTTTCTGTTTTCGAAATGAACACGCTAGTTTTTGAAAAATAAGACCGCAACTGTTCATTGAAGATTTGATAAGGTTCGGAGAAAAAAACTTGACATTAAGTGTTTTCGGTATTTCATAATAGGTGAATATTAAAGGAAGATAGTAGTTACTGAATGTTAATAGGCTTCAGATCAGACTTGTTTCAAATGAGACAGGCCTTATTCATTAAAGGAATATTTCAAGATAAAATGATTTTTAGAGTTATTTTTCATTAATTCGAGCAAATTTGCTTATTTTCAACGTCCCCTGCCCGCTTAAAATATCCCAGTACGTTTACATAACCAATTCTCGGCAAATGTAACATATTATTTTTATTGTTTCATATCAAAGACTGTTCATTTAGCTATCCAAAACTGTTTTTGTTATCTTTGTACGACCATTGGAAGTGCAGCTAAGACTTTTTTTTATTTCTGTTCTCAAACAAGAAGTTTTTATTTAAAAAACGGATATGTAAGTTTAGGTAACCTAAAGAAAGATAATGTCTTTCAATATTGAAATTAAGGAAGGTACAACGTATAAATTCGAGATATTTTTGAGGAGGGTCAATAATTCTAATAAATTTTACGAAATAAAAACTTCAGATGCGCTTTCTGAAAATGATTTTTGTGAACAATCAGTTAAGGAAACAATCAGTTGCTGCATGTTTTGCTCGGATTCAGCATTTGGCGCTTCATTTGGCAAATTAAAATTTCGCCTAACAGACGTAATGTTAATGTAAAAATGGACACCCCCAAATAGGTAATTAATCTATTTTCACATTTTTTTTTTATTCCTTAGTTTTATAGTGTAAACGAACTTCGCACCAAATTTGAAGTTTGTAGGTGCAACAGATTTTTTTTATGTCAGTCAATCAGACAATGATAAAATTATAGATTATCAGACATTTTCAAATGTCATTATCTCGGAAACTAATTATGTGTTATTTATAAAATTTTGGATTCTAGGTAATTAGGGTGCCCTTACTACAAATTTCATATTACAAATACTTAGGTCAAATAGATTTTTGTGAATCGAAATTTGGCGAAAACACCTCGAATTGCTTTGTGTAATATAACACAGGAGTATGTCAGAGGAACTTTGCTGACACACTGCCGTATGTCTAGATTCACCAAGCAACATTCAATTTAAATTTAAATTTCCTACAACAAAGTATTTGGTTGTCAATTTCCGGCAGAAATCTATATTTTAATACTGCTGTATTGAATGCATGTTTTGAAATGAAATGTATTGATTTGAAATTTTTATTGTTTCTGAAACAACAGTATAGTCCCTTAAGCTAATATTAGAAAATTATTAAAATATTTCAATTTGTTGATTTTCTGTCAGCAAGCAAACCCTATTTGTTCACAATGGAGGTCTATGGGAATTTGGCGAAATATTAGAGATATCGCCAAGGTGGAATCACTTTTGGCGACTAATTATGGTCGCCAAATTTGGCGATATATCGCCACGTTGGTGACAAACTTGGCGGTATTTGGCGACAGAAAAGCGTCCCCCTACGGCAAATTAAAATTCCGTCTAATAGACGTAATGCTAAAGTAAAAATGGACACCCACGGGGGGTAATTCATCTATTTTCACAATTTTTTTATTTTATTCCTTAGTTTTATAGTGTAAACGAACTCTGCACCAAATTTAAAGTCTGTAGCTGCAGTAGATATATGAGATCTTTTTGATGAGTGAGTCAGTCAGTCATTCAGTCAGTGATAAAATTATCGATTATCAGACATTTTCAAATGTCATTATCTTGGAAACTAATTATGCGTTATTTATAAAATTTTAGATTCTAGGTAATTAGGGTGGCCTTACTACGTATTTCGTATAAAAAGTACGTAGGTTACATGGATTTTCAGTAGTAGAGCATCGAAATTTGACGAAAACAGCTCGAAATGGTTCGTGTAATATAAAGCAGGGCTATGTCAGGCGAACTTGGCTGACTAACTGCCGTGTGTCTAGATAAACAATTTTGAAAACGCATAACAAATTTAAAAACTTGATTTGAGGAATTACCACCAATAGTGGGAAGAATATCCAAATTTTTTTCTGCATCCGTGTATATGATCAATAGATTTGTAAATACAGAGTGTTCCAAAATCTGACCGACAAATTAAAAGGGGTGATAGAAGGCATCAAGAAAATGAAAAATTGCCATAGAACATGGGATCACAAAACACGTAGTTAGTCACTAATACAGCTCGGGTTGACGGTAATAATTTGGAGAAAAATCACAACATTACAATGAAAATGCAACGATATGTACCTTATTTTGTGTGAAATGTTATAACATCACGAAAAGTTCTGAAAAAACAGGGTGCTCAAGCAATCGAGAATACGGTATGAACTGGCAGTCACAGTCTAAAATGTGGAGCGTCAAGCGCACACTGCTGGCGCGCATAATGGAAACTTCTACCACTTTTTTCGATGTTATCACATTTACAACAAAGGTAAGAATGTCTGTTAAAAGTTTTATTATAATATACTTCAGTTTTCTAAAAGAAATTGCCGTCATCCCAAATTAAATTAGAGCAGAACACCCTGTAGTTTTGTTTAAATTTGTGGTTTGCGACCCCATGTTCTGTTCCTGTGTAGGTCAGGTCTTAACCTGACCTACACAATTGTGTAGGTGATTCTAAAAGAAATGAGAAAACATTTTTCTCTTTCTGTGCGATATAAAGTCGAGCCTGCACCCACAAAATTGCGTGCATCCTTCCTTTACATAGCCTGACATCGGATATTTTTGTATTTTTTTTCCTAATCAAATATGATCCTATTAATTAGAGGAAACCACCAAAACTTTTCATTTCTACCAAAAATATCCCAGTCTTAAAAAGTTATGGTAATTTTTCATCCTCTTGATGCCTTCTATCATCCCTATTAATTTGTTGGTCGAATTTAGGAACATCCTGTATATTGTATAGTATGCTAAAATTTCCTTCAATTAGGAAACACATAGCACAGCTGTAAATTTCCCTTCAAGAATTTCCGTCATTAAACGAAAATATACTCGAAATCTTTTGTGTTGCCTTGAATATTATATCATCATATATATATAAATTATGTACACCAAATAACAAGTAAGAAATTCGTTTAATTTAAAAACGCGTACCCCAAGTCAAAACGCACTTCCAGCAATTATTGTTCTTAGGCAGTACTAAAACCGAATTCTTCTGTGGGGCTCTGTAAATGAACGATAAATTCTATGCACACCATATTCTATAGTAAGCGTATTGTACTGCACGTAAGTGATTTATATTAATTTAAATGTGTTTTTGAAACAGTATAACATTATTAAAGTACACCGCAAACGATCTTTCTCTATAGACCGTAACGTGACGGAATATTTTTGGGCGTCCTGTAAATGAACTATAAACGCTACATACTTAATTTTCGATACAGCAAATTCCATAGTAAACTTCGTTAACATATATCAATTGCATGGCAATCAGAGTATAATTATGTGAGTTAGAGCACGGACAGACAGGCAAACCGAATTCATAAACATTTTTCAACTACTTTGGAAAGTGTTGAAAAGAAAGAAAAATAAGTTTTTATTAGAAATTCATAACTTTCATAGTTGACATATAATAGAATCGATATAGCAATTTTTTAGAAATGCTTACACTGCACTACAATGCTTCAAATTTTACCATCGTCCTGTGTTGAGATTAGCTCATATTTATCGAATTTTTACAAAGAAATACCACATTTTTAACTTATGCTCCGCTGCTAAAATATATTTTAAAACTGATTAGTATCGCTTTTAATCATTATAAGTCCAATTTGAATAAATTAACACTTTGAAGTTCCAATGTGTTAGTGAATTCGTCTATCTGTCTGGCCATGCTATAAACATAGTATTAGAATTGTCATTTAATTTTTATATGAAGAGCTCAGATGTTAAAGGTGGTATGTAACATAATAAAAAAAAATTGAGTTAATCATACACTGTAAAATAAAAAGATGTAATTCTACACATGTAAAGTTACAGAAATGTATGCTTGCTAAAATTGTATCTGTACACTGTACAAAAAAAAGATGTAAATTTACAAAACTAGTTTTTGTAAAGCTACAGAAATCTGTAGTTTTACAAAAGAATGTATTAAAATTACAGTAATCTTCCTAAAATTTAACTTGTAACCCAAGTTGCAGTTACATAAAATGTTCTAGGCATCCCAGTTTCCTAAAATATTCTTAGTACCCTTACAGATTTTTTGATTTACAGTGCAAAAGTGCATCTGTTACATGAATTTTTATTGTTGCCGTTCCATAAAAAGTTCTAGCCATCCCAGTTTCCTAGAAAACTCTCAGTAACTTTACAGATATTTTTACAGTGTATGATTGAAGATAATCAGTGATCCTCTATCATCTGTTAAATTACTACACTGTAAAACAAATCTGTAGTTCTACAGATGTAAAGTTACATGCTTACTAAAGTTTCATCTGTAACTGTACAAAAAAGCTGTAAATCTTCAAAACTACACTGTAAAAAAAAATCTGCAAAGTTACTAATGTTTTTCTAGGAAACTGGGATTCCTAGAACTTTTTATGTAACGGCAACAACAAAAATTCATGTAACATACACACTTTTGCGCCGAAAATTAGAAAATCTGTAAGGCTACTAAGAATTTTTTAGGAAACTGGGATGCCTAGAACTTTTCATGTAACTACAACCAGGGTTACAGACACAACTTTAGTAAGATTACTGTAATTTTAACAGATTCATTTGTAAAGTTACAGATTTCTTTGTAGATTTGCAGCTTTTTTTGCACAGTTACAGATGAAAGTTTAGTAAGCATGTAACTTTACATCTGTAGAACTACAGATTTTTTTTTTACAGTGTAGTTTCAAAAGCTACAGAAATCTGTAACTTTACAAATGAATCTGCTAAAATTATAGTAATCTTACTAAAATTTTATCTGTAACCTTGGTTGCACTTACATGAAAAGTTCTAGGCATCCCAGTTTCCTAAAAAATTCTTAGTAACCGTACAGATTTTTTGATTTTCGGCGCAAAAGTGTATGTCTTACATGAATTTTTGTTGCTGCTGTACATAAAAGTTTTAGGAATCCCATTTTCCTAGAAAAGCTTTAGTAACTTTACAGTTTTTTTTTTTATTTTTTTTTTTTATAGTGTACTATTGAAAATGATGTGCGTAGCCATTCATCGTTCGTCGTAATGTCGGGACAATGAAACATATGCATATAACTGAAAAACGATTATAATTAGTGTTGCCAGGTAACACAATTTACGCTGGATGTCCCAATTTTTATAAGCTCCAAGACTCGTCCACACTGTAAAAAAAAATCTGTAAAGTTTCTAAAGTTTTTCTAGGAAACTGGGATTCCTAGAACGTTTTATGTAACGGCAACAACAAAAATTCCTGTAACAGTGTCTGTTACAGGAATTTTTGTTGTTGCCGTTACATAAAAAGTTCTAGGAATCCCAGTTTCCTAGAAAAACTTTACTGCTACAGGAATTTTTGTTGTTACCGTTACATAAAAAGTTCTAGGAATCCCAGTTTCCTAGAAAAAACTTTAGTAACTTTACAGATTTTTTTTTTTACAGTGCACGAAACTCCTACTCGAGACGTGAAATCTTCCGGTTTTTCATGATGCATGAATTCCTTTTAGTACCATGCTATTCGTTAGTCTATATCGAGTGAAACTTAACCCTTTATCTACTGACGGTACTTATAAGTACCATTAAAATAACTTGTTCATCAGAAAGTAAAAGTCTGTATAATTATATACAGTTTTTACGGATATAAAAGCTTATGCCTCTTGAAAGACGCATCGGAATTGAAAAATCCTTTTGAATCGGATAAATTTGAGCATAAATTTTCATAATTCTACAAAAAAAAATAAAAACAGATTTTTTAATCAAATATCGTGATTTTGAAACTCCACTTTTGCCCGTCATTAAATCTGTTGTTGCTATAACTTGTATGCAAAATGCAATTGTAACCATAAAGAATATTAGGCGATTTATCACATGTGGCGGGTAAACGAAGAAATACATTAAAATTAATTTTACAATTTATAATTAAGTTTAAGAAAGTATTAAAATGTTGCATTGTCTTCGGAAATACACTTTTGTTTAAAATTGTTATAGAATATCAGGAGGTGAGTTAAAAATCGATTACAAAGTTCCATATTTCCATACAAAAATCAAGTTGAATTAGACAAAAGAGTATAATAACATAGAGCGCTTACCCAAAAATACTATTTATACTTTTATAAAAACATAAAATATATATCTCACTTAGCTCGGTAATAAAAAGAAATGACGTCGCAATTAAATAAGATTTTTTTTTTTTTTGCTTAACTAGAGGGCTCTGCCCCTTACGAGCTACGCGCGCACAACCCGTACAGACACTGCAGATTCTAAAAACATGCTATTTTGGTCGACTTTAAAAAGATTAAGGAAGTTAGAATTATAATTAAAAAGCCAGTGGCGATCTCCTTGTAAATGGGTCTCACCCATAATGGCTCAGCACTTCTAATTGGTCTCCTCGTATGCGCGTAAAAGTTTGACTCCGCTGTTGTTTTGCGACTACTGCCGCTATTTTGCCTTTGGCGGTCGAACTGTGAGGGGCGTCTCTCTGGCTCGCGATGTTTTAGCAGCATTTAATTTTTGAATTTCGCACTGATGATAGAGCTTTAGAAACCCCGAAACAGCTATATGCACCTTCTGTACACATTCATATTATTTTGTGCTATCTAACGTTGTTCATTAATTCTTAATATATTGGCACAAAGTACAACCCCTCCCCCCCTCATTAAGATGAACATTGGCTCCTTTCATTAATGCCAATTCAGGTGAGAATACTTCTTTGAATTTTTCTAAAAGTCCATCTAATGTAAATTGACTCGTACTTACTTTATTCAAATTGTAATTCATATTTGTGCCAAAAGTATTTATCAGATCTAGCGAAACAATCGAGTTTCGACCAGCCAAAATAGTGCTGCTTTGATTAGTTACCAGTAACGGCGGGAAAATTTTCTGTTCTTTATTTGAACATCACGGTCACATATGTAACTTCCGAAATATCAGGGAGAGTTTGATCTCTATTTGCTCCAATGGAAAACAAAATATTATAATTTTCTCAAACATTGTTTATGGCTTCTGTGAAAGCGGTGCTTCATGGTGTGACCGGGGGCTGCACAAACAACACCTTATCGAGTTCACGGCTGAAATTCCAGGAATAATTAAAACTTGATTAGAATATTCAAATGCAACTGGTCTGCCAATTCATATCTTGTTGAAAACTACATTCAGACCCAATTTTAGTGGTGAATGGTAGGTTTTCCATTGTATTTTTCTGCACTCAGTCCTCTATGTTTTGATACCTTTGGGATAATGGTAAACGTACCAATCAACCACTAAAATTGGGTCTGCAGGTGGTTTCTACTAAGATATGACTTGACAGAATAGTTACATTTTGCCGCCAGATCTATCAGAGTTGACATCAAAAGTTAACAGCTGTCCTTACGTTTTGCATTTTATCTTAATTATAGGATAATTTTTCCACTTCCTCAAATGTAACATAGTACAGGGTATCCGAAAAATCTTTCCCTAATTACAAAAATTATTCATATCCGCTATATGTAAGATAGACATGTGAAACTGGTGCCAAAATGTTGGAAAACTAAGTAAGTTTTTTTGTTGCAGATTTCCGTAACTTGGCTGTTGTGTAGCAGTGTCAATGTTCAGGAAACAAAAAATGTTCAGAAATCAATCAATTAGAATTTTTGTTCGCGACTAGTGCTACCAGGGTCGCTCACGTGGAAACTTATTGTTGCGTTAAAGTAAATAATCATTGTTTAACGTCTGATATACGATTTAAAATCATAAAATATATTACAATTCATACATATAAGTAAAAAATTACATAAATGCATTTAATACAATTAAAAAGCAAACGTTTCGAGCTACATTTTAGCTCCTCATAAGTGCAATAAATAACATCAAATGACTGGAAAACTATATATCATGTTTACAGTTAAAAATTATTAGCAGTTAAAATTAAAGAAAGTATAAAAAATATCCAAGTTATGCTGTGTATTCAGGTGGAAATGCACATGATTCATTAATCGGCGAAGTTTGCTTACGAGCGAACACACTTTCCAGAAAAACTCTACTTTTAACATTATTGCAGCCGGATCTGATAACTGTCATATTTGCGAAATCTGGGATATGGTCGGTATCTAAAGAATGCCGTACAATTTTAGACAGTAGGCTTTCAGATTTCAAGGTACCTTTATGCTCGGCAAGGCGAATCGCGCAAGTACGACCAGTTATGATGTGTGTTTGCCCATTAAACTTTGTTAGGTTTTCAACATTTTGGCTGTAGTTTCACATGTCTGTCTTATATCTAGTGGATCTGAATAAACATTGTAATCGGGAAAAGACTTTTCGAGCACCATGTATATTGATTGTATTTGTGTTTTAATACTGTACAAGCAATCGGTATTATTTTCTACGATTTATATTAAATAGAAAATGAAACATGTCAACTGTTTATTTAAAGTCAGTTCCTTTACATTCCGAACAAAACTACATGACTGACGTTGCGGCGGAAAGCGTCTAGAAAATTACGTCAATTTCATTTATTTTTGTAGATACAGTTTTATCAATGAAAATGTCCGTTTCAAATTAAAAATAATACCATACGAAAAAGAATTTTAGTAAATAAAGTATAATTATAATATCCTCTAATCCAGTATGTCTTTTGGGAAAATATAGTATTCCTTGTTTAACCACTCCTGATGTTTATAATAATCTGATGTAATTTCAGAATTAGGAATGAAACAGGAAACTTTGAAAAAGTCATGGCACTAATCTTTGGCCTGAAATAATGGAAGAAAATGCTGAGTTTACTGAAAGCGATACAGTTAACAATGAACTGGAAGATATTTTAGGTTGTTTGCCTTTAGTGCACCCCATGTCACAACTGAATGCGGAAGAAATAAAAGAATGGATTGAAGCAGATTTTGATGAGATGAAAGAGGGAATTTTGACAGATGAGGCAATCACTCGGAGTGTTATCAACCCAACAGCCCCAAAGACATTGACTCTTATGAAGATGATATGGACGAGACAAACAACACCAGTTGGAATCAAGCTTTTGATGTAATGACCATATTTATCAAGTTTTATGAGAACAAGCAGTTCGTTCAACGATGCAGAAATCATGAAACTCCACATCATACAAATTGGCTTCCTAAACAAGAGAAGATGAGAGAAGACTACCACAAAACAAACTGATATTCGAAATTTGTTTAAGATGGCTTCCAGGAACACGATTACTATACTGGTCTACAGTACACGTTTTCCTTTTGTTGTCATTTACATATGTTGTACTTTACATTACTGAGTTTTTGTGTATTCTATTCAAGTAATAAAGAATACAAAACACATTTTACAGTCATTTTTTGTTTATTTGTAACTTCCGCACGTTTTTGTTTTTTTTATAATCATCCTGTAATTCGAAATTTTCGTAATCCGGCTTGCTTCAAGTCCCGAACGTGCGGGATTAGAGGATGTTTATTGTACTATATTTTGCATTCTTCTCCCCCCCCCCCCCCCCACTATATTTTCAGGAAAACCCCATATTTTTCTGTTACACAGCAAAGGAAGCTTTCTCATTTATAAAGCTGATGGATAGCCGTATTTTTAAGATTTTGCAATTTTATCTCTTTCATGGTGCAGCCTCCTCTCCCCCCCCCATTATAAATACGGGCAAAGCCGGTTTATTCTGTTAGCATTAAAAAAAAACTTATATTATTTTTTTTCAAAAAGTATATATTAGGTGAGAGTTAAGAAGGTGAAATACTCAACAAATAAAAACTTATTACCTATGTATTAAGAGAAAATTGGTCTAAAACAAAATATTATAACATAAAATGTAGAATATGAACTTTAAGAAGCTTATTGGTTTACTTAAAAGGCGACTAAAATCATAGAAGAGACGTTACAAGTTAAAAATGCATTTTATTTAAAACTTCTTAGTACTTTCGGGCTTTCCCAAGCCCTTCATCTGAGATTGTTTTAATAACTAATCGCAGTTTATTTATACAAATACGTCACTTCGTTTTGAAATGAGTGAGCAGTAGTTCATATTGTATATTTTATGTTTGAATCAAGGTGAAATATTGCGTTTCGTCATGAATTTATTCATAAAATTGTATTTTTAAAAAATCACGTTGAATAACATTTGAAACTTTTTTTTCCCAATAAATTGTCTTTTTTAAATGAAAGTTGTATTCTAACGCAACCAAAATGGAGTCAATACAAAAACAAATAAAAAGTTTAAATTTAAACCTTTTTACATTATGTCGGGATATTGTTGAGTATTTTATACGACTTTCTTGCTTTTCAAGTCCTTTTTAAACAGAACGTTGCAACCATGAAAGTTTGGCTGAAGTATTTCGTTTTGTACTCTAAGCTGAAGGTAAAAATCTTCGAAGTTAACGCTTCTTTTTCGTTTTATTTATCAATGAATACTGCATAGCAAAGAAAGTAAGATTTTTTCGAATGAAATATCGAATTTTATATTGTGGAAAATTATTTGAATAATAAAATGCTAATAAAGTCTTATATTAATGCTTTATACAAAAACATTATATATTCTATTTTAAAGTACTGATTTTTTTCTTCAGATCTATGATCTAGTATTTTTAAAGTGGCACATAAGAGAAATTAAATAGTAAAATTATAATTTAGTCTTTTTAATATATATTTCTTTTCTCTTGTGAAGAAAAGTAATTTGGAGTATTGTAATATTATTTTATTTGTGAATTAGCATTGGAATGAAAGAATTTAAGGTTGGAAGGATTAAAATTATCAAATAAAAATACCACATGTATCCGTTAATGGGTCCCGTTTATTGAAAAAAAAATCAGCAAACAGTAATAAATATACACTATATGGCCAAAAGTAACCGGACACTTTCGATTGAAGTCTTTTTGAATATCTGGAGAAATATTTAAATTTTTTTCTCGAACTTCAAGAATATAAAGAACATGACTGACCTCATATTTTTCAGCAAAGGTTTCATGACGAGGGCAATTAGATGCCCAATAACAAATTAAATTAAAAGTAATGTTTTCCATCACCCTGTAAAATAAAATCCTCAAACTTTCCTGTAACTGAAACCTAAAACACATACCTATTTGAATCTCGAGCAATATATGTGTATATGTGTTAGAATAGTATGCTTATGGATGGAGATATTAAAATTTCTTTCAAAAATAGACGAATTTGCATATGTCTTTTGTTTATAGCGTACAAGGTTTTCAACCAAATTTATTACCACTTTCATAAAACTTGAAAAAGTAGAGTAGAAACAATCTATTGCAATTAAAAAAGATATGCTAATAATGTAACTGAATTTGGACATTTGTATGAAATAAATTTTAACTGTGCATCCGCGAACGACAACAAAACTTTTTTTTTTCGTAATTTTGTTAGAGAGGGCAATTTATATGAAACAACCAGTCCAATATCGTGAAAATTCAGAAAGGTATTGGCGATATAGCGAGTTTCAGTTGCTTTCTTAAAATAGCTGTATAATAAGTATTTTCCATACATTTTTTTTTTCAATTCCTACTATTAGCTCACACTCTCCGTATATTTATTTATTTATTTATTTATATATTTATCTTGTTCAAATTTTCAATCGTTAATAAAACGAGGTGGAACCCGTCGAATTTCGACGAAAGAAAATGTTTACTAAGGAACTGTTGCATCAAATTTATAATACATCGACAACAATAATTACAATAAAAAATCCATCTTACACTTGTTAATTTAACTCTCCAAAGACATATTTTAACCTAAGATTAACAAAATACTTTTTTCATAAACTTAAACTGTTAAAATTATTGGAAAATTAAACTTTATTCATATACGTAATCAGTAACATATAATCAAGGTAAGTAATTTTGATTAAGTTATCAATTGATGCTTGGTATTACGGAATGAAAAAATCAGCAAAAAGGATTTCACCTTGACATAATCATAGAATCCCCCCCTCCCCCTGTAAATCTAAACAAATCAAGTCATTTTCAACGTTTCACATCAATATTAACCATTTAAAAACATTTTAACGCGCAATAGGTTATTGATAAATATATTTTCAAGCTTTAAGTCACGTTTGTCAACTATTACAACTTGCCATGTTAAAATTCCCACTCGGGATTTGAGGTCTTATAACAATCTCTGTACCTGCGCGTAAAAATTCCAGAAATTTATAACTTTTAGACGTATTCATGGGGAAATATCTCGTTTTATCAAATAAAATTATCGGTTTCTTTTAAATATGACGTCATTTTCAGTCGCTGAAATATTTTGCCTATTGTCTCAAACTCAAAGTCAGCGAAATGAAAAAATAATGAAATATAACAGCATCATCAGGGAAATTGTGTCTTTTTTAAGGCGTCACGTCATTTTCTGTTCAAATTTTTAAAAAATATATTTTTAATTGTAATGAGAAAATGGCGTGAGTAAGAATATAATCAATAAAGATAACTAAACCACTTTTAATAGAAATGAAGTACTTCAGTTGCCACGATTAGAAAATTGGTATTAAAAACTATAAAAAAATTAATATCTCAAAAATAAATTGAGGTACAGCTTTCAAACAAATTGCATTTAAATGTGCATTTTTTTCTGCATACGACGGTGTAAACATTTAAAACGTGGTATGTTTAGAAGTTTAAAATTTTGCAGTAGCGAAAATTGCAAAACCAAATTTTTATTTCAAATTTTAAAGTGTTGCCTTTCGCAGAATGACGTATGCGTTACGCACAGATATGTTTGTCCTTTATAATATAGATATTCATTATTCATCCTATCAAGTTGAAATAAATTTTTTTAAACTTGTACTGGATGACAATTGATGTTAATACAGTTTTTTCAAATATTAATTCATTAATTAAATTTTAATTAATTAATTTTAGTTTTGCATGGGAAACAAAATGGCGGCCATTGGTTGTTGAAGATCAATTAAAGTATTTTCAATAAGGGGTTACCATAGGGGGACCCTGTTCTGTCGCCAAATACCGCCAAGTTTGTCACCAACTTGGTGATATATCGCCAAATTTGGCGGCCAAAATGAGTCGCCAAAAGTGACGCCAACTCGGCGATATATCTAATATTTCGCCAAATTCCCATAAAGTTCCATTGTAAACCTACTTGCTTATAGGAAATCAACAAATTGAGATATTTTAATGCAAAAAAAAAAAAATTAATATTAGCTTAAGGGATTATACAGTAGGACCTCTATTTAACGAACCTCTATTTTACGAATTTCTCTATTTTGCGAACTTTTACTTGGAACCAGAACATTTTGAAAATTTCTTCGTAAAATAACCTCCAAATAGCGAAGTGTATTCTCTATTTAACGAACTTTTCCTTGGGATCTAAATTTTGTTTTCTCCCTATTTCTTAAAACATTACTGGACATTTCGAGCTTATTCTTTCTTTTAACACATTTTATGATGATCAATGACCATGAACAGGTCTTACCAGGCACCTAACTCACCGGGAACAGTAAAATCGCTGTGATTATTTGCTTTCCATCCAAGAAGTGCAAACTTTCAATATCCCCTTTTAACCCCCAATGGAGCTGCCCCGTGTCCTTAAACTATAGTTTCCCGTTTTTTAGATGGTTGATCATAATCAATCGTACTGGTAATTTCTGTTCTTGTAGCTCAAAACTGTCAAAGCGGAAGTGCTTGAGCGTCAAAGAAAAAAAAAATATTTTTGATGAGGTGGATAAATGTGTGAAGAATAATAATACTGCTTTAAAATATGGTATTCCACCGAACAGTTTATCAAAAAATCTTTAAAAAATCGTAATTTTAAAGTAAAATAACTTTTTTAAACTGAAAATACAATGTATTTCCAGACAATGTTTTGTTTCATTCTTATTCCCCTTGCAGATTTCTTTTTGGTGGGTAAAATAAATAAAACAAATAGATATAATTTATAAAAAAAAGTGTGACTAATTACTTTTTTTAAATATATTCAGTGTTTATGAACTTAAAATATGTTTTATGTAGTTTAAAGTATTTTAAAAGGTGACTCTCTATTTAACGAATTTTCCATATAACGAACTTTTTTTTCGGGATTTAGCTACTTCGTTAAATAGAGGTCCGACTCTATTAAATTTTTCTTGGATGGCCTAAGTAGGAATTGACTTTAAAAACAAAATTTTTATATTACTTGTTTATTTACATTTTTTAGTGATGCTTTCGTCCTTTTTAAGGGGTCTTGTACAGTCGTGAAAAAAAAAAAAAAAAAAAAAAAAAAGTGAACACCCCCTACTAACTCCTCAACAAATTATCGTAGAAGAAAGTTACTGGTACCGAATGATTGGAAATAAAGTTTACTTTTAAATGACGTATACAAAATTTGCTTAGGGGGCCATTTACATATTAAAACGAATCCAAACTTCATTTTTTTTTTCAATGCCAATACCCAGTTTCAACGAGATATTTCAAATCTTTGGTTCAAACTATGCCTAGACAAGCACGATCGTGCTGTATAGTAGAGCTCAGCCGCATCTTTTACGTTTTGAAACATGATGAAAAGATAACAACTCGATTACAATCCAAACCAGAAAACATTCAGTGATGAATAATGGCTTGTTGGAAAGCTCTTAATTTAGGGATATGCCTTTCGAAGGTCGGGTAAAAAAATATCCAATATTAAGTGAATGGCACCCATTTAAACTTTACATAGCGTTCCATAATTTAACAATATAAAAATATCTCCTTCAATCTTTCTTTCCTGTTGCCATATCCTAAAAAGCGGCACAATAATTTAAAAAAGTGATAACACGCGTATTTTGTTTTAAATAAAAATCAGATTTTCTCGAAATATTTTTGCATTTTTCAAATCGACGTCATTCTAATCAGAAAATGAAAATATTTCCTATATATATATGTAAAAACTTTAACTAAACACGTGTTAAAATGACGCAGTATCTTCATTTAAACGTTTTTAATGTTTAAAAATCTATTTTAATACAGGAGTTTTAATTTCAAAAAAACAATTTAGGGAAAGATAATAATTAAAAAAATCGTTTGCTAGGTATGACGTCAATTTCTGTTTAACTGACATAACTTTGTAATGATGTTTTATTCTGAAAAGAGACTCCTGGTATTCTGAAATTAATTTTTATTACTATCATCCATAAAACGAAAAATTTATTTTTAGGTCATAGGAAAGAAATTTTCGGTAAATGCTAGTTCATTTGGTTGTATTTATTACATTTTCCTGCGTATTGTCAAGAAAATCGTATTCCTATTGCACGCGCCAAAGAAGACATGCATTTTAATTTTAAAAGCTGAAACACTTTAGTATAATTACGTCATTATAACGCCAAATGAAATTCAATTTCGCAAATTAAAAAAAAAATAATAATATCGTTGGACCGAAAGTAATAATCTAAGACAGGGACGGCGAACCTATGGCACGCTGAAGATTATTTTTGGCACGGCATAGATTTAAGTTTTACATCAAAATACAGTAGAATTTCACAAAATGCATTAATTAATATAGATGTTGTCTGTGTCACTTGAATCCGATTAGTTCGGTTGGTTGTGATTGTCGCACAGAATGAAGAAATTGAAATATAACTTAATTTACCTGAATCTAGCTCAATACTGGCTCAGAAAATTTTGAGAATTAGAAGATTATCGCTAAACAAAAATTAAAAGTGTAATAAGCAAAAATGCTGATTTTAAAATTATAACAACTTGGAATTCAATTCCAGACACTAAAAGTTATAGTTTCTGGCGCTTGCTATTTTGGCATTTTTTTCTGCAAGACATTCTTTTCGTAAAAAAAGAAAAAAAAAATTGAAAAATTCAACTAAAAAAGTCTTGTCAAGCGAGTGCAATTAAACTTGCATTCTACCGAAAATAACTAAGTACAAAGCGGATATAAATTATTTGGCATTTTAGATGAGGCAACAGAAATAATATATTTTAAATAAATTTCTACAGCATAACATCAAATATCACCTGTATTTTTTTAATGCTAAAAACAAAATTTTAAGTAGTTTTGATTCATTATTATTTGATCCATTATTTTTTTTTTTATTGTTGGCACGTCATGATCACGTAAAGTATATTTTTGGGGAAATTTGACACATGGACGTGAAAAGGTTCGCCATCCCTGGTTTAAGAGCTAGCAACGTTTTCGTCACTTGATTTTAGCAAGGCTTATTTTTCTATATGCTCTTCCGTTTTATGGTGTAGTATGTATGCGAACGGTCTGGCTGGCGGCAGACGTTACGTTTACCTGCGGCAGAATGAAAGAAATTGCAGATGAAAAAAATTCAAAATTACGTCATTTTAGCAAGGGTCGTGTTTGCATATGCTCTTCCGTTTTATGGTGTTTTCCGTATGCGGACAGTCTGGCTTTCGGGAGACGTTGCGTTTACCTGCGGGGGAAGAGTTTATGCAGGTGAAAAAACTTCATAAATTCGTCATTTTAGCAAAGCTCATTTTTCTATATGCTCTTCCGTTTTATGGTGTAGTATGTATGCGGACGGTCTGGCTGGCGGGAGGTGTTGCGTTTACCTGCGGGAGAAGGGGTTATGCAGGTGAAAAAACTTCAAAATTACGTCATGAAGCACTTCTGACTTTCCTTGTATCTTTCAAGGCCACGGTTGAGAAAGGTTGTATGAAGGAATGTCTTTAGTTTGTTGGCAAGAAAAGTAGAAATATGGCTTTCGGGATTAAATAATCCCGCGCGTATACAAACGTTACATTTCGATATGTTTATTCGTTACGGGATAACACACACTAAAATAATTTTACCGAAAGAGTGAAATAAAAGCAACCTGCATATGTTGATGAAAGTGTATTAAATGTAATTACTGTAAATTTTATAAAATAATTCATGTTTTAAGAGGTAAAACAAATCGTTGCATATTTTCTAAGGGAAAAAACCCTCCATTTTTACAGAAACTGTTATAAAATCGGAAAATAAATATGAAACGCTTGATTTTTCCCTAAAAAGAAGTAGTATTGATGCATTTAACAATATAGAGTAGTAGACTTTTTTTTAACGCATTTAGCCAAAACTATAATGGGAGACAAAATGAGGTGAGATTTACCCCACGCGTGTGTTAATGTTACAAAAATAGGTGCGTGCGCTTACGGTTCAGTTAATCATGCCCTAAACGACGCCCGGTAACATGCGCCAATTGTCTGTAAGGCTCAATTATATAATTTATCCGTACCAAATACGCCAATTGTCAATGGACTCGTTTACGTAATTTATCTCCTTAATTAATGCATACTTTACAAAGGACACCTACTTTCCATTTTTCCTGATTTTTTGATCAATAGTTACAGTTAGATGTAAATATGTTAGTCATTATCGTGATATTTTAGTTTGACCTCCGAAATATTATTATAAATATCCAATATTAGTAATATTTCTGATATTATTTACAGGTGTATTGTATAATATTTTCAATCACTTTTGATCATTTTTCTGCATTCTGTCGTTTTCAGGCTTTTTTTAATTTAAAATTCCCATCAAGTTCCAAAGACAGAAATTTTCCCTTTTTATAGTTTTTTCGCAGTTTTAATTCATTTCTTATGACTGTTTCTTACCCTAGCTTTTTGTGTGTTTGAGGGGTTGGCCTAGGATACTGCATAGTCCTTCAAACCAGAGGAGCGTAGGTACATAGCAGAAAAATTCGAGAGATTACACTATGTATAAAACTTCGTCTAAGGACTAGTCTGGTGGCCAGTCCTGAGTAAAGTATAGGTCAATATCCAAACATGGGGTTTAGCAATAAGTATGGGGTCAGCAGAGCTCTTGAAATACACTGGTCAATTAATGTTTCTGTTAGTTTTTGATTGGGACAATTGATTGGGCCGGTTAATTGGGATCATTGGTTGATTAATTGGGGCGGTTGTTTGGTTAGTTGAAGTTGGTTGATTAAGTTCCTGAAAGGATCTGAAAAAGATGTGAAATGATACAAAAAACTGGTGGAACCAGAGAGAAAAGTAAAGCTCGATCTAAAATAGTTACCGTAAAAAATTGTCAAATAGTTTCAGTTTAAAAAATTAAGTAGTGTGTAGAAAAGTAATGGAATCAGATTATCTGTAAAGTTCATGAAATTACCCAAATTTTTGTTGATAGCTGAAAATGTGGACTGAGCTTTACTGATGCCTTATATTCAAAATCATATTATCCACTCAAAATGAGTACCAGGTATAGTAAACAGAATAAGTAGTCATGTGCAAAAAAATTTCTGTCAGGCCCAGAATTGTGGACATGATTGCATCAAGTCAAGCTAAACTCCACAAAGCTGAAAGAATGTAAACCATGAAGTAATATTTTAAGTATAACATTAATATAGTCAAGTTGTTGAGGAATTGTTGTTATTAACATTTCTGACATAACACATGTAGCGTAATAATTTTTATTTCATGTAATTACTGTTAAAAGGGAGCCTTATGTCAATGGATTTAAGCCAGACAAGTAGTTAGCATATGGTTGAATCATACATGCTTAGGATTTTGGGCTTATTTTGGACTTTGATCTTCCAGGCTTATCAGTGACCCCTGGAATGGAATTTGGTCCATACTTCGTACTGAACGATCTCTGATGTACTCGATACCTCTCATGTTCTCGCTCATTTCCAAATCAACCTCTAACCTATTCTTGTGAACCCAAATTTTTAAACTGGTTATGAGTGATTGGAATTCAAAATGAGTTAAAAATGCCTTTACTTCGCTGATTGATTTTAAGGCACCAGTAAAGCTCAGTCCACATTTTCAGCTATCAACAAAAATTTGAGTAATTTCATGAGCTTTACAGATAATCTGATTCCATTACTTTTCTACACACTACTTACTTTTTTAAACTGAAACTATTTGAAGATTTTTTACTGTAACTTTTTTAGATCGAACTTTGCTTTTCTCTCTGGTTCCACCAGTTTTTTATATCATAATAATAATGTTAGCGTTTGCAACTCGAATCCATTGTAGATATTATCAGATATATAGTGATCATATTTTGGTAAATGTGTGTATATCACCAATTATGTATTAATATCATTGGTATAACTATTTAATATTGTGTTATATTTTATGTTATATCCTTATTGATACTCAGCACGAAAATTTAGTTCAACTTCGAAAATGCCGCCATGATCCTGCAAATCTCTCAGTTATCTACAAAAAGTTGTAGGATAAAAAAAAAATATGTTACCAACATTTTCCGAAATTTGTAGCATATGATACATTTATTTCAGATACTGATTATAAGGATTCTGATTGTTCTTTCTCTAAATTGCTTCTGACTTTATGAAAAAGGTTATTGGAATCGTGGGTAGTGGTGGTGGTGTTTGTTACAACCGATTATCTGAACGGGGGATGTAGGTCGAGGAAGGGCGGGGGTGTGGAGATAGCCCGCCGAAGTGGTTTATGTCTTTTAGAACCTAACCCATATTTACGGAAAGGTTCGAAGAAAACCATGGAAAATCTACACATGTACATTGTATCCAGACTAAATTATTTGAAAACAACCTTTAAACACACAATAAAACAAGCAGATTTGATCATACGTATACGTTTCGTGAGTACTAGGACTCACATCCTCAGTGTAAAAACTTTAAAAACTTTAAAAACAATATCCCCCCAACTGCATGTACGGTGAAAAAAACCCAAATGTCAAAACATAATACCAAAAGACCATCAAGTTCTAACAGCCAATGAAATTAATGCGGAAGTGAAGTGTCGTGACACAACAAATCCATCCAGAAAGTTGAGATGTATGGTGTACTAGATAAATCATTAACCAAGGAGTCTTTAAATTTATGGATATGAATAGCCTAAAAAAAGTCTAAATCCAGAAGAGTAATGCATTTCTTGATAATGGTAGCTGAGTCAAACTTAAAATTATGTCCCTCCCCCCAGTAATGAGAGGCGATAGAGGATTTCTGTAACTCTTATTTCTTTACATAGTTTCTGTGTTCATTGATTCTGTAACGGAGTTTTCGTTTAGTTTGTCCAATGTAGGACAAACCACATTGGCATTGAATGTTGTAAATGCCCCAATAATTATGTGGAGGAATTTGGTCCTTAAGTTGCGAAAAAGATAATTTATTAACCGGTTTAAAAACCACATTAAAATCACAATGTCTTAAGATATTAGTCATCTTAAAGCTAATGCTATTATAAAATGGTAAAATGATAAGGTTGGAAATGGAAACCGCAGTAACAGGATAATCAAGATTATTAACATATTTATTAAGACTATGAGAAATTAAATTATTGATATAAGATAAACTAAAACCTCGATCAATAGCCACAGATCTAATGTAATTTAATTCTGTAATAAGTGAATTATTATCTGAACAAATTAAGCGAGCTCTATTAATCAAATAATGAAAAGCCGAAGCTTTTTGGGAAGGGGGGTGACATGAATTGAAATGGGGGGGGGGGAGTGTGACAGCAAAAGGTTTACGGTAAACGCAAGTGTCAAAGGTGTTAGGCTGACGTGTAACCAACACATCGATTGATGGTTCCAAGATTGCCATTTCTGGATGTGTTGGTTACACGTCAGCCTAACACCTTTGACACTTGCGGTTACCGTAAACCTTTTGCTGTCACACTCCCCCCCCATTTCAATTCATGTCACCCCCCTTCCCAAAAAGCTTCGGCTTTTCATTATTTGATTAATAGACCTCGCTTAATTTGTTCAGATAATAATTCACTTATTACAGAATTAAATTACATTAGATCTGTGGCTATTGATCTGGGTTTTAGTTTATCTTATATCAATAATTTAATTTCTCATAGTCTTAATAAATATGTTAATAATCTTGATTCTCCTGTTACTACGGTTTCCATTTCCAACCTTATCATTTTACCATTTTATAATAGCATTAGCTTTAAGATGGCTAATATCTTAAGACATTATGATTTTAATGTGGTTTTTAAACCGGTTAATAAATTATCTTTTTCGCAACTTAAGGACCGAATTCCTCCACATAATTATTGGGGCATTTACAACATTCAATGCCAATGTGGTTTGTCCTACATTGGACAAACTAAACGAAAACTCCGTTACAGAATCAATGAACACAGAAACTATGTAAAGAAAAAAGAATTACAGAAATCCTCTATCGCCTCTCATTACTGGGGGGAGGGACATAATTTTAAGTTTGACTCAGCTACCATTATCAAGAAATGCATTACTCCTCTGGATTTAGACTTTTTTTAGGCTATTCATATCCATAAATTTAAAGACTCCTTGGTTAATGATTTATCTAGTACACCATACATCTCAACTTTCTGGATGGATTTGTTGTGTCACGACACTTCACTTCGCATTAATTTCATTGGCTGTTAGAACTTGATGGTCTTTTGGTATTATGTTTTGACATTTGGGTTTTTTTCACCGTACATGCAGTTGGGGGGATATTGTTTTTAAAGTTTTTAAAGTTTTTACACTGAGGATGTGAGTCCTAGTACTCACGAAACGTATACGTATGATCAAATCTGCTTGTTTTATTGTGTGTTTAAACGTTGTTTTCAAATAATTTATATTTTCACACAAGTTCTGTACTTATTATTCAGACTAGTTTCAGAAGTATTTGTTCAATGATTTACGCAGCAGCACTAATGCTATGTGCAATAATGCTGCAGTGCATTAATTCTGCGAACCGTGCATTATTGTGCTCAAGTACAATTTGTAGGAAAGTTATAAATAAATTCATTTACATTTCTTCGCAGAAAAAATAAATGACACTGTATTAGTGCTGCTGTGCATTAGCGCTGCCAATCGTGCATTATTGTGCTCAAGCATAATTTGTAGAAACGTTGTATATAAATTCTTTTACATTTCTTCACAGAAAAAATAAATCACACGTGGAATTTTTGGAGGTTTCACACAGCGAAAAGTTTCTAAAAAGAAGAGGGAGTTGTCGAGTATAATAAAAAGAAACGTCCTCACATTGAGAATTTGTAAATTAGTTTCATGTTAACTATTTGAATTTAAAATATTGT
Source organism: Maratus speciosus (assembly GCA_963932465.1). Taxonomy (NCBI): domain Eukaryota; kingdom Metazoa; phylum Arthropoda; class Arachnida; order Araneae; family Salticidae; genus Maratus; species Maratus speciosus. The sequence goes on along the minus strand of OZ010800.1, from coordinate 400,820,797 downwards.
ATTATATATGTTTGAAATTATATCTTATTTCGCAATTTATGAAACAAATATATGTTAAAATCGTTCTTTAAATTTTGAAATGCGCTGTCTATATATTCTATAATACGAACGCCTACACACGTTCAAGCTATCACACACACGTACACACTCATACATGCTCACGCATTTATACATACCAATATATATAAAACATTAATTATAATTATCTTGCTCTAATATACATGTAACAAACTTATTATATATGAAAAATTTCATAAAGCGTATATGTAGCTTTCAAGTATTTTCGCACATACTAAAACCTCATCATTAGTTCTATAACGAATCTCGTTTTGCCAAGTATTGCACTCTACTCAAATAAGTGTAGTATAATGCAACAGAATGCAGAGAAATAATCCTCTCGAAAATTCGGAGACAATCAGTTTCTGAACGATTTGGAAAGTCTGTTGTAATTATGGAGACACCACTTCCTCTTTCTCAATCGACTGACGCACGTCTGAAAAGAATTTAACTATCGTATTACTTTTGCACGAAAATAGTTCATAGGATGTTTAGGATAAATTCTAAAATTCTATTAGTCTGTCGCTTTGGAGACTTTTCGACATATAAGCTATAAATCGCCCCTATAATAATATAATAGTTGTTGATCTATATTTAGCATTTTCGTATAAATAGTTATGAAAAATGTACATTTCATATTTTTAATAAGTTTATAACTGGTTTTGTGTTCCTTTTATTTGGTTTTGTTAGTTAACCAAAGATACTGCTTACCTTATTCATATTTTTGTTTTACATTTACTCTTTAACCCCTTAGGGACGGGCGACCGGTATACGTGCCGCGTAAGGTGCTCAGAATCCGTGATTATTCTCACCAGGAAATTTTTATTATAAATTTTGCCGTATTTGATCCGAGAATTTTCCCGATTCAATTACACAAAAATTTCTCTTTTGAAAAACCGGTGATAAAAGATAAAAAATTCTGTAAAAGACGCTCGTCCCGAAGGAGTTAAAACTAATTAAATATTTTTTCTTTATAGTATTTAATAAACTTGTATTATCATGTATTATGGGGCTTTAATGCAGGAATAAATATTTCAAATAGGGAAATAATGATATTGGCATATAATACAGTGCGCTTTTACAATTACTAGGGGATCAAACCCGGAGTTCCTGGATAACAGAGAATATGCGAAAACTATTTTTCTTTTAAATTGAAAACTGTCATAATTTTTTTTACAACTAGGGGACTCGGCCCCCTACGAGCTACGCTCGCCAACCCCCCGTTCAGACACTGCAGTCTCTAAAAGCACGCTAATTTGATCGGCTTTAATTGAATTTTTTTGGAAGATTGAATTATAATTAAAAAAACAAAGGCGATCGCCCTATAAACGGGTTTCTATTCATTTCTCTTTGATTGGGGAATTTTACGGAAAAATCAGCTGCTGTTAAAAGATACAATGGCATTTTAAAATCATCTAATATAAAATGAATTAAGTAAACAGAGTCTTTGTCTCCGGGTATTTTTTAACAAAGCGAAAAGAAAGTCCTTTTAAATAAAACATTTTAAATATATCGTTTTTAATCTGACGTAATTTTCACCAAACTTTTCTTTCCCTTCTTAATATTCACGGGAAAATGCTTTTATTAGAAATGAAATATTATTTGCGCTGTCAAAAAAAGAAAAAAAAATAGTTGAAAAGTTCATCTCAAAATATCAAGTAAATGTCTCGCGCTATTTTTAAATTTAAACTACTATTTTGCAATATTATTTTTTGTTCATTTTACGTAATAAGTGTAATGTGACGTAAATGTGATATAATTTCTCCTATTTAAGACTTCTAACGCATGTTAATGAATTTATTACTTTACAATATCCTTTCTCTGTTAAAATTCACGTGTAATTATAGATGAAGTAATTTTCAATAAGTTCCTGCTTTTTATACGTAATTATTTAATTCTAATTTGAAAGTTTTTCTTTTCTGTTTATAATAGTCACGCGTAAATAAATTTTTAATTTGAAGCAAACATTATTGTTTCCGTTGTTTATACAGTTTGGCAACAGGTTAAATTAGTACAATTTTCTGAAATAAGTAAAAAAATATCTCTCGAAATGCTGAAAATTTGAATTTAAAATAGAAATGAAACCTCGAAAAATGAGTCAAATTAAAAAAATAAATTATTTCTGCACACCGGGAAATTATAACGTATAAAATGATCTAAAAAGTATTAAATTCCGATGTATAGTTTTCCCTCCTATAAAACTTTTTTAATGGAACGATTTTGTCCAACTTTAGCATTAAATATCTCTTAAAATAATTCTTCGATTTGAAAACTGTCTACATCAGCGTGTTTATCAAACATTTCTGTATAATACTACCAATTTTCATATTTTTGTATGCATTATTTTTCTTAATATTAACGAAGAAAGACCTCCGGTCACAAAAAATTCAAAACCGGCGGCGGCGGTGACAGCGGGAGTTACTTTTTTTTAGAATAGAGAGATACTAGGGGGCTCTGCCCCCTACGAGCTACGTTCGCCAACCCCCGTTCAGACACCGCAGACTCTAAAAGCACGCTAATTTGATCGCCTTTAAAAAGATTTCGGAAGATTCAATTATAAGTTAAAAAACAGTGGCGATCTCCCTATAAACGGGTTTCTACTCATTTCTCTTTGATTGGGGAATATTAAGGCAAAATAAGCTGCTGTTAAAAGATACAATGGCTGTTTCCGTCTTTGATTAAACAAAATCAGTTAAAAATTTCAAAATAAGCTAACATAAAAGGAATTAAATAAACAGAATCCTTGTCTCCCGGCATTTTTTAGCAAAGCGAAAAGAAAGTTTTTCAAAAATAAAACACTTTAAATGTACCGTTTTTAATCTGACGTAATTTTCACCAAACTTTTCTTTCTCTTTTTTAATATTCACGTGAAAACACTTTTGTTAATAATGAAATATTATTGTCCTAATAAAAATAGATGAAAAGATATTCTTCAAATATCAAATAAATGTCTTGCCCAATTTTAAAATTTAAACTGTTTTGCAATAATTATTTTTTGTTCATTTTACGTAATAAGTGTAATGTGACGTAAATGTAGCGTAATTTCTCCTATATAAGACTCCTAACGCATGTTAATGAATTTAGTATTAGCCCTCTGTGTGCTATTTCTTTCTCCCGGCTTATTTTGTCTCCAATAAATAACGTTACCTTGTATAATCCAGCCGTAAAACAAAAGCCGATGTTTCATTGTGCGATTAAGTAATCTAAAACATTTTTTTTAAACTTCTAAGCATCGCACATTTTCAATGTTTATACCGTCGTATGGGGGAAAAAAAGTACTTTTTAAGGCAATTTGTTTGAAAACTGCATCTCCATTTGTTTTTGAAATATTAATTTTTTTGTAGTTTTTAGCGACATTTGTTTCATTTTGGCAATTCAAGTACTCCATTTCTGTAGAAAGTAAAGGCAAAACAGTTGAAAAATAGCAATTATATCTTCTTGTTATAATTTTCCCATAAAAACTGAAAAAATGTAATTCAAATATGTGCTATTTTGAGAAAAATACAAATGAATGATTTACGATAAAACATGCAGCTATTATAAACTATATTTAATTTTAAGTATCTATATTAATGCAAATGACCTCATTTTACATAAAATAAAAGCGCATGCTTTAAATCTTAAAATTGAAATACGTTTTGCACTACAGTAGAGTCCCGATTATCCGAGTCCCGCTTAACCGAGTTATCTTCTTCTGGTGGACTGGTGGTTTCTATTATTAAAACAGCCATTATAAATGAAGCGTTAGGTGATGATGAAAGAGCAGTCGTAAAAAGGTAGAACTCTGATTTTCTGGTGAGAATAGAAAAGAAAAATGGTTATAATTTTTTTTTTTTTGAAAAAAAAAATTAAATGAAAAAAAATGGCCATAATTTTTTTTTTGAAAAAAAAAAAAAAAAAAAAAAAAAAAAAAAAAAAAAAAAAAAAAAAAAAATGGAATTTTTTTTTTCACATTCCGACCAGAAATTCAGAGTTCTAAGTTTTAACGACTGCTCTTTCATTTTCACATAAACGCTTCATTTATAATGGCTGTTTCATAATAATAGAAACCACCAGTCCACCAAAAGAAAATGAAGTAATGGAAATGTCGGGGGCGACACTAAATTCTGAAAAAGCAGAATTTCTGTTCTCTAGTTTTACAGTATTCTTTCTCTTTTAAAATTCGCGTGTAAATATAGTTTTTATGACGTAATTTTCAATGAGTTCCTGCTTTTTATATTTTCTGTTTATAATAGTCACGTGTAAAATAATTTTTCAATTTGAAGAAAACATTATTGTTTGCGCAGTTTATACAGTTGGCAACAGTTTATATTAATACCATTTTCTAAAATATGTAAAAAAATATTTCTCAAAATGTTGAAAATTTGAATTTAAAATAGAAATAAAACCTTAAAAAGTGAGTCAAATTAAAAAACTAAACGCAGTCTGCACACCGGGAAATTCTGACGCATAAAATGATCTAAAAATGATTAAATTCCCATGTAAATATAGTTTTTATGACGTAATTTTCAATGAGTTCCTACTTTTTATATTTTCTGTTTATAATAGTCACGTGTAAAATAATTTTTCAATTTGAAGAAAACATTATTGTTTGCGCAGTTTATACAGTTGGCAACAGTTTATATTAATACCATTTTCTAAAATATGTAAAAAAATATTTCTCAAAATGTTGAAAATTTGAATTTAAAATAGAAATAAAACCTTAAAAAGTGAGTCAAATTAAAAAACTAAACGCAGTCTGCACACCGGGAAATTCTGACGCATAAAATGATCTAAAAATGATTAAATTCCCATGTACAGTTTTTGCTCCTATAAAACATTTTAATGGAACAATTTTTTCCAAATTTAGCATTAAATATCTTTTAAAATAATTCTTCGATTCGAAAACTGTCTGCATCAGCGTGTTTATCAAACATTTCTCTGTAATACCACCGATTTTCATATTTTTGTATGCAATATTTTGCTTAATATTAACGAAGAAAGACCTCCGGTCACAAAAAATTCAAAACCGACGTCTGTTCAATATTGGACAGACCAAACGGGGTTTAAAATTTCGTATTAAAGATACCAACAATATATTCAATAACAGGAAACCAATAAATCTTCAATTGCTAAACATTGCTGGGAGAGGAATCACTCTTTCGATTTTAATTCAGCCAAAATCATCTCTAAACCCACTTCTGTACACGAACTTAACTTTCTTGAAGCATTTCATATCTACAAAAATTATGACAATATTGTTAATAGTGAATTTACTATTCCCCTTTTATCAGATTGCTGGAAATATTTCATAAAATCCTCTTTTGCTTAATCACTACCAATTTTTTTTCACATTTCTGGTAGCATTACCTTTACTATTCTCCCATTGGCTTGTACCCAGGTTTTCCTGTTTCCCCATTGGTTCATGAACTTCACAGTTGAATCTGCTTCTCCTCTATATAAATGAGAAAGTTTCCTTTATATTTTGCACTGAGGATGGTACGCTAAACGCTATCGAAACCAGTCTGTGGAATTTTTACTTATTCTGACGTTTTTAACGTTGCTTTTTTAATTTATGTATACATACATATATAATAATAATTGCAGTTTTTTACAAAATTTTACCTAAGCAACTTACAAATTCAACTTACGTAAAAGTCAAGTTACGTAAAACTTTACGGAACGCATTAATTACGTAAGTCGGGGGATGCTTATATATTGTTTTCAACTATTTTCATTAAGGTAAAAGGTCTCAGCGTTAGTTCTATAACAATCCTTGTTTATATAAATATTTTAACAAGTCAAACAACTGCAACACAATGCAACAGAACTCAGAGAGATATTTTCCTCGAAAACTCGGAGAGAATAAGTTTCTGAATGACTCGAGAAGTCTGTTATATTTTGGAGGTACCGCTTCCTCTTCTCTGAAACGACATCTGAAGAGAATTAAACCATCGTATTTCTATGCGCATATTAAATTCATGGAATCATTAATGGATAAACCTGAATTTCTACTAGTCTATTGATTTGGAGAAATAACCACACATAAACATTAAATGATGTTAGAAATAACATAATACTTGTTGAGCGACTTGATTATTAGACTTTTTCATACAATTATTTATTAAAGAATGAATATTTTCTATTAAAAATAATTTTATGCTTTTTATTTCCCTTTGGTATTTTAGATAAATGAAATCTTCAAATTATTAAGACTATTTCTTACATTTTGTCTTTAAACCCTTGCCTGTGACACCCGAACTAAGTTCGGGTAACGCAGATGAGCCAATTTTGGAATGCCCAACCTGAGTTCGGAGAAGTGAAAAATCGGTGTTTCAATTCCGTGAAGCTCGAACTCAGTTCGTCCAATGCATAATATGTAATTTACCATTTATTTTGCTATATTTTGCTATAATTTGAGCTATAATTTGATTTATTTTGCTATAATTTGAGCAAAAATTACTGTAATCCATTAACATTTTCCATATACTGGGTGTCCCAAAAATGACTGATGGTATTTTAAAATTCAATAACTTGCAAACGGTGACAGATATTAAAAAAATTCACGTAGGAGTGTTATGTAAGATGCCAGGAGTTTTTATGCTGCGATTCTCAGTTTTAGCTACAAAGAGAATCGATAGATGGCACTGCAAGCAGTAACCGCTAAATCCAGGCTTGATTTTTCGGCCTTTCTCTTCTTCTATGCAAAAAAAGGAGATTAAAATGTATTGAATGGCCCTCGAAGTACCAAAAATCGGGTCCAGACTGAGCACCTATTGCTCTCAGCGTCATCTATTGTTTGAAATTCGAACTAAAATCGAGAATCACAGTAAAAAAACTCCTGGCATCATACATAACCCTCCTGCAAGAATTTTTTTAATATGTGTCACCGTTTGCATGTTATTGAATTTTAAAACCCATCAGTCATTTTTGGGACACCCGGTATGTGAAAATATTGAATATCTAATATATATTTCTCTTACGTAGCGCTAAAAAAGCGCTGTATTTGTAGCTTGCTATTTGGCAACAGCCAAAGCGACGATTCTAAGTGGTTAAGTTACGGTCACATGTCCCAACCCACTCAGCAAATCAAAATCCAGACAGAATCGGCTTTTTGATCCAAGGTTGTATTTAGACACAAGCGAAAACGTTTTGTTTACATTTCGATAGCGTGATACGTAGCATCTTTTATAGCGTCTTATTATAGTTTTAAATTAATTTAAGCCGTAATTTTCAATACTATAGGCAAAATGAAAGGAGACGGACACCATCTGACATGCCATTTAAATTTAAACAGCGTCAATTTCCTGTTCAATTAGCTTTCTCAGCGATGAACAGTCAGCGCCAAACTTTTGATAAATGCATTTTTATTCATATTTTCAATTACTTTTTTATGAATTAAAATATTTGTAAATTTCATATGTAGCTTGCTTGGATCGCATAGCGGCCCAACTAAAAATATTTTTTATTGTGGTTTCACTAAGGTTTTAAATTAATTCTGTTTCCAAGGTACATTTTTATTTACATTTTCAACAAAGTTTTCCATTACTTTTTTACACATTAAAAATTGTAAATTTAATACATTGTAATGATTTATGATAGCACTCACTCTGGCTAGAGTTGACATAAATAGTGGCGAGCGGGCGAAGCGATCTGGAATCGCGTAACGATCCCAATATGAATTGTGTAGCAATTCATGGGGGGGGGGGGGGCTGAGCCCCCTAGTAGTAGTTATTTCATTTAAAATTTTGTTTTAAAAAAAATAATCTATTTCTAACATTTTGATGATAATAAAGATGTTTTTATTGCGTTTTTAGGTGCGTTCGTAATTATATAAATACGTAGCACCTATAGTCGTCGTTCAGTCCGTCTGTCTGTCCGTCCGTATATAACAGAGCAAAAACTACCCGACCGAATGATCTGAAATTTTTAATATATAATTGCTGCAAAATTTTGTCGAGCCATTTCCAATCTTATGAAAATCGGATGTATAGTTTAATTACAGGGACAGTCAAAAGTTTTTTTTTACATTACGGCCAATGGGAAAAATTATTGCAAGTGAATTTTAATGATGTTACAGACTTCCGAATGGTCTGAAATTTTTAATATATAATTGCTTCAAAATTTTGTCGAGCCATTTCCAATTTTATGAAAATCGGATGTATAGTTTAATTACAGGGACACCCAAAAGTTTTCCGTTACATTACGGCCAATGGGAAAAAATTATAGCAAATGCATTTTAATGATTTTACAACCTTCCGAATGGTCTGAAATTTTTAATATATAATTGCTGCAAAATTTTGTCGAGCCATTACCAATCTTATGAAAATCGGATGTATAGTTTAATTACAGGGACAGTCAAAAGTTTTTCTTTACATTACGGCCAATGGGAAAAATTATTGCAAGTGAATTTTAATGATGTTACAGACTTTCGAATGGTCTGAAATTTTTAATATATAATTGCTTCAAAATTTTGTCGAGCCATTTCCAATTTTATGAAAATCGGATGTATAGTTTAATTACAGGGACACCCAAAAGTTTTCCGTTACATTACGGCCAATGGGAAAAAAATATAGCAAATGCATTTTAATGATTTTACAACCTTCCGAATGGTCTGAAATTTTTAATATATAATTGCTGCAAAATTTTGTTGAGCCATTTCCAATTTTATGAAAATCGGATGTATAGTTTAATTACAGGGACACCCAAAAGTTTTCCGTTACATTATGGCCAATGGGAAAAAATTATTGCAAATGCATTTTAATGATTTTACAGCCTTCCGAATGGTCTGGAATTTTAAATATATAATTGCTTCAAAATTTTGTCGAGCCATTTCAAATTTTATGAAAATCGAATGTATAGTTTAATTACAGGGACAGTCAAAAGTTTTACGTTACATTACGGGGAATGGGGAAAAAATTATTGTAAGTGCATTTTAATGATGTTACAGACTATGCACTTATGAAGCGCAAAAAAATATACATTCAGTACAATATGGGGTGCAAAAAATAATTATAAAACTAGTTATAGTACGAACGCACCTCATTTGCCACGTTTGACGAGCAATTTCCAACTTGTTTATTGTGTTTTCACTAAGGTTTTAAATTAATTCTGTTTCCAAGGTACATTTTTATTTACATTTTCAACAAAGTTTTCCATTACTTTTTTACACATTAAAAATTGTAAATTTAATACATTGTAATGATTTATGATAGCACTCACTCTGGCTAGAGTTGACATAAATAGTGGCGAGCGAGCGAAGCGATCTGGGATCGCGTAACGATCCCAATATGAATTGTGTAGCAATTCATGGGGGGTGGGGGAGCCCCCTAGTAGTAGTTATTGCATTTAAAATTTTGTTTAAAAAAAATAATCTATTTCTAACATTTTGATGATAATAAAGAACAAAATTAAAGAGAAAAAAAATATTTCCATTTTTGGCACATTTTTCTCAAATATAGTCCACAGACAAGGGGCTAAAAATAATGAAAAACCTGTTTTCTTCATAGTTTAATAATCAATGAGCATTACTATGTTTTATTACAGCGAGGTTTATTTCAAATACGGAAACAATAGCCTACGAAAGCATAATTGTGTTCTTTATGACATTTTTTGTATAAAAGTGTTACTAGACTTACATATACAAACCAATTTTATAAAAACATTATACAGTTAGGCTTTTAAAATTAATTCTAGATGTCTAACGCTGAAATATTAATACATTAATTATATACAGAGTGTCAAAAAATGAAAAGTTTTTATCTCTCTTTCACATACACAAAAAGTTGTAAATATGGAAATTTTATTATTAAATATGGATTAGAAATATCTTGCTCTAAAACGTACGTAACAACGTTATACTATGTGGAAAATTGCATAAAGCCTACATCTAGTTTTCAAACATTTTTGCACTGACAGAAGTTTCAGATTTAGGTCCATAACGAACCTTATATTTACAAAGATTCCACGCAAGTCAAATAACTGCATTATAATGCAAAATAAAGCTGAAAATAATTCTCTCGAAAACTGGGAGACAATCACTTTCTGAAAGGCTTGGAAAATCTGCTGTAATTATGGAAGCCCCACTTGATCCTTTCCAAATTGACGCCGGAAGAGAATTAAACAATCTTACAATCTTATTGCTATGCGCATAATTAGTCCATAGAATGTTTATGGGATAAATGTTGAATTTCCACATTCAATTGCATTGGAGGACTTACGACATACAAGTATAAAATGATGCTATAAATAATATAATATTTGCTGACTCCCATGTTTATTCGACGTTTTCATATCTATCTATATTATAAAGGACAAACATATCTGTGCGTAACGCTGCCGTCATTTTGCGAATGGCAACACTTTGAAATTTGAAATGAAATTTCGGTTTCGTAATTTTCGCTACTGCAAATTTTTAAACATCGCGCATTTTCAATTTTTTAACTGTCGTGTAGGGAAAAAAATGTACTTTTAAATGCAATTTGTTTGAAAGCTGTATCCCAATTTAATTTTAAGATATTAATTCTTTTGTAGTTTAATAACTTTTTTGTAATCGTGGCAACGGAAGTACTTTATTTTTGTTCAAAGTAAAGGGAAAATAGTCACGATAATAATAGATTACTGTACCTTTTTGTTACCATTTTATCATAAAAACAGAAAATAAAAATTGTAATGTACGTTCTGTGTCAAGAATACCGACTGTTATAAAACCCGGTGAATTTAGGTTTTATTTCGTTTTTATTTATCAATTAAATGATTTTTAGTGTTTCGTTCAGCTGACGATACCGTATTCGTCTCACTCCTCTGTCTGTCTGTCTGTTCGTCTGTCACAAAGCACCTTCTCAGATACTATATATGTTGGAGACTTGAAATTTAGCATACTTATAGCTGAACACCTCACATCAAAAGACAAATCATAAAACTTTGAAAAAGTCGTAATTAACGGACGTTATTAATTAAAAACCCCAATTACAAGATCTGTAAGGAATTCATAATTCAACAAAAGCATGGATTTTTTATCAAATTATAAAAACGATCTCTTCCACGGATTAAAAACAGGTTCATTTTAATTGCCGATAAGGACTGGCGATTTCTTTAAGGCGCGATTACTTTTTTTTCTACGCATCCCAGAAATTAGTACCACTAGACGGGGAAAAAATCAGCTTTCAGAAATTATAAAAGTTATCTCGATCGTACCATAAAAACTCGAAAATTCGTTAAAAATCCAGAAAAAAATCTTTTATTTTCCTTCATTCGTGAAGGCGACAGATGTCTGATAAAAATGAATTTTTCATGGTAAATAACAGAATATAAAACAGATGCGCCTTGGGGTCAGAAACGAACACAGCAAAATTTACGAGCAAAATTTACGATACACGAGCAAAAATTTTTTTAATATCGATTTTTGAGCTACGATTTTTACGTCATCCGATATAAAATTTTATTCTCTTTCAGAATATGTCTTTATTTTTTTAATTTCGACAATTGGAAGCGAAGATAATTAATTTTTTTTATAATTATTTCCAGAATTGCATTTTTTGCACAGCAGGCCACGTGACAGGGAAAGAAAACGAGATATTTTTATTCTAGGGTTTGATATTCGCAGTACAAAAAAAATTAAGTATTGATTTTACAAATTAGGTTCTTTCGCATCCGGAGATTATTTCGTACGCTGATTCATAAAATCTAAAAAAAAAAAAAAAAAATCACACCACAACTTTCTGATTTATGAAAAATTTGATTTTTAAACTTGCAAAAGAGATGCTTTTTCGCACAATTGACGGGAATTTGTTAAAATTAGGAAAACTAAAGAATCGATCGCTTTTACAGCATTGTTCAGAACGGTGTCACATTTTTAAGAATACAGTATAAATTTTACTTAATCAGTAAAAAATTTTCGAATAGTAATATCAGCAAATATTTTAAATTCTTGCTTAAGACCATTTTTAAACTTTAGTGTTCTCTACCGTTTTGCGTGCGGTTTTTTGATGGCGTGATGAGATAAATATTACTTATTCAGTATAAAAATTTCATAATGTTGATACCACTATTTTAGAATAGTAATTTCAGCAAATGTCTTAAATTGATGTTTAAGACCGACACCCCCTCGACTAATGTATCGAGTTGTAGAAAGGAGTTTCGTTCAAACACAGTTTTGTTAAGAATAGAGTGCGCTCCCTGGTGGTGGAATGCGGAATTAAAAGAATGCGAATTTATTTAAATTAGGAAACATAACAAGGCGATCTGATTGAAACTTTAAGATAGTTTATACTACATAATAAAAAGTTTTAAAAACAATGGCGCGAGAAATTTCGGGGGGGGGGGGGGTAAAATTTTTTTTTAAACCTTAGTGTTTTTTACTGTTTTATGTATGTTTTTTTGATGGAGTCCTGAGAAAAATGCTACTTGTTCAATATAAAAAAAAATCATAAGTGTTGATACCACTATTTTAGAATAGTGCTTCAGCAAATATCTTAAATGGGTGTTTAAGACTGCCACCCGTCGACTAATGTATCTACGGATAAGTTGTTGAAAGGAGTTTCGTTCAGATACAGTTTTGTTAAGATAGAGTGCGCTCCCTGGTGGTGAAATGTGGAATTAAAAGAACGCGATTTTATTTAAATTAGGAAATCTAACACGGTGCTCTGTTTGGAACTTTAAGATAGTTTATAACACATATTAAATTTTTTTTTAAAGAATGGCGCGAGAAATTTCGTGCGGGGGGGGGGGGGGAGCGCAAAACTTTTTTTAAACCTTTTTTTACCATTTTCTATGCGGTTTTTAAGGATTTAATAATTGCCGAAACGTCAGTGAAGGCTTACTGTGGAGACACGAAAAGTTTTGGTTTCCGTTAGTCTGTCTGTCTGTTCCGCGATAACTGCCGCAAAAATCATCCGATCGGCTTGAAATTCCCTGGGCATGTTGATGAGCTCCCCGGATTTAGCTGTATAGTTTTGGGTTAAATTTGGTTCATTCGTTCGGAATATACAGAACATTTTATTTTGTGATATAATGCTTTTCTATGGGAAGTCAGACGATTTTCAAATTTTCATTTGTTGAAAGAAATCGCTCATATGAATAATAGATTTAAATGGTAAATTTTGGATGCTGAAAATTTTAAATAAGAGTATTAAATTATTCTTATTAGTTTGCAATTTTGTCAAAACATTTGTCAGAGCTTTTAAATTAGGTGTATAACTTATGATAGAATTTTATACATGTGTTCGAATAATATAAAACATTTTATTTTATGAATTTACTTATATTTCATTTTTTCTTTTAACCGTTGCGTAGCAACAGCATCTCATCTAAAAATATCATAAATGTGAAAGTATGTATGGTTTTTCGAAGTCAAATCAAAGCAAAAGGAATGAATTAATGAATGCCTTTGTATAGATATTTGCATATAGATTTATTTAAACGCGGAAATGAAAATAGTATTTATATACTATATAGAATAATATTTTCATTTATTTATTCAACTATTTGATTATAAATGAAAAAGTTCGTTATTTTCATACAGAATAAACTGACATTATTCTGTTAAATTTTATAAACTTTATTGTTGCCAAAAAAAAGAAAAAAAAATGAATAACAATTTCTCCCAAAGAGTTAATTTTAATTTGTAAGATTTTCACGTGCAAAAGAAAAATGGAATAAGCAAATAAAAAATAAAAAAAGGATATATAGGACAGGAATGAATACATATAAACATTTCACACCAAATACCACCTAAAATACTTTTTGTAGCAGTATTTTCCCAGCACTACGAAGAAAGATTCCTCGATTTACACGATTTTACTTGGCCTTCCTTTTCTCATTCTTTGCGATTTCATTTTCGCAATTGCGTGCATTAATTGGCACAAAATTTTACATTTTTATGACTGAGATATATGTAAGGCCATACAAATAAGAAATTCCGTATTGTTTCCTATAAAATGTGATAAAGTGTTGGTTAATCATATATGTTTTTATTAAGAGGAGCAGAGCTGCCAAGCCTCCGGCGTTCTGGATACCAGTATTTTAATACAGAAAATGTTACTTTATTTAATTGAAACATTTGCGCGATTTAAAAGAACATTTTCTCTAAGATAATAGTGATGTGCAAAAAGCTTGAGACTTGGTATGTCTGGTGGGGAGTGAAATGTTTTACTTAATGCATTTATCTCTATTTTAATGCTACGTGAACAACGTCCGTGTAACAGCTTGTAGAGTGTAAAATAAATTAAATTATTAAAATAATCCTTATTACGAAAAATGAAACAGAAAGACCGGCTAAGGGAAATGAAATGTTAGTTAACCTTTCGTAATTTGACCTGAACATAGGTTTGCGTCAAATTTCAACGGTATTTGTAACATCACGATTTTAAATTAAATGTAGATACTATTAAAAGAAAATCACAAAAAATACTTAAAGGCGCCAAATCATGTTTATGTATTTAACGATGATGAATTATTAACTGTTAGGTTTAGAAGCCCCCCTACTTTAGGGTGATTTTAGTAAGTTAATGCTATCGAGTACATTTTTTGATATTTAGATTAGGTCTTAGATATAAATATTTCAGAATGGTACTCAAAATTATTTTTTTATAAACAAAATTTATAAAGGTATTAGATTTCTAAATTAGATGTTTCAGTTTACATTTCCAAAAGTTCTTTATCCATTAGATACAGGTATTTGTGGTTAGCAGGCAAGTAAATACTGCTGTATGGATATTAGGATAACGTAAAATGCTTGACCGAATTATTGCTTATCCTTATAAATCGCAGTGTAAAAAGAAATCTAAGATATAGGGTAATCATTAACTCAATCAGTAGAAAATTACAAATGCAAAATAAATTACACAACGGGGTGTTCAGGGGGGCAGAGCCCCCCTGAAGAAATTTGCTTTATTATATAAAAATTACTAGAATAAGTAGCTCGTGAGAATTTCAGAATATCCTTACATAACAACGTGTTTAATTTAACGCTTTTAATGTCTGAAACCATCGAAATATTTTTTTCCTTTTATAAATGTTTGTGTAATTTAAATAGTTTAAATTTTGTTTTTGTAGAAAGATTAATATTACGCAAAGTTTGATAAAAACAATGAGTTGCAGAGATGACGTTGAGGCTCTTGATCTGCAGATTTACTAGTTGCCGAAACGTTAGTGAAGGCTTACTGTGGAGACACGAAAAGTTTTGGTTTCCGTTAGTCTGTCTGTCTGTTAGTCTGTCTGTCTGTTCCGCGATAACTGCCGTAAAAAGCATCCGATTATCTTAAAATTAAGGATGCATGTTGGTGATATCCCCGGATTTAGCTGTATAGTTTTTGGTTAAATTTTGTTCATTCGTTCGGAATATATAGAACATTTTATTTTGCGACTTAATGCTTTCCTATAGCAATTCAGACGATTTTTCCATTTTTATTTGTTGAAAAGAAATGGCTCATATGATTGAAGGATTTAAATGCTAAATTAAGGATGATGAAATTTCCTAATTAGAACCATACATTATTCATATTAGTTTTGTGTATACATTTGTCAGAGTTTTTAAATTCGGTGTATAACTTTTATGGAGGGATTTTATATATGTGTTTCAATAATATAAAATATTTTTTTTTAATATAAATTTTCTTTTAAGCACATATTTAATTGTTTTTATTATCTTTTAACTGTTACCTAATAGCGAACTACACCTAAAAATATCGTAAATGTGAAAGTATGTGTAATTGTTTGAAGTTAAATCAAAGTCAAAAGGAACGAATGCCTTTGTGTCTTTACATATAGATGGAATTTACCACAGAAATAAAGAAAGACTATGTACTATTTTATTTTGTTCAAATATTTTTCTTTTAAATTAAAAAGTTCATTATTTTCATAAGGAATAAATCGACATTTTGCTATGAAATTTTTTTTTTTTTTTTTTTTTTTTTTTTTTGCCGTTGCCACGAAAATTTAATCCCGGAATAAAAATTTATCCTAAACAGTTAATTTTTATTTGAAAGATTTTTATGTGCGAGAGGAAAATGAAATAAAAAATAGACATGGATACGCCTTCATATTAGAAATAAAGTGAAAATACGAAAAGAAGGTGAATTTGATCTCATATATCAAAAATAAAACGAATACGCTTTGAGGTTGAAATAAAAGGGGCTTGTGTTATGATATTAATTCTTATTATTTTAAAAAAAAAATGTTACTAATATCTCATGGTTTATCGTCTGCACACAGCTAACAGAAATGTTAATTCTTAATCGAAAATTCCAAGGAGAAAAAAAAACTTTTTAAAAGCAAATATATAGTAAATATAATAATTATGCACCGCAAAATTATCGCTGTCGAAAATGACGTCATTGTATCGGGAAATAAAATGTTTTCATCCTTAAAAACCAAGCATTAACTAGATTGCCTGAAAAAATGTTTTTTGACGGGTGTTACTTCTTAATGCCTCCTCATTTCAGAAAATATGAATGAAAATTATTTTATTTTTAAAGGAAATTACATTTTCATTCATAAAACCTAAACGTTTAATATAATTGCGTCGATGTAAATCATTTTCTGTGTTACCAGTATTGAAAAATAAGGCTCGGAAGTGTAAAAAGAAATCTAAGATTTGCGCTAACCATTAACGCAATCAATAAAAAGTTACGTATGTAAATTAATAAAACCACGGGGGATCCAGGGGGGCGGATCCCCTCTGAAGAAATCTACTTTATTATTTAAAAAAATATACCAGAATTAACAGCTCATGAAAATTTCGAATTATCCTTCCATAACGTTTTTAATTTAATGCTTCTAATGGCTGAAAACTTCGTATTTTTTATTCTTATAAATAATTACATAATTTGAAAACTTTAAATTGCAGTTTGCAGGAAATTGAATATTACCAAGGTGAGTCTAAAAACAATGACTTGCAGAGCTGACGTTGAGGCTCCTGATCTGCAGATTTACTAGTTGCCGAAATGTCAGTGAAGGCTTACTGTGGAGACACGAAAAGTTTTGGTTTCTGTTAGTCTGTCTGTCTGTTCCGCGATAACTGCCGCAAAAAGCATCCGATCGGCTTGAAATTCACTGGGCATGTTGATGAGGTACCCGGACATAGCTGTATAGTTTTTGGTTAAATTTGGTTCATTCGCTCGGGAAATAGGGAACATTTTATTATGCTCTATAATGCTTTTCTATGGTAAGTCAGACGATTTTCAGATTTTCATTTGTTGAAAGAAATGGCTCATATGAAAAATGGATTTAAATGGTAAATTTTTGATGCTGAAATTTTTAAATAAGATTATTAAATTATTCCAATTAGTTTGAAATTTTGTCAATAAATTTGCGAGATTTTTTTAATTAGATTTATAATATTGGGGGAATTTTATGCATGTTTTCCAATAATATAAAGGATTTTGTTTTATCAGTTTGACATAATGCATATTTCATTTTTTTCATTTTCTCTCATCTGTTGCCTAGCAACGTATTTGGTCCTAATAATATTAATATAATTGCGTGCATAATGTTTGAGTAAAGCCAACGTCAAAACGGATGAATTAATGCATTTGTATCTTTGCATATAGGTGGATTTTAGCCCAGAAATAAAAATAGGCAATATATCATTTATTTTATTTATTTTATTCAAATATTTTGCTTAAAAATACAAAAGTTCCTTATTTTCATAGAGAATAACGTAACATTTTCCATAACATTTACCAATATTTCTTTAATTGTTGCCAAGAAAATCAAAACCCGGAATAATATTTTCTTTTAAACAATTTTTATTTGAAATGTTTTGTCGTGAAACAGAAAAATGAAAAATAAAATTAAGAATAGAAAAATTAATATGGCGACATATTGGAAATAAAAAGCAAACTCTCAAGTATTTCTTAATATAACAAGATGAAAAGTTTTGAGTAAGTACGCATAGCAGGTGAAATAGACGTCATTTATCGAAAACAAAGATGCTGGAATAAAAAGATCTTGGGTAAAATAAAATTAACTATTATTGACGGAGGAAAGAGATAGATGGAGATGCAGTATGCCGTAAAAACAGTTTGCAATACGATGTGCGTTATCGCTCAGATTTAAATGCCTTCATTCGGCCCAAACAAAACAAGCACGTGGAACAGGGACCGAATTCTTTGACTTCATCTGTGTATTTTTTCTGTAAAATGAAAATGATCTGCTTATATTTAAGCAATAAGCATTCTAAGGTAGCATTTCATTGTATTATGAATTAAAAACTGTATTACTAAAAATATTATTCTGTTTTTTTTTTTTTTTTTTTTTTTTTTTTTTTTTTTTTTTTTTTTTAAGCACGTCGTTGTGTTGTGCCGAATGTAGCGGATTTTAGGGTTGCATTTTTGGCGTCACTTCAAGATTTATTGTCTGTGTGCGGTTAACATGAATATTTTATTTTAAATTTAAATTTTAGTAATTTATAAAAAAAAACTTATGCTTATCCTTATAAATCACAGCGTAAAAAAAATCTAAGATATACTATAACCATCCGCACAATCAATAAAAAATTACGAATGTAAATTTAAATAGACTACGGGGGGGTTCAGGGGGCAGAGACCCCCTGAAGAAATGCAATTTTTTATTTAAAAAGTTACCAGAATAAGTAGCTCATCAGAATTTCAGAACATCAATGTATAACCACTTGTTTAACACTTTTAATTTCTGAAACTTTATGAAGTATTTTGTATGCTTATAAATATTTATGTAATTTGAAAACTTTAAAAAGCGATTTGTAGGAAGTTGAAAATTACGCAATGAGTGTTAAAAAACAATGACTTGCAAAGATGACGTTGAGGCTCCTGATCTGCAGATTTACTAGTTGCCGAAACGTCAGTGAAGGCTTACTGTGGAGACACGAAAAGTTTTGTTTTCTGTTAGTCTGTCTGTCTGTTCCGCGATAACTGCCGCAAAAAGCATCCGATCGGCTTGAAATTCACTGGGCATGTTGATGAGGTACCGGACTTAGCTGTATAGTTTTTGGTTAAATTTGGTTCATTCGTTCGGGAAATATGGAACCTTTTATTTTGCTCTATAATGATTTTCAATGGCAAGTCAGACGATTTTAAGATTTCCATTTGTTGAAAGAAATGGCTCATATGAAAAATTGATTTAAATGGTAAATTTTTGATGCTGAAATTTTTAAATAACATTATTAAACTAGTAAATCTGCAGATCAGGAGCCTCAACGTCATTTTTGCAAGTCATTGTTTTTTAACACTCATTGCGTAATATTCAACTTCCTACAAATCGCTTTTTAAAGTTTTCAAATTACATAAATATTTATAAGCATACAAGATACTTCGTAAAGTTTCAGAAATTAAAAGTATTAAACAAGTGGTTATACATTGATGTTCTGAAATTCTGATGAGCTACTTATTCTGGTAACTTTTAAAATCAAAATTTGCATTTCTTCAGGGGGCTCTGCCCCCCTGAACCCCCCGTAGTCTGTTTAAATTTACATTCGTTACTTTTTATTGATTGTGCGGATGGTTATAGTATATCTTAGATTTTTTTTTTTACGCTGTGATTTATAAGGATAAACATAAGCTTTTTTTATAAATTAATAAAATTTAAATTTAAAATAAAATATTCATGTTAACCGTACACAGACAATAAATCTTGAAGTGATGCCAAAAATGTAACCCTAAAATCCACTACATTCGGCACAACACAACGACGTGCTTAAAAAAAAATAAATAAATAAAATAATATTTTTAGTAATACAGTTTTTAATTCATAATACAATGAAATGCTACCTTAGAATGCTTATTGCTTAAATATAAGCAGATCATTTTCATTTTACAGAAAAAATGCACGGATGAAGTCAAAGAATTCGGTCCCTGTTCCACGTGCTTGTTTTGTTTGGGCCGAATGAGGGCATTTAAATCTGAGCGATAACGCACAACGTATTGCAAACTGTTTTTACGGCATACTCAGGGCTCCCACTGGTCTGTTTTTTGAAAACCAGTAATTTTTTAGAAAGAAATTCGTGGTAGATTTCTGCGACAATTGCAAGAAAAACGCTCTTCCCGGTATATTTCTATACAATTTATAAGTCAGATTTTTCTTTAAATAAAAGTGGTGTTGAAAAAACGGACCGAGTGGGAGCCCTGCATACTGCGTCTCCATCTATCTCTTTCCTCAGTGAATAATAGTTAATTTTATTTTACCAAAGATCTTTTTATTCCAGCATCTTTGCTTTCGATAGATGACGTCTAATTCATCTCCTATGCGTACTTACTCAAAACTTTTCATCTTGTTATATTAAGAAATACTCGAGAGTTTTCTTTTTATTTCCAATATGCCGCCATATTAATTTTTCTATTCTTAATTTTATTTTTCATTTTCCTGTTTCACGACAAAGCATTTCAATTGAAAATTGTTTAAAAGAAAATATTATTCCGGGTTTTGATTTTCTTGGCAACAATTAAATAAATATTGGTAAATGTTATGGAAAAATTTTACGTTATTCGCTATGAAAATAATGAACTTTTGTATTTTTAAGCAAAATATTTGAATAAAATAAATAAAATAAATGAAATATTGCCTATTTTTATTTCTGGGCTAAAATCCATCTATATGGTAAGGTACAAATGCATTAATTGACCCGTTTTGACGTTGCTTTACTCAAACATTATACACGCAATTATACTAATATTATTAGGACCAAATACGTTGCTAGGCAACAGATGAAAGAAAAGGAAAAAAATGAAATATGCATTATGTCAAATTGATAAAACAAAATCCTTTATATTATTGGAAAACATGCATAAAATTCCCCCCCCCCAATATTATAAACTTAATTAAAAAAATCTCGCAAATATATTGACAAAATTTCAAACTAATTGGAATAATTTAATAATCTTATTTAAAAATTTCAGCATCAAAAATTTACCATTTAAATCCATTTTTCATATGAGCCATTTCTTTCAATAAATGAAAATCTGAAAATCGTCTGACTTGCCATAGAAAAGCATTATAGAACAAAATAAAATGTTCCATATTTCCCGAACGAATGAACCAAATTTAACCAAAAACTACACAGCTAAGTCCGGGTACCTCATCAACATGCCCAGTGAATTTCAAGCCGATCGGATGCTTTTTGCGGCAGTTATCGCGGAAAAGACAGACAGACTAACAGACAGACTAACAGACTGACTAACAGACAGACTAACAGAAACCAAAACTTTTCGTGTCTCCACAGTAAGCCTTCACTGACGTTTCGACGACTAGTAAATCTGCAGATCAGGAGCCTCAACGTCATCTTTGCAAGTCATTGTTTTTTAACACTCATTGCATAATATTCAACTTCCTACAAATCGCTTTTTAAAGTTTTCAAATTACATAAATATTTATGAGCATACAAGATACTTCGTAAAGTTTCAGAAATTAAAAGTGTTAAACAAGTGGTTGTACATTGATGTTCTGAAATTCTGATGAGCTACTTATTCTGGTAACTTTTTAAATCAAGAATTGCATTTCTTCAGGGGGGCTCTGCCCCCCTGAACCCCCGTAGTCTATTTAAATTTACATTCGAAATTTTTTATTGATTGTGCGGATGGTTATATTATATCTTAGATTTTTTTTACGCTATGATTTATAAGGATAAGCATAAGTTTTTTTTATAAATTAATAAAATTTAAATTTTAAATAACATATTTATGTTAACCGTACACAGACAATAAATCTTGAAGTGACGCCAAAAATGTAACCCTAAAATCCGCTACATTCAGCACAACACAACGACGTGCTTAAAAAAAAAAAAAAAAAAAAAAAAAAAAAACGGATGAAGTCAAAGAATTTGGTCCCTGTTCCACGTGCTTATTTTGTTTGGGCTGAATGAGGGCATTTAAATCTGAGCGATAACGCACATCGTATTGCAAACTATTTTTACGGCATACTGCATCTCCATATATCTCTTTCCTCCGTGAATAATAGTTAATTTTATTTTACCCAAGATCTTTTTATTCCAGCATCTTTGTTTTCGATAAATGACGTCTAATTCACCTGCTATGCGTACTTACTCAAAACTTTTCATCTTGTTATATTATGAAATACTCGAGAGTTTTCTTTTTATTTCCAATATGCCGCCATATTAATTTTTCTATTCTTAATTTTATTTTTCATTTTCCTGTTTCACGACAAAACATTTCAATTGAAAATTGTTTAAAAGAAAATATTATTCCGGGTTTTGATTTTCTTGGCAACAATTAAAGAAATATTGGTAAATGTTATGGGGAAATGTTACGTTATTCTCTATGAAAATAATGAACTTTTGTATTTTTAAGCAAAATATTTCAATAAAATAAATAAAAAAAAGAAATATTGCCTATTTTTATTTCTGGGCTAAAATCCTTCTATATGCAAAGATACAAATGCATTAATTCATCTGTTTTGACGTTGGCTTTACTCAAGCATTATACACGCAATTATACTAATATTATTAGGACCAAATACGTTGCTAGGCAACAGAAAAAGAAAAGGGAAAAAATAAAATATGCATTATATCAAATTGATAAAACAAAATCCTTTATATTATTGGAAAACATGCATAAAATTCCCCCCAATATTATAAACCTAATTAAAAAAATCTCGCAAATATATTGACATAATTTATTGGAATAATTTAATAATGTTATTTAAAAATTTCAGCATCAAAAATTTACCATTTAAATCCATTTTTCATATGAGCCATTTCTTTCAACAAATGAAAATCTGAAAATCATCTGACTTGCCATTGAAAAGCATTATAGAGCAAAATAAAATATTCCATATTTCCCGAACGAATGAACCAAATTTAACCAAAAACTATACAGCTAAGTCCGGGTACATCTTCAACATGCCCAGTGAATTTCAAGCCGATCGGATGCTTTTTGCGGCAGTTATCGCGGAACAGACAGACAGACTAACAGACAGACAGACTAAAAGAAACAAAAACTTTTCGTGTCTCCACAGTAAGCCTTCACTGACGTTTCGGCAATTATTCCAATAAATTATGTCAATATATTTGCGAGATTTTTTTAATTAGGTTTATAATATTGGGGGGAATTTTATGCATGTTTACCAATAATATAAAGGATTTTGTTTTATCAAATTGACATAATGCATATTTCATTTTTTTCCTTTTCTTTCTCTGTTGCCTAGCAACGTATTTGGTCCTAATAATATTAGTATAATTGCGTGTATAATGCTTGAGTAAAGCCAACGTCAAAACAGATGAATTAATGCATTTGTATCTTTGCATATAGAACGATTTTATCCCAGAAATAAAAATAGGCAATATTTCATTTATTTTATTTATTTTATTGAAAAATTTTGCTTAAAAATGCAAAAGTTCATTATATTCATAGAGAATAACGTAACATTTTCCCATAACATTTACCAATATTACTTTAATTGTTGCCAAGAAAATCAAAACCCGGAATAATATTTTTTTTAAAACAATTTTCAATTGAAATGTTTTGTCGTGAAACAGGAAAATGAAAAATAAAATTAAGAATAGAAAAATTAATATGGCGGTATATTAAAAATAAAAAGAAAACTCTCGAGTATTTCTTAATATAACAAGATGAAAAATTTTGAGTAAGTACGCATAGCAGGTGAATTAGACGTCATTTATCGAAAACAAAGATGCTGGAATAAAAAGATCTTGGGAAAATAAAATTAACTATTATTCACGGAGGAAAGAGATAGATGGAGATGCAGTATGCCGTAAAAATAGTTTGCAATACGATGTGCGTTATCGCTCAGATTTAAATGCCCTCATTCGGCCCAAACAAAACAAGCACGTGGAACAGGGAAACAAATTCTTTGACTTCAACCGATTTTTTTTTTTTTAAGCACGTCGTTGTGTTGTGCCGAATGTAGCGGATTTTAGGGTTACATTTTTGGCGTCACTTCAAGATTTATTGTCTGTGTATGGTTAACATGAATATTTTATTTTAAATTTAAATTTTATTAATTTATAAAAAAACTTATGTTTATCCTTATAAATCACAGCGTAAAAAAAAATCTAAGATATACTATAACCATCCGCACAATCAATAAAAAATTACGAATGTAAATTTAAATAGACTACGGGGGGTCCAGGGGGGCAGAGCCCTCCTGAAGAAATGCAATTTTTGATTTAAAATGTTACCAGAATAAGTAGCTCATCAGAATTTCAGAACATCAATGTACAACCACTTGTTTAACACTTTTAATTTCTGAAACTTTACGAAGTATCTTGTATGCTCATAAATATTTATGTAATTTGAAAACTTTAAAAAGCGATTTGTAGGAAGTTGAATATTATGCAATGAGTGTTAAAAAACAATGACTTGCAAAGATGACGTTGAGGCTCCTGATCTGCAGATTTACTAGTTGCCGAAACGTCAGTGAAGGCTTACTGTGGAGACACGAAAAGTTTTGGTTTCCGTTAGTCTGTCTGTCTGTTAGTCTGTCTGTCTGTTCCTCGATAACTGCCGCAAAAAGCATCCGATCGGCTTGAAATTCCCCGGGCATGTTGATGAGCTCCCCGGATTTAGCTGTATAGTTTTGGGTTAAATTTGGTTCATTCGTTCGGAATATACAGAACATTTTATTTTGTGATATAATGCTTTTCTATGGGAAGTCAGACGATTTTCAAATTTTCATTTGTTGAAAGAAATCGCTCATATGAATAATAGATTTAAATGGTAAATTTTGGATGCTGAAATTTTTAAATAAGAGTATTAAATTATTCTTATTAGTTTGCAATTTTGTCAAAACATTTGTCAGAGCTTTTAAATTAGGTGTATAACTTATGATAGAATTTTATACATGTGTTCGAATAATATAAAACATTTTATTTTATGAATTTACTTATATTTCATTTTTTCTTTTAACCGTTGCGTAGCAACAGCATCTCATCTAAAAATATCATAAATGTGAAAGTATGTATGGTTTTTTGAAGTCAAATCAAAGCAAAAGGAATGAATTAATGAATGCCTTTGTATAGATATTTGCATATAGATTTATTTAAACGCAGAAATGAAAGTAGTATTTATATACTATATAGAATAATATTTTCATTTATTTATTCAACTATTTGATTATAAATGAAAAAGTTCGTTATTTTCATACAGAATAAACTGACATTATTCTGTTAAATTTTATAAACTTTATTGTTGCCAAAAAAAAAAATGAATAACAATTTCTTCCAAAGTGTTAATTTTAATTTGTAAGATTTTCACGTGCAAAAGAAAAATGGAATAAGCAAATAAAAAATAAAAAAAAGGATATATAGGACAGGAATGAATACATATAAACATTTCACACCAAATACCACCTAAAATAGTTTTTGTAGCAGTATTTTCCCAGCACTACGAAGAAAGATTCCTCGATTTACACGATTTTACTTGGCCTTACTTTTCTCATTCTTTGCGATTTCATTTTCGCAATTGCGTGCATTAATTGGCACAAAATTTTACATTTTTATGACTGAGATATATGTAAGGCCATACAAATAAGAAATTCCGTATTGTCTCCTATAAAATGTGATAAAGTGTTGGTTAATCATATATGTTTTTATAAAGAGGAGCAGAGCTGCCAAGCCTCCGGCGTTCTGGATACCAGTATTTTAATACAGAAAATGTTACTTTATTTAATTGAAACATTTGCGCGATTTAAAAGAACATTTTCTCTAAGATAATAGTGATGTGCAAAAAGCTTGAGACTTGGTATGTCTGGTGGGGAGTGAAATGTTTTACTTAATGCATTTATCTCTATTTTAATGCTACGTGAACAACGTCCGTGTAACAGCTTGTAGAGTGTAAAATAAATTAAATTATTAAAATAATCCTTATTACGAAAAATGAAACAGAAAGTCCGGCTAAGGGAAATGAAATGTTAGTTAACCTTTCGTAATTTGACCTGAACATAGGTTTGCGTCAAATTTCAACGGTATTTGTAACATCACGATTTTAAATTAAATGTAGATACTATTAAAAGAAAATCACAAAAAATACTTAAAGGCGCCAAATCATGTTTATCTATTTAACGATGATGAATTATTAACTGTTAGGTTTAGAAGCCCCCCATACTTTAGGGTGATTTTAGTAAGTTAATTCTATCGAGTACATTTTTTGATATTTAGATTAGATCTTAGATATAAATATTGCAGAATGGTAATCAAAATTATTTTTTTATAAACAAAATTTATAAAGGTATTAGATTTCTAAATTAGATGTTTCAGTTTACATTTCCAAAAGTTCTTTATCCATTAGATACAGGTATTTGTGGTTAGCAGGCAAGTAAATACTGCTGTATGGATATTAGGATAACGTAAAATGCTTGACCGAATTATTGCTTATCCTTATAAATCGCAGTGTAAAAAGAAATCTAAGATATAGGGTAATCATTAACTCAATCAGTAGAAAATTACAAATGCAAAATAAATTACACAACGGGGGGTTCAGGGGGGCAGAGCCCCCCTGAAGAAATTTGCTTTATTATATAAAAATTACTAGAATAAGTAGCTCGTGAGAATTTCAGAATATCCTTACATAACAACGTGTTTAATTTAACGCTTTTAATGTCTGAAACCATCGAAATATTTTTTTTCCTTTTATAAATGTTTGTGTAATTTAAATAGTTTAAATTTTGTTTTTGTAGAAAGATTAATATTACGCAAAGTTTGATAAAAAAATGAGTTGCAGAGATGACGTTGAGGCTCTTGATCTGCAGATTTACTAGTTGCCGAAACGTCAGTGAAGGCTTACTGTGGAGACACGAAAAGTTTTGGTTTCCGTTAGTCTGTCTGTCTGTTCCGCGATAACTGTCGTAAAAAGCATCCGATTATCTTAAAATTAAGGATGCATGTTGGTGAGGTCACCGAATTTAGCTGTATAGTTTTTGGTTAAATTTGGTTCATTCGTTCGGAATATATAGAACATTTTATTTTCCGCCTTAATGCTTTCCTATAGCAATTCAGACGATTTTTCCATTTTTATTTGTTGAAAGGAAATGGCTCATATGATTGAAAGATTTAAATGATAAATTATGGATGATGGAATTTCCTAATTAGAACCATACATTATTCATATTAGTTTGAAATTTTGTGTATACATTTGTCAGAGTTTTTAAATTCGGTGTATATCTTATGGAGGTATTTTATATATGTGTTCCAATAATATAAAATATTTTCTTTTTTTAATTTACTTTTTTTCAATCACATATTTCATTGTCTTAATTTTCTTTTAACTGTTTCCTAGCAACGGAAAGGTGAATTTGATCTCATATATCAAAAATAAAACAAATACGCTTTGAGGTTGAAATAAAAGGGGCTTGTGTTATGATATTAATTCTTATTATTAAAAAAAAGTTACTAATATCTCACGGTTTATCGTCTGGACGCAGCTAACAGAAATATTTAATTTTTAATCGAAAATTTCAATGAGAAAAAAAAAAAACTTTTGAAAAGCAAATTGATAGTAAATGTCAAAATTATGCACCGCAAAATTATCGCTGTCGAAAAGGACGTCATTGTATCGGGAAATAAATATTTTCATTCTTAAAAACAAACATTAAGTAGATTGCCTGAAAAAATATTTTTTGACGAGTGTTAGTTCTTAATGCCGCCTCATTTCAGAAAATATGAATGAATTTTTTTTTTTTTTTATCTTCAAAAGGAAATTACATTTTCGTTCGTAAAACCTAAACTTTTAATATAATTGCGTCAATGTAAATCCTTTTCTGCCCGCCAGTATTGAAGAATAAGGCTCGGAAGTGTAAAAAGATTTACCATAATCATTAGCGCAATCAATAAAAAGTTACATATGTAAATTAATGAGACCACGGGGGGTTCAGGGGGGCTCCGCCCCCTGAATACTTTATTATTTACAAAAAAAAAGAAAAATACCAGAATTAGTAGCTCATGAAAATTCAAAATATCCTTCCATAACAACCTTTTTAATTTAACGCTTCTAATGTCTGAAAACTTCGTATTTTTTATTCTTATAAATAATTACGTAATTTGAAAACTTTAAGTTGCGGTTTGCAGGGAATTGAATATTACTAGAGTGTGTCTAAAAACAATGAATTGCAGATCTGACGTTGAGGCTCCTGATCTGCAGATTTACTAGTTGCCGAAACGTCAGTGAAGGCTTACTGTGGAGACACGAAAAGTTTTGATTTCCGTTTGTCTGTCTGTCTGTCTGTCTGTTCCGCGATAACTGCCGCAAAAAGCACCCGATCAGCTTGAAATTAATTGGGCATATTCGTGAGATACCCGGACGTAGCTGTATAGTTTTTGGTTAAATTTGGTTCATTCGTTCGGAAAATATGGAAGATTTTATTTTTCTTTATAATGCTTTTCTACGGCAAGTCAGACGATTTTCAAATTTCCATTTGTTGAAAGAAAATGGCACGTTTGATTAATGGATTTAAATGTCAAATTATGGATACTAAAATTCCAAATAAGGGTTTTAAATTATTCCTATTATATTGAAGTTTTATCAATATATCTATCAGATTTTTTTATTTACGTGTATAATGTTTTGAGGACATTTATACATGTATTCCAATAATATAAAGAATTTTTAAATTAATTTTCTTCTTTTACATGATACATATTTCTTTTTTTTTCCCTTTTCTTCGTTGCCTAGCGACTGTTATTCGTAGCCTATCATTGCGTCAAATATGAATGAAGTTAGTAAATTACGTTAATTTTGTTGCAGGTACTCTTAAAAGGCTATCACAAAAAATATTTTATCGCGCCAAATCGATGCAATTTATGCAATTAACAGTGGGCACGATAATGAATTATTTTCCAGTAGATTTATAGATCTCCAGATATGCATATTTTGGGGGGCATTTAATATGTTATTGCTATCGCATGGATTAGGATGTTTAAACTAATGTTTAACCATGCTATAAGTGAAAAAAAAAGGTACAGTTAAAGGCATGTAAATCCTTTTTAACACTTTCCAACATGGATGAAAAGTATTTATGACTTCAGTTTTTCTATCTGTCGCCTGCCGTGTTTCTCTACGTGCTCTAACTGGCGTAAATATAGTCGGGATTACATGTAATTGATATACGTTATTGAGGTTTGCCAAAGTATGTTTGGTATTAAAAATGAAGAGTGTAGCATTCATAGCTTAATTACAGGGGCACTCAAAACTATTCCGTTACATTATAGTCTTTGGGGAAAATCGTCTGCGGTGTATTTTAATAATGTTACACAATTTTAAACGTAATGAAATTTATATACTTTATTAAGGTGCACTAGAACCTGGTTACTATAAAATATGTTATGTGTAGCACTTACAGCATGCGTACAGGGAACTCAAAAGTATTCATAATATTACAATCTTTGAAGAAAATCCTTTTGTGGCGTTTTTTAATGATGTTACTCTGTTACAAAATAATAAAATTGATATGTATTTTTGAAACATTTTTGTAGTATATGGGGTGCAAAGCATATGTTTTTTTCAGGGTCACACAAAAGTGGTCGATTAAAATGTGGTCTAAGGGGGAAAAAAACTCTTCACAGCTTATTTTAACACATTAGCGACGGGAAACGAGAATTCTCGTTTTTATTCAGAATACATCATTGGCTAAGGGAGTGACTTCTACCTTACAGAAAAGACATTTATATTGTGCTGTCCATATTTTTTATAGATTGTAAGACATTATATATTACATCCATACATTGAAAGATATTTACTGCTGCATAAACATGAAAAACATATCTCAGAAACCAATTTCCAAGACACTTTCTGCAGAGGAAGGAGCTTCTACTGTTTTTAAACCCAAATTTAATTAAATTGCCTGTCGTCAGTGTGTTAATTGTGTTGCACTAATTCAAACATTATGAAATTAAATTACATTACTGTGGTTGACTACAAGAAGCTTGAACATGATTTGTATCGTATTTATCGTTCATTCATAGGGTCACATAAAAAATTTCGGATACAGTTCTGGTCTATTAGGGATGATTGCTGAAGAGCATTTTCGATTATGGTGTGCGTTTTAACGTTAAGTAAATTTGTGCTTAATAAGTAGTGCATAAATATTGTATAGACCATTTACAGGGATACACAAATGAATTCGTAAGTATAAATGAAAATGAGCGCGAATTGCTTCAGTGTGTTTTTTTTTTAATTTGAGTTATGTATTTCCCAGCCCAATTACATTTAGTATACTAACAAATGTTTGCAGAATTTAAATAGAACCAAATACAGGACTCCGCAGAAACTGGATATATGGTGCACACTATGCATACTAATAACCGGAAATGTGATATGAGCAGTTTTAAGAGGGTTTTTTGTCTGCATTAAATTTAAATGTTATAGACGACGCGTAAAAATCTTCACGTAATATACAGGGCTGTAGAAAAGAATTCATGTACGTTTCCGTCTATTGGTAGAATTTACTAAAGGACATTAACACAATTAGTTGATAATTACAAATGTAAATTAAATTACACTACGAAGGGGTTCAGGGGGGCTCTGCCCCCCTGAAGAAATCTACTTTATTATCTAAAAATTACCAGAATAAGTAGCTCATGAGATTTTCAGAATACCATTACATAACAAGGGTTTAATTTAACGCTTCTAATGTCAGAAACCTTCGAAATATTTTTCGTTTTATAAATGTTTATGTAATTTCAAAACTTTAAATTTCGTTTTTTGTAGAAAGATTAATATTACTCAAAGGGTGCTAAACACAATGAATTGTAGAGCTGACGTTGAGGCTCCTGATCTGCAGATTTACTAGTAAATTAATTGCCGAAACGTCAGTGAAGGCTTACTGTGGAGACACGAAAAGTATTGATTTCCGTTTGTCTGTCTGTCTGTCTGTTCCGCGATAACTGCCTCAAAAAGCACCCGATCGGCTTGAAATTAATTGGGCATGTTGATGAGGTACTCGGACTTAGCTGTATAGTTTTTGGTTAAATTTGGTTCATTCGTTCGGGAAATATAGAACATTTTATTTTGCTCTGTAATGCTTATCGATGGCAAGTCAGACGATTTTCAAATTTTCATTTGTTGAAAGAAATGGCTCATATAAAAAATGGATTTAAATGTTAAATTTTGGATGCTGAAATTTTTAAATAAGATTATTAAATTATTCCAATTGGTTTGAAATTATGTCAATATATTTGCGAGATTTTTTAAATTAGATTTATAATTTTTGGGAGAACTTTATGCATGTTTTTCAATAATATAAAGCATTTTGTTTTATCAATTTGATATAATACTTATTTATTTCCAGTGTCACTTCTCAATGTTAATTTAACATGGAAAAGCCTATGGAGATGATAACTTTTTCATTTTTTCTTCCCACCTTTTTGTCCTTGATGCCACTCATTTTTTATTCTTTACTAATTCTAATTATATTACACTGTAAAAAAAATCTGTAAATCTACATAACTAGTTTTTGTAAAACTACAGAAATCTGCATGTTTACTAGAATTTCATCCGTAATCGGGGAAAATATTTACCACTCGCATAGTACAAATACATGAAATATCTTAGTTTGACCTGTCAGCCAATGAGAAAGGACTTCAATGGTGACGTAATGACTATTCACGCAGCCACAGAGGCGTTCAAGGCATCCATCTTGATTATGATTTCAAATTAGTAGGTAAGTAAATATTTCTTCTTTATCAGTTAATTTTTTTAATATTTCCATTCTACTTGATTCCTAATAAGTACAAATCAACTACACAGTAAGACTGTTTGATTTCGAATTATAATATAACATGATTTTAGCAGGTATTAATGCGTAATCTTCCTATTATTTTTTGTTAAATATTTATTATTCAGTCAAATGACTATTCTTTACACCAGTGTTTATTAGATGCGTGCAATTTCTAATGTTTTATCTTTTAAATCAAATTTTATTGCAATATGGTTAGCAGATTAAATATTTAATTTTTAATTATTGATGCAATGAATAGTATTCCCCCCTTTGACTGATAATGAAGGCCAAATATTCCACTATTCTTCCGCAGAATACTTAAAATGTATACCAAAATTATCTGTCTTAATATTAGTCGTGCCGAATAATCGGTATTTATTGTACTGGATTCCAGCATCGCGTCGGGTTTACTTTACTAATTTGGTTCGGATCGGGTCGGTTTGTGTTTCTTCGAATCTTGCATGTCGGGTTCGGGTTGACTGATTTTTCAAAAGAATGTCCAAAATATTTTTTTCATGCTAAACATCTAGGTGTAGGGCAGATGTGCCAGTAATGGACAAACTTCTACATATTTTGTTTATAAAAAAAATTAAACAATAAAAATTTTACTTTAAAAAATTTCATAACTCCCCCCCCTTACATGTTTTATAATCTGTATTATTGTTGATACTCTTAATCAAACCAATTAGGAAGCAAAAAGTGATCCTTCGAAGTTCCACTGTTTTTCATTTATGTTGGCGAACATGCAACGGTTTAACTTAATAAATTTATATATTCTTTTACTTTCCGGCAAAATTTATTAATGACTATTAATGTTAATAATGACTATTAATGACTATTAATATTAATGACTTGTTTATGCATAGATGTAATAGTTTCCCTATTTATGGAACATTATACTGTATATTATCCATCATATAAACTAAGCCTTAAAGAATGGTTCTAAGCATGGATTAAACTAAGCATGGGACAAATTTTGAAACTTGCAATTTCTTTAATTATAAAATTGTTTCTGAAAACTATGTTTCTATATTGTTCAAGGACATTAGAAATTTTTTCATTTTGTATTCTATAAACTGAAATATTGTTTTTGTGTCAAACAAATTTCATTTTCTTATTTTTGTAAAAGGTGTCCCATTCCTCCACACTCTCTCCTATGATTCTAACTCTGAATTTTGGGCACTTCTCTATCTATACGCACGTATCATGGGTATATGTGTTAAAACTATCAGAAATATTATATATATGAATGCGTGTATATGAAAAATGAAATGTTGTAATATTTTTACCTATTCCTAGAGAAGAATAAATGGTTCTTAACTGTGCCGTAATTAAAAAGGATTTATCACATTTCTTATATACTTTTGATTTCTTAATCTTTAATTGATGTTACCGGTCTCTCAGACCGCGGCTTTTTTAAATTTTTATAGTTTAACTTGCAATTTTCAATTTAACTACAAACACTATCGAAATTTTGTTCCGTTTGGAACTTTAGTTCTATCACCAGAGACTTTTGAATAGGTGAATTTTAATTATAACAGTGCTGTACAAAAAGTTTAGTACAAAAACACCATCCTATGAGTTAATCGTGCCTTTTATTCATCTTTCGATGAAACGGTCTCACAGACCACTTCACACTAGTTACGTGACAATTTCTGTGACATCAGTTAAAAGTTAAGCAGTATATTGAAATATGTATTTATTTTATCTGAAAATTGTTCTGCTCAAACTTTTTGTAAAAATCTTAACAAGACTTGGAAAAAACCTAAATATAAACATCTGCATTTTAATTTTACGTGAAGTTCTGAGCAATAAAATGCTGAGTTTTTACTTTCTCATGCAAAGAGAGATATAGGGTAGGTAGGGGTAAAGATACGAACGGGGCAAAAATAAGCACCGGCTGATTTCATATGAAGCAACATTTCGGCTATCATAACCAATAGGTGGCAGTTTGGTTTCAAGTGTACTAGTCATTTATTTAAACCTTTTGATAAAAGTAGCAATTTGTGGTAAGAAAATGAGGTAAGTTTAAATTTTCGAATTTTGATATAATATTTTGTATATTTCACTTTTTTCTTTACTTGACAATACCTGGAATTTTTACAAATGCAAAAATTCAGTGGAGATCGAAAGCTTTTTAGCTTCTAAATGCCGTAGTTTACCTGGATCACATTTGTTTATACTTATAGGTAGCCGGTTAAGCAAAATATTGCAGAATGGGGTAAAAGTACGCATACGCCTTGGGACAAAGATACGCACATGTTTATGATACGGGACTTTGCCCTATCGTTTTAGCTAGATGCAAAGCTTTCCACTTTTCTAAATTTGTATTGTATAAAATATAATAGATACATAACTAATATAAGTTAGTAAACTACATTTTCCTTTTTCTAGTTAAGTTTTTTAAATATAGAACATATGTTCTACCTACCTACTTTTAAAAATCAATATTCTTGTTTCATGAATCGCTTTTGTTTTAAACCTTAATCTTTAACTCCTGTTAACGGTCTCACCGACAGCTGCAATATTCAGTTTTCACAATTTAACTTTTAATTTTCAATTTAAGTATTAATTTTTGTTTAATTTTGATTCGTTCGGTAAATTAGAAGTATAGCTGAAGACTTCTGAATGCGGGAAAGTTTACTATAATAGTCCTTTACATAAAGTTTAGCGCAGAAACCGCCTCTTATGAGTCAGTAAACCATTTTATTCAATCTACGATTAAGCGGTCTCGGAGACCGCTTACAGTATTTATGAAACAATATTTGTCACAATAGTTAGAGGTTAACTGCTATTCGCGATCTTGCAGACCGCTGTTTTTTCATGGTCTAGTTTACAATTTTCAGTTTAAATACTATAAAAATTTACTAATGCTTTTACATTACTCATTCATTTTAGTGGAAATGGGGCAAAAACCGGCCGTAATGGGCAAAAATACGCACTGCGTATCTTTGCCTCATCACTGCGTACTTTCACTCCAACCAATGGGGCAAGGAGGAGGATGGCCACCCAGAGAAACCCAGCAAATGCTTTTGAGTTTTAGTGCAGTCCCTGGGGGAAGAAACCAATGGGGGAAAGATATGCAGAGCAAAAATTACAATTTCTTACGGAAATGTAATTTGACAGAATGTCGTATGATAGTGGAACGTGCCTAAGGTTTTAATACAACATTTTAATAAGTCGTCGCATATCAGTGTTTTCGTTAAGAATCAAAATTAATGATAAGTGCGTAATTTTACCCCCCACCTACCCTATATCACTTAGGTGTGTCATGTGATTGTGAGCCATGTTGAGGACAACTTGTCACCAAGCGCCATTGGGATCAACCATGATGGCGCTTTTTAACAAGCTGTCCTCACTTCAAATACTTGTGGGCATGATACCTACATATGTTTGAATATTAAAGTATATACATTTGTCCATTTTCCTACATAAAACATAAATTGTTATTAGAGATGTAATTGTAGATTACATTTCATAATATCAATAAAACATGATTTACTTTCCTTTTATTTCGGGTTCGGGTTGAGATAAGTCTGGGTTGAGTTGCAGGTTGCCGAAAATTATTTTAGCTGATTCTGGTCAGTTTGAGGATCGAGGAAATATTTTTGGCGTGTTCGGGTCGAGTTGCGGGTTGACTTAAGTATTATATTCTGTTTTGTGTCGGATGCAACTTGACCCATGCATGGCTACTCTGTAGTCGGCTAATTTTCAATATATCAGGATTCGTACGGTCCTTAAAAGTACTTACATGTTTCAAAAGGATTATTTTGTGCTTGAAAGTGCTTATTTTCATACAAAGTTTTTTAAAGTCCTTAAAAGTGCTTTACTATCATTCTATTTCTTAATCGGGGGTGGAACTTTTCTGCATTTCTTTTCATTTCTGATTTAAAAAAAAAAAAAAAAAAAAAAACGCCATTGCTAACCTTTCTTCTGAAATTTGACCTCCCCTTTTTGCTCCCTTCTGCACAATACCAAAGTTTAAACTGTTTAAAACTTTTTTTAACCTTTAACTGATGTTACCGGTCTCTCACAGACCGGTGCTTTTTTCAATTTTCATAGTTTAACTTGCAAATTTCAGTTTATCTACAAACACTACTGAAATTTTGTTTCGTTTGAAACTTTAGTACTAACACCAGAGACTTTGAATAGGTGAATTTTAATTATAACACTCCTGTGCAAAAAGTTTAGTACAAAAACATCCTATGAGTTTATCGCGGCTTTTATTCATCTTTTAG
Source organism: Maratus speciosus (assembly GCA_963932465.1). Lineage (NCBI taxonomy): Eukaryota > Metazoa > Arthropoda > Arachnida > Araneae > Salticidae > Maratus > Maratus speciosus. Next base: position 400,784,867 of record OZ010800.1, on the reverse strand, counting down.
TAGGAGAGCTGTTGAACATTTTTGAGTAGGTATTTGAGGCACCCTGAAAATTTGTGCAACACTTCTTTTGTAATGCCTGAATACAAAATCGAATGTCTGGCTGAAGGATCGTGGCCCAAAAACTGTGCCAGACACGTGTCAAGTGCCATTTGGCACTTGACACGTGTCTGGCACAGTTTTTGTGCCGACTAAAGTGTCTGTCCTTTTCAAAATACTTTTTTCTAAGCATAAATATTATTCTGCCTCAATCTCAGCGTGCCTTAAATACCTTTTTTGGGTAGTCAAAAAATGGCACTTGACACGTGTCTGGCACAGTTTTTGGGCCGACTAAAGTGTCTGTCGTTTTCAATATATTTTTTTCTAAGTATAAATATTATTCTGTCTCAATCTCAGCGTGCCTCAAATACCTTTTTTTGGGGTAGTCAAAAAATGGCACTTGACACGTGTCTGGCACAGTTTTTGGGCCAAGATCCTTCAGCCAGACATTCGATTTTGTATTCAGCCATTACAAAAGAAGTGTTGCACAAATTTTCAGGGTGCCTCAAATACCTTCCCTAAAATGTTTAACAGCTCTTGGACTATTTCGATGGAGCGGTCTCGCAGACCGCTTCAGACTAGTTATGTGACAATTTCTGTGACATCAGTTAAAGGTTAAAAAAATGGCTCTACTCTATTTGTTACTTTATAGTGAATAAATAATCAGTCCTAAATTTCATTAACTATTCATTCCATCATATTCATTTCATTAAAATTTTAGTCTAGAATGAATGTACTAAGTTTTCCCCCTCTTACTAGGTGAGCGGTTGAAGATATGTACAGATTTATAGTCAAAAAAACACATTTTTATTAATTATCATAACAATAACTAAAAAAAACTAATTCTATCTAAAACATTGTCAATACAGATGTTGTAGAGGTTAAAATTCTGATTGAAATGTGCACTTACACTTAACATTTTTGTTGAATTTTTACAATTATAATTTAAAGTTTTGCCTAATTCGTTAAGTTCTTGAAGCCAGAACAGACGAGGTTATCAATTTACCCTGTTTCTAATTTATATATATATATATTTAATTTATTGAGGTATTATTTGAGGATTTTGTAATTATTTTAGGCTTTATTTTGGATATTTTCAGAATTATGGCTTAACCTCTTGATTACGGATTATAGCCCAGTGGTAGGAAATGAAAAAAAAGGCCGAATTCGGAATTAAATACGGGAAAGCTGGAAATTGTTTTAATCCCTTCGACATAGGCCAGAAATAAACGTACTAAGTTTCCCCGTCCTACTAGCTGCAGTTTTGCCGCTACAAACAAATAGATAACTTAAAGTGTATTATTTCATGATTTTTAGCATATTTCAAAAATGATTTGTAAATGATGGGAAATATTGTTTACGATCTCTGATATTGTATTTGAATTATGCGTCGTATTTAATTTGACATATATAGTGAATAACAGTGCGTATGCCTCACATTTAAGGAGGTCGAAAATAGTGGGGAGGAGCGAGGGAACAAATGAGCCTTGTCGCTACAGGAATTATAGGTCAACCAATAGCACGATTTTAAACATCGATATTTTACTAAAAGAACTAAGATGGTTTTAATAAAAAATATTTTCGACTAGTATACGAGCATCTTAACACGGGAGAACTCGCTGCATGAGATTTTCTCTCACAGTCGTACTTTAAGACTCGTATTTAAACCATTTTTCATTTTAATTAAAATTTCAAAATGTTATTTCAATTATTTTACCTCTTTTGTGAATAAAATTACCAAGCCAACCAAAAAAAGTTGATATTATATGAATGTAAAGTAAAGGAAAAGTAATTGGGCATTCTCACTAGCGAGTTCTCCCAGGTTAAGTTAAAATCATAGAATTTTAAAACCTTTGGAATATTGAAAAAAAGTATTATAATCTTTAGGTATTTTTTTTCAAAACTAAGGTTTAAGTTTGACGATATCAGTTGGGAAATGGTATGTAAAATGGCTGTCAATTATGTACCTCTTTCTCGATAACTACTAAATTATAATCCTCAAAATATACAAAATAAAGCATTAACATAATTACAGAAACATCGGGAGGTCCTCAATAACTTAAAGAAAATACATGTATGTAGTAAACGGAGGCAGGGCGGATTGATAACTCTTTCTTCATAGGTGCCAAGTTGCCACTAATCCTCCGTAATATGTGGGTTAATTTAACCCTGGTTTAATACATTTCGCATCAGAATTTTTTTTCAGAGATGAAATTAAATAAGTTCCACGTAGTAAACTGGAATTAAATAAATAAAGATTCATCAAATAATTTTTCTGGTTCGAAAAGTTGTTAAACTGGGTTAAATTAATCCAAGCATTACGGAAGATTAGTGCGAACTTGGCACCTCTGTGTCTTTCTCTTGATTAGCGATTAACCCGGGAGAACTCGCTGCATGAGATTTTCTCTCACAGTCGTACTTTTTTAAGACTCTTATTTAAATCATTTTTCATTTTAATTAAAATTTCAAAATGTTTTTCAATTATTTTACCTATTGTGTGAATAAAAGTATTAAGCCAACCAAAAAAGTTGATATTATATGAATGTAAAGTAAAAGAAAAGCAATTGGGCATTCTCACTAACGAGTTCTCCCGGGTTAAGACAAAATTTTGAAATAGAATTGCGACCTTAATGTTCAGCAAAAATATTAATATGGGTACTCATTTTATTCAGAATTTCAAATTCTACGACATTTTTATTGACAGTGTTTTTGAAAGAATTAATTGTTCTGAGATATTAAGATAATTTAAAGGATTTTTCGACTATAAATATGTACATATTTTCTAATGTTCACCTAGTACGAGGGATAAAACTTAGTACTTGCATTTTAGTACGTAAGGGATTGAAACAATTTCCAGTTTCCCACCCACATAATTGTGAGTTACATCCGCCGATCACGGGGCTTTGAAATAGAATTGTGACAATGTTCAACAAAAATATTAAATGTAGTTCTCATTTTACTCTGAATTTTAAGCTGACGACGAGCTGAACACGAAAATTGCAAAACCTGAATTTCATTTTAGATTTCAAAGTTCTGCCGTTTGCAAAATGACGTCAGCGTTACGCACAGATATGTTTGTCCTTTATAATATAGATAAATATAGATTTTATTTTCATATCAAAATCTTAGTGTTTTTTTTTCTTTTCAAACATTTTTCACACTTAAATCCATTTATATCTGAACCAAATCAATACTCGATCATTTCAAAGCTACCGTATAAAATCAAGTGTGTATTTTTAAATAATATATACGTAATGTGGGTCATACAGTAAAATGCGCAGAAAAAATGAAAAGTGACTTCGGACAATGAATTTTTTTAAAAGATTAATTTTTGTATTTTTTGTTTAATGTTTTGCAGTATTTCAAAGAGAATTGAAAGTATATGCTTTTTGGTATTGTTATTATTATTTGGTATTAATATTCTGCATAATTTGATTTTTGGAGTCTTATATGTAATTTTGAAATATGCCTGGGAAGGGATGGGCAGGACACGGTTCTTCCAGAATTTTAAATTCTAAAAAGTTTGTCGTTATCATCCAGACTCTTTGAAATTTTTAGACGTTAAAAACATAATGTTTTTGTAGCCCGAGTGAAAAAATATTAATATTTCGTGGAAAAAGGCTGGTAAGATTTTTACCACGATGTAACACTCAGGTTTTTACTAATTTTGTCGAAGTTTTTGCACATTTTATTTAGTAAAAAATATTTCTATTTGTCCGAATGTTTCGAAATTTTTGTAGGTAAATGTAAATCTGGCCTGTTGTGTAAACAGATTGTGTTAAAATACGGACGTTTAGTTAGTTTTAGGGTAGAAAAAATATAGCCTTTGTGAGGCGCGAAATGACCTATTAGTCCCCGAGCCAGGTACAAATTTCGTCAGTTATTTCCTCTCGGCCGATAATTTGTAAAATGCTTCAGAGAGTTGTATCATGAAGCTCCGTGAACGAGCTTAGAGGCTGAATGAGCTTAGAGGCTGAAATCGATGCGTTGCGTAAAAAAAAAGAAGTTTAAATAAATACATTGCTTTCTCTTACTAGATTAACTGGATTCTTTTAGTGTGAGTTGAATTGAGGATTTAAAGAACAGGCTTTTCAGGACAAGGATTGAAAAAAATCTATACATTTTTTAACCAAATAAAATAAAGACCTCTTTCGTAATCCACACTGTAAAAAGAAATACTGCCAGTTTTCGGGTAGGAATCGGAAAAATAGTTGCCCTTATCGTATCGGAATAATTTCCTACCCATCTCGGAATAAAATCCGTAAAAATAAGGAAATAGTCAGTAAAAGGGTATTTTACGGATTTTATTCCGATTTTACGGATTTTATTCCGAGCTGGGTTGGAAACTATTCCGGTACGATGAGGGCAACTATTTTTCCAATTCCTACTGGAAAACTGGCATTATTATTTTTTTTTTTACAGTGCATCCACTCCTATTATATACATCAAAAGAGTCTGGGAAAGCATCATCCACCAAGAGAAGGTTTTTTTCCTGCCTGTTTAATATTTGAGAAAAAAATATTGTTATATATTAGGTAGTCTAGTTATATAGGATTGAGATTTTAATGATTATTTGTCAATTTGGGCAGGTTATTTTATTTAGAGAAACAAGTCACGAAATATATTTGCATTTTAAGTAGACCTATAACGCAAGTTATTACACCCCAGATTAGAAAGTTATTTATTAAAATGCAATAAGCATAATATAAAATTATGCCTTAATCAGTGCCATTATTTTGTTCAATAATAATTGCAAGTTATTTAATTTCATAAATGTAAGTTAAAAATTAGACCCACTTTTTAATATAAAACAAAATCCAAATTAAAGTTTTCATTATAACTAGAAAGATTTAGAATTATAACTTAACAGCATTAAGAATACAATTTAAAGTTCCATGCTAATTTATTAACTATACTAAAAAACCATTCTATGAGTGCCGGACAAAACCCCGGGTATACCCAGTTTTGACCCAATCTTAAGTACCTGGTTTTACCCCAACATGACACAGTTTAAAACATGGCGTCACTACTCTTAATCCTATAGCAAAAGATCAGTAAAAATGTTTAAATATTATCAGGAAAGGAAAGAATTAGATATGTTCAGTAATATTTAATATGCTGAAAAAAGTGGTTATACGCGTAAAATCTAGAATCAAATAAAACAATTTTTTAAGAGTAATTGAAACTAAATCGTTCACACGAACGAGAACCGCACACAGTAACGTTCCAATCGGCTATACATGCCATAATGGTTACCGACAAGTAATTTCTCGTGTTGGCTGATAGACAGAAGTACAAATGAAGGAGGGGTCTGCGCTACCCGGTTTTACTCGCCTACCCTGTTTTGTACAACTCATCCACATATATATATATATATATACAAAATAAAAATATTTTTAAACAAGAAAGTAAAACAATCAAACTTCAACGATAGATTATAATTTTCCAACAGATTCAGAATTATGTAAAAAAAAAAAAAATCAACGTTTAATAAGGTTAGATATGATGGCTAAGTAAGCAAATTACAAAACACGTAACACATTTCAAAATTAAAGTTCAGCAATTATTATCAGTCATCTGAAAAATATCAGAATTCCTTTTTTGCAACGCTATATATGATCTATAGATTTGAATATATACTGAATAGTATGCTAAACATTAGTTCAGTTAAGAAACGCATTTGCACAGTTTAAAATTCCCCTTCAACATATTTCGTCAATAAACGGAAATGAATACATCTTTTTTGCAGCCCTGTATATGATTTACAGATTTTATACATACGAAGTAACTAAATTAGTTAAATAAAAAAAAAAAAAAAAAAACGTACCACAACAGATAACGAACTACCAGCAATTGTTTATTTATACAGATAAGCGAATCCTTTTGTGTCCCCCCATAAATAAACGATGGATGCTATGCTCATCATGTTCTATAGTAAGCATCTCTTTGTACACCTCAGTGATGTGTATCAATTTCTATACGTTTGAAATAGTGTAATATCATTCCAATATACTACAAATGATTTTTCCCTATAGACCATTGAAATAGACCATAGAAAATTTGTGATTTTAATCAATGATTTTTTTTTTTAAATCAGTTGATTAAAATCATGATTTTAATCGTTGATAATAATTGTTAACACCCGTTTACAGTCAAATGGCAAGCATGAGTTTTTGTTAATCTCGATTGATTGATAATTTTTTTCCTTCAACCAACTGACGCTTTTTGCAATATTTTTCCACATTTGATTTAAGAATTTCACAATATTTTGATTCTACCCAACAATTGGAGAATTTTGCAGCTTTTTCTTACAAACTTCCTTGGCAGTTATCCAAAGTTTTCAGCATAATAAAATATAAAATTATAACTAAAAATTAAATAAACAGCACATAAAGAAAAACTATGAAATTATTAATTTAGATATTTTATTTCCAATATTTCGATTGACTGAGGTTTAATGCAGTTTTATTTATTTATTTTTTAAAATAAATAAAATTGTGTGATTTGTGTTTGGTTGCGGTTTTCTCTGGGACGGGAAATTTTAAGTTTACCTGTGACCCCGTGAGAGAGGGTGGAAAAGTTACTGTTCCTGCTGACCACTAAAATTTTCAAATTAGTGGTCCAAATGAATTTTTGGTGTTCTCGGACCAGCGGACCACCAATGATTTCGAGCACTGATTGATTTTTCAAATGCTGAAGATTTCCTTGTAAAAGATATTTAAATTGATATACTGTTTAATTTTTTTATTATTTTCCTTGTGTGAAATTTGATTATTGTTATGTCTGCACAAGAAACAATTTTATGTCTTAAAATATTTACTCTTCTATTTAAAACAGGTGGAGAAATTAACCTGATGCGTGGACCTATTCCATTTTACCTGACTTGAAATTCTGATTCAGAACATACTAAGCTTCAAGAATTCTTTATATTTGATGACCTGAATGGTCAGAGAGGATGCAGCACCCTCCTAAAACTGTGAGAGAAACTTTATGTAAAATGATATTATATTACAGTAAATATTAGTCTGACATACTATACATATAATTTAATGATTATATAATTTGTATTTTCAATAAATGGAGCGGCATACCGCAAACCAGCTTTAAATGTGTTGCTATTTAATTGTGTCTGTAATCATTTCTTTTTTCAGCTATTGCAAGGCTGTTGTTGGTGAATACTTTTCTTTTCTACGAGCATTGTTATAAAATAAATAAATCTTCGTCATAGATTACCATTTTGGAATACTGAAAAAAATACATATATAAGTAACAATAATTAGTCGCTTGGTGGCGACACTGCTGTTATTAAATTAACCCTTCAAAGTAAGTATTTAATATACTATAGAAATACATTGTCTATTTAAAAAAAGCTTTAAAGTTTAAAGTAATACTTTTGTATTAGCTGATATTAGAGGTTAAATGGATTCTGCTACTTATAGCTGCCTTTTTGATGCTGATTATTTCATTGTTGACGCATATACTTTGATTATGTATCAGTTATGTTTGTGCTTTATTTATTCAAAAGTGTTATATTCATTATTGAATGTTAAACAGAAACAAATGCTGAACTTTTTTTGTTGTTGTTTTATATTCAAATTAATTAATTTTGCATAATTGAGCTGTATTGCAATATAAATTTTAATTTTTTTTTTTTTTTTTTGTGTGTGTGAAAAGGTAAAAATTTGAAAACTGTACAATATAAAAATTTCAGCATCTATAGATTCACAACAATTAAAGAAAAAAAACCAGATCATGGAAGTACGGTGCATAGGCACTAAGTGCATAATGGAAAAAACCTTTTCAAACTCGTGCAAAAATTAATATTGGTTGAAGATATTCATTCAGCCATTGTTTAAAATAAAATAATAAAAACAGGTGTGTATTTAAATGTAAGAAAATTATTTTTTTTTAAATATTTTCTTTGTGAATAAGCAAACACTAAATGGACTATAAGTGTAACCGAGTGCTGAGAAATATTCCAAAATGTACAAGGACAGAATGGTAATATTTGTGGGGGAAAAAAAAACAGTTATTTTGTGAAATAGATCAAACTGGTTTACATCTATTTTTTCAATATATTTCAAAGACAACAGAATCAATAATTAAAACTTTAATAATTTTCAGTTTAATGAAAAAAAAAGTTTTCTACTGCAAGATAATCTCGCAAAATCTGAAATTTTGTTTTTTATTACACCATAATGATAAATCGAAAACCAAAGTGAGGGGGAAAAAGAAAGCTACAATCCAGTGTAACCTTTCCCCATAAAGATGAGAGAAAATCCTGAATCGTGGTTCAAACTTTTAGCAAAAAATTGGAATGGAGAAAACCTTGAATTTTGATTTAACCTTTCACCAGAAAATTTTATTTAAAAAAACTCTGAATCATGGTTAAACCTTTCACCAGAAAATTGGATTTAAAAATAATCCTGATTCGTGGTTCAACTTTTTCCCAGAAAATTGTATTAAAAAAAAACTAAATTATGGTTCAAACTTACACCAGAAAATTGGATTAAAAAAAAAATAAACCTGATTTATGGTTCAACTTTTCACCAGAAAATTGGATTAAAAAAAATCCTGAATCATGGTTTAATATTTCACTAATATAATGGTATTTGTGAAAGCACCAATAAACTGGTGAAACTTATCACCAATATCTTGGTTGCAGCTAAATTTCAGCGACTTTTCACCATTTTCTTGGTGAAACATCACACTTTATTTTTTAGTGTATCGGTAATATATATATTTTTTTAAATTTAGGCATACTTTATAAACTCAGTAATGATACTTTACTTTCATTATTGTTTCTATTCGCTTTTTTAATTTAACAAAAAAAACCGTAAGATCTGCTTCTACTTATCTGCTCATTTACTGCTGTTGTTATAATGTTCATTTAATATCGATATGATTTTGTACCTATTTGAACATCTACAGTAAAGCTTCATTCAGTTTTCTAATGCCATAACATATAAATATTTCTGTCAATTGCTGTGGTATTGCTCAAAAACACGTCAGGCAATATTACTTATTTTGCATCGAAGTATTTTGATTGAGGAAAATTCCACTCTAAATATCTAAAACTGTAAAAATTCAACTCCATATTGAAAGAATACCATAACAATAACTCTAAATAATATAAGTATTAGCATACAAAAACAATTACGTAAAATATTTTCGTAATACTGCTGAAAAACCGTTAGTGATCTACTGCAAAATTTTTTTACAGTTACAAATAACTTTTGATGAGTGTAATTTTAGACAGAACAGAAAGAAATCATTAGCAACTGTACTGCAATATCTCTTGCACGGTTACAAAAAACTTTATGGCGAGAATACAAAAACTCTTTTAGATACAATACTAAAAAATCATTGGTAATTTTCCTGAAGGTACTTTAATAAAGTTACCGAAAATTTTTTCCAAAAGTATATGCAAAGTTTTGGGTGGAATACTAAAAAAAATCATAGCAAATGTACTATGAAATCCTTCGCAAATTTAGAAAAAAATTCTTAGTCAATATACTAAAAATTCCTTTGTAAGTGTACTAAAAAATCATTAGAAAATTCACAAAGTTGTTTAGGAAACTACCTAAAAAATCGTTAGTACCTTTACTAAATAATCCTAAGTAAATTTACGAAAAATTCTTTAGTAAACTCGCTAAAAAATCGTTAGTAAGTTTACTGAACAATATTTAGTAAACTTACAAGGAATTCTTTGGAAAACTCTCTAAAAAATCCTTAGTACGTTTACTAAACTATCCTTGGAAAATTTACCACAAATTCTTTAGTAAACTCCCTAAAAAATCGCTAGTAAGTTTACTAAGAAATATTTAGTAATTCACAAAAACTAATTAGAGAAACTCCCTTGAAAAACCGTTAGTAAATTTACAGAACAATATTTAGTAAATTTACAAAAAAGTTTTTGGAAAACTCCCTAAAAAATTGGTAGTACGTTTACAACATATTCTTTGGTAAACTTACTAAAACTTATTTAGTAAACTCCCTAAATAAGCATTAGTAAGTTCACTAAACAATATTTAGTAAATTTACAAAAGTTTTATTGGGAAACTCCCTAAAAAATCACTAGTACGTTTACTAAACAATATTTAGTAACAGTTACTGAAGAAACTTTTGTAATTTTACATGATTATCTTTTGTTGTGGTTACATAAAATGTTCTAGGAATCCCAGTTTCCAACAAAATTCTTAGTAACCTTACACTTTTTTTTTACAGTGTATAAATTTAAAGTGCAAAAACGTTTGCCTGACGTCAGGATCAAAACGAATGGTAAACTGCCTTTGGATATGGGTGAATTATAACCCAAAGAGAAACATGGGCCAATTTTCTTTTACATTATTCAAATATTTTTCTTAATAATTTCAATTTTCGCTTTTTTCATTGAAAATCAACGGACATTTTTCATAGAAAATGTAACGTTTTTACTTCATTGTTGCAAAAATTTCAAAAACCGAAATAATAATTTATTTCTTTTTAGTTGAAAGATCTTCACGTGAAATATTAAATTGAGCTAGTTTTTTTTTTTCAAAAATTAAAAAGGTGAATATGGCGTCATAGTGTAAATAACAAAGATATTTTCAGAATAAGTTTTTGCTTTGGTCAAGTTTATATTTTAGTAAAAAGTTTCTAATGATAGCAATTTTTAAAGATAGCTATTTTAAGATACTTTAAGATACGTTAGATACATAAGATACTTTATTATTTAAAAAGATAGCTATTTTTACTTAAGTAGCAAACTTAGTGGGGAATTACATAGCTTAAATTTTAAAAAATATATATTTTTTTCCCGAGATGAGAACTATTTATACCCCTAGTTAAACTTAGGTAATAATTTTCTGATGTGTTTACATTACCCCGTTGGTAGAGAATAAGGTTTAAAAATTTAAGTAAAATTTTATTTTTTATTTTTTATTGTATCACAGCTATAATATTGTTGAATGTTATCAGTAAGGATTCAACACAATTTACATTTACATTCATAGCGTTCCTGAGTGGGAAATAGGGTATCTAAATTTAAGTGAAGTTAATTTTTTATGTTTTGATTATAGATTTTTTACGTTCAGATTAGAAGTTTTTGTCCAAACTACCGCAACCTGCATTACTACAGTGGTGAAACATTTTGAATTACACATTGGTAAATTGCATCTCACAATGTGATGCAATACTGCATACATCAAAGCCTGATGATGATACTCTCTATTAATTTTGAAAAGCGTTCGTCTGAGTACTGTAGTTATGAAAAAACTTGGCATATTAAACAAAAACATAATTTGAAGAACAAATTTAAAAAAACAAAATTTATTTCCTACATTGTTTAAGCCCGAGAAGGGACAGATATTAAGTTATTTCATTCAATTAATTCTACATTTAATGCTAAATTTTTGTAACAAATTAGTTAAGCCAATTGAAGATTAAAAAATAAAAATAAAATTCATACAATATGATAGTTAAAACACCCTAAAAAATTAGACTGCGTTCAAATGAAATCGAAATAAATCTTAGACTTCTTCCATTTTTAATTGAAAATATTTGTGTTGCAGATTTTGTATTATGTTTATGACAATAGTGCATAAAATGATAAGATGCATGCAAAATACAAAACTTAAAAAAATGTCTAAGATTTATTTCGATTTCATTTGAACGGAATCTAATTTTTTAGGGTGTTTTAACTATCATATTGTATGAATTTTATTTTTATTGTTTAATCTTCAATTGGCTTAACTAATTTGTTACAAAAATTTAACATTAAATATAGAATTAATTGAATGAAATAACTTAATATCTGTCCCTTCTCGGGCTTAAAAAATGTAGGAAATAAATTTTGTTTTTTTAATTTGTTCTTCAAATTATGTTTTTGTTTAATTTTTTACCTTTTCTTTCATCAGTTGCCTAGCAACGTATTTGGTCTTAATAATATTAGTATAAATGCGTCTATAATGTTTCAGTAAAGCCAACGTCAAAACGGATGAATTAATGCATTTGTATTTTTGCATATAGATGGATTTTAGACCCAGAAATAAAAATAGGCAATATTTTATTTATTTTATTCAAATATTTTGCTGAAAAATACAAAAGTTCATTATTTTCATAGAGAATAATGTGACATTTTTTCATAAAATTTATCAATGTTTCTTTAATCGCTGCCAAGAAAATCAAAACCCTGAATAATATTTTCTCTTAAACAATTTTCAATTGAAAGATTTTGACGTGAAACAGGAAAATGAAAAAAAAAATTAAGAATAAAAAAATTAATATGGCGACATATTGGGAATAAAAAGAAAACTCTCAAGTATTTCTTAATATAAGACGATGAAAGGATTTGAGTAAGTACGAATAGCAGGTGAATTAGGCGTCATTTATAAAAAAAAAGATGTTGGAATAAAAAGATCTTGGCTAAAATAAAATTAACTATTATTCACGGAGGAAAGAGATAGATGGAGATGCAGTATGCCGTAAAAACAGTTTGCAATATGATGTGCGTTATCGCTCAGATTTAAATGCCCTCATTTGGCCCAAACAAAACAAGTACGTGGAACAAAGACCGAATTCTTTGACTTCATCCGTGCATTTTTTCTGTAAAATGAAAATGATCTGCTTATATTTAAGCAATCTAAAGTAGCATTTCATCGTATTATGAATTAAAAATTGTATTACTAAAAATATTTTTCTTTTCTTTCTTTCTTTTTTAAAGCACGCCGTCGTGTTTTAGTCGAATATAGCGGATTTTAAGGTTACATTTTTGGCGTCACTTCAAGATTAATTGTTTGCGTACGGTTAACATGAGGATTTTATTTTAAATTTTAAATTTATTAATTTATAAAACAAAAAAACTTATGCTTATCCTTATAAATCACAGCGTAAAAAAAATCTATGATATACTATAACCATCCGCACAATCAATAAAAAATTACGAATGTAAATTTAAATAGACTACGGGGGGTTCAGGGGGGCTCTGCCCCCCTGAAGAAATGCAATTTTTGATTTAAAATGTTACCAGAATAAGCAGCTCATCAGAATTTCAGAACATCAGTGTATAACCACTTGTTTAACACATTTAATTTCTGAAACTTTACGAAGTATTTTGTATTCTTATAAATATTTATGTAATTTGAAAACTTTAAAAAGCGACTTGTAGGAAGATGAATATTACGCAATGAGTGTTAAAAAACAATGACTTGCAAAGATGACGTTGAGGCTCCTGATATGCAGATTTACTAGTTGCCGAAACGTCAGTGAAGGCTTACTGTGGAGACACGAAAAGTTTTGGTTTCCGTTAGTCTGTCTGTCTGTTAGTCTGTCTGTCTGTTCCGCGATAACTGTCGTAAAAAGCATCCGATTATCTTAAAATTAAGGATGCATGTTGGTGAGGTCACCGGATTTAGCTGTATAGTTTTTGGTTAAATTTGGTTCATTCGTTCGGAATATATAGAACATTTTATTTTCCGCCTTAATGCTTTCCTATAGCAATTCAGACGATTTTTCCATTTTTATTTGTTGAAAGGAAATGGCTCATATGATTGAAAGATTTAAATGATAAATTATGGATGATGGAATTTCCTAATTAGAACCATACATTATTCATATTAGTTTGAAATTTTGTGTATACATTTGTCAGAGTTTTTAAATTCGGTGTATATCTTATGGAGGGATTTTATATATGTGTTCCAATAATATAAAATATTTTCTTTTTTTAATTTACTTTTTTTCAATCACATATTTCATTGTCTTAATTTTCTTTTAACTGTTTCCTAGCAACGGAAAGGTGAATTTGATCTCATATATCAAAAATAAAACAAATACGCTTTGAGGTTGAAATAAAAGGGGCTTGTGTTATGATATTAATTCTTATTATTATAAAAAAAAAGGTTACTAATATCTCACGGTTTATCGTCTGGACGCAGCTAACAGAAATATTTAATTTTTAATCGAAAATTTCAATGAGAAAAAAAAAACTTTTGAAAAGCAAATTGATAGTAAATGTCAAAATTATGCACCGCAAAATTATCGCTGTCGAAAAGGACGTCATTGTATCGGGAAATAAATATTTTCATTCTTAAAAACAAACATTAACTAGATTGCCTGAAAAAATATTTTTTGACGAGTGTTAGTTCTTAATGCCGCCTCATTTCAGAAAATATGAATGAATTTTTTTTTTTTAAATCTTCAAAAGAAAATTACATTTTCGTTCGTAAAACCTAAACTTTTAATATAATTGCGTCAATGTAAATCCTTTTCTGCCCGCCAGTATTGAAGAATAAGGCTCGGAAGTGTAAAAAGATTTACCATAATCATTAGCGCAATCAATAAAAAGTTACATATGTAAATTAATGAGACCACGGGGGGTTCAGGGGGGCTCCGCCACCCTGAATACTTTATTTACAAAAAAAAAAAAAAAATACCAGAATCTCATGAAGCTCATGAAAATTCAAAATATCCTTCCATAACAACGTTTTTAATTTAACGCTTCTAATGTCTGAAAACTTCGTATTTTTTATTCTTATAAAGAATTACGTAATTTGAAAACTTTAAATTGTGGTTTGCAGGAAATTGAATATTACTACAGTGTGTCTAAAAATAATGAATTGCAGATCTGACGTTGAGGCTCTGGTCTGCAGATTTACTAGTTGCCGAAACGTCAGTGAAGGCTTACTGTGGAGACACGAAAAGTTTTGATTTCCATTTGTCTGTCTGTCTGTCTGTTCCGCGATAACTGCCGCAAAAAGCATCCGATCGGCTTGAAATTAATTGGGCATGTTAATCAGGTACTCGGACTTAGCTGTATAGTTTTTGGTTAAATTTGGTTCATTCGTTCGGGAAATATAGAACATTTTATTTTGCTCTGTAATGCTTATCGATGGCAAGTCAGACGATTTTCAAATTTTCATTTGTTGAAAGAAATGGCTCATATAAAAAATGGATTTAAATGTTAAATTTTGGATGCTGAAATTTTTAAATAAGATTATTAAATTATTCCAATTGGTTTGAAATTATGTCAATATATTTGCGAGATTTTTTAAATTAGATTTATAATTTTTGGGAGAACTTTATGCATGTTTTTCAATAATATAAAGCATTTTGTTTTATCAGTTTGACATAATACATATTCCATTTTTTACCTTTTTTTTCATCAGTTGCCTAGCAACGTATTTGGTCTTAATAATATTAGTATAAATGCGACTATAATGTTTCAGTAAAGCCAACGTCAAAACGGATGAATTAATGCATTTGTATTTTTGCATATAGATGGATTTTAGCCCCAGAAATAAAAATAGGCAATATTTTATTTATTTTATTCAAATATTTTGCTAAAAAATACAAAAGTTCATTATTATCATAGAGAATAATACAGTAGACTCTCGTTTTTACGAACCTCTTTTTCACGAACACTTGCGATTTTACGAACTATAGAGTGGTCCCGAATACACTCCCATAGAAGCAATGTAATTTTTCGCTCCCATTTACGAACTACAGATTATGAAAATCTCTTTTTTGCGAACTCAATTTTCGTACTACTGATTTTTTTTTTTTTTTTTTTTTTTTTTTTTTTTTTAAGTGTCGGAATGCAGCGTCAACGTCAGTTAAACTCTATACAGGTACAATGAGACATCAGGTGCATTCCAAGAATGCGCTGTTTTTTCCAATCTATTTCGGAGGGAGGGGGGTATAGCAACAATTTCCAGTAGTGGTTGTCAGGACTAAGGCACTTTTTTGAAGGGAAAAATAATTGTGAAAGGTAAACGTAGTAAAGGTTTCCATTGATAAATTGGAAAGATATATTTTTAAAAATGTGATTTTTTAAAAAAAGATACGTGATTATTTCCATTCCTAATTTTTTATCTATGTTTTCATCTATGTATTTTCATCTACTAAGTACTAATACAGTTTGTGTTTTCATATGTAATATTTTCAAAGCACAGTAACGTATGCGTACTAAAATTATTTTTAGTGCATAAATCTGCATTTATTTCTTGTATATTTAGAAATACAGGTATAAATTTATTAAATAATAAATAATCTTGAAATACTGCTTCATCTATGAAGAGTGCTCAGTTTGTTAAAAATAGACATAAATAATATACGTATTCATATCATTTTTGGTGTTTTTCTATTTTACGAACATTCTATTTTACGAACTATTTGGGTGCTCCCTACGAGTTCGTAAAAACGAGCGTCGACTGTATGAGATTTTTTCATAAAATTTATCAATGTTTCTTTAATCGTTGCCAAGAAAATCAAAACCCTGAATAATATTTTCTCTTAAACAAATTTCAATTGAAAGATTTTGACGTGAAACAGGAAAATGAAAAAAAAAATAAGAATAAAAAAATTAATATGGCGACATATTGGGAATAAAAAGAAAACTCTCAAGTATTTCTCTTAATATAACAAGATGAAAGGTTTTGAGTAAGTACGAATAGCAGGTGAATTAGACGTCATTTATATATATATATATATATATATATATATATAAAGATGTTGGAATAAAAAGATCTTGGCTAAAATAAAATTAACTATTATTCACGGAGGAAAGAGATAGATGGAAATGCAGTATGCCGTAAAATCAGTTTGCAATATGATGTGCGTTATCGCTCAGATTTAACTGCCCTCTTACGGCCCAAACAAAACAAGCATGTGGAACAGAGACCGAATTCTTTGACTTCATCCGTGCATTTTTTCTGTAAAATGAAAATGATCTTATATTTAAGCATTCTAAAGTAGCCTTTTATCGTATTATGAATTAAAAACTGTATTACTAAATATATTTTTCTTTTCTTTCTTTCTTTTTTTTAAGCACGCCGTTGTGTTTGGGTCGAATGTAGCGGATTTTAAGGTTACATTTTTGGCATCACTTCAAGATTTATTGTTTGCGTACGGTTAACATGAGAATTTTATTTTAAATTTTAAATTTATTAATTTATAAAAAAAATTATGCTTATCCTTATAAATCACAGCGTAAAAAAAAAACAAAAAACTATGATATACTATAACCATCCACACAATCAACTTTACGAGTTAAAATTACGAATGTAAATTTAAATAGACTACGGGGGTTCAGGGGGGCTCTGCCCCCCCTGAAGAAAGTCAATTTTTGATTTAAAAATTTACCAGAATAAGCAGCTCATCAGAATTTCAGAATATCAGTGTGTAACCACTTGTTTAACACATTTAATTTCTGAAACTTTACGAAGTATTTTGTATTCTTATAAATATTTATGTAATTTGAAAACTTTAAAAAGCGATTTGTAGGAAGATGAATATTATGCAATGAGTGTTAAAAAACAATGACTTGCAAAGATGACGTTGAGGCTCCTGATCTGCAGATTTACTAGTTATTTATCCATTTGACTTCGTTAATTAAAGAATAAAGTGTTTTGAAAGGAATATTAAACGAAACCCTTTGTGCGATGTGTGATCACACTAACCCACTTGTTTGTTTATTGCAAACTTAATTTACAATTCGTGTGTAATAACATTTTCCGAATAAAAAAAAAATAATGACATCTGATAAATGATGGAGCTATTATAAACAAACAAATGATGGGATATTAATCATTAGACCCCCGATTTTCTTTGCCGAGCTTCATGAATGATGGCATTGCTTTTTGATTCGTTTGTGTATCATTAAATGATAATGACGTCATTCTATAGATGTTGTTTAGGAATGGATCGTAAAAGTGGAATGGTTTAGCGGATGTAAATGACGCCACTTTATAAAAAAGCGTGTATTTTAATTCTTAAAACTGAAATATGTCTTGTTGAAGTGCGTCATTTTCAGCCTAGCTGCTTTAAAATTCTTCACAGATGAAAATGCCCAATTTTTGCAAATATCGTAATCGAAATCACACACTGATGAAACGCAATGTTTTACAAAAAATTAGAGTATATCTTTAGAGCAGTAACACAGAATGTGCATGCTCAGTTTGGAAGTATGTGCACCCGCCCCCCCCCCCCCCCCAAAAAAAAAAAAAAAAAAAAAAAACGATTTATATTACAGAACTTGATGATTCTCGCTTGGATGAATTTGCTTCGCCGAGTTAGACAAGTAAATAAAGAAGATATTGGCAATAATTCGAGGTTTAAAATAATATAAGGTTACCCAATTTCTTTTCCAAAATTCTCTCGACAAACAAAACAAATTGCTATTCTTTAAAACAATCTACTATAATTTTATTAAAATAACATAATTTGCTTAATTTAATTTTCCATAATTTTCCATAATCTATATATTTAAAACACAAGTCTATTTTTTAGTCATCTGCCATGTGCTTTCTGCTGAACTAATTTTACTAATATTTTTTTTAAAACTGAAAGCTGTTCATTTGTAGATTTGTAGATGCGCTCGCTCTAGCTGTTTTTTTTAAACATCACCATTTTTATATTTTAATTTAAAAATTATTTTATGAATTTTCTTCAAAATAATAGTAATTAGATGACTTTCGTTATTCCAGAGAAGAGAGAAATAATTATAAGCCATTTTCGGATAGAAATTCAAAATTGTTGATAAAAATTGTTGTATTGGGGTTTAGTGATGCAAAATCCCTTTAGGGACATAATATTGTACACGGAAAATTACGTACTGCCTTTGAAAACACGCATTTTTTCTTATAAAGTTCCCATATTTTTTCCCTTCTGCATGTTTGCTGACACTAAGATTCAGGCATTAGGCGAAATGCTAAAGTAAGTGAAAATGACGTCATATTTAAAGGAAAGCAATCACTTTCTTAGGTAAAACTAAACATTTTAATACAAATGTTCCAAAAAAAAACATAAATTACGGCAATTTTTACGCTCTGGTAATGAGATCTGGAGTTAAGAGTGCGCCTGTTTACATGCAAAGATGTTGCTGGCACGCGTGACTTCAAGTTTTGAGTTAAATGATTTTAAACTGATCAAATTAAAATACAAGTCTTTTTAAAAATGGTGAATACAGATATGAGAGGCGCGAATGCAAATTTTGAGATGGTGAAAATGATCTCGGGTTTAGATTTCATAGAGAAAAATTCTATGATCATGTCAAAGTGGAATAAAATTTACTTTTTTTTCATTCCGGAGTACCAAACACAAAAGTCTTAATTGATGAGCTCATCATAATAACTTATCTTTAGTATTTTTTAGTGATTACATATCTATATTATAGAGGACAAAAGTATCTATTCTTAACGCTGACGTCATTTTGCGAATGGTAACACTTCACGATCAAATTTTGGTTTCGGCACTGCAATTTTTTAATCTTCTGGCAACGTGCATTTTCAACTGTTAGAACATTGTACAGGGAAAAATATACTTTCAAATGCAATTTGCTTGATACTATATCTTATTTAACTGATTTATTATGTTTTTAAAAATAATTTTCAAGCATGATTTGTTGTAATTTATCTTATTACGTGCCGACTTTAATACGCAATAATAATAAACATTTTGTACATAAAGCAACAAAAATCGTTCAGTATTTATTTCTGACTAATTTTTCATAACGAAATTAATATTTTTCTCTACAAATAAATTAAAGAATAATATTAAAAAAAACACAAATTTAACATATTTTTAATCGAACAATTTAAATTTTTTCCTATTTTTTACAGCCAAACAGGAAAAAAAAAAAACTTTCAAATGGAATTAGCTTGCAAAATTCATATCAGTTTACTGATTGTCTATATTTTTAAAAATAATTTTCAATCATGAAATATTTTTAAATTTATCTCTATCGCGAAACAGCACCGAAAACTGGCGATTTGAAGTAATTAAAATAATAAAACTTTGTAAAAAAATCACCAAACGCGTCCTGTGACCTTGTTCGCTTGCGGACACGTGTGTTGTAGCTGATGACGAGCTGTTATGTTTTTAGCTCGAAACGCGTCCTGTGTATTGTTTTATTATTTTAATTTTAATTATCTCTATCGCGTTCAGCTCGATTAAGAAAGATTAATCCGTTTATGCTTAAAACAACATAAAGTGTTCATAATTTTCTTACAGCTAATATTGCATAAAAATAAATTAAAACTTCCTCTATGAATAAATAAATAAAATAACGGTAATAAAACACAAATTTAATAGACATGTAATTAAAGTACGCGCTTAAAACTCTGAAATTATCAGGATGATATAAGAAGCAAAATATTTTGCTAATAACTCTTAGCATGCGGCTAATAATAAAATATCGCTTTTGATAAAGTTCAAAACTTGATTTGATTGTATAATTCATTTTTTTCTTATGAAAAATGTTTTTTTTTTATTGTTAGTGGGTACTCTAAAAAATATATTGCATGTAAAAAAATTATTAGTTTTCAATTAAAAAAATGTTTTTCACGTATATTCTGTAACCCGAGAAGCCCGGGTAAGATGCTTTAGTATCTATTAAAGAGAGAAACATTTTACATTAATAATAATTTTTTACTAAGTATTTTATATGATTTTAATTTTTTAAGTTAGTTAAATGAAAATTACCTTCATTATTAAAATTGTTTTTCCATTTTATCCTTAAAAACAATTAAATATGCAGTTTTTCTTATTATTTACCTATTTTACAGACATTAAAACAATTTTCTACATAAAAACCATGTTGACGTCACAAAGTGGAGTATTTGACCCAAAAACCTGGCCAAAAATGAAAAAATTAAAATTTCGTCAACAATTGTAACTAGTTGGATGTGCCAATAACAAAACCTTCTTCTATCTCATATATTTTAATATTTCAAAATGCTGTTACAAATGCCAATATTTCATTTTTATTAGTTCAATACTATATAATTTGACTTTCATCTTAAATTTGTGCTTCAATCAATTAATCTGTGTAAAAACGAGTTAATCTTGATCATGATAGTAATTAAAATCAATAGTTTTTCGTTATTCTGTTGTACATAGGCTGTTCTCGAATAGTTGACTTAGGAGAAAGCGAGTTCCCGCAGCTACACGAGTCGATGATGGACAATAGAACTACGAAAAATCAAGAAAATTACACAAAAATCGCTATTACAGCGCCCCTTTAGACGGAATATTTCGAAATTCAGGGATTACCTTCTTACCATGGCCAAAACCATATATAAAAAATTTGGTGCAATTCCAATCATAACTTCATACTCTTTTCAATGGTACAATATTGAAAATTGTACAAAAATCGCTATTACAGCGCCCCCTACCGGCGATATTTTTCGAAATTCAGGGAGGACCTTCTTGCCATGACCAAAGACCTATACAAAAAATTTGATTCAATGTTACGCATAACTTCATACATTTTCCGATGGTACAATATTGAAAATTGCACAAAAGTCGCTATCACAGCGCCTCCTTCTGGCGATTGCTATTGCAGCGCCCCCCTACCAGCGGAATTTATGCAAATTCAGGGAGGACCTTCATGTCATGACCAAAAACCTACACAAAAAATTTCATTCAATTCCATGGATAACTTCATACACTTTCCGATGGTAAAATATTCAAAATGGCACAAAAATCGCTATTACAGCGCTCCCTTTCGACGGATTTTTTCCAAATTAATGCTATTAATTTCCAAATTACCTGCGTGCCATAGCCAAAATCTTAAAAAAAAAATTGGTTCAATTATATGCATAGCTTCGTACACTTTTTGATGATACAATGGCGACAGACAGACGGACAGACGGACATTTTCTACAAACATGTTTTTTCGAATATCTGACCTTTAAAACGTGTAAATCCGTCGAAAACCGGAAGTTGAAAAAAATGCCGATTGCAATACTTTCCTCTATTGAAGATAGCATTGCGCTAGTGTTAGTAAAAATCATATTTTTTAATAGCTAACTAAATGGCGCGTCGATCTATGTCTATTTTAGGAAACTGAATTACATCCGGTGACCCCTGGCCTCAGTTGAAGAGGATGTTTCTTTGTGACAAGACGTAGATTTTTGTTGCTTTTTGGCATTGTTATGTTTAAATATAATTTTTTTGTGGCTCAATGAATTATTGAATTGAAACTAAACAGGGCTTATGTGTTTAATGAAAGTCAGAGCTTAGTGTTAAAACATGTGTTAATTTAAATAGTTTAGTTTTTAATATAATAAAAAATAAAACAGTAATTTTGTGAAAAGGTTATTTTTAAAGCGTTTTTGGCTCTAATTTAAACATATCGAAAGCTTTTTAAATATGTGCCGGGCTTTGCCCGGCCATTTTTGAATTATAATTGTATTAATTGTAAGGTGGCGTTGCAAATTTGCGACCTCCTTTCGAAGCGCGCTTAGCACGATGGCAAATTTAAATTTTAAGTAAGGGTTTCGACTTAGCTACACTGTAAAAAGAAAAGATAATTACTACTCTGAATTTAGTTTTATGGAATGCGAAATGAAGTTTAAATATGCACTACTTTTACTGTCAGTACCGAATTAAGTTCATGTTAAACTGATTAGGATAAGATTAAAAAAAGAGTTATTCAGAATAGCAATATTTGATATTATTTAGTCTTCATATCTCTTTGAACTTTTATGGTATACTCATTCATACTTTTATAGTACAAGCAGCTATACCCAACCCTATTTTGTATAGTTTTTTACCAAGTCTTATTATTCTTTTAGCAACGATTTTTTTAATAATACTGTTAATAATTAATATATTTATTGCACGGAACCCTCTGAGCACGAGTAATACCCGCACTTGAACATTTTTCTTTGGGGATGACTATGTAAATGCTCCGTTTTTTGGCCACCGAATTGAAGAGATGAGAACTGTACAGTGTGTCTGCTCTCAACGGTATCCAATGGCTAACTCCTAAACCGCTAGTCATAGACATATAGTTCCAATTACAAAAATGTTTTAAATAAGGTAAATAAATATGTTAAAAGCGATTTGGATCAATAAAAGCATTTTTTTTTTAAAATTACGAAATTTAAATTTTTATACGATCCCCCTGTCCTATAAGTTATATTTAGTAAAATTTTCCTATTACATTGACAAATAAGAGAAAAAAAGTCCCATTCATATAACACTAAAATTGAGCGAGTTATGAAACTTTAAAAATGCATGACTTATGCCACTTTTCTGCTCTCAAAACAAATGATTTCGGCTTGGCTTTGATGGGTCACATACCAAGTGCTTAAAGTATTCGAAGATCTTATTCCATGTGTAGCTGCGCTTTGAAAAAAATTGTACAAGTATTACGATTAAGTTAACATTTATTAAGTTTCAGATTGGCTAAAATAACATATGTTTTATTTTATCGGGATTTGAGACTGTTTCTTTTATGATTTCTTTTAACAAAAATTATGCTATTTTTATAAGTTTTTATGTTACTTCAACGATCGTATGTATGTTTTCCAGTTCGAAATTTGTACTCGAACTTTAACTCACTTTCAAATATCCGATCGAGATTACATTTAACATACTGGCGCAAATCCGATAACAATCTAATATTATTATGATTTTCGGTGGTTACCGTTTATACTTATTTTACAGGATCACACAAAAATTTCGGATAGATTACCGCCAAGAAGTTTAAGAAAAAGTTTTAGATTAGATAATACAAGACTGCGATTATTCGTTTTTTTAACTTTTATGTATTTTTTAGCACTGAAACCGAAAATTACCTTAATTTTCAACCATCATGTCAGGATATTTCGCAAATCATCAATTGTTAAAGTTTAAGAATAGCAAAAATCGGATACTATAAAGCAGATGAGATGGCTGTGTTTTTTAACTTTTGATAATTGATTTTTACGTACATTTTAGCACTGAATCTGAAAATGACCTTCATTTTTAACCATCACGTTAGAATTTTTTTGCAAATCGTAAATGTGTAAATTATAGCGAAAATCTCATATTATAAAACATATCTAAAACTTTATTTTATTTTTTTCAGTAATTTATTCAATATTTTTGCTTATCCTGGGATTCTTACAGATGAACAGCTGAGTGGTCCGATGAGATGGGGGAGGAAGTTCAATTTTAACTTTGAACTTTTTAACTTTGAAATTTGCAATTTGTGAAAAATCCTGATGTTAAAAATGAAGATCATTTTCGGATTCAGCGGTAAAAATACATATCATTAAAAGTTAAAAACAGAACAATCACATCTATTTTATAGTATCAAATTTTCGCAATTTTTCTTTTTTTAACTTTAAAATTTACGTGAAAATCTTTATATGATGGTACAAAATGAATGTCTATTTCAGATTCAGCGGTACAGAATATATAAAAATCAATTATCAAAAGCTGAAAAACATGACATAACCCAACTTTTGCAGGCTAGTGCAATCTAATAATATTTTAAAATACGTATCATTTTGTAAAGAATTGAGGCTGTTAATTTAGCATAATTTTATTTAATAAAAATTCTGTTTTTTCTTTATTACAAATGGTATATTTTGCATTAATATGTCAGAAGGATTAAAGATTTCAAATTTATATTGCAATGCTAATTTTACTCTTAACGATTTTTTAATATATCTGACGAAATTATACTTCGACTAAATTTGTGAATGACCCCCAATTTCTAGCAAAAAATATGCTCCAACTTTAACCCTTTATGTACGGAATTATGAATTCATGAAAATTTTATCTTCTAAAGCATTTTTCGTGAATTGTGTAAGATACATTAGAAGATTTACCCAATCATTTAATAAATTTTAGAAGGATTTTAGAAGGATTGACGGATTTAGAAGGATTCATTAAATTTGAATTTATAGGGTTTTTGTGCTTTATTTATAACCCCACTTTAATCTTTTATTTTAAATATTTTTCTTAGTATTTTGTAGAATTAGGAAATGTACAAATATAATGTTCTTACAATAGAAATATAAGGTACTTGTACCCAATATGGAAAGTGCTCTCAATATGGACACACCTAACATCCTTAAAAGCAAAAATTTTGATCGAGAGATAGCGCTACATGTCCGTGAAGAAAAGCAGTTGAAAAGATAATTAAGCCTGGAAAGTGAAAAAAAGCGCGCTGTTCGCCATTTGGAAGGAAACTTGTTATTTCGTGTTGTGCTGATCGTAATTACAGGTAAGTTTAAATTCTTATTAGATATAGTAAAATTACTTTAAATATTGAAAAGTGGAGTGTTTTAGAAAGCTGATAAAACACATTTTCGATTGCTAATACAATTATTGCTTAAAAATGTTTTCTTTGTTTATTTATTACAAGATTTAGTAAAACTATGCCCGATTCTCAATATGGAAACCTTCTGTCCACATTGGAAATACAACAAGTGAATCTTCAGATTCCCAAATTTGTAAAATATCTGTTTAATATCATCCGAACAATCCTCCACGAAACCTCTTTCAAGAAAAAAATCCTCCAAAAAGCCCTTGCAGAAAAATCAAAAGAAGCCTCCCCTCAGAAGGGTATCTGTTGGCGAAATCGCAGGTACCAGCGGTATGACTTCCTCAACAAACGAGAGCTGGTACTGCTTCTTGTGCAGTTTTGATGCTGTTGCAGACATGCGGTAGATATGTCCATGAGGATTGTGTGGGACTTACCGCCCATGATGAAGAATTTTTTATTTGTTCATCCTGTAAGGATTGAGTAATAACAGATGTAAATTCTGCAGACAGATGCAATAAAGCTAAGCAAAACCAACTATATTATTTCATAATATTTTGTAGTAACTGAGGTGCCTTGCATGGGTCTTCGAAGAACCACAACCAAAAATGACACCCCCCTTCTAAAGTGTATGTTCTGAAGATATTTACTGCCCCCCCCCCATACCCCGCAATACTTTAAGATATATTTATTTTATCCCCTCTCCTCTAAAATCACTTGGAAGAGTGGTTCTTCCATACACCCTGTATAGTAGGTCAATAAGGAGCCACCAGGCCCTAATATGGACATGCATATCCATGATAGAGACATATGGTTCCTTATGCGGACACAAAGTAAACATTTTTTGTTTTTATCATTTAAATTAAACCAGAATAACTACAAGGTCGCTAATTTTAATAATGATAGTCAACAGTCCAGGGATAGTGGTCATATATTTTTGTAGTCTATGACATGTGCACGGGGATGAAAAAAATCAATTTTCCTTAGCGTGTCCATATTGGGTACAGGTACCTTAGAAATATTTCCGAATTGAAAAATTTTTCTTCCCCTCTCCAACCCCAAGAAAGCTGAAAACATGAAAGGCAAAAAAAAAAAAAAAAAAAAAAAAAAAAGAAAAAAAAAATCATCCTTTAAAAAGTATTTTTGTTTTGTGTAACCCCTAATGCTATTGAAACAAGATAAAGTAATGTATCTGTAACTCATTCAAAACTGTCTTACTACTAATCGATGCATTGAATGAATTTTATAACAAGTTAATTTAATGGTACTTATAAGTACCGTCCGTCTGTAGATGAAGGGTTGAACAGCTATTACTCGGTCAATTTTAATCGTAGAATAACGGGACTTTTTTTTTATTACTTGTCAGTGTAAAAGGAAAATTTTATTAAATATAACTTAAAAGACCAGGGGACCGTATAAAAATTTAAACTTCGTACTTTTTAAAGAAATATTTTTACTGACCCAAATCGCTTTTAAAATTCTTCTTTACCTCATTTAATACATTTTCGTAATTGGAACTATATGTCTATGACTAATGGTTTAAGTATTAGCCATTGGACACCGTTGAGAGTGGACACCGTGTATATTTACTGTCATATTGCAGTTTTTTAGCTTATAGGATATTACCGGAGAGCATTTGCACTACAGATTCTGTGTGTGTGTATGTTCGTAAGTACATACGTACGTACGTACGTATGTAGTTGCATATACGCATGCAACTCGATATCTCTTGATAGAAATATCCGATCGCCTTCAAATTGTATTAATTGTGTTATTTATTGAAAAAGTGTTCCCTAATTAGTTTCGTGGGCTCATAGGTGGAAAATAAAGGAAGAAAGGAGGGTGAACAATATTCCTGTGACAATATATTGGGAATCACATGGTGCAAAAGTATCGCAGCTAAAAACTTTGTTTAAATAGTTCATCAATTGATGCGGAATAAATTGAGGTAAATGCCTGCGAAAACATTTTCAATTTATTTTCTACGAAGTATTATTCGATAAATACTCATTACAAAATTGATTTAATTTCAAAATTGAATTTATTAAATACAATAAACAGGTTACATTTAAAAAATAAAATGATAATACATGACGGTACATTAATATAGAGGTAATAATTAGAAACTGTTACTCAAAATATCTAATATTCGGTCAAAACAAAATATAAACATAAATTTCAAAGCACAGTGCATTAAAGTAGTTCTGAATATTACTCCCAAGCAGGCGGAGTTTTTTTTTTAAATTCTCGAACCCAAAGGAATAATATTGTCCATAGCATCCTTATAAAAATCTGACAGGCAGTGACATTCTAAACTTAATCATTTTATAAAAGAGGATTTTCAAATGTTTAACTAGTTTTATTTATCAATTCTGAAATTAACCGTCAGTTGTCACGACAGCGGTTGATGAGGCCGTGGTAATGGAAAAATGTCCCATAGAAACGGAAAATCATGGCAACATGATTACACAAAATAGTCGTCGTACGTGATAATATCATTCAATCTTACATAATCTGGTAACATTTTTAAAACACTGCACATTACTATGTTTTTAAAGTCCGAATGGGGGTTGGCTGGCGCAGGTCGCAAGGGGCAGAGACTCCTAGTTTTATATATATTTTAATAATTGACCACCAATAATTCCAAAAAAGCATTTTTATGTGAAAAAAGTCAATAATGTATTCAAATATTTATTTAAATGATACTTTCGTGTCTGTCGAATCCCAATAGTTAATAGCCGAAGAAAACGCCAGAGATTCCTCTAATTACAACACCTTTTTAGATTATGATAATTTCAGTGGTATATAAGCGTACTTAGATTACATGCCTGTTCAATTTGTGTTTTATTCATATTACATTATTACTTTATGTATTTATTGATAAAGTTTTAGTTTCTTTATTGAATATTATCCGGAAATAAATTCTAAAGTATTTGTATTGTTTTAAGTGCGAACAGGTCAATCTTTTGCAATTGGACAGCACATCATTGAAAGAGATTAAAAAAATAAAACTCTTGAAAACTACTTTAAAACTATGAAACAAATATAATATTAGCTGTAAGACTTATGAAACAGTTTTTAAACAAACTGCATTTGAAATAATTTTTTTTTCTTATTCGACCGTGTAAAAAGGGAAATTGGGTAATGTATAGAAGTTAAAAAAATTGCAAAGTTACAAATTTTGTTTAGAAGTAATGCTCGGAAAATAAAACGCATAATTTGGCCGGTTGTTGTCAATGTCATTAAAATGGCAGCTTTGCACATGGACATGTATTTACATTATAATTTAGATTTGGCAAAGAAATCGTAGATTTTGCATACTGTATAAAAACGTATAAGTGTGGAATTTCATCTTTGATTTCTTCGGCTTTTCTGATTATAAGGAATAATGTGGTACAAAGTGTGTAATGGATTATTCTAACACTTAATATTGGATTTGATAGGATTTCATCGTAAGAATTTTTTCATGAAAATGTATTTAAAAAATCCAAAAATGTAGTAATTATTGATAATCGTTAGAAAAAAGAGAAACAAAAACCTAGACAAAATTAAAAATAAAATTATTTTTATAAAGTCAATAATATTTGATAATTTTTTGAACTTTCAATAAATTTTGTAAAGCATTCTTAAAGTTGTATTTTGAGTCAGTCTCATGATTTGCAATTTTTTTTATCGTTATTTGGAATTTATCTATAAAAACAAGGCTTTAAAGCTAGGACATATTACTTATACTTTTCTTTTTTCGTATAATCCAGAAGCGTTACTTATTTAATTTTCGGTGTAAGACTTACGATCTGCCACTCCAACTTAATTAAATTTTGTTTTTTAATTTCCTTTTAAAAGAAATTTCAAATTTCTTTCGGGTACACATATATTCTATTACACCCACACACACCCTCAAATATCTACATATCTATATATCTATATATATATATATACTTTATATTCTGGTGTATAAGACGCATTTATTAAACAAGAAAATTAATTGAAAGTTATAGTTGCCCATTATACACCGGTTTTAAAAATAAAAATTAAGTAAAAAAATATATTGAGAATGAAGATTTCTAATTTATTAAAAAGGCTATTTTTAAAAAAAATCGCTATCAGGTGACATGAAATGTTATCAGTTATAATATTTTACGATAATCATTATTTTATTTTACGCTATGTATTTCAGAAAGATACAATACATGATTTAGATTTAACAGAAAGATAGATTTATGTCTTTGAAAAGAAGGAGGTATGCGCATTATATGCAAGTATACGTAAAAAAAGAAAAATGATGTCTGAAAATTTAGAAATGTGTTATACACCAGGGCTCATTATACGCTCGAATATACGGTATATACTTATATTTTATGCGTTTGGTGAGGTAAATTTCTCCGAAAGTTTTATTTTTCTTGAGCACTATTTTTTAATGTCATGATTAAAGGAAGCATTATATAGAATATATATTTTAGGAAATGTTATACAATTCCATAAATTCCTAGCTGTGTTTTTCTTCCCACATAGTTTTTATATTAAAAAGGCTATTTGAAAAAAATCTCTATCAGCTGACATGAAATGTTATAAGTTATAATATTTTACGATAATCATTATTAGTTAGCTTTCTTTACAAAAAAGCTACCTATTGCAGCCGTTCGGAGGAAAGCGATTTCAAAAAATTTTGGTATATTTTCATCGATCATGACCCCCAGACACCGAAACCACCCTCCGTTCAAAATTGATATATATATATATCTGACCTATGTCACACTGTAACTCCCGTAATTATGAACCGATTTCGATGTAATTCGGTGTGTACATAGTACATACCAATGTCTCGACCGAGTTCGTTGGCCAGCTTCATCCGCCGTTTTGTTTCAAAATGGCGGCCATTTAAAATTTTTAAAAAAATTTAAAACTTGAAATGTGGTACCAAAAAATTAAAAATGGAAAAATATTTTGTTCTTATGTATTTGACCTTTATACAAAGATTCCAGAGCAGTTTTTGTTTCGTCTATATCTTAAAAAATGGCTGAGTTATAGCATTTTGAATTTCTA
The DNA here is from genome assembly GCA_963932465.1 of Maratus speciosus. Lineage (NCBI taxonomy): Eukaryota > Metazoa > Arthropoda > Arachnida > Araneae > Salticidae > Maratus > Maratus speciosus. Next base: position 400,754,770 of record OZ010800.1, on the reverse strand, counting down.
GCGTGGCTGACATTTTGAAACGTCCTGAATTTTGTCACGCGATAAAAGGCGTATTTATGAACCGATTTGGATGTAATTCGGTGTATAAATAGTACATACCAATCTCTCGACCGAGTTCGTTGGCCAGCTTCATCCGCCATTTTGTTTCAAAATGGCGGCCATTTAAAATTTTTTTTTTATTTAAAATTTGAAATGTGGTACCAAAAAATTGAAAATGGAAAAATATTTTTTTCTTATGTATTTGACCTTTATACAAAGATTTCGGAGCAGTTTTTGTTTCGTCTATATCTTAAAAAATGGCTGAGTTATAGCATTTTGAATTTCTAGCGTGGCTGATATTTTGAAACGTCCTGAAATTTGTCACGCGATAAAAGGCGTATTTATCAACCGATTTGGATGTATCTTCGTTTATACATAGTACATACCAATGTCTCGACCGGGTTCGTTGGCCAGCTTCACCCGCCATCTTGTTTAAAAATGGCGGCCATTTAAATTTTTAAGAGAAATTTAAATTTGAAATGTGGTACCAAAAATTGAAAATTGAAAAAATATTTTCTTCTTATGTGTTTGACCTCGATAAAAAGATTCGGAAGCAGTTTTTGTTTCGTCTATATCTTAAGAAATGGCTGAGTTATAGCATTTTGAATTTCTAGCGTGGCTGACATTTGGAAACGTCCTGATTTTTCTCACGTAATAACAGGCGTATTTATGAACCGACTTGGATGTACGTTGGTGTGTACATAGTACATACAAATATCTCGACTGAGTTCGTTGGCCAGCTTCATCCGCCATCTTTTTTCAAAATGGCGGCCATTTAAAAAAATTAAAAAATAAAAAAATTTAAATGAGATACCAAAAAATTGGAAAATGAAAAAGTTTTTTTCTTATGTGTTTGACCTTAATACAAAGATTCCGGAACAGTTTTTCTTTTGTCTATATCTAAAAAAAAAATGGCTGAGTAATAGCATTTTGAATTTCTCTTGTGGCTGACATTTTAAAACGACCTGCTTTTTGTCACGCGATAACAGGCGTATTTATGAACATATTTGGATGTAACTTGGTCTGTACATAGTACATACCAATGTCTCGACCGAGTTCGTTGGCCAGCTTCATTCGCCATCTTGTTTCAAAAGGGTTGCCATTCGGGATTAAGGATTCGGGAGCATTTTTTGTTTGTCTTTACCTTAAAAAATGGCTCAGATATAGCAGTTTCAATTTCTATTGTGGGTGACATTTTGAAAAATCTGATTTTTTGCATGCGACAGCACTCCTATATATTAACCGATTCCGATGTGAGTGAGCATGTGGACAGCAATTACTAAGGTCTCGACCAAGTTCAATGCTTAGCCTCATACACCATGTTGTCTTAAAATAACAGGCACTTTAAGAAATTGCCGAATTTGGCAGCCAAATATAAGTTACTTTAAAGAAAAGCAGCTTGGATGAAGCTGACTAATTTCGCGAAATTCTCATTCATTATATTGATAAAAATTAGTATTGAATCTCCTATATTCGGTTTCCACTAAATTGAGCTTCGTGTGTTTGCATGATATAAGTTGGCTTTTTTAAAATAAGGATTATGAAAGCTACCTCTTCCTCCCGGCACTGGCCGGAAGGACTTTTTTAGGTAGCTTTCATTACAAAAAGCTACCTATTGCAGCCGTTCGGAGGAAAGCGATTTAAAAAAAATTTCGTATATTTTCATCGATCATGACCCCCAAACCCCGAAACCACCCTCCGTTCAAAAGTTGATATATATATATATATATATATATATATATATATATATATATATATATATATATCCATATATATATATATATATCTGACCTTTGTCATACTGTAACTCTCGAATTTATGAACCGATTTGGATGTAATTCGGTATGTGCATAGTACATACCAATGTTTCGACCGAGCTCGTTGGCCAGCTTCATCCGCCATTTTGTTTCAAAATGGCGGCCATTTAAAATTTTCTTAAAAATTTTAAATTTGAAATGTGGTACCAATGAACTGAAAATGGAAAAATATTTTTTCTTATGTATTTGATCTTTATACAAAGATTTCTGAGCAGTTTTTGTTTCGACTATATCTTAAAAAATGGCTGAGTTATAGCATTTTGAATTTCTAGCGTGGCTGACATTTTGAAACGTCCTGAATTTTGTCACGCGATAAAAGGCGTATTTATGAAACGATTTGGATGTAACTTCGTTTGTACATAGTACATACCAATGTCTCGACCGAGTTCGTTGGCCAGCTTCATCCGCCATCTTGTTTAAAAATGGCAGCCATTTAAAATTTTAAGAAAAATTTAAATTTGAAATGTGGTACCAAAAAATTGAAAATTGAAAAAATATTTTTTTTTATGTATTTGACCTTGATACAAAGATTCGGGAGCAGTTTTTTTTTCGTCTATATCTCAAAAAATGGCTGAGTTATAGCATTTTGCATTTCTAGCGTGGCTGACATTTTGAAACGTCCTGACATTTGTCACGTGATAACAGGCGTATTTATGAACCGATTTGGATGTACTTTAGTGTGTACATAGTACATACAAATATCTCGACCGAGTTCGTTGGCCAGCTTCATCCGCCATCTTGTTTCAAAATGCGGCCATTTAAAATTTTTTTAAAAATTTTAAATTTAAAATGAGATACTAAAATATTAGAAAATGAAAAAGGTTTTTTTTGTATGTGTTTGACCTTAATACAAAGATTCGGGAGCAGTTTTCTTTTCGTCTATATCTCAAAAAATGGCTGAGTTATAGCGTTTTGAATTTCTATTGTGGCTGACATTTTAAAACGACCTGATTTTTGTCACGCGATAACAAGCGTATTTATGAACCGATTTGGATGTTACTTGGTCTATACATAGTACATACCAATGTCTCGACCGAGTTCGTTGGCCAGCTTCATTCGCCATCTTTTTTTCAAAAGGGTTGCCATTTAAAAAAAATTAAATTTAAAATTTAAAATGAGGTATTAAAAAATTGGAAAATGAAAAAGATTTTTTTATGTGTTTGGCCTTGATACAAAGATTCCGGAGTAGATTTTGTTTCTGAAAATTTGTTCTTTTGTTTATATCTTAAAAAATGGTTGAATTATAGCACTTTGAATTTCTAGTATGGCTAACATTTTGAAACGTTCTTGTATTTGTTACGCGATAACACACGTATTCGCCTATTTCCATGCGAGAAAGCATGTGGATTAGGGTGGTCACAAGCAACATGGGAAAAATTTTTTTTAACGTTTTCGTCAGGGGGACCCTCCTAAAAGTTACCAATTAGTTAGAAAATGAGATTGGCAAAGTTTCAACTGAAATGAATAACATTAACCCGTGCCTCATCGATGTTGAAGTCTTGAAAATTTGCAATTTTTGGCAAAAAATTGTAGTTTTTCTTTCTTTATGTGAAAACTATTTGTCTTAGAAACCTGATTCTTATTTTATTTCATAGAAGCAGGTGTTGCCTTAAATTTTTACTCCCATTAAAACTTATATTTAATGAACTTTAGTATTTTTCAGGTCAGATCGTGAACCATACCCTCAAACTCTGCATTTTTGAAACATAAGTTAAAAATGACAAATTAATAGTTTTATTACTTTTGATAATTTTTTTTTGCATTATTTTCATTAATAGGCAAAAATAAATGAACAATTTTTGCAACTTTAAAAATGTTTCACGAAATATAATTGATTATTAGTTATTTAGTTCTGTGTCTAGTAAGAAACAGCTTCTTGATTTGTATTGCAGTTGAACCTCTGAATTTCTCTTTTTATTACCAGGCTGTTTATGTTACCTGTTATCGTTATCTATTTTTAGAATTGACGAAACATTCCGTAAATCTCACCATTTTTGATATGATGGCTGAAATGTAAGATTTTTTAAATTGGCCACTTGTCTCATCAAATCATCGACAGTAAGCTACCAAGTAATCGTCAAGTTTTATGTATTTTATTTTATAATATTCGCAAAATGAAACTGAACGCTAGAGAAGCTGCTAGATTTAGAGTACATCCACCAGCTAACCACAGACTTTAATTTTAAGTAGAAGTGCAATGGACTCCGCAAATAACTAATTCGTAAACAAAGAACTGAGATCATCAAAAACAGATTTTAAAATTCCGGTTTAGAGAAAACTGTTATTCACTGGGATGGAAAACTGCTTCACCATTTTTTGAATAAAGAAAACGTAGAGAGGATAGAAGTTTTAATTAGTTGTGGGGATGAAGAACAGTTGCTACGAGTTCCACAGCTTGAAAATAGTATCGGAATAATTCAGGCGAAAGCTGTGTTTTCAGCAGTTGAAGAGTGGAGGAAGTTGGTAAAATCCAGGCAATATGTTTTGATACAACTGCAGTAAACAACGGTCGCCTCACAGGAACCTGCATTTTTCTACAGAAATTGTTAAAGGAAAAGTCTTCTGTATTTACCATGTCACCAGCATAATCTAGAAATTATCCTAAAAGCTGGTTTTGATTGTAAAGTGGGAATAATTACTGCCCTCCAGCCAGATATTTAAAAAAAAACAATTCTGATTGGGTGGTCTAAATTAAATCAGAGTAAATATAAAAATGCTACTGAAGGTGAAATACTAGATATAAATAGTTAATTCAGAAGAAATTTCAAGTTTTCTTACAGGACATTTTAAAAATTAACAGCTCAGGGATGGTTATAAAAAGTTTATCCAACTTTGTTTAATTTTTATAGGACTACTTCCTACAAAAGACTTTTTTCAGAGTTTAATCATGTCAGATGGATAGCACAGGCAATTTGTTCTCTCAAAATATATTGTCATAGATAATCTCTCAATAACAAATTTAGAAAAAGAAGGTATTAGAGACCTTTGCTTATTTCTAATCAATATTTATGTAAAATCATGCTTCAATACTCCCACTCCCACTTTGGACCCCAATCCAAGACCTGCAAATAATAAAATCACTTGTTCACTACAGAAAAATTGATAAATAGGTTGCAGACAAAGCACTCGTTAAAATGATAAACCGTCTTTGGTATCTTAACTCGGATCAAGTTGCATTTTCATTTTTAGATGATACTTTGGGAAAAAAAAAGTCAACATAAGCATGGCAGTAAACTTAATGTCATTTGAAGAAGAAATGATGATGATGATGATAAGAATTTAAAAACAACAAAAGTTTTAAACGAAGTGGATTTATTGAACAAAGAAGTCAATGTTTTTGCTTCATCTCAAACTATAAAATTTTTTAAGAGAGTTTACATTAATAAGCATTTTTTAAATACTGCCCCCAATGTATGGTGTGAAAATAAACCTTATTTGAAAGCAAGAAAACAGTGAATGGTTTTAAAGTTGTCAATGACACAGCTGAAAGGGAAAGAAAATTAACCAGAGATTTCAATTCCTGTTTATCAAAAGACGAAAAATAGAAACAGTATATGCTAAAAGTTGTATGTGGATGTAGAAAAACTTTTCAAGATTCTTCAAAAGCCACCTTATCTAATCCATTTACCGCCTTAATCGTTTCTGGCGCAGTGGTCCCATGTCGAGACTACCTAATTTTAATTCCAAACTTACTTGTTTGTAAATTTAGGTATAGTTAATCATTTCATTATTTTACGAACTTATTTTTTTGTACTGGAAAGGGTTAATGTGTCAATTGTAAGGGATAATAATTTATTATGCTTCTTTTCTTGCAACACAACTTAAATAATAAAATGCATTTGAGCATTATTTAACCTCATTTTTATACTTTCTTTGCCCCCTTTTTTAAAATTCTTTCAGTTTAAAATAAGATTTTTTTCATTTTCTTTAGATTTTTTTAAAAATTAAACCCTTTATTATGTACAAAATGGAAAAAAAAGAAAAACAAAAGGTGGAAAGCAGATGAAATAGAATGTTACAATTTTTCTTCGCATTTTCCTAAAAAGTAAATTTTTAGGATTCGGGTGAAGTCTGGTCCTGAAAAATGCGCATATTTTTAAATCTATACATTTTTAGAAAAAAATGGTGTGTGGTTCTTCAAAACGAAGCTTTTGTTTATAAAATGAGATCTGAATTATATTTCTGGGTTCAATTGTATTTATTTCATGAAGGAAAAACAGCATTTTTTTGCGAAAAATCACGTTTTTTTCAAACTTTAATCTCAATGAGGCACGGGTTAATATTATCCAAATGAGCTAAAACTTTGCCAATCTCATTTTCTAGTCTATTGGCAACTTTTTGGGGGGTCCCCCGGAAAAAATTCGAAAACTGATTTCTTGTGACCACCCTAATGTGGATGGTATACATCAACATCTCAGCCAAATATAAGTTACTTTAAATAAAAGCAGCTTGGATAAAGCTGACTAATTTCGTGAAATTCTCATTCATAATGATTTAGTATTGATAAAAATTAGTATTGAATCTCCTATATTCGGTTTCCACTAAATTGAGCTTCGGGTGTTTGAATAATATAAATTGGCTTTTTTAAAAGAAGGTATTTGAAAGCTACCTCTTCCTCCCGGCACTGGCCGGAAGGACTTTTATTTTATGCTATGTATTTCATAAAGATACAATGCATGATTTAGATTTAACACAAAGATAGATTTATGCCTTTGAAAAGAAGAGGTACGCATTAGACGCAAATATACATAAAAATAGACAAATAATGTCTAAAAATTTAGAAACGTGTTATACAATAGGGCTCATTATACGCCCAAATATGCGGTAAATACTTATATTTGATACGTTTGTGAGATGAATTTCACCGAAAGATTTATTTTTCTTATAAATTTGCGAGCACTATTTTTTAGCGTCGTGATTAAAGGAAGCATTGTATAGAATATATATTTCAGGAAATGTTATACAATTCCCTAAATTCCTATCTGCGTATTTTTTTTCCACCTAGTTTTTATTTTTAAAGGGATTTTTTACAAGCACCTGAAGAAAATGTATGCTTTAATTTACCTAAAATCCAGCCGCACGTGATTGATTGCGTGTCACAATAAAACGATATCATTGTTAACTGCATATAAACTTAGAGTGAATTGAACCATGTAAAAACATACTCCAGCATCCTTCCTTTTTTTCCCTGAGTAGAAAGAATTGATTGTTCGTCTAATAATAGTGCGTGGAGGATAGGGAGCTCTATTTGACATAAAAAGAGTGTGTCAAGTTGAAACAAAATATGAAGAGTAACATTATCCGTGGACTACTATAGATACTTCTGTTACATAGAATTTAGAATGGGTAATATTAATAATAGTTCCAGTGGGGAAAATTATCCATATTGAAGATAGTATGTAACATTTCCTTGTAATTATTCACGTTTATGAAAGTTAAAATCTGACGCAGATAGTAAAATACAAAAAAGCCATTGATGAAAATCAAAATAAATAAATTTTTAATTATTATAATTTTTAAATCAATTCATTGTGAGACAGAGAGTAGTTAACCAGGACTGAGATTCTTAATCTGCCTGCAGTACTTAAAATTTACAGTAATATGACAATGCAAAAAGTTAAATTATTTTAAATTAAATATCACAATTATATTAAAAAAAAAATATATAGCCGAAGCAATTAAAATATTCTCAATGCGAAAACTAAAAAGCACAGATGTCATATATGCACCGGGGTACATAATTGGCACCAAAATAGTGTTATTTTCCCTGTAATGGTAACCGGGTTCTTGTTGTTTATTTATTAATAAATTGTTTATTTGATTCATTTCCCTTTTTAAAATTACACATTTTTTTTTGTTCTAACGTTATTAATTAAACTTTTTTTTAATTTATTGTTATTTTCTTTTTAAAATAATAAAAAGTAATTTAAAATTTATATGTAACTGATATTCGAAAACAAGGTTTTCGCAAATTGGCATAGAAAACTTGTGCCAAATCCGGTGCATATATAACATCTGTGACAAATAAAATATCAGAACTATTTACTATAAAAAGGTAAAATGAGGTCTTTGTTATTCCGCTATCCAATTACATTCTTAAACCGTGACAGAAGTTTAATGGGAAAGAACTGTATAAAGTACTTTGAATATAAAGGGAATATTGAAATGAAAAATGGAAGAGATAGAAAAGATGCAACAATAATTTCTGCATTAGGGGTTAGAAATTTTTGAAGCTGACAAATTAAATAAAAATGAGACCATAATTTGTATTGCAATAACTCCACATTTGATTAATTTTTGGATATGTAATTTGAAATACACATTAAAGGAAATATGTGTTAACAGTTAAAGTTCTGAAAAAAAAAGTTTAGATGCACATAAAATTTTTAAATTTCATTTGAATTTAATCCGTTTTTATAATAAATAAATTTACAGTATATGCCTCGCGTGCAGGATTTCTCATAATTAAATTGTCCCAGTGAGCACAAAGTTTTTTATTGACTAGAGATATAATGTGCATTTTAAATGACATACTCTAGATGAAGTATAATGATTAGTTTTTAATGGGAAAAAATGTACAATGAAAACTGTTGAAGTTTAGAATTTTTTTTTATTAAATAGCGATAATTTCTTAAATTTCTTGATGTACATAATAGTAGGTCATTTCGTGCATCTACACTGTAAAAAAAAAATCTGTAAAGTTACTAAAGTTTTTCTAGGAAACTGGGATTCCTAGAACTTTTTATGTAACGGCAACAACAAAAATTCATGTAACAGACACACTTTTGCGCCAAAAAACAAAAAATCTCTAAGGTTACTAAGAATTTTTTAGGAAACTGGGATGCCTAGAACTTTTCATGTAACTGCAACCAGGTTACACATAAAATTTTAGTAAGATTACTGTAATTTTAGCAGATTGATTTGTAAAGATACAGAATTCTGTAGCTTTACAAAAACTAGTTTTGTAGATTTGCAGCTTTTTTTTTGTACAGTTACTGATAAAAGTTTAGTAAGCATGTAACTTTACATCTGTAGAACTACAGATTTTTTTTTTACAGTGTTTGAGGCTTATACCTCCAGTCAAAAGTTCAATAATTTCTATCCAGACATTTTCTAGAAATCATGCGCGCAATGACCAAAATCACAGTTTCGAGAAAATTGACTTTAAAGGTTGAATTACACCTTGATAATAAAAAGAGAGCTCAAACTGTTTTGGATATAATTTCCCATCTAAAGTGACTTTTTGCATGAGGTTTCTTTTAAAATGTTTCTTATGAATCAAATTTTAATATAAGCTATTAAATTTAAAAAAAAAATTGGACACTGTCAAAGGTACCTGACCCCTTAACCCTTTCAGGGGCAAGGTACTTCTATTCGTAAAATGCTGAAATGAGTAAATGACACAAGAATTTACAAACAAATTTATTTCAAAATAAGCAAAAGCTTTTGTGCACATAATAAAAGGAAAAATTTCGTTCCAATATTTCTGGTACCAATGTGGTATTTAGAAATTAAAATTAGGAGGTCCAAAAATGAACCACCGCCCTTGAAGGGGTTAAACATCCAATGAGTCTTTCTCCGGGGTGATAAAAATACAGTACACGTGGCACAAGGTATATAGTAATTGTACTGCCTATTCTCAATCTACATTTATAGCAAAATCCACGTTTTATAGCTGTACCGGTCAATGAATTACCCGAAAACCATTTACAAGGTATGAATTATATCAATACACATGAGAAGTTAGTTATTTAAGTTCGTTAAAGAAATTTTAGCATTTCAATCTAAAAGAAATTCTAATCTGTTATTTATAAATGTTTATGAATAATAAGCGTGTTAAACTACACTGTAAAAAAAAAAAAAAAAGAAATCTGTAAAGTTACTAAAATTTTTCTAGGAAACTGGCATTCCCAGGACTTTTTATGTAACGGCAACAACAAAAATTCATGTAACAGATACACTTTTGCACCATTAAAAAAAATCTGTAAGGTTACTAAAAATTTTTTAGGAAACTGGGATGCCTAGAACTTTTTATGTAATTGCAACCCGGGTTACAGATAAAATTTTAGTAAGGTTACTGTAATTTTAATAGATTCTTTTGTAAAGTTACAGATTTTTGTAGCTTTACAAATACTAGTTTTGTAGATTTACATATTTTTTTGTACAGTGTACAGATAAAATTTTAGTAAGTATACAGGTTTCTGTAACATTACATCTGTAGAATTACATATTTTCTTTTACAGTTTATGCAACTATTATCTTAACTGTGCTATGTCCGCCCGTTTTCTATCTAACTTTCATAATAAGAATTGCTCACTTAACCCTTTAAGTCCCGACAGTACTTTTTAGTACCTTTAATGAAAATTTAATATCACATGTCTATTAATAAATGTAGATTTTTCCTTTCTAACAAAATACTTCACTTAATCAAATTTGTAAATTACAGCGAAATAGTCGAAACTGAACATATTTCAAAGCAGTTATTTTCTCAATCATTTGCATAATTGTAGTCTTTGTTTTGTTAAAAAAAAATTATATAAAACATTTGCAGCTACAAAAACTTTCCATTTACGAATAATATCACAACAGACTACATTGTCTTTATAAAAATTGCGAGATTTCCGTGACGGTATTTTTTGTTAAGGGGACACAGTACCTTTTAAACTACTTTTTCGATTTTGAATAATACTCTAATATACTTAAATATAATGTCACTACAGATATTAGGTACTATAATGCAAATATAATTTCATATAATTTCAAAAAAAAAAATGTTGTAGAACAGACTATTTAACTAAAATTTAAATTAAAAAAAAAAAATTAATCCCTACTACTTTTTTAAATATGAATATTTTTGCTTCAATTTTTTCCCCATATTCCTTAGATTATACTACATAAAACTGTGCATGGATTTTTAGATGTATGGGATATTACATTTAATATCAATCTTTTTCTCTTTTGTATAGTAAAAAAACAAGAAAAAATAATTGAAATTCTTAAAAAAAAAAAAAAAAAACTCTAACCTTGAATGTTAAATCCATGAACAATTTTATTTAGTATGTTTTTAGGATTACGAAAAAAAAATTTGAAGCAAAAATATTCATATTTAAAAAAGTAGTAGGGATTTAAATTAAAAAAAAATTTTTTTTAATTTAAATTTTAGTTAAATAGGCTGTTCTACAAGATTTGTTTTTTGAAATTATATGAAATTATATTTGCTTTATAGTATTAAATATAATGTCACTACAGATATTACATTATATTACAGTATTATTCAAAATTGAAAAAGTGGTTTAAAAGGTACTGTGTCCCCTTAACTAATCTAAACATTCTTGAAAATATTTTACAAAAAGAGATATTAATACCGATTTATTAAATCATTTTTACTGAAACGAATGTATCTGAATTTTATATTCTTATTATATAATTTTTTATTATACCTTCAGACATTAAGAAGGGCATTAATAATTTCATAAATTGAAGTATAAAGAGTAAATAAAAAGATAGCATTTAATTGATCCGTTGACCCACTTGAAATACTTTTAACTGATTCAAATCTAAGCTAGATTAAAAGAATTGGCTATTTTTTAATATTCCACTTGAAAAAATATTTATTTATTTCGTTTTTGAATCTTTCTATTCGTATGCCTGTTTTTTTTTTTTTTTCTGAAATGACGTCCACAAACTTTTGATATGTTTCTAAAAAACGTGAACCACTTATACTATAGTAAATAAAATATTTTTTACATATTTAGGACATTTTAAAAAATAAATACTCAGAATTACATCGCAATTTTTATTCTTTGTCTTTCAAAACGGTTCAAAACAAAGTTATTTTCTTAATTTGAAGAAATATGAATACGCGTTTCTTATAATTAGAGCTTTTGTACATTTGCCTGATACATTTTTTCTTATAATTAATATTTTAATAATAACTGTGAAATCTTGCAACTTACAATTTTCTAAACTAACCCTTTAAGACCGGGAGATTTTTTGGTAGAAATTTAAAGTTTGGGTGGTTTCCCCTTACCTTATTTGATATATAAAAAAAAAAAATATTTAAAAAGATACCCAATGTCAGGTTATGCCAAGGGAGGACACACACAATTGTGTAGGTTCGGGCTTAATGCACCCGTTTTGGGGCTGTATCTACACAATTGTGTAGTTTTGGATTACGTGTGCAAATATTTAAAAATAAAAGTTTAAGCAAAAAAAGTTGCTGTTTATTGAGATAATTTTCATCAGCCACAATGAAAATGTTTGAAACAATTTTTGTTTTTGGACAGACCACTACAATTTCATTTTCTAAGATGTGCTCAATGCTCGGATCCCTCTTAAGAGCCGTTGACAAATGGTATGTCCTTCACTCCGTTTGGATTGTGCTTGATCCTTCAAATTTCTTTTTTTAGTTTTTCCAGCAGCGGTATTTTGTTGAAATACCGATCGAAGTACATAAAACTAGGTCTGAACCAGAGTAAGGACTACAGCAGGTCCTAAGCCCAGATCCTTGTGGACTAGGTCTGTACTTTCCCACTGGTAAACTACAAAATTTAAAACTATCCCAGGTGATACTATTACAACAGAGTGTGGTTTATTTTTTATGTACTGCTTTACTGAAGCATGTCCTAAAAAAAGGGAATCGCCTGCTCATCTATGGAAAATTTTCCCTGATCTCCTGGTAAATTCAAGCAGACACTACGGAATCTGTCGAGCATTTGCTGAACTTTCCATAATTTATTATTTATTCCTTGTGGCTTAATTGCCGTGTCGACAAAATGGAATGAATTTATCAAACTTAAAAATCCATTTCGTGATATGCATATAACTCATATAAAACTTATAAATCATATATGACATCTGTAACTCAGAGCAGAAACATACCGTTCGTTACATGTGCATATTATATATCTAATACTATCAATTTTAAATAGAAATCATGAATATTTTAAATAGAAATCGTGATTCGTACAAACCTATTTAAAATTAATCCGTTTTAAAAATGTAATTAATAAAAAATAAATTGCTAAAACATAAGTTTTAAAAAAATCACTTAAAAATAAAAATTTTATATATTAGGAATTGTACCCATTTTGGAAACGGTAAAACTCGGTCCCGCACAATTGTGTGGGTCACTTGTTTTTCAACATTTGTAAAGCCTAATTAAATTTATCAAAGACAAAATCAATTAAAATCATGAATAAAGTATATTTAAAAAAAATTAAATCTAAGCAAACATTAAAAATCATATCTAAAAGAAATTACGACAGTACGTACTTTTTGTCTATTGCTGTCAGATGATATAGTCTTTTTAAAAGCAGAAAATCTAACCCTGTATTTTAGTTGATGTCTTATCAAAACATCTGAAGCCAATTAACTCATATAAATGTGCAGATTTGGTTTTAAATCTCACAAAAACAGGAAATAGTCATTCTCTTTTACTTTAGTATAACCCCCACAATTGTGTGGGTCAGGACTTAAAGTGTTAAACACAATTTGTAAGAAGACAAATCTTCGTTAATCTACTAAAAAATGATATAACTACGAACGGAGATAAACAAAAACATCTTCCGAGTTACCCATGATTATGGAAATCTTTATCAATAGACTGAAACCAAAATATTTTTAAGATTTTAATAAAGCGTATATTAAAACGAAGTTTGTTTTACGAACTGAATTTCTACAGCTGAGTGAAATAAATGCCCAGTCGGGGAGTCGAACCCAAAACATTTTTACTCCTTGCCGTGCCAATGCTCTACTATTTAAGTTATCTGGCCTGGAGGTACCTGACTATTTAATTCTGTCTCATTTGTTGAACTTGGCTGTAAACTGGAGAACTAGTTTCATTCATCCGAGCTATAACTGTAGCATTTTACATGATGCAAATATGTGATAACATGGAAATTTCTGTATACTGTATGTCATTTAATTAGGCTATAATTAAGAGAAGGAAAGTTTTTCAACTGGATAAATCATATCCATAGATGGAAAAACAGAGTGAAACTCCAACTATGGATATGATTTATCAAGTTGAAAAAAAAAAAATGTCCTTCTCTTAATTAAAAAACTATTTAACTTATTTATTTCAATTAGCAGCATTTCAATTAGTGTAGCATATATTTAACATATTTTATAATGAGTTTTTTCTGTTCGAATTGACATCTACTCACTTGGTACGGTCAAACTGACTCGTCTACTTGGTTCAGTGCTTAATTGCCAACGTTCTACCTATTGATCTGTAAAATAGGCTGATCAAAGGGTAGAGCGTTGGCAATTTCAGCCTAAAAAGGTTTTTGATTTCACTGGCATTTTTTCGTCTGGGCATTTTTTCAACCAGTCGGAGAAATTCAATTCATCTGATATTTTTATCAATCTTGAGTTAAAAAATAATAAAGTTTCTTTTGCTGACACTGATTTTCGAAAACATTTCCGAGTCAGTATACAGTTAATTAGTCAGTTTTCTCAAACCAAAATAAGATGAATTCTCAATTAATAATTTTCAGCTGCATAATTGAATTTATACATGCAAGAGCAACAAAACAATATTATTTTAATGTCTGCGTAATTGAATTTATGTATGGAATAGTAACAAAATGATAGTAATTTAATGTCTGCATAATTGAATTTATACATGCTAGAGTAACAAAATAACATTATTTTAAAGTCTGCGTAATTGAATTTATGCATGCAAGAGTAACAAAAGAATAGTATTTTAATGTCTGCGTAATTGAATTTATACATGTTATAGTAACAAAATAACATTATTTTAATGTTTGCGTAATTGAACTCATACATGCAAGAGTAACAAAATAATATCATTTTCATGTCTGCCGAATTCAGCATAAGCACAGTCTTAATAATTCTAAAAGTAAAATATTTTTCTCTTAAACCTTCTTTTATAAGCATTCATTGTTCATTTTGAAAATCACGCTCAAGCTTTTGACTGAATTTCATGTTTTCACTCCAAACGTTTCCTTTACAGTACATTAATTTGGCGTTAAAACCGAACTCGATTATGAAAAATTTACCGATTTTTCATGATTGGTAAAAAGCACTTGCAAGTGAATTTATTAGAAAATATGTAATTTTTGCTATATTCATTTTTTAAGTTAGGGCAACAGAAAATAAAAAAAAGAAAAAGAATATTTAAAGTCTCTTTTTAGGATTTTTATGTTGATTTCTCAACGTATAAAGGTAGGGGAAAGTGTTGTACCTTGAACATATACAGGGTGCAAAGGAAAGTCCCTTTAACCTGAAAATATTTGCGAACGGAGAGAGCTATAGCTATGCAAGTGAGATAACGGCATAGTAAAGCGACTACGCCTGGCCTAATGCAAACGACAGCAGTGCCTTCTAGTGACGAAATTTGGCAGATAGCCATTGTAAATTGAAAACGAAAGGAGATAGAGCAAAATTTCCAGTTAGAAAGTTTTAGAGCATCAATTATTTAGTGTGAAATGACATTTGGTTCACACGGATAAGATAACTCGTCGCCTGTATACCCAAAAACATCCTAAATCGATGAGCGACGATTCTACTTTCCATATTCCCATTTCGTAAATGTAGCAGTGCCCAATTGCAGATTGTGACGTTGTATTGCACTGTAATGTCTGTAAAAATTTAATTTCCAATGCATTTAAAATGTTAGTTTAACCCTTTCAGAGGCAGATGAATTCTGTTCGTAAAATGATGAAATAATTGACTGACACTAGAATATTCAAACGAATTTCTTAGAAAAAAGAACTCCGCTAATTTGCATTTTCATTACAATAGCAAAATTATATTAAAATGTTCTTGATGCCAGTCATTTGTCAGTTTTGGAATTAAAATTAGGTGGTCAAACCGTCTAGCCATCATCCTTGAAAGGGTTAAATCTATGTCGTCGTATTGAAGAGGCTTGCAATAGACGTTTCATGCTGAGAAATGTGCATGCAGAATTACTCCCACGAATACAAACACGTATCGTGAGCAATGGCGAACTTACTGAATATTAACTTTTTATCACTATGAGACAGTTTCTCTTTTTTGGGTTCTTTTGTGTGATGTTATCAAAATGCATTGAGGTAAGTACGTATTTATGCAATAAATTGTGGGTATTTCTTCATACTTCTGGCTATTCCATCCAAATGTTTACACAAAATGGAGTGCATCGATTTCGGACAATTTTGTTTATACAGGCAAAGATTTATCTTATCCATGCAAACTAAATGTCGTTTTGTACTAATTAATTGATGGTCTAAAACTTTCTATTTAGAAATTTTGCGCTATCTTTTTTCGTTTTCGATTTTCAATGGCTATCTTCAAAATTTCGCTACTAGAGGTGCTGCTGTCGTTTGAATTAAATCGTGCGTAGTCGCTTTACTGTACCGTTACCTCCCTTGCATAGCTGTAGCTCTGCTCGTTCGCAAGTATTTTCAGGTTAAAGGAACTTTCCTTTTCTGACTGAATATATTAACAAAAGTTCAGAATTTAATTCAAATGAATATTAGCCTTTTGAAGCTGAATTGCTAGAATCTCCAGAGTCACATTCTAAAATCATGGCCCAATTGCCCCACGTAACTTTACCTTGAACATGTCCAAAGTACAACACAATTGCATATTATTCTATTAAATAGTCAACCAATGAAAATTTTATTTCACGAAAGTTTGTCCTGGTATCACTAATGGAGCATCAGAATAGAATTTATAATTGAGGAAAATATGTTTTTCAATCAGTTGCGAACACATCTTTAGCATTTTTCCAGAACCTCGTCTTATTGTAACAGACAGAATAATTCTTTATTTATTTCCTGATAAATTATCAGTTTTTGAAAAATAATCTTAGTTTTTAGGCAACTGTATTTTGTTAATTTTGAATCGTGATAAAACAAATATGTGCAAAAAAATATAAAAATGCAATGAAGTAGTTAAAATACAATTGATATTTATTGTGGATGGAATTGTCACCCCCCCCCCCTACTTTTTTTCCTCTAACCCTAACCTACTTTTCTCTACCTTCTCTTTTATATTAATTAAAAACTTTAAATAAATATCTATGAAAAAACTGTTATTAAATATACATTTAAAATTTATTTCAAACACATAAAAATGTTTCGTCAATTTTATTTTTACTTTTTATAGAAAAGCTAGGGGGCTCTGCCCCCTGCAAGCTGCGCTCGCCAACCCCCGTTCAGACACCGCAGAATCTAAAAACACGCTAATCTGATAAGTTATAAAAATATTAGAGAAGATTGAATTATACTGAAAAAAAGCTGTGCAGATCTCCCTGTAAACGGATTTCCATTCAATTCCCTTTGATTTAAAAAAATTAAGGGCGAATCAGTTGCTGTTAAGACATCCAATGGTTGTTTTCGTTTTTGATTAAAGAGGATCAGTTAAACATTTAAAAAGAAGCTAAAATAAAATAAATTAAGTATACAGAGTCTTTGTCTCCTGGTATTTTAAAACAATCTCTGTAACAATAGCCTAAGTCATGTGACTACCATCAACAGTTCCAGGCGGACCACTTCGCTTTTTATATTCTATTTGCCATTTTGGTACTTCAATGTTAGCCATGCACAGGTGATAAGTCGCCAAATATTAAACTATCGCCATCATTTCATCTATATTATAATAGTTCAAGTCATCAACTGCCATAAACAAATACGGCCCCTTCGCCTTTCATATGAAAGTTTGGCACAGATGTCATATACGTCCCATATTAGCGCGATTTTTTAAAAGGCGCCAGTTTGGGGAACACATCTCAACAGCATAAACAACAACATCCAGGTACCATATCAAGCAAAATAACGATACTGTGGCGCCAGTTAAGTGATCGTTCCGTATATGACATTGGCGTCAGAAAAAAATCGCGCCAATATGGGACCGTAAGTTTTGCATTTTGATTAAAAAATCATTTTTTTTTTTCGAATAAAACTACATAAAATTTGCCATGGTTGCAAAGAATTTTTGGTACTGTTACGCTAGCCGGATGCAAATCTCGCCAATAACTTTTTTCAACTCGCCAGTTAGCATTTATTTTTTTCGAGTGGTAATATTTGGCCAGATGTCATATACGCACAGCAGGTTTGGCGTGATTTTTTTTTTTTTTTTTTTTTTTTTTACGAAAATTTGGCGAAAACTTCGTTTTCAAATACCAGTTACATAACATTTTTGGTATTAGTTAGTTATCCCGTCGACCAAAAATCTATCACCAAACTATAAGATTAAATGCAAATAATGGTTGATCTTAAATGTCATATTTATTTGAATTTAAGCGTTATTTAAAATAAAAATTATTCCTATTTGTATAATTTGTCGAGTGTTTTGGCGATTTATATATTTTGGCGAAATTGGTCGACGGAATAACTGAGTGGTACCGTATTTTTTAATTATTTTCTATTATTTTCTAAAGGAAATATAAAAAAATAATTAATAATTATACAACAAAATAATTTATATAATTTATAAAAAGAAATAAAAGTAAATAAACATCTATTATCAAATAAACAACAATAGCCGGTTTACCATGTCAATCACAATAATGCTGAAATACGAAAAAAAAATATCTGTTTGATTAAAATTTGAGTTGCCATCATTAGAAAAATGTATATAAAATTAGAAAAAAAAATAATATTTCGAAAACTAATTCGAATTTATAAATTCTAATACCAGTTTTGAGATCTGCGGATCAATGCTGATTTTTGGTGTTGATTTCATCGCAAAGTGTTCCATATTTTAGGAGAAATCGCTTGAAACATAATCAGTTGTTTAATCAGTCGATTCATATATCTGTTTCATAAATTCGTTTCATATATCCGTTTCATAAATTCGTTTCATTAGGATTTTATATATATAGGGTAGATAATACATGGTCCGTGGTACAACATGGGTGTTGTACCTTGGTTCTAAAATTAATATTTTTTTTCTATTAAAAGAAAAACTATGATAGGCCTAAAATTAGAGTTTAAGAAAATTAAGAGGGAAGCAGAGCATGATAAATAATTAGCAAATAGCTTTATATAACATTATTTAAATATTTTAATTAAATTAAAAATTAAAATGTAAAACAGGACCGAGGTACATGACCTTATCCTAAATTAATTAATAATCAACTATTAAATGATAATAGCGAAAAAAATATTATGCTCTTCAGTTTTTATTCTTTTCATTCTTTCTTTTTATTCAGTTTTCTAGTCTTTAAAATGTTTCATTGTTTAAGTTTCACAGCGATTTGCCATATTTTGGTGATCATTTATTGGCGCACTATTAAAGGCATTGTTTTTTCCAACTCCCATACAAATGTTCCAGTCACAGAGAATACTTGGCAATTTATCACCTGTAGCGGGCTAACTGAAAAAGGCATCAAAATAAATTTATTAATTTATAATTAAGTCGTAAAAAATTTACAATATTGTATTTTTATCGGAAACATTACCTTTGTACATTATTTGCATATTTCTAGCATATCAGAAAGGGATTTAAAAATCTATTGTAAAATTCCATCTATACATACAAAAACCAGGTTGAGCTAAATGAAAGAGGGAAATAAATTAATTAAAAAATTTACGTAAAAGATCACATAAAAGGTCTGTCATTTGTAAAGATTTTTAACATTAAATCAATCATTTGTCATTTGTCACATAAAAGATCTGTCATTGTCATTGGTTTAAAAATCTATTGTAAAATTTCATCTTAACATAGAAAAACCGTGTTGAGTTAATTGAAAGAGGGTAATAAAAGTAATGAAAAATTTTACGTAAAACATCACATAAAAGGTTTGTCATTTGTAGGTATTTTTCACATTAAACCAATCATTTGTCATTTGTCACATAAAAGATCTGTCATTGTCATCGGTTTAAAAATCTAGTGTAAAATTTCATCTTTACATAGAAAACCATGTTGAGTTAATTGAAAGAGGGTAATAAAATGCATGAAAAATTTTACGTAAAATATCACATAAAAGATCTGTTATTTATAGAGATTTTTCACATTAAATCAGTCATTTGTCATTTGTCACATAAAAGATCTGCCATTGTCATCGGTTTAAAAATCTAGTGTAAAATCCCATCTTTACATAGGAAAACCAGGTTGAGTTAAATAAAAGAGGGTAATAGAATTAATGAAAAATTTGACGTAAAAGATTACATAAAAGATTTGCTCAATTGCATAATAAACTATTTTAGCATTTTTGTTATTAAAAAAAAATATATATATATATATAATTATCCATTTTCACGAACTAAAAACTTCTTAATTGCTCATTTCAAGAACTTTTTTTTTTTTCAAAAAGCAAAACATAAAGAAAAATACGCATAAACTGAAGTTCTTAATTGTCAACAAACGTCTGAATTGTTTAAAAGCTTCCGAAGATATAAATAACTCTATGAGTCAACTTTCTCAAAGGAGAAACTTTATACAGTAATTTTACTTATCTTAAGTATTATAAAATCCATACATTTTTTAAATTTAGAAAATGTGAAAATGTATTGTACTATTTAAAAACTAGTGTTATTCAAACTATAAACGCTCCAGTGCTCTCACAAAATGTAGTAGAAGTTACCACAGAATCGAGGGCGTTTCCACCGAAACGTCGTCTAATGCCGACAAAGGATTCAAGTAGCGTGAATTTCCTCTGGTTACAGCTAAAAGACGTTCTTAACAAATCTGAATATTCTCCAGAAAAATAACGAAAAAATGTGTTTTTGTCATATTTGGGTACGTTACGTCAGATAAATGGGCTACCCTAATTCTTTTGTAGGCATTTTGAGATGGTAAGTGATGTTCTTCATGTGGAAAGCATTGTAAAGGGAATTTTGTTTTCCTTCCCGTACATTGCAAGATGGGAAATAAGATAAATATATCTTACACGTAAGTTTTTAGCTTTTTTACAGTTTGTTGAGCTTTGAGGAGTGTCTTAACTTAGAATAAATAAAATGAATGTCATCTTAAGTGCAATACTATTTTCTGTACTTGGTAAACAAAGACCGCATAAAAATTTAAATATATTTTAAAGAATGAATAGTCTATAAAAAGTATTTAAATGCAAATATAACTATGATTTGACCGAAACAGGTTTTTAAGACAAACCGAAACCGAAGTTCTGTAATATTTCTATTTTCGGCAGAAAATGAAAACGTCCCAATTTTTTTACGCAATTAATACATATATAAATATGCATAATTATTAATTAATTATACTCCTTTATTAAATATACATACTTATTAATTAATTATATGTGTGGCCTGTGGCCCAAGTTGGCTCTCTGTACTTCTGACCAAAACTTTTTAGTTTCACATAAAATGGAATGTAATTAAATCATCAACGACAGAGAATGATTTTCTAATTACACGAATTTCATCTAATTTAAAATTGCTTTAGGTATACATGTCTCGATTTATCTTTTATAATGATTTTTGTAAATGATTTTCATCCGTTATACAAGAACTTTCTCAAACTGAAACACCTCTGCGATTTCAAACTAAAAATTTTCTATAACTGTTAGGTCTTCAGCTTCTAATGAGCGCGTGAAAAGCGTCTTCAAAGTTTTGTCATGTATGCATTACTTTCTTCAAAATTTGCACTTACGCCTTGAGTCAGTCATGACTGATAATTATAAATAGTGAAGTTCATAGCAATAAATAAACAGTGTCTCATTTGAGTCGCTACATCTTAAATCAAAGAGTAATGTTGAAAATTTTCGAAGGAAGAAACGAGATTTTTAGAATACAAATATTTTCGGACGAGTTTCCGTCCGACTGAATTTTTGCCAGCATTTTCGACGAAACTCTGATTCTGGGCAGAAAACGAAACTGAATTTTTGCGCCGATATCTAATTATAACCATGGTTATTCTGAAAACTTCGTAATTGAAACATATATTCATTCATTAGTAGAAATTTTCAAATCAAAAACAACATTTACTATGTTTAAAGAAATCTTTAAATTCAGAAAAAAGATGATTCAAAACAACAAATTGTGTGTTTTTATTTATAGATAATTCTTACTTGATTCTGTCTTCTTAAAGTGTATATTTATACAAGGTGATTCATAAAGATCGAAATAATAGGCTATTTCCTTAAATATTGCCTCTAGACACATACTTCCAATTGCAAAGTTTTATAAAAGAAGGTGCCAAATTTTCAGAGATATGCCCGTTTAAATAATTCATCAGGTTTTAAGGAATTAGACACAGATAGAAATGCTTGTAATTCAAGAAACATAGTTCCTTTAAGGGTTCCTCAAATCCAAAAGGGCAACTTTCTGACATAAGTTTTAATTTATTTTTGTTCGGAAATGCATGAAACTAGCAGATGTTGTTCAGAAACTATGTAATCGAGCTATTTTTCCGTTTTTTTTTTTTGCAAACGCAATAGGTCTTTCAGAAAATAGTGTCAAACTTGACGTTTTGAATCGAAGTTCCCGAAGAAATCAGAAAAACCAGTACGTGAAGGGCGAAAATCGTGTTTGTCACGTGATCGAAATCGCTTATAACTCAATAGGTAATTTATTGATAAAAAAAAAACAGTTCAATTCCAAATCGCTTCCATGGCAAGACTTTCCAATTTTATGTGTTTCCGTTAAAAAATGAATTTGTAAATGTGCCAAAACGTTTGCGCTTGTTGAGCAAAGCAGTTAAGAACAGCCTTAAGAATTCCAAGAAACATGTAAAAAATATGTTTATCGAGTTAGAGTTTTGATTTTTTTTCCTTTTTTTGTGATGGTTAACCATTTAATTTGCAAACGAAATCACATCCTAAAATTTCTCATAAAGTTTTTAAAAATTTTAAAATGATTGTTATTTTTTTATGTGGGGTAATTTAAATCGTTATAACTCGAAACATTAATTGTCGAATTTCAAAAAAATTTCATTTAATTAAAGAGGAAAATGTAATTTAATTTTTTTTCAGGATTTTTTAAAAATATTAATTTAAAAAATATTTAAAATATAAATAAAAAAATTATGTAACTTATTAAAAAAAATCATATTTTCAAAAGAATTTTTTTTTTTTAATTAGCCGAAACAAAATTAATCTGAAATAATTAAAAAAGACATGTTCTAAGTTTGCACCTTATTTTTAACAATTCTTGGCTTATATTAATTTAAAGACGATGAATAGTGAAAAAAAAAAAGCCCCATCATGCTAAAAAACGCATTTAAAATTTTAAACAGATATTGACCTCTAATAAAATGTTTAAATGCTTTTAAAAAAATTGAAGGTGAGTAAGGACTTCTTCCTGAAGCTCAAATTTCCCATTCAGTTCAACTTTTGCCATTTCCACCTTGTTTCTGTACTATATAGATGTCCGTCAGTTGATTTAAAACAAGGCTTTTTCTAACATGCCGATTAAGAGTTTTTTCATAATTTTAGACCTCAAAACTTCAGCTTTTATATCGTCCCGGTGAGACTGTTAAAAAAAGTCTGCATTCTGTGGCCGGGCCAAGCCCGAACCTTACTTTTTCTTCAGGCTCGGCCGGATCGGACCTAACGTATTTTTTCATACCGAACCTGGATGGGCTTCCGTCTTCCTAGGTCTACGCTGGGCGAAATTTTCAGACCAGGTCTCGAACCAACCCGTATTAAAATTATTGTCTCTGAGTGCCCTGATCCGTGCAAAATTCAGTAAAATTTGGCTCAGCCCAAAAGTTTTTACAAAACATGCATATATTTTTAATTCGCCATTATTTTACAATTAAACTTTAAAATTATTTTTTAAAGAATAGTAGATTTAGAGGCAGAAAAATTAAAATACAGTGAAACCCGTGGAAAAGAACCTGCCTATGTCGGAGTCCTGTCCTAAACGGAAAATGAATATAATAATACAGAGAAATGAATAGACTACATTTACCCCTCCTAAGAAGGGAACTTATCTATAACGCATTTTTTCTTTCCTAAGTGATTCCATCTTAGAAGATTTTGCTGTATAGCATTTTTCAAAGTCTCCAATATATGAATAACATTTTTTAACCATACCGACGTAAAAAACTACGTTTGTAGAAATACAGTCAGGCTGGCCCGGGATCGGTTTAAAATTTTTTTCCAGGCCGCC
Source organism: Maratus speciosus (assembly GCA_963932465.1). Lineage (NCBI taxonomy): Eukaryota > Metazoa > Arthropoda > Arachnida > Araneae > Salticidae > Maratus > Maratus speciosus. The sequence continues at coordinate 400,730,889 of OZ010800.1, read as the reverse complement.
GAATTTTTTCGTTCTATGGGTCGGCTCGGAACCTGGACTGGATATTTCGACACGTGCAGACCTCTAGTGCAGACATCCAACATATACTATATTGAAAGCAGGTTTAACGTAAAATCTATACGCTGCTATTTTATGCCCAAAGGAGAGCACCGTTATAAATCAATTTTATTAGCGTACAATTTGTGGATGATCTCTATCTTGCATTCAAAATGAGTCAATAAATCGTCGCTCAGAGGCATGGGTAAAAGGAGTAAGTCACCAATGTTGGATTTTAGTATCTCTGCGAGTTTTACAGATATCGAGATGAATTTTTTGTGTTTACTTCAGGAATAGATAAGGAAATATTTCCTAATTAGAAAGTTTTCTCTACTGGGGCCGTATAAAAATTTAGTTTTTGCATTTCCGTAAATAGATCCCCTATGGATTTGCAACCTAAGTCATTAAATTTTGTACCCTTTTTTGTGAAACTTTGCAACTGGAAGTATGTGTCTAGGGGCAATATTTAAGGATTATATTCTTTCGATACTTTATGAATCCCCCTGTATACACTGTCTAAAAAAGAACAGATTTTTTTTATCTCTAGGGAAATATAAAATATCCGCAGACAAAAATATACAATAACGTCTTTCGAATTACCCATGATTCCGAAAAGCGTTCTTTATCTTTTCAACCAATATATTTTAGAAATTTAAGGGAAAAAAAGATGCTTTTTTGCTTCTACTGATTATAGGAAGCGTTTACTAATAGCTATATTGTGCATCAATCAGTTTTATCAATCTGGAATATCGAGTTTTATGATGCTATTCATTTTTAGTTAAACATATTCAGCTGCGTTTAAATTTATGCTCACAAGAATAACAAAATAATTTTAATCTTGATGTTAATTTTAATGATGTTAATGCATCATCTTTGTCTGTAAAAAATGCTTGTTGAAAATGGCGATATTTAATTGAGAATTGGTAGCATCCTAAAAACCAATATTCTGGTTTGAGAAAACTGATTAATAATTATCGCCTTTAATGACAATTTCTTCACGTGAAATAATATAATTACTTGTTAGTATCAATAATGTTTAATGCCAGTACATGACATACAATACGACTGGGAAGATTAGTCTGTAATAATCCAAAAAATTAAGAATAAACTGCAATCACGTAAAATAATAATAATAATAACAATAATAACATACACTAATGTTAAGCATTTCCAGTCAGAAAAAAAGAATTTGTGAATGTTAAAGAGCTGTAAAACTCGTCAGTGGCATGCATTTAATACGTAAGTATCAAATAAACATTAATCACTAACTTCGAGCTTTCTATTATAAATATAAGTAAAAGCGGCTAATCTATACTAAAATTATAAAGAAGTGAAGTTTGTAAAAACTTTTCAAAGTAACAGACATTACATTACATTACGTTAAAGGATAAAAACACTAAAAACAATTTAAAAGGACGTTTCCTATGAATGAATTCAGACATAGTCCTTTTGTTTATATCAAAGTGAAGTTTGTTTGTATATTTGTAGGACGTAATCTCTGGAACTACAGAACCGATTTCAAAAGTAATGGTATCAAAATGAGGGTGTAAGTCCCTGTTCTAACATAGGCTATATTTTATGTGCCACCACCCCAAAGGGAGTCTAGGAGCAAAAACCGTTCTAAAAAGGAGATTTTTGTTTTACTGAAGAGCTTAAAAACATGAAATTTAAGAGTAGCACGGTAGTTACATTTTAGATATAAATAATGTCTAAAAACATCTCTTAAAATATTCGAAATTTAAAATGGGTGATAATGCGCGAAAAGCGTTCTAAAAAAACGTTCTAAACAGCGATTTCTACGAAATCTAAGGAAGTATGAAACCGATCTAAAAAGTGATGGTTGCAAATTGATAGTGACATTCAATGCTCCAACATAGGCTATATTTTATGTTGTTGTCACTACCACTTGGGGGTTGCAGGAGCAAACAACGTTCTAAATATCGATTTTTATGTTATTGAAGAGCCTGGAAACGTGAAATTTGGCATAGTAATTACTTATAAGACATAAATCATCTCTAAGAACATTTCCTAAAAAAAATCGAAATTTAAAAGGAGGGAAAATAGGTGAAAAGCGTTCTAAAAACAGTCTTAATTGTGATTTCTACGCAAACTCAGGAAGTACCAAACCAATTTCAAACGTAATGGTTGGAAATTGATGGTGACAGCCCTTGTTTCAACGTAGGTTCTATTTCATGTCGGTGTCATTAACACCTGGTAGTTACATGAGCAGAAAACGTTCTGAATTGTGATTTTTGTGATACTGCTGGTCCTAGCAACTTGAAATTTGGCATGGTAAATACTCATTAGATATCAATGATCTCTAAGAGAATTTCTTAAAAAAATTGAAATTTAAAAGGGGTGAAAATGCACGAAAAGCGGTTTAAAAACGTTCTAAATTGCGATTTATACGCCATCTCAGGAAATAGCAAAACCGATTTGTAAAGTAATGTTTGCAAATTGATGTTGACATTCAATGCTCCTACATAGGCTATATTTTATGTTGTTGTCACTACCACCTGGGGGTTTCAGGAGAAAACGATATTCTAAATTGCATTTTTTGTGATACTGAGAGGTCTCATTTTGAAATTTGGCATGGTAATTTCTTAAAACAGTGAAATGCTTTCCAAGAACCGTTGAAAGAAAATTCCAAATTTAAAAGAATGAAGCAACCGAAAAGTGTTCTAAATTACGATTTGTATGCAAACTTATGAAATACCAAACTGATTGAAAAAATAATGGAGCAAATTAGTGGTGATAGAACCTGTTGAAACATAAGCTATATTTTATGTCGGTGCCACTACCACCAGGGGGCTGCAGGAGCAAAAAACGTTCTAAATTGTGATTGCTGTGATACTGAAGAGGCTAGAAACTTTAAATATGGCATTGTAGATATTTATAAAATATAAATGCCCTCTAAGAAAAGCCGGAAATAAATTCGACATTTAAAAGGAGTGAAGCGAAAGGAAGCAGCAAAAAGTGCTCTAAAAATGTCCTAAATTACAATTTCTATGCAATCTCAGGAAATAATAAAACGATTACAAAAGTAATATCTGCGAATCAATGGTGGCAGTCTCTGATTCTACACAGGCTATATTTTATGCCGGTGCCACTTCCATCTGGTGTTGTCAGGAACTGCAAACGTTCTAAAATAGCCTTTAAAACGTTCTAAATTACGTTTTCTATGGAATATTAGGAAATACCAAACCGATCTAAAAATTAATGTTGCCAAGTTAATGGCGACAGTCTATGTTTCAACATAGGCATTTCATATTAGTACCACTAATACCAGAGAAGTTGTAGGCCGTTAGAAGAGAAGCTTTGGACTTTGACATGATGGTTAATTTTAAGATGTAAATACATACTAAGAACGGTCCATAAAAAATTCAAAACTTCAAATGAATATTGAAATGAGCTTGTAAAATGAGCATAAAAGTTTCTAAGTACTTTCTAAATTATCATTCAATTAGAATTAGTTTTAGTTCTTCTAATTAATTTAAGTTTCATTTTCGCCTAATGCAGTGTAATAAAGAAGTTTAGTCAAACTGTGGCTTAATTAGTAAGTTTTGAATTATTTCTAATAATATTATTTCTTCAAATAAAAATTAGACATACAAATATCACTTGGCACATTTCAACTATTACGCGAGCAAAACCGCGGGTTTTTCTAGTCTTTTATAAACGTCGCTTACGCAAATTCATGTATTGTATAACGGAAATGTTTTGGAACAACATGAATCGCGGTCAATAAATGAAGCGTGATTTTTAAGGTAAACATTGAATCCTTATACAGGGTGTCCGGTCTCAACGGTGTCCAATGGATAATTCCTAAGTCGTTAGTCATAGACATACAGTTCCAATTACAAAAATGTTTTAAATCAGGTAAAAAAGTAGTTTAAAAGCGATTTGGGTCAATAAAAACATTTCTTAAAAATTTACGAAATTTAAATTTTTATACGGTCCCCCGGTCCTATAAGTTATATTTAGTAATTTTTTTCTTTTACACTGACAAGTAATGCAAAAAAAGTTCCATTATTCTACGATTAAAATTGACCGAGTGATAGCTGTTTAAAGTTGGAGCATATTTTTTGCTGCAAATTGGGGGTCATTCACAAATTTAGTCGAAATATAATTTCGCCAGATATATTAAAAATGGTTGAGAGTAAAATTAATATCGCAATATAAATTTGAAATCTTTAATCCTTCTGACATATTAATGCAAAATATACTATTTATAATAAACATTTAAGAAGAAAGAAAAAACAGAATTTTTGTTAAATAAAATGATGCTAAATTTTTTACAAAATGATACGTATTTTAAAATATTGTTAGATTGCACTAGCCTGCAAAAGTTGGGTTATGTCATGTTTTTTAGCTTTTAATAATTGATTTTTATGTATTTTGTACCGTTGAATCCGAAATTGACTTTCAGTTTTAACCATCATATCAGGATTTTTCGCAAATTGCAAATTTCAAAGTTAAAATTGAATCTCCTCACTCATCTCATCGGACCACTCACTTGTTTAGCTGTAATAGCAGGATAAGCAAAAATATCGAATAAATTATTGAATAAAATAAAATAAAATAAAATAAAATAAAATAAAAAAAGTTTTACATATGTTTTATAGTATGATATTTTCGCCATATTTTAACTTACACACTTACGATGTTGAAAAAAATTCTAACGTGATTGTTAAAAATGAAGGTCATTTTCAGATTCAGTGCTAAAAAGTACGTAAAAATCAATTATCATAAGTAACAAAATACAACCATCTCCTCTACTTTATAGTATCCGATTTTTGTTATTCTTTAAATTAGACAATTTATGATTTGCGAAATATCCTGACATGATCGTTAAAAATTAAGTTAATTTTCTGATTCAGTGCTAAAAAATACATAAAAGTCCAAAAGCCCAACAATCGCAGGCTTGTATTATCTAATCTAAAAATTTTCTTAAACTTCTTATCGGTAATCTATCCGAAATTTGTTGTGTTATCCTGTAAAATAAGTATAAATGGTAACCACCGAAAATCATAATAACATTAGATTGTTATCGGATTTGCGCCAGTAAGCAAAATGCAATCTCGATCGGATATTTGAAAGAATTTGGCTACAAATTTTGAACTGGAAAAACATACATACGATGGTTGAAGTAACATAAAAATTTATAAAAATAACATAATTTTTCTTAAATGAAATCATAAAAGAAACAGTCTCAAATCCTGACAAAATAAAATATATGTTATTTTAGCCAATATGAAACTTAATAAATGTTAACTTAATCGTAATACTTGTATGGTTTTTTTCGAAGCGCAGATACACATGAAATAAGATCTTCGAATACTTTAAGCACTTGGAATGTGACCCCTCAAAGCCAAGCCGAACTCATTTGTTTTCAGAGCAGAAAAGTGGCATAAGTAATGCATTTTTAAAGTTTCATAACTCGCACGATTTTAGTGTTATATGAATGGGACTTTTTTTTTTTGTCTTACTTGTCAGCGTAATAGGAAAATTTTACTAAATATAACTTACAGGATCGGGGACCATATAAAAATTTAAATTTCGTATTTTTTAAAGAAATGTTTTAATTGACCCAAATCGCTTTTAAAATATTTCTTTACCTGATTTAAAACATTTTTGTAATTGAAACTATATGTCTATTACTAACGGTTTAGGAATTAGCCATTGGAAACCGTTGAGATCGGACACCCTGTATAAGCATGTATATTAAAATACTATTTTTACTCTTATTACTCTATGCCAGAGTCGGCGAACCTATGGCACGCGTGCCACTCTTGGCACACGAAAGAATAATTTTGGCACGGCGCGGCATTGATTATGTCTCTAAATCAGGATACAGTGATTTTACACAAAACACACGAATTTAGACCACCTGATTTAATTCTAAATTCGATTAATTGGAAATTAATGAATTTTAATATTCAATGTAATCCGAAAATTTATCAAACAAAGAAAATATTTGAAAACTACCAAAAAGAAAAGATTACTATATGTATTAATAAAAATATATGTATTAATAAATTATGGCAACTTGAAAATTAATTTGAGAACTATTTAAATATAAACTGCTTTTTTTTTTTTCATTTCAATAATTTTTCCTACTATTTATATCTGTGAGTCGTTATTTTCTCAAATGAATCATATAAAAAATAAAATAGAGAGCAGTTGCCAGATAAATCCCTTTTAGTTTGAATTTTGTTAAAATTAACTGAGCATTAAAATGATATTAATTATTTTTCATCCAAGATACAACACAAATAATCACATTTTTTTAATTAATTTCTAAAATATGAGCGTTTCTATAATTATATCATCAATGTAACACTTACATGTATGTTACCCATATTAGAAAAAAATCTTAAGTAATTTTCAAGTAGTTTTGATTCATTATTTTTCAATCCACCAAATTTGTTTTATAGTTGGCACGTCAAGGTCATGTGAAATAGTTTTTGAACAAAATTGGCACGCGACTATAAAAAAGGTTCGCCGACCCTGCTGTATGCCTTAAGGTTGTTAATCACTCAACTTCCGAATGCCCTTCGCTAATGTTAAGTCTATAGGTATGTGATGCATACCTATAGTTAAAATATCTCCTCGGGAAATTAATCTTTTTAACTTCTTTTTTCTTCGAATTGTTCTTAAATGATGTCCTTTTCTTTCTTAGTTATAAAAATATTTCTAAAATGCATGCTTAATTTTATAAAGAAGTATTAAAACTTACTCACAGTTCGTCTGCTTTTAAGATATAAAATATTACTTTAAGCATAGATTTTAGAAACATTTTGAGAACTAAGATAAAAATAAACATCTCTTAACAAGTTAAACGCGACGACGGTCCCTTTGGACCGGCATTGATCTTTCCGTTTAGGCGACGCCGGTGCCTAGGGACCGGCGGTATAAAATTATAAAAATAATATATTATATAATATTTAAAACATTTTTCATTTTTTAAATGTATTTTATTAAAACATTTCAAACATAAAAAGAGTTTTCCTTCAAAAGAATTAGAAAATTTATTCACAAATTTTGTACAAATATATATGCAAAATTTTGTGTATGCTGTCGCTTAAGCGGAAATTAAAGTAAAATTAGTGTCGCGTTTAACGTGTTCAGAAGAGTACAAAGGAAAGTGGAGTAAAAAATATTGATTTCCCAAGTAGGTATGTTAAATATTGAATGCAACACATGCCCGTTGAATTAATGTTAGCGAAGGGAATTCGGATGTTGGGTGGCTAGCAGCATTAAAGTAAAACACAATTACAATCAACTGCACCGAGAAACCTTTGTTATGTAGTATTCTTTAAATAAATAAATGAATAAATAAAAGGCTTTCAAGTTCAGACATATTAACGTATAACGTGAATATTTAAAGCATGAATATGCAATAATAATGCATTTAATAATACATGCAAAACTATTTGATAATCTTAAAAAAAGCAATACCCTAATTCGTACTCTTTATTTAATTCTTTAATTTTTTTTAGAAGCAAAGGAAATTGTAAAAGTGTCAGGAGAAAATTTTAAACTTCATTTGAGCTCCTTCCATTACGAAATTTGAGTAATTTTCCTGTTGGGCTTAAAACTTCTTTGGTATTAAAACAATTACTGCGAATAGGGTTAGAAATAAAGCATGCAAGTGAATTGCGTACTTATAATAAGGAACTTAATATACAATATTAGCTATACATGCAAAAGTTTTGCTAATTTAACACGAGTATTTGGAAACGAAATATTGCTATCTTAATGTGTTAAATAAAAAAAAAAACAATAAAAAAATGCAGAGATTGAAAAACCCTGAACAGAAAAGTTTAAAACCAACAAAAACTCCTTCCAACAATTACGATCGCGAAATTTAAATCAATATTATGTTATGCTTAAAGCATTTATAGTAAAATCTTTGCTAGAGAATAGAATACAGCATAAAGCAAGTAGGATAATTAACAATATATTTACATAACGAAGCAACTAATGTAAAATATAAATGCTATTAATTACAGTTTAAGACTATCAATTTGTTAACAAAGCCAGTACATGAATTTAAATTTCATAATAATATTATTTACATAACGAAGCAACTAATGTAAAATATAAATGCTATTAATTACAGTTTAAGACTATCAATTTGTTAACAAAGCCAGTACATGAATTTAAATTTCATAATAATATGAACAAAACTTTTTGTGAATTCAACAATTTTAGCAAACGAAAAACTTTAATACCTTTAAACGGGTAGTTTTTTTTGGGGGGTAGTTTTTTTTTTTTTTTTTTTTTTTTTTTTTTTTTTTTTTACTGAAGCCGCAGGTACTGCAAAACTCTGAGAAGAAAGTTTTAGAACCTATCAGTAATTTGAATTAATTTTGCTGGCACGTGTATTTCAAGCTAATGTCATTTACAAGATTAGCCTACTTCTTTAACTTAGACATACCTTAAGGGGAAGGGAACAAGTGTAATCTGACCAAGTTCTATTAACTTTACGCTTTAACACTTTACTATATCAAGTACTCCATACTTAGAAAAATCCATATTAAAAAAGAAAATTAAACAATCAAACGAAAAAATCTAAAAAAAAAAAAAAAAGAAAAAAAAAGAAAAAGATACAAATACCAAATTTTTCATTAGACATTTTTAATGGCATTTTGTAATAACAAAATAACAATGCCACAAAACGAAATTATAAACAGTTTCAATATAATGTCAGAGTTGAAAGTCCTCCACGTTATTTTAATTGAGATTGTTCGATTGACTCGACTTTTTGAAATAGAATAATTCCCCTTATTTTGTCCTTATTTAATCTTTCATTAAATAATACGAATATTACTGCTTAAAAAAAAAGTGGTGTCTGTAAAGCAATCTGAATAATAATGATAATAATAAATAGCGACACTGTATAATGCAATTAATGAAACAAAACAAAAAACAAAAAAAAAAAAAAAAAAAAAAAAAAAAAAACCTGTTTGTTAGACTGATACAAATTACGATATCATTTAAAATTACATACACAAATCTTTATTTTGTTGTATGCATTCATGTAAATCAAGATCATATTTAGATAAGAACAATTTAATGTTCTTAATATATACATATTAGGATGTCCCCAAAAAAATCAACTTTTAAAATTGTGAACTCTTACCCGCTAAAAATGTTCTTCCTGTAAATATAAAACACCTTGAATTTTTTCAGAATTAAAACAAAATATATTTTAAGGTCCCCCAAGGCCATTGAACTTGCATAAAAATGGCCAAAAGAATGTGAAATGCAGCATTTTTGTATTAGCTACATTAGAAATCATTAATGTTCAAATGACCTTTTTTTTCATTTATGAAAGTTTCTTATATATTGTTTCAAACAAATTTCGTATAAATTATGTTTTTGCTCTGGTAGGAAGAGATAATATATTGCTAAAATCAAGAAGAATATGATTTTGCAGACATTTCTACCTTCTGTATAATTTTCCACAAAAAGTGAACTTAGGTAAGCAATTATCTTACAGTTGGTAAATAAAACCATCGAAGAAGAATATTTTAAAGTTATCACATACTTATTTACACATTCACGAATTTTTTATCAACTACATTTCAAAAAGATTTTGGCGATTGCTCTTTACAAAATTTCTGTCTGTGCATCCCTATCTCTACGACTTGTAACAAAAACTGTGCTTGTTCTTTGTTGAACAACTAAAGTCATGCATGAATACAACAGCTTGTTCAGCAACATCATTTACACAACGCAAGTTTTTAGCAAATATTGCAGCTTTTTTATAGGATGGCATTTTGGACTAATCTTTGACTGGTACACTGAGGAAACAATCTTCAATTTTAGCCGTTTCAATGAAACTATTAGAAATACATAAATTATCCAATTTGAGAGAAAGTATTTCTAATAAATGGAGTTAGAACTCCTTTCTTCTTTAGTGTTCAAAACTATCTTTGATTTTTGCTTACCAGAAAGAAGATCTGAAAACAAGCTAAGTGTTGCAGTTCTCCACTCACATACTATGAATGACATAACATCGTTTTTAATCCAATATTGCTTATGTGTTTGGCATCATATTCTTTCAACCTTTAAATCAGTGAAATCTCATTAGGAGGAGCATTAATAGCATTTTAAAGGAATAAATTGCTTTGCAATTGCTTTCCAAGGAATAAATTGCCATCCAGCGAGCTCAGTGAAGAGCACCTGGTTTTCGAATTCTAAATTGAATGTCTAATCCAATCATTAATGATGCAAGATTTAAAATTTCTTTGTAATCATTCCAAAATAATTTTATAGCAGTTTTTACGTGATCAGAAGTAAAAGTTTTTAAACTACCTGATGCTGTTATGATGGGTACTGATTACTTTTTTGGTTCATTGTGGTTGAGCTTAGACCAGTTTTCTCGGAATCTCTTAAATAAAAAGATTTCAGACCCAATAGATTGTCCAAAACACACACTAAATGCATCAGAAAGTAGAACTTCAAACATGTGATGCCTACATGCTATCCACAAAAGGTTTCTGCCTATTTTTTGCTCAAGAATTGTACATGTTCCTTTGAATCTTCCACTATTTGCATGTGTTGTATCGAAACACATGCCAATTACTTGAGAATCACATTTCCATGATTTTAAGAGATCAAAAACAGCATCAGCTGCTTCTTTGCCAGTTCCACACAATAACTTAGAAACTCCAAGAAGCTTAGTATGTTTGTCTTGCTAAGGAAAAACTAGTACCGCTAAATGATCAATATTTTCTATGCTTTTAGATGACAAATTGGCTAACAGTTTTCCACCTCAATGAACAACTGGCTTTGATGTTTAAAACTGTGTTTTTAATTGTTGAACGGTTTCTTGGCGAAGATATTGGTATTCCCGATGAACACTATTTTTTTAAAGCTCTATGGATCTTTACAAGCGGCTCAGACGTCATGGTAGAGGAAGAGCGACCTTCTTTGTTTATTGCAGATGCTATTATCATTGTGAATCTTTTATGCTGGTTTTAGTTCGATCTAAAACACGAGTAAAAATGGATCTGCGACTGCAGAGCTTAGATTTATTTCGTTTGGGCTTTGTATTATCATCTAAATGTATTTTTACTACAAATTCTTCTTCAGAGATTTCTTCAGAACATTTATTGGTTTCATCGATATCCAAAACCGAAGACGGATAAATAATCAATGAAACTTTCCTTTAACACCTGCTGGAGCTGCTGTCTATTATTATTAGAAACATTGTAGTTCATGATATTAAATTAATGAAATCCAGTAGATTAATAAAGATTGAAAAGCATTAGACGAGTAATGATCAGAAAAATGAAATATGGGAAATATGGTCCTCAGATAGTGATTTTATAAATGTTGATAAACATTTTTAATAAAAATATAACATCAAATGAAATTATTGATAAACATGATAAAGTGTTTCTTAAACAAGTTTTAGGATAAAAAAAAATTGCGAGAGAAGTGTGGTAGAATTCTGCAATCTTGCATATTAATTAGAAATTAAAATTTTCCATAAATTCCTTATTTTCTATTAGCTTGGGGGAACCCTAAACCTTTGTTGAATGACTTGAATTTTTTTATAATATCATATTATGACAGAAAGAACAATTTTGAAAGGTGAGATTTGGCATTTTCAAACTTTTTGTTTTTTTGGCCTCTCCTGGGACACCCTAATACATATATATACATATATATATATAATATGAATAATTTGGCGATAGTTTTTTTTATGAAAAGTGACCGACAGGGATAATGGAGAAGTATACCAAAAAAGATATTAGCAACGACATTTTGATTCCCCCTCACTGACAAGCCCGTGTTAATACGTTCACTAAGCTCCAGGTTTCACTGCAATACAAGCAATATTTAAAGTAATATAATTCTATTGATTTAATGTATTTTTAATACATTGAACAATGATTAATACTTACAAGGACTGCATTCATATTCGTTATTAAGTTTTTTTGTTTTATAAAATGTTCAAAGAATAATTTTTTTTAGCATTTAAAACAAAATACAGAGAAAACAACATCACAATTTTGCCCTTTTCCAAGACAGTCGGAGGGTTAATGTAAGTGTTGATATCATTAGAAGCTTTTTACAGAAAATGTCACTGACCAAATCCTTATATATACATATATATATTGTTTTTATTTTTCAATTGCAAATCTTTTAAAAGTTAATGTGAAATAGATGATGATAAAATAAAATCTAAAAATCCTGGCGAGGAGACAATTGCCCTACCTTGTTTTAGAGACATGCTCGGAAAAGTCTGCTTAAAGTCAATTTGAAACCGATAAAAAAAATTCATAAACCCGAAACCCGAACCAAACGCGGTACATTTCAACCCTAAACCAGCCAGAATGCGAAATAAACTCGAAACTGAAGCGAAAGAAAATTAATTCATATTCTAATATAATTATCGAAAATTAATCTACAATTATATCTCTAATGTCAATTTTATCTCTTTTATAGAAAAATAAACGTGTATACACTCTTTAATATTTGAATATACATGTTTTTTTTTTTTTTTTTTTTAAATATTAAAGGAAATTTTTTTTTTTTGAAAAATTAGGTTAACCCGAAATTTACCTGAAAGAAAAAACTCAACCCTACCCGAAATATTTAAATTCAACCCGATCAGCAATGAAAGAAAAAGAAAAAAAATAGCGCGTTAGCCGCGGTCTGGTTGAGTTTGGGTAAAATCCTGCTACCCGACCCTAAATGACATCCCTGAAGAAACAACAGGAAATGCAAAACTTTGAGGAGAAAGTTTTAGAACCCAGGTGAGCCTCTTCCATAATACACGATTACGCAATTTTCCCTGTCACGCACATCTCAAACTATACTGTCCATTCATTTAGATTAACCTACTCATTTCCCTCAAGTATACCTTGCGGGGTAGAAAACAGCTATGATCTACTCTGACCTTAACCGCTCACGTAATGTTTCCAGTTAGAGGTCAGACTTACAAGTGCCCCTCCTTTTCTTTTCCTTTTCACTCTTGCATTTATTTGGTCATTCTCTCAGTCGCTTTTTAGACATTAGCTGAACAAGTTGAACGACCTGAGTGTAATGAAAAGGAAAGTCTTATAATTTTTTCAAGGTTTGTTTTAATTAATAGAAGGTTGTATATTGAACAATTATTGTGTATATAACTGTGTTATCGTATGTGAACATTCTATTTACATTACTCGGAACATAAAGGATAAATAAGAACTTGGGAAAGGTATGTTGTTGTTTTGTGTTACATTTTAATTAAAAGCAGGAAGTGAGCTAATGCTACTGTAATACTTTAATTAATAAATTTTTGACTGTACATTCAACGAAAATTGCGTTATCTCATTTGGAAAATAATCACGAAATATTTACAACGTAACGAACGAAGCAAAAATTCGATAAAGTATGTAAAAACTTACCAATGAATTTTTTTAATTTAAAAGTTGAAAATGAACTGATTCTGCTGCATTAAATATTAGAAAGTTGTTGGTTGTATATTGAAGAATAATTGTGTTTTCCTATGTGAGAAATATGCATACATTAATCAGATCGTAAGGAAAAAATTCAAATTGGAAAATGTATGTCATTTTTTCTGTTGTATTTTAACTAAAAGTAGGAAATGAACGTACTATACTTTAAATTATAAGAAACTTATTGACATTATTTTGAACGATAATTGAGTAAATAATTGTTTTTTCAATCGTTTAAAATTTTTTAATCATTTTTTCCAATTGGTCATGCATATATATATATAACCTTAAACAAAATATCAAATTCCATCACTCACCATGTCTAAATTGAAACTGTACATCAAAAATATTAAAATAACCAACATAAACATTAACTCTTAAAACCGAACTATAAAACCAAACTAAGGAAAATATATATAACAGCAAAACAGAACAGAAAGCGATATATATATATATATATATACGTAAACAGAAATAAGAAAGGATATGTAAATGTATCCACATATTAGAATTGAAAAGTTAACTGATTTTACTGAATCACTTTAATTATAAGAATTTTTTGGCAATACATTGAATAATGATAATTTATTGCTGCATTATTATAAGTCTAATTAAAAAAATAAAAATAAAAAACACTGCGCACTAGTTTTCATAAATTACCGCTAGTATTTAGGTATAGTATTTTTTTAAGAAGTAGAAATCTATTTTTAGAACTTTAAGATGTGAGATTTAAAAGAAAAATAATTTTTTAACTTTGAGGTTTTGCAATGGATAATTTTAGAATTTACGGAAATTTTTTGGGAATTCAAATTAATTTGCAATTATTGTTTGTCAAATTTCAAGTTTTTCACAATTTTTAAAATTTAAGAATAAAAATGCTAGGTGCATACAAATAAATATTTTTTTCAAAAATTAATGAATTTCGCCGTTTTTTAGATGAATATTGTTTTTTTCTTTGTGAATAGCTTTATTGTTATACTTTTTTTTGCCGAAAGGATATTTTATATTAAAAATTACTTGTGATAAATTAAAAAACTTTTATTTATGTACTGTTTTAAAAACTGACAAATTCTTAATCGGATTACAAATTTGATAATTTACGAGTTGTAATTTGCAATTTGTAGTTAACAATATACAACATTTATAAATATTATTTTTAAAAAAATATTATTAAAATAAACTTTGTATAAATTCGAACTATATAATTATTATAATAGCAATTGCGAGAACTTTTACAATAAAAATTCTCACATATTAAAAAATATTTGTGCATTAAAAAAATATATTATGACCGAAGTTAAAATTTAAACTTGGAGTAAGTAACATGCAGAAATTGTTAAAATTGAGGTAATTTTTTATTTAAATTTAAAAATTCTCGTCACAAAACAAAAGTTAAGAATTATAACGAAAAAATCAGATTATGAAATGTCACATACATTCAGTTTTACAGGAAAACTTTTATTTATTATTTAGTTACAGATTTAAATATTTTAGCGATTTGATAGCAAAAGTTATCAATTATCAAAATAATTATAAAATAAAGAGTTAAAGAAAGAATCAATTTCTCCAAAATTTGATAATAAAAGTTACCAATTATCAAAATAATTATAAAATAGAAAGTAAAGAAACAATCCAATTCTTAATAAAACTTGCATTAAAAAAAAAACAAAAAACTATGAACTTTTTTTTTGCTTTAATAAATTTAAACGACATAACGAGATAGTGTTTGAAGACAGTTATTTCTTCTAACTTGGGATGTATTATGCATTGGCAGAGATGTTGATGTTAGCTTATGAACTTTACAGTTTTAAAAATAAACGATAGAATACGGATTAGAAAATAAAAGGCATATAATTGTCCTTTTTTGTATTGCATGAAATAAAATTTTGTCATTTTGGTTTTCAAAAAGATAAATATTGATAAAATAGTATAATAATAATAATAATAATAATAATAATAATAATAATAATAATTAATACAATTATTGGACCTATTACAATAATGCTAACAATAACTATGTTACTATAGTATTATAGTACAATAAATAAAAACAAAATTATGAACTATTTTTTTTTTCCGCTGTAATAGATTTAAACGAAATAGTGTTTGAAGACAATTTTTGTATAACTTGGGATGTAATATGCACTGATAGAGATTTTGATATTGGCTTATGTACTTTACTGTTTTAAAAATTAACGCTAGAATATGGATAAGAAGATGAAAGACATATAATTGTAATTTCTTGTATTGCATAAAATAAAACTGTTGTCATTTCGTATTAAAAATATAAAAAAATGAAGGATATGGTGGATAATATCACAAACTTTTCTCTAAAAAGGCTTTCTTGGTTGGAAGAAATATATACTAGAATGCTGGCAAAAATACAAAACTAAAAACAACTAAAATATAATTCGTTTTCTGCACCAGGAAATATTCTTTATATAATTCACAGATTTTTTCAGTTTTTTATCTGCAATTTGAAACAGAAGTTAGAATACAAGGGCATGAAAGTGCGTTCATGATTTTGTATTTTCGCTTTTAATGGCAGCAAAAAGTTCCGAAATTACCTTATTTTTATTCACTGCTGCATATCGATATTCTTTAAAGTTGTATCGATATTCTTTAAAATTTTAAATAACATCAATAAATGTTTCTCTAAAAAGATTTTCTTGGTTGGGAAAAATATAGGCTAAAATACTGGAATAAACAGCAATAAAAAAACTAAATATAATTCATTTTCTGCACCAGGAAACATTATTTTTATATAATCTACCGATTTTTTAAATTTTTTAGCTGCAATTTGAAGTTAGAATACAAGAGTATGAAAGTGCGTTCATGAATTTGTATTTTCGCTTTTAATTGCGTCAAAAAGATTCGAAATTACTTTTATTTTTCGTCCATTGCTGCATATTGTATCGATATTCTTTAAAATTTTAAATAACATCAATAAATGTTTCTCTTAAAAGGCTTTTTGGTTGGAAGAAATATATATTAAAATACTGGGAAAATAGCAAACAAAAAACTAAAGGCACACCTGAAAAAAATTAGGGAGCAAGCAAAAAAGTGAAGAGAATAGTTCAAGACAGCTATATATGGACATAAAATGGATAGTACACGTGTATCAATGCGCAATACAGAAAAAAATTCGGCCCTGTGCCTACAAATTTGTGTGTATTTTCTCACAATTTAAGTTTTTCCACTGTTTACATTTTATATTTTGGTCTCCGACGTAAAAACAAAGTTTTACTGTAATAAAAAACCTCCATACTTAATTTTTCTGTAAAAATCCTTTTCAATTCGAGAGTACCTATAATTTTCGAAACTTGCCTTATCGAGAAAATCAAATTTGGGGAAAATGCCAAAAACTGCACACTGTGTCTATGGGTTTCAATATAAACGAGGATTTTACAATGTCAGAATTATAGTTTAAAATGATTACTAGACTGTTAGGGAAAACACAATTTTTATGATTTTGGATAAGGCGAGTTTTGAAAAAGACGTCCTCATTTATTCTGTAACGTAAACTGTGCATCAAAGATGTTTGTGAATTATACAAATGCTTATTTGAGAAAGTGGACGGTAATTCATTTTCTTGATTATTGTTGTAAGTAAAAATTTTTTTTGTAAACTTGAAACTTTTACCCAAACAACTTTATCAACTCATTAAATAAACCTACTTTTTTCTGAAACTGTCGCCGGGAATGGGGAGTAGGGGGGAGGGTACTTTTTAACAGGCCCTGGGCCCAACTTTAGCTTGATCGGGCTCACCTTTCGTCCCGTGGCCAAGAACAACTGAATTTGGAGCAGAGTAGCATTGCCCGTTCCGTCTCGACGAGCTGTTAACAAGATATATCGGTCATCAGTTTTTGTGGTAGCACATGGCCCACCTTGCCTTTGTCGATGTCTACCATTCCATGTGTCTTGGAATCCATTCCACAGCCTTGCATTGACACTTCTTGTGAACCCAACAGCGTCCGCTACACATCGTTGTGTTTCCCTAGATTCAACTGTCCCGATAACACGTCAAGCCATGGATTTCATTAATCACATTATTATGACATTTTAAAGTAACTTTTTTGGAAAACACAAGCTAAGCAATTGAATTTCACACCTGAGACAGTGAAACAGACGTTTCTGCAAAAATCTCGCATTCTACACTTATCTCCTTTTTCTACTTTTTGACGTCACAAACTTTAATTTGCATGTGAAGATTTTTTTTATCTGTTTTCTACTATGCTTTAAATTATGGATGTTTTATTTTACGTTGCTTATCGGTGTAAATATTTGCGTAAATTTTTTAAAAACATGTGATCCCCTAATTGTTTTGAGCAGTGCATAATTTGTTTTCTGTATCAGGAAATATTTTTTATATTATCTGCATATTTTTTTTCAGTTTTTTATCTGTAGCTTGAAACAGAAGCTAGAATACAGGGGCATGAAAATGCGTACATGAATTTGTATTTCCACTTTTAATAGCAGCAATAAGTTTTAAAATTTCTTGTTTTTTTCAGGCTGCATATTGTATTGATATTCTTTAAAATTTTAAAATCAACGAAATGTTGGTAATTTAGAATTTTTCTATATATCTAAATATATATATATATATATATATAACGAATTAGAACTGAGCTAAACGATTTGGAAATGGAAAAAATGAATATCTGCGTAGTCATTGGTCAAAGTTTTCTGACTTTTCTTAGCGGGAATTGTACGTGGCGAAAACTATGAAAGTAGGCAATTTAGATAGGATGGGCGGTTAAAGGGAAGAACTTTCAGCATTTCAATAGACTCATGTTTTTTTTTTTTTTTTTTTTTTTTTTTTTTTTTTTTTTTTTCCAGTGGTCGATGGCAAAAGTGATAAAAAAAGAAGATAATTTCCATTATCTAAGGAGAAAGTGTGTGGGGGGGGGGGTCATCAACGTTTCGATTGCCTTCTGCTATTTTTTATGAGGGAGGATATGTGGATTATTTAATTATTAGTACGCCCACAGATACTGTATGTGCGTATGTACGTAACGCGATAACTCTTGATAGAAATGCCCGATATGCTTAATTTTTTTTTCTAGGTTCATTCTGATAAGACGCTTCCCTGATTAGATTTGGTGGTTCATTGATTAACTATAAAGGGGGGGGGAGGGCTAATACCTCCTCCTTAATTAAGATAAATGAGATTTCATATACGATTTGCTTCAAATTTGGTATACCGATTGATTTTGATAAGGCGCTTCCCTGAGGAAATTTGGAGGCTCATTGGTTAAGTATATAGATGTGAAATGGGGGGGGGTAATCCCCCACTTTAATTTATTTTTCAAGGGGCATTATCCTTTGAAAAAAGAGATAAATGATATTGTCATATACAATTGCCGTATACAATTAGTTTGGATTACTTGTAAGCTCAATGCCATCAGTTTAACTGGCCACTTTTCTTTTTCTTTTAATGATTTTATATTTAATAATTCTTATAATTATGAAATTCTGTAAGCCTTAATGATTATGTGCTTGGAGATAAGGAAATAAAATTGTCAGGAGTTGGGGAGGAGCGCATTTTTACCAAGTGGTTTCTGAAAATTGAAAGAATAGAAAATAAGGGATCGCGAAGCGATCCAGAATGGAAACGTGAAATAATACGGATGGGGTTGGCTAGAAAATAGGGATTGCTTCGCGATTCCGTTCGGTATCACAAGGCGATTACGCGGGAGATTGGTGAGCGTAGCGAACATGGGGCGAGGGGCAGAGCCCTCCTAGTACTCTAAATAATTTATCAATATTTACTGTAATATGAAATATATTTGCAATATTGTAACTAAATTGTAACTATAATGTAAAATAAAAGACACATCTTTCTTAATCTGCAAAAAATATCATATAACGCTGTACGAAAACCTCCAATAACTGCTTTCGAGTTCCAAAAAGTGTTCTTTATCTTTAGAAACCTCAGAAATCAATAAACAGAGTGTGTGTTCACACGTATTTTGTAGAGATTTTGATTTTCTCTGAAATTTAACTTAAAATAATAGTAATAATAAAACCTCTTTGGCATCATTTCGTAATGCGGTTGAATTATCGTCTGTATCATTAAAAATATTTTCTTTTTTAAAAAGTCGCTGGAAAATAAAAATTGGATCAAAAGCTATGCATTTGAACTTTACGAGCAGAAAATCAGTTATTAAAATGTTTGAAAAGCAAGGTTTTAATATTTCTACACGTAAAACAAGTGAAATAATGAATACAAAAGCGAAAAAAATGACAAAGTTTACATAATGCGGGAAAAAGGTGAAAAATGCGCACCCAACAAAGGTACGCTCGCAGCTTATTATATCTAAAGTTGCATCTCATGTTTTAAAGAAAATATAACCTCGCAAAGAAGTATCACAAAACCTTAAAATATTATTTGTAAAGTAACTTTAAACAAAATTATTGCCGATAATTTGAAGCTAATAATAGTAAAATATAAAAATTAATAATAAAAAAAAAATGCGAAAACATGTTTCTCAGCATACGAATATGTACAGACTGTTTTATGAAAATTATTTGGCAAGTGAACAATGGAAAATGTAGTCACAATTTATGAGGTTTGTATATATTTACTGAGGCTTGGAAATATTTAACTGCAATAGAAAAAGCAAGCAACTACCAAAAAGCAGGAGAAAAAAGTGCTAAAATATGGATTCAGAGAATACAAGGAAGGTTTTGCTGAAGGTTTCATGGTTATTTCTGGATTTTCTTGCAACAGAAAACTTAAAATAAGGAAAATAGAAAAAGTGTCAAAATTAACAAGGATTACTACAAAAGTATGGTTTAACACTGGGCTCGAAATGGAAAAATCCCCGAACTGAGACGCTTTTTAAAAATCTTTGTTGAATAAAAATATTTTTACTTGCTCCTTTCAATCCTTGTTCCTGTCAATTTTTTTAATTGTTCCTTGTACTAGAGTAGGCAGTCCAAGGACAGACATTATTTACGTTTGGAGATACTTTAGTCAGTCTCCGTCATCATCTTCTCTGCATCCGCTAATATACGTGGTGGAATGATTGCGAAAACCAAATTATTTTTAATTATGAATTTAAATGTACAAATGTATCACAAAACACTGCAGTGATAAATGCACCAGTCGTGCAGGACAGTTAAATCCGATGTAAACTATTCCACAGGAAATAACAAGATCACAAGAAAGTTAGCACGACGGATTAACTAGTTGTTCATTCTTCAGGTGATGGCTTATCAAAGTGAGGTTAATGAATCATCGCACGTTGTAGCCATTTTCACGTATGAATCTGAACCGGAACGGTAATATTAATGCTTTTCAAAAAGTGTAATAATATGTTTTAATAATTGCGCGAACAGGAACGATATTTATCATAATTTCAAAAACAGGAATAATATTTGTCATAATTTCACGAACCGGAATATCGTTCCGGTGTGCTCCGGTAAATTTCGAGCCAACACCTGTTTCCAAATAATACATTCCACCACTTCACCCAGCTAATCTTCAGTGTGTTAAGTTCCATTCGGATAGGACTATCAGCCATACCTCTAAAGCTACCGCTATGTATTTAGAAACAAACCTGAATTAATGATTAAAATACACATAAAAATCACAAATAATTGCACAAAAATTACATTCAGGTGCATACATATAATAAAAAGATATTTAAAATGCATTAAAAATATCTTAAAATACATTATGAAAAACCTAGAACGTTTTCAGTCAATTCATCAGTGGGATTTAAATGTTGTTATTATTTTCTTTGCGCTTATTAGAGAATTGTCCAGAAGAAAACATTCTAATTTAAAAGTTGTACGTTAGATGAGATCCCATATAAAGTTAATAAAATTTTCAACAGAACGAGCTTTCATCTATTATGCAGCAAATCTTCCTACTCTCCATGGATATCGTGTGATAGAGAATCGTTACATTCTATATCTTTATTAGAAATTACCTCCAATGATTATCTTATAATGGAATAATTTGAAGATAATTTTCGATTTATTAAAATCTACTTCTATAGGTTGAGCTTGAGCTAATCTTGATAATGCAGTATGGGGTCTATTTAATCTGAGATCTGCTTCGTGTTCTTTAATTCTATCAGGAAATTTTTCATCGTCATACCAATATAAATAACATACATACTGTCTTTTTGGAAAGGTATAATGTATACTCCGGATCCATTTATTGTTTGGACAGGATAAATTTTGGTATTTAACAAATCTTTTAACTTTGGGGGAGGGGCTGCGACTAATTTTACATCATATTTAAAAAGGGTATGCATTATACTTTCAGAAGCCTATGGAAAGTTTTTAAGTTAACAAAATTTAAATCTTTTTTCTAGAACTGCGCTTCGTTTTCCCACAACCTTCTACTTCAAATTTGTTTCTGATTTTTTCAATAAAATGGGATGGAATTGCATTTTTTATTATTATTTTTCTAATTGCATCTAGTTAACTCAAGATGAATATAGTACTAGAATTTTACCTTTAATTTACTGAATTAATGATATTCCATTTAAATGCATCCCACTCAAGTCCCTCGACATATCTCCGGTGGATTAATGTGCATTTGGACTTTTAAACAAGCTCTTTGTATGCGGCATTAGAAAACGTTGAATATTGTATCTTAAAGATTGTTGTCGAATAGTGCAATAAAATCAGGCTTGGTATTTTAAGAAAAGCTCTTTTATCTTGGAAATCTAGTTGTACTATAATCATTGAACAAAAGGGCTATCTTATTGAACATATTAAAAAATAAAATTCTTATTTTAATTCTGATCTTTGTTAATATCTTCTTTTTCGTAAACACCCTCTGTGAAAAAGAGATTTTGAAAAGAAATTTTGATTTAGAAATAAATTAACTGTCATTTCATTTTGTAAAAAGTGTTACAAATATCACACAGAAAATTCACACTTTTCCAATTTCTTTTTTAACTTTATTTTATCTTTAAATTTGACAATAAATAAATGAATAAATAAATAAATAAATAAAAGAATGAAATAATTATAATAAAAAAATAAAAATAAAAGATATGTATTTACATACAGCATTGACAATTTACAACCCCTATGTTAATTGCATTTGGAAAATCAAAAATATGCAGTCCTAAATTAATAGAGTAAAATAATTATTAATCAAAAGATAGTTCCAGAAAAGAGATAATTTAGGTTATTCTGGTGTAAGCGAGATTATTTTGTTATATTTTACTAGTTTATACACAATAAATTTTATTTTCTCTATATTTATAACAAGAATGAAGAAGAAATATTCGAAATTTAAAGGTACATATGAAAATTTTAAGGCTATTAAGAAGAAAAGATACACTGCTCAAACGAATTAGGGGAGCACTGGTTTTTAACAAAATTACGCAAATATTTACACGATAAGTAACGTAAAATAAAACATCCATAATTTAAAGAGTAGTAGAAAACGGATAAAAAACTTCACATGCATATTAAAGTTTATGGCGTCAAAAAGTAGAAAAAGGACATACGTGTAGAAAGCTGGATTTTGCAGTAACGTCTGTTTCACTGTCTCAGTTGTGAATTTCAATTGCTCAGCTTATGTTTTGAGAAAAGGTGACTTGAAAATGTCAATATAATGTGATTTAACGAAATCTATGGCTTGGCGTGTTATCGGGACAGTTGAATCTGGGGAAACATAACGAAATGTAGCGGACGCTGTTGGGGTCACACGAAGTGTCAATGCAAGGCTTTGGAATCAATTCCAAGACACGTGGAATGGTAGACATCGACAAAGGCAAGGTTGGCCATATGCTACCACAGAAACTGATGACCGATATATCCTATTATCAGCTCGTCGAGACGAAACGGGCAGTGCTACTCTGCTGCATATACAGTTGTTCTTGGCCACAGGATGAAGGGTTCCGAAATAGGCTTCATCAGGGTGGCCTCTATGCACGTAAGCCAGTGGTCTGTATTTCGTTGATTTCAAACAGCTGTGAGGCCCAAAGAAGGTAAGCAGCTGAACATCGAGTTGCAACGTTGTTGGAGTCAAATTCTGCTTACAGACGAGTCCCGATTCAGTCTGGATATGACATCTGATGTGTTTTGGCATAGACAGAAAGAGGCACTCAAAATAATCCCACATTCGTTCGTGAAAGATCACATTACAGACGAGATGGATTGATGCTATGGGCTGGAATCAGCATAGGTGGACGTACGAGCCTGCATATCATTCGGAATGGCACTTTGACGGTCCGAAGTTATACAGACGAGATACTGAGACCTCATGTCGTATTTTATGTTGCAGCACTTAGTGATTTCTTTTTTCCATGCATGATAATTCCAGACCTCATACAGTTCGTCTTGTAGAAAACATGCTTGAAGCTAAAACAATACAGCGAATGTGATGACCAGAATGCTCTTCAGTCCTAAATCCCATCGAGCATGTTTGGGACATACTCAGACGACGCATTGATGCGAGACAAAGGCCTCCTTTTACTGTCCGAGACTTAGAGATTGCAATTCTTGAGCAGTGGAACAGTATTCCCCAAAGTCTTATCGATAACCTCATCGCATCCATGGAAAACAGGCATGGAGCAGTCTTAGCTTTTCGAGGAGACCACACGCAATATTAAAAATCTTGCATAATTTCTAAACAGTACTTTTTTTTATCATTTACATGAAACCAAATTGTTGCTCCAAACCAGCTTTTCGTGTTCTTTCCATCTTTTCAAAGAATAAAAGCTCCCTTACACGTTTTTTGCGTTTTTTTTCCTGTATTGCGCATTGATACACATGTACTATTCATTTTATGCCCATACATGGCTGTCTTGTACTGTTCTCTTCCCTTTTGTTCTTGCTCTCCTAAATTTTTTGAGCAGTGTATATGTAATGATACATTATCAAAGTAGTACAACACAACATTCCAATAAGGTAATATCTCAGAGTACCAAATAAAAAATATATGACTGCAATTTATTATTTTAATACATATTTTTATAATAAATTGCAATTTTTGAAAGGACATAAATTCATTATCAACATCAGGAAGAGCGAAAGTACATAATTATATATTAATATTTTTATAAAGATGCAGCAAGCTAAAGAAATCATAAAATTACAAGTTCAAAAAGTTTATTTCCTGTCAGACATGCTTTAATCTCAAAAAAGATTTTCTATATTTTTATTAAAATAACAAAACCATTTAAATATTAATAAAATCTGCGATGAACAATTTTGTCCTGAAAAATTATAAAATTCAATTACACGAATCTCTATCAGCTAAAAAATATAAAATAAATAAAAATGTTTCTCGAAGCAATGTTTATGCGATGAACCATTTATTAGTTTTCTGTTTGCAGATCTTGTATTCATAAATATTACAAAATTGTATCAAGCTGTTCTTAGGATTTGCGTTAAAGAAAGAGAAATATTAAAAGCCTTAATGGAAGTCCTGTAGGGAAAGTATTCTGTAATTAAATCCATGCTTTGAATGTCGCTAATTTTTGAAATGCAAGCCAGTGTCATTAAACATGTATATTGTGTTTTTGTTAATATTATTTTTACCCTATAAAGGGATAATAATTCTCCTAACAGAAATATATTAATTCGTAAAAGAATATCTCCTGCATGCATAATTTATGATTGTATAGAGAATAGAAATTAAAAAATAAGCTAAAGAATGTATCCATCTTTTAAATCCCTGTCAGTATTATATTTAAGCGTTTCAGAAATTAGTTTTAGAAATAATAAAATCGAAAACGTATTGCTGAAAATTTTTATTTCCTTAAAGAGAAAGCCTGAAGTCAAAATTTATATTTATAGCAAACTTAAAAGCTATGACATTTAAAGTTAATAAATGGATAAGGAAATTATAGATTGTTTAAAGTAAGATAATTCACGTGCTGTTAAATTTTCTTTCACCCGCAATTACATTTATTTCCAAGTAGTGTGAAACCCCAGTTATTGACACCTTACCAGTAACTGACACTTAAAAAAAGAAAAAAAATGTAATCGAGTAAGCATTTCCTTGTAAAATTAGCCAAAGTTTTTTCTTTTCTCTTTAGATGTAACTTATAAATGATGCATCAGTTATTGGTTTTTAAAAAATAGGGATGGTGTCAGTTATTGGAGTTATTAATCATATTTATGAACAAAATTAATTTTAAATAATAAAAAGTATAATTTTTTAATGTCAACAATAATTTTCCAATGTATTTAAACTATACTTTCAAAAATAAAGATAAGTTAAAATATATTTTAAACTTTATAATAGTGATTTGAACAAGATAGATTCATTAAGGTGTACTAGGAGTTACACCCTAATAGCTTTTTTCTACACTAAATCTTGTGCGTTGAAAATTTAATATATCCTGATGTGTATCTAAAACGTTTCATTATTATGTTATATTGTTGTCATAATACATACTAAAAATTGTTTCTTAACTACCTCATAAATGTTTCTTAATAATTGCTAGAATATAACATACAGTCGAACCCGGTTAAAACGCTCACGGTTAATACGCGTCCCGCTTAATACGCGAATTTTTTTCGATCCCTTGAATATCGCTCATAAGACTAATGTAAAAATATCACGTTTAATACGCGAATGGTTATAACGCGATCCCGCTTAATACGCGATAAATTTTTGGTCCTTTGAGGGAAAATAACCACGCTTAAGACGCGGATTCATTGATCAAGATGCGAATTCCGTCTCTCTTCTCAAGTGTTGGCAATTTTGCGGATTATTTTTATTCAGATAAAAAGCACTGTTTTCGAATAGTATTATTTACTTTATTTAATAACAGATTAATTAACGCAAAAATTACTAATCAGAAATAGTGGTAGATATTTGAATAAAACAAAGCCCCGCTAAATTAGTAAAACTGCAATTCTTCTTTGATTCCGCCTTCTAACATTCTTTGCCTCTCTCTTCGTGTATGTTTTTACAGTAGTAAGAGAGATATAGACGAATTCAGGTTACTCAGATACATCATAAAAGTTATTATGATTAGAGATAATCATGCCTGTTGTTAGTGAGCTTTTAAATGTACGTTATATCACTACTATGTTTTATAATGCATGTTATAGGCAGCAAAAAATGAAACTCGTAAAGATTAAATAAATACGACTGCGATTGGATAATTATTTTATGTTTTCTTTACTTTTTGTTATGCTAACAATATTATGTACACGAAGATTAATAAAAATAGTTTCTTCTTATATTAAAAAGAAGGGTCAATTATAATGGTACTTATTAATACAAGTACTAAATTTGATTTTTAAAAATGGGTTGTGTTTCAAAGTTTTAATGTTTTATTCTTTTTGTTAAAAAATTTTTAGTCTAGTAGGAAAATTATTTTTGTTATTTTATTTTTGCTTGCAAAGTACAAATCGACAACAAAACCAGGTTGGAATCCACATTTATTTTCCTTTTTTATTCCATTCAGTCATATAAAAAGAAACAAGGAGTTAAAGTTGAATACAATTTAATTTTAAACTAAACATATGTAAAAGACACAATTTTCGACCGTAAACATATAAACGAAAGTTCAAAAGTTCATTTAGACTATTAAATGTGTAAATAAGCCCAGTTCCTGCAACATGATACAAATCACGTTTAATTCGCGATCCCGCTTAATACGCGACTTTTGTCCACTCCCTTGAAACGCGTCTTAACCGGGTTCCACTGTAGTTTCTTCCGAGTTACACACCCGTGATTTCGAAATACGTTCCTTTAAGTTTAGATTCCCCTGAAAACAATAGACTTTCTAGATTTAAAGACACAAAAAAAAGTATCTTTTACTGCTCATAATTTTCGGAAACTTTTGCGAGTAGATTTTAGAGTGTACTAATCCTTTTCATCTACCAGGGATATCGGTTTTTCGGTTGCTACCAATTCTCAAGTAAACATTTCCACCTGTGTCACAGAATTTATGCTAAATGTTAAAAACTTTAACATTTACTAACTAACATTAAACATTAACTAATAATAAGCTCGACGCAGCAGCGGTCGTTCGGTAGCTTCAGAGCCCCGAGCCCTGCCTTCCTGCTTTTCGGTGTCTTTAATTCGTGTAATTTCTATTTTAAATTTGTTTATTTTTAACTTTTGATTTTTTTTTTTATCAACCTGGCTTCCTCTAGAGTGTCTTATACTCTGAACGTGGCTGATACTAATTAAAAAATGTTAACGTGCAATGTTAAAAAAAAATATTATATTTAACGTTATTTCTATTTTTTTAATTTTAATATTAATATTAATGCAAATTAACCAAGTATGTTGTACATGAAAATATTTGCTTGAAAATTCATAGCATTAAAATGCCTATTATTTGGGTAGACGAAACTTATTTACGCACTAAAAAATACTCAAAAACGTTCCCCAATATTAGAGGCACTAAAGGAATCTTTTTCTTTTCAGAAATACTTCATTAAATCCCTTAAATCTGTTAGTTTATGAGGTTTCCCAAGATAAAGAAACGGTTTTTGAAATCGTGAGAAAATCTGAAGAGTTTGTCATACATTAGTAAAAATTAAGAAAGATAAAAGCTAGATTAAAAAGTATTTGTTTTTTATACAGAGTACCATAGCCAGTTTTGGGAAGTTACATAGCTGTGATAGAAAATAGTGCCGATTCATTTGAACTATGAAAAAAAATGTCTGCATAATTCAGTCCATTCTTCAGATGATTTAATGAATTCCTAAAGAATCACTGAACTGTTTTATGACAACAATTATCATATTCAACATCACGAAGAACGAAAGTATATAATTCTATATTAACATATTATGAATGTTATAATGCGATGCATTTGTTTTACACGTGTTAATGCTTTTAGAAAAAAAGTAATGATTACTTTGTTAATTTTTTAGTTATTCTGCCGATAACATAATCAGTACTGTTTTTTTATTTTTAAGATATCATGAAGATTTTCAGACATTAATATGAATAAAATAAGTAGTCATACATTATTAAATGCAGTACAACAGATGATTATAACATATTTACAACTTGAACTATACAAAGGTAAAAATATATAGTAAAGTAATTTATTTTTAATACAACTTTATTTTGAACGAATACATCAGCACACAAGAAACAATAAGAAATTTATTTCATGTCGAAGTACATTTTTTTTTTTTTTTTTGCAATTGTTTGCCTCCATTTTAATCAATTTAATTAAACCATTAAAAAAAAAAAGAATATCTACCTTGAATAAATTTGCCATGAAAGATAATATCATGTAATTAGAAGAAGCTGTGTCAAATAAAATGAAAAAATGTAAATGAACAAAAAAATTCTTTCAAGCAAAATTATGTGATGAATTATTTATTACTTTACTGATTGTATAGTGTATTATTAATTAATTATATTTGTTTATTTATTATTAATACAGATATATTAAAAAGATGCACCAATCTGAAAATTTTATTTGAACTAAAAAGAGAAAAATATTAAAATCCCTAATAAGAGAACTGCATAAAAATACCACAGTTAATTCTACATTCTTAATGGCTCAAAAGTTTGGAAAAACAGAAGAAAAAGATACAAAGAAAACTTCGTTAATTGGCTGTGCCTCTTTTCTGAGGCCCTGTAAATGAATAATAAATATTCTTTGCACCGCATATTCTACAGAATGTATATTTAAGTGCACTTCATAAATGCATATCTATATAATTACGTTCGAAAGGGTGTAACATCATTGAAATGGCCTTGAAAATATTTTTTCCCATTGGCCGTAATGTAACGGAATATATTGTTGACTGCCTCTGTAACTGAACTATACATGCGGTTTTCACTAAATTTGAAATGACTCGACAAAATTCTGCAACGACTTTATATTTTAAATTTCAAACCATTCGCTTGGGTAGTTTTTGCGCTCTCATATGAGGACAGACCAGACGACGACTATAGGTACTACGTACTTGTATAATTACGAAGGCAACTAAAAAGGATGCTTACCTTGAATAAATTTGCCGTGAAAGTTTTAATTAGAAGAGGCTGTATAAAATAAAATGAAAAAATATAGACGAATTAAAATTTTCTTTGAAGCGATATCATATAATGAAGCATTTATTATTTTGCTGATTGTGAATTCAGATATATATAAATTAAACAGTCAAGTGCGTGTATTACTCGCGCACAGAGGGTTCCGTAGAATAAATATATGAATTTGTAATTGTTGTTAAAAGAAGACTTTGTAAAAAACTATACAACGTACTGTTGGGTATAACTGTATATACTAGTACTATGAAAGTTCAAAGAGATATTGAACCTAAATAATATCGAATATAACTATTTTGTGCAACTCATTTTTTAATATTATCCTAATCTGTTTATGATGAGCTTAATTCGACACTGAGAATAAAAGCAGTGCATACTTAAACTTCCTTTGGCATTTCATGAAACTAAATTCAGCGTAGTAATAACTTTTCTTTCTACAATGTAGCTAAAACAAAATCTTTGTTCAAAGTTTAAATTTGGCATTGCGCTAAGCGCGCTTCAAAAGGAGGTCGCAAAGTTTCAAGGACGCCTTGGTCAGTGCCGCGTTTTTCCAGATAGGTTTTTAATTAACTTTTAAAGTCACTTGAGGCGTATTGAGAGATACACTCAATGCAAACTAGCCGCGAATCCCATAGTATTTATGTGATTCATTCTAATTAAGTGGTCACATGAATCTTCTAAATATTTGAAAATTAAATTTTATTAGATGTTAAACTCCCATCTTTACTGAACATTTTTATATAATTGTTTCCTTGAAATTACCATTAAAACAGAAGTTATGGCTTTTAGAATTATACCCGCTCACTAGCTGTAGCGGCGTTTCCGAAACTTTGAAGTCATTTTTCGGCAAAACAAGTTTTTGGGCATAATGCGCAGGGTACCTCAAAAATTTCTAAATACTTTTCATGAAATTTTCGAAACATATATTTCATGTTAGTCTGTATAAACTGAACCTAAAATTTCCTTTTTTTCATAAAAAAAAAAATATTTTTTTTAGGTCATTATACTGTTGAAGTTTTCAAAAGTTTGTATTAGCTAACAACAACTTTGCATTAAAAATATAAAAAAAGTTTTAAATACAAATGTATTTAAGTTCAAGGTAGTTATTACAATCTGAAGTATAAGTAGGCACCAAAATTTTCATTCTAGTTGAAATATTTATTTTGTAATCCTGCGCGTAAGATCTTATGCCAATTTTCTACTCGACAAATGGCCAACAGTTTCGAGCCCCCTATAAATACTAAATCTGCATCTTGCAATTTTTTATATACATGAAATGAAAGAACATATTTATATCTTTCATCACAATAAAAATTGTGTTTTTAAATCATATGCATTTTAAGACATTAAATGTTGCAAATGGTCTTTTATTTCTTTTTTTCCAATTTTAAGAGTCCCGAGACGCCTTAAATTATTCTGTTTTAAACAATTTGACGTTTATTGCTTTTATACTACTACTGGACATTATATACTAACACTTATATATCATTAAAAGTTGTTAACTAGGCATAGATTATGCCACCCCTGTCATTATGTATGTCCAAAGTATCTGTATGTTTAAGGGTTAATATCTCGGCTAATTACTCACAATTTTTTTTCAAAAATCTTTATCAACAATGCTTTTATACTTCTGCTACGATAGGTACCTTCAGTACTGCACAACAATTTTGCTGAATGCCCGTAAATCGAAATTTGTGTGTAACAGAAGAATACGATTTTCTCAAAAACTATAAAATTTAGGGTAATCGATATAATTTTCCTTCAAGGTTAGCGTCTACTACCTCTAATTTTATCATAATTTTAGTTTCAGTAGATTCGGAATTAGATGGGGGGGGGGGGGACATATTTTTGCGATTATTTTGGACGATATCTTTGAAAATATAATACCTAAAATTAAAAGGAATGTATTTTTGAGTTCAGCGTCACGAAAGCTTTCACACGATACCCCACATGATATAAAAAGAAAAAAAGTTTTTTTTCAAGTAGCTTAATTAGCCCCTATACATTTTTACTAAATATATTTATGAATGTTTAATGATCTGAAAATATGTGGGTCAATAGTCTTTATTACTTCCCCGAATGTGAAATTTCCACGTTCCATAGTTTACGAGTAAAATGCCTGTGACAGACAGACGGACGGACACAGGAGTGATTTTATAATGGTTCCGTTTTTACTTTTTAAGTACGGAACCCTAAAAATGAAGTAATCCGGCCAGTTTGAACTAAAAGGAGAAAAATATGTATATATACATTTGTATGTATATAAACATGCATATATGAGTATATATGCACATATATGTATTTATATATACATATTTATGTATTTATATATATATGTATATATGTATGTATAACACTGGCGCCCGGCTAACCGAAAAGTACCAAATATTAAAAACATTACTTGTAGTGGTGTAATGTCACAATACTGGAATCAATTCTATGTTCTTAATGGATTCAAATTTTTTAAAAGTAAAAGAAAAAGTTCTAAAAATGATTTCGTTAATTAGTTGTGCTTCCCTCACAGTTCTGTGAGTGAATAAAATAAAGTATATTGACTTTATAGTGTTTTTAAAGGATAAATTATATCATGTTAGAGCCAACATAATGTCAACATCTCACAGCGTTCATTCAATTAGAAAACGGACAAATAGTAAATACGACAGTCAATAAGATCGGAAAATTTAACCCTTTTAATTAAGATACTTTATAAAACACATTTTAAATTTTTTTGTCAAAAAATTAAGTGTATTTCAAGTTTGTGACCTTTGATTTTCTACGTTAACATCGTTGTTTGATTTCAAACTCTTATGCATTTGCTTTTCTCTTGCAGACATTATTTCACTGATTTTTAAGTTATACAATTCGATGCTGTGTTTATTTATTTATTGTTATTATTATTTTGTATGTCCATGAAAAAGTTTTGAACGGGCCACCAAGTTTCATGATTTTATTTTGAATTGTAAAGGATTTTTACTGATGTCTATCAAAAAAAATTCATTAGGATAAAAATACATATGTACAATATATACATTTTGTATTTTACTGTACATTATTTACAGTAAAATTTGAGTAACAATAGTTATGTGTGTAAGTTGTAAAAAAGTAAATAAATTGCATTTAACTTCAAATGAATTTTTAGTTCTTTTCACTATTTATACGTAACATGGAAAAACTTTTTGATTGTCAAATTACAGTTAAAAAACTTTACAATTTAACATTACGTTCTAAATTATAATTAATTATTAAGTTGTTATATTACATTTAGATTAAATCTAGTATTATTATTCTATTTCACCACTTCTACAATCTATAAATAGGTATACGAAATTAAAACCGTTGCATTACACAAAACCTTAGAGCTGTCTGAACGTTAAGTACACATTTTACTGATACAATGCAAATTAATTTGAAATATCATCCAACCTTCAATAATTCGGATTGTTTGATTTATTTTAAATATACATACCTAAATGGAGATTGTTCTTGTCTGAGGACTTTGTTCGTATATCAGCATTATTATCCCATTAAATTTCTACTAAATCTCAGAACAGAGATGCCTGTTATTTATTTAGGAATTTTAACTATTATATAGATGACATAATACAACTATACTCAGTCACACTTGGGGAATTTTACTATATTATTTGAACGAGCAATATAAGTTAAATAACGAAGATCATATTTTGTTTAAAACAAATCATAAAAATAAACCTACAGTTATTGTTGTTTTTTAAATGACAAAATAAAAATCTTAGACAGATTGAAAAAAAGTAAATTTGTATTTTTTAGACTAAACCTCTGAAAAATTAAACATATGTCAGAAAATTTTACAATAATGCTTATAATAGTATTTTGATATAAATTCAAAATTTCACAGTGCAAGTTATATTTCATTTTTTTAAATATGTCATACAGTAAACAGATTGTTAATCTTTTAAATCAAACTAAAAGTTTTTATTTATATACATTCTACGTTACTATTTACCGATATTTTTATTTGAAATATTCCAAATAGTATTTTAGACAGAAATACAAAGAGCAATAAATAAACTGTTAAATTTTCAAATTTCATTATTATTCAATAAAAAAAAAAAAAACCTAACTGTGCGTCTCCAATATATTGATTGTAAATAATATATTTTTACTCTCTTGACTCTCCTTACTAAAAAATTGCTAATGAATTTTAGGTTGAGTTAGTCGATATATATATATATATATATTTTTTTTTTTTTTCTAAATTTATAACATTAAAAAAAGTTACAATAATATGAAGCATTTTTATGGACATTCAAATTGGTTAACGATAAAAATTAGAAATAAAAAAGGTCCTTCCGGCTTGTAACGGGAGGTAACGATAGCTTCCCTATTCTTTGTTTTTAAAAATTCAGTTAATTTTACTGAAACGCACGAAGGTAAAATGTGTGGAGACCGATTATAAGCAATTCAATCCCTGTTTTCGTCGATACAGAATTTAAATGGTAATTTCGACAAATTAGTCAACTATATCCAGGTTGGTTTCATCTATGGCGATTTAATTCTTAGGAATTTCTTGAGGTGTAAGAAAAGATCATTGATGACGAGATCATGCTAGAGCAGTGGTTTTTAAAGTGTTAGATATTGTTGACCCTTTTTCATATTTCCTCTATCTTCTCTCATCCCTAGGATTTAAGACAGAAGTAACTGTTTTTTTAGAATATTAAAGAAATGATATATAAACTTATGGGTATACAATAAAAACCTGCTAAGAAAGAATTGCAAGGGTTAGGGAAATTTGAAATGTTTCTCTGAGTTTCCAAATTAAAAAAAAATAATACATTAAACGCGAGTCAATCGCGGACCACAGTTTAAGAACTGCCAGGCAAGGTTTATGTAGTCAAACATTTCTTATCCGAATTCCTATAAAAACTGTGCTGTGGAATAAGCCGTTTATAGGTGAACATTAATGCTGTAGCAACGTAACACTTTTACTGATCGCCTCACGCGTCTTGTTCTAAATGAGCTATAACAAGCACTTATAACTTTAGAAATTTTAATCAATTTCTAACAAGTTTACAACACGAAATCTAACCTACCAGTCCGAGAGACAGAAAATAAAAGAACACATTTTAAGCTCTGCAACGTATTTCTAAGTGTCATATATAGTAGCAATGTTCTAAATCTTTCCGCCATACGTACTCGCATTTCAAAATGCATGGCATGTTATTTGTTGGTGGAGTAGGAAATATATTTTTTAGATAAGCATTGAAAAGTTTTTAATTCCAACATTTCTAAGAAAAGACTTTGTTGATGTTATTGTGGCCTTCACGGTTTTATTAAAAATATTTTTTTAGGCGTAAGAACGATTTATGAGTTCAGATTTCCATCATGCAAACGTATTACACGTTAAAGTTGTAAAACAATGTAGTTTGTAAAAAACGTGTTAATTTTTTTCATCAAATCAGTTTGATATTTCAATCAATTTCACTTTCTAGTTTTCTGCTACAATAATAAAACATGGTGCTGCCTAAGAAACATCTTATCCCGTCTTAAAAATCTTCTAAGGCAGATTTTACTAAAACTGAACAATTTGTAAACGATCTTACTATGACAGATTAACTTTTCAATTTTAAAACTATATATCTTGAGAAATAGAGTATATTTACAGAGACAAAACTTATTGTTTCAACATTTTCGACTGAAATACAAACGATGTTAAATCCTACCTTAGTAACTGAGAATAACAAAAACACATCTTGTTAGAAATAGTCACTTCATGCGTTACTCTCCATATATTTCTGAAAATATTTTTGTTGACTTTTCTAAGGCAGATGACGTTGCATAACTGGCGTCTGTTGATGAAATTATAATGGTACTGTGAATATTGCATATACTAAAGCGCCGTAATTTTGCTGAGAAAATTTATGTACCCCATTTAAATTTACCTTCTCAGGTAATATTTATTGATCATTGGCGAATATGTTAAGCATTGCATTATGTATTAAGTGGCGTACGTATAGTACTTGGTATTACGTACATATATTAAATAGGAAGTCATACATTATTAAATGCAGTACAACAGATGATTATAGCAGATTTACAACTTGAACTACACAAAGCTAAAAATAAATAATACAGTAATTTATTTTTAATACAATTTTATTTTGAAACAATACCACAGACCACAAGAAATAATAAGAAATTTTTTTCCTGGCGAAGTACAATATTTTCCCCTTGCAATTGTTTGCCTCCATTTTAATGAATTTAATTAAACCATTTTAAAACACAAGAATACTACCTTGAATAAATTTATCATGAAAGATAATATCATTTAATTAGAAGGGACTATGTAAAAAAAAAAATGAAAAAAATATAAATGAATGAAAAAAATCTTTGAAGCAATGTCATGTGATGAATTATTTTTTACTTTACCGATTGTATAGTGTATTATTAATTAATTATACTTGTTTATTTATTATTAATCCAGATATACGGGAGAAAGTCAATAAGTAGGTCCCAAACTGATATGAGAGGTCGGAAATCAGTAGAAAATTGTTTCCAAATATGACAATAGGTGGCAGCATAATCCAACGATAAGATGTTAATTTCGAATTTATGAGACAGCAGTAGTTGTACAAGATGAGCAATGTTGTTCAAAAGTTGTTGACGAAGAGCGATGTGGTCGTCCAGTTGATATTGCGACAGAAGAATCAGTGCGGAAGGATGATGAAATGGTTGCTATGCCGTTTATTGCTGTTCGCATGTCAGCTCGAACCATTTCCCCAATTTTCCGCACTGAACCTTCTGTCGCAATCTCAACATGACGACCACTTCGCTCTTTGTCAACAACTTTTGAACGACCCTGGTCATCTTGTGAAACTGCTGTATTATAAATTCGAAATTAACATCTTATAATTGGATTATGCTGCCAGATATTGGTATATTTGGAAACAATTTAATACTAATTTCCGACCTCTCATATCAGTTTGTGATCTACTTACTGACTTTTCCACGTATTAAAAAGATGCATGCACCAGTCTGAGATTTCTGTTTGAACTAAAAAGAGAAAAATATTAAGACTCCTAATGGGAGTAGTGTATCACAATACCACAATTCAATCTATATTCTTAAATGATGTATATGTCGTAGGCTAATTGAGAAATCAGGCTCTTCGCAAACCGCCTAGGCTCTTTACAAAGAGCCGGGCTAATTGGAAAATCATCTCCCTTTTTCCAATTAGCCTGATATTTTTCAGGCTTATTGCAAAGAGCCTAGAAAGCGTGAGGCTAATTGAAAAATGACCACTTATTATCCAATCAGGTTGATTTTTTTAGGCTTATTAACTCATAATTAACCCCCAAAATAAATTACAACAGACCATACCCCGATCCGAGTAAGACAAAATAATTTCTGTCTACATGCAACACGATCCGAACCTGGAAGTTCCATTAGAAAAACCCGAAATCTGACATGAACCAAATCTGAACGCGACAAAAATATTCCAAAGAATCATAACCCGATCCGAGGAAGACAAAATAATTTCCGTGGACACGCAACCCGATCCGAACCTAAAAATTTTGTTTGAAAATAATCCGAAATATTACTCAAACCAAATATGATAAGCGCCAAAAATATTCTAAAGAACCATAACCCGATCCGAGTAAGACAAAATAATTTCATTGGACACGTAACCCGAACCGAACCTAAAAATTTGATTTAAAGAAACCCCTGAAATCTGACATGAACCAAATCTGAACCAGACAAAAATATTCCGAAGAACCATAACCCGATCCGAGCAAGACAAAATAATTTCCGTCGACACGCAACCCGATCCAAACCTAAAAATTTTGTTTGAAAAAAATCCGAAATATGACCCGAACCAAATATGATAACCAATAAAAATATTCTAAAGAACCATAATCCTATCCGAGCAAAACAAATTAATTTCCTTGGACACATAACACGAACCGAACCTAAAAATTTCATTTGAAAAAAACCTGAAATCTGACATGAACCAAATCTGAACACGACAAAAATATTCCGAAGAACCATAACCCGATCCGAGCAAGACAAAGTAATTTCAGTGAATACGCAACCAGGCACGAACCTAAAAATTCTATTAGAAAAAAACCGAAATCTGGCATGAACCAAATCTGAACCCGACAAAAATATTACAAAGAAACATAACCCGATCTGAGCAAGACAAAATAATTTTTGTGGACTTGCAGCCCGATCCGAACCTAAAAATTTCATTTGAAAAAAATCTGAAATCTGACCCGAACCAAATCCAAATCCGACAAAAATATCCCCAAGAACCATAACCCGATACGAGCAAGACAAAATAATTTCCGTGGACACGCAACACGACCCGAACCTAAAAATTCCATTAGAAAAAACGCAAAATCTGACACGAACCGAATCTGAACCCGACAAAAATATTCTAAAGAACCATAATCCGATCCGAGCAAGACAAAATAATTTCTGTGGTCACGCATCTCGATCCGAACCTAAAAATTTAGTTTGAAAAAAAACCCGAAGTATGACCCGTACCAAATAGGATAACCGACAAAAATATTCTAAAAAACCATAACCCGATCCGAGGAAGACAAAATAATTTCCGTTGACACGCAACCCGACCCGAACCTAAAAATTCCTATTGCAAAAAAACTGAAATCTGACAAAAACCAAATCTAAATGTTGCAAAAATATTCCAAAGATCCATAATCGGATCTGAGCAAGACAAAATAATTTCTGTCGGCGGGCAACCCAATCCGAACTTGAAAGTTCTACTTTAAATTAACCGGAACAGTACCCGAAATAAAAATACATCAGGCCGTACCCCGATACGAGCAAGGCAAATTAATTTCCGTTTACACGCAATGCGACCAGAATCTGAATATTCCATATGAAGTCAACCTAAAACCCGATCATAACCCGATCTGAAAATTACAAAATTATTTTAAAGAACCGTAACCCGATCCGAACAAAGTTATTTCAGTAGACACGCAACATGATCCGAACTTAAATGTTCCATTTGAAGTCGACCCGAAAACCGATCACAGCCAGGTTTCGGATTGAGTTCAATTAGAACTTTCAGGTTCGGATCGGACTGCCGGTCGACGAAAATCATTTTGTCATGCTCGCATCGGGTTATAGTTCTTTTGAATATTTTTGTCGGGTTAAGATTTGGTTCGGGTTGGATTTCAGGTTGACTTCAAATGGAATTTTTACGTTCTGTTAGCGTTGCGTGTCCACGGAAATAATTTGTCTTGTTCGGATCCGATATGGATTTTCGGAATATTTTTGTCGGGTTTAGATTTGGTTCATGTCAGATTTCAGGTTTTTTTTCAAATGAAATTTTTAGATTCGGTTCAGGTTGCGTGTCCAAGGAAATTATTTTATATTGATCGGATCAGGTTATGATTCTTTAGAATATTTTTGTCGGTTACCATATTTGGTTCGGGTCAAATTTCGGATTTTCTTCAAACAAATTTTTAGGTTCGGATTGGGTTGCGTGCCCTCGAAAATTATTTTATCTTGCTCGGATTGGGTTATGTTTCTTTGGAATATTTTTGTCGGGTTCAGATTTGGTCCATGTCGGATTTCAGGTTTTTTTCAAATGCAGTTTTTAGGTTCGGTTCGGGTTGTGTGTTCAAGGAAATTATTTTGTCTTGATCGGATCAGGTTATGATTCTTTAGAATATTTTTGTCGGTTATCATATTTGGTTCGGGCCATACTTCGGATTTTTTAGAACAAAATTTTAGGTTCAGATCGGGTTGCGTGTCATGGAAATTATTTTGTCTTGCTCGGATCGGTTATGGTGCTTCAGAATATTTTTGTCGGGTTTAGATTTCGTTCATGTCAGATTTCAGGTTTTTTTCAAATGAAGTTTTTATGTTCGGTTTGGGTTGCATGTCCAAGGAAATTATTTTGTCTTGCTCGGAACGATATGATTCATTGGAATATTTTTATCGGCTTCAGATGCCGGGTTTTTTTCAAATAGAGTTTTTAGGTTCGGTTTGGGTTGCGTGTCCAAGTAAATTTTGTCTTGCTCGGATCGGGTTATGGTTCTTTAGAATATTTTTGTCGGTTATCATATTTGGTTCGGGTCATATTTCGGAATTTTTCAAACAAATATTTTAGGTTCTGATCGGTTTGCGTGTCCACCAAAATTATTTTGTCTTGCTCGGAACGGTTTGTGTTTCTTTGGAATATTTTTGTCGGGTTCAGATTTGGTTCATGCCAGATTTCGGGGTTTTTCTAACGGAATTTTTAGGTTCGGTTTGGGTTAAGTGTCCAAGGAAATTATTTTGTATTACTCGGATCGGGTTATGGTGCTTTGGAATATTTTTGTTGGTTATCAGATTTGGTTCGGGTCAGATTTCGAGTTTTTTCAAATGGAACTTTCAGGTTCTGGCCGGGTTGCATGCAGACTGAAATTATTTTGCCTTGCTCGGATCGGGGTGAGGTCTGTTATAATTTATTTTTCGGGTTATGGGTTAATAAGCTCCCAAAAAATCACCCTGATTGGATAATAAGCGGTCATTTTTCAATTAGCCTAACGCTTTCTAAGCTCTTTGCAATAAGCCTGAAAAATATCAGGCTAATTGGAAAAAGGGAGATGATTCCTCAATTAGCGCGGCTCTTTGCAAAGAGCCTAGGCTGTTTGCAAAGAGCCAGATTTTTTAATTAGCCTACGACATATATAAAGTTTGCTTAGGGGCCATCTACAAATCAAACAGACCAAACTTCATTTCTTTTTCAATGACGACACCAAATTTTGACTATATATTTTAAATGTTCGGTTCTAACTATGCCTAGAAACGAAATTTCTA
Source organism: Maratus speciosus (assembly GCA_963932465.1). Lineage (NCBI taxonomy): Eukaryota > Metazoa > Arthropoda > Arachnida > Araneae > Salticidae > Maratus > Maratus speciosus. The sequence continues at coordinate 400,690,620 of OZ010800.1, read as the reverse complement.
GCCATTTGAATGACAAGTGTTTGAATTATAAACATTCAAAATTTAGAGCTTCTAATGTTAAATTACATTTTCATATTTTTCTTAATATCTCCTAAAATTATAATCATAATATGATAATTTTTTTGTTTGGTTATAATACTAAAGAATCCAAACTTAAATGAATTGAATATGTAATTAAAAAAATTAATATGAATTATGAATTATGAAATTAATATTCGAAAAACATATGAATTGCAACCTACAATTTTTTTTATAGGTTTACTTTTATTATGTTCTGCTTTATGTAAATTCTTAATTTAAAAGTTTTATTCATGTAGTTTTCGAATTATAATTAAAAACCCTCAAAAAGCATAATTTGATAAAATTATATTTTACTTATTTTATTCAAACATTTGGGTTGACAGTAGTCGAAAAATATTAAGGGAGTGAAATGATCATATTGGCAAGAAAAAATACATTAATAGAAGTGACATAGTCATTCATTCTGTAGCACTTCAAAGATCGAGTACCGTACTTCAATTTGTATAGAGCTCCTAAAACATGCTTATTTTCAAATAATTAATTTCTCGAAAACTAATCGTACGAATTTCATGAAAATTTGGATTTAGACTAAGTGAAGTGTGTAGAATTTATTTATAGTGTCAAGCTTGGGTATTGCTATTGAAAAAACCAAAGTCTCGGTTAGTTTTTGATATGTAGATGGCCTCCTAAGCAAACTTTATATACATGATTTAAGAGTAGACTTCATTTTCAATTGTTCGGTACCTGTAACTTTTTTCTACGATAATTTGTTGCAGAATTATCAGTATGGGTTTACTTTTTTTCCCCCGAGTGTACTTTTGTATTCTGAATCGAATATGACACAATCCGCAAGTCAATACGATTACTCACGATCTATACGATTACTTACGATCTCAAAGTTACGGCAGATTTTATGAATACAAATCGACAATTATACTTTATGCAGGTAAAATAGTTTTTTACAGTAACAATTGATGGTCATTCTCGAAAATTTTAGAAGAACATCGTTTCGGCTCTAAAAATGAAGTTCCGATGAGTCCAACAAAAATAATTTTTTTAAATCATTTTAGTGGGTGTTATCCCGTAAGAAATGAACGTATCGAAATGAAACGCTTGTACATGCGCGGGATTATTTAATCCCAAGAGGTGTATTTATCCCCTCCTAGCGAACAAAGAAAATACATTCCTTCACCGACCCCTTCTCGGCAAGGCAGGTCAGAAGCGTTCTCAAAAAATTCATATTTTTTTCCGAAGAAAACATAGGATTGGGGTGAGATTTACCCCAGCGCGTGTGTTTACGGGTTAAAAAAACTGTGTCTGTACTTTGACATGTACAACAATGAAAGTCCTTTAAGTCCTTTCTGCTACGACGATTACTTACCGAGTTAGGATATTTCGAATTTTATGAAACTTCAAGGGCTTCGTATGCAGATAAAACGTTTTTTTATTAACGGAAAACAAGTAAGGTAAGGACTAATATTATATTGGTAAAATAGTTCTGAAATGTTATAAAGTTTCGGAGCTTTTCTGAAGAAAAATAATTATCTGAACTTTTTTAGTACCATAAAACTGCGAAATTTCCTAAAATTGAAGGCATAATAACCCGGATATTTTCGGTCGTAGAAGAATGAAATTTTTACTGTTCTATTTACCAGTGCATGAATAATTGTTTTCTAAATATTACTTACTTATAGTAACCGGGGAAAATATAAAAATTTTAAAAAGTGTAACTTTTTGAAATTTAAAGGCAAGAGTATTTCATTGACATAATCTTTATTCCTACATTATTTTGAACTCTTTTGCAATTCATATTACTTCAAGAAGTAAATAATTAAAGTGCATTTCAAGATAACTCGTATAGTGATTGTCATGTAATTTGTCAATACACGTTATAGAGAAGGTACCTTGCACTGCCTTCATGCATACTTAAAAAAAAAAAAAACGTGCATTTTTTAAAAAGCTTTTTGTATTCTATAAAGGTACTTTTTTCTTTCCTGAATTTGCTATGATATTTCATTAATGAATTTTGAAAGCTATAAAGCTTCAAAAATTCAATCATCCTGCAGACAATGAATTAAAATAATTTTTTTTGTGAAAAAAATTGCTTTACGAAAAGAATTTGAATCTACTTCTTGTCTTCAAAAAATATGAAAGAAAAGAAAACTAATGAACTCTTTTGAAGTGGGATTTTGAAGATAGCACGTTTTCATTCATAGAGAATAAGATATTCCACATATATACAGTGGCTGTCAAAAGTTTCCGGCCAGATAATTTTTTTGATTTGTTTGGCAGAACGTTTCAGCGAAGAAGAAGCACAATTGGTCCAAAAGTTAGGGATAAGCTAATGACCTCTGACCACGTGATCATTTTAATTGGATACTGAAAATACTTGATATAATGGAGAGTAATTCAAAATCCGCGTGTGCAAAAGTTTCCGTCCATTCGTTATTTGTTAGTTTTGCTATCGGTAAAGATTTTTTTTTTACCGTGTTTGTTAATTAATCAACATGAATAACGTATTTGGAATGAAAAAATGAGCAGTTCAACAATTATTGTTCTTAAACGAGTGATTTGTTTGTCGCTAAAGGGCCAATCTTCTCGTGAGATTGCGGCAAAGTTATCGATCGTAAAATTTACTGTGAACGATATTTTAAAAAATATATAAAGATGACCATGGCCTTCAGGACTTGCCACGGTTTGGAAGAGCCCGGAAAATGACTATTCGTGTGGACAAATTTATCAGTAAGAAAAGCAATTTTTCATCCGCATAAAAATGCCGCTGCAATTCCCCTCGATTTATGGTGTTACAGTATTGTTGAAATAAGTCGGTCTACGGTGTCAAGACGCTTACGTGGCGTAGGACTTTATGGAAGAGTCTGTGTTAAAAAATATTACATAATTAAAAAAATCAGAGGGCTCTACTGGCGTTTGACAAGGAACACAAAGACTGGTCAAACGTAAACTGGAAAAAAGAACTAGTTTCCGATGAATCAAAGTTCAACCTATTTGTGAATGATGGCAGACACTTAGTCCGGTGACCTAAAAAGAAAAGATAAGATTCAGGATATGTTATTCCTACAATGAAGTATGGCGAAGGACACGTTATGCTGTGGGGAGCATTTTCTGGAAACTTGTCTAGAAAATGCGAGTGCAAATGTCACTTTACATGTATGAATAATTCTTTAATTTGTGAAAATGTCAATTTATGTGTATGAATAATTATAACAGCGAAAAGCGAATTTCAACTTCCGTCTGTTAGTTGAAATTCGCTGCAAGATGAATGGTAGAAATGTATAAAGATACATTGCAAGATCATTTGATGCCTTATTGGAGGAAAAATTATAGTCTCAATTATTTGTTTGAGCGTGAAAACGACCCAAACCATACATGCAAGCTTGTCAAGCAGTCGCTTTAGCACGAAAAAATTCCGCTTTTGAAATGGACAGCCAAATCATTCGACCAGAAAACAATAGAAAATCTTTGGAACGAACATGGAAACGTGTGCGGAATTATATATATTCCAATTTAGCAGAATTTTCCCAAAAATTGCAAGAACCGTGGGAAAAACTTACCATAGACGATTTTCAACCGTTTTTTTGGATCGATGCCCCGTCGCTGCGCCGCAGTACTTATTCTTAAATGTACGAAGACACAATACTGATTGCAAATGTTGTTGATCACTGTCATTTTCTCTTATAACAACGTTTTATTCCAAACTTGCCATGGTGGCCGGAAACTTTTGAGAACATGCCTCCTCTTTTGCAACTAATTTTGTCAATTAAATTTATTGATATTTATTTTTTATTCCATAAATATAATCGAAACTATTATATCAATAATGTATATAAGTATCACTTTGAGATTCCTCTTCATATGGATATGCTTACAAATTAACCAAAAATTTTATGCTGGCGGGAAGCTTTTTACCGCCACTGTAGCTGTGTGCTATGCCAAGGTACATATTGGGTGAGTCAAAAGTTCGTTACAACTTTAAAAATTCACTGAAATGGAAAAAATTATGATAAAGGAGTGCGGTTTGCAAGAAAGGGCGCACAAATTAGGTGGATTTTTTTAGCAGCAAAAAAACAAACAAACAAAATTGGTTAAAAAATCACATGTAGAGGGCGGTGACGACCCGAAATACAATGAATAGGACAGCAGTTGTGTCGTAGAATGTTCTACAGACCATGTTGAACATTTGTTATTGGAAGAACAACTGAATAGAGCGTATTGTTGTCCAGTTCATTGTGTTCCGGGTCGTCAGCGCCCACCACATGCGATTTTTATACTAAATTTTTTTTCTGCTGCTAAAAAAAATCAGACTACTTTGTGAATTCTTGCAAACCGCACTTCTTTACCATAATTTCTTCCTTTTTTTATGAGTTTTTAACGTTGTAACGCACTTTTGGCACACCCGGTACATACGGATAAGGATACGGATGGACAGCTTTTATGAAATAGCGTAAGTACTCCTTCTTTTATAAACTGTTTCGATCACTGTAAAACTTTCGATTACTCTTGCACAATTCTGATAAATAAAAGGATCCCCATTAATAATTTCGCTACGTGTAATGTTGTAAAAAGATCCAATAAAGATGAAGTGTACCAATCCGGTAAGAATACCGTGTACAAATCAAAATTATGCATAAATTTTGCATCGTAGTTAAAATTGTAGCAGCTTCATTTTCGTAAGGTAACATTCACTTTTGATACTTTCAGTTTCTTGGAATAAATTTGGTACAAATCGGAACTTGGCACAAAGCGGCCTAGAGAACTTGTTAATATTTTTGTCTTTCTTTTTGCATCTTTAAAGAGTTATCAGGGGTGAAAGTTTGAATATGTAAAATTCGTAAAAAATTTCAAAGACTGTTCAATATTACCAATCTACCTGGAACATCTAAATGTTCCTATCCGGAAGATGTGAGATCTTATACTTTTTATTTGCCTAGAAATGAATTTCCCTCCGGGAACTGCGCAGGGCCTCTTACCCCTCTCCTAAAGATGCAGAAATCCCACAGGAGAAAAAATTCTGAATTCAACGATCATTTTAGATATGTTTAAGCTTGAATAATTAAAGTTGCAATTTTTTGAAACTGCGCGAAAAAGTGGCCAGGCCAGGATTTGAACCAGAGACCTTTTGGCTGAAGAAGCCGACAATGCTCTACCAACTGTGTTATCTCTGACAAACCTTGCAGACATATAATTCACAGAGAAACCTAATGGTTATGACATCTGGTATGATGTATGAATCAGCTACGCAGAAGGATTCACAAGTAGTGGAAACTCCAAGAAACTTTGGACACTCAATTATATTCATAAAACGTAAGTATTGTAATTTCTGAAAAACGCTGGATACGTATTTATACATGAACAATTAAAGTTGTAATTTTTCCAAACTGGACGAAAAAGTGTCCAGGTCAGGATTCGAACCAGGGAACTTTTGGCTGAAGCAACCAATGCTCTACAAACTGAGCTATCCCGGACAAACCTGGCATACACATAATTCACCAAGAAACCAAATGATTTTGACATCTGGTCTCATATGTGAATCAGTTAGACAGAATAAATCACAGGTAATGAAAACTCCAAGAAACGTCGGTTGGCTGTGTTAATGACGACCAATTATCAACACGAGGGATATAGGTTCAAAGAGGGGGGTGCCCTTCGTGGGGGTCTTTATAAGGGAACCCAACCCGTATTAACGCAAGAAAATCCAAGGTGACGCAAGAAGACCACGGAAAATTCCGAACGATTAGGCCGACGGGCGCGATTGGGTTCGTACCCAGCAACTTCCATCTACCAGTTTCGAGAGCAGAAACTCTCGGCCACTGGTGGGACCCAAGAAAAGTCGGACACGTAATTATATTCATAAAACACAGGTAATAGTGCATTGGCGGCTTCAGCCAAAGGTCCCTGGTTCGAATCCTGGCCTTGACACATTTTTTTTGCCAAGTTCCGAAAAATTACAATTTTAATTATTCATGTGTAAATACGTATCCAGCGTTTTCCTGGCGTTATATTATCTGCGTTTTATAAATATAATTACGTGTCCAACGTTTCTTAGAGTTTCCATTACCGGTGATTTATTCTGTATTGCTGACCCACACATCAGAATATCTTATAATCATTAGGTTTCTGGCTGAATTATGTGTCTGCCAGGCTTGTAAGGGATAGCTGGTACAGCATTACCGGCTTCATACAAAAGGTCATTTGTTCGAATCATGGCCTGGGCACTTTTTCGTCCAGTTAGGAAGGATCTGCTGCCAAAACTCAGTAGTCTGATTTCGCAGGATTCCATGTGAAGTCACTGCTAAAATATTTTAAGTTTTTTTGCTAGCATAAAAAACAGGAATTCTAGTAATTTATTTCTTGAAAGTCCTTACTGAAAGCCAGGGCCAAAACTAGTGGGATGCAGAGGGAGCACGTGCCCCGGGCGCCAGAACGAAAGGCGAAGGGAGTTGGGCAAATAAAGATTTCGTTTGTCGTTTCATACAAAAATGGTATATATATGAAATAAACTCGCAAGCTAATGTTAAACCTATTAAAGTGTTCTTTTCAAATTTGTGAAAGTAAAAGTAACTTTGTTAAAAAAAAAAAAAAAAAAAAAAAAAAAAAAAAAAAAAAAAAAATCTGCAAACAAATTCGAAAAAGTTAAACACTAATCCGGTTAGAGTTCAATCTCAGCTATTCTAAGCAAGAAACAAAATCATCTGAAAATATAAAAATGAGAGTGAGAAATTTTAAAAAGAACGCTCCCATAGCTTTAACATTAGAGATTCAGTTTCATCGCGTGACTAGTGTAAGCCCTTAACGCTCATGCTAATGTTATTCTTATGGGAGCGTTGTTCACATATTTCTTGCTACCATTTTAATTATTATTAAATGATTTTTATATTTTAAAAAATACATTTTTTTTTTAATAAGGTACATGCGGTCGGTAACTTTTATTGTGCATGTGAGAGAGGGACCAAAATTCCACTGTGCCCATGGCGCAATAAAGGCTAGTTTCGGCCCTGCTGAAAGCAATATAACTAAAAATAACCAATACATTGAAACATCAATCCAACACCATTCATAAATTGATATTTTTAAAAAGACTGCGTTTTGTCTGCTAAGGTGATCCGGGTGCTTTGGACCGGGACACAAACATCTCGAAAACAATCATATTCTTATCTCTTTGGCATAAAAACTACTTCAAGACTTTTACAATAAGATGAAGAAAATCTCACGCAAATACGATAATTAGAAAAACAAATATACTGCTTTTTATGCGGCACTACCTGAGATTTCCTGACGTTCTTCCATGTTTTAAATGTAATTTTTCGCTGTGTTTTTTAAAAGATTTGTCATATTTTTTTAATTAATCTAAATTTACGACACTTTGTACAATATTTTTCGTTTTTCAAATAGGTATTTCAACATGATTGTTTCTCACCAACTCTTTTTTTTTCAGCTACGTATGCTTTTAACACTTTAAAAGATAATTGAAAAGTGAATATGGTTTGTCTGTACGTCTGTCTGTTCTCACTCTAACTCGCGTAAATATATTCTGATTACTATGTAATTGATAAATCTTTTTACAGTTTACTATGACAAGTTCCGTATTGAAAATGAAGTGTGTAGCATTTATAGTTCATTTACAGAGGCACCCAAATTTAAAAACAAGACAAAAAATTTAGTTACATTATGGTAAATAAGGAAAAATCGTTTCTAATGAATTTTAACTACACTATTTCAAACATACTGAAATTAATATACATCACTAGCTAGTGGTACTTCAAGGTGCTTATTGTAGAACCTAGTGTGCATAGCATTTATAGCTCATTTACAGGGACACACAAAAGAAATCGATAACAGTGCTGTCTATTAGCGATAATTGCTGTAAGTGCGATGTCAGTTGAGCAGTGAGTTTTTTTATTTAACTAATATTTTTTATGTTACTTGGTGTGTATAAATTCTAAGGATCATATGCAGAGCTGCACAAAAAATTGGTATAGTTTTCCGATGCAGATGGTAAAGGCTAAAATTGGGTTTACAAATGTGCGCTTTCCAAATTATTTACTTGGATATCATCTTTCAGCTTCTTAATCGGTGAAAGTTTGTTACAGTATTCTGAATGTGTTGGGAAGTGTTTCATAAATTATTCTTGACTCACGATTTTTCTTTCTTGTTTTTGTTATCTAAGAAGTTGTTCATTTAAGGGATCTCAGGACTCTTAAAGTTTCAAAATTTTCGAAAATTTAGTTTTTTTAGATATTAAACTCCTATTTCCTCTGAAAATTTTGATGCAAGTGTTTTCTTGAAATTCCCATTAGAACGGAAGTTATGGCTTTTAGAATTATATCCGCTCAATAGCTGAAACGAAGTTTCCGAAACTTTGAAATCATTTTTCTCCAAATGACATTTATGGGCATAACGCGCAGGATATCTCAAAAACTTCTGAATATTTTTTCATAATTTTTTCAAAATATATGTTTGATGTTAGTCTGTATAAACGAAACATAAAATTTCTTTTTTACTGTTAAAAAAATTGTTTTAGGTGATTATACTTTTGAAATTTTCAAAATTTTGTATTATATACAACTTTTTATTAAAAATATAAAAGTCCTTTAAATACAACCCCACCAGTGGCTGAGAGGTTCTGCTCTCGAAGATGGTAGACGGGAGGTGCTGGGTTCGAACCCAATCGCGCCCGTTGGCCTAACCGTTTCGGAGTTTTCGTGGTTTTCTTCGAAACCTTGGATTTCTATGCGTAAATACAGGTTAGGTTCCCTTAGAAAGACCCCCACGAAGGGCACTCCACCTCGGGCCTATATCCCAAGAGTAGATAATCGGCCGTCAAAAATCAACCAACCTTTAAATGCAAATTTATTTAAGTTCAGGGTAATTATTATATTCTGAAGTATAAGGAAGCACCAAAATTTTCATTCCAGATGCAATATTTATTTTGTAATCCTGCGCGTAAGCTGTTATACCAATTTTCTACTTGTCGAATCCCTGACAGTTTGCATATAAATGCTAATTCTGTGTCTTGCAATTTTGAAATGCATGAAATGAAAGAACATACTTGTAACTTTTATCTCAATAAAGATTGTGTTTTAAAATTATATACATTTTATGATATTAAATGTTGGAAATGTACTTTCTTTTACTTTTTTTTTTTTTTTTTTTTTAATTTTAAGAGTCTTGAAACCCTTTAATGGTAAAAAGGGATTTCAATGGGAAATTTGTAATTTATTTTTAAGACATTAAAATTTAGAGTCACTAAAACACTATAAGATTACATTGAGCAAATAAAGATAAGAAAAAGTTTCAATTTTAAACTCAACTTCTCTAAAACAAAACTCATTATCGCCCCATTTCAAGTATTTGTTTAACTTTTATTTCTAAAGGGTAAAGAACAGGTAACTTAACCCACGAACGATCAGTAATAGGAAACTATCTTTTGTTGTCAAAAGCAGTAGAACGGGAGAGCTTTTTTTTTAATTAAAGGGAAAAATATTTTATATTAGTTAATGTAATAAGGTCTAGCATACATTTTGTAATACACATAAAGACAAGATTATGATCAGAGAAAATTAAAATCTTAGGTGTTTAAAAATTACACATATAATAACAATAAAATAATAAAAATAGTATTTGAAATAAGTTATTTTCGATATGTAAAAAATAATGTTTTCTAATATTTATAAGCTTTTATTCCAAGCACTTTTCTGATTTATGATTGTAAAACGAGTTAAAAGGTTGACCTATAAATGAAAAATTTATTTTTAATGGATAAAATTTTAGAGCTATTAAAACACTAGAAGCTTATACAGATTAAAAAAGTATTTCCGATTCTTTCAGAGTGCTTTTTTGAAGAATGATTAAAAATTTTTACATGTCTTCGCTTGAAAAGAGATTCATTATCTATTTAATTTGAGAAACTTATTCAGCTTTTCAATACTTTTCATTAATTTCTTTCATCATTAAAAAAACACTTAAATAACTTTTAAGTATTTTTGGTAAATTGATATCAAATTCAAATTGTGCGAGTAGAGGTATTGACCTTATCAAGTATCTTTAGGAATCGCTAAGAGTTATTTATATCTCGACAAAAGAATTAATTTGTGACAATAAAGGCAAGAAAAATTTTCAATTTTCAGTTGAAATTCTCTAAAACAAAATTTACTAGATTTCCATTTTAAATCATTCTTCATTTCTGTTTTGTAATCTTTATAAGTATTTTAGCCAAGCACTTGTCCATTTTATGTTTGCAAAGTGAGTTAAAAGGTTAATCTATAAATGAAAAATTTATTTTTTACGCATAAAATTTAAGAGCCATTAAAACGCTAAAAGCTTTTACAGATTTTTAACAGTATTTAGATTCTTCCAGAGTGCTTTTTTGAAGAATAATTGAAAAATTTTACATGTTTTTATTTAAAAAGTGATTCATTATCTAATCGATTTGAGAAGAAAATTATTCAACTTTTCTCACTTTTCATTAATTTCTTTCATCATAAAAAAAATAAATAGCTTTTAAGTATTTTTAGTAAATGGATATCAAATTCAAATTATGCGAGTAGGGGTATTAACGATTTTTAGTATATTTAGAAATCTCAAAGAGTTAATCACATCTCCATAGAGGAATTAATTTGAGAAAATAAAGGCAAGAAAATTTTTCAATTTTGAGTTGAAATTCTCTAAAATAAAATTTATTCGATTTCCATTTCAAATCATCCTTTAATTGTTAAATCTGTTAAAGTTCTGAAGTGGAAGGATCAGACAAATTATTTAAAAATTATCAGTGAGATAAATAATAGAAAACTATATTTTTCTAACAGCAGAAGTAGAATTGGATATTTAAAATAAATGAAGAATAGAAGACTTTATATTAGTTGAAAAAAGATTTATATTACATACAAATTCTAGTTTCTTGAGATAATAATGTCAATAGTTTCTAAGGAATGATCAAATTAAAAGGAATGCCAGTAAGATATTTTTTTTGTGCCTGATGATAATTTCAGCAAATATTAATTTGTAGTATGAAACATATGTTATAGTGTTTAGAATGTTAAACTACGTAGCGCTTGACTTCACTATTGTATATAAAATGTGTGTGATTTCGTCCAGTTTAATAATGATACAATTTAGTATTCTAAACGAAAAGTGTTACATTTAAAGCAAAAAGAGATATTGTATATATATTTTTTAAATTACATAAGTAATGTAATTTGTACGCACTTATGAAAACTTATCAGCAATATGCAGTAAAAAAATTCTGAAAAAAAAATGGCATATTTGTTATCAAACATGATAACTGAAATAAATAACACTGAAATGCTTTGGGACACTCACAATGTAACCCATATCTGTTGAAAGTAAAATCAAAAGACTTCAGCTTGGCTAGTATAGCATGTTAATGACTTGATGACTTTACAAAAGAAAGAATTTTGCTGGCTATACCCGTCTACTTCTCCAGAGGTTATGAACTATACACAAGTCAAATAGCGTTGAGTTCGAGTCTCAGTTCAAATTTGGATGGTCAATGTGGGTTGGATTTCACTCTAAATGAAGGTCTGTCTAGCTTTCGTGCGCAATAGAGGACAGTAGCATCGCATTCAACTACACGAAGCAAACGCCTTCTGGTATATACATTCAACTCTACTCAATCAAGAAGATGAAGTCTGCATAATGGCAATAATTATAAATAATAGTGTGTTTCACTCTACAGGATTTCATAGAGATTACGAGCATTTCTGTTTCGCAAAATAATCGCTATAATAAAAATGAATTATTTTAATACTATAAACTCGAAAAAAAAAAATCATATGTAACATTCTTGTATTCACAAATAACATGTTCTCATTCGTCTTGATTATTTTTTTGGTTATATGTATTTATCTTAGAACACATTATGCTCCTTCCTAGATATATAACCACGCAAAAAGTATCACTATTCAATTGAATAAGTAATATTAAAAAATGAAATCAACAAATTAGCTTAATCCTTTGAAGAGCGTTGGGATATGTTTTATGCAGTAGAATCTCTTTCATCCGGCACTATATGGTTCGCCACATTCTATAATCCGCACGATATCCCGGGTTATTTTTTTCTACGATCTCTCTTTACTGAGATCAGTTCCCTCAGAATTCAGACGTCTCTTGACCTTGACCACTAAGTCGCACTACTGTGTGCTTAGTTTACCAAGCACGAGTTCTTCAAGTGATAATAAAACTACTAATAATCGTGAACATATCACACTAACTATACAGCAAAAACTAGAGATAATAAATCGCCTCGAATAAAGCGAATACAGAAACGTTATAATGCGCGATTTCAATATTGTTTCCTCGACAATGTACGATATTAAAAGAAAGAACTGAAGCAGTTTGCTGCTCAATGTAAAACGTTAAAGAATACGAAATCAAGACACACTTTGAAGAAACCTAAACTTGAAATTCTTGATAGTACACTTGGTTTTGTGAAAAACGATCAGAGGGGAAATCTGTGACTGGGCCATGATAAAAATGTTTTATCTTGATCTGAATATAGAAAGTGTTTGTGTTTTCCGATATTTTGCTTCAAAAATTTAAAACTCGGCACGGAGTCAAAAAGCTGGATGTGGCAGAAGACAGCAGATCAGCTGATGAAAATGACACTGTAGAATGTAACCGCACTTTTAGAAACCTTGTTGTACGGTGGGAATTAACCCGTTGTCAAGATTACAATGCCGATGAAACCGGTCTTTTATGGCGTTGTTTGCCTGTGTCTACTTCGGCAGGTGGAGATGAAATGTGTACTAAATGAGAAGGGATTCAAGAAAATAAAGACAGATTGGCTGTTCTGTTGTGTGCAAATGCTTCTGAGATCATCAACTGACACTTTTTGTGATTGGTAAATATAAAAAAACCTAGAGCTTAACAAGAAGTATTGAACTTGCCTGAACATTATGATGCTCTGAGAAACGCATGGATGACAGCAGCTTTGTTTAAGGACAGGTTTTTCCATCATTTCGTACCGCAAGTAAAGGAAAACTTCAAGAAGCGTGCAATATCAGAAGATAGTAGAGCAATTTTATTGTTAGACAGCTGTCCTTCTCATCCACCCTAGTCTGATTTAGTTTCCGGTAATATTTCTGCTGAATACCTACCACTAAATGTCATGTCCTTGATTCAGTCTACGGATCAAGGTTTTATAAAAAATTTCAAGGGTTTTTTTATAGAAAATCTTTTGTGCAAGGTATTTTGAACTCTGAATGTGAAGTAAAAGATTTCCAAAAACAGTTTAATGTCAAAGACGCAATTTTGGGAATTGCCTTAGGGTGGAATCAGGTGAAAAAAGTAACTCTACATTGGTGCTGGCTCAAATTGTGGCCTAATAGCCAAGACGGAAATAAAGATTCATGTGTTCGAAGTAATGACCAAAATACAATGTGTCCACTCCCAACAGTGTCTAATGGCTAATTCCTAAGCCGTTAGTCATAGGCATATAGTTCCAATTACAAAAATGTTTTAAATGAGGTAAAGAAATATATTAAAAGCGATTTGGGTAAAAAAAAAAGTTTCTTAAAAAATTACGAAATAAAAATTTTTATACGCTCCCCCAGTCTTATAAGTTATATTTAGTAAAATTTTCTTGTCCACTGACAAGAAAGACAAAAAAAGTCCCGTTATTCTATGATTAAAATTGACCCAGTAATAGCTGTTTAAAGTTGGAGCATATTTTTTGCTGCAAATTAGCTGTCATTCCCAAATTTAGTAGAAATATAATTTCGCCAGATATAATAAAAAATATTTTGATAGTAAAATTAACATTGCAATATAAATTTGAAATCTTTAATCATTCTGGCATGTTAATGCAAATTATACAATTTGTAATAAACATGTAAGAAGAAAAAAAACAGAATTTTTGTTAAATAAAATGATGAAAATTAACAGCTTCAATTCTTTACAAAATGATACATATTTTAAAATTTTATTAAATCACACTAGCCGGCAAAAGTTCGGTTATGGCATGTATTTTAACTTTTGATAATTCATTCTTATGTATTGTGTACCGCTGAATCCGAAATTGATCTTCATTTTTTACCATCGGGTAAAGAATGTTTTGCAAATCGTAAATTTTAAAGTTAAAGATACAAAAAATAGCGAAAATTTGATACTATAAAATAGATGTGATTGCAGTGTTTGTAACTTTTGATAATTAATTTTTATATGCTTTTTACCGCTGAATCCGAAAAAGACCTTCATTTTTAACCATCACATCACGTTTTTAGTAAATTGTAAATTTCTAAGTTAAAAAGTTCAAAGTTAAAATTGAACTTCCTACCCCACTTCATCTGACTTCTCAACTGTTTAGCTGCAAGAATCCTAGTATAAGTCAAAAGACTGAATAAATTATTGAATAAAATAAAATAAAATAAAATAAAAAATGATTTACATCTGTTTTATAGTATCAGATTTTCAGTATATTTTAACTTTGACATTTACGATTAGTAAAAAATTTCTAACGTGACGTTTAAAAATGAAGGTCATTATCAGATTCAGTGCTAAAAAGTACATAAAAATCAATAATAAAAGTTAAAAAACACAGCCATCTCCTCTATTTTATAGCATCCGATTTTTGTTATTTTCTAACTTTAACAATTTATGATTTCCGAAAAATCCTCACATGATGGCTAAAAATTAAGGTAGTTTTCGAATTCAGTGCTAAAAAATACGTTAAATTTAAAAAACACAACAGACTTGTGTTATCTAATCTAAAACCTTTTCTTAAATGTCTTGGCGTAATCTATCCGATTTTTTTTTTGTGTTATCCTGCAATAATTATCCTAATTTGCAGCAAAAAATATGCTCCAACTTTAAATAGCTATTACTTGGTCAATTTTAATCATAGAATAACGGGACTTTTTTTTGTCTTGCTTGCCAGTGTGACAAGAAAATTTTACTAAATATAACTTATAGGACTGGGGGAGCGTATAAAAATTTAAATTTTGTAATTTTTAAGAAACATTTTTATTGACCCAAACCGCTTTTAATATATTTCTTTACCTCATTTAAAACATTTTTGTAATTGGAACTATATGTCAGTGACAAACGGTTAAGGAATTAACCATTGGACATCGTTTAGAGTGGACACTCTGTATCGTGCTAGATCTGGAAGAAACCGTGCCAAACAACCCTTTCAGAGATATACCCCGTGAGGAAATTTATAGACTGGATTGAAATCGACGACAGCGTGGCATTGGTAGAAGAAATTAGTTACTCATGGATTATACGAAGAGTTTTGAACCCACAAGAAGCCCAGATTCTGGAGGTGGAATCAGATGAAGAAGGAGTCATTGCAGATGAATCTAAAGTCGCGTGGATACAGGCTTTTGATGCATTAGATCAAAGCCGCCTCAAGACTACAAGCCAGACACGCCCTTCATACCCCCACATGTGACATCACAGCCCGGGGCTGGCTAACTGCCAACGCGCCAGCCCGGAACATTTGAATTTTGTATCTTCTTCCTATTTTACGTGCACGTGCGTTTTACTTAGCCTAATAACATATTTTTTCCAAGGTAAGTTTTATTTTCAAATTATATTTATATGCTATCAGCACAAGTTTTATTTCTTGTGTTCAAAATCTTTTATTTTTAATTTCTTTGAAATAAAATAACTAGCAAATCCTAGTACGATTCTATCAATAATACCGTATCTCAAAACGAAACGATATTATTGTAGTTCCGTTTCTTTCCACATAGAGCAATAATTTAAAATGGCAAACATCCCTAAATCGTGTCAAGACTTATATCATTTAATTTGTATCTTGTCACACCATCCTCTCTTTATAATTTGTTCTGTTTTCTCTAATTCATTAGAGTGACCTTTAATTAACGCCCATTTATTAAAAGACACTTGTCGTGTGAATAGTAACTCGGGTTATTTTGTATGCAGAATTAGTTGGACTTTAATTTGACAACAAATTTATATATATATGTATATATATATATATATATATATATATATATATATATATATATATATATATATATATATATTCATACTTAAAAATTTAAATATTCTAGAAATTTTCATAAAAGTCGCTGTGAATACATAGCATTTTTATCTTGTTTACTTCTTTTAAAGCAAACCCCGATCGATATACTTGTATCAATTTATTGTTGTTTTTTAATCTTAAATGTTTGCTACCTTAATAAAAATTCTTTTTGTAATTTTTTGTTAAATTATAAATGCTTATGTACTGTGTAAATAGAGCTATGGGGATAATGTTTTTGAATCTCTCTATTTTTGCCACAACTGTAAACAATTTATTTACAAGACTAGAGGAAGGGTTGTTAATACCGTTATGCAAAACAGTAGTCCCCCCCCCCCCCACAAACACACCTTCTTCGCAAAAATCCTATGTGTTTTCATATACATTTCAATGTTTAATTAAAAATAACAATAAATAAAATTATTATTCTATAATTATAAATTTACTTTTAGATCTAGTCAGGAAATATTCATCTCATAAAAATTGATTATTTTAAGCTTAAAAGATGTGAACAAACATTTTTTTTTTTTTTTTTTTTTATCAGCTATTACCTAAACATTCGAGGAAATTTGAACATAAATTAGGAATATTTTAATTCCAATTGATGAAAGTCTTTTCTTTCTTTCTTTTATTTTTTCTCTTCATATGTCAATACATTTTTTAAAAAATCTATTCCTTGTACTTTGTATAATATATCAAACTAATACGAAACTAAATAATAATTTTCTGTTTCATGAACTTGTGTTGTTTTAGTATTATGACAGTTTTATGTTTTTTAATTTAATGAATTTTATGTGAAAATTACCCATTTCTGATAAGTAAAGTTTACAGTACGAAAATTTATTTATAAGAATACTTAATTTCATGTATACTTTAATTTTACTATTTATTATATGCAGGTTTCAAATCACTTAATATTTAATAGGATATTTACTGTATAATTTCAAGCCCAATTAAAAATAAAAATAGAACACAACTTGAATTTGTTTTCATTTAACATTCACTTTTCTTCCACTTTAATTTAATTTTTAAATGTGGGTTTTGATTGGCACACTTATTGTTATTTATTTATTTTGAAATAATTGAAAGCAAAATAATTCAATTTATGTGTTTAAACTGCAAATTTATATATATATATATATATATATATATGTAATAATGTATAATGTCTTGTTTTTGAATATATACCAAATAGATAATTGATATTGTTTCTAAATTTCAAAGTACAATAAATAATAAAAACTGTCTACTAAAATAAATTTAATACTTGGGATTTTTTTTTCATTAACGAACGAATTTTTTTTAATGTATCTTTAATTCTGATGCACATTTTCATTGACACAGTGATATTATTTCATAAATATTGTTTTTGTGTTATCGTTATTATTGTTTCGAGTGATCGAAATTGATTAAAAAGCACTTAATTAGAGTCTTTAAACTATAAGTTTTTATTTTTTTCCCATATGCTGTGATAATAAGTTGAAATATGGAGGAAAGAATTAATGTTTTAAATAACGCATGTGCTCTCCACGGCTGATCTAAGCCCCGCGTCGTGACGTCACGAAACCTTGTGTTTGGCTTGTAGTCTTGAGGCGGCTTTGATTAGATACATTCATAAAATTTACCGAATCGAGCAAAAGCTACAACTGTGCAGAACTCATAAATCTGTGTATAATCCGTAACAATTTTTTGAAGAAGAAATCCGAATCGCGAAAGCAACGTGATATCAGGAACTTTTTAAAAATATAATGTTCGTATAAATTTACGACGTGTACAGTGTAAGGTACATATGCAGTGCATATTAAATAACTGGAATTTAATTTTGTATTCTATGTTTTTCTTTAATTCTCACAGTTGTTAGAATGACGAAATACAGAATAGTATTTGTCAGATATTTGTACTATTTGTACAACTTCATAATGTAGTTGAACACAAAAAAAAAATTGCACTGACGTTCGATAATCCGGGACGACTGTGGTCCCGAATTTGCCGAATTAAAGAGCGTCTACTGTACCACCTAATTTTAACTAAGGTTTGTAACAGAATTTTTTCACAAATTTTACTTACATAATTTTTGTAAAACAAAGCATTAAAATAGCTTTCTTTTAATTTTTAAATAAAAATTTTCAAAAACTCTGATGTTAGTTCTTGATTAGACAAATATAATTACTTTACCTGAAAATGGTTAAGCAAGTTTCCTAAAGCAATCGAAACTATTCATTATTCGAGGAACTTTAGAGAATTCTTACAGATTTGAAATGTAATTAGTTATAAATCTATTTGCAAATTTAGAGAGATAATTAATTGCAATTAATAAATCGGAGACATAATTTCAAACTTGCGCAAACGTCTTTCTAAAAGCTGCATTTTATTGCATTATGAATATGACAATTTTCAATTAGAACAATATCTAAATCTTGTTAAGCTTTAACTTATAATGTTCTTTTAAGTTGAACACATAATATAAATTTCTCCATTTTCAATTATGATAATGGCAACAATAATCAATTAAACATACAATGTTTCAAAGTAAAATTTTAAAACATCTTAGCAAGTTTTCTGAAATAAATCTTATCAAATATATTTTTCAGTCGAGGAACGTCAAAGAAATCTTAGAAACTTGAGAATTAATTGCACTTTTACGTGCAGGTTTTCAGAAGCAGAGTAAAGCGGAATGATGACAAACAACAGATGAAATTGTAATGAAAAGTTTTAGCATTATTTTGTTGATTTTAAACTTACGTGCAAGCTTAATGAAGAAGTGTTAGCTAGCATCATGACAAACATAGGGTGAAACTAATATAAAATATTTTTCTAGCACACTGTAAAAAAAAATCTGTAAAGTTGCTAAAATTTTGCTAGGAAACTGGGATTCCTAGAACATTTTATGTAACGTCGGCAACAAAATTCATGTAACAGATATATTTTTGCACTGTAAATCAAAAAATCTGTAAGATTACTAAAAATTTTTTAGGAAACTGAAAGGCAACTTTTTATGCAACTGCAACCCGGGTTACAGACAAAAATTTTAGTAAGATCACTGTAATTTTAGAGATTTTTTAAAGTAGTTTTGTAGATTTAAACCTTTTTTTGCACAGTGTGCAGATAAAATTTTAATAAGAATACAGATTTCTGTAGCTTTACTCTTGTAGAATTACAGATTTATTTTTACAGTGCATTTAGTTGGAAAAGAATTATTGCCACACATGAATTTAAGGCTATGTCAATGTGTCTCTCTAAGTAAATCTCTTCAATTTAACGTTTAATAATAAACTATAGTTAACCATTATAAATAACTGTTATAGTTAATATTAACTACACTTAATAGTTAATAAACAATCAATTATTATTAATTTTATACTGTAAAATGTTTTATTACTGAAATATTTTTATTAAAATAAATATTAGGTTTATATTATTAATCTTTACAGTACAAACAATGTTGTTCTTCTTTATATATTTCATACTAATGTACAGTACAACCGCCATAATCGGCACTCCCTGATAGCGGAAACCTCTATTTAGTGAAACCTTTTTTTTCAATCCACAGCATATCAGCACATGCATATCGGTATAGTTTTGCCTAATGAAAAGAGGACACCTTTGAATAGCGTGGAAATTCCTCTGCTCGAGGCGTCCGCTATTGAGAAGTTTTACTGCATTTGCATTTCATTAAATATAATCACGAAAATATTCAACACATAATCTCACTGTAAGATTCAAACATAAATAATTTCATAAATTAAATGTGGTCTACAGCTTAAAAATAATAAACTAGCGTTTGTAAAAAAAAAATATATATATATATACGTTACATTTTATTAAACTATTAATATATCGTATATAAAAATCATCAAAGATTTTTAAAAAGTAAAAAATATGAAATTAATTCCTGAATATCATATCTCCGCTAGAAACTTTTTACCCTTTATGTAACAGAAAAATCACATAAATACTTTTCTAATTTTAAATGAATTTTAATTCTTCAATTTAAAATGACAAATTAAAGAAATTAGTTTAATTATTTACATTCTTAAAAATCTATATCAGATTTTCTAACATATTCGACAATTATCTGAGATATCGGCTTTTTCGCTTAAAATTATTAGCGATATCGATTCGTACTGTACATTTTGTCCTAACAAACATTAAAATTTATTGATCTTTAAGGAATGGTGTTATATTTGAGTAGAGTTTTAAATGTTTCCAACTTTTCCTTTGAAATGAAGATTGTTGATAAGACACTTTCATTAGTACCTCGTATTTAAAAGGGAAAATTATTAATTACATATGCTTTTCCTACAAAATTAGGTAAAATGTTGTAATAAATTATAATCAATCGATTTTAACTATGATTTTTATTTTGACGGTTAAGATTTCTATAAAGCAAAGAAAATATTTTTTACGTTATTATTACGTTTTTCACATATGTGGTTATACATTATGACTGGACGGTAGTTTTTTAGCTCACATGCTATTGCCTGCAGGTTCTGTATGTATGTACGTATATACGTGACGCGATAACTCTTGATAGGAATATTCGAATTGCTTCAAATTTTGGATATAGGCTCATTTTGTTAAGGCGCTTCCCTGATTAGTTTCGGAAGCTGATTGGTTAAGCATAAAGGGAGGGAATGGGGGTCTAACTCACCCTTAATTTAGATAAATGGATTTTCCACGCAGAATTTTCCGATTTGCTTCAAATTTGGTATATTGTTTATTCTGATAAAGCGCTTTAAAGATAGGAACGGGTGGCTAATCCACCTTTAATTAAATAAATGGGTTTCATGCAGAATTATGCGATTTGCCTCAAATGTGGTATACCGATTTATTCTGATAAGGCGCTTCCCTGAGATTTGGAGGTTCATTGATTGAGTATAAAGGGGAGGGGAAATGGGAGAACCAATCCCCCCCTTAATTTAACTAAATGTTTTTTTGTCGATTTCTTTATTTTTTGATGGACATTATTCGTTAAAATAAGAATATAATGTACAGTCGTGGAAAAAAAAAAAAGTAAACACCCCCAACTAACTCATCAACAAATTATCGTAGAAGAAATTTACTGGTACCAAACGACTGGAAATAAAGTCTACTTTTAAATGATACATATAAAATTTACTTAGGGGGCCATCTACATATTAAAACGAACCATAACTTTGTTTTTTTTCAATAGCAGTACCCAATTCTGACAGCATAAATGGACTCTAAACCCTTCAATTTACCTAAAAACGAATTTTTATGCAATTCGTACCATAAGTTTCCGAGAAATTAATTATTTTAAAACGAGCGTATTTTAAGGCCTGTATCCAAATTGAAGTTCCGTACTGGATTGTTAACCGAGAGAGCCCTTCCTTGATCAAGGCACTTAAGCGCCACTCAAGGAGTCAATGAAGCGTGTTAGATTACAGTACAGCAGAATAAATTTCAAAATGTAACTCACTTCCATCATAGACGGCCCCTTAAACCATCATTTTGCCGTTTTTTAAGCATAATTTGAAAACTACTTGAACGAAAAATGTGAAATTTTTGAATTTCCATAAAGCAGGACTTAATAAATCTAAATCCATCAAAAAATTGTAGGTTGCAATTCATAATTTTTTTAAATATTAATTTCATAATTTATAATTCATACCATAAAATTATAAAAATCGTAAATTCAGCTTATTTATGTTTGGGTATATTAGTATTATTACTACAAAAAAATTTAGCACATTAGGAACATAATTTCGGGAGATATAAATAAAAATATGAAAATGTAATTTAACATTAGAAGCATTAAATTTTGAATGTTTATAATTCAAAAACTTATCATTCAAATGACCTGGAATTTGGTGTCTAGGGATAGTTTGAACCGAAGATTTGAAATATCTCGTTAAAATTGGGTATTGCCATTGAAAAAAATGAAGTTTGGATTCGTTTTAATATGTAAATGTCCCCCTAAGAAAATTTTATATACATTATTTAAAAGTAGACTTTATTTTCAATCGTTTGGTACCACTAACTTTCTTCTACGATGATTTGTTGAGGAGTTAGTAGGGGGTGTTTACTTTTTTTTTCCCACGACTGTACAATAGGGTGGAGCGAAAAAAATTAATTTTTTAAAATCAAAACCCGGTAGGGGCCAAAAATTGCCTTTATACTAGTACATCAACTGCGTGAAATTTTACCGCTGAAAAAAAAAGGCTTGAGTCTGCGCTTTTGGTCTAAATGTCGAAATTTTGGATTAAAATTGATATTTTTTTCAAAAAAATTAAAAAATTCCTATAGAGATGGTTATTATTTAAATGTGGTATTGAAACCTGTATTATTAATGACTTAACATATTTAAACAATAAAACGATATCTTTATTCTGTATAACTGGGGCAAAACTGACAACTTTTGGTAAAAAAAGGCGTTGTCACTCTGTTGTGTCATACAACTAATTGTTATTTAGAATACAGCTCTTACCTAGTTGCTTTCAAAACCACCCGTGAGGTACCACGTGGAAGTTGCTGCATTTCATGTCACAATAGTGCATAGCTCGACCACCCAACAATCTGAGCACAATGTTTTATTTTTACATTGAATTGACATTTTTTATTAAAGACTGGCATAATTTGCTATGTATCAACCTAGCCCATCTCTTCTTTGTATCCACAGACGTTGGATGCTGCTGCTGTGACACTCCTTCACGTATATTGCTGCTGCTTATGTAAGATAAGGCAAGCAGAGCAATGCAGTGGAATTAATACAATCAATTCAGCCGTCTATTATCTTCACCAAAATTGACTTCAGTTAATGCATAGCGATTGGGAGTTCTGTTATTACAACATTCTACAACATTTAGGTATTTAATCTTTCAGTATGCCATAATTTACTCAATCTCTATTTTTTATATGCTGAGAAGCTTGCTGTTTAATGTGATGGCAATCGTCAGAGAGCATTGCAGTAAAAATTTGCTCTCGATGTACAAAGCAGCCATTCTCCTAAATAATTTTTTTAGGATTTGTTTTATGCCGTTTTCTGTGATGTTTAGTAGCCGAGTAATTTTCCATAAATTTTTAGATCAATTTTTTAGATGTGAATTACATTTGGTATAAACCATCCTGAGGTATATACTTGGATTACATACTTTGTGACTGAACCTACAGACTCTGATTGTGAATCAGTGCTTATATAAAGGCGAAAAATTTTATTCGCCTTAGTGAGCCATCTGGATTAGAACAAGTTTCTTGGGTTCCTATTCGTAGTTCTTCTGAGCAATATGTTGATAAAATTACATTGCAAATGTCTAGCAAGTATTTCAGGAAATAATGTTTCAAAATTACTCTCTGGGGCTTCAAAAATTGAAATAAGAACGGAATGGCACGTGGACAAAGATTTTCCTATTGGTCCGGAGAATCGCTGTGGGTTAGAATCTAATTTTTGCCTACAATCTTGTATAATAAACGATGCAGAGGAAATTCACTGGACTTGGAGGTGGCATATGATACATTGTAATGGTTCATTCTAAATATGTACCACGCAGAATAGATGGCGACGACGAACAGAATTCTCCACCTTTAAATGAGCACTCACTGCCCATCAGAGTCTCTACGTTCACTCAAAAAGTACTATGTAATCCAAGTTTGGCCCCAGGATGGTTTACCATCAAATATAATCCACATCTCAAGAAGGAATCTAAAAACACATGGGAAATTACTCGGCTATTAAACAAGACTAATATCAGAATGCCCAAAATTATGCCACTTTCTTCTGTTGATAATTTATACATTTTTATTGATTTATTGAAACAAAGAAAAATTACAACAAACATTTGAAAAAAAAATAATATACCTGATATAAAAAAAATATTTTGTAAAAACATTTAGAAGAAATATTTTAATATAGCTTATATCTTTTAAATTTCAGTGGTTTTATAATGAATTTTTTAGACAAAAAGTTTATAAAATATATTTTAAACGAAATAACTTTCAAACAAAGTGCAAAGAAATGTATTTTAAAACTACCAAATAGCTTTTTTGAGCAAGAACAAATTATTTAAGTGGATTACGTTGTGATTGCTTAGCTTACACTTACCTTTAGTAAGCTTTTAAAAACACCAGATTGCAGATATACATATATTGATCTGTTCTTATTTATGAAGTACAAATCATTTGAGAAAAAATACTTTAAATGTAATTTTTTCGAAAGATTCCAAATTACTATATAGTACTAACTATTGACGGCTATTGCTATCTAATAACAAGAACAGTATTTGAAGTCAGTGTCAGTATTTTGGTTACGTATTTTCTTTCAAAAAGTTTCGCGATAACATAATATGAGGTATGCGATGAATTATAAAAGTTAAAAGAGCTAATTTTTCCAAAACATCAAACGTATATAAATTTGTATAACGTGCATTTGTATAACGTGTATTAGAATGCACGGTATAATATAATTTCCTTTTGCCGATAATTTATAAATTTTGATTGATTTATTGAATTAAAAAAGTTAATGTTTCTTCACATCTATTAAATTTCAGCTGTTATTATAATACGATTTTCTGAGAAAAGTATAAGAAATTTACTTTAGTCGAAAAAAAAAAATCATAAAATCTTAAACAAATGAAAAAGAATTATTGTTTAAACTCTCAAATTTCTATCTTGAGTACCGAAAAAAATTCCTTACGTTGTTTAAATTATGGTTGTTTAGCTTGATCCTACCATTAATAACCATTTTAAAACATTAAATTATTTTTACATTTTTTACTCCGTTCTTACTTACGAAGTACACTGTTAAAAATTTTGCAGCACTCTGGCAGGTCATTCGACCGTTTTTTGGAAAAACTGTTTCATAACCATAATTTAACTATATTCTGACCATAAAATGGCCAATAATATGGTCATAATAGTGTTAAATTACGGTTGTGTAACCGTTTTCTGAAAAAACGGTCAGATGACCTGCCAGAATGCTGCAAATTTTTAACAGTGTAGAAAACATTTGCGATTTTTTTTTTTTTTAGATTAAATGCATATTTCTTCAAAAAATCCCAAATTACTATCTCGTGCACTGATAAAAATGTACTTCAGTGCTTTAAATTACTAAAGCGTTTCAAACTTCGATTGATAAATCTTTAAAAGTATCTTGAACACAACAAATTTTATTTATTTATTATTTTTGCCGTGTTCTTATTCACAAAAGAAAAATATTTGAGAAAATTACCAAAAATTAAAAGCATTTTTTAATAAAGAAATTTTTTCTTTTATAAGGTAGTACTGATATAATTATTTCTGGAAATCATTAATATATTTTAGAAGAAAATAGCACATTAAAAGTTTCCAAGTTATTTATCCCTTTATCACATGCAAGATTAAAAAAAAAAAGATTATAAATGAATTGTTATTTTGCAAGAATCATCAGATTTTTAAATTATGCTTAAGTTGAAAATATGTACATGAGAAAAATATATGGCATTGTATCATTATCATAACAATATATAGTTTGATAAGAAGTGATTATCAAATTAATTTACTATTTGCTTCATTGCAAAT
The DNA here is from genome assembly GCA_963932465.1 of Maratus speciosus. NCBI lineage: Eukaryota > Metazoa > Arthropoda > Arachnida > Araneae > Salticidae > Maratus > Maratus speciosus. The sequence continues at coordinate 400,665,062 of OZ010800.1, read as the reverse complement.
TTTTATACTTATTTTAATACACTTATTTTGCGACCTTTTTCAGAACACTTCGAAGCGCACTTTTTCGAACAATGATTAAAATACTTCTGAGAATAATAATTTTTTTCAGTGCACTTTCTAGAGCACTTTTTAAACACTTTTGAGAAGCGTAATTTCACAAGTGTGCCCAAATGTATTCTCAATGTGTTCGCAAATATGTTCCCAAGTTTAGATTTAACAAATATCCTGAGCAGAACTCATTCGGTACACTTCCGCAACACTTTCTTTATAGCGGAGCATATTCGGAACGCATTTCAGTAGACATTAAGGTATCTGGAACAGTTTTTTCTTTTAAATCAAAGAGTTTCAAGTGTGTTCTTAATGTGTTCTGGGAATTTGCAGTGCAAAAGTTATAAAAACTAAATATGATTAAACTAGGATCACAGAACATATAGGAGACTTCAAATACAACAAGAAAACTACAGCTTCGGCCAGACTATATAACAAAGAATCTTTATAGATTGATTTTAAAAATATTAGAATAATTTATTCATCAAGATTTTATTTATCGACTATTATCCGAGAATCAAAAGAGACTTTTTTACGCAGTGAGAATATATGCAGTGATACATCTTCCATGCAGCTACGTGAAATTTCGAAAGAGATGCTCTCCAAATAAGTATTAATAGTATAAATAATTCACGATCACAAATATCCATTTTTGTTACTGGACTTGATGCTGTTACTGGATGTTACTGGTGTTACTGTCTGATGTTACTGGACTATGCGAGGTCTCATGATTTTTGTTTACAAGTTTTGAAATACAATTTTTTTTGCAAGCATATTTGTATCATTATAGATAAAAATAGCAAATAAAGCCCTTGTGCAAGAATATTAAAAAAAAAAAAAAAACAAACAGAAAAACAACGTTTAAAAATGCACAAATAATACGTAAAAAGCTGCAAACAGCTGTTTCGAATCTAGGCCCCCTTCTTGAATCAAGGCTAGGCCCAGCCTTGCTTTTTCTAGCACGCTGTGCTTTGCTCCATCTTGCACTGAAGAAGAATCTCGCTAGTAGATTCGAAACCGCTGTTTGCAGCTTTTTACGTATTATTTGTGCATTTTTAAACGTTGCTTTTCTGCTTTTTAATCATTATAGATGTCACCGTCTGAGTGGTGAACATGTCGATCTGAATAAATAACGATATTTAGTATTTACCCTGTAAGTGTATTTTTACACATTTAGCAAATATTAACTTAGTTTGATGATTTCAAGTGATTTTCATAGATAATTTTATAACAAGTGGTTAATTTTGCAACATTTTCTTTAATTCAGAGTTTGAAATTTTTGCTTATGTGTGCATGAAAATACACTGTAACTTCGTATTTTGTCCCACGTTTTATACTCTATCTCATGCATGAAAATTACTATTGTTTTTTCCGTGCTAGTGGGCAGGTATATTCCAACACTGTAATAAAATACAAGTGTTTCTTAATCCATTAAAATCTAATATAACCACGAACGAAAATATATAAGAAACTCTTCCGAGCTACCCACGTTTCCCAAAAGAACGTTTTTTATCTTTAGCAACCCCAGAAACTAATATATTGTACAGATTTGAAATATTTATAAAAACAAAGTTTCTTTTGCTGCCACTGCTTTTCCGAAACTTTTCCAAGTAGTTTGTATAGCGTATTAATGAGTTTTGTAAACTGGGATTATATATTTTTTAGTTGCTATCAATAGTCAAGTAGACGTTTCCATGTTAAAAAACATGTTTTACAGACAAGCTTGACAAATCAATAACATTATCAGAGACATCGACATTTATATTATTTTGATTTAAATAAATTTAATTACACAGCTGAAAATGCGTAACCGAAGAATTAAAACAACCATAAAAGTTTATATTCCGATAAAATAAATGCTTAGAGAAATGTAAATTTTATCGGTAAAACGTTTTGTTTTTAACGCTTTTGTGAAAAGTTTTAATCGGGCTCTTAAGGAAATAGTTGAAAATCTATTTTGCTTCTTTAAATTAAATAAAAAAAGTTAGGAAGGTACAAGGAATTTTTTTCTTTTTACCCCAATGTAATTTATCTTAATGTACCAGTCGACAGAAGATTTTTTGCTTTCTAAAATAAACTGAATCCTGATGCTTGAATATGTAAAAATAAGTTTGCATTTCTTGAAATTTTCTTTAAAGTACAATTTATTCACAATATTATTTCATTATCTATTTAAATAAATGTTAATTTCAATTTGAAAATGAAATAGAAAAATTTAATAGCTCTAATCGCTTTCTCTTTTCTTACCTTTATCCACAAAAATGGAGCAAAAGTCCTGCCGTCATTACATAAATTTTATTAAAAATTACGAAAATATTACTATATCGAAAACTTATTCGACTTTTAAAATTCTAAGACCACTCTTGAAATCCTCGATCCATGCGGATAACTGGCGTTAATCTGATTGACCAACATTCGGTATTCTAGGAGGAGTAGCTGTACGATAAGTATCCCCAGCGCGACTCAACACTTTTGCTGAATACTCGCAAATTGAAATTTGTGTGTAATGGAAAAATGCGATTTTCTCAAAAACTATGTGACCCAGGGTAATCGCTATAATTTTCCTGCAAGTTTTAAGTCAACGTGTACTACATCTAATTTTTTTCATAAATTTAGTTTGATTAGATTCGGAAATAGATAGAGGTTTGGGGGGACATATTTTAGCACTGCATTTTCGACGATATCTCTGAAAATATAGTACCTTAAATTAAAAGAAATGTATTTTTGAGTTTGGTGTTAGGAAAGCTTTCACACGATATACAAAGAAAAGCTTTTTTTTCTCAAATAACCTAATTAGCCCCTCTACATTTTCCCTGAAAATATTTATAAATGTTTAATAATCTGGAAATATGTGGGTCAATAGTCTTTGTTACTTTCCAATTTGACTTTCCACGTTCCATAGTTTGCGAGTAACATGGCTGTGACAGGCATACACAGGAGTGATCTTATAATGGTTCCGTTTTTACTTTTTAAGGGGTCTCAGGACTCTTAAAGCTCTAAAATTTTCGAAATTTTTATTTTTTTAGATGTTAAACTTCTATTTTTTCTGAACATTTTGATATAATTGTTATCCTGAAATTCCCATTAGAACAGAAGTTATGGCATTTAGAATTATACTCGCTGAATAGCTGAAGCGGTGTTTCCAAAACTTTGAAGTCATTTTTCTCCAAATGATGTTTTGGGGTATAACGCGCACGATATCTCAAAAACTTCTGAATATTTTTTCATGAAATTTTCAAAACATATGCTTCATGTTAGTCTGTATAAACTGAACCTAAAATATCCTTTTTATTGTAAAAAGAAAATATTTTTTATGGGTTTATATTGTTGAAATTTTCTAAATTTTGCTTTAGCTAAATACAACTTTGTATTAAAAATATAAAAATGCTTTAAATACAAATTTATTTAGGTTCAGTGTCATTAGTATAATCTGAGGTATAAGTAGGCACCAAAATTTTCATTCTAGTTGCAAAATTTATTTTGTAATCGTGCGCATAAACTGTTATGCCGATTTTCTGCTCGTCAAATGTTTGACAGTTTGAAATCCCCTGTAAATGCTAATTCTGCATCTTGCAATTTTTCAAATATTTGAAATGAAAGAACGTACTTGTATCTTTCATTCCCATTTAAAATTGTGTCTTAATATCAAATACATTTAAAGATATTAAATGTTGAAAATGGTCCTTTTTTTTCATTTTTTTCCAATTTTAAGAGTCCTGAGACCCCTTAAGTACGGAACTCTAAAAAGGTACTAAACAGAAAAAAATGTTGCTCTTCTCGAGACATCGTAACTGGAAAGGAGACTAATGCTTAAATTCAAAATGAATGCACTACTTTAAGCATTACCTAAGGGCGATGACTTTGTCGTAGTAGTTTCCTGTTCCCTTCCGAATGCTTAACGTGAGTCACCTTGCCTCTGACGAATTGTGGTGCTGTTTAATGCCGCATTTTGCTCGATTGCATCGGCATCTACAACGACCAGAGAAAAAAAAATGTTAAACACAAAAGTTACGCAGTACACAGTAGAATCCGCGTCTGCAATAAAAAATGAGGAATGAATATTATTGAATGCAAGGCGTGAGAAATTGCCACCAGAAAAAATTCCAAGAATTGTATAGATTTATTCAATTTCATCGATGGTGGATTCCCTTTAGTTTCGGGTTTGCCCCAGAGTCTGTAGATCTTGGAAAAATATTTCATCTTGTGCTGCAGTTGTAGCCTTGCCAACATATGATAGTGAGAAGTGCTAGTCTAGGTATCTTTCCAAGTGGTTCAGTTGGTAGAACATCGGTACGCTTTACCGATGACCCAGGTTCGAGTCGCGGCTTGGACAGTTTTTCACTCTGTTGCCTGTACGTCTCTTATAAGCATTTGAAATATTATTGAATACAAGGCCTGAAATATTTCGAAGAATTATATAGGTATATTTAAAAATGAGGGTTCTCATTCAAGATTGCAATGTTAGAACCTCTCTGACTCAGGGGGATCGGGGTGGGTAAGGGTGTAAGGTTCAGGTGTAAGTAAGTTAAAATGAATTGTTATAAGAAACGTAAAATACATTTTACAGTAAATACACTACATAGAGCATTGCATACATATGAATTCCTTTTTTTTCGCCTTTTGTCCGGCCTAATCTATAAATATTGAAATTTTATTTACCCTTTTATGTACTAGAAATGAGTTGCGGCTTTTGTTTTCGAAGTATGAGAAACGCCAGATGCTTACAAAAGCATGTGTGCATAGCCTTTTTCGTTCATTTACAAGTACACACAAAAATTTTCGGTTTCATGTGTAAGTAAATTAAAATGAATTGCTATAAGAAACGCAAAACACATTTTACAATAAATACACTGTATAAAACATGAAATACAAACGGACTCTTTTTTTTTTTCGCCTTTTGTCCGGCCTGATCTTGAAACATTCATATTATATTAACAATTTTAGGTACTAGAAATGAGTTGCGGCTTTTTTTTCGAAGTATGAGAAATGCCAGATGCTTAGAAAATGATGTATGCATAACCTTTTCGTTCATTTACAAGTACACAAAAGAGTTCGGTTACAGGTGTAAGTAAATTGAAATGAATTGTTATAAGAAACGCGAAATGCATTTTACAATAAATGCACTGTATAAAACATGAAATGCAAACGGACTCTTTTTTTTTTTTCGCCTAATCTTGAAACATTCAAATTTTGTTAACTCTATTATGTGCTAAAATTAATTCGGGCTTTTTTTTTTTAAGCCTGAGATATACAATATGCTTACAAAAGGATATGTTGTGCGTATTTTTTTTCTTTCATTTCAAATATATACAAAATATTTCGGTTACAATATGTTTAAAAGAAATAACTGATGTAGGTGCGTTTTCAGTTGCAATACGCGTTTTAAGAATTAACTATATTTTTTATAATTGTAGTGAGTAAATTTTATAGATAATATACAGTGCTTTACAAAATAACTTAAGAACATTTCCGTTTAGAGCCGGAAAATGCCTTTTCTAATGGAACTATATTTTGGCATACTATATAGTATATGGCGCATTCTCACAATATTTTGGCTTTTCAGGAATAAAAATCTGGTGAAATTAAACTTATTAAAATAACATTTTAAACTTATAGACGAATGCGTTAATGATTCAAAATAAAGAAAAAATGGTCAGCAGCGAAACATTTTTTTACGTAACTGAGGTTTAAGCTAAACTTGTGAGTTTAATTTTCCTTACCGTTTTACCGCTATAACTTTTTATTTTCTTCTGAATTTTTACTTATAATGGATTTGCATAGTACCCACAGAATATTCAAATAAGAAATAATAACAATGTAGTATTTTTAGTACAAAATTGTGGTATAGCATTGTCTTAAAGGGGTGTTAAAGAAGGGACAATAAGGGAAAAAAGGGGACGCTAATAGGGAAAAAGGGACGGTAAGGATGGGACCGTAAGGAAAATTACTACCTATTTTCAGGCAAATTATGTTAAGACTAAGTGATAGCCACAATATTAATTTATTTTTAGAAACAGTTATTTACATTGGATTAAATAATAATAAAAAAAAATACCTCGAAAAGTGAAGGAATAAACCTTGGGGACGGTAAAACTACCAATAAAGCCGCTATGCTTGAAATTGATATTTAAATGCTGATTTAAATTCTGCAGCACATTTCCTGTCAAAGAATTTTAGCCATTCTTTCTCTAGCATACTTCTGCATGAGAAAAAAAAAATACAGTGGCTGCATCTGAATTGATTTTCTGTATAATTTTAGCAAGAGGAAGATAAGGAATCTAAAACCCAGGGACAGAGCTAAAAAAATATTAACAATCGTAAAAATGTGTGCAGGTTAATCTTTTGCTACATATTTATATAAAACAATAATCCCAGTTTGGGAAAAAAATTACATCGAATTACTTTTATTGAAACAATTTGATACAGATAGCTCCAAACTTGAAAATCAGCATCAGGAACACGGGGCGGCATAGGAATTTCGTGGTATATTTAGACCCCCAACATCACCCAAAACTTATTTATCTCGTTAATATTGTTATGCTGTCATGCAATGGAATGTTTTCCAGTATGAGAAATAAAAAAGCCCGAGAATATGTACTAAAATAAAAATTATTATTCAGGGACAGAAAAATATAGAAAAGTCAAAAGGTGTGAGAATGCCTCAAAAATACAAAACTATTCACAGGATTGCTTAAAAGTAACCAGTTATTTTTCTGGCTTTAGGCGGTAATTCCATAGCTTGTATTTTCATATATGTGTTTTCTATTTTTTAAATTATTTACTTAGCACCCTCTTTCTTCACTTTATTAAACAGCAAAGCTTTCTTGAAGCGTTCTTCGTGTTGAAAAGCGCTTCATATACGTATTTGACACATAATTTCTCTTTCCTGATTTTATTTTTTATTATTAAAACTTATAACAGGGATTATGGTGTGCTTTTGAATTGATTTTTTTATTCATACTGTACTTTTTAATTCATACTAGAAACTTTCCGCTTAGAACATAATGATTGAAACTTTATTATGTTACCAGTTTGTAGCATTTTTAAAATTTCTCTTTTTTCGTAATTTAACGTATTTTTAAATGCCGATTTCATAACATGAGATTGGCTCTTAAGGTGCTCCTTTAATTGCAATTGTTACAGGAATTGTGCATTGCTAAATTATTCATATTTCAGTATGTTTAAATTCTACTAATTTTTATAAATGAAAAACATAAATCAGAAAATGTTATTGATGTATTGACGTATTCCTTCATAAAATATCTCGAAATGATTGTAGTATTCAGAATATGGAAATAAACATCTATAGTAATACAAAAACATTTCAATTGATAAATGAGATTTTAACACGCACAGAAGAATAACTCAAAACATTTTCGAATTGGAAAACTTCAGCTATAATTACTAGGATTAATTTTTAACGTAGCAATCGACAAAAGGATGCCGAATATTTTCAAATAATCGGTATAGTTTTGCTCGAACAACATTATATGATTATTCTACAGACAAAGGACTATAGTATGAAATGACATTATTTTCGTGAATACTTTAATTCTTAACAAAGGTAACTTTTAGTTATTTTTATATTATTGAACAGGAGGAAATTTCCAAATAGTCCATTATCAAAAACTTTTTTTATTGCTGAAAAAATCCTTTTTGTGACATTCCCTGTTATTGGAATTAGGGAGTGAACATTAACGTATTAAATGAAATTAAGTTTTAGAAATAAAAATCATTTGAATTCGTTGATTAGATAGGATAGAGAAAGGCTGTAAAAACTTTATCAATGTAACATAAAAGATTGAGTATGACATGTTATGTTATTATAGGTGATGTAAATTACTCTTTCAAAATCGGGTTATATTTCAGAGTGTTTCCAAGTTTGAGATAACGAAACCCTTTTTAATAAAAGTGAAGAACTTTTATTGCAATGTCTAACTATATTATTGCTAAGAATTTGTTGGTGAAAAAAAGGATACAACATTTCATATTTTTTACGTATAATTTTTGAATTAACTAAGTCTGTTTCAGTGGATATTAAGAGTTTTGTTGCAATTTCTATTAATGCAGAGTAAATTTTAGTGATAAAAGAGCATGAAAATTTTTACAATTATTTAACATTTATATTTATTTATTGTAAATGGATATGTATTTCATTTATGAGAGAATTTCTTGACTGCAAATAAGTTCAGAATATTCTGAAAAATATACCTTTAAATTAATATATATGAATTTCATTCACAGCTGATCTAAAGTATTAAAAATAGGCAAATAATGTAACATTTAACGATAATAAAACATTTGATTTCTAAGTGTAAAATAAAAATTTATTTTTGTGATCTCACATAGAGAAAACTGTGTAAATAAAACGCTATACGTATAGGCAGCAATTACATGGGCGATACGGCAACAAAATATTGATTTTTATCAAAGTATATTTATTGATTAAACACATTTCCATTCAATTTATAAAACATATGCTATATGTATTATACATATAATGTAAACGCAATTACATTTTCTTAATTTATTTTGGATTCCAGAATTTTTTATGAAAGACCAATTGTTTTCTTTTGACAACTTATATTTTGACTTTATAAAGTTTAATGATAACTGTTCTTTCATGATTGTCCTTTTCTTTCTTTTGTACTTTACAATAACTTTATTTGTCAAATCATTCTAACATTCTATATAAAACTAAGGCGTTTCAATTTGGAATTAATCTTGTACATGATTACCATAATTTACAAAAGCATCGATGCCTGTCTCTTCTGTATCTGAATTAACTGATTAATCCATCTCTGAAATTTCAATATTACAGGCTATATCTAAAACTGAAAGTGCTCTAAAAATATCCCTTTATCGTCTAATAAATTTATCGTCTTTTTTATTATATCAAATAAATATGGAAACGAATCAAGTTTTAAATATTGGAATTTTTTATCCTACCTTACTCTTACTTCATCTTACTTAAATAGTAAAGAGAAAATAGTAGAACATTTATCACAAAAACATATGCGCTTTGGTAAAATCACAATTAATCTAGCTAATTATCTTGTAAAATATTAAAAAAAAAATCGATAGTGCTTCTTACCTGTTTACCAATGAATCAAGTCATAGCCTTCCTAATGGCACTTTCGAAGGACTGCATGGATTCATACAGCGATCAGAAATTCATATAACTTCTCAATCATTTATAATGATGAAACTAAAATCAGAAACAGCAGATTTTGCTTATCCTTTCGCACTTTATCCTTATACATTTATGACTCAAAAACCAGAATACATACCACAGATATTTGACACTTTTCGTACGTTTACAACACCTATCTGGATAGCTATTCTTCTAGTCTTAATTGCCATTCTATTAATATATTACATTACTTTGAAATGGAAATATTCATTCGGTAAAATTTTACGTCACGTTTTTTCTGTATTTTTAAAGCAAGGATTGGTTTTAAGACCGCCTTCGATATCAGAAAATTTGCTTGTCTATTCATTGGTTGTGGGAGCGATGTTTCTTGGACTGTTTTTTGAATCCACAATTCTGTCTTTTTTTACAATTCCACCTATTACTAAAATCAATGATGTGTCACATTAGGCTACAGCTGTAAAAAATGGAGAATATCGCTGCATATCTTTTCAGCAATTGGCTATTCACAATCGTCTATTAACATCAGAACGGGAAGATTTAAGAATAACTGGCAGAGTTGTTCAACGCAATAAACTAAATTACAACGATATATTTGAATTTTTTTTCTGAAAGAAGCAAGAAAAGTCTTGCTTTTGTGGAAGACAGAGAATTTTTTGAGACGCATAATACAGGGACAAAAATCGTCTCTGAAGACCGGTTCTTAGAAAAGATGGCGGCACTAATGGTCCGAAAAGATGTTTTTGGTAAACAATTAATAGAAACATTTGTACATAGAATTATGGCGTCAGGGCTCTACTTTAAGGATTACAGTGACCATGTACTTCTTACCAGGTTACCACGTTTATTAAATAACATGGAAAACGACACCAGTAAAAGAAAATTAACTGTTACAGATTTTGTTCCCGCTTTTATATTTCTGTTGACTTGACACTTTTTATCTCTTTTGGTTTTTATTGGCGAAATAGCGTTAAAATGTAACATGTCCCTGAAATTTTTGAGGAAAAATAAGAAAAGAGAAGAGAAAGTAACATGTAACGAAGAATCTGTATAGTTAGCATTTTTTGCAGTTTTTTCCGTTTATTTAAACTTACTTTAGTATTTAGCACTACACTTTAGAAATTATAAGTCACATGGAGTGCGATGCATGTAAAAGGAAATTTAATTTTACAAACCCTGCTTTCGCTTTTCTATTTCTAAGGACGAGTTACTTTATAAAATTTCTATTATATTTTACATCTTTCTTATTGGAAAGACATTTTCCAACCGTAAGATGCTAACCAAATGAAACATTTTGAGAGAATAACACACAACAAATAATCTTTAAAATCATCATTTTATTCACCTGTACATTATTAAATAGTTTTATGGCGAAAAAGGATTTAATTAAGAAAAATGCAATTCTGGTAGGAAAGTTTAAAACAATTAATTAATTTAAAAGAAATGAATTTAAACTAACTTGGACTTCCTTTAAAAGGAATTAGTCTGAGAGATATTGCCAATATTAAATGACAATGGTATTAACAATAACTTCAGACAAACAATGAAAATAAGATACTACCTTTATTTAAGTAAATAATGGTATGAATTCGAATAACGAGAGAGAGAAAATTAAATGATAGGATTGCAATATACCATATATAAATTCAGATACACTATTAAAAAATATCGAGGCAAACAAACTGAGAAAAGCTTGTAAGACAGTCTTGTATGGGTATAAAAATACACATAATACATTAAATGTAATGCAGAAAATAAGACGCAAAAACGTCATTATCTCTCTCTGAAAACTCTTTGAAATGATGTCTAGAACATGAAGAGACTCTTCGCATCAATTTGAGTACCTGCAAATGACAAAAAAAAAAAAAAAAATGTATTGATTAGCTAGAGGGAATTGTTTTTTATATGGTGCGTAGTCCTCTAGAACAATTGAAGAGCTAAGTGGAAGAACATGTTAAGTAACAAAAATTACATTTGGAGAAATTTGATGTGAAATTTTTGTTCTGAATTTTAATGATTTATTTTCTATTTGATACCATGTGTTTCAAATATTATGAGGTGTGGTACTAAACTCTATCAAAAAAATCTTATTCATATTTAATTTTTAAATATTAATTATATTAATATTACTTGGATTATTAAATATTAAAATATTAAATATTAATGAATAATGTCTTAAATATTCAAGGTTAAATAGAATTTTGGTATTTTTGCTTTACCATGTGATAGAATACCTGATAACACCTTCGTCCAAACGATAAAATCATTTCTAAGAAAGTGTCGCATAACATGTTCTTCCACTCAGCTCTTCAATTAAGCCTGATGCACATCGGTTTTCCATGAATGCGAAGAGGTTGTTGATGATAGTTTGACAAATTTTGCTCTACTCTTAAAAAAGTGCAACTTCAACGCCCCAAACAATCAACAGAAACATTGCAGCCGTTGCAATGTGACGTTCTAGTGTGCCTCAGACATGCACGATCGGGTTAAAGAGAGAAGAGTATGTTGTTCACTACATACACTATATTGTTTCCATTTATTAAATATTATGCTGTATTAAGCCGTATTAAGCATTACCGTGCATTAAAAGAAAGGAAGGAATTACGGCTACATCGTAAGGTGTGGCATAATACACAAATAACTCGTCTGCATACTTTTTAGCTGTCACAGTGCAGCCGATAATTCTGACGTCTTTTTTGCCTTGATTAAATAAAACGTAGAACTTGGCGATATTTGTGACAGGGACATTGATACTTTCTGGAAATCTGTTCACTGTTTCATACGTGCGCGTACTTTTCCATTAATTACACAATTTATTTAATTTAGAAAAGCTGTCATTATATACAACAGAAGTAATTTATCCAATACGTGTAATAAGATGCATTTTTTAATATACATACATAAAGCGACATAATGATTCATCAGTGTTATTTTCATAGTTGTTTATATTATTTGGAAATAAAGCTCACTTTCTTTAAAACGAATTGCATGAACTTTTTTATAAATCGTCAGAGTCCTTATAACAGGAAAGTATCATCAAGCTTATTAAATACATGTTAATTATTCAACTTGTGGAGAAAAATTAAGTAATCGAGTTTGCACTCAACTGCATATTTTAAAAGTGTGACTTAATGCCAATTTCATTTTGTTGATGTATTTATTATATGAGTTTCTAGAAGGAGAAGAAGGAAATATTTACATTTGAATACTTATACTTTTACCAAAAATGTAAAAGACTCATTCTGCAGTTATTTTCTATGAAAAAATTCTGTAGTCGTGCCCAAAGCAGTTGGAGTACTTAATATCATCATTACAACTGTTACACTTTTAGAACAATATTGTTGTTAGCATTACTCTTTAATGACGCTAACCTTGCTTGTATATGTGAATGGGGAATATTAACTATTTTTCTTGTACAAAAAGTGGTTTAAAAACATAATTATTTCATTGCGCATACCAAGTACCTCTTGAAATTGTAATACTCGAGTTATATGATAGCGGGCGCAGATGATAAATCGCCTATAACATACTCATATTATATGTGACTTAAAGTACAGTGAAACCCGCTTAAAAGTTTCCCAAGGGAATGGAAGGGAAGAACTTCTTAAACGGGAAAATTAGCATTTTTTGAAAAAAATCAGTAGTTTAAATATTGATATATAGAAGAGGTTTTATTTTATCTTAGTACAATAATACAAAGAGTACTTTCTATAAAATTGAGTTTTCTTAAGAAATTAAAATTAGTTTGCACACTTAAAAAATTAGCTAATAAAGTAAAAATACATAATTACCTTAGAAACTCTTCATTTAATATAAAACTAGAAATTTCTCTTTAAGAGTCATTTGATATGTTTTTGCAAAAAAAATCGGTTATAGTTTTTTGTTTCTGTTTTATTTCGGCAACCTTTAATTGATAATTGTCTAATTGTTTTAACATTTTGAAAACTTCTCCAGGCACATTTTCGACACTTTCGATAAAACGTCGAAAGGTTTCTAGTCCTTTTACAGCTTCCGAAAAACTAGGAATTTCCACATCTTCTTCCCCAGTTTCAGTCATTTCTTCATCTACTGTCATTTCACAAATATCATCCACCGTAAGCATTTCACATGGTACTACTTCATCATCTATCGACACATACTCCTTAAACGATGCAGTGAAATCCATCTTTCTATGAAGAGTCTTTCAATCATCCTCATATCAAATTCATATTCTTCTGTTGATTCTTCATTCAAGAATCCCGCTTTTTGAAAACAATTGGCAATGACAGATGGGGTTATTAACTCCCATGCAGATAAAATAAAATGAACTGATTCCGAAACACTCACTTTTTTAACTCTCCAATATTCTCAAGTTTTTCAATCATCCATTTCACTAGCCATTTTCTATAATGCTGCTTAAACACTTTAATTACTCTCTGATCCATAGGTTGTAAAACGGAAGTTGAGTTCGGTGGTAGAAAACGGACTTTTATGTTGCTCAAGTTTTTCGTGTCTTTGGAATGGGCGGCACAGTTGTCTCAGAAAATGATGATGTTCCTCTTAGCTTTTCTCATTTTCTCATTTAATCTTTTCAAGTAAGCTTCATAAACTGTAATTGTCATCCACGCAGTCTTGTTGCTTTCATAATCACGAGGCAGCGATTTCACAATCTGAAAACATCTGGGTTTCTTCGATTTTCCAACAACTAAAATTGGCAACTTCTTAGAACCATCCATATTGGCACCCAATAAAATTGTAAGTCGTTCTTTATTTCTTAACCTCCGTGACATTTTTTGTTTTTATATGCATATGTTTTATCAGGTAAAAGATTGTAGAAAAGTCCACACTCATCCATATTGAAAATGTCTTTAGGATGATAGCCGGTTATCAAATCTGGTAAGATTTTCTTCCACTCTTCGATTTCTTGTGGATCGACACTTTTACTCTCGCCTTGTATAGAATTATAAGTCAATCCAGGTCATTTCTTCATCCTATCAATTCATCCATTTGAAGGAGTAAATTCAATCTCCATTTTTTGGCAATTTCCTCAACCTTCTCTCTAAGAATAGGTCCGCTTATAAGAATATTGGATGATCTGGCTTGTTTGAACCAAATCAATACCTTTTCTTCCATAACTTCATATTTTCCTCTTTTCACCTTTTTAATTTTACGAGATTTTTCAGAACAGTTTAAAATGAGATCTCGTTTTGCTACAATTCCATTCAGAGTAGTCACTGGTATGTTCAACTACTTTGCAGTTTCAACACTTGTTGTTTTCGCTTTACTATCAACTTCTTTCAAAATTTTGATTTTGTCTTCAATTGACAAGGATTTCCTTATAATTGCCTCTCCCGACATTTTTGGGAAAAAAACCCCAGAATTTTTTGTTCGTGTAATTTCTAACGAGAAAGCGTTAATGTTGTGCACTTTACACTGACTTAAAAACTGTGAAATGAATAAACCAAACGGAGCTTTAGTACATTACACTCATGGTAAGAGGTTGGGAGAGAATCTGTTGTAACAGAAAATAAATATTGAACCGAAAGAACAATCCCTCGGTTGGGCGGAGCAATTACCTTTTTTCTTTATCAGTCGCTATTATTGCAGCGACGAGGGACACACCCTGTACTTACATTCCATTTCCATCAAACATGTTAAACATATTTTAAGGTGAAATAGAGGTGACCACAACTGCTATCAGTCCTAAACATTGACCTTTTTGAATAGCGAAGAATATAATGAAAGTGATTTCCAGCACAGAAAATAAAATAATAATCAAAAAGACAAAATAAACGCGCTTTGAAAGTAAAAGTGGAAGGAAAAATAAAACTTTTTAAGCGGGAAAGAGTTTCGAACTAAACTTCTTAAACGAATTATTTTAGCGTTGTAAGATTAAGAGAAAAATGGGAATCGAAAATATAAACTTCTTAAACGGGAAAACTTCTTAAGCGGGAACTTCTTAAACGGGTTTTACTGTATTTATTCCTTTCATTTAAAATATAAACCTTTCATTTACTTCTCTTAAAATGCACGACTTTTACACATTTTATTTAATATGCATATATTTAAAATAAATGCATTTTCACTGATTTCATTTAAAATATTATAAAAATGATAATAACAATAAGAAGAAATGATGCTATAAATCAAAATATTTTCTTTAAACTTCAAACAAATGTTTCTAATTTACACGCACGAAACATAAAAGTTGTGTTTGGTGATTTTAAGAAAACTATTGGCGAGATTTGCACCAAATATCTACAAAGTTATTATAGATTTTTCCTTTCAAATAGAACTAATTATAACTTTATTTTCCAGGTTGTTTAATTTAAAATAGCTTTTATTGTACTGTACTATTTGTGAGATCCTAAATGTTTTGTTCCATGTGCTGTAATCTGTTTGTCTATTAAAATCTCACGCCAGTGAAAATGACGTACTCACTAAATTTTACTGACTTATCTACATTAATTGTGATTTCTTTTTAATGTATGTATTTTTAAATATTTCGAAACGGTTTGAAACATTCTTCGTAATAGGTTTAGGGTGATCCTAGAGACCTGCTGCAAAAACCAGAACGAAATTCGACAAATATTTTTAAAGTTATGCTTGACGAAAACTTTTAATTTCCTTCGTAGCTATATATGCCACAAAATAATATAGCGTTGTGTATTTGACTTTCCTTTGTTCAGCCAATAACTACACTTTTTTTTAAATTTTGAACTTTTGCAACATTCTTTTGTCGAGTTTCTTTTACGAGCGAAACAGATTTTTTAAAAAAGTTAATAGACTTGAGAGAAAAAATAAATGTCATGACATATGGTACTAGTATGCTGGGCTGAAGTTTTCACAAATGCGTACGAATACATATATTATTATTCGATTCTGCCTTAGTGACACAGAATTGTTTTAAAATACCTATACAAATATATAAGATACACAGTTTAGTGAATGTGCTTTTATAATTTTACATTTCCAATTTCGATTTGGATCATTTTACCAAATAATTAATTTTATAGGGATAAAATCCGATTTTAAAAAGAGACTTTTACATTTATTTTTTTCACGAACTTTCACGTAATGATTTACATGCTTTTTTATTTTTGCTTTTTTCTTGGTTTTTGTTTTTTACCAAAGCAGTAAATTTAATTAATTTGTTTTTTTTTTCTAATATTTTTCCTTAAATTCAATTACTTTTTTTACCTTAAGCTTCTTAATTACATTTGTAATTAACAAGAGCATCTTTTTCGCAAATTACAAGTAAATTTAAAAGAACTCGCTACTAGGAAAGAAACAAGTGCTATATGTTACAATCTAATCTTTTTAATGAATAGGAAATAAATAAAGTCTCCAATAGAAATTCTTAATTTAATTAACGCTACAATAGCTAAAGAAATAAAAGAAACTTTAGTTTTTTAATCGACTTGAACATTAATATGAATCAATAAAATTTTTCTAATTAGCATCTGATTGAAAGCTAATTAATTTTTTATAATTACCCAGCTCTTAAAAGTATCTCTGCATTTAGATGATTTATTCCTTAAGGTATATTTGTTAAAGACAATAAACGTCAAAAGAAATAACGTCTGCTTAGAAGAAACATTTGGAACCACGGTATTGAAAAGCACCGTATTTTGAAAGTTTACTCTTGTATTTTATATTTTGATCGAGTTTTAGATATTTTCGGAAACAGATACAGCTTATGTATCAATTCTTTTCTCTACTTTAATGCACCATCGTGAATATTTTTATGTTATTTTAAATGTAAATTATTTCTTTTACTCAATACGTATATACAAAATTTCTAATACTATTTATAGAATAGTAATTTGTGAAAAATAAATCGAAAGTATTTTGCGCAGTCTTTTACTTGTATTTATACTGCATCAAATGATGAAATATATAAACAAATTTGCTAACTGCAGTTTTTTTTTTGCCCCATATTATTCTCAATGTGACGTGACATGAATATTATCTATAAGAAAATTGTTTAAAATGTATTGGTTTAATATATGACGTAATTTTCACCACTAAATGCATTTCGCGTAAATATTTTAATTATTTTAAAGTTATTTTCCATTTTAAGGTTACCGTGAAAATATATTATTCAATTTAAAAGTGTTTGGGAAAATCATTATTTGAGTTTTTAAAATATGAACTAACTTTCACCATTAAAAGTTTTTCGCACGTAATATTTTAATTATTCTCGAAATTTCTCATATGACGATATTTAATATTTAGGCATATTACATATGACGTAACTGACACCATAAACTGCATTTCGCGTATAATAATTTAATTATTTTAAGGTTGTCTTACTTTTTTAATATTCACGTGTAAATACAATTTTTATGACGTAATTTTCCCTATTTCCTGCTTTTAACACGTGATCATTTAATTATTATTTTAAACTTTTATTTCTGTTTTTAATAGCCACGTATAAATAAATATTTTATTTAAGAAGAAATATAATCATTTGCTCTGTTTCACAAATTGGCATCAATATAAAAATAATGACTTTTTCTAAATAGGAAAAAAATATATCGTGAAATAAAAATATCATAAAAAAAACCTTCAAAAAATTAGTCAAATTAAAAACATAAGCTCAGTCTGCACAATACAAGTTTATAAAGTATATCCCTATAAAAAATTAATTAAATTCCTATGTATAGTTTTTTTAACTTATAAAACATCTTTAATGGAACGATTTTGACCAACTTTAACAATTAATAGCTCTTAAAATAATTCTTCAATTTAAAAATGGGTCTGTTTCAGCGTATTTATCGAACATTTGTCTATAATAACACCAATTTTCAGATTTTTGTATGCAGTAGTTTGTATAATCTTAGCAAAAAAATATCGCAAGACACAAAAAAATTCATTTCCGACAGCGGTGATAACGTTAGTTACTGTTTTTTTTAGAATAGAGAGGTAAGTTTGTTAAAAAATTAAAACAATAAACTATTTTTGTATCGCTCGTTAATGCTCAGCATGAATTCAACCAGTTGAAAATTGCTCATCAAGCGTAGAAAATGAGGTGTGTTCGTACTATAATTAGTTTTATAAATATTCTTTGCACAGCATATTGTACTGAATGTATATTTTTGTGCACCTCATAAGTGCCTATCAATTTCATTCTGTTCGAAAGGCTGTAACATCATTAAAATGCACTTGCAATAACTTTTTCCCATTGGCCGTAATGTAATGGAAAACTTTTGACTCTCCCTGTAATTAAACGATACATGCGATTATCATAAAATTGGAAATGACTCGACAAAATTTTGCAACAATTATATATTTTAAATTTCAGGCCATTCAGGAGGCTGTAACATCATTAAAATGCACTTGCAATAATTTATTCCCATTAGCCGCAAGGTAACGGAAAATTTTTGACTGTCCCTGTCATTAAACTATACATCCGATTTTCATAAAATTTGAAATGACTCTGCAACATTTTGCAACAATTATATATTTAAAATTTCAGACCATTCGGTTGGGTAGTTTTTGCTCTGTTATATGCGGACAGACGGACAGGCAGACAGACAGAGGGAACGATGACTATAGGTGCTACGTATTTATATAATTACGAACGTACCTAAAAATGGAGGATAATTAAGATCTGAAAAGGAGCCTATGTTGCACTGGGTGCTCAGGACATCGCGAATCAATGACATCAATAGTTTTTTTCCTCATTTATGTAAACTTTCAAATTTTTAACATAGGACCTTCTTCCAGATGCCTATTTAATTACATTTAACTGGTACAGAAAGGAAAAAAAAATCGTTCTTTTGGAAACAATGAATGTTTGTCTGCCATTGTTTAAAGCCAAAGTGTTACAAAAGCTGTTAATTTACATGTGCTTTTATTTACTTGTTTTACTTTATATTTTGACTAGTGTGTCGATTGGAATTTTGGCAAAAGCTTTAGGCAAAAGGGCTTTAGAAAAGGCTTTAGGCAAAAATTTCGACTCAAACAAACATTTTAAAAGGAGGAAAACAGTTGCGAAATCATATGTAAAACAGCTGACATTGTGTGCCTTTTTCTGGGTAACTATTGGGCGAATTTCAGCTCTTTTGTTTGTTGTTTTGTCAATAGTTAAAGTAGAAATTGATCATTCGGGACGATGTAAAAATTAAAACAAGTAAGAAAAAATCATGCGTCAAGCATAGATTATGAAACACTTTCCAACACATTCAGAATAATGTAACAAAGCTGTACTGTTTAAAAAATTAAAATATTACGTCTAATTCAACCATATGGAAACGCATAATACATTTCAGAACCCAATTTCAGCTGTTCCCATCCACAATCGGAAAATTATGCGAATTGCAGTCCTGTATATGATTTATATTCTGATTATTTTTGAATCTATTAGCTACATGCAAGCCAAAATTTAGTTCACTTAAGAGCTACATATACTTCAGTTGAAAATTTACCTTCAGCAATTTCCTCTAATAAGGAGAACGGTACGTGAATAATTTTGTGCAGCCCTGTATTTGAGGTATAGAATTTATATATAACGGGTAAGATGCAAAAAAATAATTACATTTAAAAGCGCATACCGAATTTTAAACCGTGGTCTCCGGCAATTATTACTCAAAGACAATACTGTACTGTAACCGATTTCTTTTGTGTGTTCCTGTAAATGAATAAAAAATGCTATGAATGTCCTGTTCTAATATGATCGTACTGAAATTCAGTGATTTCTATCAGTTTCAATGCATTTGAAACAGCATAATATCATTAAAATACTCTGCAAACGATTTTTCACCCATATACCATAATGTAATGGAATACTTTTGAGTGCCCCTGTAAATGAACGATTAATCCTGCATATTTAATATATAATACCAAACATACTTTGGTGACCCTAAATAACCTTTGGGACATTCCATGTCAGTTCAGGCAGGCATGTAACCCACCATCACAGATTTTGATGAAACTGCGTGTGTTTGTTCCTTTTATTAAGATATGATTCCCAGTATTTTTTTTTACTCCTTTGTCAAATAGTTTCTGAGAAAAAAATTGTCAAAATTTTGAAAACTGCCATCAGTTGGCATTCTTGACTGCTCGATATTCAAATGTAGCATGACATAAATATGATCATATTTCAATATCTATTCCACAAATCATCTTCAAATAATTTATGCATAATATATAGGGTACATATTTTATGAAAAAAAAATACTGTTACGCTTATATAACATTTTAAGTGTGTCTAAAAAATGTTTAATCTTTGAAGTCGTGATTTTTTTATGAAAAATAATGCATTAACTAAAATAGCATTACTAACAAAAGGCGGTATTTTTATTAAATTTATTTTTTGTAAGGGATATACTTAAAGGTGTCCTTTACCTGATTCTGAAATAAAAGTAGTGGGATTTTGGGTGTTTTTAGTAGTATTTCATATTTAAAAATATTTTGAAGCGTATTTCAAATCAAATCAAGCAGAGTCATTCCATGTCAGTTCGCCTAAGACATTTAATTCACTGTCACAAATTTCAATGAAACTGGGTATGTTTATAGCTCATTTTAAGACAGGATCAAGGAAATTAAAGGTGATTACAAGTAAAATATTTTTTAAGATAAAAAAAAATATCTAAATTTTGAAATTTTTTAAAAATGTTTTTAATGACAGATCTATATTCAAAGACTGCATAAAAAAAAAAAGTCATTTCAATATAAAATCACTAAATAAGTTTCAAATAATGTATATGTGACAAATAATGTAGGCAGATTATTATTTATTGTTGTTTGTCATGTTTAAATGCTAAGAGTGTGTTTAATCTTGTGAATTCTTAAAATCAAGAATTTTGTGAAAAATAATGTGTTAATCAAAAATTTATTATTAACCGAAGGCAGGCTGTTATTACTTTTTTTAATTGTACGTAAAAATATCTTTCAAATAGTTATAAAATAAAAATAGTGAAAATATGAGCAATTTTAACAAAATTTTCATAAAATGTGAATGTTTAATGATAAATATTGAAGCTTTTCATGCTAAGATGTACTAAAATGACTACGATATCGTGTATTCCTACTCTTGCTTAAATATAATACATACAATAATAAAATAACAAATATTATTTACAGCAATAAAAATTAAATTAAATAGTACCAGTTCCTTTACCAACACTACATTGCTCAACAGCCGACTTAAAATCAACAGCCCACTCTTATTGAAAAATACTTTCAACTGTTCAAATAATAAATAAACTGCATTTAAAAATTTTAATATCAACTTATTATCTTAAGACGATAATAATAACTAAACAACATGATGAATTTATAAATCAGCTTTTAATTGAAAAGTCATGAAATGGTCCCTTTTATATATTGGTGTTCATCGAGTCAATCAAAACAAATTATATAAAAAAAAATAGTGAGCCTAATATGCTGACTGCAATGACACTTCTAACAAAACTAATTAATTCATTACCATCTGAAATCAAACCCGAAAGATCAAAAAGAAAAAAAAATCATCTGTAGTGTGAATGTGACATACTCAGTGGTTGTTGAGGTAGGAATGTCTTTGTGACATTTTCACCTGTACTTCAATAAAATATAAACATGTAAGCTTTTTTCATTCATCCAAATTAAGTAAAACAATTATAAAATTTTATTGTCATTACACCAGATGTTAAATTTTTCGTTACATACTATTAGATAAGTTCTTTACTTTTAGACATTATTGACATAATATCATAAAATTTACTATATGTATTTTCTATAAGTGTATAAACAATATATATATGCTTTATTAAACATAAATGAATAAATTTTTAAATAATTTGTTTGAAAACAGGGATATATATACACACATATATATGTTGAAAATCCATCTTTCAGCAATACTGTGATGAAATAAATCAAATTACCGTAATTTCCGGTGTATAGCCCGCGGATCAAACAATCGTGTTTCCACCCAGAAATTTTTTAAAATAAAATGTAACTTTTTAGATCACAGTAAATATTGGTCTTCAAATACTGAATAAAATTTCTGGGTCCAAACTGAATTGTTTGATCTGCGGGCTATACACCCGAAATTACGGTACATATCATTAGAAACTGAATAAAGTTACAAAAGTGCAACTCATTAAGTTTTAAATATTTTTTAGATATAGTTATTTGAAAGATATAAATATAATGGATTATGCATTTTTTGCATATATTTAAAGCACAATACGTCAAAATTTTCTTCAAAAGAGTGAAATTTGGTATTTTTTTTCAATATTAGCAGCTCAATGCTAAATTTTCAATATTAACAGCCAAATATGAGTTTAAAGATTAAGATTGTCATTTTGAAAATTTCTATTGGGCGGTGAGGAGCTAGTGATTTTTCTCTTTTTTGGAAAGGGATAATTGCTCTTCGCCCTAGAAGTTTTACTAAAAAACAATATTGTTTATTTTTTTCCTTAAGAAACGAACATAAAAGATAATTTGAAAAATAAAATAAATGTATAAATAAAAATATTTCCAGGGATGATACATTGGATAGGTTTTACATTTGAAAATATTGATAATTTTAAATATGATTTAAATACTACTAAAACCAACCAAAATCCCACTATTTTTTTTTTTCAGATCCAGTTATAATGTAGTATTATGTACAATTTAAAACTAAAAAATTAGTCATAGAAACTCCGCCTCTGATTGATAAAGATTTTTTAATAATTTCATTATTTTTTGTAAAATATTTTTGATTTCAAAGATTATACAATTTTTTAGACACATTTAAATATTTTTTAACATTACAGCAATATTTTTTTCATAATCTACACTGTAAAAAAAAATCTGTAATCCTACAAAACTAGTTTTTGTAAAACTACAGAAATCTGCATGTTTACTAGAATTTTATCTGTAACCGGGTATAATATTTACCACTCGCATAGTAGAAATACATGAAATATCTTAGTCTCCCATGTCAGCCAATGAGAAAGGACTTCAATGATGACGTAATGACTATTCACGCAACCACAGAGGTGTTCAAGGTATCCATCTTGATTATGATTTCAAATTAGGATGTAAGTAAATATTTCGTCTTTATGAGTTAAATTTTGTTATATTTCCATTCTCCTTGATTCCTAATAAGTAAAAATGAACTATACTGATTTCGAATTATAATGTAACATGATTTTAGCAGGTATTAATGCGATATCATCCTATTATTTTATTGTTAAATATTTATCGTTCAGTCAAATGACTATTCTTTACATCAGTGTTTACTGCATGCGTGCAATTTCCAATGTTTTATGTAAAAAATAATATTTTATTGCAATATGGTTAGCAGATTAAATATTTTATTTCTAATTAGTGATGCAATAAATAGTACTACCCCCCCCCCCCCTTTGACTGATAATGAAGGCTAAATATTCCACTATTCTTCTGCAGAATACTTAAAATGTATACCAAAATTATCTTTCTTAATATTAGAGTCGTGCCGTGTAATCGGTATTTATTGTACTAGATTCCGGCATCGGGTCGGGTTTACGTTACTTTTTTGGTTCGGATCGGGTCGGTTTGGGATTTGAATCTTGTGTGTCGGGTTCGGGTTGACTGATTTTTCAAAAGAATGTCCAAAATATTTTTTTTCAGGTTAAAAATCTAGGTATTGGGCAGATGTGCCAGCAATGGATAAAATTGAAAGTTTGTTTATAAAAAAAATTTATACAATAAAAATTTTACTTTAAAAATTTTCTTCATAACACCCCCCCCCCCCCTCACGCTTACATGTTTTATAATCTGTGTTATTGTTGATACTCTTAATCAAACAATTAGGAAGCAAAAAGTGATCCTTCGAAGTTCCACTATTTTTCATTTATGTTGGCGAACATGCAAAGAGGTGGTTTAACTTAATAAATTTTATATATTCTTTTACTTTCCTGCAAAATTTCCTGCAAAATTTGTTTTTGTTTTGGTAGTAATAAAAATTTTTGAATATGATCATTCTAGACATTTCATCAATCGCACACTAGATGAAGCAATGGTAGCCCAATCTCCAGTTGAAAAAAGTTGCATAAGATTTCAATTGTATAAAGTAAAAGATTATTTCAAGATCAGAATTGATTTTGCTTCATATATTTTTTATGCTTTCTGAATATTAATGACTTGTTTATGCATAGATGTAATAGTTTCCCTATTTATGGAACATTATACTGTATATTATCCATAATATAAACTAAGCCTTTAAGCATGGATTAAACTAAGCATGGGACAAATTTTGAAACTTGCAATTTCTTTAATTATAAAATTGTTTCTGAAAATTATGTTTCTATATTGTTCAGGGACATTAGAAAGTGTTTCATTTTGTATTCTGTAAACTGAAATATTGTTTTTGTGTCAAACAAAGTTCATTTTCTTATTTTTGTAAAATGTGTCCCATTCCTCCATACTCTCTCCTATGCTTCTAACTCTGAATATTGGGCACTTTTCTATCCATACACACATATCATGGGTATGTGTTTTAAAACTATCAGAAATATTATACATATGTTTGCGTGTATATGAAAAATGAAATGTTGGTAAAATTTTTCTATTCCTAGAGAAGGATAAATGGTTCTTAACTGTGCCTTAAATAAAAAGAATTTATCACATTTCTTATATATGTATTTTTTTCTTAACTTTTAACTCATGTTACCGGCCTCTCAGACCACAGCTTTTTTTTTAATTTTTATAGTTTTGCAATTATTTATGTACTTGCAATTTTCAGTTTAACTACAAACACTACCGAAATTTTGTTCCGTTGTGAACTTTAGTACTATCACCAGACACTTTTGAATAGGTAAATTTTAATTATAACAGTCCTGTACAAAAAGTTCAGTACAAAAACACCATCCTATGAGTTAATCGTGCCTTTTATTCATCTTTCGATAAAGCGGTCTCAGACAACTTCACACTAATTGACTTCACACTAGTTGTGACAATTTCTGTGACATCAGTTAAAGGTTAAGGAGTAAATTTAATAATAGCTCATTCATATTGAAATATGTATTTATTTTATCTGAAAAATTGTTCTGCTCAAACTTTTTGTGAAAATCTTAGACTTGGAAAAAACCTAAATATAAACAACTGCATTTTAATTTTACGTGAGTTTGAGCGATAAAATGCCGAGTTTTTACTTTCTCATGCAAAGAGAGATATAGGGTAGGTAGGGGTAAAGATATGAGCGGGGCAAAAATACGCACCGGCTGATTTCATATGAAGCAACATTTCGGCTCTCATGACCAATAGGTGGCAGTTTTGTTTCAAGTGTACTAGTCATTTGTTTAAACCTTTGATTAAAAGTAGCAATTTGTGCTAAGAAAATGAGGTAAGTTTAAATTTTCGAATTTTCATCTAATATTTTTTAAATTTCACTTTATTTTTTAGCTGATAGTACCTGGAATTTTTACAAATCCAAAATTTTAGTGGAGATCGAAATATTTTAAGCTTCTAAATGCCGTAGTTTACCTCGATCACATTTGTTTATACTTATAGGTAGCCGGTTAAGCAAAATACTGTAGAATAGGGTAAAAGTACGCATCCTTCTTGGGACAAAGATACGAACATGTTTAAGATATGGGACTTTGCCCTATCATTTTAGCTAGATGCAAAGCTTTTCACAATTTCTAAATTTATATTATATAAAATATAATAGCTGCTTAACTAATATAAGTTTGTAAACTACATTTTCCTTTTTCTAGTTAAGTTTTTTTTAATATAGAACGTTGGTATCTACCTACCTACTTTTAAAAATCAATATTGTTTCATGAATCGCTTTTGTTTTAAACCTTAATCCTTAACTCCTGTTAACGGTCTCGCCGATTGCTGCAATATTCAGTTTTCACAGTTTAACTTGTAATTTTCAATTTAAGTAGTTATGTTAGTTTAATTTTGATTCGTTTGGTAAATTAGAAGTATAGCTGAAGACTTCTGAATGCGGGAAATTTTACTATAATAGCCCTTTGCATAAAGTTTAGCGCAGAAACCGCCTCTTATGAGTCAGTCAACCATTTTATTCAATCAACGATTAAGCGGTCTCGGAGACCACTTACAGTATTTATGAAACGATTTTTGTCACAACAGTTGGAGGTTAACTGCTATTTGTGATCTCGCAGACCGCTGTTCTTTTCATGGTCTAGTTTAGAATTTTCAGTTTAAATATTATCAATTTACTAATGCTTTTACATTACTCATTCATTTTAGTGAAAATAGGGGCAAAATCCGGCCGTAATGGGGAAAAAATGAGCACTGCGAATCTTTTGCCTCATCACTGCATACTTTTAGCCCAACGAATAGGGCAAAGATACGCAGAGCAATGTTTTTTTTAAAATTACAATTTCTCACGGAATTATAATTTGACAGAATGTCGTTTGATAGTGGTCGTTTGATAGTGGAACGTGCCTAAGGTTTTAATACAACATTTTAATCAGTCGTCACATAAGTTTAGATCAATGTGCTCGTTAAAAATCAAAATTAATAAGTGTGTAACTTTAGCCCCCACCTATCCTACATCACTTAGGTGTGTCATGTGATTGTGAGCCATGTTGTGGACAACTTGTCAGCAAGCACCATTGAGATCAACCATGATGGTGAATATCGATGGCGCTTTTTAACAAGCTGTCCTCACTTCAAGTACTTGTGGGCATGATACCCACATATGTTTGAATATTAAAGTATATACATTTGTCCATTTGCCTACATAAAACATTGTTATTAGAGATGTAATTGTAGATTACATTTCATAATATCAATAAACAGGATTTCCTTTCCTTTTATTTCGGGTTCGTGTTGAAATAGGCCTGGGTTGAGTTGCAGGTTGCCGGAAATTATTTTGGCTGATTCTGGCCAGGTTGCGGATCGAGGAAATATTTTTGGAGGGTTCGGGTCGAGTTGCGGTTGACTTAAGTATAATATTCGGTTTTGTGTCTGGTTCAACTTGACCCGTGCAGGACTACTCTGTAGTCGGGAAATTTTTAATATATCAGGATTCGTACGGTCCTTAAAAGTACTTGCATTTTTCAAAAGGTTTTTTTTGTGCTTGAAAGAGCTTATTTTCATACAAAAATTTTTAAAAGCCCTTTAAAGTGCTTTACTGTCATATTATTTCTTAATCGGGGGGTGGAACTCTTCTGCATTTCTTTTCATTTCTGATTTAAAAAATAAAGATAAAACCGCCATTGCTAACCTTTCTTCTGAAATTTCACCTCCCCTTTTTACTCCCTTCTCCACAATACCAAAGTTTAAACTGTTTAAAACTTTTTTTTTATTCTTTAACTGATGTTACCGGTCTCACAGACTAGTGCTTTTTTCAATTTTCATAGTTTAACTTTCAAATTTCAGTTTATTACAAACACTACTGAAATTTTGTTTCACTTTAGTACTAACACCAGAGACTTTTGAATAGGTGAATTTTAATTATAACACTCCTGTGCAAAAAGTTTAGTACAAAAACAACATCCTATGAATTTATCGCGGCTTTTATTCATCTTTCGTTGGAGCGGTCTCGCAGACCGCTTCACACTAGTTATGTGACAATTTCTTTGACATCAGTTAAAGGTTAAAAAAAAAATTGCTCTACTGTATTTGTTACTTTAAGTGAAAAAATAATCGGTCCTAAATTTCATTAACTATTCATTCCATCATATCCATTTCATTAAAATTTTATCTGAATTTCACCTTCAAAATTTCGTTTCCTCGTTTTCTTCACATCTCACAGTAATAATACTTAAAGTTTCAAAACTCTTTAAAACTGCTTAAATTTAAAAAAAAAAAAAACTGTTCTGTGTCATTTTATTGTCACAATAAATAATCAAGATTTTTCTTCCCACTCGAAATTGGCATCCCCCCCCCCCCCCCCGCCAAAAAAAAAAAAAAAAAAAAAAAAAAAAACTTAGAGCACATAGAATTTTAAAGTCTTTAAAACTCTTTATAGACCAGTGGTAGGGGAGGAAAAAAGGGCCGCATTTGGAATTAATTAGGGGAAAACTGGAAATTGTTTTAATCCTTTTACTTAAAGTCTAGAATGAATGTACTAATTTTTCCCCTCTTACTATGTGAGTGGTTGAAGATATGTACAGATTTATAGTCAAAAAACACATTTTTATTAATTACCATAACAATATCTAAAAAAAACTAACTCTATCAAAAACATTGTCAATACAGATGTTGTAGAGGTTAAAATTCTGATTGAAATGTGTACTTAATATTTTTGTTGAATTTTTACAATTATAATGCAAAGTTTTGCCTAATTCGTTAATCAAGTGATTGAAGCCAGAACAGACGAGGTTATCAGTTCACCCTGTTTCTAATTTATATATATATATTAATTTATTGAGGATTTTGTAATTATTTTAGGCTTTATTTTGGATATTTTCAGAGTTATGGCTTAAACTCTTGATTACGGAATATAGCCCAGTGGTAGGAAATGAAAAAAAAAAAGGCCGAATTCGGAATTAAATACGGAAAAGCTGGAAATTGTTTTAATCCCTTCAACATAGGTCAGAAATAAACGTACTAAGTTTTCCCGCCCTATTAGGTGCGGCTTTGCCGCTACGAACAAATAGATAACTTAAAAAGTGCACTATTTCATGATTTTTAGCATATTTCAAAAATGATTTGTAAATGATGGGAAATATTGTTTATGATCTCTGATATTGTATTTGAATTATGCGTCGTATTTAATTTGACATATATAGTGAATAACAGTGCGTATGCATCACATTTAAGGAGGTCGAAAATAGTGGGGAGGAGCGAGGGAACAAATGAGTGTGCAGGATTCTTGTCGCTAGAGGAATAGGTCAACCAATAGCACAATTTTAAACTTCGATATTTTACGAAAAGGACTAAGATGGTTTTAATAAAAATTATATTCGACTAGTATACAAGCATCTTAAGTTAAATTCATAAAATTTTAAAACCTTCGGAATATTGAAAAAAAGTATTATTAGTTAGCTTAAAGTTAGCTTTACGTTTTTTTAAACTAAGGTTTAAGGTTGACGATATCAGTTGAGAAATGGCATGTAAAACGGCTGTCAATTATGTACCTCTTTCTCGATAACTACTAAATTATAATCCTCAAAATATACAAAATAAAGCATTAACATATTTACAGAAACATCTCAAGGGCCTCAACAACTGAAAGAAAATACATGTATGTAATAAACGGAGGCAGGGTGGATTGATAACTCTGTCTCTCTCCTGATTAGCGGTTAAGGCAAAATTTAGAAATAGAATTGCGACCTTAATGTTCAGCAAAAATATTAATATGGGTACTCATTTTATTCAGAATTTCAAATTCTACAACATTTGTATTGACAATGTTTTTGGAAGCATTAATTGTTCTGAGATATTGTTAAGATAATTTAAAAAAAGTTTTTCGACTATAAATATGTACATATTTTCTAATGTTCATATAGTACGTGGGATAAAACTTGGTACTTTCATTTTAGACCTAAACGGAAGGGATTAAAACAATTTCCAGTTTCCCACCCACATAATTGTGAGTTACATCCCCCGATCACGGGTCTTTGAAATAGAATTGTGACAATGTTCAACAAAAATATTAAATGGAGTTCTCATTTTACTCGGAATTTTAAGCTGACGACAAGCTGAACACGGAAATTGCAAAACCTAAATTTCATTCCAGATTTCAAAGTGCTGCCATTTGCAAAATGACATTAGCGTTACGCGCAGATATATTTGTTTTTTATAATATTGATAGATATAGATTTTATTTTCATATCAAAATCTTGGTGTTTTTTTTTTCTTTTCAAACTAATTTTTTTCACCCTTAAATCCATTTACATCTGAGCCAAATCAATACTCGATCATTTCAAAGCTACTGTATAACATTAAGTGTGTATTTTTAAATAATATATAGGGGAGACCGGGGGAATGCCGCCAACCCGGGTTATGCCGCCACCCCACCTAGTTTAAAAACTAAGGGCAGTTTGAGATAGTGAATTTGCCTGCACTATAGCGGCCAACAATATAAACAGTGCCTAAAGTGAGAGTGACTTTGCTGTACGTCGTTCGTTTGTTCTAGCGAAAAATGTAGTTTTCCTCTAGTTGCTTATTATTTTGGAGCTTCAAATGAGTAGAGATAAGCACCTTTTATTGTAACATTAGGTATTTAAGATAATATGACCCGTAATCTACATGCATTCGCCGACATTTTGATGCAATGTGTTGAACAAGTTCGGTTCTTCTTTCGGCTTTGCTTGGGGATTTCCGCCATATTGTCCTCTCGGGGTAATGCCGCCGCCATGCAAATCGGGTGAGAAATGGCCTCATTTTAATATAGTGGAGCCAATTCAGCAGAGTGACTTTTGCAATATGAAGTAAATTTTAAGGTTAACCATTATTCTGCTCAATTACTTTGCTTTCTAACTATTTTCAGTATGTTGTGTGTTTCTTAGTATCCATTTGATGCATGGACTAGGTCATTAAAGAGTGGCGGCATTACCCCGGTACAGTGGCGGAATTACCCCAGTGTCCTGGGTAATCCCGCCACTGTGCAGAGGTTTAAAAAATATTTTTTATGTATTCTTACATTACAGTTATGATTACGGTTAAATTTATACAGCTACTAAAGATCATGATTCAGCTTTAGAATTTTTACTATTAAAAATAAACATTTTTTCGAGGTGAAAAAATTTAAATTCCCTTAAGGTGTCGCCATTCCCCCGGTCTCCCCTACGTAATGTGAGTCGTACAGTAAAATGTGCAGAAAAACAGAAAAGTGACTTCGGACAATGAATTTTTTTAAAAGATTAATTTTCTATTTTTTTAAATGTATTGCAGTATTTCAAAGAGAATTGAAAGTATATGCTTTTTGGTATTGTTATTATTATTTGGTATTAATATTCTGCATAATTTGATTTTTGGAGTCTTATGTGTAATTTTGAAATATGCCTGGAAAGGGATGTGGGGGAGGGACAAGGTTCTTCCAGTATTTTAAATTCTTAAAGTTTGTCGTTATCATCTATACTCTTTGAAATTTTTAGATGGTAAAAACATAATGCTTTCGTATCCCGAGTGAAAAAATATTAATATTTTGTGGGAAAAAGGCTGGTAAGATTTTTACCACGATGTAACTCAGGTTTTTGCTTATTTTGTCGAAGTTTTTGCACATTTTATTTAGTAAAAAATATTTATATTTGTCCGAATGTTAAGAAATTTTCTTAGGTAAATGTAAATCTCGCCTGTTGATTTGCTCCAAAAAGATTGTGTTAAAATACGGACGTTTAGTTAGTTTTATGGTAGAAAAAATATAGTCTTTGTGAGGCACGAAGTGACCTACGCTCATTAATGTATTTGAAAGAGTTAAAACTCATGATTTTAAAAATCAATTGCATCATCAGTTAGAAGATTTTAACTTTTAGAGCATATATATATACATATTTGCCGATACTTCTAAAATATCATCCTGGAATAAATTGCTACAAGCTTTCGGAAAACTTTTTTGATCTTTTTTTCAAAACTTTAACTGCTAGGTGGGGAGAATATCGTAAATTTAATATCGGAATATATCAACGTGTTAATATTGGTGATATATCGCGATAACTACCGTAAAGTGTATGCGAATAGAAAAATTGCTTATTTTAAAAGATAAATGGCATGTTACCAAAAATTTTGGTAGAAACAGATGTAGAAAGGAGCTAATAAATGTTTCATGCTATTTTTTTCTACAGCATCCTTTAAATATATGTAGGGAAGGTGGGGCAAAATCGGGTACCATAAAAGTTGTTAGTCTCAAATGCTGTGAAATGGGAAAACAAACTTTGAACACTGTTTTTAATGTAAAATGAATCCTTGGCTATAATAAAACGTTCTTTTCAAACAATATATATATATAATTATTCATATTAAAAAATAGCTTTTTTCAAACGTATGCAAAAATCTGGTTTTACCTCGCTGGTTGGGTAAAATTGGGTATTCATTTAAAACTACTGGAAACTCATTTTGGTCAAAAAGATCTTGCTTAATATAGTAAAAAATGCATTTTAATTATTTTTAACAAAACGAAATTGCACATGTGTTCTTCCATGTGTAAAAAAATAATTCGTTGGCAAATTTTCTACGTTGTGTAGGCTTGCTTACTTTACACTGTACGTTTTCGAGTTCTTTTAGCTTCAAAAATCACAGATGAATTTGTCATCATATTCTTCTACATTACTACATGCTTCGTGTGCCTAATCGTGGAATTTTAAACATCGTATTTGGATTTAGAATTTGAGTAAAGTTCATAGCAAAACATACAGGTTTCATTATCCTCTTCTTTTGAAGATGTGTCCGCAATCTTTTTTGGTTTCTTTTTTTCTTTTAAAGAAACTTCTTTTTTCGTCTTGCAGTTTGTTTGGCTTATTTCTCCTTAATATCTGCTTCGATCTGTAATTTATAGGGAGAAGAAATCAAAATAAGTTTTTCCCTTTCTTTTCTCAATTCTAAAGCCTTCCTTAGAAGGGGATAATAACATTTTAGGCGAAATTGGAAATACAGATTGCTGGGCTACATAGTCTGAAGATGGCGAATGGATAATTTTAATAATGTATTCTGTTGATGTAACATTTTGAATGAGTGATGACGCCTGTGATTGTGATGTTAACTGCTGCATCTGGAAGCAGCTCGACGTGATAGCTGCTGGATGTTGTCAACTCGTTTATGTTCGGAAGGTTGAGCTCCATTATCCTGTGATGACTTTCATGGGTTTCTCTGTCACTTCCGAAGGAGCAAAAAGATGGTCTGGAAAAACATTGTTGTAGGGGAAAATCCCTGTTTTCTCGAACCTTCTGATTGCAGTATTTACAATTGCTGCTCTCGAAAATGCAGTTTTAAATAATTTTCCAATTTGGTAAATTGTTATAGATCGCGCAGAGTTGGAAAATAACCACTTTTTCACCTCTTGTTCTTAGTATGAGCTTAGAGATGCTTGAAAGACACATCAAGGGGTTGAAATCGATGCGTTGCGTAAGGAAAGAAGCATATATAAATACATTGCTTTTTCTTACTAGATTAACTGGATTCTTTTGTATGAATTGAACACCTATTAAGGATTTAAAGAACGGACTTTTCAGGACAAGGATTGGAAAAAATCTGTACATTTTTTAACCAAATCTCCTCTTTCGTAATCCATCCACTCTTATTATATACAGCAAATGAGTCTGGGGAAAGTTTCATTCGTCAAGAGGGTTTTTTTTTTTGCCTGTTTAATATTTGATAAAAAAAATTCTGTTATAGATTATATAGCCTAGTTATATAGGATTGGGATTTTTTGGATTATTTGTCAATTTGGGCAGATTATTTTATTTAGAGAAACAAGTCACGAAATATATTTGCATTTTAAGTGGACCCATAACGCAAGTTATTACACCTCAGATTAGAAAGTTATTTATTAAAATGTAATAAGCATAATATAAAGTTATACCTTAATTAGTACCATTATTTTGTTCATTAATAATTGCAAATTATTTAATTTCATAAATGTAAGTTAAAAATTAGACCCACTTTTTAATATAAAACAAAATCAAAATTAAAGTTTTTTCATTATAACTAGATAGAATTATATTATAACTTAACAGCATTAAGAATGCAATTTAAAATTCCATGCTAATTTATTAACTTTACTAAAAATACATTCTATGAGTGTCGGACAAAATCGGGTATAACCAGTTCTGACCCACTCTTAAGTACCCGGTATTACTTCAACATAACAGAGTTTAAACATAGCGTCACTACTCTTAATCCTATAAGCAAAAGATCAGTAAAAATTTTAAAATATTATCAGGAAAGGAAAGAATTATATATAGTACTCAGGAATATTTAATATGCTGAAAAAACGTGGTTATACGCGTAAAATCTAGAATCAAATAAAACAATTTTTTAAGAGTAATTGAAACTAATTCCTTCACACTAAAAAAAAAACCGCACACAGTAACGTTTCAATCAGCTATAAATGCCATAATGGTTACCGACAAGTTATTTCTCGTGTTGGCTGATAGACAGAAGTACAACTGAAGGAGGGATCTGCGCTACCCGGTTTAACCCACCTACCCTGTTTTTTACAACTCGCCCATATGTATATATATACACACATACAAAATAAAAATATTTTTTTAAACAAGAACGTAAAATAATCAATCTTCAACGACAGATTATAATTTTCCAACACATTCAGAATTATGTAAAAAAAAAAAAAAAAAAAAAAAAAAAAAAAAAACTTTTAATAAAGTTACATATGATGGCTAAGTAAGCAAATTACAAAACACGTAACACATTTGAAAATTAAAGTTCAGCAATTATTATCAGTCATCGAAAAAATATTCGAATTCCTTTGTGCAACACTATATATGATCTATACATTTGAATATATACCAAATAGTATGCTAAACATTAGTTCATTTAAGAAACGCATTTTCACAGTTGAAAATTCCCCTTCAACATATTTCGTCAATAAACGGAAATTTATACATCTTTTTTGCAGCCTGTATATGATTTACAGATTTTATACATACGAAGTAAATAAATTAGTTAAATTAAAAAAAAAAAAAAACTCTTACCACAACAAATAACGAATTTCCAGCAATTGTTTATTTATACAGTACTATAAGCGAATCCTTTTGTTTCCCCCCATAAATAAACGATTAATGCTATGCTCATCATGTTCTATAGTAAGCATCTTTTTGTACATTTCAGTGATGTGTATCAATTTCTATATGCTTGAAATAGTGTAATATCATTCCAATATACTACAAATGATTTTTCCCTACATACCATTGAAATAGACCATAAAAAGTCATTGATTAAAATAACAAATTTTCCAAAAAAAATCAGTTGATTTCATCATGATTTAATCGTTGATTAAAATCGTTAACACCCTATTGCAGCCAAATGGCAAGCATTAGTTTTTGTTAATCACGATTGATTGACGAATTTTTTCCCTCAACCAACTGACGCTTTTTGCAATATTTTTTTACATTTAAGAATTTCACAATATTTTTCTTTTACCTAACAAATGGAGAATTTTGCAGCTTTTTCTTACAAACTTTCTTTGCAGTTATCCAAAACTTTTAGCCTAATAAAATATAAAATTATAACTAAAAATTAAATAAACAGCACATAAAGAAAAACTATAAAATTATTTAGATATTTTAATTCCAATATTTCAATTGACTAAGGTTTAATGCAGTTTTATTTATTTTTTAAAATAAATAAAATTGTGTGATTTGTGTTAGGTTGCCGTTTTCTCCGAGACGGGAAAATTTAAGTTTACCTATGACCTTTTAGAGAGGGTGGGGGGGGGGGGGGGCGTTACTGTTCCTGCTGACCATTAAATTTTCAAATTAGTGGTTCAAATGAATTTTTGGTGTTCTTGGGCCAGCGGACCACCAATGATTTCGAACACTGATTGATTTTTTAAATGCTGAAGATTTCCTTGTAAAAGAGATTTAAATTGATATACTGTTTAATTTTTTTATTAATTAACCTGTGTGAAATTTGATTATTGTTATGTTTGCACAAGAAATATTTTATGTCTTAAAATATTTACTCTTTCATTTAAAACAGGTGGAGAATTTAACCTGATGCTTGGATCTATTCCATTTTACCAGACTTGAAATCCTGATTTAGAACATACTAAGCTTCAAGAATTCTTTTTATTTGATGACCTGAATGGTCAGAGAGGGTGCAGCGCCCTCTTAAAACTGTATGAGAGAAACTGTATGTAAAATGATATTATATTACAGTAAATATTAGTCTGACATACTATACATATAATTTAATGATTATATAATTTGTATTTTCAATAAATGGAGCGGCATACCGCAAACCAACTTAAATGTGTTGCTATTTAATAGTGTCTGTAACCATTTCTTTTTCAGCTATTGCAAGGCTGCTGATGATGAATATTTTTCTTTTTTACGAGTATAGTTGAAAAATAAATAAATCATCGTCATAGATTGTCATTTAGGAATACTGAAAAAATACTTATATGTAAGAATAATTAGTCGCTTGGTGGCGACACTGCTGTTATTAAATTAACCCTTCAAAGTAAGTATTTAATATGTTGTAGAAATACATTGTGTATTTAAAAAAAAAGCTTTAAAGTTTAAAGTAATACTTTTGTATTAGCTGATATTAGAGGTTAAATGGATTCTGCTACTTATAGCTGCCTTTTTAATTAAAACAATAATAAAAACAGGGTATGTATTTAAATCTAAAGAAAATTATTATTTTTTTTTCTTTGTGAATAAGCAAACACTAAATGGACTGTAGGTGTAACTGAGTGCGAAGAAATATTCCAAAATGTAAAAGGACAGAATGGTAATATTTGTGGGGAAAAAATGTAATTATTTTGTTAAATTAGATCAAAATGGTTTACATTTGTTTTTTAAATATATTTCAAAGACAATAGAATCAATAATTAAAACTTAAATAATTTTCGGTTTAATGAAAATAAAAAAAAGCTTTCCTACTGCAAGATAATCTCGTATAATCTGAAATTTTGTTTATTATTACACCATAAAATGATAAATTGAAAACCAAAGTGAGGGGAAAATAGAGAGCTACAATCCGGCGTAACCATTCCCCATAAAGATGAAAGAAAATCCTGAATCGTGATTCAAACTTTTAGCAAAAAATTGGAATAGAGAAAACCTTGAATTATGATTTAACCTTTCACCAGAAAATTGGATTTAAAAACAATCCTGATTCGTGGTCCTACCTTTTACCAGAAAATTTGATTAAAAAAAACTAAATTATGGTTCAAACTGTTACCAGAAAATTGGATTTAAAAAAAACCTGATTTATAGTTAAACCTTTTATCAGAAAATTGGATTTAAAAAAAATCTTGATCTATGGTTCAACCTTTCACCAGAAAATTGGATTTATAAAAAGCCTGAATCATTGTTTAACATTTCACTAATATAATGGTATTTGAGAAAGCACCAATAAACTGGTAAAACTTATCGACAATATCTTGGTTGCAGCTAAATTTCAGCGACTTTTCACCATTTTCTTGGTGAAACATCACACTTTATTTTTAACAGTGTAACGATAACATTTTTTAAAAATTTAGGCATATTTTATAAACTCAGTAATGATACTTTACTTTCATTATTTTTTTCTATTCGCTTTTTTAATTTAACTAAAAACCATAAGATCTGCTTCTGCTTATTTACTGCTGTTGTTATAATGCTCATTTAATATGGAAATGATTTTGTACCTATTTGAATATCTACAGTGAAGCTTCAGTCAGTTTTTTAATGCATAACATACAAATATTTCTGGCAATTGCTGTGGTATTACTGAAAAACACGTCAGGCCATATTACTTATTTTGATCGAAGGATTTTGACTTTACTGCAATACCTCTTGCACGGTTACAAAAAACTTTCTGGCGAGAATACAAAAACTGTTTTAGATACAATACTAAAAAATCATTGGTAATTTTTTTGACGGTACTTTATTAAAGTTACCAACAATTTCTTGCTAAAGTATATGTAAAGTTTTGGGTGCAATACTAAAAAAATTCATAGTAAATGTACTATGAAATCCTTCGCAAATTTACAAAAAAAATTTTTAGTCAATGTACTAAAAATTCCTTTGTAAGTGTGCTAAAAAATCATTAGAAAATTCACAAAGTATTCTTTAGGAAACTACCTAAAAAAAACGTTAGTACCTTGACTAAATAATCCTAAGTAAATTTACGAAAAATTCTTTAGTAAACTCCCTAAAAAATCGTTAGTAAGTTTACTGAACAATATTTAGTAAACTTACAAGGAAATCTTTGGAAAACTCTCTAAACAATCCTTAGTACGTTTACTAAACTATCTTTGGAAAAATTACCACAAATTCTTTAGTAAACTCCCTAAAAAATCGCTAGTAAGTTTACTAAGAAATATTTAGTAAATTTATAAAAGCTAATTAGAGAAACCCCTTGAAAAACCGTTAGTAAATTTACAGCACAATATTTAGTAAATTTACAAAAAAAATTTTAGAAAACGCCCTAAAAAGGAATAGTACGTTTACAACATATTCACTGATAAATTTACTAAAACTTATTTAGTAAACTCCCTAAACAAGCATTAGTAACTTCACTAAACAATATTTAGTAAATTTACAAGAGTTTTTTTTGGTAAACTCCTTAAAAAATCACTAGTACGTTTACTAAGCAATATTTAGTAACACTTACTGAAGAAACTTTTGTAATTTTACATGATTATCTTTTATTGTGGTTACATAAAAAGTTCTAGGAATCCCAGTTTCCTACAAAATTCTTAGTAACCTTACAAATTTTTTTTACAGTGTACATACTTTATTTACCTTCCTTAAATTATTCGAAGAAGATTTCTTTATTAGTTATTGAAATATGATTTTATATATAAAATGAGGCCTTTGAAAATTGAACAATCATTAATGGCAACTCGTGGCATTTTTCCAAAATTTTGATAATTTTTTCTCATATGTTCACTATTTTTATTTTATAACCATTTAAAAGATATTTTTACGTACAATTAAAAAGAAGCAATAACACCCTGCTTTCGGTTAATAATAAATTTTTGATTAACACATTATTTTTGACAAAATTCTTGATTTTAGAAATTCATAAGATAAAAGACACTCTTAGTGTTTAAACATGATAAAAAACAAGAAATAATAATCAGCCTACATTATTTGTCACATATACATTATTTGAAACCTATTTAGTGATTTTATATTGAAATGACTTTTTTTTTTTTTTAATGCAGTCTTTGAATATCGAACTGTCATTAAAAAAATTTAAAACAATTTTTCAAAATTTTGATATTTTTTATCTTAAAAAATATTTTACTTAGGATCAAGAAAATTAAAGGTGATTACGTCTTAAAATAAGCTATAAACAAACCCAATTTCATTGAAATTTGTGACAGTGATTAAATGGCTTAGGGAAAGTGACATGGAATGACTCTGCTTGATTTGATATGAAATGCACCTCAAAATATTTTTAAATAGGAAATACTACCAAAAACACCCAAAATCCCACTATTTTTATTTCAGAATCAGGTAAAGGACACCTTTAAGTATATCTCCCATAAAAAATAAATTTAATAAAAATACCGCCTTTTGTTGATAATGCTTTTTTTGTTAATGCATTATTTTACATAAAAAATTCACGACTTCAAAGTTTAATTATTTTTTTAGACACACTTAAAATGTTATAAGCGTAACAATATATTTTTTTCATAAGCTGCGTACCCTAAATATTGTGCATAAATTATTTGAAGATGATTTGTAGAGTAGATATTGAAATATGATTATATATATGACATGCTACATTTGAAAACCGAGCTATCAAGAATGCCAACTGACGGCAGTTTTTCAAAATTTTGACAATTTTTTTCTCAGAAACTATTTCACCAAGGAGCAAAAAAAAATTACTGGTGATCATATCTTAATAGTAAGAACAAACACACGCAGTTTCATTAAAATCTGTGATGGTGGGTTACATATTGATATTTTACTGCCTGATTTGACGTGGAATGCCCCCTTTACCAATTTCATTAAAATCCGAGTATATTTACGGGAGTTATTCCCCATACACCATAATGTAATGGAATACTTTTGAGTGCCCCTGTAAATGAACGATTAATCCTACATACTTCATATACAATACTAAACATGCTATGGTGACCCTAAATAACCTTTATCAATTTCATGAAAATCCGAGTATATTTAAGGCAGTTATTCCCCATATACCATAATGTAATGGAATACTTTTGAGTGCCCCCTGTAAATGAACGATTAATCCTACATACTTCATATACAATACCAAACATACCTTGGTGACCCTAAATAATCTTTATCAATTTCATGAAAATCCCAGTATATTTACGGGAGTTAGAGCGTGGGCAGACGGCCAGACGGACAGACGGACAGACGGACTGACGGACAGACAAAACGAATGCATAAACACTTTTCAACTTTGTTGGAAGTGTTTGTTTCTAGCATATCAGGATGTGAGTAAAAATCGATTGCAAATTCCATCTATACATACAAAAACTAAGTTAAATGCAAGACTGCAAAAAATATAAAAAAAGTATAAAAAGTGTAAAAAATGACAGCTATTGTATATTTGAATATCGAAAAGTAAGATGGATTTTTACTCCTCCATTTTTTTAGAGAGTAAATCATTTTGATATTTTTATCCCTGAAAAATTCTTATGAGAATATCTATTTTTTTATAAGTCAGTTAACTTCAGTGGAAATATAAGAGATTAATCACTTGAAGGAACCCAGTTGACAAATTACAGTTTGCCATGACCTTTTTAAGCGAACTGATAGGCTGGATTTGTTAAAAGCAACAAGAACGTAAAAAATTTTGAAATCTTTATTTCACTACAAATGATTTTGTAGCACCTGAAGTTCACTTATGTAGTTTATTTTCTTTTTATGCCGTTGTTTGAAATTTCACAGCAAAAGAAAAGAATAATTGTCAAGTACAAAAAATAGCTGTATTTACTTTCTTATTAATATTTGAGTACTATATTTATTTTCAGGTATCTCTTAATACTTCGAAAACGAAAGAAAATAAATTTAGATATAGGTTTTATAAAATCGTAAATGTTGATTAAGTTTAAAACGATATGAAAAATGTTTTAAGATATTCACATTATTTTTCAAAAGGGAAACAATTTTAATATTTTTATCTCTGATATTCCCATTGATCTTTTTATGGCAAGTATTTATTAGGCATTTATAAGTGGTTTGACACTTGAAAGAAATTAATTGAGAAACTATAGCATGTCATGGCATTTTCAAGTATATTGATATTGGAAGAATTTGAAAAATCTAGAACATAAAAATTTGTAAGAGGATTTATGCCAATACAAACGATTTTAAAGCATATAAAGTAAATATTTTTGTGTGCATTGTATTTTCATTCGCGATTTGACTTCTAAGAAAAAATAGCAACGATTGTTAGTTGTCAAGAAAAAATAAATTTTATTTTTAAATTATAAGTTTGAATAAGTTTAAATTCATTTTCTAGATTTTAACCATTATATTTATGTTTAGAAATTTGCAATCTCAGAGTAGCGATTTTATGAAACGAATTTATGAAGCGAATATTTATGTTAAATGCGGTGATTTTAGAGCGTCGCATTTGCATAAATATATATAATTTATAATGCATTTTGATTGCGTTGTTACTGTCATCTACTACATACTCTTCTTAAAGATTGTCTATATAGCATTTATAGGTATGGTATAGGGCCGCACGAAAGAATACGAATATATGTAACGATATTATAAAAAAAATATATGCGTTAAACGAGAGATTTCTAGAATGCGGATGGTAATGTAATTTTAGTATATTATTAGGGTTACCTACAGAATGTTTATTTCTTGATGAAGGTGTACATAACATTTATACATATTGTACGTTGCCGCACAAAAAAAATTCGATTAGTACACTAGTGTTCACGAGCGGTAATTACTCAAAACGTATTTTGGTACAATTATGCTATTTAAATCTCTGTTAAATTTATATATGTTACGAAGGCTTATTACGTCATGGTCTGTATTGCAGGTGCCGCCACAAGCGGCGCGTGCTCTGTCAACTTCCCCTGAAGCCGACCAGAACAGTAGCTAACCCAATCGCCGAAGATACAATCAGAAAATTTTAAAAGTCAACAATAAGTTTAACACACCATTAGCGGACCCGAGAGTGCTACACTGTAAAAAAAAATCTGTGAAGTTACTAAAGTTTTTCTAGGAAACTTGGATTCCTAGAACTTTTCATGTAACGGCAACAACAAAATTTCATGTAACAGACACACTTTTGCGCCGAAAATCAAAAAATCTGTAAGGTTACTAAGAATTTTTTTGGAAACTGGGATTCCGAGAACTTTTCATGTAACTGCAGCCAGGGTTACAAATAAAAGTTTAGTAAGATTACTGAAATTTTAGCAGATTCATTTGTAAAGTTACAGATTTTTGTCGCTTTACAAAAACTAGTTTTGTAGATTTGCAGCTTTTTTTCGTACAGTTACAGGTGAAAGTTTAGTAAGCATGTAACTTTACATCTGTAGAACTACAGATTTTTTTTTACAGTGTAGGGCGTTTAATGCTTCGCCGGACGACCACAGCGGCTCTGTAATCATTATATCTCTCTTCTTTTGATAGATAGCTTTATCATAAGTTATATGGTAATTTTATTGTAGTTTTATCATAACCCAGTCGTATGTATGTATGTATAATTATTATCATT
The DNA here is from genome assembly GCA_963932465.1 of Maratus speciosus. Classification (NCBI taxonomy): domain Eukaryota; kingdom Metazoa; phylum Arthropoda; class Arachnida; order Araneae; family Salticidae; genus Maratus; species Maratus speciosus. The sequence goes on along the minus strand of OZ010800.1, from coordinate 400,622,662 downwards.
ATTATAGCTGACAGAGCTCACGTTGCCTGGGACCTGTATTAATAGCCTAACATATATTCAAAATCAGTGTTGGAAATATTTCATTTAAAGATAGAGAAGCATATTTCAATTTTATATTTATAAAAGAAAATCTTTCCAAACAAACTTAATATTTTGGGCCATACTGCCTTCGAAAACCTACACCTACGAATTTGCATGTTTTTATATTTCGAAATGAAGATCTATGCAAACAAACCTAGAGTTGAGGCCCCCTCTATCTTCGGACTGTTTCTATTTTATAGTTGTAAACAGAAGATAGACGTATTCCGAGACCATGATAAAAACTTTAAATATTCCAACTATCAGTGTTGGTGAAAATTATATACTTAAATGAAAATCTTTCCAAACGAACTGTCACACCCTTCGGCAGCGTACGCCTTCGAATTTGCACGATTTTATATTTTAAAATGAAACTCATACCGAACGAACTACAGGGCGCCATTATAGTTATTTTTGATTTAATTTCTAATATTTATAAACTTTCAAACTTTTAATAAACTTTCAGTTCTGATCAGAAGTTAACAAGAAAATCTATATAATATAAAATACACTCACCCTCCCTCTTTTAAAACGCTTTCAGAAAATAAATTTCTTGGAATAGTAAATATAGACGTTTTTTTAAACCCAAAACATCGTTGGAACGGGGAAAGTACTAAGAAACAATTGGAAGTATTTGGATTTATTTATTGTTTTGTATTTCGATTTGGAATGCGAATGAGGAATCTAAAATGTGAATATGAAATAAGTATTCAGAAAATATTTTTTTTTGAAAATGTAAATATTAATACTTTTTTTAAAATAAAGTAACCTTAAGTAAGTATATATACACACACACACACACACACACATATATATATATATATATATATATATATATATTTAAACCTGAGATATCGTTAAATACGAAAAAGTACAATTAATACTGTTATTCTGACTTTGTTTTTCCGTAATGTGACCCCAAAAGCGAATGCGGAATTTTTTTTAAAAAGTACAAAAACCACCGACATTTGGAATTTTTAAAAATGTTAAATACTAATACTTTTCAAATAGATACCACCATTGGAAGTAAAGAGGTACCTTAAATAAGTATTATAATTTTATTTTTGTATTTCAATCCGGGGAAAGGATACGGACATGCAAATATGTAGAATAAACACACACACAAATTAGACTTTTGGAATTTTCTTTGAAAGAATAAATATTTAAATATTTTAAAATGATTTACACTACGAGGGTCTCTAAAGTATCCAGGATAAGTAGGTATTTTTGTATTTCCGTATTTCGATCTGAACAGTGGACACAGCACTTCAAAATGAGAAAATAAACCTCACTTCTTTCTTCACCTATTTTATCTTTTCTGCTTCAAGATCTTTTGCAAAACCGTTTTAGGTCAGGCAAAAGCATTGTACACTAGTTTACAATGTGCATTATGGTTTTCAAATATAATTTCGACTAATTGTACAAAAAAAAAAAAAAAAAAAAAAAAAAAAAAAAAAAAAAAAATGAAAATTCTGTGTTTCAGGTGCAATCGGATCTACTTTGTATATCCTCATCCAAATTTTCGGAACTCCGCGTGCTATTTATTTGATTTACTTAGCCATTGCCAACGAACATACACAAAAGATAGAGCCATATAAACATCTTTCTTTAATAGTATACATAACTTTAATTGAAATGTACTCATCTGGTAATTATTAAACAGGTTAATCAAACAACAAAAACTACAAGATTCCTTGAATCTTAGAAATTGTGATTTGATATTGACCCATTTATGCCTAGCGTCCCATCATTGGGACGCTTCGAATTTTTATAAATTTGTGTAATTTTTTTTTCTGTATAATATGAAAATCTTATGAAATATTTATCTATAAATGTCTTTATCGGTTGCCGAAAGTTGACAGCATAAGATGGGTATTTATTTGCTTAAATAAAGGCTTTTCTGGTGTTTATAGATTTTTCATTTTTCGAGATGGCGAAATGTAAATGTGAGTTTATTTGTATTTTTCTATCAAGAATCCAAAAAATAAGTTATAATCTTAGCTTGTAGACTTCTTTGAAATGCGTATTTTTTTAAATTGTGAAATTATATGTTGAAGCCTATTTTTTATGCATGTTTGTAACTTACAAAATGTAGGGCGCAAGGCACGAATGGGTACATATTTTTATTAGCTATTGTGAAGACAGTTATTTATGGAAAGCCCTTTTCAAGTTGATTATGAAATAAATTGTTTTTAAGCCTCAAATAAGATTATTCTTATTTTATTATTAATAATAATCATAATGGTATTAGTCTCTGTAAAGAATTAAATATATTTTTTAGTAGTTATTAAAAATACTAATTATAGTACATAATATGCAATTTTAAATCTTGTTATATATAAATTTAGACAAAATATATAATTATGCATATTAGCGTATTATAAATAATACGCATATTCCTATATTTTGTACACTAACATTTTATGAAATAAATACAAAAAATTTTAGCGTAATTTTTTTAAGTATTTTTTCAGTTCATTTTGCGACATTTTAAAGTGGTTTTGCCAACAAATTTTAGAAAACCAAAATTCTGGCACAAATGGGTTATATGAAATTATAAAATTACTATTAAAATGTCTGCTTCAAATTTGCTTGGCTTTAAATAACATCAAAGTCAGTTTTTATACATAATTTAATAGAGATTACGAGCGTGTCTGTTTGACAAAATAATCGTTATAATGAAAACTAGTTATGTTTATACTATAAACCTGAAAAATATTCACTTGTAACAATATTCTCATTCTTGTTGCGTACATTTTTATGATATTTCTTTATCTTAGAACACGTTATGCTACTTCCTGGTTATATAATCCCGATAAAAGAATTGCTATTCAATCAAATATATAATATTTTAAAAAGAAATCAACAAAATACCTTATGCAAGTTTCGGAAAACAAATAATTATCGAAACTATTCATTAGTCGAAAAACTTTAAAGAAATGTTACATATTGGAGATTATAAACCTACTTGTAAACTTAGAGGAGTAATTACTTGCAATTAATAAATTCGAGGCACAATTGCAAACTTGCGTGCAACTTTTCTAAATAAAGTGTTTCATTGGATTATAAATTTGGAAATTTCTAATTGTAAAAAATGTTTGAATCTTATTACATTTTCCCTTATACTTCCTTATTCCTCTTATGTTGAAACCCATAACACTAATTTCTTTGTTTTCAATCAAGATAATGGCCACAACAATCAATTAAATATGCAGTGTTCTAGAGTAAAATGTTAAAACAGCTTAGCAAGTTTTCTGAAATATAGCTCATAAAAAATATTCTTCATTTGAGGGAATTCGCAGAACTCCTATAAATTCCAGAAGTAATTAATTGCAATTTTACGTGCAGATTTTCAGAAGCTGAGTAAGGCGAAATGATGACAAACATCAGATGATATTGCAATGAAAAGTTCTAGCAGCATTTTGTTGATTACAAATTTACGTGCGAGCTTAGTCAAGAAGAATTATTTGACATGATGACAAGCACAGGATAAAACTATCATAAAATATTTTTCTACTATTTTGTTGTAAATGAATTATTTCTATACGTGAATTTGAGGCTATGTATTTATCTTTCTGTAAGCAAATAATTTCAATTTAATAGTTAATAACAAACTAGTTAATAGTTATAGTTATAGTTAGTAGTTATAGTTCAATAGTTATAGTTAACAGATATAAATAATAGCTAATAAACAATTAACTATTATTAATTTTATTCGATAAAATGTTTTATTTCTAACATATTTAAATTATATAAATATTAGTTTTATATTAGTAGTCGAAGCAGTACAAACAAGATTAGACTTCTCAATTTTATATTAGTATATGTACATTAAACTCTCCATAATGGACACTCTCTACACTGTAAAAAAAAAAAAAAAAAAAAAAAAAAAAAAAAAAAAAAAAAAAAAATCTGTAAAGTTAAAACGTTTTTCTAGGGAACTGGGATTCCTAGAACTTTTTATGTAACGGCAACAGCAAACATTCCTGTAACAGCGTCTGTTACAGGAATTTTTGTTGTTGCCGTTACATAAAAAGTTCTAGGAATCCCAGTTTCCTAGAAAAACTTTAGTAACTTGAACACTTTTTTCAATCCACTAGGCACACATATTTGCATACTTTTATCTCTGAAAAGCAGACACTTCTGAATAGCGGACAAATTCATCGATCTCCGGAGACTTTTCTTATTGAGATGTTTTACTGCATTTCCATTTTATGAAATATAGTTAAAAATATTAAACACATAATTTTGTTTTGTTTCAAACATATTTATTTTAATAAAATAAAGGCGATCCATAGCGTTTTAATTAATGAAATAACATTTGTGTATAGTAATGTAACAAATTAATCGTATGTTATTAAATTATTATTAAAACATATTTAAATAATATCAAAGATTAAAAAAATCCCTGCCGGCCCGGCTTACAGGCGGAAGTAGATTTCGAAGTTAAGTATACTAATTTCACCAACAAAAACTAAATCATTATTAGATATAAATCCACTTTAACAGTTTTATCTGTCTGCTTTTGACGAGTTTTTATTTTCTTTTTATAAAACAGCTGGTTTTATCAGAATCTTGTTAAGGCGATATTAAAAAAAATATTTTTCCATACTCAACAACTCGAAATTTTCTGGCACATTTTCAGATTAATTTTTAATTAAAAAAAAATATATGAAACATGCTGACGTGATTTTTGAAAAGATTTATAAGCGACCTGTGTTTTTATTTTTCTTTCAATTAATTAAAACTTGATTAATAAACAATTATTTTCTCAGTAGGGCAATATTTTTCGTTTCTAACACAATCTCTTCGGGAAATTTTGTTCAAAATGCCCACTTTGACATCATTTTTTGAAATATATTCTGCCTCTATCAAAAAATCGAACATTACGGTACATTATATAGTTTCTGAGTAAGAGAATCTACCAATTGGATGCGTTTGAGAGCAAAATGAGTAAGAAAATAAGCAGTTTGGATTTTAATACACCTTTAATAAGATGATTTTTTTCTTCAACCGCTATGTATTTTTAATTTGTTTTTGCTATCAAAAACTTGTCTATATAGATGTTGTAGACAATATTAAGAAGATATATGATAAATTCATGGAGATTTTATATTTTGTGAATTGGCGGAGTTATGGATTTTTTTCTTCTTCAATCCCCCTTTTTGTTTTCTTTTTAAATTTTTTTTCCGGTACGAATTGGTCCTATCAAAAAATTGTGCATATAAAAGTTGTAGATAATATTAAGGAAATTTATAATAAAATTAATTGGATTTGATATTTTGAGAATTGATGAAGTTATGAATTTTTTTCTCCCAAAAACCCTATTTTTTTGCGCCTTTTGAGCCCATTTTAATTTTATCAAAATTCTGTGATACATGAATACATTTTTGGCCCTATTTTTAGAAGTAACAAAAACTTTAAACTGATTTGATATGTACAAAAATTAAGAAGTTATGGGGTTTTTCGTTTTTCACAAAACCCCTCCCTATTTCCACCCCCTTGGTCCGATTTTGCCCATTAACGAACTTGGCCGAGATTTTATGAACCTCGATTTTATGTATCAGTTTGGAGGGGATTTTTGCAGAATTGTGGAAGTTATCGTGTCCAGAAGAAAGTGATATATATATATAATTGTATATATATATGTATAGAGAGAGAGAGAGAGAGAGAGAGAAAGAGAGAGATAGATAGATAGATAGATACATAGATAGATAGATAGACAGATAAAGTTTTTTACTGAGGGTGATTTTGGGTTCTAGGGGTCATATGATCGGTGTAGATCTGCAAAAAGTTTTCAGAAATTCCGATGTAGGGGAGAATGTAATAGGTAGTATTTCATACGAAATCTACCTAAAAAAGTAAAAAATCTTAAAATACTATCTGAATATCATATTTCTGCCAGAAACGTTTAAAGCTTTATATAACACAAAGTTCACAAAACTATAGAAAAATAATGATATTGAATTCTTGAATTAAAAATGAAAAGTTAACGCACTTTCATTATTTACATTTTAAAAATATATTTCAGACTTCCTAACATATGCAAAAAGTACTTGAGTTATCGAATTTTTTGACTTTAGCGATATCGATTCGATTTCGATTTTACCCTAACCAGAATTAAAATTTATTGATCTTAAAGAAACGGCGATAATTTCTCTAGAACATTACGGTATTTCCAATATTTCCATTAAAGCGAAGATTGTTTAAAGGACATTTCCATTAGTAATTCTTATTTAAAATGGAAGGTTATAAATTGCATTTAAAACGGTATAAGTTGGTGTAATGCATTATAGTCGATCAATTTTAATTATGATTTATAGTTGGACTGTTAAGTGTTGATTACTAAAAAATAAACATTTTTGTTGAAAACGGATGCATTTTTCACTTAAGTGGATGTACAGTCCTAGAAAATAAAAAAGTAAACACCCCCCACTAACTTCTCAACAAATTACCTTAGAAGAAAGTTACTGGTACCGAACGATTGGAAAAAAATTTCTACTTTTAAATGATATAGATAAAATTTGCTTAGGGGGCATCTACATAGTAAAACGAACCATAACTTTGTTTTTTTCAATATCAGTACACAATTCTGACATCATAAATGAACTCTACATCCTCCAATTAGCCTAAAAACGAATTTTTATGTAATTCGTACCATAAGTTTCCGAGAAATTAATTATTTTAAAACGAGCGTATTTTAAGGGCTGTATCCAAATTGAAGTTCGGAAATCGATTATTAACCGAAAGATCCCCCATCTTGATCAAGGCACCTTAAGAAGTCAATGAAGCCTGCTAGATTACAATACAGTAGGAGAAATTTCAAAATATCTAGTCACTTCTATTATAGACGGCCCCTTAAACCATCATTTTGCCGTTTTTTAAGCATAATTTGAAAACTACTTGGAACAAAAATGTGAAATTTAGGATTTACATAAAGCAGGACTTAATAAATGTAAATCCATAAAAAAAATTGTAGGTTGCAATTCATAATTTTTTCGAATATTAATTTCATAATTCATATCATAAATTTATAAAAATTGCAAATTCAGCGTATTTATGTTTGGGTATATTAGTATTATTGCTGCAAAAAAAATTAGCACATTAGGAGCATAATTTCTGGAGATATTAATAAAAATATGAAAATGTAATTTAACATTAGAAGCACTCAATTTTGAATGTTTATAATTCAAAAACTTATCATTCTAATGACTTGAAATTCGATGTTTAGGCATAATTTGAACCGAAGATTTGAAATATCTTGTTAAAATTGGGTATTGTCATTGAACAAAATGAAGTTTGGATTCGTTTTAATATGTAGATGGCACCCTAAGCAAAATTTATATACATTATTTAAAAGTAGACATTATTTCCAATCGTTCAGTACCAGTAACTTTCTTCTACGATAATTCGTTGAGGAGTTAGTAGGGGGTGTTTACTTTTTTTTTTCCACGACTGTACATTATGATTTGACAAACATTGTTTTATTTTTTAATGACGGAATTTTAATTTTTCTGGATGAATCCTCATAAGAATAGATTTGAAGGTGACAATATACTTAAATATTTTACAAACTTGGAGTGAACTGGTCTTCCAATGAAAATCGAGGGGAAAATTCATTATACAGTGTCAATTTAAGAATAAAACTTGATTTTTTTATCAGTTTTTGGTAAATATCTCATAAATTAGTAAATAATAAAGCTAGAAAAATGTAAGAAAACAAGCTTTCAATTAACATTTTAGAAAATGATGATTATATATGGTAACATTTATATCATTATTAAAAAAAATAACTGAAAGTATAATTTTGTTTGAACTCATTATGAGTTAAAATCGCTGAAATTTAACATAAGATATTAGTAGCTTTTGATTTCGAATAACAAAAACATTATTTGGAGACAATATTAACCTTTCGATTACTAATTCCCATTGAAAATTTTCGCGATATTAAAAACTGAAGGGTTGTATAAAAGTTAAATTAGAATGTATGGGAATAAGTGTTCAAAAATCAAACATATATAAATTTGTATATAATACATTGGAGAGACTAATTTTAGAATGAACAATATGATATCGCTTTCTTCTGCTGATATTTTTTTAGTTTTTACTGTTTTATTGAAACAAAACAAAACCCTTTCACCGTTCGAGGGTTTTTCAATATTTTTTATAAGAATGCTTGTAAATCCCATGATATATATTTTTTTAATCGCAGGTTGATGCTATGATATCTATAATATCACTACTTTCTATATATGGTTCAAAATAGAATTATGTTTGAAATATTTTGGTCTACAGCCATTTTAACATGATTACTGTGAGCGGAAAAATCCGGGCCAGACGGTTAAAGGGTTAAAACAAATATTTAGATTTTTTTTAAAAATATATCTCATATCAATACAAAAGAAAAAAAATCATTTAGAACAAACATTCAGGAAAAAATATTGTAATATACCCTATATATTTTAAATTTCAGAAGTTTTATAAAGACTTTTTTTTAGAAAAAACTATAAAATGTACTTTAAACGAAAAACCTTTTAAAAAAAGATTAAAGAAATATGTTTTAAAACTCCCAAATACCTTTTTTGAGCATACAAAAAGTGTATTACGTTATAATTGCTTATCTTAAACTTGCCGTTAATAAGCCTCTAAAAACACCAGATTGCATTTATACATAATATTGGTCTGTTCTTAATTATGAAGTAGAAAACATTTGAGAAAAAAAGTACTTTAAATTAAAATATTTTCAAAGATTCCCAAATTACTGACTTGAGCACAGAGATAAATATACTTGAGGGATTTAACTTAATGTCGTTTCGCTTAAAATTTTCATGAATAACCCTTTCAAAATATTTGTAACACGAAAAATTTAAATCGTTTTTCTCTACTCTGTTCTTATATACGAAGGGAAAATGTTTGACAAAAAATACTCGAAATTAAAAGCATTTTTTTTTTTGGAAAGAGAATTTGTATTTAAAAAATAATACTGGTATAATTATTTTGGACATTTAACAGTTTTAGGTAGCTTTCAATACAAAAAGCTACCTATTGCAGCCGTTCGGAGGAAAGCGATTTCAAAAAATTTTGGTATATTTTAATCGATCATGACCCTCAGACCCCGAAACCACCCTCCGTTCAAAATTGATATATATATATATATATATATATATAACCAATAATTAAACATAACCTACCACCATCAAAAACCGTAATATTATGAATTAAAGCTGTAAGTAGATATAAAAAAAAAGATTAAATTATTTATAAGAATTATTATGGAAGAAAAATAAGAAAGTGGACACCGACAAATAATGGAAATGCTTACATATTGAATTACGTTTTCAAGGGCACAGAATTCAATGATATAAGCAAAATGGTTGTTTTCTGTGGGAAAAATAAGCTAAAGCTAAAAGTTATTTTCCCCTGTGCCCTAACAACCATTAAAATCAAGTGAATTGATTAAAAATGAAAACAGAATACAAACAAATAATATGAATTGGAAAAAACAATAAAACCTATTTAAATATTTATAGGATATAAAATGAAATAATAAACACCATACCGATTAATATTTTAGAATAAATCCACGCTCACATGGCACCCATATCGTAAAGGTTAAGGTTATATCCATATATATATATCTGACCTATGTCACTCTGTAACTCTCGTATTTATGAACCGATTTGGATGTAATTCGGTGTGTACATAGTACATACCAATGTCTCGACCGAGTTCGTTGGCCAGCTTCATCCGCCATTTTGTTTCAAAATGGCGTCCATTTAAAAATTTTTTAAAAATTTAAAATTTGAAATGTGGTACCAAAAAATGAAAAATAGAAAAATATTTTTTTCTTATGTATTTGACCTTTATACAAAGACTCCAGAGCAGTTTTTGTTTCGTCTATATCTTAAAAAATGGCTGAGTTATAGCATTTTGAATTTCCAACGTGGATGACATTTTGAAACGTCCTGAATTTTGTCACGCGATAAAAGGCGTATTTATGAACCGATTTGGATGTAACTTCGTTTATACATAGTACACACCAATGTCTCGACCGAGTTCGGTGGCCAGCTTCATCCGCCATCTTGTTTAAAAATGGCGTCCATTTAAATTTTTAAGAAAAATTTAAATTTGAAATGTGGTACCAAAAAATTGAAAATTGAAAAAATATTTTTTTCTTATGTGTTTGACCTTGATAAAAAGATTCGGGAGCAGTTTTTGTTTCGTCTATATATTACAAAATGCCTGAGTTATAGCATTTTGAATTTCTAGCGTGTCTGACATTTTGAAACGTCCTGATATATGTCACGTGATAACAGACGTATTTATGAACCGATTTGGATGTACCTTGGTGTGTACATAGTACATACAAATATCTCGACCGCGTTCGTTGTCCAGCTTCATCCGCCATCTTGTTTCAATATGGCGGCCATTAAAAATAATTTTAAGAATTTTAAATTTAAAATGAGATACCAAAAAATTGGAAAATGAAAAAGAATTTATTCGCATGTGTTTGACCTTAATACAAAGATTCCGGAACAGGCTTTGTTTCGTCTATATCTAAAAAAATGGCTGAGTTATAGCATTTTGAATTTCTATTATGGCTGACATTTTAAAACGACCTGATTTTTGTCACACGATAACAGGCGTATTTATGAACGGATTTGGATGTAACTTGGTCTGTACATAGTACATACCAATGTCTCGACTGAGTTCGTTGACCAGCTTCATTCGCCATCTTGTTTCAAAAGGGTTGCCACTAAAAAAATGTAATTTAAAATTTAAAATGAGGTAATAAAGAATTGGAAAAGGAAAAAGAATTTTTCTTTTTTTTGTGTTTGGCCTTGATACAAAGATTCTGGAGCAATTTTTGTTTCTGAAAATTTGTTCTTTTTTTTATATCTTAGAAAATGGTTGAATTATAGCACTTTGAATTTCTAGCACGGCTAACACTTTGAAACGATCTTGTATTTGTCACGCGATAACACACGTATTCGCCTATTTCGATGGAAGAAGGCAAGTGGATAGTATACATCAATATCTCGACCAAGTTCGCTAGCCAGCTTCATCAGCCATCTTGCTTCAAAATGGCGGCCAATTAAAAGAAATTGTATTTAAAGTGAGGTGCAAGAAAATTAGAAAATGAAAAAGGTTTCTTTCTTAAATACTTGACCTTGATATAAAGATTCAGGAGCATTTTTTGTTTGTCTTTATCTTAAAAAATGGCTCAGATATAGCAGTTTCAATTTCTAATGTGGGTGACATTTTGAAAAATCTGATTTTTTGCCTGCGACAGCACTCGTATATATCAACCGATTCCGATGTGAGTGAGCATGTGCACAGCAATTACTAAGGTCTGGACCAAGTTCACTGGTTAGCCTCATCCACCATGTTGTCTTAAAATGGCAGGCACTTTAAGAAATCGTCGAATTTGGCAGCCAAATATAAGTTACTCTAAATAAAAGCAGTTTGTATAAAGCTGACTAATTTCGCGAAATTCTCATTCATAATGATTTAGTATTGATAAAAATTAGTACTGAATCTCCTATATTCGGTTCCCACTAAATTGAGCTTCGTGTGTTTGAATAATGTAAGTTGGCTTTTTTAAAATAAGGAATATGAAAGCTACCTCTTCCTCCCGGCACTGGCCGGAAGGACTTTTTTTAATAAAAGACAGCACTTCAAAGCTTACCAAAATAACGAAACCTTTTTAATAAGCACGATTTATGAAAGAAAATACAAATGAATTGTCATTTTGAACCAAACTTTTAATCTACTGGGGGCGAGGGACCTTAAAAATCAATTTTTTATTTTTTGTAAATTTCACTTTAAATATTACTCAAAGGTACAGTAGTGGAAAAAAAAAGTAAACACCCCTACTAACTCCTCAACAAATTATCGTAGACAAAAGTTACTGGTACCGGACGATTGGAAATAAAGTCTACTTTTAAATGGTGTGTATAAAATTTGCTTAGGGGGCCATATACATATTAAAACGATTCCAAACTTAATTTTTTTCAATGGCAGTACCCAAATTTAACGATATATTTCAAATATTCGGTTCAAACTATGCCTAGAAACCAAATTTCAAGTTATTCATATGATAAGTTTTTGAATTATAGACATTCAAATTTTGTACTTCTAATGTTAAATTACATTTTCATATTTTTATTTATATCTCCTGAAATTATGTTCCTAATGAGCTAATTTTTTGTGTAGCAATAATACTAATATACCCAAACATAAATACGTTGAATTTGCAATTTTTTTATAATTTTATGATATAAATTATGAATTATGAAATTAATATTCGAAAAAATTATGAATTGCAACCTACAATTTTTTTGATGGATTTAGATTTATTAAGTCCTGCTTTATGGCAATCTCAAATTTCACATCTTCCAAGTAGTTTTTAAATTATGCTTAAAAACGGCAAAATGATGGTTTAAGGGGCCGTCTGTGATAGCAGTGAGTAAATTTTTGAAATTTATTGTGCTATCCTGTAATCAAACAGGTTTCATTGAGGTTTAAACGTGCCTTGATCAAGAAGGCGGCTCTCTCGGTTAACAATCGAGTTCGGAACTTCAATTTGGATACAACCCTTAAAATACGCTCGTTTTAAAATAATTAATTTCTCAGAAACTTATGGCACGAATTGCATAAAAATTTGTTTATAGGCTAATTGAAAGGTGTAGAGTTCATTTATGCTGTCAGAATTGTGTACTGCTATTGAAAAAAACAAAGTTATGGTTCGTTTTAATATGTAGATGGCCCCCTAAGCAAATTTTATATACATCATTTAAAAGTACACTTTATTTCCAATCGTTCGGTACCAGTAACTTTCTTCTACGATAATTTGTTGAGAAGTTAGTAGGTGGTTTTACTTTTTTTTTTCCACGACTGTACATTATATGCATTATGACATGCATTTATCACAAAAAAAAAATTATTTTTGAGAAAAAAGGGAAATTTTACGCGTCGTCTTAGAAACCTTCGAAATGCCTCCTGCGCGTTCCATGTCAATGAAAATCCCCAATATTTTTTATAAAAGTGTGGTTTATATAAATAAATAAAACTGTGCATCGAATTTTATATATTTGAATATAACGGTATAAAAAAAAATGAAATTTTTTGAAAATTTTTCGATAAAAATTTTCAATTTTCAATTTTTTTTTTTTTTTTTTTTTTTTTTTTTTTTTTTTTTTTTTTACGTTTATATTCAGATATATAAAATTCGATGCACAGGTTTATTTATATATATAAACCAAACTTTTATAAAAAATATTGGGGATTTTCCTTGATATGGAACGCGTAGGGGGCATTTCGAAGATTTCTAAGATGAAGCGTAAAACACCATTTTTTTCTCAAAAATATTTTTTTTTTTTTTTTGTGATAAATGCATGCTATAATGCATATAATGTACCCTTGAATAATATTTAAAGTGAAATTTACAAAAAATTAAAAATTGATTTTTAAGGTTTTTAAGGTCCCCCGTCCCCTTACTAGGGAATATCCCCAGGTGTAAGTCTGCTTTTGACGAGCGTGGTATCGCTCGAAAGCTCTTGTCACGAGATAAAGAAATGCATAGAAACTAAACTCCCGAATCTAATAATTCGCGAGATATGGACTCTTTGTTTTTGGAAGAAGAGAAAACAAAACCAATTTAACAAACTACAACGACCATTTGGAAAATGATTTTTTCAAACACTAAAATTTAAGACATAGAAATCGCACGGAGTTGATCATACATCACGTACGCCATGAATTAAACATTAATAGTGTTATTACACGTAAAAATTGCAAGCAACAAAAATCGCCTGTGACTCGTCAGATTTCCTGAAACTTACGTATTATCCACCTGAAACTTACGTATTATCCAATCATTTCATTGGCTGTTCGGGAAAAGGCTTTTCCATCGTCAGATTTCCAAGAAATCTGATGACCAATTTTAAATGAAATTTCATTCTCAAATTTCTAAACATCCCACAATATTACTTTTTACACCGTATAGAGAAAAAAATGTACTTTTAAATGCTATTCGTTTGAAAGCTGTATATCAATTTGTTTCTGAGTTATTAATTTTTTTTTGTAGTTTTTATTACTTTTTTGTCATAGTGGCAACAGAAATATCCATCCCTGTTGAAAGTAAATGGAAAATACAGATTACTGTATAGACCAATCAGAAAACGAATAAAATGCGGATTCAACCAATAAAAAGTTGAGATATGTTTTTGATTTCCTACCCTGACGAGGGAAATAACCATTTTTCCAAATGGTTAAAAAGGAAAACATCACGAGATTTCTTTAAAAGGAACCGAAGACATGAATTTTGTCATAATTAAACCATAATATTGTTCTTCTACGTAGAAGTGTTAGAAACACAAGTTTTTCCTATACCAAGCACATGTGTCTACTAAGACTGAAGCATACATATTTTAAGATGTGAAGAGTTGATCCGTGTTTCGAATTAAAGTGTTTTGAAAAGCATACTTACGCTCTGCATCGAAATTTGATGAAGCAAACTAGTTGAAAGCAAAATGATCTATTTTTAGTTTGCTTTCAGTAGTAATAATGATGACATGACATCAAATACGTCGATGGATTTTTGTATATTCACCAATTTTCTTTACCAAGTACATGTAGTCTTGGAAGAAGTAAACATCAGTGACTGAAGATATTTTGTCGATTCATCAGGAAGAAAGACTGACTGTATAGCAAAATCGAGTTTTTCGACGATTAAATCTTCATCTGTTTGGCCACTTCATCTGTCCACTATCCAGTACCTGGATAGCATTTTCATTACCACACTATCATGAAACACTATCGTAAAAATCACTATCACAATTAATTATGAAACAAAATTTGTGACTTCGATAGCTTTAGAAAGAATCTTATGCTTATTTCCCCTTCTTTATTTCTCTCCTTCCGAAACAGAAAAGGCTCCATATCTCGTGAACTATTGGATTCGGGCGTATAGTTTGAGATACTTTTCTTGATCCTCGGCACAAAATCTTTTGAACGATACCATTCTAGTCAAATTCCAGAACTGACAATTGGGGAATTTCCCTAGTTAGTTGACAAATGTGAGTATGAGCACAATATATACAGTGCTTTTGTAAAGTCGTTCGATAAAAAGTGATTAATACGCCTCCTATAAGTCCGGAAAACAGTGTTTGAAATGTTAGCATATGTGTGTAAGAAAATCGAATATAACTTTTTCGTATGTTGCGGCAAGTTCGAGACTCAACCTCAAGCAGATAAATTAGTACTGTATTATTTGTGCTAGCATGTAGGTGTATCCGTACAATGTAAAAAAAGCAGATGCTTCTTAATATAAGAAATATAATATAACCACTAACGAAAATAAACAAAAATCTTTTCCGAATTAACCACGATTCTTTATCTTTAGAAATCTCGAAGTCCAAAATAGTGTCCCTACTTAAAGAAACATTTAACTAAATAATGTTCATTTCGGTGCCACAGATTTTCGGGAACTTTTCCGAGTAGTTTTTTAGAGTATAAATCAGTTTTCCTAACAAAGAATATAGATATTACGGATACTATAAATTCTCAAATAAAGATTTTAATGTTTAAAAAACATGTTTTACAGACAAACAAGCAAATATAAATTCATTTACACAGCTGAAAATATCCACTTTAGATTTGGTAGCATACTGAAACCGATTTTCCTGTTTGATAAAATTTATGAATACAATATAAAAGAATTGGGAAATGTTCCAGAAAATCAGTGACAGCCAAAAAACGTTTTTTTTTTTGGTAATTGTTTCTTGAAATCTCGAAAATATATTGGTTTTCGGAATTTCTAAAAAAAAAATCACGCTTTTCGGAATCATGGATAACTCTAAACAAGTTATTGTATTTTTTCGTTCGTGGTTATGTTATATTTCCGTAGATGAAGAAACATTTGTCTTTCTTTTAGTGTACACGAAAATAAGGGAGCATGGTAGCACTTTATAAAAAAAGACAGCTGAAAATTGGTATTTATAAATAAGTAAAACTAAATAATTTAGGCTTATCCAAATACTTAAGTCTGAGTTTTTAAAAACACTAGAACTAATGTTTTTACACGTGCTTTGCTCTTAAATAATACCTTTACTGTATAAGTTCAAAATTACGAAGGTGTCCATGACAAATTACTGCGAAACAAGAAATATAAATAAATAAAGATAAAGGTTGTTGTTTGTAGTGATAATTTTGTTTTCTTAAATCTCTTTCATAAAATATTTGTGAATTGTACATACACTTAACGTGAAACAATTCTGTGAAATATGCGATACGTAGAATAGAATAGTTTCCGGTAGTAATTAAACTTATAGACGAGTTTATTTTTAAGTACTTATTATTATCCTTATAACTGAGCATAAGCATGCAGTGCACTTGTTTACGTTAGAGCGTTACGTGCATGTAGTTTACATTACGAGCATGTAGTTTACATTACGAGCATGTACTGAATTCATTTATGCTACAGTTGTAATTAAATATAAATGAGTAGATTCAAGTTCTCATTTCTGGATATATTTCCTAACGGTGTAGGCAAAAATTAACAATGCGTTTTTTTTTTCTTGGGAGGTAAGACTGTATAATGGAAATGAACAACCGGTTCTTAAAGTCCAGTTTAATGACAAATAACTTGTATATCGAGTTAGCTATATGCATGAATATGATGTCAAGATATCGTAAAAGGGGTATGCGCTACACCTTGAGGCGCTTCTCTAGTTCCTCTAGAGCTAAATTCCTAAACTAGGGATCATAACTAGAAGTCTATATGCACAATTGACTTAGTTAGAAAAGACAAATTGTGCACTTGGATAAAGTTTTTCTAATTTTGATTTATTTGCGAAAATGCTTAAATTTGTCGCTTTTTATTGTCATTTACAATTTAATTAAAAATGTTTTTAAATACCTTACACGGTACACAATTTTCCGAACAGTATACAAAAATATCCTTCTGGAATTTAAAACTCGAATTTAAGTTATGTTATTTGATATTTTAGAATTTTTTTAAATTTGACAAAAAAAAAAAAAAAAAAAAAAAAATGGTTTCTAATTTATGCTTAAAAAGAGTTTATTTTTATTACGATTGTAGATATTCTTGATATAATATAGACTTCCCATTCTAACTGCTTTACTTTTAAGGTCAACAATCACTTCGCAAAAAGTTATTTCTCATGCTAACGAGCAAGTAAGTTTAGGGGAGACATCACGTTCAAGGTTGCAAAAAGAGGTAACATTTAAGGAATTTTGGTGGATTTTAATAGCAACGTAAATTATTAGGAGGGGGTTGCGATATTCTAAGTAATATTTACATACTATTTCGTAATTTTTTCTTTTAAAAAATCCTACTGTGTCCTTCGCGCAGATGTATGCGACGGCAGTGTCAGCTGTTAACTTGTACCGAACATTACTCGAACATCAAAATAGTAATATAAATAACAAATTAATAATTCAATAATCAATAAAATAATTCAATTAATCTTTTGAGTATTAGCAATGACGTAAAGTAGGGCTTTTTGAAGCATAAACATTTCAGAAAATCGCAGAAAAAATCAATTTGTCTCAATAATTTTTTTTAATGCCTATAAAAAATTGAAAATTGAAAATAACAAAACAATCCTGTGTAGTACCATTCCTTGTAAAATAAAAAAAACAAAAGTTTCTTAATATATTAAAATTTAATATAAACACGTACAAAAATATATGACAATCATTTCAAAGTTACCCACGATTTTGAAATGCGTTCTTTATCATTAGACACACCAAAAATCAATTTACTTTCCAGACTTAAAGAAGCATTTATAACGGGAAAGTTTCTTTTCTTGCCATAGATTTTCCGAAACGTTCCCTAGTAGATTTTAGAATGTGTTAGTTAGTTTCTTGAAACTCTAATAACAGGTTTTAGGTTGCTATCTTTTCAAATAAATATCTTCAACTGCGGTACTAAATTTATGCTTTGAAGAGTAACAAAATAATACTAACTTAAATTCTAATGTTAATTCTGTTAATGCATCATGTTTGGCCGTAAAACATGTTGGTTGAACATGAAAAAGTTTACTTGAGAATTGATAGTATGCGAAAACCCGATATTCCAGTTTACAAAAAACTCGGAAACGTTTTCGAAAATCAGTAGCAGAGAAAAAACTCTTTTTTTTTTTCTGATGTAAACATTTCTACTCTTCTGTTCTGCTGTAAATATTTCTTTAAATTTCGAAAATATATTAGTTTCTGATGTTTCAAAACATAAAGAATGGTTTTTGAAATCCGGAGTTCCAGAGGAGAGGTTATCATACAGCACGATAGTGCTGTATAGTAGAGCTCAGCCGCATCTTTTACGTTTTGAAACATGATGAAAAGACAACAACCCAATTACAATCCAAACCAGAAAACATTCAATGATGTATAATGGCTTGTTGGAAAGGTCTTAATCTAGTGATGTGCCTTTCGAAAGTCGGGTGAAAAAATATCCAATATTAAGGGAATGGCACCCAATTAAACTTTACATAGCGTTCCGTAATTTAACAATATGAAATAGCTCCTTCAATCGTCTCTTTCCCGTTGCCACATCCTAAAAAGTGGCACAGTAATTTAAAAAAAGTGATAAAAAGCGTATTTTGTTTTAAATAAAAATCAGATTTTCTCGCTATATTTTTGCATTTTTCAAATCGACGTCATTCTAAACTGAAAATAAAAATTTTACCTATATATATGTAAAAACTTTTACTAAACACGTGTTAAAATGAAATAGTATCTTCATTTAAACGTTTTTTAATTTTAAAAATCTATTTTAATACAGGAATTTTAATTTCAAGAAAACAATTTAGGAAAAGATAATAATAAGAAAAAGTCGTTTGCTAGGTATGACGTCAATTTCTGTTTAACTGACATAACTTTGTAATGATGTTTTATTTTGAAAAGAGACTCGCGATATTCTGAAATTAATCCTTGTTATTTTCATCCATGAAGTGAAAGATTTATTTTTAAGTTATAATGGGCTTGCTGTGAAATATGATGTGCATAGCATTTATCGTTCATTTACAAGGATACACGAAAGATTCGGATACAGTACTCTATCTAGAGTACTTGTCAGTATGTGACACAAATTTTGTTGGCGCTCTATCACAAGAACTAACGCACGGAATTTAATAAAAATTGATATTCATGTAGTGACTAATATAAATTGGTGCTGATCAGTTTTTAGTCCAAATCGCCCAACAGATGGCGCTGCTATGCTGCATTTCTTGCGATTTCAGCTATAGCTGTATCTCATGAACTAATACACGGATTTTCATCAAACTTTAGGTTCAGTTAGTCCTTAATATGAGTTGGTGCTGATAATATTTTGGCGTAAATCACCCAACAGGTGGCGCTGCTATGCTGCATTTCTCGCGATTTCAGAAATAGCTGAATCTCAAGAACTAATACACTGATTTTCATCAAACTTTAGGTTCAGTTAGTCCTTGATATGAATTGGTGCTCATTACGTGTTGGTATAAATCGCCCATCAAGTGGCGTAGCTGTGCTACATTTTTCACGATTCCTTCAATAGCTCTACCTCAAGAACTAATGCACGAATTTTCCTCTAACTTCAGAGTTAGCTAGATGTAACACAATTTGTTACCGATTAGGTTTTGGTATTAATCCCCAATAGGTGACGCTTCTACGCTAGAATTTTTATGATTTTCGCAATAGCTCTATCTCAAAAACTAATGCACGTATTCTCCCCAAACTTCAGATTCTGTTAGACGTTGACATAAGTTGTTGTATGGAGGTTTTGCTGTATCTTAGATTTTAATATAAAGCACCAAATAGGAGGTATTGCTAGGCTGCAGTTTGCTGGATTTACACGATTTCAGCGATAGTCATATCTCAGGAACTAATGCACGGAATTTCATATCTTTAGAATCCCCATGATGGGTACAGATTGCCATTTAATTTTGGTAGTGTGATAGCGAAGTTTGAAGTATTAACATGTAAGAGATAGAAGAAAGTTTTGGGATTGGTACATCTGACTATATTATTATAATCACTGTAAGGAATAGATAGAAATTTTGTTTTAGATTTGATGTCAATTTTCTGAAAAGAAAAAATTATTCTTGAGAAATGCATAACAATTTTGTAAAAAATAAAACTTTGTATCAAAAGGTCAAGTCCAATTACTCAAATGCGAACCAATCATTTTTTTATAATAATTTCATTCTTATAGTTAAAGTTTTCCTATCAGGTGAACTTTTTTTTTGGCAAATAATAATATGTTTCAAAACTCAAGTAATTCAATTTAATTAATGGAATTTTCTTTGATGGAATGAAATTTTGTGATTGCGCTTCAAATAGGGTCCCATTTTTGACTGAATCAATCGCTGTTAATTTAGTTAAACGTCTTTATTTGTTTTTAACAACATATTAATAATTGCATGTAAATAGATAAAATATAATGATAAAAGCATTCTTTTAAAATTATGTATGGAAACTTAAATTACAAATATTAATCGAAAATCTAGATTTTCGAGTGAAACGATTTTGGAACAATAACGAAAGAATGTTACCCTTTCAAGTAAAATCTTAAAAGACGATTTTGATATTTATACTTAAAATACATATGATAAAATAATCAAATAATTCTGTAAAGTGATATATTAGTATCTTTGATACATTCTGATCTAGTACTACATCCTATAACAGCGCATAATTCACTTTTTAACGAAATTTTAATCATATCTTGAATAACAATTTCCGACGGTAAAAAATGAAAGCAAAGAAATACAGGTTTAAACCGGTTTGAACTGATAGGCGTGTCAAAGCACATGGTTTCGTTTGGGCCTTCTGTAGCGGGTTTTAGGGTTACATTTTTGGCGTCACCCCCAGCCACCTTACTGCACCTCCATCTATCTCATTCCTCCATGGCTCGCACCAAAGAAAACATGCATTTTAATTTTAAAAGCTGAAACACTTTACTGTAATTACTTCATTATAACGCCAAATGGAATTCAATTTCACGAGTTAAAAAGAAATTAATATTGTTGGACCGAAAGTAATAATTCAGTTTCAACTAACGTCACGGCTCTAAGCACGTGACCTCTATCGAAAAACTTGGTGGACAAACAAATAACATTGGTAGTTTTCTTTGACTCGTACTATCACATCGGTCGTCGTG
Organism: Maratus speciosus; assembly: GCA_963932465.1. Classification (NCBI taxonomy): domain Eukaryota; kingdom Metazoa; phylum Arthropoda; class Arachnida; order Araneae; family Salticidae; genus Maratus; species Maratus speciosus. Next base: position 400,601,418 of record OZ010800.1, on the reverse strand, counting down.
AATCACATTGCTGTTACTTTTGTCGTGAAATATTTCACTTTATAAATCTGACCTTCATTTCAAAGATTTTGTGAGCGATTATTTACATTATTGTGATACCTTATTGCAGGTGTTATCACTTAAATTATCATATTTATTCGCATCACCATGCCAGCGACTTGTTGTGTAAAATTTTGCGGTAATCGTTCGAACAGGGAACATTATGAGAAAATTAGATAATATTATGAGACATCAGATAATATTATGAGAAAAAGTTGTATGAAGAAAGGCGACAGAGATGGTTATCATCGCAATATTGTGTGAATTAATTTTACGATTTTTATTATGAATTAAATCACAATCACATGGAATTTGTTATTAATTCATGCACAGAAATGTATGCATACTTTTCAATAACAAGATGAAAATCTCCGATTTTCAAAGAATGCACTTCTCTTAACCAGTTGCAGGCAAATGGTTTATAAGATTCAAGGCTTTTATAACACCTGAAGTCTTTCTCAGTATAAAAACTTTGCCCATAAACTAAATCGTTTACGATGTCAAAATAACTAATGTCGGGTAAATCCGCTACATATTTCTTCAAATCATTTTTTTCAAACTGTATGGATCTGCCCCGGAAATAACACTAATTTTGGAAGCATATCGTTCCTTAGCTTTAATATCATTCACTTTTTGGCACAGATGTCATACACGCACCATATTGGCGCGATTTTTTTTTCGGACGCCAATTTGGCGAAAACATCAACAACATAAACAGCAATATCCGGGTTACCGTATCAAGCAAAATATTGACACTTTGGCGCCAGTTAAGTACCCGTTGCATATATGACATTGGCGTCAGAAAAAAATCGCGCCAATATGGTGCGTATATGACATCTGTGCCACAACAAACAAAGTGGCTTGTCTTGCGACTGAAGTAGAATTGACATAGGAGTACGGAGTACTGTATTAATATCTGTTTGCCCACCAAAACTGGTTGCCACGGGTGTTGCCAGGTTTGTGATCACGTGGTTGAATCTGATCTATAGTCTAAGGGCTAGAAACGTTTTCGTCACTTGATTTTAGCAAGACTCATTTTTCTATATGCTCTTCCGTTTTATGGTTTAGTACGTATGCTGGCGGTCTGGCTGGTGGGAGACGTTGCGTTTACATGCGGGAGAAGGGGTTATGCAGGTGAAAAAACTTTAAAAAATCGTCATTTTAGCAAAGCTCATATTTCTATATGATCTTTGTTTTATGGCGTAGTATGTATTCGGACGGTCTGGTTGGCGGGAGATGTTGCGTTTGCCTGCGGTAGAAGGGGTTATGCAGGTCTAAAAACTTCAAAATTACGTCATGAAACACTTCTGATCTTCCTTTTACCTTTCAAGGCCAAGGTTGAGAAAGGTTGTATGAAGGAATGTCTTTACTTTGTTGGCTGGAAAAGTAGAAATATGGCTTTTGGGATTAAATAATCCCGCGCGTGTACAAACGTAAAATTTCGATATGTTCATTCGTTACGAGATAACACATACTAAAATAATTTTACTGAAAGATTGAAATAAAAGCTACCTGCATATGTTGATGAAAGTTTATTAAATGTAATCACTGTAAATTTTATAAAATAATTCATGTTTTAAGAGGTAAAACATATCGTTGCATATTTTCTAAGGATAAAAACACACCATTTTTACAGAAGCTGTTATAAAATCGGAAAATAAAAATGAAACGCTTGATTTTTCCCTAAAAAGAAGTAGTACTGATGCATTTTACAACATAGAGTAGTAGACTTTTTTTTAAAACGTATTTATCAAAAAAATATAAAGGCAGACAAAATGAGGGGAAATTTACTCCACGCGTGTGTTAATGTTACAAAAATATGTGCGTTCGCTTACGGTTCGTCAATTATGTCCTAAACAACGTCCGGTAATATGCGCCAATTGTCCGTAGGCTCAATTATATAATTTATCTGTACCAAATACGCCAAACGTCAATAGACTCGTTTACGTAATTTATCTCCTTAAGTAATGCATACTTTACAAAGGACTCCTACTTTCCAATTTTCCTGATTTTTTTTTATCAATGGTTACAGTTAGATGTAAATATGTTAGTCATTATCGCGATATTCTAGTTTTACCTCCGAAATACTATTATAAATATCCAATATTAGTAATATTTCTGATATTATTTACAGGTGTATTGTATAATATTTTCAATCACTTTTGATCATTTTTCTGCATTCAGTCGTTTTCAGAAATTTTAAATTCCCATTATGTCCCCAAAACAGAAATTTTCCTTTTTGATAGTTTTTTCGCAGTTTTAATTCATTTCTTATGACTATTTCTTACCCTAGCTTTTTGTGTGTTTGAGGGGTTGGCCTAAGATACTGCATAGTCCCTTAAACCAGAGGAGCGTAGGTACACAGCAGAAAAATTCAAGAGATCACACTATGTATAAAACTTAGTCTAAGGAAAAGTCTGGCGGCCAGTCCTGAGTAAAGTATAGGTCAATATACCAATATGGGGTTTAGCAATAAGTATGGGGTCATCAGAGCTCTTGAAATACACTGGTGAACCAATGTTTCTGTTAGTTTTTGATTGGGACAATTGGTTAGGCAGGTTAATTGGGATCATTGGTTGGCTAATTGGGGCAGTTGTTTGATTAGTTGAAGTTGGTTGATTAAGTTCCTGAAAGGAACTGAAAAAGATGTGAAATGATATAAAACACTGGTGGAACCAGAGAGAAAAGTAAAGCTCGATCTAAAAAAGTTACAGTAAAATTTTGTCAAATAGTTTCAGTTTAAAAAAGTAAGTAGTGCGTAGAAAAGTAATGGAATCAGATTATCTGTAAAGCTCATGAAATTACCCAAATTTTTGTTGATAGCTGAAAATGTGGACTGAGCTTTACTGGTGTCTTCTATTCAAAATCATATTATCCACTCAAAATGTGTACTGGTTATAGTAAAGAGAATGTGTAGTTATGTGCTAAAACATTTCTGTCTGCCCAGAGTTGTGGACATAATTGCATCAAGTCAAGCTAAACTCCACAAAGCTAAAAGAATGTAAACCATGAAGTAATATTTTAAGTATAACACTAATATAGTCAATTTGTTGAGGAATTGTTGTTATTAACATTTCTGACATAACACATCTAGCGTAATAATTTTTATTTCATGTAATTACTGTGAAAAAAGGAGCCTTATGTCTATGGACTTAAGCCAGACAAGTAGTTAGCATATGGTTGAATCGTACATGGTTAGGGTTTTAGCTTACTTCGGGCTTTGATCTTCCAGGCTTATCAGTGACCTCTGGAATGGTATATGGTCCATACTTTGTACTGAACTATCTCTCCTGTTCTCGATACCTCTCGTGTTCTCGCTCATTTCCAAATCAACCTCTAACATATTCTTATGAAGCCAAATTTTTAAACTGATTATGAATGGATAAAGTTAAAAAATGCTATAAAAAGTGATAGAAAATCTTTATTAAGATTGACGATCGTTTCGTTGCACAAACGGCAACATTTTCAAAATCATTCAACGATAGAAAAATATTTTCACATAATTTAAAAACAATAAACATAGTAAACAATGTCACGCGACATGATGCATAATGAAAAACATTGTAAACATAAAGTTAATTTAAAAGATTAGATTAGATATTGGTGAGCGTGGATTAATTTTCAAAACAATAACATGGTAAACAATGTCACGAGACAACATGCATAATGAAAAGCATTGCAAAATATAAAATAAAAATAAAATTATCTTGGCTATTTACGAGCGTGGATTAATTTCTACTATTGTTACTAAAATTACATAGCATCTCTTTCCAAATTTTAGGTAATTCTATGGACACTGAATCATTGCAAATATTCTTGTTGCGTAAAAATATCTCTATTGATTAAAAATATCTCAAGCCCCACATATTTTATGGAAAAAGCTTTTGTAGTTTTATTGAAAAATATTTTGCCCAGCTCAGATCATGTAATTAATTCAACGTATGAGTTCATTCAATATTTGAATAACATTAATTTACCTCAGGATTATTTAATTGCCAGTCTAGATGTAGTTTCTTTATACCCATCTATTGATACCCAAAAAGCCGTTACAAATATAAATAACTGCATTGACCACATGGAGAGTATCAATGAAAGTATGAAAACTACACTTAAGAGTGCTCTTAATGTTATAGTTAATAATAATTACTTCACTTTCGACGACAAAATATACAAACAAAATAACGGAGCTCCAATGGGTTCTCCTATATCAGGATTATTAGCTGAATTCATATTATGACCTCTTGAAATAGATATATACAAATTGGATTATACTCCCCATACATGGATCAGATACGTAGACGATATTTTCACCATTTGGCAACATGCAGATTCCTTGCTCAATAACTTTTTAAACCAGATTAATAGCCTTGATTCTAAAATTAAATTTACATTGGAAATAGAACAAAATGGTACGCTACCTTACTTAGATGTATTACTAATCAAGATGCACCAAGGAATAGAACGCACTGTTTACAGAAAACCCATAGCCAGTCAATCCATTATCCCTCATAATGCTCAAGCACCTTTTTCATACAAAGTTTCTGCACTTAGACATTCTATTCATAGAGCTTTCACAGTTTGTACCCCCGTGCAGTTAAATAACGAAATAAATAAAGTATATGATATTGCAAGAAACAATGGATACAAAGAAAGTGCCATAGAAAAATTAATTAAGAGCTTAAAGAATAACAAGAAAAGAAATTTCAATCCACAAAATTCCATGTTATCCACTTTACAATATTTTCCTAGTTTCTTCGAACGTCTGAAATATAAACTCAATAAATACAATATCTCCCTAGTCGCAAAACCTTCTATGAAATTAAGAAATATAGTATGCAAGAAAATAGATCCAATTGAGTCAAACCAGTTATCGGGAGTATACGAAATACCTTTCACCAAAGAAGATGGAACCAAGCAGTTTTATATAGGTATGACAACTAGAAAACTTAAAACTAGAATCAAAGAACATATAGCAGACATAAAATACAACAAAAGAACCACAGCTTTGGCCAGATTATACAGTGAAGAACATTTACAGATCGATTTTAAAAATAGCAAGTTAATTTATACATCAAGATTTTATTTACCATCCATAATCCGAGAATCAATAGAGATATTTTTACGCAACAAGAATATTTGCAATGATTAAGTGTCCATAGAATTACCTAAAATTTGGAAAGAGATGCTATGTAATTTTAGTAACAATAGTAGAAATTAATCCACGCTCGTAAATAGCCAAGGTAATTTTTTTTTATTTTATATTTTGCAATGCTTTTCATTATGCATGTTGTCTCGTGACATTGTTTACCATGTTATTGTTTTGAAAATTAATCCACGCTCACCAATAGCTAATCTAATCTTTTAAATTAATTTTATGTTTACAATGTTTTTCATTATGCATCATGTCGTGTGACATTGTTTACTATGCTTATTGTTTTTAAATTATGTGAAAATATTTTTCTATCGTTGAATGATTTTGAAAATGTTGCCGTTTGTGCAAAGAAACGATCGTCAATCTTAATAAAGATTTTCTATCACTTTTTATAGCATTTTTTAACTTTATCTGTTTATAAGTGATTATTATACATGTGTTTATGATTATGAATGATTGGAATTCAGAATGAGTTAAAAATGCCTTCGCTTCCCTGATTGATTTTAGGGCACCAGTAAAGCTCAGTCCACATTTTCAGCTATCAACAAAAATTTGGGTAATTTCATGAGCTTTACAGATAATCTGATTCCATTACTTTTCTACGCACTACTTACTTTTTTAAACTGAAACAATTTGACAAAATTTTACTGTAACTTTTTTAGATCGAGCTTTACTTTTCTCTCTGGTTCCACCAGTTTTTTATAACATTACATATATTTTCTTTTGTGGTTGTATTACATTTTAACGCATCAAGAATCATTTGTCTTTGTTTACAGTTTAGCCAATTTAATTCCGTACGTTTGTATTAAACTTTAAAGGAAATTGGTCGAGTGGTCGTTGAGTAACACAAACGGCGAAGTTAAAAAGTTATCCATTTTAAAAAACAAATTCGTTTAAAGTATCAAGTTTGGTTTAGCAGTAATTTTTTACAGCTGCAACTATATCGCTATAATTTTTGTAAAAACTCGATTTTCAATCAATCATTTTGGGCTATAATTTAGGTACAATAAGCTACTAGAAATCGCTAGAAATAAAAATAATGTCGATTTTTTGAAAGATTTAAAAAGATGTACATCAGTGCATTTTTCGGATTAGAGCTGTGTTCATAATCTGTTTTTCGCAACTCTAAAAGTTTCCGCGGAAAGGCACATTTCTCCCTGAGTTAAAAAATTGCAATTTTTTCTTACTATCGAACTTATTTAATAACTGTTAAAATGATCTGCTTTCAGTTCTGTGTTTTAGTATTTTAGAGTAATGATTAATTTTGTTGAAAGAGGTGCGCTCATCAGCTTCAAAATAGATAAGATGTACAGTAATTTGTAATGTACAGCATTGTAATTTCTAGACATTGAACAAAGTTTAAAATACGTGATAGTTCATGTATCTTTTTCCAATATTGCCTAGATTGAAGTGAATTTTTATTTTGGTAATATTAATTATTGTTAAAAGTAGTAAAATGTGATCTTGGTTTATCGACAATCATTCTGTGCAAAAAAATATATATTTAAGAAAATTAATATTCAAATACACTAGAACATTTAATGTCTCCAAAGAGAAATGTATTTATAAATGGTTTAAAAAAGGCGCAATATTTACAAATGAAAACTATATTAACAAGAGATTTTTTTACATATAAAGCGCATTAAGGATCGAAATGATATTGTAATATAAATATAAAAATATGTCTTTCCATTATCGCCCTGTCGGTATTATGATTTACTATTCTATTAGATTTCATTAGCGAAATATTTACAAAGAAGCTTCCATTAACAAGCGAATTTTGTGCATATAAATCCCATTAAAGATGGAAAGTATATTGCAATACGAATATAAAAATATGTCTTTCAATTATTGCTTTCTTCATTATTATGTTTTTGAATTCTATTCAATATTATTAGTCAAATTTTCTAAAAACCTTAAGCCATTTACAGAAAGATTAAGAAAGACGAAATTGCATATTTAAATAAATATTTTTAGGTTATTTGATTTCAAGATATAATTTAAAATAAAATCAAAATATCTAGCTAAATCAGTATTAAATTATGCTAATGTACGAAATATTTCCAAAATCTATTAAAAGTCCAAGAAGAAACATAACATAACAAATATAAATACTCTTGACATATTTTGAATCTTCATTTAGTTCAAGAATGCTAAAAGTTTGAAATGTAATTAAATTTTTCCACGCCTTTCATCAATTGTCATTCATAAGTCTTGGACATTCTTGAAAACATATTTCAATTTCCTTACTCTCTTTGTGATATTTTAGCATTCCAAAATGTTGAAGAATGAAGATATATTACTTCTTTTCATGTGTATGCATTCTGCGAAGTTCGATAAAGTAAAAGGCATCTTAATCTTCTAGTTTTTTAATAAATAGATTTCTAGATCTACGAGAACCGTGGTATTGATTTTCTGTAATCCTTTTTAGTTTGTGCTAGACATGGTTAGGAGAAAATAGAATTTATTGCAGACTGTCTAAATATAAATTTAATTTCCTTTATAGTAAACTCGTATTTGACATTTTTAAGCATAATTAACTTTAAACGAATTTTTAAAAGAAATTTAAGTAAAAAAAAAAAGTACCCAGGTAAACAGGCGGCATTGAGCTCACAGGCTATGCACACTAATTGTATATTGTACTCTTATTTTATTATACTCGTCTATTATTCATAAAACATAACTCACTCTTTTTGCACAAAACGGAAAATAATCAGGGAAGCACCTTATCAGGATAAACCGGTACACCAAATTCGAAGCAAATATGATAATTCTGCATAAAAAACCCATTATCTAAATTAAGGGGTGATTAGCCCCCGTTCTACCCCTTTATACTTATCCAATGACACTCCAAATTTAATTAGAGAAGCGCGTTATCAGACTACACTGGTATTCCAAATTTGAAGCAATTCGGATAATTCTGCATAAAAAACACATTTATCTAAATTAAGGAGGTTAGTCCCCTTTTCTCTCTTTATACTTAACCAATGAACCTTCAAACTAATCAGGGAAGCGCCTTACCAGAATGAACTTATTTACAAAATTTTAAGCAAATCTGTTATTTCTATCATGAGTTACCGTGTTACGTACATACCATGGAGCTATAAATATTAGAAGGCTATATATCAATCTAGACACGTGGAGAGTGTTGATTTGAAAGACAGGTTCTTTCCCCCTCTCCAGCGTCCGCCATATTTGACTTTTCCGTTGTTGATTTGCGCAGCTTACCGCCGTCAAATATGGCGCAAGCAGGGGGATAGGAACAGCTTCAAGTGACGACATTTATGTCGTCTCCTTTAGTCTTCTTTCCTCCATGGTACATACATACGTACGCACATACAGAACCTGTGGGCTCACTAGCTCTCAGGCTTTGATAGCCTGTGAGCTAAAAACACTTTTTACAGCATAAATACTACATAAAACATGAAATGCGTAAGTACTCTTCTTTCGGTGTATTAATCTCAAAACATTTTCATTTTATGTAGTCTTTATGTACTAGAAATGAGTTCGGGTGCTCTCTCGATGTTCGAGATTCTCTCTTTTCAGAACCTGATCTTGGTACTTTAAAATCCCAGTCCAGTCGATCACGAAAAAATTTATGAGATCAGATCCCGTGCCTTTTGAGCCTGATACCAAAAATACACTGTATAAAAATGTTGCAAATATTTTAAAATTGTTTCACTATTAAATTTCTCTTTTAAAAATTTCTTCTGGCATAAAAATATTTATTAAATCTAAATACTTACTCCGGATAATTTTGGTTATATTCATGTCTCTTAAAACCTTTTAAATTAGTACATTTTTCTTTTATAGCCAACCACTCACACGAAAGAGAAAAGCCGCAAATCTTAATATTTTAAGGGGTCTTGCACCTTTTAAACGCGACGAAATTTAACGAAAAAATTCAAAGTTTGAATTAGTCTACCTTCAAAACCTTTTTAATTATAAACATGATACATGACATTTTGGATATTGATTAAAAAGATTGTGCTTTGTAATATGCTGTCATTAGAAATGTATTAGCTTTTTACAGAATTTGTGTATTGTTGAAATCAAAATAGCTCTTTTTTTTACTCCATAATTCATTGTGCGCATGATATCTTGAGAAAGTATGTATGGATTGTCATGAAATTTGGTAAAGATACTAAACATACATATGTGTTTAAAATGAACTACTCTTCGTTCGAAATTATTTCATTAACTATATAATAAAATTATTAAAAGAAAAGAAAATTTTTATATTTTTAATGAATAAAAATAGTCATAACTAAAAATATTACCATTGTAAATACTTAACAGTAGTTCATTTTAAACACACATATTTGTTTAGTATCTTTACGGAATTTCATGACAATCCATACATACCCTCAAAAAAATAAATGTGTAAATTAGGTAATTTTACACATATATATGTGTAATTTTCTAATATTACACACTTGTCATAACTTTACGGAATTTCATGACAATCCATACATACACTCTAAAAAATGAATGTGTAAATTAGGTAATTTTACACACATATATGTGTAATTTTCTAAGATTACACACTTGTCATAAAATTTACACATTTGTTTCAAATATTTACCTATTTTTATGTGTATTTTTCCTCTAAAACTAAGTGTGTAACTTGTTATCACTTGTTAAAACACAAATAAATGTGTAAATGTAAAAAAAATCCTAAATTTACACCAATTGATATGTTATTGTAATTTCGACATAATTATACAGGGTGCGATATGTTATCTATCGCCGACCTTTAATTTCTCAACCGTTGGTCGTAGACATATAGTTCCACTTACAAAAACGTTTCAAATGAGGTAAATATTCATGTTGAAGCATTATTTTAAATTAAAAAAGCAATTTTATAAAAATCACGAAATCTAACTTTTTATACCCAGTCCCTATAGTTATATTTGGTAAAAGTTTACACATATCATAACATATATAACACAAAAAGTTTGACATCTGTACTATAAAAATTGACAGAGTTATTAAATTTCAAAGTTTGAGATTTTATCGCATGATTTTGTCTTTCAATGAGGGATCAGTTAAAAGATTAATTAAAGTAATTGGAGATCAAAATCAGGATGCAATGTCCTTTTTACGGCGAAACCACATTTAGCCGGTATCGTCAAATTGGGTATCACCAAAGAGGATTATTTCATTTAAAAATTTTAGCTGCCTTTTCGGGGTCGTATACAAAGCGAAGAATGAAATATTGAAATTAAACTGAAAAATAAATATCAATTTATTATAATATCAGAAAACGGTCTACCATAAAAAATTAATATGTCAAATGACGGAATCTACTAGTGATACTGCTCAAACTGTTGTTTAACACTTTTATGGGTCGAACAACCTATAAACGTCAAATTAGGTATAATCGACAACCGGGAGATAAAACATACTCACTAAGTACTAGATAAATGGCAGCGGAATGCAAACGACCAGCCGAGCTATAGCGTGCATAAAAATTAGGATTATGCGAATTACAATAGTACCGCATCGCCACACGTTCAGGATAAAACATGAGCCAGCTAGCAGTGGACATGCTAGTCAGCACTGAGATCGTGATGGCAAGCCACGCATGCATGCAATATGTCGAAATGATACATATTTATGGTGACTGTCAAAGGAATGTAGAGAGGCTGCGAGTGTTTATTCAGAACGCTTCCCTAAGGATCTACATCCAACGCATGAAACTATAAATAATGCATGGCACCATATTAGAGAGACCGGCTCTGTTTCACCACGACTCAGAACAAGTAGACGGGCAAGGTGTAACGTTCCAGTGACACACCGGTGGAAGTGCTGTGATTCGCCCTTTTAATTCCACAACTGAGCACGGCGGAAATAATCGAGGCATGTGGTCAGCATGTCTGGCATTTCTTACATGCACTTGATAATAAACTGATATTTATTTTTCAGTTTAATTTCAATATTTCATTCTTCACTTTGTATACGACCCCTAAAGGTCAGCTAAAATTTTTAAATGAAATAACCCTCTTTGGTGATACCCCAATTTGACGATACCGGCTAAAGGTGGTTTCGCCGTAAAAAAGGACATTGCATCCTGATTTTGATCTCGAATTACTTTAATTAATCTTTTAACGGATTCCTCATTGAAAGACAAAATCATGCGAAAAATCTCAAACATTTGAAATTAAATAACTCTGTCAATATTTGTAGTACAGATGTCAAACTTTTTGTGTTATATATGTTATGATATGTGTAAACTTTTACTAAATATAACTATAGGGACTGGGGGACCGTATAAAAAGTTAGATTTCTTAATTTTTATAACATTGATTTTTTACTTTAAATAATGCTTCAACATGAATATTTACCTCATTTGAAACGTTTTTGTAATTGGAACTATATGTCTACGACCAACGGTTGAGAAATTAAAGGTCGGCGATAGATAACATATTGCACCCTGTATATACACAGATAAATGTGTAAATTTCTAAAATCACCCACTGGTCATAAAAATTACACATTTTGTACAAAAAATTACCTGTTTCAATGTTCATTAATTTATGACATTAAGTCTGTCAGTTGTTATCGGTTGATAAACTCACATAAGTGTGTAAATGTAGAAAAATCGTCTGCTTTGACTCTGAACGCGAAGTAAACTGGCGAACAATGAAAAAAAACCATCTGCTTCTCAAATGATTACAAATGATTCTATCAAATGATTTTGGCTGCCATTTTTAAGTAGATGCCGGAAGACAAGTCTGCTTTATCAGCCGAAATTCTAAAATATATATATATATTAAGGTGATAATAATAAAAGTTAGCTGGATTATCATGATGAAATATTTTTATAACAGTGTAGTGCTAATATGTTCAAATGTAATGTTCTTAATTGGATTTCTACAGTATTTGCCGTTTATCGGCGGGGAAAAAATGGATAACCATTACAAAGATTTGTAAGTATTTGGATCTAATGAAAAAAAAATGGTGTTATTAAAATTATTATTATTTAAAAATAATAAAATAAGATTCATAGTTTTATAAAACTGGGTGCTTTTTCTATGTGAATATATAGGGTAGATGTGCCAGTAATGGAAGTCCTTGAAAGTTCTTCGTTTATATAAAAAAAAATAAACAATAAAAATTTAGCAGGAGTCGTAGTTGTCCTGAGATTTCAAGACCAGGAAATTCTTCGGTACCAATATTTTCTTATGGAAAATCTCTTTTTAAATAAGGCGAAATGTCGCGAGTTTAACTTAGATTTATTTTTCTGTTGAGATCTTAATTGTTAAATTTATTTGGAAATAATCTTTGAAAATAACTATTTTGTTTTCTTAATATGCTTTCATTAATTTCTTGTTCAAAATACAATCATTATAACCTATATATCTATTCTTTTGCAAGGTGTCCATTTCTGGAACAGAGAGTGGCCATTACTGGAACAATAATTGTCCTAGTTATTTATATTATTTACAATTAAATTTAGGTTCACATTGGGAAATGCGACTATGAGATGTATGATTATATATTGTTGATAGATTAATATAATATTGAAAGAACTATAATATAATAACTATAACTATTAATAAAAAAAATAATTCTTAAAGAAATTCTTTAAGGGTGTCCATTACTGGCACACCTACTCTGTATTGTGTATCAATAATCTTGGTCTTTATTGCTTTCAGAATTCTTTTTTTATGATAGCAATTCTGCATTATTTTCGGTTTTGTATTATTTTTAAACGGTACATTATATCCAATGGTAAAAAGTAATATTCTATAAGTGACAAACCTTCTCTAGTTGCAATTTCTCTTAGTTCGTAGTGTAGCATCATGCTTATTGAAAAAATGTAATGTAGCGAGTAGTGCGATACAAAAAAATAATAATAGGCTTTACTTTTGGGTCGATGCATGGTTTTTTTTTCTAGGGACCTATTTTGTGTAAAGTAAAATTTATTTTTGTGAATTTTTTTATATTTTTGTAAAAAATAACGAAAGATGAAATCCAGTTTCTCAAACTCGAACCAAATATTAATTAATAATAACCTTTTCAAGCCCTTCTCCTAAAGTTTTACTTTCTGATAAACTTGTTTTATTAACAAAATATACGTTTTAAAATCTAACAAAATAAAAAATAATTAATGAAGAGTATGTTTTTATGAAATTGAATTTTGTGATGGGGACTATTTTATGAGGAGGAATTTTGTGAAGAGGCCAATTTTTATTAAGAGAAATTTTGTGAAGGGACCTGTTTTGTTAAAGTAATTTTATGAGGGAGCCTATTTTATTAAAATTAATTTTTACTTTCTTTTATGAAGACATGATTATATGACTTATATGATTCTTACATGAAGAAAGTATTGGATTCGTGAAAATTTTCGACTTTCGGTTTTCGACGGATTTATGCGCTTTAGGGGTCAGAGATTCCGAAAAACATGTTTTTACGAAATGTCTGTCTGTGAGTCTGTGACTCTGTCCGTCTGTCTGTATGTGACACAAATTTTGTGGGCGCTCTATCTCAAAAACTAATGCCCGTAATTTAATAAAAATTTATATTCATTTAGTCTCTGATATAAGTTGGGGCTGATTAGTTTTTGGTGTAAATCGTTCCACAGGTGGCGCTGCTATGCAGCCTTTTTCACAATTTCCACAATATTTCAATCTCCAGAACTAATGCACGGATTTTCATCAAACTACAGGTTCAGTTAGTCCTTGACATGAATTGATGTTTTATGCATCTTGGTGTAAATCGCTCAACAGGTTGCGCTGCTATGCTGCATTTTTTTGCGATTTCCGCAATTGCTCTATCTCAAGAACTAATGCTTGAATTTTCAACAAACTTCAGATTCAGGTATACCTGGATATGAATTAGGGCTGTTTAGTTTTAGGTGTAAATCGTCCAACAGGTGGCGCTGCTATGCAGCCTTTTTCACAATTTCCACAATATTTCAATCTCCAGAACTAATGCACGGATTTTAATCAAACTACAGGTTCAGTTAGTCCTTGACATGAATTGATGTTTTATACATTTTGGTGTAAATCGCTCAACAAGTGGCTCTGCTATGCTGCATTTTTTGCGATTTCCGCAATAGCTCTATCTCAAGAACTAGTGCAGGGATTTTTCACAAACTTGAAATTCAAGTATACCTGGATATGAATTAGTGCTGTTTATGTTTTGGTGTAAATCGCTCAACAGGTGGCGCTGCTACTCTACATTTTTCGAAATTTTCGCTATAGCTCTATCTCAAGAACTAATGTATGAATTTTTATCAAACTTCAAATTCAGATATATTTTAATATGAATTGGTGCTAAATTTATGTAATTTCTTGTACTATTTAAATGATTTAATTGACGTGATTTATATAGAAGAAAGTTTTATAGAGAAGTATTATATAGAAGAAAGGCCACATCATACTAGTTTTAAGGGGCTTTAGAAATAATTTAATTTCAAGCTATAATATCTAAGCAGAGCCGCAACAACACTATTTGGGTACTGGAGCGAAAACTTCGTTAACTTTTACGTTGACGATTGACGCATCATTAAAGATAATTGATGGCGCCGATGAAGCCTGCTATTTTAATTGATGCAGGGGCACCGTCCGCACCATCCTTGTTGCGGTTCTGTATCCAAATATAATAAATACCGTAAGATGGGGTTTCTTTGTGACAGGTGGGGTAACTACGTGACACCTGGTCTAGTTTGCGTATTTCCTGTTAAAGCTTCGGAAAACGGTCGTTAGGTGATGTGGCACACCGTACTAGGAGATTGCGTCGCTGTTTGCTTTTCTACCATACCGGATGAAGCGGGAGATTCGGACAGGCGACAGTAACAGTAACGTCAGCTATGGAGATTCGAAATACAAAACTAGACCAGGTGTCACAAAGTTACTCCACCTGTCACAAAATTCTTCATATTATGATACTTCATATAAGCAGCTTGCATATTTCTTTCCGTTCTCTGAAAAAGCTTAAATTAGGTATGCTGCAGACAAAATATTTTTAATAGAATTGTCTTGCTAGAAATATTTCAGATTAAGTAATATTTATTTTAGCATCAAACAAAAATAAATGAATTAAAATAATTTAGTCTGAGTTTCTTAAGCATTTCTATAAAATGCAGGAAATTTTCTGAATAAATTTGAAAAAAATTCTGTTCCTAAATAATATTTTGTGTCAGTTAAAAAGGGAGTTAAAGCTAGGTAATTTTCAGTGTGGGGGGGTATAAATATTTTTGAAAGAAAATGTTTTTTTTTTAAATAATAAAAACAACAAGAGAGGTTACAGTTGTAAGGCTGCATAAAGGAAATTGTCTTTTTAACTTTAATTTGAAGACAGTCTCCACACTGTAAGTGGATATTTATTCAGATTATACAGGTTCTATGTATAAATTGTAACTTAGGACTAAACCAAATCAAACAGAAAGATACTTGTAGTAATTGTGATTTTAAATGATCCTGTTTTATGTAAAAATCAGGTATATCGACGATAGGAAAACCGTTTGTCTATATGTGGTGTGTAAATTACCTAAATATATTGGAGTACACTGTTTGTGGTCTTAAAACATACTAAAAAAAACAACAACAACAACAAAAAAAACCCAAGCGTATGAGCTTGCTCTACATACTTTTTCCCGATCATAAAAAACATTCAGTTCACAATTCACACATACTTAAATATAAAGATAAAGCTATGTAGCCAAAAACATGTCTATTTTGAATATTACACACCATTTTATGTATTTTGAATATTACATAAATCTGTGTTTTGCGTATTATGCAGAAATATGTGCAAGAACAGAATATTACACGAAAATCTCTATGTTGCATATTACTCAAAAACATGTGTGTTACATATTACACGAAAAGATGTGTATTTTACATATTACACAAAAATTGCGTATTTTGCATAATACACAAAACTATGTGTATTTTGCATAATACACAAAACTATGTGTATTTTGCATAATACACAAAACTATGTGTATTTTGCATAATACACAAAACTATGTGTAATCACAGAATATTACACATATATATGTGTTACACTGTTACACAGAAATATGTGTATACTTGTGCAATATACACATTAAAGTGTGTATTTCAAGAGTGAAAAGTTAACTTTTACACACTTAGTGTTATCATCAAATTACACATTTAAATGTGTATTTTGAAATTTACACACCACTTTACACATATAGACAAATCGTTTTTGTATCATCGATATACCTGTTTTTATGTGTAAATTTACACATTTTTTTAGAGTGTACTTTCTGAGGATATCATGCGCGCAATGACTTCTGGAGTAAAAAAAGAGCTATTTTGATTTCGACAATACACGAATTATGTAAAAGGCTAATAAATTTCTAATGATAGCATATTACAAAGCACAATGTTTTTAATCAATATACGAAATTTCATGTTTATACATATAAAGGTTTTGAAGATAGATTAATTCAAACTTTAAACTTTTTCGTTAATTTTCGACGCGTTTAAAAGATTACAAGACCCCTTAAAACATCATTGTACAACTAAGCAGAAATACACGAGTTCTTTTTTCTAGTAAATCTGTAAAAGGAGTTCAAAGCGAAAGAGAGCATCCCACGGCTACTTTGTATTAATGACACTTCACCATGCCAAGTCTTCAAATTCAGATAGAATATTTCTCCATATCATCAATAACAATTCAAATACCTTTCAAACTCATTTTTTAAGGATTTTAAAACCCTTTAAGAAACTTAGATTGCATGCTTCTTTCACTTTCTTTCTCTCAATTACCATTTTTAACACTTTCCACCATAGTTGAAAAGTGTTTATGACTTCGCTTTGTATATATGCCGCCTATCCGTGCTCTAACTCGCGTAAATATACTCAGATTGACATGTAATTGATATGCGCTATTGAGTTTTGCCATAGCATATTGAAAAAAAGTGGGTAGCATTCATAGTTCATTTACAGGGACACCCAAATATATTCTATTACACTATGGTCCATGGGGAAAAATCATTTGCCGTGTATTTTAATCATGATATACTGTTTTAAACATAATAAAATTTATATATCTTATTGAGATGTACTAAAAGATGATTATCATAAAATATGCTATTTGCAGCAGTTATAGTACAGTGAACCCTCCCTGTGCGACCACCTCCCTAAACGACCATTTTTTCATGGAACGAAATTTATTCCCATAGGCTCAATACTAATTTTACCTCCATTCAGAGACCATCCCAGTTGAACTCCCTCCATGAGCGATCAATTTCTTTGAGGAAAATGAAGCAAAGTCCGTTTTTTCCTGGTTGCTTGAAGAAAGTTTTATTAGAAAAATAATTCATCAGAAAACGCATTTATTCATCAAACTCCGAAGCTAAGTTTGGAATTTTTCTTTATTCCGGTAACTTTTAAATGTTTAAATCCTTTTGTGCCTTTTTGGGCAATGTATTTAACACTGATGACAAATTAAGGATGACGGTCAATAAACTCCCCTGCCATATTCTGTCATTAAACTCTCAAAGAAATAGATAAATTAATGAAATTGTCATTATTTGTTCCCGTCCAAAAAAAATTGCATTTTTTACTGAATTTAGAAAGGACTTGGAAATAAAAGTTATAAAAGATAAAACCATAAAATCAAAGCAATCGCCAATGTATTCATTTTTTAAACTCCACAGTAATTAACTTATAATTTCATATTTTTTCCTAATCTGAAAATTAAATTTTAGGAACATTAATTGCTACATATTTTCAACAATTGAAATCTAGATTTAAACATGACATCCATTAAGAGACCACCTCTCGGAGCGACCAATTTTTATTGCAACGGAACGTGGTCGCTTTAGGGAGGTTTTACTGTATGTATACAAGGGAACTCAAAAGTATTCCGTTATGTCAAGGTTTATGAAGAAAAATCGTTTGCGGCGTATTTTAGCGATGTTATTCGTATGCATAATGAAATTGATACGAATTTCTGAGGTACACGTAAACATATTTTCTGTAGAATATGATCATTTAATAATCATTTACAAGGTCACACAAAATAGTTCGGTTATATAATGGTCTACGGGGAAAATCTGTTGGCAGAGGTTTTAGTTATGTCACACTATATAAAACACGATAAAATTAATATACATTACTAAAGTTTAGTACAAGATGGTTGCAGTGGACTATGTTGTGCATCACATTTATCGTTCTTTTACAGGGACACATAAAATATATCGGATACAATACTGTATGAGAAGTATTGTCTACTAGGGATGATTGCTCAAAGGCTTCCGTTGTGGTATGCGTTTTAAGCTTAACTAAATTTTTAAACACTACGGGGTGTGTATAAATTCTATAGACAATATACAGGGCTACACAAAATGATTTGTAAGCATTACTGGTAATGAGTGTGAATTGCTTAAAAGTGTTTTTAATTTGAGTTGTGCATTTTCATACCCAATTACTTTTAGTATACTAACAGGTGTTTCTAGTATATGAATAAAATGATATACAGGGCTAAGCAAAAAAATGGATGCATTTCCACCTATAGATATTGATTCCAGGAAATGTGATTTCAGTAGTTTTAAGCGTGTTTTTGCCTGAATTAAATTTGAGCTTTATGCGTGGCCTGTAGATAATATACAGGGCTGTAGAAAAGAATTCAAATACGTTTCCTTTTATTGGTAGAAATTGCTAAAGGAGAATACCCAATTATTTATAAAGTCTATGGATCATATACAGGGCTGCACAGAAGATCTAGAGTACTTTTTCGTTTATTGATGGAAATTTCTCAAAAAGTTTCAACAATGATATGCGTTTCTTAATTGAACTAAATTTTAGCATAATATGTAGAATATATACTAATATCTAGATCATATACAGAGGCGTACAAAAGAATTGGATTACCTTTCCGAATTTGTACAGAGATTATTGAAAACTGGTTTTAAAATCTGTTATGCGTTTTAAAATATTTACTTAGGTATCTTTTTTACCCTATTAAAGTGCGTAGTTTTGTATAAATATTCTGGAAGTTTGGTAAAGTGTTTCACAACCTCTGCTTGACCCATGATTTTTCTTTCTTGTTCGATTAGTGAATGTATAAAATTTTCACTACGAGGTATGATTGGTATGAAAATCAACTTGTGACCGTTTGAAAACAGGGCTCGGGCTTACAGGTTCGGCTGAGCTCTTGTCATTCCTATTATATAGTTATAGTCGTGGAAAACAAAAGTCAAACACCTCTTACTAAAAATAGCAAATAAAGCCTTTGTGCAAAAATATTAAAAAGCAGAAAAACAACGTTTAAAAATGCACAAATAATACATGCAAAGCAACAGACAGCTATTTCGAATCTACTAGCGAGATTCTTCTTCAGTGCAAGATTAGGAAAAAGGAATAGCGTGCTAGAAAAAGGAAGGCTGATCAAAATGATAGACAGAGACGCCCTGGCTTATATATCCTATGCGGGTAGCGAAGACGCCAAAAACAACCAATGAGAGAAAAGCAGTGCAAATGACTGGGTGGACAAGTAGCGACATCTACCGGAGAAGAAGAGAAAAAGAAACCAAAACAGGAGGAAAGTAAATTAATGTCTTTCAAATACTTGGAAAATCAGGAGTACTAAATAAGTCATTGACTAAAGAGTGGGAATTTTTAATGATGTGGTAAGCTTCAAAAATCAAGATCAAGTTTAGAAGAACATTTTTGGATAATGATGGCTGCGGAAAATTCGAACCTATGTTGCGAAGACCAAGAATGTTGAGCAACAGAAGCTCAATTGGAGCTCAAACGATTTTCTGGCCACTCAAGCAGTCATTGAGGACTGCTAGATTACAGGAGAGTATAAGAAATTTCAAAATATCTAGTCACTTCTATCCCCCTTAAACCATCATTTTGCGTTTTTTAAGCATAATTTGAAAACTACATGGAAGAAAAATTTGAAATTTTGGATATCCATAAAGCAGGAATTAATAAATCTAAATCCATAAAAAAATTGTAGGTTTCAATTCATAATTTTTTCGAATATTAATTTCATAATGCATATCATAAATTATAAAAATTGCAAATTCAACGTATTTATGTTTGGGTATTTTAGTATTATTGCTGCACAAAAGATTAGCACATTAGGAGTATAATTTTAGCAGATATTAATAAAAATATGAAAATGTAATTTAACATTAGAAGCACTAAATTTTAAATGTTTATAACTCAAAATCTTATCATTCAAATGACTTAAAATTTAGTGTCTAGGCATAGTTTGAACCGAAGATTTGAAATATCTTATTAAAATTGGGTATTGCCATTGTAAAAAATGAAGTATGGGTTCGTTTTAATATGTTTATGGCCCCCTAAGCAAATTTTATATACATCATTTAAAAGTAGACTTTATTTCCAATCGTTTGGTATCAGTATCTTTCTTCTATGGTAATTTGTTGAGGAGTTAGTAAGGGGTGTTTACTTTTTTTCCACGACTGTACATTTATTTCTATTATGCACTTTTCACAAAGATGTCTTATCCACTGATAACACAGATGTATTCACACACATGTCTATGCTTTTAGAAATTTGGTACTGAGTTAAAAAGAAAAACTTTTAACATTGAAGCAATTTTAACCATGGGATGGTGAAACATTATTGCATTTCTCTTTACGGGGGAAACTTAAACCAAAATGGGAAGAAATAAAATGGGCTTTACATTAGAAATATAAACAATCAGCTTATGAAGTAATTCGTTCTAAGACAGGCTACGCATATAAATGCTAAATTTTTACATAATATAGCGACAATTGTTGAAATGTGATCGAAAAGAATGCCAAATAACTGATTTAGCGCACTGTAAACAAAAGACGGTATACTACTTAGTTATCCCGTCGACCAATTTCGCCAAATTATAAAAATCGCCAAACCACTCACCAAATTATACAAATTGACATAATTTTTATTTTAAATAACGAAAGAACAAAAAAATAGTAAAACATTAATAAAAATACAAATAAAACGTTGAAATAAAAATCACTTGATGACGTAAACACTTGTAACTTACTTAAAGTCAAGTGAATTGGACATTTACGATCAACCATTGTTGGCATTTAATCTTATAGTTTGGCGATAGATTTTTGGTCGACGGGATAACTAAGTAGTACCCAAAAGACATACCTTTCTTAATCTAAGAAAATATGATATAAACAAGAAAGCAATCGGTACAATAAATTCTTCCGAGTAACTCATGATTCCAAAAACGTTCTTAATCTTTAGGAACATCAGAATATAGTTTATTTTTGAGATTTAAAGAAGTACTTATAAAAACAAACTTAATTTTGCTGCCACTGTTTATCGGAAAAGTTTCCGAGTAGATATTCTACTGTATTTATCACTCTTTTCTAAATATCGGTTTTTAGGATGCTATCAATTCTGAAGTAAGAATGTTTATTTTCAAACAAAATGTTTTAGAGACAAACAGGTTTAATTAACAGCATTGGCATTAACATTAAAATAACATTATTTTGCATGTGTAAATTCAATTACGCAACGATTGGTTGGTTGGTTGATTTTTGACGGCCGATTATCTGCACTAAGGATATAGGCCCGAGGGGGGAGTGCCCTTCGTGGGCGTCTTTCTAAGGGAACCTAACCCGTATTTACGCATGGAAATCCATGGCTCGAAGAAAACCACGCAAACTTCGAACGATTAGGCCGACGGGCGCGATTGGGATCGAACTCAGCACCTCCCGTCTACCAGCTTTCGAGAGCAGAACCTCTCAGCCACTGGTGGGGCTCAATTACGCAACGGAAAATATTGCCTTGAGGATGGATAGTAAGCAAAAAAACCTATATTTCGGTTCGAGGAAACTGATTAATACACCATAAAAGCTACTCGGAACCATTTTTGAAAATCAGGAGCTGCAAAAGAAACTTTGTTTTATAAATTCTCCTATAAATTAAAAAAAATATATTGTTTTCTCGAGTTTATAATAATAAAGAACTCTTTAGGGATCGTTGCTAATTCGGAAGAAGCTATTGTAAAATTTTGTTCGTGGTTATATTATATTCGCAAGATTAAGAAACATCTGTATTTTCTTTACAGTGAGAAAATTCCTCTTAATGCCTTTGTTACACGCACCCATTTTGTATTAACAACTAACGCTAATTGATATCTAATTACCATTGACTATGTTTAACTTTCATATGGTAATTATAGCAGTAATGCCTCCCGATTTCGTGAATCTTCCATGCTTTCATCGCCTTTGATATACTATTTTTATTACAAATCTGATTTGATCTTAGAAAAGTTAATGAAATTACTAGTAATCGCCCATTACGAACTTCACTTGTCTATATATATGTATATAGGGTAGATATACCAGTAATGAAAACCATTGATGTTTTTGGTTCATAAAAAAATAAATAATAAATATTTAGCTTTAATTATTTTTTTTTTACAATTCCCCTTTGCATGATTTATAAAACTGGGTTATTGTTGACACTTTGAATCGAACCAATCAGGAAGCAGAAAATAACGTTTCAAAGATTCGCTGTTTTTCTGTGAAAATCTTAATGAAGAGGCTAAGAGCTGACTTCGTTTAATTAATTTATATATTATTTATTTTCTTGCAAAATTTGAATGTTTTTATTTGAGTAGCAATAGAAAACTTAAAATTTTATATAATAACGGCCATTTACAAAATTTCATTTATTTTTAAGGTTTTACGAGGGGGTGTCCATTACTGGGATGGTTAATTAGTCATTTTCCAGTAATGGACACCCCACGTAGATATTGCTAAAAATGCAATTTCAGTAATGTTTACTGTTCATAAAATGTTTTGACTTAACTGCAAACCTAAATAATTAATTTTTAAATTATACTTACCAAAATGTAATAACATCAAAACTTTTATAAATAGCGGCTTTTAAGTTATTTTGTATGATTAATAAAATTTCAATATTTTATTCATATTTTTATGTATATGCACCTTGCATATTTTATAATCTGGCAATCAAACCAGTCAGGAAGCAGAAAATATTGTTTTAAGAGCACAGTCAAAGAGGGGCTCATAGGGCTTGAATCCCTCTCCGTTTAAATAAAAACAATTAAGTTACAGATACAGAAGCTATTAAAAATCTATTTTCTGTCTTAAATGTTTCCTTATTCACTTCTGACAAAAAAAAAGGAATATTAATGAAAGTTACAGGTAATATTCATCAAACTAGTAAATCTGCTGATCAGTGGCCTCAAAGATCAGTTCTACAGTTTTATTTTGAAATTATTTTATTTAGTATTTAAAATATCCATCTCACAATATCATTTCTTTCATATTTGTAACATTAATTATTATAAATGATATATCATGTAGTCTCTGAAAGATTAATTGTTAAAAGAAGTGAGACAAAACTAAACACTAATATTCCAAAACTTTTTTAAAAATTGCCTTTTAAATCCTCCACTGTTTCACTAATTTGATAGCTGTAATTGCCTGATATTTAGTATTTTAAACTATCCATCTAAAATAATAAAACATCGATCTTCTAATATTTACTATAATTGAATAAACTATACTATAATTGCAAATAGAAACAGTAAATGATTATCACAAATATTTTATTAATTACTCGTATCCTAATTGTTAAATTTATTTGAAAATAACTATTTTGTTTCAGTAGTATGTATTCATTAAATCTTGGTTCTAAATACAGTCATAAAAACAATTATATTATTACTTTTTATGGGGTGTCCATTACTGGAACAGAGGGTGTCCATTACTGGGCCAGAGGGTGTCCATTACTGGGTTTTGGGGTGTTTTGACATATTTCTGTTATTTAAAATTAAATTTCGATTCATATTGGGAAATGAGACTATATGAATGGTTAAATATTGTTGATAGGTTAATACAATATTGAAAAAACTGGAATATAATAACTATTAATAAAAAATAGTTTAAAAAGAAATTCCTTAAGGGTGTCCATTACTGGCACATCTGCCCTATAAAATAACGTCAAAATCATTCATATTTCTGTTATAGACTATTATAGATGTCCTTTTAATTATATAAAATAATTGTGATAACAAAAATGTTTATTTTAATACTATGCATATGAAAAAAATCACATTTAATGATGTTTTCACTCCTGTTGTGTGATATTATGCCACGTATCTTTACGATGACAAACATTTCTTTCTCGATATTTAATCAAATTAAAGGCAACAACAGATATTCGACGATGTGATACTAGAAGGTAAAGTCACAAAACAACGAAGCAAAAATTTCTAAAACAAATATTATTGAAACTATTTTTCAAGTAAAAACATTCGTAGAATTCTGAAAAATTTGAGAAAAATTAATTACAAACTTACGTGGAAAGTTAAAAAAGAACTTACTGCAATTGATAAATAAAAAATATAATAATTAATTGAAAACTTACGTGTAAAATTTCTTTATAGAAAGGTGTATTTCTCTAATATTATAAATATAAAATTTTTTGTTCTTGTGAAAATCTCTCAACATTGTTTCATGATTACCTATTGTATTCTTTAATATTATAGTTTTCTTTACTTATATTTCCTTCGTATTTATTCAAGATAATGGCAAAAATATTCAATCACGTGCAACGTTTAAAATTACAATACTAAAACAACAGCGAATGTTTTCTGAAACAATTGTTATCGAACCTATTTTTCAACTAAAAATATTCGGAAAATTCTCACAAATATGATAAAAAAACGATTACATGCTTACGTGCAAAGTTAGAAAAGAAATTAATGCTATTAGTAAATCTGAGAAATAAATAATTTTAAACTGGCATGCAAATTTCTTTTTAGAAAAATCCATTTCTTTCTTTCTATAATTTTAAGAATTGAAGACTTAAAGTATTACAATATTGCTACATGCTTACCTATAATGCTCTTTTATATTCAATTAGTTAATAATACCTTGTCCATATTTAATCAAGATAATGGCAACAATACTTAATCAAATGCAATGTTCCAACTAAAACACATCTGCTAGTTTTCTGAAACAAATATTATCGAAACGACTCTTCAGATGAGAAACTTCAAACAACATTCACAAATTTGAGAAGTAATTATTTGCACTTATGTGCGAACTGAAAGAAGCAGAGTTAAACCAAAAGTATGATGAACATCAAATGCTGTTACGATGAAAAGTTCTTCTAATTCTCACAAAACTACGTTCAAGCTTAATCAAGCAGAAAATGCTAACATGACGACAAACGTTTGATGAAATTACAACTCCAATATTTTTCTAAAAATTAGATATTTTTCCAGATTAATTTAACTAATATATATGTGTTTTAATTCTTTCATTAAAAAATCACTAATTAATCTGACATTGTTGCTGATTCTAACTCTATCGCAGACACTTTGGCGAGCAGACGAAAAATCTGTGAATTGAACAGTAAAGTTCTATGTATTCTTTTTGAGCGGAAAGTACGACCGCAGAATTAAAATGTGCAGAGGTAGATTTTGTATAAATATTTGAATGTTTTATATGTGTAAGTGTCCGTATTGTGTGAATTAAATTATGTTTGTCTAAATACTGAATCTTCCAACGCGATCAATCAATTTAAAGGCGGTTTCGAAACTAACTGACGAGGTAAGAAAGTTTTATACTATTATGAAGAGATATAGATATTACATTTTATTTCAGACATATTTAATGATAGACTGTTCGTGTGAAATATTTCTCTTCTATTTATATACAATTCTGAATTTCATGTAATAATTTTCACAAAACAATAACAAAAAAGTTTCTTTATTTTCTTTTTACATATTTCTTTATTTATAATTATTATATTTGTGTAGTCTGACGACCACATTTCACACACGACGTTTTCAGCAGTGTTTTATACTTATTAATGGGTTTTCTTTACGACATAACACAATGTACAAATCCTAAACATTTAATCACATTAAAGTCTATAAAAATAAGTATCATATTTAAAAACTCAAAATGAAATAATAAAGTATATTTATAAATTTTGTGAAACGAATACTATCAATATAATTTTTTATTCGATAAACTTCAAAGAATTGTCGAAAATTTATCAAATAAGGAATTTTACCGGAAAACTCACAGAATTATAGAATGTCGAAATGATGACAGACCATTAAAAGATATAAAGAATATTTTTTGCAAAATTTTGTTGATTGCAAACTTACGCGCAAAGTTATCCAAGAAGAGTAAACTGATATGACAAACATCGAGTGAAATGACGATGAATTTTCTCATCAGTATTTTGCTGGAAATCAATTTTATTAATCTATGATTTTAGCATTGTGTGAATATTTAAAAATATTTAATAAAATACACTCATTATGAACTATTAAATATTTTTTCCTATTAATTGCTTTAGAATTCTAATATATAATCATATTAATTGTTAAATCATAATAAATATTTGCACATGTAAAAGATAATAGTTCTTCCAGTTTTTAAACTTTTGATTTACAAGATATATTTTGATATGTCAGATTTCCTGAACAAAAAAATAAATTTTTATTTGTGTGTGTGAACTATAAATATTTGGCACAGATGTCATATACGCACCCGGATTGGGCACGATCTTTTTTTAACGCCAGTTTTGCGAAAACATCGTTGTCGATTAGCAGTTACATATATTATTTTAAAATTATTTTCTATTATTTTAAAAAGGAAATAACAATGGTAAAAAGTTTAATTAAGTGTGTTCTCAAATCCAAAAGGGCAATTTTCTGACATAAGTATTGATTTATTTTTGTTCGAAATGAAACTAGCTGGTGTTGTTGTTCAGAAACTATGTAGTTGAGCTGTTTTTTTCATTTTCTTGCAAACGCAATAGATCTTTCAGAAATTAATTTCAAAGTGGGCGTTTTAAACAGAATTTCCGCGCGAAGGAAGAAAGAGACTCCAGAGCGGGCGAAAAACGTGTTTGTCACGTGATCAAAATTCTTTCTAACTCAGAAAATGGAAAAAACAGTTCAATTCCAAATCGCTTCCATGGCCAGCCTTTCCAATTTTATACCTTTTCGTTAAAAAATGAATTTGTAAACGTGTCAAAACGTTTTGCGCTTGTTGAGCAGAGCAGTTAAGAACATCCTTAACAACTAAAACTAGAATAAAGCAATTTATATAATTTTAAAGGAAAATAAAAATAAATAAACAATTAATTAATGAGTAAACAAAAATAGCCGCGTTACCATGTCATGCAAAAGAGCGCTATTTTGGCGCCAATTAGGTACGCCGGTGCTTATTTGACATCTGTGCAAATATTTTTGTAAAATAAGGATAGTTGATAGCGGATTTAATTTAATGAAGTGACATTCTCAAAGAATAATATAAGGGACTAATTGTAGTTTTCTAAACTAATTCTTTCTATTACTAAACGGATGCAAAGATTAAATTAAAAGTAAAACTTTCAAGCATAATACAGAGCTGCCTCTGCAGACTACTTTTTATTCTGTTAATCCCTTTTTCGAAAATAAAATGGCGGACGCTTTGACGACATGCGCAAGAGAAATATTACCACAAAATTTATTTATTGGAAATAGCGGTAAGAAATATAAAAATAGTCGTTAAGGGCAGCCCGGATCATATTATGTCTGCGTATCAAGTCTCTATTGGAGACTTTTACGAATTAAAAAAATACGCTATACATACGTTGTGACAATAAACTAATCGGCCATTTGTAATGCTCCATATAAAATGAAATAAGTGATGTCCGGGTGTGCGGTTGGGGTTGAGATGCTTCCCATAATGAATTTTTAGAAAAAATGTATTTCTAAACTTTGCTATTAGATTGCGCAATACATAAGAATACAAGAAACTAGTATGTTGTTGCCGTCACAAAACTTTCTTCTATATAAATCACGTCAATTAAATCATTTAAATAGTACAAAAAATTACATTAATTTAGCACCAATTCATATCAATGTATATCTGAGTTTAAAGTTTGATAAAAATTCGTGCATTAGTTGTTGAGATAGAGCTATAGCGGAAATTCTGAAAAATTTAGCATTGCAGCGCCACCTGTTGAGCGATTTACACAAAAACATAAACAGCTCTAATTGATATCAAGGTATACCTGAATCGGAAGTTTGATGAAAATTCGTGCATTAGTCATTGAGATAGAGCTATGGGGGTAATTCTGAAAAGGCAGCATAGCAGCGCCAGTTTTTGAGCGATTTACACCAAAAGATAAACAGCACTAATTCATATTAAGATATACATGAATCTGAAGTTTGTTGAAAATCTAAGCATTAGTTCTTGAGAGAAAGCTATTGCGAAAATTGTAAAAAATGCAGCACAGCAGCGCCACATGTTGAGCGATTTACATCAAAATCTATAAAACGTCAATTCATGTTAAGGACTAACTGAATCTGAAGTTTCATGAAAATCCGTGCATTAGTTCTGGAGATTGATAATCGAAGAAGAATCGGGAAATAGAAATCGTGAAAAATGCTTCATAGCAACGCTACCCGTTGAGTGATTTATACTAAAAGATAACAGCACTAATTCATATCCAGATATAAACCAATTTAATTTCATTTTATCAACAGCATTGATTAGTTAAGATATTGGATTTCATGTGCTCGGTTAAAAATTTAGCTGTACACAGTTTTAAACTGGAGGAAGTAAATATTATGTAACTACTTGTGCCACATTAATCGCTCAATAGCAGCTTGTTTTGGTGTTTTACTTGCTTAAATATCTATAGCGCCACTAATATGTATAAAAAATTAAAACTAAATTTTTTGATTTGCTGAAATTAAATGTCGACACTGCATCATGAAAAGTTAGTAGTATAAGTATTTTTTTTATTTCAAATGCAGTGGTATTCTCTAATTTAAAAATGCCAAATTTATGAAATCTTTTTAATCATTTACATTCTTAAAATCTATTTTAGACATTTTAACATGCGTGAAAATTATTTGAAATATCGAACATAATTTTTCGTCTGTAATTATTAGCACTATCGATTTGTGCTATGTGTATTGCACTAACTCTTAGTAAAATTTATTGATCTTTAAGAAATAGTGATATATTGCTTTAGTACTGAACAATATTTCCAATTTTTCCATTAAAGCGTAGACAGTTGAAAGGACGTTTTCATTAGTAACTCCTATTTGAAATGGATAATCATTAGTTACATATCTTTTTTCTATAAAAGTGATTTAGGCACTGTAATTAAATGTAAGTGTCTAAAGTAGTAGGTGTTTGCCATTATTCAGATTTACTACACTTTAACTATGATTTTTAAGTTGTTTTTTAAATTACCATTACTGTGCATGTTTGTTATTAACTCTTTCAGGGGTAAGTAATTGAAGACGACACCAATAAAAAACACATTCTCGAAAGTAATAAATTTATTTCACGTCGGATTTGAACATCCTTCTCAATCGGGGCCCATCAAACTGTCTGACTCTCACAACAGATCGAGAGAAAAAAAATAAAAATCAATCACATGATCGCCCTGCCGGCGTCGCTAGCAAGCGGAGGAGAATACACTCCCCACCTTGAAAACCAAAGGTTTCAATTAAAACACGTACTATTTTACTACATTTTCACATTAAATATACAATAGATACAAAGGTACAATAACTAGCACAATATATATACACTCTGAATATACTAATGAAATAAGAAATTCAATTATAATCATACAATAGCAAAAATTAAAAAGTTTACATAACATTATCTGAAATAGGTAAAATACATACACTTGAAATACTTCGTTTATAAGTGCCCTTAGGCTTTCTTACATTAACAACTCTGATTTTTCTGTCATTTCCACGAATGACACTTTCTATTCTACCAATTATCCAAGTACATACTGGTAGGTTTTTTTTTCCTTTAGCAATACAACCATGTTTGGTTTAATATCACCTTTAATACTATGCCACTTGGATCGCTGCTGCAAATTACATAAATAATCTCTGGTCCATTATTTCCAAATAGTTTGAACCAGTTTTGTTAGCAGTTGCCATTTAGAAAGTCTATTAGTTTCTACATATAAAATGTCTATCTCAGGTAATGAGTTAAGTGGCCTACCGATCAAAAAGTAACCAGGAGTTAAAACATTATAATCATTTGGATCGGAAGACAGTGGTGTCAGAGGTCGGCTGTTTAAAATAGCTTCAGTTTGACTGCTTACAGTCAAAAACTCCTCAAATGTGAGTTTATGCTCACCTACCACTCTTTTAAAATGGTGTTTGAAAGACTTTACCCCCGCCTCCCACAGTCCCCCAAAATTAGGTGACTGTGGAGGGATAAAGTTCCATGACACATCTTCAGAAGACAGGTAATAAGTTACATACACATTTTTAAATAAAGCAAATAATTCCTTTATTTCTGAAGCAGCACCTCGAAAATTAGTGCCATTATCAGAAAAAAGATGAGATGCCAAGCCTCTGCGTGCAAAAAATCTTTTTAAACATGCAATCATGGCCTCTGCCGATAACTCAGTGATAATTTCAAAATGAACTGCCTTAGTCATAAAACAAACAAATACACAAACATAAATTTTTAGATATACACCTTTCCTTTGGTTCTTATACCTTATTAAGAAAGGGCCACAACAATCTAGGCCTGAATTGGAGAAAGGAGGATTAATGGTTACTCTTTCCTTAGGTAAAGGTGCCATAATTTGACTCATTTCTTTTGGGTTCGCCTAAGAGCATAATACACAATTATGAACAGTTTTTCTAGCAATAGCACGTCCCCCCAAAGGCCAGTATTCTTGCCGAACGGCATGCAACAAAGTTTGGGGCCCAACATGAAAATTTTTTAAATGAAAATACAAAAAAATCATTTCCGTGAATTTGTGGCTCTTAGGAAATAAAATAGGATGTTTAACATCAATTTGTAAGTTAGCATTAACTAATCGGTTACCCACGCGTATTATATCATCATCATCAATAAAAGGGCATAAACTACTTACATTAAATTCCTTAATCCTTCTTTCCTCTCTCAAGGCCTTTATCTCTCTAGAAAATGTCTGAATTTGAACGTATTTTATTAAAAACAATTTACTTTTCTTTAATTCTGCTGGAGATAAAGGTCCCTTTTCTTTGGTATAACATCTTGAATTAGAGATGAATATGAAAATAAAACTAATAATTCGGATTAATTTTACATATGAATTAGTGATCTTAAATATATAATCAAAGTCTGAAATTTCATTGAAGAACCCAAGTTGGTAATTTTGGAAATTACAGTTCTGTCTGAGTTCTTGTTGGAACTCCTCTGTTTCAGTTACAGATAAATGTTCTTTCTCAACGTCATAATTTCCCTGATTATGTAAAAAGTCTTGTCCAGCCCACCAGAGTTTAAGATCAAGAATTTTCACTGTACTAACACCACGTGAAATTAAGTCTGCTGGATTTTCAGAAGTTTTTACATGATGCCATGTGAAGTCTTTAGTACTATTTTGAATTTTGGCGACACGATTTGAAACAAAAACTTTAAGCGTTTGAGGTGGTGAGGCAATCCATGCCAGGACTACTGTCGAATCTGAGTATAAATATACTGCAAGAATTTGAACGTCCAAGGATGACAGTACTTTAACAGTAAGTTTCGAAAGCAACTCTGCTGTGCAGAGTTCTAATCTCGGAATAGTAATCTTCTTGAGGGGTGCCACCCGCGATTTACTACACAGGAGTGATACCTTGGATTCGTCTGTCTCAGAAATAGATCTTAGATATATAACACAACCCTACGCATCTTTAGAAGCATCACCGAATCCGATCAAATCTATATGTTGAGCATTTGGCCATAAAACATGACGGTTTATCTGCAAATGTCTCAACTCTGTCAGTTCTTCGCGAAATTTATTCCAAGATTTTCTTTCTTGTAGTGGAATTTCGTCATCCCAGTCAAGCTTAAGGAGCCACAACTTCTGCAGATAAATTTTTGCTGTAAATATCACAGGACCTAAAAGACCTAAAGGGTCAAATAACCGTGCAATGTCTGATAAGATAGTTCTTTTAGTTATCGAACTCACAAATGGTTGGACCTTAAAGCAAAATGTGTCCTTGCTAGGATTGAACTGCAGTCCGAGCGTTTTAACAGTTTCTGAATCATGAGACTCAAAGTTATATTCTTTCTCGCTGGTTGGAAGATTATTTAATAGCAATTCGTTGTTAGAGCTCCACTTGTGAAGTTCCAGTCCACCGGCATTTAATAGAGATATTAGCTGACGTTGCAATTCAATGGCAGTAGCTATGTCATTTGTACCGCTTAGTATGTCGTCGACATAAAAATCTTTGCCAACAGCGGCACCTAATGGATACTTCACCTTCTCATCGTGACATAGCTGTTGAAGCACTCGCGTTGCCAAATAGGGTGCACATTTGGTTCCGTAGGTAACAGTGAGCAACTTAAAAATTCATTCTCATCACCCTTCCATAAAATACACTGTAAATCGCACTGATCGGGACTAATATAAATTTGCCTATACATCTTTTTTATGTCCGCGGTAAAAACTACAGTATGCTTCATAAATCGCAACAAAATTGAAAATAAATCATCCTGGACAACAAAACCAGAATACAACTTATCATGAGAAGCATTGAAAACGACGCGTAATTTAGTTGTACTATTGTTCGGCCTATAAACTCCATGATGAGGCATAATGTATTTTGGACTTTCATTAGTTGCCTGCATATGACCTAAATCTTCATACTCAGTTAAGAATTCCCTACATAATTTTAGATACTCAGGTTCTCTTCTTAAACGTCGCCAAAGAGAATTCAATTTTTTAATGGCGATATCTTTTGACTCTCCTAAACACGGGGGGTCTTCTTTTAACGGCATTCTAACGACATAACGCCCATCGTCATTTCTGAAATGAGTTTTCATGAAATGATCTTCGCAAATTAAACTCTCATCGGTTTGCACTCTTTCTGCCTCAATATTTTCAACTTCCCAAAATTTTTTCAAAGTTATGTCTAAATTTTCCATAATTAACCCACAATGAAGAGAAGCTTCGTTTTCTAGTGCAACACTCCCAGTAGCAATAAACCCAAATACTGAATTTTGCAAAATTATATTTGTCTCGGGGATCCTCATTTGACCGGATTTTAAAATTTCATAAAATATTTGTGCGCCCAACAAAATATTCACAACACCTGGCCTATTGAAATTCTCATCTGCCAATGTTAAATTCTCTAAATGTGTGATATCGATGTTGAATTGCTTAGCGGGTGTGTAATCTGTTATATTCGAGACTATTAAAAGCTCTACTTCTTTTTCGAAAGTTCTGCTATGATTCGCAATTTTTGTTTTCACTACTGAATTTATCACTGCCGATGATTTTTCAAACCTGAAACCACAAGATTTATTTTTTTCTTCTTCAAATTAAATCTGTCAGCGCACTGTTTCGATATGAAGCATGACTGACTTCCATTGTCTAATAATGCACGCGCTTCATGGAATATTCCAAAATTATCCGCGATCATTATTTTAGCTGTACTTAGCAAAACCATACGAGATTTGTTAACATTAACATTTGTGGCTGTGAAAGACAACGATTCTCTACTCCCGGCTGCTGAGTTATCACCACATGCTCCTTTCGGAACAAAAACATTTGATCTTGGATCTAAAGCTTTAACCGACATTCCAATTGGCTTGTAAGAATTGGTATCTTTCGCACTGCCATGCGTACGCCCTTCATCTACTTTTTTATCAATATGTAAATATTTATGATGCCGTTTCTTACAAATGGAGCAGTTGAATTTGGAAGAACAATTAATAACCTTATGATGATTAAAACAATTAAAACACAGTTGATTATTTTTAACGAACTCAATTCTTTCATTAACTAACATTTTTTTGAAAATAGGGCACATATCAAGATAATGATTCCCATTAGACTTGCAAAGAAGACATTTTGGAGTTTTAACTTCCGACATAAACACTTTAGAATTGTTTTGTGGACTGTATACATTACGATATTTTTGCGAATTGTTTCCAAACTGCGGACGTGAAAACGCATTATTTTCGGTTTTACATTTATTCTTAGATGATGCATAAATATCACAATATCTAGATAATTCTTGAGGTAAATACCAAGACTCTCCTTGCTTTACACCTATATGAATTTGAAGTTCACGATCTAACGAGCTAAATATTTTTTCGAAATCATTAGTTCACACAATCCCTTAAAATCATTCACCTTTCTTAATTGACAGTAATAATCAAATGTTGCAGTTAATCGCGACGCGAATTGAACATAACTTTTGTTTTCAAATTTTTGCGCCCTTCGAAAATTGTTTAAAACTTCCTGCGGAGTGGCTTGAAATTCCTTCAGCACAATTTCTTTAAGTTTATCATATTTACTTATGTCATCCTCACTCAAATATACCATTAAATTAGTGGCCTTTTCGCCTAAGATATTTAAAAGAATTTCTGCCCTAAACTCCTCCGGAACATTCTTTGTTTTAAATGCTCTTTCCAGTGATTGAAAAAAGAGATTATACGATTCTGCTCGCGAAGGTACTGGAATAGTTAATGTTTTAACACTTTTTAACAAGTTTTCTAAACTACAATTTGATACTTCAGAATCACTTTTTACTACTGTGTCACTGAAATTATGCGATGTTTCTTTCTGAATATTAGTAAGTTCCAATTGTTTTTCTAACTGCGCAAGTTTAATTTTTTCCCATTCTAACGCCGAACCACATTCTAATCTCTCGCGCTCAGCTTTCTTTTCGCTGTCTTTTTCCTTCTGAGTCACGGATTCAACAACCGTTTCCACAAGGTCATAATTAGTTTTATAAATTTCGCTCATTTCAATTACTTCTTTTAGCGACACTATGCCTTACGGGTAACGTAAGCTCAATTTCTTGTATAACCTCGATTAAATCATTCTTCTTTAATTTTGATAAAAACATTTTGTTTGAAAAGAGAACCCAAGTAACTGCAATACATTAAAATCAAACTCAAAACATTTAAATTAAAAATCGAAACTAAACTCAACTAATTTATAAATATTACACTCGGAATCAACTCATAACGTTAAATATCAATCGAAACAAACATAACAAAGTTATCTTAAAATCGAAACGAAATACAACAAATTATAACAACTCTATTAAATTCTAAAAGCGTACTCACCATTACCACGGAACCGACCGCCACCAGACTCTTATTTTTTATTAAAATTGCTCGTTTAACTGAAGAATTTTTTCACATCAATATTTTTCGATTGTAATCGAAATCACATTATTTTTATCACAATAATTTCACAGAAAGCTACAAGCTGGATTTAATCAAACTCTTTTGAAGAACATTTTATCAAAAGAACATTTTTTTCCAAAGTTTTCACTTAGCCTTGAAACACAATATAACTTTTTATTTTTATACACACAAATCCATAGGCACTAATCTCTCCTCTTACTGCGCGAGATCGGACCAACTGAAGACGACACCAATAAAAAACACATTCTCGAAATTAATAAATTTATTTCACGTCGGATTTGAACATCCTTCTCAATCGGTGCCCATCAAACTGTCTGACTCTCAAAACAGATCGAGAAAAAAAAAAAAAAAAAAAAAAAAAAAAAAAACAATCACATGACCGCCCTGCTGGCGCCGCTAGCAAGCGGAGGCGAATACAATAATTGTGTTCGTGTAATGTTGAATTTACACTATCAGTTCTGAAAAGTTTTATTTAAAATTAGTAAAATGCAATTTTACACCATTTTTTTCATCAAAGTTATAAAAATAAAATTTTATTGAAAAATTCTTCTACGAATCTTGATTAAAATTATGTTTGACTAAATGTACTCCACCACCCCGCAAGGATTAAAAAAATATACACTCTTTGACATAAGTGCATTTACGTTATCATAGAACAGCTTGTGATATCGTACCTTCTCCACAAATTTTCGACGGGGGAAGCAACAGGCATTTCCGTGGAGGACAATAGTCTTTTGTGTAAAGGCATGCAGGGGAAATAGCAGGCATACCTCTGTCCTTGGGATCTGCTCATACAGAGTATTTCTACTTTTCCAAGAAATAGGGAGGACTGGACAATGTGTGGCAACTCGCCCCCAAAGTGAAAGAAAGAAAAGGCCCAGGCAGGAGCTGGCGAGCAGGCTGAACAGTAGACTGGAGACACTGATCAAGTCAGGTCGTTCTTTACCAACGGAAGAGATGCGAGTAAAAATCGTTTACTCAGGTTGGCTATGAGAAGTATAGAACTGTTAATAAAAAGTGAGAGTGTCTACCTATGAATGGTAAAGTTTGTTATTACCTTTTTCAAATCTATTTTAGTTGTTCTAATAAAGGACTTTGGTAAGAAATATGTATTATTTTTCAACGATCATCTCACAAGAGCTTAGTGAACCAAAAAGCTCTGGCCCACTACATCACAAGCTATTAATATTTATCTGATTTCTTTTGGGGATTTTATTAGGTGCGTTCGTAATTATATAAATACGTTTCACCTATAGTCGCCGTCTGGTCTGTCCGTCTGTCCGCATATAACAGCGCAAAATCTACCCAACCGAAAGGCTTGAAATTTAATATATATAACCGTTTCAGAAATTTGTCGAGTAATTTCAAATTATATGAAAATTGAATTAAAACTTATAAAGATATTAAATAAAAGTTTTCTTCATTTTATTAAATCCTATCATACGTAATAAATGGAAAGATATCCAATGATAGGTAATGATTCTAGATTGCGATGATGATGACGTCCTATTTAAGATGGAGTCATATTATTTCCGTATTACTGATTTTAATGTAATATAATAGCAATAAGTTTTGTATTCATGTATTTTTACATAAGAGTGCAACAGCTATTGCTCTAAGATTTGAATATTTATAAAACTAGTTAGAGTACGAATGCACATCATTTGCTACGTTTGACGTACAGTTTCCGACTTGATTATTATACTTTAATCTAAATATGTGTTAACATTTCAGATTTTTTTTTCAGAGGTACGGCTTATAATGAACAACAATTATTCATAAGTATCAGATAAAGTCATAATAACTCTTGAAATTTTGAAATTTTAATCAGTTTACCAGATATTATTTATTTAGTAATTTTTAGAGTAATATGAAGAACTAAACTTCTCTATAGTTGTTTATAGAAGGTAGAAAATAAAAAATAATATGTGTTATTATATTTTTATTTAAGCAGATGTCTGATTAAACCTTTATCTACTGACGGTACTTATAAGTATCATTAATATAACTTGTTATAAAATTCATTTAATACATCGATTAGTAGTAATACAGTTTAGAATGAGTTATATATGCATTAATTTATCTTGTTCCAAAAGCATTATTGGTTACAGAAAACAAAAAAATTTTGAAAGTATGATTTCTTTTTGCTCTGCATCTTTTTAGCTTTTTTGGCGTTAGGAGGGGGGGGGGGGGATTTTTCCATTCGGAAATATTTTTATGTTTCTGTTGTAAGAACATTATATTTGTACATTTCCTAATTCTACAAAATACCAAGAAAAAGATTTAAAATAAAAGATTTGAGTGGGGTTATAAATATTGCACAAAATCCCTATAAATTAAAATTTAATTAATCCTTTGAAATCCTTCAGCCTTCTAAACTTCTTGTAAAATGTATTAAATGATTATGCAAATCTTCTAATGTAGTTTCAAAAATTCACGAAAAATGCTTTAGAAGATATAATTTTCGTGAATTTACAAGCAAAACATAAAGGGTGAAAAAATGAGATTTTTTTCCCAATTTGAATATATAATAAGAAAAATAACTAGTTTACACTTTACAGGAAAATTTGAAAAGCTAAAATAATATTTTTCACATATTCAAGTTTTATTTACTGGTATATTTAAAAGAACAAAATGCCTCTTCTCGAAAAATTGTGTTCTAGAAATCATTACATCGTTGCTTAAATGTTTCATTCAACCAATAAGGTTAAACATGTTTAAGACCCCCCCTGTTTAACTATATAATTATCATACGTATTCCAAATAGCTAAATTTTAAAAGCACAGTGATTTTCAACAAATTATTTCTGAAAGACGGCGGTTAAATATTTTCGGAAGATCGCCAAAGAAGAAATCGTTTAACTGGAAAAAATGATATTTATTTTAAGAATTCATTTTAAATCATAAAACTGAAATATCTTTGCATAAAATCATTGAAAAAACGGCATTATTATGAAACCAAAGGCGGAATTAGAAGCCAAATCTTAAAAGAAGAGAATGCTTTTAACAAATTATGTTATTGATAACATGCAATTTGATTGCGAAAGCTTTTAGCCTAGGACATAACAAGTTGGAAATTGTACTTCAAACGTGGCAAATGAGGTGCGTTCGTAATATAACTAGTTTTATAAATATTCAGATCTTCGGGTAATAACTGTTGCACTCTTATGCAAAAATGCATGAATAAGAAATTTATTACGATTATATGTATAAAATTCAGTAATACGGAAATAATATGACTTCATCTTAAATAGGACGTAACAAACATGACAATCTGGAATCATTACCTATCATGGGATATCATTGAATTAATTACGCCTGATTGGATTTAATAGAATGAAGGAATCTTTTATTCATATATGTTTTAGGTTTTGATTCGATCTTCATAAAATTTGAAATGACTCGACAAAATTCTGCACGATTATATATATTGAATTTCAAACCAATTGGTTGGATAGTTTATGCGCTGTTATGTGCGGACAGACGGACCAGAAGACTAATTTAGGT
This sequence comes from Maratus speciosus, assembly GCA_963932465.1. NCBI lineage: Eukaryota > Metazoa > Arthropoda > Arachnida > Araneae > Salticidae > Maratus > Maratus speciosus. The sequence goes on along the minus strand of OZ010800.1, from coordinate 400,562,579 downwards.
ACTACATATTTATATAATTACGACATTTCCTCACAGACAATAACGTAATGGAATACTTTTGAGTTTCTCTGTAAATAAACTATGAATGCTACATACTTTATCTTAAATATCTAACGTGACATAGTGAATCTCAATAACATATATCATTTACAGAGCAATCCAACTATATTAACGCAAGTTAGAATTCAGACAGACAGACAGACGGATAGACAAACCGAGTTCATATGCATTTTCGACTATTTTGGAAAGTGTTATAAACGCATAATATTTTGAAATTTGACTTTCAGAAATTTATACCAACAAACGTAAGCACACATGAACCTTTTTGTACAGCCCTGTATTTTGCCTACTATCTTTATATACATGCCACTATTTAACTAAAATTTAATAAAGACTAAAACAAGCTTAAATGACTAAAACACGCTGTATATATCTACAGTAGTTATACACACAACGTAATGTGAAAAAAATTTAGTTAAACTTAAAAACTCATATCAGAACTAAAAATGCACTTGCAGCAATAATCACTAATATACAGTATAGTATCCGAAATCTTTTGTGTGTCCCTGTAATTTCTCTGCACTTTCCATTATACAGGAAGTAACTTGCAGTAAAGCTCAGCAACGTATATCAATTTCATTATGTCTGAAATAGATTAACATAATTAAATTACGCAGCAAACAATGTTTTCCTCTATAATATTAAGTAACGGAATTCTTTTGTGTGGCCATGTAAATGATGTCCTGTAAATACTATGCACTTTCTATTATACAGGACGTAACTTGTAGTAAACTTCAGTAACGTATATCAATTTCATTATATGTGAAACAGGTCAACATACTCAAAATTCGCCGGAAGCAATCTTTATCCCTATACCATTATGTAACTGAATTCTTTTGTGTGGCACTGTAAATGAATAATAAATATTCTTTGCACCACATATTGTACATAATATATGTTTTAGTGCACTTCATAAATGCATATCATTTTCATTATGTTCGAAAGGGTGTAACAAAATTAAAATGCACCCGAAATTATTTTTTCCCACTGGCCGTAAAATAACAGAATACTTTTAACTGTTCCTGCGATCTTTTGTGTGTCCCTGTAAATAGTATGCACTTTCTATTATACAGGAAGTAACTTGTAGTAAACCTCAGTAACGTATATCATTTTCATTATATGTGAAATAGTTTAACATAATTAAAATACGCTGCAAACAATGTTGAAATAGTATGTGAGAGAAATATATTTTTTAAAACACTAAATTACATAAATTCATATGTCTTTAAATAGACTAATGGTAGAATTTACAATATTCTAATATCAAGTGTTTCTGCTGAGAATTTCTATTTTTTAATTGGTTTTTGAAAAAAAAGGCTATTAAAATTTCAGCACAGCCTATTTTACAAAAAATCTTAAAATTGTACTTAAATCGAAGAATTTTTAAATAATAGTAAAAAAAGAAAAGGCTTTACGAAATTTCCAAATTTCTATCTTGAGCTCAGGATAAATTATTTAAGTGGTTTTGTTAATGGTTACTTAGCTTACATTTTTCGTTAATAACTCTTTTCAAGCTTTAGTTTGTACTTAAATACTTTACCGTACTTAAATACTTTGCCTTTTTAACGAATGCGGGAAACGTATGAGACAAAGTAATGAAAAGTAAGTGCATATATTTTCCCCGAAAATTGACAAATTACTATCTTAAATACAAATTAAAATCTACTTAAGTGCTTTAAATTAGTACTGCCTTGCTCAAAATTTTCTTTAATAACACTTTGAAAGTCTTTTGCTCAGATTTTATTTAGCTATTTTGTTTTGCTCTTACATACAATTAATTTGATAGAAAAGTATTCGAATTTTAAATCATATTTTTTAAAGAAAATTTTTATTTAAAAATAACGCTGATAAAACAATTTTTGAAAATCGTTATTAATCTTTTTATAAAAATACCGCATGAAAGGCTCCCAAGTTAATTATATATCTTTCATATACATGCGTTTTAAAAAACAGAATATAACTAAATTATAATTTTACAACTTCGGTCATAAAAAAGAAAAAAAAAATCCGGGTAGTTAAAAATTCTGTGCTTAGGTATAATACATGTGGCAGTTCATCAATGGTTTAAAGATATATTACTCGTTAAATGAATATTCATACTTTGCCTATAATTCCTTAAATTATTTAAGTTAAAATGCTTGCAAGAGTATGCATGAAAATGATAATTAAATTTCAATTACTGCCTTAAAATTAGGATACTTTTTGACAACTACTCTATAATTCTTTACATTATTTAGTTTGAAATGTTTGCATGTGTGTGTATGAAAATGATAATTTCATTTTATTTACTGCCGTAAAATTAGGATAGTTCCTGACATTAACCCTATTATTCCATAAAATATCTAGTTTGAATTGCTTGAATATGTGTTTAATATGAAAATTATAATTTCATTTCCTTTACTGTCGTAAAATTACGATAGTTTCTAACAATTACCCTATAATTCCTTAATATATTTAGTTTGAAATGTTTAAATTTGTATGCATGAAAATAATAATTTCATTTCAGTTACTGCCGCAAATTTAGGATAGTTTCTAAATTAAAATATTTAATCTTAAATGCTTTCATGTGCATGTATGAAAATGATAATTTCATTTCCTTTAGCGCCGTAAATTTAGGATAGTTTCTGACACTTTTCCTATCAAGTATCTTTAAAATATTGAGTTTTACATGTTTAAATGTGTGTGCATGAAAATAATAATTTCGTTTCATTTACTGCCGTAAATTTAGGATAGTTTCTGAACTTTATCTATAATTCAATAAAATATTTAGTTTGAAATTCTTGCATGTGTGTATATGAAAATGATAATTTCATTTTATTTACTTCCGAAAATTAGGATAGTTTCTGACACTTACCCTATAATTCCTTAAAATATTTAGTTTGAAATGTTCGCATATGTGTGCATGAAACTAATAATTTCATTTCATTTACTACAGTAAATTTAGGATAGTTCCTGAAAATTTCCCTATAATTCAGTAAGATTAAAGTAAAATTTAGTTTGAATATCTTGCAAGTGTGTGTAAGGAAATAATAATTCCATTTGCTGAAGTAAATTTAGGATTCTAGCTAACTTAGGCAAATTAGCTCTGTGTCATTTATTCTAGCACGTGAAACAACGAAATTGAATAAAGATGTTTCTAAAAGGTTTTATAATCTCTTTTCTCGATCTCTGATAGTTTCTGGGTAAAGCATAATTTTCTCAGGATGAATAAAAACAACCTTTCAATTCTTGTTTCTTACCACTATCGAATTTAGTATTCATTGAAAATTACCAGAAATCAATCAAGTATTTAATCGGGCGGTCGTGCGATTCCAACCCCCTTATGCTACAGCCAGTATTGTTCCCTAATTTCATATTTTATGATAATCCTTTTTTACTATACACATTAGAATCCTGCATGTATTGGGTACAAACCGACCGGAATCTGAAAAATCTATTTGAAGTCTATACGAAACCCGACCCGTGCACAAAATAAATGAAGTTTTATGCATATTTAATATTATTATAAAAAATAGTCTATATCTCTAATATCTTTTTTTTTTATGTAGAAAACTGAACATATTTATGCAATTTTTTCAAATATATAATTTGTTCATCTAAAACAATACTGGGGGCTTCTTTTGAAAAAAAGAAAAAAGTCAACAAAACCCGGCCGGAAACAGCGAAAACTGAACTCGCTTTACGATCCCAACCTGAAACAATTTGAGTTAGCCCGATTAGAACCTATCCCGTAAAAACACCGTACTGACCAAAGCCTTCTCAAGACTATCAAGCCAGACACGATTTCATTCCCCCACTATGTGACGTCACGACGCGGGGCTGGCGCCAATGCCGAGCATTTGAATCTTGTTTAGAATTAAAATGTAACGTATGCACGTGCTGTTTACTTAAAGGAATAGAACATATTCTTTTGAAGGTAAGTTTTATTTTCAAATTAACTACTTATATTTTATTTGTACTAGTTCTATTTTTTGTGTTCAGAATATCTTTTATTTTTAACTTCTTTAAAATAAATGAGCTATTAAATCCCAGTATCGTATTGTCAATAATCCCGTGTGCGTGTCTCAAAACAAAACTATATTATTGTACTTCTGTTTCATTTCAAAAACAGCAGTAATTTAAAGTGGCAAAAATCACCAATTCGCATCGAGATTGATACTCGATCGATCATTCCCTGTCTCTCGTAATTTGCTAAAAATTGGTGCTTGAATGGTGTGAATCGGTGAATTATCTCAAAAGTTATTAATTAATAAAGTTTTCATTGTTTAATTATATTCTTTATAAATGTGTAAAAATAGCTTCATTTTAATATGTGCTAGAGCTATAGTGTAATATAATATGTGCTAGAGAGATTCTGTTGGGGCCAACACATTTCTCCTTATAATTTGGAAGCTATATGGCCAATTCAGTTTGAAATTTTAATGTCCTATGCGACATATTTTTCTACCTCAACTATTATATTTTCAAATGGAAATTTTAATTAGTTCTTTTAATTTAAACAAATTAATAAAAAAAAAACTTTAAAATCATTATTACTCGGGAATTTATCACTGAAAACTGATGAAATTTTGTCTATAGTACAGTACAAATTCTTAGATTCTTAGATTTTGGTAATAGCTATTTGCAACATTACCTTTTTTGCTATTCAAAAATTTCGGTTAAAACTTCTGAATTTTGTTTACTCGGAAATATTGGCACCAGACAGCTGAAACTTATGTCAGACTGGGTTCTTTGGGTACTAATCATGCTCAAAAAATGTTCAGCCAAAAGTCTTAGTTACAAGCCATTATTTAGTAATTTCTAACTTTCACAGTTTCCTCCCTTTTTAATTTGTTCTGTTTTCTCTCATTAAAGTGACTTTTAATAAACGTCTATTTAATAAAAAACACTTGTCGTGTGAATAACAACTAATTATTTTGTATGCAGAATTATTTGGGATTTAATTTAATACAAAGTTTATCTATGTTTATGGGTATTTTCATACTAGAAATTTAAATATACTAGAAAGTTTCAGCAAAGCCGCTATGGACACATATTATGTTGTTTACTTCTTTTAAAGTCCAGTCAATATACGCAGGGCTGCCACATTCGACTATTTTTTTATTCTGACTTGCACCACTTTCTCAAAACAAAAATATTTGACATACAGTTTGACAACATTTGCAAGAGAAATATACTACAAAATTTATTTATTTTTTTAAATAGCGGTGGGAATAGAATAGAAAAATACTCGCCGGCGGCAGCCCTGTATATGTACCAATTTATTGTTGTGTTTTAATCTTAAACTCCTAATATCTTGATAAAAATTCCTTTTATAATATTTGTTACATAAACCATGCTTGTACGTGAAAACTGCCCGTAAGGCATGGTGACGTCACGGCGACGTCGTTGTGAAGTCACACTGTGACTTTGTGACCGTCGATGTGACGTCACGTGACGTCGATGTGACGTCATAGTGACTAGAATGCGAGGTCGTTATGGCCGTTTTAGAGGTCGTTTGTGACGTCACATTGTGACCACTCTGTGAAGTCACGGTGTGACAAATTTGTGAAAAGTGTGTCATTTGTGACTATTTTGGCATTAACTTTGTGACGAACCTGTGACGAAAGCGACAATGCTTTGAAGTCACACTGTGACCAATTTGTGAAATATGTGTCATTTGTGACGAACTTGTCATAAACAGTGTGATTTCAAATGAAAATCAAATTTCAAATTAATTGCTTAAAAGACGCAAATAGTGAAAATGATTCCATGCTGGGACTCGAACCCGGGCCATCAGTACAGTGCACTGACATTCTACCGACTAAATCACATGGAACGATACCCAGGCTGAAAAATTTCTCACTATTACATGTTGGCAAGGCTACAGACGCAGCACAAGATGGAATATTTAGCGTGAGCCACCAGCATGATGCAAACACGAAATTTAATTAAATCCAGCATCGATTGAAATTATATTAATACTTGGAAATTTTTCCAGCGAGAACCATTCGCTTTGCATACAATATTTCAAATGAAAATCAAATTTCAAATTAATTGCTTAAAAGTCAATTTTAATTTGAAATGTTGTATGCAAGGCGAATGTTTCTCCCTGGAAAAATTTCCAATTATTAATATAGTTTCAATCGATGCTGGATTTAATTAAGTTTCGTGTTTACCCCATGTCGGTGGCTCACGATAAATATTCCATCTTGTGCTGCGTTTGTAGCCTTGCCAACATGTAATAGTGAGAAATTTTACAGGCTGGGCGTCGTTCCATGTGGTTTAGTCGGTAGAATGTCAGTGTGCTATACTGATGGCCCGGGTTCGAGTCCCGGCATGGAATCTTTTTCACTCCTTTGCGCCTTTTAAGCAATTAATTTGATATTTGATTTTCATTTGAAATATTGTATATAAGGCGAATGATTCTCTCTGGAAAAATTTCTAAGTATTAATACAGCGATGAATTTTAAAATAAACTTTTGCTGTAAATATAAAATCTTATCTTTTTACCGTACTTTTTAGCAAAATATCGCTATTTTGGAGTCCTATTCTTCTAAAACATTTTAAATTTTTCCACTTAAAAAACAATGCTTATCAACTGCCATATTTTTTTATTAAGTTCTATGCTTGATATTGAGTTCAAGCTTGATATTTAGAATGTGTAAGTTTTTTTAATTTGTTGTTATTTGTCATTGCTTTATTAAATATGAACATGGAGACTAACGGATATTAATACAACTATTATTTATAGAGCGGCATGATAAGCGATATTTATTTAAATTTTTTATTCCCGTGTATATTGTATTTTGTGAATATGAGCTAAATAGATTTGGTATGTTTTATAGGAAAAGACTGATCCAGGAAATAGAAAAAAAAAAAAACGAGTAAGAAAAATCATGCGTTAAGCATAGATTATAAAATACTTTCCAACACGTTCTGAATGCTTTAACAAGACATCGTAATTTAGGGAAATGACGTAAATAAGATAACTAAGTAAACATTTCAGAAAACGCATAAAACATTTGAAAAACTGATTTCAACAGTTACCGTCCATAGCCAAATATGTTTTCCAATTCTTTTGAACAGCCCTGTATTTGATCTGTAGGTTGATACACTGAAAAAAAATGAAGTACTCAAAAATGAGTAAACCGACGTACTCATATCGAATTGAATATTTTTGGATCAAAAATGAACCGATGCTTTCTCTATTTTGAAACATCACATGTTATAAAACCCAAACAAACGAATAGTTTTGTACCCTGTAATGGTTCATTTCATTTATAGCGGCATAAATGATGTTTATTAATGTAAATATTAAATTATGCACAGCATTTTAAAAATAATTTAAAAGTACTTGGAAATAATGCTCTTGTCATAAAAATATTCGATTTGAGTATCTTGCTAAGAATTTTGCTATTTTACTTAATAAATGATCAATTAAACATTTCTTGTTAAGAACTTTGAACGGGAAATAAATGTCAGTACATTTTTTCTTTAAATTTTAGGTTTTTTTTTGGGGGGGGGGGGGGGGGCAGTGCATAACGATTCATATTTGATCACAACCATGGAATAAAAAATGAATACATGTGTTTCTCAACTTTGATTACATTTGGATCGGAGCTATTTTGAGTATGTGACGCATTTAAAATTGAGAACTTCTTGCTCAATTTTGAGTACCCATTTTTTAAGTGTATATATACTATATAATGGGAAAATTTAGTTTAGCAAGAAAACGCCTAACAGGTTGAAATTCTTTTTCAGCAATTTATACTAATGTAAGGAAAGATACTTGAATACTTTTGTACAACCCTGTAGTTTACCTAGAATCTTTATTACACGCTATTATTTAGTTAAAATTTAATTCAAACTAAGACACTCTTAAAACTGCTGAAATCACATTTCCAGAAATTATCATTTATAGACGGCCATGTATCCATTTCCTTGCGTGACCCTGTGTATCATTTTATCCATATTCTACAAACATTTATTGGTAAATTAAATGCAGTTCAGCGAAAAAAAACATAACTCATTTAAAAACCACCTTTAAGCAATTTGGGCCCATACCCAGTAATCCTTACGAATACTTTTGTGTAGCCTTGTATAGGAAATAGCATTTATATACACGATACTATGCATAAATATAGTGAATCATAAAAGCGCATATCATAATTAAAAATACATTTCCAGCAAACATCGCTAATGAACAGTACTTCGGATACAATATAGTATCTGAAATATTTTGGGTGTCCCTGTAAATGCTATATACGTATTAATCGTATTATACATGAAATAATTTATAGTATGTAAACCTAAGCGACATACATCAATTTCATTATAATATGAAATAGATTAACATAATTAAAGTATGCTGCAAACAATTCCCTCCACCCCTATATCATTATGTATTTGAATTCCTTTTTTAGACCTGTAAATGAACAATAGCTATTCTGTGCATCGCATAGTCAACAGAATGCATATTTTAGTGCCCTTCATAAATGCATATAAATTTTATTATGTTTGAAAGCGTGCGTAAAATCATTAAAAATCATTTGAAACGATTTTTTCCCATAGGCCGTAATGTAACGGAAAACTTTTGGCTGGCCCTGTAAATGAACAAAGCATGCTACAAACTTCATTACAAATAGGTACCGTGCTATGGTAAACGTCAATAACATTAAAAAATTTCAGGGCAATCCGAGTATATTTTCGGGAGTTAGAGTGCGGACAGACTGCTAGACGGACAGACGGAGAGACAAACCTAAGTCATAAGCACTTTTCAACTTATGTCCTATATTATGTATCCCGTATTATATGAACTTCTAAAAAATATATACTAAAGCAGTTTAATCTATAACTTCCTATCAGGCATGAAAAACACTTTATTTCAATGCCTAAATATCATATTTTACTTTTTAGTGCCAATAATTACGCGTATCATAAACGTAGAAAATGAATTTACAATAGAAGAAAATTTAATAACCGATTCAGAATGTCTATAATTAAATGTTTGATTAAAATCACAAGCACAAAAATTCTTACATACAATTTAAAAAAATAAATATACCAATTTGAAAAACACTAAAAATAATAATTAGTATTTATAATTGTACTATTAAACAACAGCAAAATACAATAAATAAATTAAATGCACTATTAGATTTAACAATATCTCAAAAATATTTCCGTATGGTATAAGGAATTACTATTATTTTATAATTTTGGCAAATGTTAAATCTGAAAACATTGGTTTGAAGATTTAGGATTTTAAAAGATAATTTAAAATATTATTAGCACTAAAAGAAAATTCTTTCAAATGTTTCACTACTATAATATGTAAAAGTATATTTTCCCAGTATAATGTTAATTTCTAATCTGAAACAGTTTCGTAATCTCATGATAATCGAACATCATATTTAACCCCAAAATAATAATAACTATAAGTGCTAGTAATCAAAAAATAGTAAGAAGCCGATAAAATAATTCCAAATCATTGTCGTTCCATACATTTTCAATCTCAAGTAAGAGTAAATTAATGTTTATATTAATTCCAGTATGAACTTAAGCCTGAATCAGTCTCTGCGCAGATTTTTTTTTTTTTTTTTTTTTCAAGCGATGGCAGATTAAGATATTTTTCTTTACAGTTATCGAATTGAAAAATATCGCTTCTGACATAAAGATCAGTCTCTTACAAATATAACATAAAACTATTTAACTCATAATATACAAATCAGGAACAAAATATTTAAATTAAATAACACTTACATATACGTTCCATTAATATCCGTGTATCCTAAAATGGTCATTTCCTTATCAGTGTTTTAGACTTGGTGATGTTCTAAAAACAGTGAACAATTTCCCGCGTCTTCTCATATTTATTTTTCTGTGGGCAGACGATTTTCAAGCAGATGTTCTGTTACAGATTATTTGTTTTTGTATACAAGAAATATTGAACTCGAATGCGCAGTAATTTTCTGAAAGTATCGTTAATTATAATTTTGTATTTGAAGACATGTCCAATATATTTAACCTTTTCTTTTTATCCGTACCAAATAATTCAAGTTAAATGTATTGTAAAGTTCCTTTTTTCTAAATAATTATAATAATAATATTCTTAATTAGAGTTTATTAGATAAAACATTGTTTAAATTTTTAAAAGGTGTAAAAATAAATTTAATGGAATTAACGACCCCCCCCCCTTTTTTTCTTCTTTTTTTTTAAGTAAAGTTTGTTTTGCACAAATTTTGTATATTTCTTTTATTTTCGGAAAATGCTAATTTTATTTAAAAAGTCTGAAAGAAGTAGAATTTATGACTTGAATACAAATTATAAAAATATTCTAAAGCAAGAAATGCATAGATGACTAAACTCTGAAGACTCTTTCTACGTGCTCATTAAAAGGTGCAGATTTAACTGTAATAGAAAATTTTTAGTTTGAAACCACAGAAGTGTTTCGAATAATCCTGGTCGGTAAAAAAAGAAAGAAAGAAAGAAATTTCCTCCCAGCAAACTAAATATGTAAAGTGTATAAATTTAATAATCCTAATTCTAAATATATTATCCAAATGCTAGATAAAATTGAAATCATGAAAAAGTATACATTCACTGTCTTAGATATCAAATGGATAAAATATAGCCTGAAAATTTAGTTTATTAATGCTTGTATCGTGCACTTTATTTATTATGCCCCCCCCCCCCTCTCCCCTTTAGTGACAGAATTTACCATTTGCTATCCACTAATATATTTTCATTCCTTATGCCGCTATAACTCGTGACTGCTTAAAATATTTCTCTTCATTTTCAAAGATTTTTGAAGTTCATATTTTTGTCACACTGTGACTTACAATATAGTGTTTTTTTTTGTCACATATGTGACGTGACGTACGTTACATAGCAGTGACATAACAGTGACGTCACATTTTTTTTTAATTGCCAGAAAAATATAATTTTACAGTAAATAACATGTTTTGAAGAATTTTCGTAATTTTTTAAAGTTTTTTAAGAAGTTCACATCTCAGTCACAATGTGACATCACTGAGTGGTGGCATTTTGGTCACAGATGTGACGTGACCACAGTGACTTACAGTGACGTCACAATGACGTCACTGTGACCATGCATGCTATGAGGGTGGAGATATGGGGATAATGTGTTTGAATCTCTATTTTTGCAACCACTGTAAACAATTAATTCATAAGAAGGCTTGTCAGCGCCCCTATGCAAAACAGATGTTGGCGAGCCCCCCACCCCACCCCACCTCTTCGAAAAAATTGTGTGTGTTTTTATACACATTTTAATGTTTAATTAAAAATAACAATAATTAAAATAATTTTCCTATAATTATAAATTTACTTTTCGATCTAGTCATGGCCATCATCTCATAAATATTGATTATTTTAAGCTTAAAACATGTGAACAATCATTTAAACAGCCCACACAACATTATTTTTGGAAATTAAATGTTTTCGTGGAAGGATTTGGGTTTTTCTTATGTTTTTTAGCAGTTAAATCTCAAATATCCGAGGAAAATGAACATAAGTTAGGAAATTTGTAATTTGGATTAATGAAAGTGTTTTCTTTCTTCTTTTTTTTTCCCCTCTGTCATGTTTCAGTACACTTTAAAAAAATCTATTGCTTGTACCTTGCATAATATGTTAAACTAACACAAAATAAAAATAATAATTTTCGATTTCATGACCTTGTTTTCTTTTATTATGAGAGTTTTATGTTTCTCAATTCTAATGGATTTTATGTGAAAATTACCCATTTCTGATAAGTAAAGTTTGCAGTAGGTACGAAAAATTTATTGTATGGATATTTAATTTCATATATGCTTTAATTTTACTATTTATTTATACTAAATTTGTTATGTGAAGGTTTCAAATCACTAAATATTTAATAGAATATTTACTGCATAATTTCAGGCCACAATAAATAATAAAAATAGAACACAAATTGAATTTGTGACTTTCACTTTGCTTTCCCTTTAACTTAATTTTAAATGTGGGTTCTGATTGGCACACTTATTAGTATTTATTTATTTTTGAAAGTGAAATAATTGAAAGAAAAATAATTTAATTGATATGTGTTTAAACTGAAAATTTATATATGTATATATATATATATTAATGTCTTGTTTTTGAATATATAGAAAGTAGATAATTGATATTGTTTCTAAATTTCAAAGTAGAATAAATATAATAAAAACTGTTCACTAAAATAAATTTAATGCTTGATTTTTTTTCTTATTAACGATCCAATTTTCTTTCATGTACTCTTAACTTTAATACTGAGGCACATTTTCATTGACACAGTGATATTATTTCATAAATATAGTATCTTTATTTTTACTGTTGAGGAGTAATAGAAATTGATTGAAAAGCGCCTAATTAGCGTCTTTAAATTACAAGTATGTATATAATTTTTTCCGTATGCTGTGATAATTAAGTTGGAATGTAGAGGAAAGTATTGATATGTTTTAAATAAGTCTGTGCTCTTCTCTGCTGGCGTAAGCCCCGCGAAGTGACCGTCACGAAACCTTGTGTTTGGCTTGTAGTCTTTAGGCGGCTTTGGTACTGACCGAGTCGGTTTCGAATAAAATCAAGTTTCCCGACCTGATGCAAGACTCTTCTCCACATTTACAAACTGACTTTCAACAAAGTAGATTATACAATACGCTTGTACACTTTTACTGTTCCACACATAACTCTTGAACACATGGCCCAATTTTTATACTTTTCTTCATTGTTGAAAAGGTCTCGATCGGCAGATGATACCGTTATAATATTATTAGGAGCAAAATAAGATGTCTGTCTCTCAGTTTTCGTGCTTTCCTTTTTTATTTTATAGGCTTGAACTTTCGTTAAATTCTGCAATCATCATGAAATTTTAATATGATAGTAAAGTACACAGCACTGTTTTACGTTTAAAACGGTGTCGTGAATCATGTATAGTATTTATAAATGAACACCTCAAACATTTTAATATTTCATAGCCTATTACGCGTCAAAATAAGTGATTTTGACAACAATGAGACTCACAATTGATATGGATTAGAGACCTGCACTAGATTGTGTAACCCAATGTTACCCAAACATGACCTGTTTCATGGTCTGGGGTGGGGTGGGGGGGGATTTTCCAAACGTCTTTGACATAATTTGCTATAAAGTTGAGAAAAATAAAAAGACTAATAAATCAAATCAGTTAATTTATAAGTTTTCGAGATACAATTCAAAACTAACATCACAATTTTAGCTAAATCACTATTTAATTATATTAATGCACAAAACACTAAGAAACCCTTTGAAGAAAATAAGAAGCAGCAAAACATAATAAATATAAATAATTTTGACAATTTTTACAGCTTCATTTAGTTTCAGAATGTAATTAAATTTTTGCATGATTTCAATCGACTTGACAAATTATCGCTCATAAATCTTTGATATGGTTGAAGAGATATTTCAATTCCGTTGCTCTATTCAAGGTGTTTTAACATTCCAAAATGTTGAGAAATGAAGATATATTGCTTTCATCATGCGTAAAGAGTCTGTGCAGTTCAATAAAGCAAAGGACATCTTAATCTTCTAGTTTCGTAATAAATATATTTACAGAACTTCGTGATTTGATGCATTGGATTTATTTCCGCATTGCCAGTTTGCCCGAGTTACTCGTATGAAATATTTTTTGCTGTATTTCACAATATTTATGTCCAAAATTAAACTAAAACTAAATTTTAAAAGAAAAAAAAACTTATACATATATACTTTGGCGGAAATTTGTGTAAAATTGCGCATGCCTATTTTTAGTCATTTTAAATTTCAATTGTTAAATGTTTATTCAATTTGGTTAAGAGGCATAAAATTAAGTGAGTGAAAAAGTATCAACGCCTGGATTCGATTGACATTACATGCTCTACCACTCAGCAGCTTTGACGATATCCATCTTCGCACATCTTACTCTTATCTGTTTTAAAGGCTTCATCCTCAGCATACCATGGAATATTTACCGTAAACCACCAGCCCTGGAGCAAACACGAAACGAAAGATGGTTGGTGGGTCATGAAAATTAGTACATCGTGTGCTGCGGTTGCAGCCTTGCCAAGACATAAGAGTGAGAAGAGATATGCTGGATATCGTCCATGTAGCTCAGTGGTAGAGTATTGGTACATAATGTAAATGACCCTGATTTTAATACAGGCTTGGACACTTTTTAACTTTGTTGATTTTACGTTTCTTAGCCAATTTAAATAAAAATTCAATTTTTTAAATTTCAAATTAGTAAACTGTCTTTTTTACGGTACGTATATCTATTATATATATAAAATCCAAACGGAAATTTCGTTCCGAACGCCGAGATTTCGAGTTCTATCGCATGGATTTTTACGGAACTTATACCGTTAGATATGTATCGTTCCAGGGAAGGTTTTAAGCTATAACACATCATTCTACCTAGATTAGTTATAGAATTATTACGGAAAATTCTATTATTTTGGACTTTGTTACTTCATATTTCCTTAAATATCTGGGCTCCTATTGGTCGTAGAGCTTAGATCTCGCGCCAAAAGTAGCTCCAAAGCACCCAAGCAAACTTTTCCCCGCGATTATATTGCCGTCTTCCGATTTCCTCTAACTCTATTAGGAGCCCGCGTAGAGCCCCTTTAAAATATTTTTCGTAGTAATTGCAGCAATTATCTTAAATTATTGGTTAAGACCGCCACCCTCCCGATTCATGTAACTACGGAAAGGTTGCATGAAGGAGTTTCGTTTAGATACGCTTTCGTTAAGAATAGAGTGCGCTCCCTGGTGGTGGAATGTGGAACTAACATAACGCGATATTGTTAAAATTAGGAAATCTAACAATGCGATCTGTTTTAAACTTTGAGATAGTTCATAACACATAACCTATTATCTATTCTATTATATATATATATATATAATCTATTATCTATTCTATTATCTATTATATATATAAAATCCAAACGGAAATTTCGTTCCGAACGCCTAGATTTCGAGTTCAACTGCATGGATTTTTACGGAACTTATACCGTTAGATAGGTATTGTTTCAGGAAAGGTTTTAAGCTATAACACATCATTATACTTATATTAGTTTTAGAATTATGACGGAAAATTCTGTTATTTTGGGCGATAAGGTTACCATTTTATTTCTTGGCGAAATTCATCGTTGATAAAAGAAAATTGAAACGGCTATTAAACCTCGAAAAATAAAAGAAAAACTGTTACTAATTTTATTTAAATGAAAAAAAAAAAAGAAAAAAAGAAGAAGAAAATCCGTTTTAATGAGTGATAATATTAAAAAACGGAAACATTTAATCAAAACCTGAAAGAAATATTTGTAATGCTTAAAAGTTATTTTAATAAGAAATATTACACTTGATACGCAATATTTGACTCTTTATCGCTTGCGTTAAATATGGAAACGAATCTGAAAATTTGATTAGATGAAATTTTAACGACATTTTCTTTCTGTTCTGTTCTGTTTTTTTTTTATATCTAATTGTCCCATCACGTGACTTATAGAAGAAACAAGCAGATGTAATTGAGAGTCACATGTGTAATTACTATTTGTTTCTTTACAATTTTTTATTTTTCTTCTGTCGCCAAGCAATGTGATTTTAAGCCAAAAATGCATAAGCGTGACATTAGCTTGAGGATGTTCTCACAAATGGTGTTTTTTTAGGTGAAAGAGATCATTTTTTGAGTACATTTTCATATTCAGTTGTAACTTATATAGATATCAGTTAATATTTTAATCATGGAATCGAATACTTAAATTTCAGTGTGAATTTCTGTCACACATACATATTGTAAAATAATTTCATACTTTTTAAAATGTTTTTCGCCGTAATTCCGAAAGCATGTGATATTTATAAACTCGAACTCAGATCAACGAATATTACCCATTTTATTTAAGCAAATATTATGCGTTGTTTATTTCATTTTTTCTCAAGTCATATCGCCAATTTCATTTATAGGAAAATTCACAGATTCGAAATCTAGGGAATAAAGATAATTTTTAATGAAATTTATGTTTTAATACGCTATTACTATCGAAAAATTCAACATTTTGAAAAGAAAAATTACAAGTCTTTTGTAATTCGTCATTTCTTCTTCGTCTTTCTTCGTACTTTCACCTCTGTTATGTAATATTTCAAATGATATTGGACTAATTTTCTATCATCGATTAAATGACATATCTAATATAGTATATAAAATAAAGTCTGGATTAGGGGACTAATTAACGCACAGCGCAAACTACTGAACCTAAAATCTTGAAAATCGTGCTAAAAATACTTCTTATGACATAGACTTCTGCTAAGAAAGGATTTTCTAAAGTGTCACCCCTAATAGTTTTTGCACGGGGAGGGGAAAAAAATCGAATATCAAAATTATGCGTCAAATGATAGCATATTTTAATGTAGTTTTGTATGCTGAATCGAATGCTACCAAATAAATTTTTATAAGTCCAACAGTTCATGACACATTTCATATTTTTCTAATTTGGCGGTGTCTTTGGCATCTAAACCTCAAAATATCTATCATTACATCCGTTACTCTAGCAACGGAAAAAATTCAAATCAACCCTTTTGGCTAAAAAATAAAAACGGCTCTATGAGTTTGAAATAAAAATGCAAGCATCTTAATTTTAAAAAAAAATAGTGATTTTATGTAAAATAAAAGGAAAAAAATTGCTGAGAATTTAGCGTTATAAAACAAAAATGGAAAAGGTACTACTTAGATATTCCGTCGACCAAAAATCAATCGTCAAACTATAAGATTAAATGCCAATAATGGTTGATCGTAAATATCAAATTCACTTGAATTTAAACAAGCTACACGTGTTTACGTCATCAAGTGATTTTAATTTTGAAGTTTTATTTGTATTTTTATTAATGTTATACTAATTTATTTGTTATTTCATTATTTAAAATAAAGATTATGTCAATTTATATAATTTGGCGAATGGTTTGGCGATTTATATAATTTGGCGAAATTGGTCGACGGGATAACAAGTAGTACCAATGAAAATATTTAAGTATGAAAGCAATGTTTGTAACGACTTAAAAATCATTTTCATATATATAAACTCGGTTTATGGCGTCAGATGCTGTCATCCGAAGAGTCTTTTTCCATTTTTCCGGTCATAGGTTCCTCAATGAAAGAAATTGGAATTGGAATAATATTGTGCGATTTATAAATTTCTCCTCGATAAGAAAAAAAATGGGTACATTTATAACAACCGTGCGCACATCTCGCTGATAGCATTTTAAAAATTCCCAATAGCAGTAGTTACATTTTGCGTATGTAACTTAAAAATATTTTTTTGTTTTTAATTATGGCACTTTTTCCTGTTATCGTTTATCTTTTCATTTTTTAAAATGAAATTAGTATAAGGCATGCATTTTAAATGAAATGAGTGAAAGGTTTGTGTTTTAAATGAAAATAATAAATAAAGAATATGCTATGAAAACAATCTTTATTGATTTATTACCTGCACCCGGCTGACATAAAAGTATCACAAAAGCCATATATTCACTTTTCTTTGAGTAGTTGCTCATGAGAATTCAAGTTAACCTTCCGTAATGGGATACTTCACATATTGGTGTATTAGCTTTAATGTTGAAAGCATCGTTTATGTTTGAATCGTAAACTTTACTATGAATTGTATTACACAAAATCGCATCATCATCATCTACTATATATTTACAACGGAAATTTGTATTTCATTCCGATTGTTTATAATACTTTCGTAGGATATACTACAATTAGTTAGGTAATAATTTTGGAAAGATTTAGTGTATACATATTGTTCAAGGGTACTTAGTTATAGAGCAACAGTAAAAGTTCAAAAATTAAGCGAACCTGATTATGAAAGTTTAGCCTTTTTAAAAAAATCTACAGAACATATTTTGTTACAAGTGGCCCTGTTGCATGACTTTTAGGAATGGTGTTAGTATATACGATTTCATTATATGTTGATTAGTTACAGAGGTATTAATTCCTGTTGTCATAACGGTTTCATTACCCGACCATAAGTGCGCTGTTTATAATCAACTAAAACAAATACTTCTTAATTGCTAAATTTTGTCCAACGCTTAAGATAACATTATATCGCAATGGCGTTCGCATCGTTTTCAGTAATGAGCAAGGTCAAGCTGAAGATCCATATTGTTTAAAATACAAGTTCAAATTCACCATTTAGTTTAATCCAAGGTTCATTTGGAAATATTGACCAGCGCAGCGGGCATAGCCTGCTAGTTATATATATAAAAGCCGTTCTCTGAGTGTATGTCCTTTATACAAATCTTCAATTTTTGACTGATTTGCACAAAACTTGAAGTACATACGTTTTAGAACATGGAAAAGATCGCTGTCTATAAAAAATCATCAGACCACCATTTATCCCTTCTTTCTACCACCTTTCATAATTTAACATTATAGAAATATCTCTTTTTAAATTTTCTAATTAAATTATTTTTTTCCTGTTGCTACACCCTAATAAATGGCACAATAATTAAAAAAAAATGATAACACGTGAACTTTCTTTTTTAAGCTAATAAAAATTCAGACTCAATCACTATACCTTTGCATTTTCGAAACTGATGTCATTCTAATCAGAAAATGCAAATTGTCATATATAAAATGAAAATTTTAACTAAACGTTTGTTCAAATGACGTAATATCTTCATTTGAATGTTTTTGAAATTAAAAAATCTATTTTGATTCAGGCGTTTTAATTTCAAAAAAACAATTTAGGAAAAAGATGATAATAAAAAAAATCGTTTGCTACATATGACGTCAATTTCTGTTTAACTGACATCGCTTTTTAATGATGTTTTATTCTGAAGGGAGACTCTTGATCTTCTGAAATTAATCCTTATTATCCATAAAGTGAAAGATTTATTTTGAAACGACGCGAAATAAAATTTCATTTGGATGTATTTATTGCTTTATTGCGCGAATTGTCAGGGAAATCGTATACTTATTTTACACTTTCTGAAGAATACACACATTCTGATTTTGAAAGCTGAAGCACTTTACTATAATTACGTCAAAATGTTTTTTCCCTTGGAATTCAATTTCGTGAGTTTTAAAATTAAGTTTAAAAAATTTGAGGCCTTTCACAAAGGTCAGGTAAAAAATTATTGCATGTTAATATTCTGTAATCGATTCACATGGAAAGAATTCGCCAAAAACATGAATGACGCTATTTTTTTGTAAGTAATAGGTTCCAGAAAATGTGTAAGTCACAATTGTTAAAGTACCCAAATAGCGTAAAGCCTGACTATCGAAGATTAATCTATTTGCACTTACAATGATAAAAATATTTCAGCCTTTTTTTTGTTTATTATTCAATAGCGAAATTAGAAGTTCGCCAAAAGACAAGAAAAAGACCCTCAAGGTTAATAGGTATGTAATTGAACTACTGAATTTTTCATATTTAAAATAAAACTTTAACGATAAGCGCTTTGAAAATATATAAAAACTTCATTGAAATATATTTTGAAGTTAAAACGTTTACTATACCATAGGCATTTCTATTTGATGAAAAAATATCAGGAAACAATTCACTAAATATGGGGTTACGTTCTATAAATATGTTGTCAATTTCAATAAATTTAACGTCAAAATAATTTAAAAAAACGGGTGCTACGTTTTATGCCCTATTTTGTTGGCATGCTATATCTTTAATTATACCATTTAGATAAGTGTTTTAGCCCCTTAAATGCAATGATAACATTCTGCTATTTTTATTAAATACGATTGCATAAAATATGATTTTTCTAAGATTTATATGAAATAGAAAATGAAAAATATTTTCTAAGAGTTATTTTATTTATTTTTTTTTTTTTTAAAGAAGCATCAGGACTGAAAGCTACTGGAATTTGATGTCATTTTTAGGCTATTCGCTGTAGATTTAGTTTTTATGAATGAAAGTCTCCGTTTAAAAATAATCAGGCAATTAAGACTGGAATATCCGTGTTTAAAGATGATCCATATACCGTTCACAGAATAGAAAAAAATATATTGTTTTTAATTTAAAACACTAAAAAATTTTTTACATTTGCTTTATTATTAGAATCCGCAACAGCTACACCAAAAAACATTTTTGGTACTTTCGTATTAACAAGCGCTCAATTGTGATTTTTTTTTTTTTTTTTTTTTTTTTTTACTATTAGTAGCAATCTTCAATAATCTGATAATTTTGACTACTTTGATTTCAACGCTGTTAAATTCGTATTCTATTTTTTGCGGGGTTTTCTTTTCGTTAGCCGATTTAGTTACGGAATATAGAACGAAAAATCTCCCAAGTGATGAATTATTTACATTTTTTAAGAGCAATCGGGTTCATCTTTTCAAATTGGGTTGCACGAATATTTAAAAAATATTCTTGCTTAAAAATTGCTATAAAAAATTAGAAATTGAGAATCACTTTTCAAACAAATAGCATTGAAAGTATTTTTAGTTCTCCATTAGATGTTGATTATTTATTGTTGAGATGTTGATTATTAGATTAGATTATTTGCACTTACAATGATAAAAATATTTCAGCATTTTTTTTTTTTGTTTGTTTATTATTCAATAGCGAAATTAGAAGTTCGCCAAAAGACAAGAAAAAGACCCTCAAGGTTAATAGGTATGTAATTGAACTACTGAATTTTTTATATTTAAAATAAAACTTTAACGATAAGCGCTTTGAAAATATATAAAAACTTCATTGAAATATATTTTGAAGTTAAAACGTTTACTATACCATATGCATTTCTATTTGATGAAAAAATATCAGGAAACAATTCACTAAATATGGGGTTACGTTCTATAAATATGTTGTCAATTTCAATAAATTTAACGTCAAAATGATTTTAAAAAACGGGTGCTACGTTTTATGTCCTATTTTGTTGGCATGCTATATCTTTAATTATACCATTTAGATAAGTGTTTTAGCCCCTTAAATGCAATGATAACATTCTGCTATTTATATTAAATACGATTCCATAAAATATGATTTTTCTAAGATTTATATGAAATAGAAAAAGAAAAATATTTTCTAAGAGTTATTTTATTTATTTATTTTTTTTTTTAAGAAGCATCAGGACTGAAAGCTACTGGAATTTGATGTCACTTTTAGGCTATTCGCTGTAGATTTAGTTTTTATGAATGAAAGTCTCCGTTTAAAAATAATCAGGCAATTAAGACTGGAATATCCGTGTTTAAAGATGATCCATATACCGTTCACAGAATAGAAAAAAATATATTGTTTTTAATTTAAAACACTAAAAAATTTTTTACATTTGCTTTATTATTAGAATCCGCAACAGCTACACCAAAAAACATTTTTGGTACTTTCGTATTAACAAGCGCTCAATTGTGATTTTTTTTTTTTTTTTTTTTTTTTTTTTTTTTTTTTTTTTTTTTTTTTTTTACTATTAGTAGCAACCTTCAATAATCTGATAATTTTGACTACTTTGATTTCAAAGCTGTTAAATTCGTATTCTATTTTTTGCGGGGTTTTCTTTTCGTTAGCCGATTTAGTTATGGAATATAGAACGAAAAATCTCCCAAGTGATGAATTATTTACATTTTTTAAGAGAAATCGGGTTCATCTTTTCAAATTGGGTTGCACGAATATTTAAAAAATATTCTTGCTTAAAAATTGCTATAAAAAATTAGAAATTGAGAATCACTTTTCAAACAAATAGCATTGAAAGTATTTTTAGTTCTCCATTAGATGTTGAAAAAACTGAATGTGTCATGTTAGAGGTTAAACAAATTGTAGTAAAAGCAAAATTTATGGGTTAGGTCATTGTCACCAAAAATATGATGCCAGTGTTACTCATGGATATGTCTTTTCCTTATAATATTGCATTCAGAGCAAATGGGTTCATCTTTCGTAATTTTGGGTTGCAAATTTAAAAAGATCCATGCTTGAAAATTAATTTAAAATCATTAAATGCAGAAAACTGTATCTCAGTTTTATGATTTTTAATTATCAGTATTAAAATCAGAACCAATTAAAATCTGGAAATTAAGATATAATTTTCAAATAAATTTCATTTGAAAGTGCTTTTTTCTATTCAGTGTAAAAAATGAAATCGTGCATGTTTAGAAGTTAAGAAAAATTACAGTAAAGGCACAATTTATGGATTACGTCGTTGTCACCATCAGTATGATGTCAGCGTTACTCACTAACATGTTTTTACTTTAATGTATATATCATGGAAGATGATAGTATTCCAGTGACGCAGACTTAATCCTAAAATCGTATCGTATCGTATCGTAGAATTCGTAGATGGCGGAACTCATATTTACAACTAACTCGACTTCAAAGAAAATCCGAAAAGCTGCCTTTCAATAACTCAGCAAATATAGCTTTTATTATTCTGATTTTTTTAGAACATTCTTATATCTGCAGTCTAATTCTATTCTGAAATTTTTACATTTATACGTGCAGTATATCTTGAGATCTAAATAGTCATTTTTAAAGCGAAAGCGATGGAAGAAATTCCTAAAGTCAAAATCTGGAAAACGGCTCGGGCGATTTTCTTTAAATTGATATATAATATGAATCTGTTTTATGTGAAGGGAATAAGATAGCAGCTGTTTCCGGAAAACTCTAGTTTTCTTTTTATTTCACATTTTATTCCCTCCGAAAATGACATGGGCGATCTTATTAAAATTAATATATAATATGAATTTATTTTAGATGAGCCGAATAAGACCATGTTTGTTTCCTGGAAGACTCTTATTCGTTATATAATAAGCATGAAAAATCGGACTATATTTTTCCGCCATTTATGGGAATTTCTCCGAAATTGCGCCTCTGTATTCTTAGGCATAATTTCTTCTGTTCAAATTTTAGGGGAATGTTTCCGTACCTTCTGTAGCTTAGTCGGTTAGGCGCTGGTCTTGCAATACATACGTTGTGAGGTCTGTCATCATTGAAGCAGTAAGCATTTTTTTTTAATCCTTTTTAAGTCAGTTAATAAAGTAAATTTGATTTTATGTTTCTATAAGAATGTATCTGTTTATTTTGATTTTTTTCTTTAAGAGTTTCACATATCACTTTTTCGTGACACTTTTTCAAAAAATAAAAATACTGTAAGATCCGTCTAAGGCGGACTCTGTGTAAGCCGGAAATCAGCCTACTACGGAAAGACTTTCAAGTCCCGGCGAATCCATTGAAAATAACATTAATACGTGTTCCGTAAGCCGGTATCTGCCTAACGCGGAAACGGAAAGGTTTTTAAGGTCCGCCGAAAGCTAATTTTTACATAAGACGGAAAAAAGAATATTTTAAAACCGAAAATTGTATTTGTTCAGTCTACAACAGTTTCTTTTTATTCACAATTTTTAACACAAATGAATTTCTGTTTTTCTACGGTACATAAATTTAAATTATGCGTTTTTATTTTTTCCATTACCCTTACAATAAAAAAAAAAAAAAAAAAAAAAAAAAAAAAAAAAAAAAAAAAACAGGCCGTTATTCTACCATTACGTTTTTAATAATAATAATACTAATAATACATGCCGTTATTCTAACTGTAAATGGAAGACTACGAGATTTTTTTTTAAAAATGTCATACATCCAAAATTTAAAAAAGTAAATTCTTAAAAATCATATATATTTTTAAATTTTTAGGATAATTGAAAAATAATTAAAATTGTATAGTTTATTTATATGTAACGTATTTCAATTCGTTTCGCTGAGGAAAATACGAATTTGTATGTGTAAAAAACTGTAAATAAAAGGAAAATGTCGATTGAACAAATAAAAATGCGTACATTTTTTCTCTTTTACTTTTCATTAAATTCATAAAATGGTAACTTCTGACTTTAAACTTTCTCTATGCGTAAAAAAATAATAAATAAATGCTCAAGCACATGTTTTTTTTTTTTTTTTTTTTTTTTTTTTTTTTTGTTACAAACTTAAAAAGTATTACTAATTAATATTTCACTTTTAAAAACGGTACTGAAGATTACAAACATAATCTTGTAAAATCAAACCAGTTTACATTTCTGAATTATTGAAATTAGTGTTTGGTGGTGCTGCCATCTGTTTTTCAAATGAAAAAATATTATTCCATCTAACGCCTCTCAACTATATCTGCAATTTTAAATACTAGTAAATAAGCCCCCAAAAATTTAATTTGGATCTCGAAAATTCAGATTAGTAAAAAGCTTCAATATCTTTTATGAACAGCAATTATATTTAAGAGATTTAGTCATTTATCGTTGCTTTAACATGATATCAACGAGATTACATTTTGGCGAGGTCTTGGCGATTTAAGGTTACCAGTTCACTTTGACAACTTTTTTCTTAGAGTTTAATTTCATTTGATGCTGTGGAAGATTGATGTTTTCCTGTGCTATTTGATTTCTGTACAGAATGTATGTATATTCGAACTGTTGCTCAATGAAAATGGATACTCAATTATTAAGCAAAAAAAATTGTAGGCCAGAATTTGATTTAGATAGATTTATTTAGTTTTATTAGTGAGCATTTATTGTATTTTAAATAAAAAGTTTTTAAGAGTAATATTTCTTGATATTCTTCTTAAAAAAGTAAACATTTTACGTAGTAAAATTTAACAAAGCTTTATATATATGAAACAAAACATAAAAAAAATTCCCATTTTGTATATAGGTATGCTTTTTTAAGAGAGAAGGGGGGGGGGGGAATTAAAGGTGAATGGAAATCACGATTCTGAGTTCACCATTGGTCTTTAATTTTTTTTTAATTTTTATCTTTTTATTATTAACCTAAAAAAAGCAGTGACATCAACACAAAAAACCCTTAACGGTTTAAGAGTTTGTGACGCAGCACTTTATCTTATTGCTATAAGAATTTTAAATATGGAATTTAAAAATAATGATATCAAATTTTAATTGACGCTATGCTATTAATTAATGTATATACACATACATTTATATTATTTATTTCATCATTTTATTTTTGTTTTACGTATAATTGCGTGTGTAATAATTATGTTAAATTTAAAAGGATGTATAAAAATTTATTCATTGATGCTTTATCAATCACATCTTTCATCAAAATATGAGTTTTAAAAGATATGATATCAAAATTTAAGTGACGCCTTGATGTAGCTTTAAACAATTTGTTTTAAAATTCAATTTCAATTGTTTTCGGTTTGGCTAAATATATTTACACATGTAACCAAAACTTTTAATTTACCAATACACTGTTAAAAATTTCACTCTCACTGAACTTACACAATGCACTGTAATGTATTTATATGAAAAATTTGATTTCTCTTTTTTGCCACGCTATCGAAATCAAAAGTAAAATTTATGTAAATGATTTTTGTGCGTCAATGTATCCAAACTAAACGAAATGTATGCAAAAGGATAATATGACGCATAAAAATCATTTGCATAAATTTTACTTTTGATTTTGAATAGCGTGGCACAAAAGATAAATCAAATTTTTCATATAAATACATTACAGTGCATTGTGTAGGTTCAGTGAGAGTGGTATTTTTAACAGTGTATTGGTAAATTAAAAGTTTTTGTTACATGTGTAACTATATTTAGCCAAACCGATAACAATTGAAATTGAATTTTAAAACAAATTGTTTAAAGCTACATCAAGGCATCACTTAAATTTTGATATCATATCTTTTAAAACTCATATTTTGAATTTATGAAAGATGTGATTAATAAAGCATCAATGACTAAATTTTTATACATCCTTTTAAATTTAACATAATTATTACACATGCAATTATAAGTAAAACAAAAATAAAATGATGAAATAAATAATATAAATGTATGTGTATATACATTAATTAATAGCATAGCGTCACTTAAAATTTGATATCATTATTTTTAAGTTCCATATTTAAAATTCTTATAGCAGTAAGAGAAAGTGCTGCGTCAAAAACTTTTAACCCGTTAAGGGTTTTTTGTGTTGATATGCTATACCATTGAGAATTTTACTAAATATTACTCCAATTGGTTGATTTTTTTTCTTCGTATTATTAAGAAAATCATGTATTTTTCTGTTACACCAGCCATGCATTCTGATATTTAAAGCTGGGGGATTTTAAGATGGTTGCGATGCAATAACGTCATGTTTTCTGATTGTCTTTATAATGATTTGTGGACGGCAATGCACAAATCTCACTTATTATTGCCGTATTATTTCATTGTAATTTATTTTACCCGGAAGGTCCCCCATAATTGACACGGGCGACTCCGTATATTTCTGCTAGTACTTTATATATAGTACATAATATGTTAAATGCAAAAATGCTTTTTTCAGAATTTTCATTAGTTTTGAAATGCTTCCATCCTGTGAACTCGATATTTACTCAGTAAATGCATGTCATAATTAGAAATGTTCAGAAATCGAGACAAACTGTTTGCTTACCTAAAATCAATGAACAGTTACTTAATGTTGCTTTTAAGGTAATCAAATTTAAATCGTGAAATGCAGTGATGTTTAATAATCCAATATTTGTCTTTACTTCTAAGATGTAAAATTTAACTTAGACCAGTTCATGAATGAACTACATTTCATAGAATAATAATTTACACCGTTCTTAAAATTTGCTATTAATTCGGATTTTACTTAATAAATCTATAAAAATTGAAATGTTTCCGCAATGTTCATTTTAAGCACATTTAGCCCTTTTTTTGATCAATATTTAATCGAACTTTAAAAAAAAAAATTACATACTATCTCTTCTTTGTTTACATATTTACTAAAATTTAGTTGTTTTCATTCTTTCTTTATTAACACGTTATTGAATCTCATTTGCTCTGCTAATGATAGTTCTTAAAATTGTGTTATGGCTGCCTAGTTGCCTAGGTGTTAGTGTAATGGTAAATAATCAAAAGGTACCATATACGACTCCAGATTCGGATTTTGGTACTCGGAGTGGGTCGAAATCCAGACCAGACGTTTCCGCTTGTTTAATCCTTATACATAAGCATGCAGTTATGCTTTATATCACAAAGTGTAAGGTTACGTGTGTTATGCCCTCAAAATAAGTTTTGGTAACAATACAGTAAGGAAACTGCGAGTGATTGCAAACGGTAAATATATATATATATATATATCTTAAAAATTCTTAATCAATTATATGTACTTACTACAAATAATGATAATACACATTGTATAAAAAATAGTTATCAACTTGTTAATATTTTAGAAAATCTTCATTGTGTTTATAATATAACGACATATGACTTCAAAGATCTTTTTAATAATATAGACCTATTAGATTTACATAAAATTATAAATGCATTATTTAAAAAATATTATAAAAAACTGGAATTACCATCTAATATAGATATTGCATATTTTAAATCTTTAACTAACTTCATTATCTATAATAATTATATATTGCAAGATAATACTTTATATTTACAGCATGTCGGTATACCACAAGGCGGTTGTACTTCCAGTTTACTCTCAGACTTATACTTATATCATTATGAACGTAATTTCACTAATAATAATCTACATTTATATCGTTATATTGATGATATCATTTTAATTGATACTGATCAATCTGCAATTACTCGATTTCCAGTTGATTATCCCACTAATTTGGAATTAACGGAAAACCTTTTATCTAACAATACAATTAACTTCTTAGATCTTAAAATTACAATAAAAGACAATAAAACAATCACAGACTTATATGACAAACGTAAAGAATTTAAATTCAAAGTTAATACATTTACAAATTTTAAATCTTGTCTACATCATTCTGTATTTCGGAATATAATACTTAATCATTTATATAGAATAAAATGTTTATCTTCTTCTCCTCTAATTAACAATAATATTAAAAAACTAATTTATGATGCATTAAATCATGGTTTTCCAAAAAAATTCATATATTCATTAATATACAATTAGTACTTTTCTTACATGATCTATTAAAACAAATTAACACATGCGTAAACAAAATTACAAAAAAATTATAAAATAAAAAAATATCTATAAAAAATTAAAAATTGTAAAATAATATAAAAAAAATATTATAGGTTGGTTGGGTGGGTAGATGTTAGAGTACGGAGGAGGGTGGTGTTGTCTGTATAATACGCAATGGTTAATTATAAAAAAAAAATGGGGGCTCTTGTATTATTACTATATATTTTTGTTACGTATTTTATATGGATGTTGATTTGATATTTTATATGTAATTGGAGAATTTCATTAATATTATAATTAGCCTAATTATTGATTAATCTAATTTACAATTATTTGTTATTAAATTTTAAATTTACTAAGGACAATATCATATTAATTACTAATAGTATGCCATTCTTATAGTGAATAATATACATATAAATATGTTTAATATAAATATAGTTATACTGTATGCATTAAAATTGTGTAATTATTTTTATTATTATTACTCTATTCTTTTTAATATCTATTATCGGTTTAATGTTTTTGAATGTCCCACATTCATACTTTATGGTTTTTTATGGATGTCTGAAAATAATCCACACTCTATATTTGTGCTTTTTAAGTAATGGGTATTTAAGTATCATTTAACCTTCTATTTACTTCCACATGTTTTTTATTTCCTGTTCATTTTATAAATATCTGATATATAATTCATTAAAAAATAATTTTTAAATTTAATAATTATTTATATAAATTATTACTGAATTTATTTTGTTTTATAGCATATAGCTATATGCTATATATTATCAATGTTCTAGAATTATTTAAATTCTTAGTTTAGTTTAAATAAGTTAGCTAATAGAATATATTGTATGCTTTTAAATTTTATTTACAATAGTTTTTAAATACATTGTGTGGTTTATATTCGGTTTATAATTCTCTCTATATAAGGATATGTTTGGTTTTGCTGTTTATACAGTTATTTACATTCAATTGCTTACAATTATTTATACAGTTATTTACATTCAAATGCTTACAAATATTTATCTTGCGTTAGTTGTTTAATAGAAGTAATACTAGATGGCAGCACTATATTTGTCTCTTTAAGATAGCTCCTATTTTTAATTTTTCTAGCTCCATTTCAGTTATAATTTAATACACCAGGGGGTATCTTTAGCTAAATTTTGACGATATTGTTAAACTGTTATTAATTAATTTAATAGTGCATTTTAAATAATGTAATTAATATCTATTTATTTTATATCAGATTAAATGTGTTTAACAAGGTATTTCAAATTTTATTTCAAATTGTGTTAACTGCATCCTTTGGTATCATTTACTGTGATTTCTTAACTGTTTTATTCACCTTAATCTTTTTGATATACTGGCAGCCATGTGCGCGTGGTTTTTTGTAAAATACTGAAATATTAATCGGTATGGTGTTTATTATATATATTTTATATCCTATAAATATTTAAATACGTTTTATTGATTCTTCCATTTCATAATATTTGTTTCTATTCGGCTTTCATTTTTAATCAATTCACTTGATTTTTTGGTTGTTTGGGCACAGGGGAAAATAACTTTTAGCTTTAGCTTATTTTTCCCACAGAAAACAACCATTTTGCTTATATCATTGAATTCTGTGCCCTTGATAACGTAATTCAATGTATAAGCTTTTCAATTTTTGTCGGTTTCCACTTTTTTCTTTTTCTTCCATAATAATTCTTATATTAATTTTTTTTTTTTTTAATACTTACAGCTTTAATTCATAATAATTGACGGTAGATGGTTATGTCTAATTAATGGTTATATATATATATATATATATTTGGAAAAATATATAAAGGAATACTTGCAACCAAATAACTATCGAATGCGTTATTATTTTAAATTTTTATTCAATAAAATACTTACGAAAAAAAAAAGTTTAATTATTTAAATTCCCAACCGAAAATTCCCAATCCAAAGAGCTTAAAAGCAGTCCCTGTGTGCGCAGAATACACCCAAGCCTAATAAGGATCTATCTGTGTGAAAGTGTAACATAATATGAATTTTGATCAAATTCCGTACATTTCCGTTAGTTTTTGAGATATAGCTATCACAAAAATCGTGAAAAATGCATCATAGAAGCGCCACTTGTTATATGATTTACACGAACACCTAATCTGCACCAACTTAAGACAAAGTTTAACAGAATGTGAAGTTTTGTGAAATTCCGTACATTAATTCTTGAGCTATGACTATCGCTAAAATCGTGTAATTCATGAAAAATGCACCATAGCAGCTCTACCTGTAGGGCAATTTACACCAAAACTCAATAATCCGCAACAACTTATGTCAACGTCTGTCTGAATCTGAAATTTGGTGAAAATCCGTGCATTAGTGCTTGAGATAGAACTACAGCAGAAATCACGAAAAATACAGCATAACAGCTCATCTATTACACTATCAACACCAAAATCTAATCAACAACAACTTATGGCAACGTTTAACTGAATCTGAAGCTTGAAGAAAACCCGTGCATTCGTTTTTGAAATAGAGATATTGCAGATATCCTGAAAAATTCAGCATAGAAGCGCCTGCTGTTGGGAGATTTATACCAAACCCTAATCAACAATAATTTATGTCAACATCTAACTGAATCTGAAGTTTGATGAAAATCTGTGCATTAGTTCTTGAGCTAGAGCTATTCCAAAAATCGTGAAAAATGCAGTATAATAGTGCCACCTGTTGGGTGATTTACACCAAAAAATATTCCCCACCAATTCATATAAACCTATGACTAAATATGAAGTTTAATGGAAACTCGTGCATTAGTTCTTGACATAGAGCTATTGCGGAAATTTGAAAAAATGAGCATAGCAGCGCCACCTGTTGGACGATTTGCACCAAAAACTAATCAGGACCAATTTATATCAAGATATAACAGAATCTAAAGTATTATTAATGTCCGTGCATTAGTTATTGAGATAGAGCGCACGCAAAATTTGTGTCACATACATACAAACAGACTCACAGACAGACATTTTCTAAAAACCATCAAATCGTGTTCAAGACCTTCTAAAGCGTATAAATCTGCCAAAAGTCGGAAGTAGTATTTTTTTACGAATCCAATACTATCTTCTTACTGTCACTCTGAGCTGGCTACTTTTTTTTAATTAAGATTTCTTGATTGCCACCAGTTTTTTGAAACGGTAAAATTACCTTTGTTTTTGCCTTAATAAATATATCATTAAATAAGTCGCAATTTACCGTTTCAAAAAAGTGGTGTCAATCAAGAATCTGAATTTTAAAAAAAAGTAGCCCATCTGGCAACACTGACTCTGAGGCGTAAGCTGAGTTCCCGACGTGGTCATCCCTGTAACAAACATTATTGCTCCATTATTATTCTTTTTCTTGCTAATGTGAATAAATTCACTTCTATTGATGATGTAATCTATACTTTTCTTTAAAGAACTTCTACTTGATATTAAAAGAACAATCTCAAAATCTAGCCAACTTTGAAAGAATAGCTCTTTATGAGGATACTTCTGCTGGTTAATAAAACTAGAAGCTATAAACATGCTTGAATAAAAGCTTTTTTTAGTCTAAAATAAAAATAAATAAAATAAAAATCACAATGTAAGTTAAAATGGAAGTTTACATAAATGATTGCATCTTACGCTTCCTACAAAATTTTCATACCTGAATGAAAAATGAGTAAGCGAAAAAAAATATTGTTTTATTTTAAATTTAATTTAGTTATTTTGATCCTGGAAGCCAAATTTGAGAGAATAGAATATGTGAATAAAAATGTTTTGAAATTGATATATTTTAAAACTTAATTGAAAAAAAGCTATATTATAAAGCAAAAATATGTCAGTGCACAACGCTGATGTCCCATCAACGGTGGTAACCACATGAATAATCAATTTCGTTTTATAGAAATATTTTAACTTCTAAATAGAGCATAATTTCAATTTCTAAACGACCGAGGAAAAAAAAAGTACTTTCAAAAGTTATTAATTTCAAAACTGTATCCAATTTAGTGAATTTTATGGTTTTTAATATATTTAAAAATTTATTTTTTTAATATTTTTAATTTTTTTTAAATATTTATATTTTAAAAATAAACTTAGAATCAGACTAGTGACCTGTTTACACTTAAATCAGCATTTCTTTGCTTCAGTGTAATGTTCTATAACTAAGACGCCAAACAAAATGAAAACTTCAGAACCCCACCCCCCCTCCCTTCCCCATAAAACACAAATTTAACATACACGTATTCAAACTACACGCGCAAGCACTGAAACAATTAAAATAAAAAATATTGCTCTAAATACAGAGAACTTTCGTGATAAACTGCTCACATGCGGTTTCAAACATGCTTTTTAATGTCATTTGCGGGCAATGTAAAAAAGCACATTAAATGTATAATTTATATTAATGAAATTTCAACTAAATTTATTTTCAAATACATTAAGTTCACTAGACCAGAACTCTACAAATTGTGAAAATTTTGTTAGTCAACAAAATTATCCTGTAGCCAGTAAAAAATATCCTCCTCCTTATATACACTGTTGTGAGTTTTTTCTTCTTTATTTAATTTAATCATGGATTTTAACGAAGCAAAAGCTAACTAACTAACTAAATAAATAAAACAATGAACTAGTTGAGAAAGAATAATGACGAGCATAGAAATGATAGAATCTTAAATTGATATAACTACGTAAGCAGTTTACTAAAATAATAATAAAAAAAATAAACTACGATTTAAACAAAACATCAATATCATACAACTGAACAAAAAAAAAAAAAAAAAAAAAAAAAAAAAAAAAAAAAAAAATACATATTTCAAGAATGAATGAAAGAAGTATTCAAATCATAAGAAAAATAAATTTTCTTTAATAAAATTTCTTAAACAGAAAATTATATGGAAAGACATTTTGCCAAAACACTGAAAAGTTTCATTAAATAGTAATCTTGGGGAAAGGCACTTTACCTTAGGTAAGATTTTTATAAAACATTTTTCTGACAAGGTTATTGTCATAACATTTGTTTTTTCATGCAGTTTTTCCATTAAATTACTAATGTATTGAAAAGTTGAGGTATCAAAAGTGTAAGTGTCTTTTAAAAATATTTTAGTTGCTACTTGCGACCAGGTGAGAACATTTGACGAGCCCCGCACCAGGACAGTATATCAAGCATTTTTAACTCAAGTAGCCCGGTATGGATTGCTGTACAAGACTTGAATTAGCTCTAGACTCAGCTTAACTTAGAGAACAAGCATGATTCCGAAGTAGATTTAGCACATTGCATCATATTCAAATAGCAAGGGAACTCTTAGAAAAACATAAGTAATATAATTTACCTTTCTGTCGTACCTTTATTGATTATAAAAAAGCATATTATTCTGCTTATACATCAGCAGTATTAGAATATCTATCTGGAGGCCGTCGGTATAGACAAACCTTACACCAATATCATAAAGAAAGCAACAGAAACCATCCGTTTGCACAAAGGAAAAGCGAAGATCAAATTTGAAAGAGGTGTAAGACAAGGAGACACTATTTTCCCTAAACGTCTTACTGCTGTCTTAGAAAATATTCTCAAGAAGCTGGATTGGGAAAACAAAGGAATTACAATTAATGGGGGACGTTTAAGTCATCCCCGGTTTGTTGACAACATTTTAATAATTTTCAGTAATAGAGCTGAAGACTTGGTAAATATGCTAAAAGATTGGTAGAAGTTAGCTTTAACGTGGGATCAAAAATATATTTGGAAAAGACTAAGGGGATGTGCAATTCATTTACTTTAAAAAAGAAAATCGTCTGCAAAAATAGTGAGATTAAGGAAGTGCACAGTTATATGGACATTTTACAGGAAATATAATCGAACAACAGTATCATGAAAGAAATCAATAGAAGAATAAGGTATGGATGGAGTGCTTTTGTGAAGAATAATATTATTTTAAAGAGTAACATGCCTCTTTGTTTGAAAAGAAAGGTATTTAACAAATGTGTTTTGCCTGCACTAACTTAAGGGGCAGGAACATGGACGCTAACAAAACGGATGGTAACAAATGCTACAAACAACATAACGAAGTATGGAAGATGTATGCTAGACATAATTAGAAGAGACAGAAAGAGAATAACCTAGATAAAAAGTCTGATGAAAGTTTTCGAAATCATCGAGAGAAATAAACGGTTAATATGGAAATAAATATATATATATATATAATATATATTTATATATATATGTAAACACATTTTGTTCAGAATAAAATTTTGATAAAAATCATAGAGAAAATAAATTTAAACGAATGTAAATAAGTGCGAGTAGTGTGTCACAATGACGTCCATTACTAATCATATCATAATATTAAAATATTTATTTGCTTAAAAGACGTTATAGAAACACATTAAAAATAAATTAAAAATCTATATTTACATGTTCCATCTCATTTTCTGAGTCGTCGTCAGAATGTATAACAGAAAATTACAAATGCATACGAAAAATGGAAAAAATCATCGAAATTAAACAAGTAATCATATAACGCGCCCTACATTTTCGCGATGGCTCCTGTTCCTTCTATGCCGCGTATCTTTATTTTTTATGCGTAATTATCTTTTCGTATCTCGAATTTATGCGTTGAATGGTTAGAAAAATTACGGCACCGCGACATAGAGAGAACACGAGCCATCGTGAAAATGTAGGGCGCGTTATATGATTACTTGTTTATTTTCGATGATGTTTTAAATTTTCATATGCATTTGTAATTTTCTGTTATACATCCTAACGACGACTCAGAAAATGAGTCGAAAAATGTAAATATAGATTTTTAATTTACTTTTAATCTGTTTTTATAACGTCTTTTAAGCAAATAAATATTTTAATATTATGATATAAATTTAAACGTTTATACAAAATTTTATTTCCCCGAATCGAAAATCTAGCATCGTTAACATAACTGTAGGCATCCAATAAAGTACTTTTAATCACTTAATAGTTAGTAACCCGCGATAGGAAAGACTACTCTTATGACGTCTAGGATGGGCTCTAGAATAAAGTGCCCTTTATTAGACGATAAAAATCCTCTGACTCTTCTCTTTTGTTAAAACGAGGAATGTTGAACTTAATTACGCCACAAACGGTCTAAAAAGAAAAGAAAAATCAATTTTCATTCCGGTGGGAATATGTTTTTAAAAGTAACGATGTATCTAAACTTACATTGTGTTAGTACGTTTTCTAGTGTGGTTACATTTTCTAAAATAATGAGGTATTTAAAGTTAGATATGCCGAAAATAATGGAGTAAAGTTCTATTCCGTAGGGAATAAAAACTTCTTAAAAATGACTAATTCCTATTAGGAAACCGATATTACTATTTTGGGTAATATTGAAGCCGAATATTTGATATTTAGAAATGCCATTGGAATAACTAGCAACGAAATACAAAGAGTGCGCTGTAAAAAAGAAAAGAAAAAAGTTTCAGAATCTACATAAATATACTATAACCAAAATTATACAATAACAATTTCCGAGTTACTCCCGATTCCGAAAAACGTTCTTTATCATAAAAAACTACAAAAAATAATATATTTTTGACATTTCAAGAAGAATTAAAAAAAACGAAGTATCTTTTGCTGCGACTGATTTTCGGAAACTTTTCCGAGTCGTTTTACAGTGTATTAATCAGTTTTCTCGACCTGGAATATAGGTAGTGAATATGTTATTTGTTCTGCAGTAAACATTTTTATCTACAACAAGCATGTTTTATAGACAAGAATGATAAATTAACAAGAGTAACATTTACACTAAAATTAATATTCTTTTGTTTCATTGCATGAATAAATTAAATTAATAACCTGAAAATGTTTAATTTGAATTGACAGCATCGACAAAAATGTATATACCAAACTTAAAAACAAAGTATCTTTTACTGTCACTGATTTTCGGAAACGTTTCCGAGCCATTTTTATGGTGTACTAATCAGTTTTTTTCGACACGGAATATAAGTTTTGCATATGCTATCAATTCTCAAGTAAACATTTTTATGTACAACCATGTTTTATGAACAAATGTGATAAATTAACAGGATTAACATTTACATTAAAATCAATATTATTTTGTTTCCTTGCACGAATAAATTAAATTACTAATCTGAAAATGCTTAATTGGTATTGACAGCATCGACAAAAATGTATATACCATACTCAAAAAGTCCTTCCGGCCAGTGCCGGGAGGAAGAGGTAGCTTTCATATTCCTTATTTTAAAAAAGCCAACTTATATTATTCAAACACACGAAGCTCAATTTAGTGGAAACCGAATGTAGGAGATTCAATACCAATTTTTATCAATACTAAATCATTATGAATGAGAATTTCGCGAAATTAGTCAGCTTTATCCAAGCTGCTTTTAATTAAAGTAACTTATATTTGGCTGCCAAATTCGGCGATTTCTTAAAGTGCCTGCCATTTTAAGACAACATGGTGGATGAGGCTAACCAGTGAACTTGGTCGAGACCTTAGTAATTGCTGTGCACATGCTCACTCACATCGGAATCGGTTGATATATACGAGTGCTGTCGCAGGCAAAAAATCAGATTTTTCAAAATGTCACCCACGTTAGGAATTGAAACTACTATATCAGAGCCATTTTTTAAGATAAAGGCAAACAAAAAATGCTCCAGAATCCTTATATTAAAGTCAAATACTTAAGAAAGAAACCTTTTTCAATTTCTAATTTTTTTGCACCTCACTTTAAATATAATTTTTTTTAATTTAATGGCCGCCATTTTGAAACAAGATGGCTGATGAAGCTGGCCAGCGAACTTGGTCGAGATATTGATGTATACTATCCACATGCCTTCTTCCATCGAAATAGGCGAATACGTGTGGTATCGCGTGACAAATACAAGATCGTTTCAAAGTGTTAGCCATGATAGAAATTCAAAGTGCTATAATTCAACCACTTTTTAAGATATAAACAAAAGAACAAATTTTCAGAAACAAAAACTGCTCCGAATCTTTGTATCAAGGACAAACACATAAAAAAAATCTTTTTCATTTTCCAATTTTTTAATACCTCATTTTAAATTTTAAAATACATTTTTAAAAAAATCGCAACCTTTTTGAAACAAGATGGCGAATGAAGCTGGCCAACGAACTCGGTCGAGATATTGGTATGCACTATGTACAGACCAAGTAATATCCAAATCGGCTCATAAATGCGCCTGTTATCGAAAGACAAAAATCAGGTCGTTTTAAAATGTCAGCCACAATAGAAATTCAAAATATTATAACTCAGCCATTTTTTTAGATATAGACGAAACAAAACCTGTTCCGGAATCTTTGTATTAAGGTCAAACACATACGAAAAAATCTTTTTCATTTTCCAAATTTTTAGCATCTCATTTTAAATTTAATTTTTTTTAAATTTATTTAAATGGCCGCCATTTTGAAACAAGATGGCTGATGAAGCTGGCCAACGAACTCGGTTGAGTTATTTGCATGTACTACGTACACACCAAGGTACATCCAAATCGGTTCATAAATACGTCTGTTATCACGTGGCAAAAATCAGGGCGTTTCAAAATGTCAGCCACACTAGAAATTCAAAATGCTATAACTCAGCCATTTTTTAAGATATAAACGAAACAAAAACTGCTCCCGAATCTTTTTATCAAGGTCAAACACATAAGAAAAAAATATTTTTTCAATTTTCAATTTTTTGGTACCACATTTCCAATTTAAATTTTTCTTAAAATTTTAAATGGCCGCCATTTTTAAACAAAATGGCGGATGAAGCTGGCCAACGAACTCGGTCGAAACATTGGTCTGTACTATGTATAAACGAAGTTACATCCAAATCGGTTCATAAATACGCCTTTTATGGCGTGACAAAATTCAGGACGTTTCAAAATGTCAGCTTCGCTAGAAATTCAAAATGCTATAACTCAGCCATTTTTTAAGATATAGACGAAACAAAAACTGCTACGGAGTCTTTGTATAAAGGTCAAATACATAAGAAGAAAATATTTTTCCATTTTCAATTTTTTGGTACCACATTTCAAATTTTAAATTTTTTAAAAAAATTTAAATGGCCGCCATTTTGAAACAAAATGGCGGATGAAGCTGGCCAACGAACTCGGTCGAGACATTGGTATGTACTATGTACACACTGAATTACATCCAAATCGGTTCATAAATACGAGAGTTACAGTATGACATAGGTCAGATATATATATATATATATATATTGATATATATATATATATATATATATCAATTTCGAACGGAGGGTGGTTTCGGGGTCTGGGGGTCATGATCGATGAAAATATACCAAAATTTTTTGAAATCGCTTTCCTCCGAACGGCTGCAATAGGTAGCTTTTTTGTAAAGAAAGCTACCTAAAAAAGTCCTTCCGGCCAGTGCCGGGAGGAAGAGGTAGCTTTCATAATCCTTATTTAAAAAAGCCAACTTATATCATGCAAACACACGAAGCTCAATTTAGTGGAAACCGAATATAGGAGATTCAATACTAATTTTTATCAATATAATGAATGAGAATTTCGCGAAATTAGTCAGCTTTATCCAAGCTGCTTTTCTTTAAAGTAACTTATATTTGGCTGCCAAATTCGGCAATTTCTTAAAGTGCCTGTCATTTTAAGACAACATGGTGGATGAGGCTAAGCAGT
This sequence comes from Maratus speciosus, assembly GCA_963932465.1. Classification (NCBI taxonomy): domain Eukaryota; kingdom Metazoa; phylum Arthropoda; class Arachnida; order Araneae; family Salticidae; genus Maratus; species Maratus speciosus. Next base: position 400,523,955 of record OZ010800.1, on the reverse strand, counting down.
GAACTTGGTCGAGACCTTAGTAATTGCTGTGCACATGCTCACTCACATCGGAATCGGTTAATATATAGGAGTGCTGTCGCATGCAAAAAATCAGATTTTCAAAATGTCACCCACAATAGAAATTGAAACTGCTATATCTGAGCCATTTTTTAAGGTAAAGACAAACAAAAAATGCTCCTGAATCCTTATATCAAGATCAAATACTTAAGAAAGAAACCTTTTTCAATTTCTAATTTTTTTGCACCTCACTTTAAATATATATATATTTTTTAATTTAATGGCCGCCATTTTGAAACAAGATGGCTGATGAATCTGGCCAACGAACTTGGTCGAGGTGTTGATGTATACTATCCACATGCCTTCTTACATCGAAATAGGCGAATACGTGTGTTATCGCGTGACAAATACAAGATCGTTTCAAAATGTTAGCCATGCTAGAAATTCAAAGTGCTATAAATCAACCATTTTTTAAGATATCAACAAAAGAACAAATTTTCAGAAACAAAAACTGCTCCGGAATCTTTGTATCAAGGCCAAACACATAAAAAAAATCTTTTTCATTTTCCAATTTTTTAATACCTCATTTTGAATTTTAAATTTAATTTTTTTTAAATGGCAACCCTTTTGAAACAAGATGGCGAATGAAGCTGGCCAACGAACTCGGTCGAGACATTGGTATGTACTATGTACAGACCAAGTTACATCCAAATAGGTTCATAAATACGCCTGTTATCGCGTGACAAAAATCAGGTCGTTTTAAAATGTCAGCCACAAGAGAAATTCAAAATGCTATTACTCAGCCATTTTTTTTTTAGATATAGACGAAAGAAAAACTGTTCCGGAATCTTTGTATTAAGGTCAAACACATACAAAAAAAAATCTTTTTCATTTTCCAATTTTTTGGTATCTCATTTAAATTTTTTTATTTTTTAATTTTTTTAAATGGCCGCCATTTTGAAACAAGATGGCGGATGAAGCTGGCCAACGAACTCGGTCGAGATATTTGTATGTACTATGTACACACCAAGGTACATCCAAGTCGGTTCATAAATACGCCTGTTATTACGTGAGAAAAATCAGGACGTTTCAAAATGTCAGCCACGCTAGAAATTCAAAATGCTATAACTCAGCCATTTCTTAAGATATAGACGAAACAAAAACTGCTCCCGAATCTTTTTATCAAGGTCAAACACATAAGAAGAAAATATTTTTTCAATTTTCAATTTTTGGTACCACATTTCAAATTTAAATTTTTCTTAAAAATTTAAATGGCCGCCATTTTTAAACAAGATGACGGGTGAAGCTGGCCAACGAACCCGGTCGAGACATTGGTATGTACTATGTATAAACGAAGTTACATCCAAATCGGTTCATAAATACGCCTTTCATCGCGTGACAAAATTCAGGACGTTTCAAAATGTCAGCCACGCTAGAAATTCAAAATGCTATAACTCAGCCATTTTTTAAGATATAGACGAAACAAAAACTGCTCTGAAATCTTTGTATGAAGGTCAAATACATAAGAAAAAATTATTTTTCCATTTTCAATTTTTTGGTACCACATTTCAAATTTTAAAATTTTAAAAAATTTTTAAATGGCTGCCATTTTGAAACAAAATGGCGGATGAAGCTGGCCAACGAACTCGGTCGAGAGATTGGTATGTACTATGTACACACCGAATTACATCCAAATCGGTTCATAAATATGCCTTTTATCGCGTGACAAAATTCAGGACGTTTCAAAATGTCAGCCACGCTAGAAATTCAAAATGCTATAACTCAGCCATTTTTTAAGATATAGACGAAACAAAAACTGCTCCGGAATCTTTGTATAAAGGTCAAATACATAAGAAAAAAATATTTTTCCATTTTGAATTTTTTGGTACCACATTTCAAGTTTTAAATTCTTTTTAAAATTTTAAATGGCCGCCATTTTGAAACAAAACGGCGGATGAAGCTGGCCAACGAACTCGGTCGAGACATTGGTATGTACTATGTACACACCGAATTACATCGAAATCGGTTTATAATTACGGGAGTTACAGTGTGACATAGGTCAGATATATATATATATATATATATATATATATATATATATCAATTTTGAACGGAGGGTGGTTTCGGGGTCTGGGGGTCATGATCGATGAAAATATACCAAAATTTTTTGAAATCGCTTTCCTCCGAACGGCTGCAATAGGTAGCTTTTTTGTAAAGAAAGCTACCTAACAAAGTTAGAGATTTTCACTGATCGGTCACAGATTTTCAGAAACTGCTCCAAGTCATTTTTATGATGTATTAATCAGTTTTCTCGACACAGAATAAAAGTTTTGCATATGTTATCAATTCTGAAGTAAATATTTTTATCTACAACAAGCATATTTTATAGACAAGAATGATAAATTAACAAGAGTAACATTTACACTAAAATTAATATTGTTTTGTTTCATTGCATGAATAAATTAAATTACTAATCTGAAAATGTTTAATTTGAATTGACAGCATCGAAAATAATGTATATAACATACATAAAAACAAAGTATCTGTTATTGTAACTGATTTTCGGAATCTGTTCCGAGTCATTTTTATAGTGTATTAATCAGTTTTCTCGACACGGAATATAAGTTTTGCATATGCTATCAATTCTCAAGTAAACATTTTTATGTACAACCATGTTTTATGAAAAAATGTGATAAATTAACAGGATTAACATTTACATTAAAATCAATATTATTTTCTTTCCTTGCACGAATAAATTAAATTACTAATTTGAAAATGTTTAATTGGAATTGACAGCATCGAAAAGAATGTATATACCACGTATAAAAAGAAAGTATCTTTTATTGTAACTGATTTTCGGAAACTGTTCCGAGTCATTTTTATAGTATATTAATCAGTTTTCTCAACACGGAATATACGTTTTGCATATGCTATCAATTCTCAAGTAAACTTTTTATGCGCAACCATATTTTATGAATAAATGTGATAAATTAACAGGATTAACATTTAAATTAAAATCATTTTTAATTTAATTTATTTTATTATTATATTTTTTTAATTAAAATTATTTTAATAAATGAAAATTAAAATTTTAAAGCTATATTCACCTTGAGTTAAAAAATTAAAATACATAAAAAGCACAAATAATTGTGCAAAAATTACTTCCAGGTGCAAAAATATAATATAAACATATTTAAAATACATATTAAAAATATCTTAGAATACATCAGTAAAACCTAAAACTTTTTTAACCATTACAAACCAACCAACGGTACGATTTAAATTATATTATTTTCTTTGCTCTTATTCGTGAATTCTCCAGAAGAAAAACATTGTAATTTAAATTTAAATGTTGTACGTCAGATGATATCTATGGAGTATGGAGATAGTTGTTGCATAATAGATGAAAGCTCGTTTTGTTGAAAATTTGAATAACAATACCTGGCTTCTCATCTGACGTACAATATTTAAATTTAAAATAAAAAAAATAATAACAACATTTAAATCCTATTGATTTAAATCCTCCTTCTAATGGCCGAAAACGTTCTAGGTTTTTCTGATATATTTTAAGATATTTTTAATTTGTATTTTAAATATCTTTATATTATATTTATGCTCCTGCAAGTAATTTTTATACAATTATTTGTGTTTTATATGTGTTTTAATGAATATTATTTTGGTTCCTTGCATGATTAAATTAAATTACTAAGCTGAAAATGTTTAACTGGAATTGACAGCATCGAAAAAAATGTAATACCATGTGTAAAAACAAAGTATCTTTTTCTGCCACTGATTTTCGGAAACTTTTCCGAGTGGTTTTTATGGTGTACTAATCAGTTTTCTCGATCCAGAATATAAGTTCTGCATATGCTATCAATTCTCAAGTAAATATTTTTATGTACAACCATGTTTTATGAACAAATGTGATAAATTAACAGGATTAACATTTACACTAAAATTAATATTCTTTTGTTTCCTTGCACGAATAAATTAAATTACTAATCTGAAAATGTTTAATTGGCATTGACAGCATCGAAAAAATTGTATATACCACGTATAAAAAGAAAGTACCTGTTATTGTAACTGATTTTCGGAAACTGTTCCGAGTCATTTTTATAGTGTATTAATCAGTTTTCTCGACACGGAGTATAAGTTTTGGATATGCTATCAATTCTCAAGTAAACATTTTTATCTAAAACATCCATGTTTTATAAACAAATATAACAAATTAACAACATTAACATTATCATTTACATTAAAATCACTATTATTTTAATAAATTAAAATTAAAATTATATTCACCTTGAGTTAAATAATTAAAATACATATAAAGCACAAATAATTGTGCAAAAATTACTTTCAGGTGCAAAAATGCGATATAAACATATTTAAAATACATATTAAGAATGTCTTAGAATACATTAGTAAAACCTAGAAAGTTTTCAACCATTACAAGGCCACCATCGGTACGATTTAAATGTTATTATTTTCTTTGCTCTTATTCGTGAATTGTACAGAAGAAAAACATCGTAATTTAAATTTAAATGTTGCACGTCAGATGACATCTATGGAGTATGGAGATATTTGTTGCATAATAGACGAAAGCTCGTTTTGTTGAAAATTTGAATAACTGTACCTGGCTTCTCATCTAACGTATAGTCGTGGGAAAAAAAAAGTAAACACCCCCTACTAACTTCTCAACAAATTATCGTAGAAGAAAGTTACTGGTACCGAACGATTGGAAATAAAGTGTACTTTTAAATGATGTATGTAAAATTTGTTTAAGGGGCAATCTACATATTAAAACGAACCATAACTTTGTTTTTTTTCAATAGCAGTACACAATTCTGACAGCATAAATGAACTCTACACCTTTCAATTAACCTATAAACAAATTTTTATGCAATTCGTGCCATAAGTTTCCGAGAAATTAATTATTTTAAAACGAGGGTATTTTAAGGACTGTATCCAAATTGAAGTTCCGAACTCGATTGTTAACCGAGAGAGCCGCCTTCTTGATCAAGGCACGTTTAAGCGTCAATGAAACCTGTTTGATTACAGGACAGCAGAATAAATTTCCAAAATTTACTCACTTCTATCATAGACGGCCCCTTAAACCAGGGCCGAAACTAGCCTTTTGGCGCCCGGGGCAAACATGAATTTTGGCGCCTCCCCCCCTCTCAACCACAAAATAAATTTACAGAAAGAATTTTACTAAGTATCTAATAGACAACTTATTTTTAAACAACTTATTTCCACTATAAAGTAAATTTACAAAAAGAATTTTACTAAGTATCTATTAGACAACTTATTTTTTAAATTTAAAATATATAAAACTGTAATCAGCTTTGTCAAACATTGATTCATTAAAACCTTGAAAACGGAATCAAAAGGAACTAAATTGCATTTTAATCATTTGAAACTTTTTTTTTGTATAGTCTAAATGAGATCGATATCTAAAAAAAAAAAAAGTTTTACTAAGAATTTTACTTTGTGCATTCCCCTCCCGTTTGTTTTATTGTCGAATGCAGTCATCGCCAATGGCAAGACAGAAAAGAAAAAAAAAAAAAAGAAGCTGATGCCCAGCGGAAAACAGGAAAACAAACAAACAGCTTCCATGGAATTTTTTTTATCTAATAGAAAAGTCAGACTGAGGGGTCGCTTCGCGCTGGGTAGTTACCATTAGTGGACAGTGCCCCACAATAGAGACTGACCTTGAAAAATGGTCTCCTACACAGGGAGTGATTTAAAAGATAGTAGACAAAAGCATGGACATGATACTTTTGGAATGGGAGAATGAAAAAAGCCTAAAGCTACGTTCTGACTTGTATTTTGCCTCCTCCTCTAGTATTCTTGGAAAATCTTTTATTCTGAAATCATCTGCGGTTTATTCACAAAAGAATAAGGGGAATCAACAATGGGTCAGGAGATAAGGAGCTCGACTCTACTTGAAGGAAAGTTTCCTCTTTTGCCGGACATCAGTCCCTTTCCTGCTAAAGTCGTTTAAAATCAAAGACACCGAAAAGCCACAAAAAACGAAGCCGACACTGAAATCAGTTAGAAGGATAGTGGGTACGCAGCCTAAGAGAACAGTTCTTTTTTTTTTATTCATTTGCAGTTTTGTACTGTAGATGAATCTTTTTATGTAGTATTTGTAAAGTTTAATACATTTGGTACAGTTTTCCTTTTAAATTTTCCGGCTCCGAGACATTTTTATACAAATTTCGTATATATATATATATATACATTCTTGTATCAAACGTAAAACAAAATCTTCATTTTGGTGCCCCCTTCACCTTCTGTTAAAGCGGCGCCCGGGGCACGTGCCCCCTCTGCCCCCCCCACCTAGTTTCGGTCCTGCCTTAAACTATCATTTTGTCGTTTTTTGAGCATAATTTGAAAACGACTTGGAAGAAAAATGTGAAATTTTGGATTTCCATAAAGCAGGACTTAATAAATCTAAATCCATCAAAAAAATTGTATGTTGCAATTCATAATTTTTTCGAATATTAATTTCATAATTCTTAATTCATATCATAAAATTATAAAAATTGCAAATTCAATGTATTTATGTTTGGGTATTATTGCTACACAAAAAAATTAGCTCATTAAGAGCATAATTTCAGGAGCTATGAATAAAAATATGAAAATGTAATTTAACATTACAAGTACTAAATTTTGAATGCCTTTAATTCAAAAGCGTATCATTCGAATGACTTGAAATTTGGTTTCTAGGCATATTTTGAACCGAAAATTTGAAATATCTCGTTATATTTGGGTATTGCCATTGAAAAAAAATGAAGTTTGGATTCGTTTTAATCTGTATATGCCCCCTAAGCAAATTTTATACACACCATTTAAAAGTAGACTTTATTTCCAATCGTCCGGTACCAGTAACTTTTGTCTACCATAATTTGTTGAGGAGTTAGTAGGGGTGTTTACTTTTTTATTTCCACGACTGTACAATATTTAAATTTAAATTACGCCGTTTTTCTTCTGGACAGTTCTCGAATAAGCGCAAAGAAAATAATAACAACATTTAAATCCTACTGATGAAGATGGCCGAAACCGTTCTAGGTTTTTCAGATATATTTTAAGATATTTTTAATTTGTAGGGGAGACCGGGGCACATTTTCCATAGGGGCAAGTTTTCCAACTTGCTTTAGTTTTTAAATGAACCGTTAGGTGACGCTAGCGAGTGAACTGGCTGAAGTGGCAACATCTTACACAACATCTACAAAAGTTATAGCTTAATAGCTGCTGTCACTTCGTCTGGAGAGCTGTTGTTTTCCTTTTTTCAACGGTGAGTAAAATTTTAGGTCTTTATTAAAACGTAAAAAAACGTACTAGCGTTAAACTTACTGTTTTGACATTGCATACACTAAAAAAGGGTTTCTTTTTTCAGGTAACTATGCGTTTGTTTTGCAAATAACTTACACCGGTATTCGTCCAGGTAGTGTAAAAGTTCAAATATGGCGACGGGGCAGGTTTTCCAACAATATACGGGGCATGTTTTCCAACATGTTTCTCGTTTGAAAACCTCCCCCCTCCTAAATCAGCTAGTCTTATTGTATAAAAAATGTATTTATTGTGTTGTAAAATCGGCCAAATAACCATATATACTACGAACCCGTTTGATCATTTAGTCATTTAAGTAAAACTATCAATATAAAAAAAAGGTAAATTAAAAAATATAATAAAATGTCAATTTTTTCTAAAATGGGTTCAGTTAATGAATCCATTTTATGTTAATTATGCATTTATAGTCATAAGCTAGAACACTGAGATCGCAGTGAGTACGAACCCCTCAAAAAGCAAATTAACCATGCTTAGAGCAGCTCCACTGGCGTTAATCCACAGTTAATATTATGGCGGGTTTTAAATGTTATAGAATTTTCATACTGAATCCTGAAATATTTACAAACTTTGCTTTTACCCATGCCACTTTTCTGATAGGCCAGCTCCTGCTGCACAAATCTTGAAAACACCAACAATCCTGAAAAGATTTCAAACTTTCCTCAATAATCCCCCCCCCCCCCCCCCCCCCGCAAAAAAACAACAACACCGAAAGCATCTAATCATTCTACACCAACGCAGGCCAGCATTTCCAAAGAAGCTGTTCCTTAAGTTCTACTCAAAATTTCCCTATTGCTTATGAAAAAAAGCGTTCCTTCTACATCTAAACAAGCTTTGCCTACACCAGAAGAAGTTAGGACTTTCGCGAAGACTGCACTAAGCAGGCAAACACGGCGTGGAAAGAAAAATAGGGAGTATTGTACTGACTGATTCTCCTGTTAAAAATGAACTGAAAATGGAAAAAAAAAATTCATCTAAAAAAAGGGAAACTGCAAAAGAAATCAGATAAAAGGGGCGAGAAAAAAAATAATCCAATCCCGTCCAGGGAGCTGTTTGGACCTTCGTCTTTAAATGTAAAATGAATTAAAACTGTTTTTTATGTTACTGTTATGTTACTGAGCATTTAGTTCACAATAAAAAATACTTATTAATTAACAAGCACGATTTATTACTTATGTTTTACCATTTAAAGTATAGTTGGAAAACTTGCCCCTGACCATTTTTCGTAGGCTGGAAAACTTGCCCCGCATACGGGGCACGTTTTCCAACGTAACATGATTAGACTTAACTATTTTTTGTGAAAAAGTATATTTAGTTTTTTGAAAAATAATTGTGCCAGTTTGTACAGGAAGGTCTAGGGAATACAATGATTTCCTGTATATATCAAAATAGTTAAAAATAAAAAATACAAAAATAAAAATCTAAAAAGTTGGAAAACTTGCCCCGATCTCCCCTATTTTAAATATCTTTATATTATATTTATGCCCCTGAAAGAAATTTTTGTACAATTATTTGTGTTTTACATGTGTTTTAATGAATATTTTTTTGGTTCCTTGCATGAATAAATTAAATTACTAGGCTGAAAATGTTTAAGTGGAATTGACAGCATCAAAAAAAATGTAATACCATGTGTAAAAACAAAGTACCTTTTTCTGCCACTGATTTTCGGAAACTTTTCCGAGTGGTTTTTATGGTGTACTAATCAGTTTTCTCGATCCAGAATATAAGTTTTGCATATGCTATCAATTCTCAAGTAAACATTTTTATCTAAAATAACCATGTTTTATAGACAAATATGATAAATTAACAGCATGAACATTTACGTTAAAATTAATATTACAGTAAAACCCCGGTTATCCGAAAAGCATGGGACCAAAGCATTTTCGGTTAACCGGGGTTCCATAGGAATTTTCGGATAACCGGGGTTCCATAGGAATTTTCGGATAACCGGGGTTCCATAGGAATTTTCGAAGAACTGGGATGCTTGTGGTGAAAACTTGTTTGATGAAAAACTGTGATTGATATGTTGAAATTCAAAAAGATGCAACAGCATCAGGTGTGTTGTTATTCGAAAGGTGACGTGATAAAGCAGCACTGAAATGATGTAAAGTTGAAAAACAAAAGAAAATCACAACATATTTTGTAAAAAAAATAAAGTGTCGTACCTGTCTATCTAGTAAAGTGCTCGAAATTACGCAATGGACAAAATTGGTAAGTTGGCTCTGTTTATTTATTTCATAAAGTGCATGCTTTATTAACACTATTTCTAACAGTGCCAATAGCACCTTTCAAAGTTTTGATTTTTACTTATTTTCCTTTTAATTTTTAACGATACTAAGTATTAGAACAACTCTTCAATGTATTAAAAATTATTCGGAATTGTTTGGATCTAAAAACAAATAAAATAGCAATCATAAATCAAAATATGTTAAAAGGTGTCATTTGACATCGATAAAAATAGCGTTGACAATAAAATTGTTCACATTTAAAAAGGATTTTGAGGAATTTTAAGGTCTTTCGGTTAAGCCGATTTTCGGATAACCGTGATTCTACTGTGTTTTGTTTTCTTTCAAGAATAAATTAAATTACCAAGCTGAAAATGTTTAATTGCAATTGACAGCATCGAAAAAATGTATATTCCATGTTGAGAAAAGTGTTTAATGTACTATAAAAACTATTCGGGAGCATTTCCGAGAATCAGCGGCGGTAAAAAAACGCCGTTTTTATAAATTATTCCTTAAATCTCGAAAATACATTCGTTTCTGAGACTTCTAAAGATAAAGAACGCTTTGTGGAATCTTTGGAACGCCTTTTGGGTAACTCGGAAGAGGTTATTGTACATTTTGTTTCTAGGTTATAGTATAGTTTCGCAATTTTGTTGTTAGAAACATTCGCTTATTTTACAGTGTGCAATGTTTATTGAAATTATTTAAAATAAAATGCGAAAGCAATAAAATAGTATTGTTCCATTGTATATATCTGAAACGGAATTAAAATATTGCTTAAATATCGTCTATGTAATAATTAGTGTTGAAATTTGCATCTCAAATATACAAGACAAAGCTTATAGAACGAAGTAGCCATATTTGGATCGCAGCTGTAAATAGACAGCTGCAATTCTGCCGTTAATTACAGAAAGAGACGCCATCTATAGCTGAAATGCTACACATCATAATGACGTTATTTATCATTAGAAGAAGCACCCGCCTTCCACGTGCTGTTTTCAGACAATTTTAAAAATCTCAAATTAACTTTTTTGATCTAATTTTTCCTACTAAATGTAAGCGAATACGTTGAAACTGAGGTAAATTGTTATGTTTTCATACATACATAAATTCATGTGTTTATAGCGCATATTTTTTCACGCGGATTTGTTTGCTTTCGTTTTTGTTCTTAGTCGTGAGATTATCTGTTTAAAAAAAATGGCGCAATTGTCTTAATTGGAACAATTTAAGTTGCTTAAATTGGACCTGATATGCGATCATAAATTTGAAAAGTAAGAAATGAATTTCCAGGGCTGTATGCTTTGGACACTACTTTTTTATTTTTTTAATAACTTATAATGCATTACTATTTCCATGCAAGTTTTTGAATGTTTTAATTAATTTTTTTTAATATCTAGATCAATTTCTTTATAGAGTTTAGGCTTATTTAAACATAAAAAAATATCTTTTACATGCTTATGCAATAAATTTCGCTTTCAAGTATAACAGAGCAGCAACCGTTGAAACAGCCGTCCAAACTTTTAAAGGAAGCAGTATTTGGCCTCCTAACAGGTATGTTTTTAAAAGTCATAATTTTGCAGCTACTAACTCATTCCTGATGAGGAGATAGGCATTGAAAATAGATCCTTTGATTCTCTGCTGGTGGAGTCAGAGTCAGTAATCATGAAACCACTAAGACTAAGAGAGTAAAAGAAATGATGAAAACGACACAGACAAACAGTCTGAAAGAAGAACATCAGTGACGGCAAAAAATGTTCAAGATATAAGGAACGAAAAGAAAAGAGTAAGTTGTGAATAGATTGACCCGCAAGAAGGCTGTAGTAGCTACGAAACACCCCAAAAAGTCAAAGAATCATTAAAAATGTCATCTCTCTTGCCAGAATCAGTTGAGTCAAAGTACAGAGGGAGCCAAAAAACGGCTGAGCTATCATCTTCGCCATATAAAGTAAATCTTGAAATGAAAAAGTAAAAAACGACAAAAAAGAAGCTCCCAAAACACAAAAGCAATTGGAACATCAAGTTTTAGAAAATATATTCCCTACTCATTAATACAGCCTAATATTTTTTTATTACAATTTAGGAGACTGGTGGTCCAACTTAGGCATCCAGTCGCTGAATTTGGACCACTTTAGACTAATTTTTGAAATTAAAATAAAACTTAATTATTTTCAAAAGGAAATCGTTTTAAATATTTATTTAGCTTGTAGAGGAATAGATTGACCACGTGTAGTGTTATTTTGTAGATATTAAAAAAATGAAGTGAGTTACACATAAATAAGTGAAGTGGTCTAAATTCGGCTTCTCTCCCACTATAAATGGTACAATTGAGGAAAAAAAGTAAATACCCCTTACTATCTCTATAAAAAATTATCGTAGAAGAAAGTTTCCGATACCACACGATTGGTAAGAAAGTCTACTTTTAAATGATGTATATGAAATTTGATTAGGGGGTCCATCTACATATTAAAACGAACTATAACTTTGTCTTTATCAATAGCAGTACACAATTCTGGCAGCGTAAATGTACTCTACACCCTTCAATTAGCCTAAAAACAAATTTTTATGCAATTCGTACGATAAGTTTCCGAGAAATTAATTGTTTTAAAAAGATCGTATTTTAGGGGCTGAATCCAAATTTAAGTTCGGTACTCGATTGTTGACCGAGAGAGCACACTTCTTGATCAAGGCATCTTAAGCGCCACTCAAACAGTCATTGAAGACTGCTAGAATACAGGATAGCATAAGAAATTTCAAAATATCTAGTCACTTGTATCATAGACGACCCCTTAAACCATCATTTTGACGTTTTTTAAGCATAATTTGAAAACTACTTGGAAGAAAAATGGGAAATTTTGGATTTCCATAAAGCAGGACATAATAAATCTAAATCCATGAAAAAAAATTATAGATTGCAATTATTTTTTTTCGAATATTAATTTAATAATTCATAATTCATGTTCTAAAATTATAGAAATTGCAAATTCACCGTATTTATGTTTCGGTATTTTAGTATTATTGCTACAAAAAAAAGCATATTAGGAGTTTAATTTGAGGAGATAGTAATGAAAATATAAAAACATAATTTAACATTAGAAGCACTAAAGTTTGAATATTTATAATTCAAAAACTTGAAATTTGATGTCTAAGCATAGTTTGAAACAAAGATTTGAACTATCTTGTAAGGGGCGTTTACTTTTTTCCCTCGACTTTACATGTACAACTACTTCTGTATAAGTATTTCTAGCAAAATCGGTAAGAATATATGCGGAATAACATTTTTAACTTAAATAAAAATTCTTTCATGCGTTTTTCTTGTATACATAAATGAGAATCCGAAGACAATTCATGCCATATCCAAAAGTTCAGAATTGTGTTAGGAATTTTCTGATTAAGGTATTTAATCTACGACACTTTTCGTTCCTCACTGATTTCATTCCACAAGTGTGCATGATTTATTTTCTTGTCAGTTCCCTTTTGAGAACCATATTACATCTAAATGGAAGAGGAATTTACTTTAAAATTTGAAACAAGGTAATAAATTTGCATACAGTGGATGTAAGTTTTCTCTCGTGGCCTTTAAAAACAAGTTAAAATAGTAAATACTGCTCCATTTAGAATGGAAATTTACATATCGGTAGATATCTGTCTTTCTGTAGCAATGCATGCAGTAAATTTGATACAAATACTTATAAACTAGCATTTCTAACTTTAATACAAATTCCGCATGAGAACAATACCTTTTTAGTTAATTATGACATCTGAATTTGCAAATAAATGTCATAGGGTAGAGTAGCCAAATTTAGACCTCTTCACTTCTTTTCAGGTATAACTCACTTCAATTTTAGAATATCTGCAAAATTACACTGCACGTGGTCAGTCTATTCATCTACTAGCTAAATAAATCTTTAAAACAATTTCTTTTTGAAAATCTTAAGTTTTGTTTTAATATTCTCTTTTAATATTCTTTTTACTATTATTATTATTCAGTAACGAATTAAATAATTCCATAATTCTGGAGTAAATAGAAATTCTACGTCGTGCTATTTACCCTTGTAACGATGCGTTATCCTATATTACTCCGAACATTTGGAATAGTATGCTTGGAATAACCTGGTGAACACCGCCCCCCCCCCCGCTTCTATAGAACTTTAGAACAGTCTGACTTATTAACTTCGCCCCTTTTCACTTTGAAGTTTTTGATCAGCCCAACTCCATAAAGGACTCAGCCTCTGACTTATGACTTTTGTTTATAACCTGATTAAAAGCATGCGAAAGTGTTAGGTTTTTAAATGTATCTTATTGTAAATAACAAACCCCTTTAAGTAATTTGAATATTGTTTGTGTTAACAAATTTTTAACCTGTAAATTATGGTATTGAAGACAACCATAACATGCTTCATGTTGCAAATCTTGCCGTAACATTCACAGTTTTTTATATGACGACTCCTAATAGTTTTAATTCATTGACGTCTATTTCCTCCAATCATTGTTGGATTTGTGTTCTAACAGTGGTATAACTTAACAAGATCAAGAACATTTTAGTATATATGACTTTGTCGGTATAACTTATATAAGACGTTTTGCCAGTCTGCCTGTCACAGACTCAACACCTGCCCAGACTCCTGACACAAAGGTTTATAGTCGGCAATGCCCGAAGCAGTATTGCCAGATTAGGGACTTTTTTAATTCAGATTATTTGGCTGTCACCACTTTTTTTAAATAGCATAATTCGCTTATTTTTCAGAATTTTTAATCATTTTTAAATAGGGAGAATATTTTTATTTCAAAAAAGCGCTGACAATCAACAATCTGGGGACAAAAAATTCCCCAATCTGGCAACACTGGCCCGAAATTAAGGGAGAATTTGTCTGTCATTCGATAGTCTATTCGCCTGTTCAGTCATTCGTCAGTTCTACAGACAATCTCATGCGAAAAAAAAAGAAATTTGGCAACACTTGGCAAAACAATGATAGAAAATGTGACCAAAGCCTATTCCATATTTATTCCATATTTCGTTTAAAATCCTGAATTTTGCGTCTTTTTCAGCTTTTATGATAACGTACCCTGTTTTTTTAATACCATATATTCTTCTACCAAGGTTCTGTTATAAAGAATTAAAAGTTTCGATTATTTAACGTGTAATAATACCGGATTCATAATTAATAAATTAAAACTGAAAAAAAATGCTTTTAAAACTTTTAACATGACACTTCTCTAGCTACAGTAATAACTACAGTGCTTCCTTCCGAGTAATTATTGATACCCAGGATTTGCTTAATTACTCTAAGAATTTACTCAAGCTCGTTTCTTCTGGAAAAGACCTGCGAGAATTCTAAACTAACAAGTTGGAAATTGTACAACAAACATGGTAAATGAGGCGAGTTTGTACTATGGCTAGTTTTATAAATGTTCATACCTTGGTGCAATATATGTTACACTATTATGCAAAAATGCATGAATGCAAAATTTAGTACGAATATATATATTAAATTCATTAATAGGGAAATAGTTGGAATCCAATTTAAATAGGACGTAATCACCATGGCAACCTAGAATCATTATTTATCATGGGATATCATTGAATTAATTACGTATAATAGGATTTAATAGAATGAAAAAAACATTTATTAATATATTTTCAAGTTTTAAGTCGATTTTCCTAAAATTTGAAATGACTGGAAAAAAGTCTGAAACAATTATATATTGGGTCGTTCGGAAAGTCGTGAGAATTTGGAAAATTAATTCGTGCCGAAATATTCTGCCCGTTAATTATTAGACATTAGATATCGTAATCAATGTCTAATAATTAAACGATAGAATTTTCTTTACGAATTGATTTTCCCAAATGGATACGACTTTCCGAACAACCAAATATATTAAATTTCAAACTATTCGGTTGGGTGTTTTTGCAATGTAATATTCGGACAAACAGACAGACGAACGGATCAGACGACGACTATACGTACTACGTATTTATATAATTACGAACGTACCTAAAAACATGAATAAATTACAAACTGGCAATAACTGCACATAATATTAAAACAAATAAACAAGTCCATACCATTAAGGAACACACACACAAGTGCTATAAAATATCTCTGTATGCGAGATTATTTATCCAACAGTACATTGTAACTTTACAGTCTGATTACAACTGTTGTAAAACTGTTCGGAAAATGTGTAAAATGTTACAATAAATCTAATAAAATATTGAGTACACTAAATTATTCAATAAGGTATAATAAGGTATCCATTTTTCAAAAATGTGAGTCGGAGAGGCGAGTTTTCCACAATATCACAAAATGGTCGATGGACCGCAAGGTGATGTACCGGGAAACATATTGAAATAACTTTAACCTAAACATTATCTTATATGCATTATTAAATGCTTTATATTTTAAATTAAAACATAATTTTTAATTTCTTGCATAAAAACGATTTCAGTTAAAAAGAAATTTGGAATCAATTATTTCAGTAGCTAAAAAATAAAATGCTAGCAATTTACAAAACCAATTTTTAGGTGCGTTCATAATTATAGACATACGTATGCGTTTTGTAATTACTCATAATACTGCGACTATAGTCGACCTGTAGCCGACTGAACGAGGACTATAGATGCTATAGCCCCTATAGTCGCCGTTCGGTCCGTCTGTCCGCATATAACAGAGCAAAAACTACTCAACGGAATGGCCTGAAATTTTAAATATATAATTCTTGCAAAATTTTGTTGAGTAATTTCAATTTTTCTGAAAATCGGATGTATAGTTTAATTACAGGGACAGTCAAACCTTTTTCGTTACATTACGGTCAATCGAAAAAATTATTTCAAGTGAATTTTAATGATGTTACAGCTTTTCGAAAAAAATGAAATTAATATGCTCTTATGAAGCGTACTAAAATATACATTCAGTACAATATGCGGTGCAAATTTTTTTTATAAAACTAGTTATAGTACAAACGCACCTCATTTGCCACGTTTGACGAGCAGTTTCGAACTCGTTAACCCTCTGACAGTCTTGAAAAAGGGCAAAATTGCAATGTTGTTTTCTCTGCATTTTGTTTTAAAAGCTAATAAAAGATGATTCTTTCAACATTTTATATAAAAAAACTCAATAACAAATATGAATGAAATACTTGGAAGTATTAATGACTGTTCAGTGTATTAAAAATACATTAAATTAATAGAATTATATTACTTTAAATATTGCTTGTATTGCAGTGAAACCTGGAGCTTAGTGAACGTATTAACATGGGCTTGTCAGTGAGGGGGTTTGCTGTTTCACCGCATGATAAAAATCTATTCCCATACAGTATTTTGCTAAGCTAAAAATTATTAAAAGTGATAAAAAGAGACTTTACAATATATTCTGGGTTTCTTCGAAAGATTGAAATATAAACTCAATAAATTTAGTATCTTCCTCATTGAAAAACCGGCCATAAAATTAAGAAACATAGTCTGTAAGAAAATAAATAGGTCCAATTGAATCAAAGCTATTATCAGGATTATATGAAATACCTTTCACCAAAGAAGAAGGATCAATGCAATTTTATATAGGTATGACTAGCAAAAAAATTAATACTACAATCAAGAAACATGTAGAAAACAAGATACAACAAGAGAACTATGGTTTTGGCCAGAGTATGTAGGAAATGACCTTTACAGATTGACTTAAAAAATAGAACAGTAATTTATCCATCAAGATTTTACTTACCTTCCATTATCCGGGAATCAACAGAGATGTTTTTACGCAATCAGAGTATTTGAAATGATTCAGGCTACATTGAAATACCTAAAATTCGGAAAGAGATGCTCTGCCGAATAATAAACAATAGTAGAAGTTAATTCAAGTTAAGAAATATCCATTTTTATTTTATTTTATAACCTTGTTTTTCCTTGTACATGTCATCTCGTGATTTTATTTACCAATTTTTGTTCTTAAAAAAATTTTCGCGAAAATATTTGCCCCAACAAACACCTTGAGAATGTCGCCGCTTCAGCGATGAAACATATGTCGATCTGAATGAAGGTATTTTTATGCCTTTTGAACTATTTTATCACTTTTAGCAATTTTTAGATTAGTTTGGAGGATTTTAAATGTTTTTCATACATAATTTTACAGTATTTTAATTTTATTTTGGAATTTTGAATTTTTAGAACTTTTTATTCCAATTTTCACATTACGTTTTGATTGATATAATGATAGTTTGATAAATAGAGAGGACTAGGTTTACTTATCTTAAAGCCGAAAATTTTAATGTGAAATAATTCGTTCGTGAAAAAGACTAGAAGAATTTGTTGTATATGCGCTTTTGAAATGTACAGTGTCTTTTCAGAAACTTTCTTCAAAATTAATGACATTTGAGATAAACGCAGACTAGCTTAAATTTAGAGGCTAATAATGCAAAATTCACTAAGAGATCAAACTATATTACAGGAAAGTAAGTTTCGAAAATAAAATTTTAATTCAAAAAGATATAAAAGGAATTCTTACCAAAGCAGTCAAATTAATTCTTTCGGCATGACAAGACTTCATGAAAGGATACTTTGATAAATATGTCTAGAGAACTTTACTTCTACTGCTTTACTTTTATTAATTTGAAAACTTAATCAGCTCTAAAGTTTTATTTTAACTTAGAATTGATTTGCTTCAATGAGATTTTTATAAAATTTTGAAATAATTTAATTTTAGCAATGGACTAAAACATTAAGATGTTTGTCACAAAATGTTTGAAACTAAACTTAGATAATGATTTTTTTCTTAAGTGTAATAAATTTATTATTTTAAAATATTTATTAGAGCTGAACCTTTTTATAGTGATTCTTATCAAACAGACACAATTTATTAATTTTATTGTACATAATTTCTGAATTATATAGTACATAACATGTTTAAAATAAATAGGTATTTTTAATTGGAAAAAAAATGATGTTAATAAAAATCTCTCGTTGTTAAGGCTTTCTTGAAATGGAATTTTGAATTATATTTAAAAAATAAAAAAAACCAGACTGTGTAAAAATTGAACTAATTAATTATTTTTCACCAATGTGAATGAAACTATTTTTTTATATTACTTACCTATTTTTTTTATTTACTTGTATTGATGACTTTTAAGTTGTCTTTTGTTGGTTCCTATCTATAAACACTGTTTTGATGAGGCCTATACATGTCTATGAAGGTTAGAGTTGCAGTAAAGCTAGAGATCCCACCTACACAACTTTCAGGTTCTGTAATATTTAAACGGAGCTTCTGACTGTAAAATAGTCAATGAAACATCGTCTTCATTTTGAAAGACCTATCCATTAATATGCCACGAAATATGGTGCGTAATTTTTTTTTCTCTACTGGCATTTTGAATTTATAAAAACAAAACCTAGCCCACAACCATCGAACGGTTAAGGCGAATCGATACAGAACTCATTCATTAAAATCCATCTAGCCGTTGGGATGTTTCGAAGGTATAAAGAAATTTACATACCCAGATACGCGTGAAACACATAATTTCTATTATCAAGACGTGATTCTTTAATTTGTGATCTAAAATAATACGATTGATGAATAGACATATACTTGTTTTAGTTTAGAATTTGTACATTACTACTGTACAATGTGGAAGAATAAGTGTTAAATTTAGAATTTACAGTTAATTCACCTGCATTTATAACATTAACTAAAGACATATTCTGACACTTATTTATCTTAACATCATTACCAGAAACAATTAGGGAACCTTGTTGTATTACATCAGTGCGAATAACATTGTCGAAATCGATAGAGTTATCAACGATAACAAAAGTAGATGTTCGAAATTTGGAGTCATCAATTTCGATTTCAGTCAAAGTATCCGATTGGTCTGAATTATTTTTTACCTAATCCAGTTGAAATCATATTCGTCGCTTCTAGATTTAAAAATTCTTTAATTTTATCCAAATTACTTTTCTTTAAAATAGTTCTTTGACTTCCCGTATCAATTAATGAAATTAAATTTAATGAATACAACTTTACATCTTTAAGAATCAAATTCTGAGAATAGGTAAGTACATTTACTTGAGAATCATTAAGAAATTTCGCATATTTAGTTTTACTACATATGAATGATTTATGGTCATACAGGTTACAAGAAAAACAGAGAGGACCCTCATTTTTATTTATACCCTGATTACTTTTGTGGTTTCTATCTTCGCAATTATAACAACGAATATCAGGTTTCATAGGTCTAGATTTGTTCTTAAGATCAACTTCAGGTTTCATCATAGGCCTAACATAAATATCAGGTTTAATAGTATCATAATCTAATCTTAATTTGTCATAAATCTTAAGTTTTTGTTAAAATTCGAAAATATTAGAGCAACTATACAAAAAATATTTTTTAAACACTGGGTTATTGGATACTGTTACTCAAATTTTGTGTTGTACTCAATTTTCAATATTACCTCAGACCATAATTGCTTCATATTTAAAATATATTCATCAAGTGTGTCATTTTATTTAATTTTCCTTTTAGATAATAATTCATGTAATTCGGCCGCATTGCATTTTTGACCAAATTCTGAAATAAGTAACGATTTAAATTTCACCGAAGAATTTATTTTAGCTTCGCTTTCAATTATAAATTTTGCATTTGCAGCCATAGAACGTTTAGCTAATATTAATCTATCTAAATCATTTAAATTAAATAAATAAATATCTTCAAAATTTCCATTTCATTCATTCAAACATCCATTTTTCAATATTTTGATATTGGCTACTATCGAATGAAGCTACCATGTTTTCTATATCATGCAAAGAAAGGCTTCAGAACAGAATCAGGATTCAGAAATTGCGTCATTTCATTTTTTTGCACTACCGGAATCATTTCGTTCAGATACAGTTTTATTACATAAAATATTGCTAGAATTAGTATCATTCAGAGTTTCACTACTCTCATTAGAATCAGATCCTATATCACTAATTTTCTCTTCATGCAAAATGCTTTATTTTAACCCATTTAAATCACATAAATTAGAAATTATTCTGGCAGTCAAGTCGTCTAGTGAGTCAGTATTATAAATGAATAAATCGTTACAGATGGTAATTAATTCATTTTGGGAAAAATCTTCCTTAACTTTATTATTTTTTTCCTTATATTCCACACTATCAATTTCAAATGGAAATCCAGTGAATTCACGAATTCTTTGCCTATTTTTTCTATCAGATATTATTTCTACGAAAATAAGTCTGTGTAAAGTTTCATTTTGAACGAGTTCCCCAATTTTAATGCTAGTTCCAATTCTTTATATCATTAATTTTCAATGTCATTTTAAAATAAAAACAACGCCAAACTCCCTATTTAAGATAGCTATCCAACTTTAGGTATCCAACAAATTGCTATTACCCAGCATCCTTCCTAAAATCAGCACCATTTGATTAATTACTTATCATCACACTTAAATTATAAGTTATCTTTGTGAGCAGGCGGCGTCATATCAACACTCCTGTCACCAATGTCGAATGGCGGGATATTCTTCAACAAATCATAACTATTAATTACCTTGGTAACATTGCTGGAGTCATACGCACCTATCTTTCGAATATAACAATTTTAGTTAACTGGGGAGCTGGTCTCTCTACCTATCAGCAGAAAAGGGATGCCCCTGTGACCGATTTTATGGCTCCTTATTACAAATGTTATTCTGAAGGAACTAGAAAATTTAAGTTACTCTCTGCCATCGCGGATGACTTCAACTTCATTTTCTCTGGCCGTCGGTGAGCGCGAGGCAACTTCAGCACTTGTGATCTTCACACAGATCTTGGATTCCATCCACCTACATTTGTCATCTTCAAAATCAAACTTTCGCTAAACCCCATAATTTAAAAAGAAAACCAACAATTAGAATAAAAGGAACCAGTGATGATAATATGTCCAGTCTGCAGCTCCTGAGAATTGTTATAGATAAGCATCTGAATTGGTTTCGCATATTAACTTTTAAAATTAAAACTTATAAAATATTATCATAATTCTACTAAGCTAACTACTAAATCTTGGGGCATCAACAATAAAATGTTAAAAATTTGGCACCTAACTATCACAGAAAAGGATTATCCCTTATCGGGCGGGTATTTGAGGAGGTAATTTAACAAAAGCCGCAAAAGAAAAATTAATCTCTATCCAACGATTGTTTTTATTGTAATTATCTATAGCAGCTACAGGAAAATTTCCAGTGACGCTCTGCATGTCATTACTGGTATTCCCTCCATCACTCTCACAGTAGAATATGAATTTAACATCAGGCAAATTTTACACCTGAATAAGAATGAAATAACTGCTTAACATTTTCCACGTGCAGTCATTCACCAAAAGATTCCAAACTGGCAACCCAATCCATCTGAAGACACTACTCATATACAAGTAAATCCTTTTCGCAATTCTTTCAAACTTTCAAATTTACTTACGGTGTTCACGGATGGTTCACGTACTAAAACTGGTGTTGATGCAGCTTTCTGCGCAACGGAAGGTAGAGTCGTGACCAGTGAGTAGTCCTGTAGACTGGATGACAACAACTCTGTTTTCGAATTCTATTTGCCATTCACAGAGCTTTGGATTGGGCTTCTAATGCTTTTTCCGAAAAATTGATTAAAAGTATTGTAATAGTCTTTCCAGTTTACAGGCAATTAGTGCATCTAAATTGGCAAGCGCACAAGTTTTGTAAATTAAAATCCAGCTAAAACATGTTTTACATAAATCCTCACTTGACCATGTCTCAGCACACAAAGGGATCTTTGGTAATGAATATACAGATACGCTTGCTAAAAACGAAACCAACTTTCCCGTAGTTGACTACTCTCTGCCAGCGTCGCACTCATATGTTAAGATACTTTTGCACTCAAAATAATTGTTGGAGATGTGGCAGTATCACTGGGACTATTCGGAAAAAGGAATATTACACACATGATCTGGTTCCAAAGGTCTCCTTAGAGCTTCTTCCCCTCTCTTCTGCCGTTACCTAATTACGTACAGGGGGTGGTCCATTTAGGGGGTACTTATATAAATCCCATTGCTCAAGCTCCTATGCATGCGAATGTGGCGATTTAGAAAGTGCCTCTCATTACTATTATTCTTGCTCATTTACCTTACGCTGGTATATTTGGCGCCCCTTATCAATCCCTATAAATTGGCTTAGAGACATTTTATTCCGCCCAGCACTTCATTCAAAATTAAAACAAATCTTTAGCTTCCTAATAGACCTACTTAACAAGTAATTCTATGCTTATAGATAAAGGAATATTATGTTTTTCTTCCTATCATTTTAGATTGTGATCTTTTTCCTTAAACAGTTGTCGCTTTGGACTTACTATCGCCGCTTGTCGCTTTTATGGCGATCTGTTTTACGACCATAGTCTGTAACATCGTTATATATTTCTTTTATGTTTCATGAAGTCGCCCATTGCTTGCGTTTTTTTTCTCGGCGTCTTGAGTCTATGGACTCATCGATGTACCCCCTTCTTTTAAAAACATTCTAAATAATCTAAATTTAAAAACGCTAAAAACAATCTAAGTTACGTAAATACTTTTCTTTATTGCATAATATAAGAGTCTAATTATATTAATGAACGTGCTTATACATTCATCTAAATATATTAGTATGATAGTGCTGATTTACAAATCCCTTACAAGAGTATTGTTTTTCATAAACTTTGCACTGCATTCCAAAATATTACTGTAACCTAGAACGCATGATCAATTACTAACGTAACAAAGAATGAAATACCTAAGTTGCGGAAGTACCTTTCATCATTGCGTAATATAAGTGTCTAATTATATTAATGAAGATACTTATAGTTTCACCTAAATATGTTATTGTGATATTACTGTTTTACAAATCTCCTACAAGAGTACTGCTTTTCATAAACTTCGCATTGTAATCCAAATTATTACTCTGCCTAGAGCGCGTGATCAATTTCTAATGTAACAAAGAATGAAAATACCTAAGTTACGGAAGTATTTTTCAACATTGCGTAATATAAGTGTCTAATTATAATTAACATACTTATACTTTCACCTAAATATATTAGTGTGATATTATTGTTTTACAAATCCTTACAAGAGTACTGTTTTTCATAAACTTCGCATTACATTCCAAATTATTACTGTAAACTAGATTGCGTGATCAATTACTAATATATCTAAGTTACGTAAGTACTGTTCATTATTATTCAATATAACAGTCTAATTATATTAATGAACATACTTATACTTTCACCAAACTATATTAGTGTGATATTATTGTTTTACAAATTCCCTACAAAAGTACTGTTTTTCATAAACTTTGCATTACATTCCAAAATATTACTGTATCCTAGAACGCATGATCAATTACCAACGTAACAAAGAATGAAAATACCTAAGTAAAGTAAGCACTTTTCTTTATTGCGTAACATAAGTGTCAACTTATATTAATAACATACTTATTACTTTCACCCAAATATGTTAGTGTGATATTACTGTTTTACAAACCCCCTGAAAGGATACTGTTATAAACTTTACATTACATTCCAAGATATTACTGTAACGTGTGATCAATTACTAACGTAACAAAGAATGCAAATACATAAGTTACGTAAGTACTTTTCATCATTACGTAATATAAGAGTAATATTAATGAACACACTTATACATTCACCTAAATATATTAGTGTGATATTACTGCTTTACAAATTCCCTACACGAGTACTGTTTTTCGTAAACTTCGCATTGCATTCCAAATTATTACTGTACCCTAGATTGCCTGATCAATTACTAATGTAACAAGAATGAAAATACTTAAGTTACTTAAGTGCATTTTACTATTGCATAATATAAGAGTCTAATTATATTAATAAACATACTTACATTTAATTTTTGGCATTTGAATATTGCATATATAATAAATATAATTTGAAAAAAAAAAATACCTCTAGAAAATGCCCTAAGTCAGCAATTACTACAGCGTAAAACCAAGTTTTCAGAAAATAAGTTTTAATTTGAGAAATTGTAAAAGGAATTCAATTAGGAGCAGTTAAAGTTTTCCGTACTAAACAACGAAACTTGATGATAAAGCAGGTTTAACGCATCAAGAACACCCTTAACTCTACTGTTGAAATTTTATAGATTTAGATGTTGAAAAGTTTAAGAATTCCATTATAAGAATGAATGTCTGAGGATTTAGAATTAAATTAGCATAATAGTTAGAATTGTTAAGACATTTAAAAGAACGACTTTAACAAGTTTATGTCAGATTGATTGCTTTGAATCATTATCTTTATTTAAATTATTAAACTAGGTATAAGTAAAAAGTGTATAAATTCCTTTTTGAATTAGTCCGAATAATTAAATATTTACCTATTGTTATTTGAATTATATTTTTTAAATTTCTTTATAAAATATTATTCGGAAATAAAAACCAAAGTATTTATATTGTTTTATGTGTCAACGAGTAAATCTTCAGCAACCGATCTTTTCAGATAAATATAATAAAATGATGTATTGTTTTCAGACAAATTGCATTTGAAAGTACATATTTTATCTATTCGATGTGACAAAAATTCAAATTGTGCGATATTTGTAAATTCATAATTTTGCTATAGAAAAGAAGTTGATTACCTAGGTTGTTACCACCGACGATATGATGTCAGTGTTACTCACCTACATGTTTTTTCCTTTGTAATAACTAGTGGATCGTACCCGGGCTTCCCGGGTTACAGAATGTAGATGAAAACAATTTTTTTTTTATTGAAAACTAATATTTTTTTTACATGCAGTATGTTTTTTTGATTGCTCACTAACAATAAAAAAGCATTTTTCATATGAAAAATATAAATTATACAATCAAATAATGTTTTGAAATTTATTAAAAGCGATATTTACGTATTAGCCGCATGCTAAAAGTTATTAACCCAAGATTTTGCTACTTAGGGCATCCTTCTATATTCTGATAATTTCAGAGCTTTAAGTGCATTGTTCAATTACATGTCTGTTAAATTTGTGTTTTATTTATATTATTTTATTTATTTATTCATAGAGGAGGTTTTATTTATTTTTTATGGAATATTAGCCGTAAGAAAATAATGAACTCTTTATGTTGTTGTAAGGGCAAGCGAATTATTCTTTCTTAATTGAGTGCTACACGAAAGAGATACAGTTAAAAATATTTCATACTTGAAAATTATTTTTAAAACCATAGACAATCAGTAAATTGAGAGTCACTTTGCAAACAAATTCCATTTAAAGTTTTTTTTTCTATTTGGTTGTCTAAAAATTTTAATTGTTCGATTATAAATATGTTAAATTTGAGGGTTTTTAATATTATTCTTTTATTTATTTATAAAGAAAGTATTAATTTCGTTATGGTACATTAGTCAGAAATAAATGCTGAACAATTTTTGTTGCTTTATATGCAAAATGTTTATTATTATTATTATGTATTGAAGCCGGCACGTGATAAGATATATTAAAAAAAATCATGCTTGAAAATTATTTAAAAAAACATAATAAAACAGTTAATTAAGATAGTTTTTAAACAAATTCCATTTGGAAGTAGATTATCTATACGACGTTCTAAAAATTGAAAATGTACCATGGTCTTAAGATAAAAAAAATTGCAGTAGCAAAAATTTCAAAACCGAAATTTGATCGTGAAGTGTTACCATTGTCAAAATGACGCAAGCGTTAGGCACAGATATATTTGTCCTTTAAATATAGGTACGTAATCACTAAAATATACTAATGATCAGTTAATACGATGAAATTATCAAATGAGGCTCTTATAATTTGTACTCCGCAATGAAAAACAGCAAAGTTTTGTCCACATTCACACGATGATATTTTTTTTTCCCAATGAAATCTAATCCCGTTATTTTCACCTTCTCAAAAATTACATACGCGCTTCTCATATTCGTATGCACCATTTTTGAAAAAATCGTCTTTTTAATTTGACCATTTAAAAACCATTTTAACTCAAAACTTGAAGTCACGATTGTCAGCAACGTCTTTGCATGTGATCAGTTGCAGTTTTAATTTGAGATTCTAATCTCAGTATCGAGAGTAAAAAGTCCGTAATTTATTCTTCTTAGACGCATTTGTGTTAAAATGTTTAGCTTATTCTAAGAAAATGATCGTTTTATTTTAAATATGACACACTTTTCACTTACTTAAGCATTTCGCCTAGTGTCTGAAACTTAGTATCAGTACTCATGCTGAAGGAAAAAAAAATAGAAACTTTATGAGGAAAAATGCGTATTTTCTAGAGCAATACGTCATTTTCCGTTGAAAATATTATGCCCCTAATGATATTTTGCGCCATTAAACCCTATACACCAATTTTTATCAACAATTTTGATTTTTTAACAGAAAATGGCATGAATAAAGATAAATAAACCTCATTATTTTCCCCTTCTCTGCAATATTGAAAACTATCTAGTAACCACCATTTTGAAGAAATTTCATAAAATACTATTCAAATTGAAATATAAAATGGAGATATTAAAAAAAACAGCTAGTGAAAGAACATCTACAAATGAACAGCTTTCAGTTAAAAAAAAATTATTAGTAATATTGGTTCAGCAGAAAGTTCTGGCCAAATGACTATTATTGCCAAGATCTTCTCTGTTTGCTTGTCTAACTCGGCGAAGCGAATTCATCCAGGCTAGAATCATCATGTCCTGTAATATAAATCGCAATTTTTTTCGACAAAACTTCCGAACTGAGCATGCACACTGCATGTTACTACTATTCTTTAAAGACACTTTAAATTTTTGTGAAACATTGCGCTTTATCAGTGTGGGATTTCGATTACATTATTTTCAAAAGTGAAATATTTTCGCCTGTGAAGAATTTCAAAGCAGTTAGGGTGATATAACGCACTTCTAGAAAACATATTGCAGATTTAAGAATTAAAATACACGCTTTTGTTTATAAAATGATCTCATTTGCACTCGCTAAAGCATTCCACTTTTACGATCTAGTCTTAAATAAAATCTATAAAAGAGTATGCATATGGCGTCATTATAGCCGAATAATACACAAACCCAGCAAAAAGGGATGTCATCATTCAAGAAGCTCAGCTAAACAAATTGGGTATCTAATGATTCACATGCCTTCATTTGTTTGTTTATAATAGCTCCATGTTTTATCAGAAATCATTCATTTATATTTTTTTCAAAATTCGAAAACGGTTAACTTTTGGATAGGAATGGAGAATAAAAAGTCACACAAGTATTCTTTAAAATACTTTTTTGCAAAGAAAATGTGTTTAATAAAATTGCATTCTTTCAGCTTTTTGATACGAATTAAATGTATGCGGAGAAAAAAGTCAAACATATTCTATAAAATATATTTTTGTAAAAAGAAAGTGTTGCATTGTTTGTAAAGTAAGTTTGTAATAAACTAAAAATCATTTAATTGATAAATAAAAACGTAATAAAACCAAATATCCCTAGGTTTTATAACATACGATATTCTTGACGTAGCACGTATTTTAATTTTTTTTTTTTTTCAGTTTTTAGGAAAAAATGGCAATGACAAGATACAGTAATCTACTATTTTCCATTTACTTTCAATAGAAATGTAGTACTTCAGTTGCCACGTTTACAAAAATTGTTTTAAAAACTACAAAAAAATTAATATCTCAAAAATAAATTAAGATACATCTTTCAAACAAATTGTATTTAAAAGTGCACTTTTTTCCCTATCTGACGTGTAAAAATTAAAAATGTGCGATGTTTAGAAATTTAAAAATTTGAAGTAGCGAAAATTGCAAACCAAAAATTCATTTCAAATTTCAAAGTGTTGCCATTCGCAAAATGACGTCAGCGTTACGCACTGATAACGAAAGAGTTGAAGTTATATCAGTTGCAAAACAAACAAGTTGGAAATTGCTCGTCAAACGTGGCAAATGAGGTGCGTTCGTACTATAACAAGTTTTATAATTATTTTTTGCACCCCATATTGTACTGAATGTATAATTTTTTGCACTTCATAAAGTCCATAGTCTTTAACATCATTAAAATGCACTCCCAATAATTTTTTCCCATTCCCCGAACACTTTTGACTGTACCTGTAATTAAACTATACATCCGATTTTCCTAAAATTTGAAATGGCTCGACAAAATTTTGTAACAATTATATATTTAAAATTTCAGACCATTTGGAAGGCTGTAACATCATTAAAATGCACTTGCAATAATTTTTCCCATTGGCCATAATGTAAAGAAAAACTTTTGACTGTCCCTGTAATTAAACTATACATCTGATTTTCCTAAAATTTGAAATGGCTCGACAAAATTTTGCAACAATTATATCTTTAAAATTTCAGACCATTCGGAAGGCTGTAACATCATTAAAATGCACTTGCAATAATTTTTCCCATTGGCCGTAATGTAAAGAAAAACTTTTGACTGTCCCTGTAATTAAACTATACATCCGATTTTCATAAAATTTGAAACGGCTCGACAAAATTTTGCAATAATCTTATATTTCAAATTTCAGACCATTCGGTTGGGTAGTTTTTGCTCTGTTATATGCGGACAGACAGACGGACGGACAGACGGACGGACAGACGGACAGACGGACAGACGGACGGACTGAACGACGGCTATAGGTGCTACGTATTTATATAATTACGAACGCACCTAAAAAGGAGAAATAATATTTGAGATATAAAATACGTTTCATCTAAAACAAAAAATATATAACAAATAAAAATAAAAAGTTTTTTTTTATAAGTTTCCATAAGAAACGACTGACAGATTACTATAATATTGAAAATGATGTAATAATTTTTTGTAATACAGTAGTGTACGAAAGAAAACTTACATTATTTCAAACCAGGAGATAAAACACGGAAATGCTGGATTAAACAAAGTACTACGGATGTACAGAACATAGGTGAAAATCATTTTTAATTGAAAAGTATAAATTTTTTTTTCAATATATATATATTTAGATTGCGCAACAATTATAGCAAAAAGGAACTTAACATGGAACACATAAATAGTGCACTCGAATACTATAGTTTTTAAATTTATTAAAAATGGTGTTACTTTCAAATTAGCCGCATGACAAAGAAGTCGTTGATTTTCGATTTACAGCAACATTTTTTATACTGACCTTTTCAGTGTTTAGGTGCGTGGTTCGATTACACATCTGGGTAAATTGTGATTTATTTATTTATTTATTTATTCTTGAAAGTTTTAATTTGGATGTGAAATAATAAGCGGATACAAATGTTCAGCTATTTACATTTTTCAAGTGGAAACGGGTTAATTTTATAGAATTGGTTGTTTGCATCGGATCTATTTAAAAAAAATCATGCTTGAAAATTTTTATTAAAATTAACGTAAAGCGAGGAGAGTCTGTGCACATTTCAAAAGAATAATAACAAAAAATCTAAATATTAATATTTTGCTAAACTATGCATGAATAATTTTGACTTCATTTGTTTTTATGCATTTCCATTGTTATTTTGTTGTTATACTGTAATTTAATTGACCAGCAGTAATAAAACCAAGAAAACTATTTTGCGCAATCTCTCCTTACAGGGTAGGAGAGAATGTGCACATGGTTAGGAGAGATTGCGCATATAGGTAGAAGAGATTGTTATTAATAATAACTATAATTAAATTGTTAACAATAATAATTACACTTAATCGACATTGTTGAAAGGTTTTTGTGAATAAATATTATGGTATTAAGAGTGAATATTTCAAATAAATGTTTAAATAATAAATAGAAGAAAGAATTTTAACAGGAGTTAAAAATTTTCCCTTTCACCGTCCGAGAGTTTTCGAGTATTTTTATAAGAATGCTAGTAAATCCCAGGATATATATTTTTTTTAACCGCAGTTTGATGCTATAATAGCTTTAATATCACTACTTTCTATATAAGTTTCAAAATAGAATTCTGTTTAAAATATTTTGGTCTACAGCCATTTTAACAGGATTTCTATTTAAATAGATTAAAATAACAGAAAAAGCAAGCCCTACAAAGATTACAAAATAACATTAATCTAGTTGATAACATATTTAACTTGAAGATTACTTCATTTCCATTTCCACAGTTTCATTGCATTTTGTTTGCTAACTGAAGTTGTCGTCGTCCACAATCGATGCACTTATTGTTGTAAATCGTACATCTTTCGTTCAATCACCTGCAACATCCTGCCAGTTGTCTCCTGGTACAGTTCCAGACATTCAGTGCACTCATCCCCATTGATCTTCGTTTTTTTTTTCTTGAGTTTTTTTATCCCATTTTTTGTGGAAGCACCTTATCTTCAGCTATTTTTTTTGTAGCGGCATCCTTTTTAAGTCTTTTTTCATGTATATTTTGTGGATCAGTAACATTAATTGCACTCTGTTTCCTTTTGATTTCGATGGCATTACACTACTTGGAACGGGTGAAAGCTTTTCCAGAACATTGTATTACAAAATTTATTTTAGTTAACAAAATTAATTTATTAGGAAATTAATTGTTCATAAAAAATATATCGATAAATATGTAATTAAATTATTAACAAATATATTATTAATTTATTAACAAAAATAATTACATAAAATTAATTTGATAACAACTGTATTATTAATTTATTAATAAAATTTTTATCTGAAAAAGTAATTTCTTGCAAATTAATTTGTTGCCAAATTCAGTTTTGATAATTATATGTTTTTCCCGAAATTATTTCAAAATTGATTCATTCATATGTTTTACACGTAATTTGCAATTCATACAAATTATCAATAAGCTGCGTAATTTCTCCTAGCACTTAAACTTATGGGGAAATGCGCCATCTCTCCTAAGTAGCAGATGCGCAAACTCTCCTATTTTGGTAGGAGAGATTGCGCGGCCTTTTATTTAAATATGACCACTTCTAAAATGAATTGTTGGTGCTCGCATACTTAGTCCAGGTTAGTAGTTTATAAGAAATCCTTTAAGTTCAAAATATTTTGCATAACTGACGTTCTATAAAAATTCTGACGTTCAATTATGAAAATTGAAGCACTGACTTTTGAAAAACAAAGCAAAATAGCACTGCTTTAATCAAGACGCTTGGAACAGTCAATATGAACATTCATGTAGAAACTGCACTAATGCTTCTGTACAACTACCTGGAGTCGCTGCGCGCACTCTACTTCTTCCCGTCGAATCTCTTTGTGCTCAATCTCTCCTACCGCGCGAACTCTCCTCGCTTTAAGTTATAAAAACTCATTAAATTGAGATACACTTCAAACACAAATTTTCATCTAACGTATATTCGATTGTGCAAAAATTGAAATTGTACGATCGTTAGAAGTAACTAATTTTGCGATAAAAACAAAATTGATTCCCAAGTTGCTGCCACCATCGATATGACGTCAGCGTTACTCACAAAAATATCTTCGCTTAACCCTTTATCTACGGCATTATGATCTACTGCAATTTTTTTCATGTAATATTTTTTTTTTCAGTTACTACAATGAAAATTAAAGGAAAAACCTAAAAAAAAATACTCACCCGTGAGAAATTTAATTATTTAGAGGTAATTAATTAAAGTGGTACTTTAAAGTACCGTCAGTACACTATGACTAAAATATAATAACAGAAAACCCACAAGAAATTTCAACTGGCACCAGAAAATATTTTCAATTTAATAAGTATGTGAAATATAGGCTCTTTTTCTTATTTACAAATAAATCTTTTGGCAAATTCCGGTGCCAATCATTTATTTCAACACTTTAGAACTGAAAATGCTTTGCTCCAGAAAGGGTTAAAAAAATATATTTTTTTAGGTTTCTATCTTCTTAGCAGTCATTTAGTTAAGCGACGTCAATATTCCAGGGACGATATGTTCTCTCGCATCTCCACATATGCAATATATGAATTTACATATGCCATTTCTAGCATAGCAAAAACGAGCCGGTGTCACAACTTTATAAAAAATAACAATGAAACAGAAAAGAAATACCAAGGAAATCATTACTATACTACATTTTTTGTAATTACATTTTAAAGCAGATGAAAACGATGGATAACTACTCAGACGAAAAGTAAACAAGAAGATTTTTCTCCAACACCCAATGTACTGACGGTACTTATAAGAACAACCGAGTAATTCAACTGTTAAATCAAATACATACACCGTTCACCTAAAATAGCTAGTCAAATTGTATTCTAAGATCATAATGAATACATAATAAAAATCCAACACTTATCTTATATCCTTTACTGTGTTTGCAGCAATAAAAAGACAAGCGTGGCAATTTGTACAAAATGTCGGCATAAAATACATCGACTGCTTCAAAGATAGCCTCATTTCTCTCTAAAATAGCAAACCTAGAATTACTGCTGCCATGTATTCGGATAAAGTGGGGTTAAAAGGGCATTTTTTGCAAAGTACCATTAGAATATTAGTAATACTCACTATGGTATAAAAGTTTAAAGTGAGTGGTACTTTTAAGTACCGTCAGTAGGTAAAGGGTTAATATACCAGTGGAACAAATTCGGGTTTCCCGGGTTATATATACTTCCTGGTGTACAGAACATAAGTGAAAACTATTTTAATTAGGAGACTACTTCAGTCACGCGTAAACACCCGTTCACTAATGTTAATCCAATGGGACAATTTTTTAAAGATATCTCGTGTGCATTTCAATATTTTTAAATAATTCTTTTTAATTGGTTAGCTGAGATTGATCTCTAAAAGGCCGTTTTGTAATTTGTTGATTTTGATTAGAGTTATTTTTAATTAAGATAACTTCATTTTCGGAACCAGTTTCGAAAGTTAAACCACCCTCATGGAAAAATCTCCAGACAAAATCGGCCTTTGCAGAGATGGACCTCAGCTGTGTGATGAAAAATAAAGAATTGAAAAATATTTAAATGTAAACGAGATATATTAAATATTTCTCCCATTGGATTAACATTAGCGATCGGGTCATTTTGCGTGACTAAAGTAGTTCCTTAAATACTTTAATAGATTTTTTTTTATTTAATGGATCTTTTTACACTGTCCACTAACAACGCTGTATGCCAAAAATTAAAAGCCGATGAAATTGGCAAAGAATTTGCTCTTTAAGCGCTGTATTATTCATATTATTTCATTGTTTAAGGACGTAGTTCGATTACACATCTTTCCCTTTCTCCGAAAAGGGAAATCGAATGCTTGTTGAATGTTTTGAGAAGGCAATGGATACTTGGTAATAGGAAACTTCACATTTTCTTAGTATTTATTTCTAGTACTTCCATGTTTATTTAAATATTTTTAAGAAAAATGTATTGACTGAAAAATGAGTCAAGAATAAGTTTTTGTTTAAATGAAAAGAAAAGTAATTTATAAATTTATTTGTTGCATTAAATTTTAAGTACTTGTTTGTTTTTTGTTTGTTAGTTTTTTGGCTTGCTTTTGCGAAATTTTAATGGAATTTATTAATGGAATATCCGCCTGAAGTAATAGTTGAACTATATATATATTCTTAATGAAACTTTCAATTTTTTTGTAAACTCTAGGAGGAGATAGATTTAAACAGAAAATCGCCATAACAAATAAATAAATTGAGAGATAAGTTTTCTGATAAAAGCAAAATCGATCGCGCAGATCGTTTCCATCCTCAATATGACTTCAGTGTTACTCAAGGACATATTTTAGGTTTATAAGATAGATGCATGATAGATAAAAATATTAATTAGAAATGCAAGACGCTTACTCTATATTTCATAAAATTAGGAAACATGCTTTTGATTGGAAATATCAATCATAAAAATTATACATGGGCAATTACATATGTGACGGAATGGCATTTGTAGTTGTAGAATTAAAGTTAAAACAATTAACCTGAAGCTATTTTCAAACAAAAATGTATTTTTCCGTTTGCAAATGACTGTTATTCATTAAAAGATAAAAAATATATCTGAAACAATTTTTTTACATATTTTATTTTTTCATTTTTGAGTAATTTCTTTTTGTGTGACGGAATTACATGTTTGTAAACGTGACTCTAACCTATTACTTAAAAGAGGAAACTTTTGTGAATTAGGAAACCATTCAGTTTTTAAACTAATACGTATCTTAAATATGATGTATAAGCAGTACAAAATTATAATTTTGAGGAAGCTATGAGTACTAGGTTTGAAGTTATTAACTGTCATTTGACGTGACGTAATGACTGAAAGTTTCTTGAACATTTATTTTAAAACATTGACTAAACTAAAAAATGTCGTAATTTTTTTATTTTACAGAATGAGAATAAGAAATTCCATTGAATAACTATTCACATTTGATAGCTTTTGAAATGTCGGCTGAATACATAGAGATGTCAAATCTGTTTTATCAACTAAACATATGTAAATACAAGTCCTATACTGTCCTGTTTCCTCAAATTCAGCAATTTAATTTCTGAATTGCTTTCTGCAACAGTAATTTGTGTAAGGTATTGTGGTTTACTTCTTTTCCCATAACATGTGGCGAAGTAAAATGAGCCTATGGCTGTTATTCATTAAAAGGTAAAAAAATATATCTGAAACAATTTTTTTTTACATATTTTATTCTTTCATTTTTGAGTAATTTCTTTTTGTGTGACGGAATTACATGTTTGTAAACATGACTATAACCTGTTACTTAAAACTGGAAACTTTTGTGAATTAGGAAACCATTCAGTTTTTAAACTAATACGTATCTTAAATATGATGTATAAGCAGTACAAAATTATAATTTTGAGCAACCTAAGTGTACTAGGTTTGAAGTTATAAACTGTCATTTGACGTGACGGAATGACTGAAAGTTTCTTGAACATTTATTTTAAAAAATTGACTAAACTAAAAAATGTCGTAATTGTTTTATTAAACAGAATGATCGTAAGAAATTCCATTGCATAACTATTCACATTTGATAGCTCTTGAAATGTCGGCTGAATACATAGAGGTGTCAAATCTGTTTTATCAACTAAACATATGTAAATACAAGTCCTATACTGTCCTGTTTCCTCAAGTTCTGCAATTTAATTTCTGAATTGTTTTCTGCAACAGTAATTTGTGTAAGGTATTGTGGTTTACTTCTTTTCCCATAATATGTGGTGAAGTAAAATGATCCTACAGCATAATCTTTATTACAGGCTACTATTTCTAACTGAATGAAGTCCCTTTTTTCAAATCATATATTTGGAATTCATTTGAATTTGAAAATAATTTGTTTATTCAGAAAACTTTGATGGTGTATATCTCAGCTTTAATACTCTGGCTGGATAGGTACAAAACTTTGATCACTTGCTGTTTTGATTCAATGAAATCAGAAAATTCTTCCTCAGTTTGAATATTTGGGGCAGTTTCAGCAAATAGCAATCTTCTTCATTGGTTTTTCAATTGGTCACCTAAACCATGAACCACTCCTTTGCCATGACCACTTGTGCAAAGAAATCCCATTCTAGTTTTTGCAAAAAAAATTCTTCATGCAAAAAAGTTTAATGTTTACGAAACATTGTTTTGTCGTTCCGTCACAAACCATTGTCATTTCGTAACAGGAAAATTGTCATTCTGTCACACTATTTATTGTGAAATCATTAAAGTATTAATAAAAACTAAACAAATTAGATGAATAGCCATTATATACTTGATTTAAACTAAAAAAATTGTATAATTTGGTGTTCAATTTTATCTGTTATATCAAAATATGCACAAAAATATGTGACGGCTTGACACAACACAAGACTTTGTTTTGCACGCATTATTATGAAGAGTATGGCTTTAAAGCTATTTTAAGACATTAATATTATACTATATGCATTCATTTATTAAAAAAAGGCAAAATAAACAGCAATTTTTCAAGTGTTCTTCAAGAATGCTATTTGCACACAACTGCATGCATTTTACTTTTCAGCTATGTTGTTTATTTAGACTGCTGCCAGTTAGAAAGGAGATAAAAATTTTGAATCTAAAACATTAATTTGAATACTTGGAATATATTTCAATGTATTTTTAAATTTAATTCATAACAATTAAAAAAAATTATCAAAGTTGACACTTGTATGGAATTGCCCACATGCTGTTTCTCCCCCCCCTCTCATTTTAATGTTTAATATCTTTAAATTTAAGCATTAGAAGTTGAAATGTGGGAAACAAATAACATAATGTATACCTAGCTGCGGCTGTGTACACCTAGCTGCGGCTGTGTAACTTTAAATAATTTACAGAATCATTCTGAAGAAACTAAACGTTTTGCCAATATTATCAAAAAATGATTTGAACAAACAGAGAAATGTTCGTTAATCTACGAAAATACAACAATAAACGAAAGTATACATCAACCTTTTTCCAATTAGCCCTGACTCCGAAATACAGGTCTTTATATTTAGAAAAGTCAGAAATCAATATATTTCCGAGATTTAAATAATCATTTATAAAAAATGTTTCTTTTGCGGCCACCGATTATGGGAAATTCTTCTGAGTAGTTTTTACATTAATCAATGTTACATTAATTAAGAGTGCATTAATCAGTTTTCTCAAGCCGGAATATCCGTTTTTAGAATACTATCCATATTCATTTAAACATTTACAGTGTGATGTAGCGACAGCGTAACAATCGTAACACCGTGATACACCAATGACATAATAATTGCACAGCATATCACTAGATATTAAATAAGAATACTGATTAAAGGTGAATGATATTTATTTGTGAGTACGAAGAATAAATGAGTTTGAGCAGGAAAATTAAATTTCTATTAATATAATTTACAATTTCCTAAATGGACACAGGGATGCGTAATTATTAAATTTAAATGGATAATTAAAATAGCCGGTATTGAAATACCCGGGTGCTAGTGTAGATTTCCCAGCAAAACAAGGTGCTGATGCGGTGGTGTGCATAGAACAGAGTTTCAACTGCATCTGAGCAGCTGCACTGAAGTTCAATGTCACTGAGTCAACAAGGAAGTAATTTCTTGATATAAATAAACAGATCACTAAAAGTTATTTTACTAAGCAAATGAAAGGTAACAAGTAGCTATTTAAAGAAAGACAGGAAATGAGACATGAGTTATGATTGATAAATGTTTTTTTTTTCATAAACAGGAAATAAGATTTTTTTACTAAATTTCAAAATGATTTGGGTTGAAGTGATTATATAGCTAATCGTTCATATCTATATTAAATGATTGAAGTTCTGAGCTTTTTAGATGAATAATGTTAACAATGTTATGAATAATGTTAATCTAAACAAATACTTATTAATACTTGGAAAGCTCCGTAAATGAATTTATAGGTACTAGAATAACAAACCAATATTAATGTTAATATTAATATTAATATTAATGCTGATTTTTATCATGTTTGGTTGTAAAGTATGTTTGTAGAACATGAAAATATTTACTTTAAAATTGATTGTATCCAAGAAACCGATGTTCTGTTTTGACAAATCAGATTTTTTTACTATAATTACTATTTAGAAATATTTCCGAAAGTCAGTGGCAGCAAAAGAAACTTTGTTTTAATAAATGAACTCGAAAATATATAGGTTTCAGAGGTTCCGAAAGATTAAGACTGAGTTTCGGAATCATTAATAATTATGAAGAGGTTATGAAGAGGTTATTGTATACACTCGTTCGTGGATATATGATGTTTTTATACATTAAGAAGCACCTGACTTTTTTACTTTCTTCTATCTTTACAAGAAGAAAGCATTGGATTCGTGAAAATTTTCAAATTCCGGATTTCGACGGATTTACACGTTTTATGCGTCAAAGATCCTGAAAAACATATTTTTATAAAATCTCTGTCTGTGAGTCTGTCTCTCTGTCTGTATGAGACACAAATTTTGTGGGCGCCCTATCTCAAAAACAAATGAACGGAATTTAATGAAACTTTAGATTCAGTTGGTGCCTGATATAAATTGTTGCTGTACTTTTAGGTGTAAATCGCTCTACAGGTGGCGCTGCTATGCTGCATTTTTCACGATTCCCGAACTAGCTATATCTCAAGAACTAATGATGGATTTTCGTAAAACTTCCGATTCAGTTAGTCCTTGATATAATCGGCGCAGATTACATGTTGGTGTAAATCGACCAACAGGTGGCGCTGCTATGCTGCATTATTATTGATTATCACAATAGCTCTATCTCAAGAACTAATGCAGGTATTTTCATCAAACTTCAAATTCAGTTAGTCACTGACATAAATTAGTGTTGTTTAGCTTTTCTGTTTAGTGTTGTTCTTAGTTGTGATTAGTAGTGTTTAGTTTAGATTAATTAAAATCGTAAATCGCCAAACAAGTGGCGCTTCTATGCTGCATTTCTCACGATACCTACAGTTGATCTATCTCAAAAACTAATGCACTAATTTTCACGAAATTTCAGATTCAGTTAGAAGTTGACATAAATTGTTGCTGATTAGATTTTGGTGGAAATTACCTGCGGCGGCGCTGCTATGCTGCATTTTTCAGGAAGTATTAAGATTAATATGTTGTGGTTGCTTACAACCACTGCCACATTTTTATTTAATATAATTTAAGAAATAATTTATTAATCTTTATTCATTTAATATTAAGATTAGCACTCTAAAATTATTTTATTTCGTTCCTTTTAAATCTTACCCTGTAATCTTTTCTTTCTTACGTAACATTTCGTCTCATTTTAAAATGATAAACATAGTTTTGAAATCTGAACTTACGTAAAAAAAAATTCTCTGCAACTTTCTGCAGACTTCTATTCATGATATCATTTCCTCTTGTAACTCCTCCCCTTAGCCAATAAAATTCAAACCAGTTTAATACGTAATTTCAAAAATTGTAACACTTTACTACTATTTGACATGTCATCTTAAAGAAATCTATAAAAATTTAATCTAACTGAAGCAATTTTTCATATCCTATAGCGTTTCAAATTGTGCTAACGCAAGATTCTAGTACTTTTTCTCCATCTAATTGGCAAATTTCAATTATTACAGCAGCCCCTTACCCACTCTTCTACGCTTTCTGTGCATTTTGGCAATCTGGTTCTGTTTTTAAAGGCAGAATGGTTGGGCCTTGCCATTTTGCGAAGATTCATATGCGTACAGCGAAAGTAGTAAATGAAAGAGAATTTTTTTTAATATTATGATCTTTTCTGATGGAATGTATAATTCTTTCTACTTGTGACATGAGTGGATAATATTTTCCACCAACGGAGATGCAACAACGAATCGTTTATAAAATTACGTGAATCCTGCTGATTGCTATGTGGCAGCTATTATTGATTTTCAATTTCCACTGGTGCTACCATGAGGTGATTGATTTTGATTTTTTAAAACGAGATCCACCATATTCCCCAAGAAAACCATTTATCATATTTTCTCATTTTATGTGCATATCCAAAAACTTCGATTGTTTACTGATTCGTCCTAAAAAATAAAATGCATCTATTAAAAGGAGATAGCCATTAGAGCATATTTTCTTCAAGAAGATTATTTTAAATAAAGATTTTTTTTAGAAGCTCATCTCAGTGCACTTTCTTATTTTGCATTCACCACTGTTTTTGTTTTTCAGATCACTTCAGGTAATATTTATTGTTTTTATTTCCTTTTTTCTTGTTTTTCAAGTATATCTCAATATTTATTTTAACGAATCATTTTTAGAAACATTGTCATGCCGGAGTGGTCTTTTGTGGCTATAACTCAGTGTACTCTTTGATCACAAGATAAATTATTAGAGTATTAATATTATTTCAAAATTACAAAAAAGGAAGTATGATAATATCATTTCACATTTTATCAACCAACCATTACAGTATCAGATAGAAGAAAGTTTTGTGATTGCCTCATCCGACTAGTTTTACATTGTGATGTAACAAGGGAGAATCTGATGTTGGTGTCATAACTCCAGCAATACACTCCTGAACGAATAGTTGCACAGCATATCACTAGTTATTAAAGAGGAATACTTCCTAATATTAACTAAAAAGTGCTCCATCCAGTTTGTCCGGCACATAAAAAATTCGAATCTAATTTTTACTTTAAGCATTTTTTTCAAAGTTTGTCATAATTAAAATGAGATATCAAAATTTTTATGAAACATAAAACCAAGTTAATGTATGTATTCTTAAATTGTATGGAGTTTTTAAAATAATTTGAAGAAAGCTATTGGAAAAAAAAAAAAATTATTCAGAAAGTACTCATTATATAATATATTTAGCTTTTTATAAAAAAGTAATTTTTAAAAATAAATTTGTAAGTTTCATAGTCAAAGGAATTGTTTTTCTTTTCTGTACTGAAAGAAAAATATGAAAGCAAAATAAATCAGTTATTGCAACGATATAGCAAATTTTAAAATGGATAAAATTTAAAACTTTTAATTTTAAAAGATGAAAAATTGCATTTTAAAAATTAGTTTATATTTAATAATAATTATATAAAAAAAAGTACATTAATATATATATATATATAACCATTAATTAAACATTACCGACCATCATCAAAAACTGCAATATTGTGAGTGATTGACTACACGCCATAAACCAACAATATAGAACTGTATGTGTAAAATAAAGTACCGTGTACCTAATTACAAGAATTAACATGGAAGAAAAAAAGAAGAATATGGATTCCGAAAAAATTGAAAAACTTATATATTGAATTACGTTTTCAAGAGTACAGAATTCAATGATATAAGCAAATCGGTTGTTTTCTGTGGGGAAAAAAGCTATAAGCTGAAAAAATTTTTTCCCCTGCACTCAAACAACCAATATAATCAAAATAATAGTTTCAAGATGAATACATAACATTAATATATATATATAGATATAAGAAAGGATCTTTATAAACAAACAAAAGTAAAATTTTGTGTTTATCACAGTACATTATAATTTTTACTTTCCTTCCTCCCAAGAAAAAATATAAAAGATTGTATTACCCTACATAATGATTGTATAAACAATTGAAAAGGTCTCCAGGTCACGGTTCGAACCTGGGTTTTTGGTTAATAATAATTCGAATTCTGGCCTGGATACATTTTCACTCTAATGGTTTTACGGCTCGTTATCAATGTGGATAAAAAAAGTCACGTAGTTTAAATATAGATTTCTCGGGCGTAAGTCATCGTTTAAAATTAATATATATTGTATTAATAATTTGTATCACCGCTTTTCATATATGCATACCCAAACATCATTATTAATTATACAGTGGGCTTTAAAATACTATTTTAGTTATTGCTGCTATCTTCCAACACAGGAGTTATTACAAATTGTTGATAAAATTTTAAACAAATGGCGATACCGAGTTAATTTGTCTTGCCAAAGTTTATTTATCATTTGAGCACTTTTGCAGCCTTACAGCTAAAATGAACTTCGTAAATTTTGTAAAATTAAAAAAGCTCGAGTCGCACAAAGATATAATTTTTACAAATACAAATTCGTCTACTTGACAATTTTTTGTTAGAAAATTTGCAATTTGTATTAGAAGTATGTTTATTCTTTTATTCTATTTATTGCAAATGGGAAAAAAGTCATTCATTGTTTCAAAGCCAAAGTTCTAACATCCGAGTAAATATTTTTTTTCGAATCGGAGTAGTTGAGCCTACAATGGGTTAATTAAAATAGGGATGAACCTCCGTAATATGTATAGAATACTAAACAGTTCTATAAAATCTGTGGATATAAGATCAGTATCCATAAGATATGTAGAACTTATGAACAAAGAAGATAAAACGAAATTCAAAAAACAAAATAAAGAACTCTTTTTCGGAGCACATTATACGATTATAAACATTAAATTTATTCATATTCAGTGCTTTGTGGCGGAAGTTTGCTTAGTCTCCTAATATTTCCACCCGATTGCATCTTTATTTACTTTGCAAACAGATGTACTTATTACTTAGAAATGTTCAGAAATTGAGAGAAAACTGCTTACTTAAGTAAAGTCAATAAGAGTTACTTAAGTTATTCAGTAAGTAATGAAATCGAATTTTTAATCCTATAACGCAGTCAGGATTAGAATATGACAATATTTGTCTTCACTCCTGAGATTTAAAATGTAACTTCTGACAGTTTACGGATGAACTGAGTTTCATAGAATATTAATTTATTCTTTTCATTGAAATTTACTGGGGATATTTGGATTCCATTTAGTAAATCTCCAGAATCTAAAACAATTCCGCAAGCTATGTGAGCATTCTTTGTCCTTTTCCAACTCAAATTTAAATTATAGTTAGTGTTAATAAAATTGTATAATTACACTATGACGCAAAAGTTTAGACAATGAAGAAATTCTTACATACTTTGAAAAATATTTATTCAATTTTCAAATCACTGCTTGAAATTAATGTGCTGTACATATAAACAATATTTATAACAAAGAAAAGTGGAATTGTGCATATTGCAATAAATTAAATGGTAACAAAAATAAACTGCTGTCTCAAAAGTTTAGACACAAATTAAATAAAATCGAAATAAACAATTTTTAAAACCTGGTTGCGCATCCATGCTTATGTATTACGTCATATACACGAGATTGCATGGAAGAAACTAAATCTTGCATAGTTTGTGGATCGATATCGTACCATGCATTCTCAATAGATGTCTTAAGTTCCTTTTCAGAAGAGTATTGTCTAGCGTTGCTATAAACTTTGCGACACATGATGCTCCAAAGGTTTTCTATAAGGTTAAGATCTGGGCTACATGCTGACCAGTCGAGAACTCTTATATTATGGGAATTAAACCAAGATTTTGAATGTTTTGCAGTGTGAATTGAAGCATTGTCTTGCTGAAATTCCCACTGAGGACCCCCTAGAAGCTCAGCAAATGGCAGTAGGTTTTCTTCTAATGTCTGTGTATAATGCTGTGAAGTTTGACGACCACTGGTGAAGGTCAGAGATACTTGTCCATTATAGCAAAAGGCTGCCCAAACCATCACCGAGCCCCCTCCTTGTCTGCGACTAAAAAAACGTCGAGGTTCCTTCCGCAAGTCATGCCAATACGATAAACAACCATCTGAACCATCCAGATTCCACTTTTTTCCATCGCTAAATATGACTGACTGCCATTTCTCTCCATATGACATATGCTTTCGAGCCCACATAAGTCTTTGTAACTTATGATGTGGTTTCAGAGCTGGTTTCTTCTGCATTTTGCTATAAACGATTGTTCCTTTTTCCAAAATTCGTCTACGAATCGTATCCTTTGATACAGAGAGTCCCGATGAGCTTTGAACTCCACGTACGCTCATTTGTTGAGTACTCGCTAGTCTTTGTATCAAGCGATCCTCTCGTACATTTGTCACACGTGGCCTCCCAGACCGACATTTTGCTTTATATTCGGAACCACTCGATAAAACTCGATAAATATATTTTTTTGACCTATTAATAATAGCAGAAATTTCAGAAACGCTCTTCCCTTCACCTTTCAACTGCCAAATCCTTGAAACCTCATTCACTTGAATTTCTTTAGCTCTCGGCAT
Organism: Maratus speciosus; assembly: GCA_963932465.1. Lineage (NCBI taxonomy): Eukaryota > Metazoa > Arthropoda > Arachnida > Araneae > Salticidae > Maratus > Maratus speciosus. Next base: position 400,479,975 of record OZ010800.1, on the reverse strand, counting down.
GTCGACTATGAAGCGCAATCGTTTGCAGAACTTAAGTACTCCAAATTTGTGACATCATCGATTCTAAATTTGCATATGCCAGCGAATATTCAAAGAAATTTAGAATAGTGTCTAAACTTTTGCGGCAAGCACATTTGAATTTTTATGAAAAAAATTAGTATTATAGCAAATAAAACGACTGTCTTTTGTACATAGCATTTTAAATCAGTTTTTGAATATATTTACAGGTTTTTGTAATTCTGACGTCATAATTCTACATTTTAAAGCTGAATGACGTCATTGTCTAAACTTTTGCGTCATAGTGTACAACGTTTAACCATATATAATGCGGAATTAAAAAAAGTCTTAACATGTTGTTCGCAAATACAAACTGGTTATTTTCTGATACAGTTTTTTATTCATTTTTGTTCACATATTCGGGAAATTACCAAGTGCTCTTATTTAGAAATTTTATAATTGAAGTGTTTTTCCATTATTCGGTAAAATCGGATCTTTTAGAAAATGCTTCCAAAGTTGGAGTTTTGATTCCAATTTCCGAACGTGGTAGTGCAGGAAAGGAAAACAAACTACCTGGTCTTAAAAAATCATCGCTTATAACTGTAAATGTGATTGAGATATCGAAAAATGAGAAAACTGTTCGAATACATATCACTCTAATAATGAGGCCTGCAAGTCTCATGCTTTTACTTTTAAAAATGAGTCAGAAAATATGACAGAAATTTTCGCGTTGTTGAGCGGAGAAGAATATTTTTTCAAGAATCAACTTAACCCTGTCGCTGCGTAATTTTTTTAACAATCAAAATAGTTTGAAAAACTGCGCATATATTTTATTACATATTTCAAATCAACATACATTTTAGAATTAAAATATGTAAAATTTGTTTGTAAAAGTGTTCTTTTTTAGTATAGAATTAGATCATAAAAAAAAGAAGATCACAGAAATCGTAGGTTCCGCAAATTTTGCTACTTTTATGTTGGCCGTAGAAATCGCGGGATGCGCAGCGAGAGCGTTAATGTAGTATAAACAGACTATAATCAATAGATGTATGAATCCGTGTATTAGCTTTTTAAGGGGACCGGTTAAGCGAAATTCAACCAAAAAATCGATTTTTACATTTTTATGTCATTAAATAGTTTAAAATTTTATCTTTTGAACGGTGTATTACACATGTTTCTATATAAAAAAAAGTGTTGGATTTTTTCATTCTTTCTAAGAGCACTTCGCATCAGTGGACAACTTTTTTTAAATTCAGATTTCTTGATTGGCACCACTTTCCTGAAGTGGTAAAATTCCCATTGTTTTCACCTTAATTAATATGTTATTAAATAAGACGAATTTTACTATTTAAAAAAAAGGGTGGCAATCAAGAAATCAGAATGTAAAAAAGTAGTCCAGTGGCAACACTACTTCACAGCTTTAATTGACTTTTCTCAAATTTCGATTTTTCAGGTTTGCGTTCCTTTTTTTCAATATCTATTAAACTTAAGAATTCAGATTTTCCTAAATACTTATGTTTAGTGCATACTTTAACACATGGATTTAATGATTTGTTGAGAATTATCTATTTTAGGCAGTGAAATCTTACCAAAAATGCTAATTTAAAAATATTTTTTAAATATATAATTAATAATTAATTTTCAGTTTCACTTTGAAAGAAAATGGTCTGTTAAAATACGTAAAGCATATTATTCAAACTACTCTAAAAAATCTAGACCTCTATCTTTCACCATTTCTGAGAAAATGGTACATAAATTTGGTGTATTTTAACATGGCCGAGATAGAGCTTACCCCGTCCCCTTAACCTCTTCAGTTCCGAAGCTAAAATAATAATACAAATGTTAATTCATTGGTTCATTTAATGACATCGTAAATGACAGAAAAAATATCTTTTCTGAAATTGATCCTTTAGGCGTGTAGTAATTTAGGCGTTTAAAAAATATGGATTTAAAACTAAAAACCCCCTTAAAACATCAGTATAACAACCATTAACCTAAATTAACGCAATCACAAATTTAAGAGCTTTACACGAGTAAATAATCTACAAATCCTCAAAAATTTTTGTTGAAAACGATTTAAGTTAAATACTTATGAAAATTTCTCACTTTCTTGGTCATACTGTCTTTTGGGCATTTTTAGGCATTTTGCAAATTCAGATGAAAATAACATTTATTTTATGTGGGAATCAGTTTAGATGCTGCCATTTATTCATTTGCTTTGAACGCAAAAAACATTCAGCTATTAAGAAGTGCTGTGAAAATGTAAAAAAAATCGTACACTTTAGTTTTTATAAGGAAAAGAACAGAGGTCCCCGTTTGGGGATCCAGGGACCGAAGAGGTTAAGTCATTATATACGAGAAGATCTCGCAAAACACTGCACGGATGCAGGGCCGAAACTAAAGGGGGGGGGGGGCAGAGGGGGCATGTGCCCCGGGCGCCAGAACAAAGGGGCGCCAAATGAAGGATTACTACCATATTGTAACTTTTTCAATTTTTAACGATTCTTACTTTTTACGACTGCTCTTTCATTTTCACCTAACACTTCATTTATAATGACTGTTTCATAATAACGGAAGCCATCAGTCCATCAGAAGAAAATAACTCGGTGAAAGCGAAAACTCAGTTAGGTGGGACTCGGATAATCCGGACTCTACTGAATATGTAATTTTAAAAATGATCTTTAGAATATTTTTGTTGATGTTCAGAGGGACCTCCCCTTTAATCCGCCACCGTAGATTAAGTAGTTCAGTATTACATATTTTATGATTACATATTTTAAAATAAGTCGTCTATTATAAAATTAGTAAAATTCTCTTTGTAAATATACTTTGTGGAAGAGGGGGCGGGGGCGCCAAAATCCATGTTTGCCCCGTGTGCAATAAAGGCTAGTTTCGGCCCTGAACGGATTCGATAAGTAAAATAGCTGAAATGACAGAATAATAACTTTAACATGTGTTCATTTTTCTATTTCAGTCATCCATTAACTTTATCACACCTCAAGAGGGGGAGAGACTCCATAAATTGCGACAATGACGGGACAAATGGCGTGTTACACAATGTGACATTTAGTATATCGAGTTTCTAAAAACAAAACCAAATTCTCCGCTCAACATTCGATGCTTTTTGAAACGTCTGACACGTTTTTAAACAGAGTAGCACGATACTTGCAAGCATAATTATTCAAGTGATTTTTAATTGTACATTTTTCTTTTTAATTTCCCGATAAATAAATTATATCTTCAGTTATAAGCAATTGTTAGTTGCAATTTTACCTTTACCATCGTTGCTGCATCCGAAATATGCCGATATGCAAAACGCCGATATTAACAATAGTCCAGGCAACAGGGAATTTTACCTAGCAAAATTAATGTTAGTTCTGGAAATCGGCTAACTTTATGTTTTTTGGGTCGCTGAATCCAAATTTGTAACTTCCCACCAAAATTTCTCCCGGCAACCCCCCCCCCCCCAAATTTTGGTAAAAAGACCCACCAAAAAGGTTTTTGATAAAAAAAATCATTTTTTTTATTGTTTTAGGGGAAAATATCTAGAAATTCAGAAAGTAGACAAAATTTGCAACAAATTAGATATATGACATTATGACTTGGGATGAAGAGGGAGGGGGGATCTGCCTCGGAACATGCGCGCGGTGCTGCGTGAACTAAGTTGCGAAATTCCACTTAACCACTCACACGTTTACATTCGCCCTCCCATCTTCCCTCCGAAATTTCCTTATAAGGTTTACTTTAAGTTTTTTGGGTCGCTGAATCCGAATTTTTAACTTACCCCCCAAATCCCCCCCCCCCCGAAAACCGCCTAAAATTGTTGTTTTTAACTTAAATTTCTTATTGTTTTAGGGGAAAAGCATTACGAAATTCCGAAACTAGACAAAATTTGCAACAAATAGGATATATGACATTATGACGTAGGATAAACGGGGAGAGAGGGGGCTGCCTCGGAACATTAGCTGCGCGCTTTTCTCAAAAACCCAATTTTTTCAAAAAAAATCAATTTTTTGGGGGTTGCCGGATGAAATTTTGGTGGGAAGTTACAAGTTTGGATTCAGCGACACAAAAAACATAAAGCGAGTCGAATTCCAGAACTAGTATTAATTTTTCCAGGTAAAATCCCCTATTGCTTGGACTTCATAACTTAGTGCACGTAGCGCCGCAGTGCATGTTCAGAGGCAGCCCTCCCTCTCCCCGTTCATCCTACGTCATAATGTCATATATCCTATTTGTTGCAAATTTTGTCTAGTTTCTGAATTTCGTAATGCTTTTCCCTTAAAACAATAAGGAATTTAAGTTAAAAACAACTATTTGGGGGTTTTGGGAGGGGGGAAATTGGGGGAGAAGTTAAAAATTCGGATTAAGCAACCCAAAAAACTTAAAGTAAACCTTATAGAGAAAGTTCGAGAAGGAGATCGGAGGGCGAATGTAAACGTGTGAGTGGTTAAGTGGAATTGAACAACTTAGTTCACGCAGCACCGCGCGCATGTTCCAAGGCAGATCCCCGCTTCCTCTTCATCCTAAGTCATAATTTCATATATCTAATTTGTTGCAAATTTTGTCTACTTTCTGAATTTCTAGATATTTTCCCCCTAAAACAATAAAAAAATTGATTTTTTTAATAAAAACCTTTTTGGAGGGCATTTTATCAAAATTTGGGGAGGTTGCCAGGGGAAATTTTGGTGGGAAGTTAAAAATTTGGATTCAGCGACCCCAAAAACATATAGTGAACCTTTTTCCAGAACTACCATGAATTTTGCTTGCTAGAGCCACTATACTGTCTCTATTGCCTGGACTACAGTGTTTTCATAAAAATCATCTGCTTTTTTCGAAAGATAGGAAATGTTCTATTAAAACAAGTAAAAATTAACTTTAAGAAATCAAAAAACCCGACAACATAAAAAGTGAACTAATTAATTATTTCTCATCAATGTGAAACTATTTTTTATTTTACTTACCTATTTTTTTATTTACTTGTACTGATAACTTTCAAATTGTGTTTAATTGTTAGTTCCTATCTATAAACATTGTTTGATGAGGCCTATAATTGTTTATGAAGGTTAGAGTTTCAGTAAAGCTAGAGATCCTACCTACATAACTTCCAGCTTGTGTAATATTTAAACGGCGCTTCTGACTGTAAAATAGTCAATGAAATATCGTCTTCATTTTGAAAGATCTGTCCAATGATATGCCATTCAGTACGGTGCGTAAAAAAAAAAAAAAAAAAATCGGCTCTACTGCCTTTTTGTGTTTTATGGCCGTCATTTTGAATTGATAAAAACAAAAGTTAGCCTATAACCATCGGACGGTTAAGACAAATCGATAGAGACTTCATTCATTAAAATCCATCCAGCCGTTGGGACGTTTCGAGGGTATAAAGAAATGCACTTACCCAGATGCGCGTGAAACACATAACTCTTCTTGGCAGTCGGGTAATAATAGTATCTGACACTTTAATACGTTTGCGAGCAGAAATCTCTCTATTACAAAAAAAAAAGTAACTAACGCTGTCACCGCCGCCGTTAAGGGGTCTCAGGACTCTTAAAGCTTTTAAATTTTCGAAATTTTAATTTTTTTAGATGTTAAACTCCTATCTTTTCTAAACATTTTGATATAATTGTTTCCTTGAAATTCCTATTAGAACTGAAGTTATGACTTTTACACTTATACACGTTCAATAGCTAAAGCGTTGTTTCGGAAACTTTGAAGCCATTTTTCTCCAAATGACGTTTTTGGGCAGAACGCGCACGATATCTCATAAACTTATGAATATTTTTTCATGAAATTTTCGAAACATATGTTTCATGTTAGTCTGTATAAACTGAACCTAAAATTTCCTTTTTATTGTTCAAAACAATATTTTTTTAGGTGATTATACTGTTGAAATTTTCTTAATGTTGCATTAGCTAAATACAACTTTGTATTAAAAATATAAAAAAGCTTTAAATACAAATGTATTTAGGTTCAGGGTAACTATTGCAATCTGAAGTATAAGTAGACATCAAAGTTTTTATTCTAGTTGCAATACTTATTTTGTAATCGTGCGCGTAAGCTGTTATGCCGCTTTTTTGCTCATAAAACGTCTAACATTTTGGAGCTCCCTGTAAATGCTGATTCTGCATCTTATAATTTTTTAAATACATGAAATGAAAGAACATACTTATATATTTTATTCCAATAAAAATTGTGTCTTAAAATCAAATACATTTTAAGATATTAAATGTTGAAAATGGTCTTTTTTTTTCATTTTTTCCAATTTTAAGAGTCCTGAGACCCCTTAAGGAGTTTTCCGTGACCAGAGGTCTTTCGTTGCTAATATTAACCCTTTGCCCTCGAGAGGTGCCCCACCAGTGGCTGAGAGGTTTTGCTCTCGAAGCTGGAAGACGGGAGGTGCTGGGTTCGAACCCAGTCGCGCCCGTCGGCCTAATCGTTCGGAGTTTTCGTGGTTTTCTTCGAACCTTGGATTTTTCCAAGCGTTAATACGGGTTAGGTTCCCTTAGAAAGACCCCACGAAGGGCACTCCCCCCTGGGCCTATATCCCTCGTGCAGATAATTGGACGTCACAAATACAACCAACCAACCAACCCTTGAGTGCTGACTCTCACTCACCAGTAGTATTCCGTGTGAATAGAGGCTCGAAATGCTCTGTAGCAGTTTTTTAAAGTACAGTCGAGCGTCGATTGTCGGAACTCCAATTAACCGAACTTCCAATTATCCGAACAGCCAATTTATCTCAAAAATATTTTAAACCGAACTTTCAATTATCCGAACAGCCTATTTATCTCAAAAAAAAATTTTTTTTTAACGAACTTCCAATTATCCAAACACACTATTAGACCTGGATATCAGATTTTAAGTGATGATCAGATTGCGAATCAGATTCAAGACGAAAAAGAAATTGAAGAAAATGAAAACGAATGCACTGAAAATGACCCAAGTCCATCACATGATGAAGCCTTTGAATCTTTGGAAATAGCTATGAAATGGCTCGAACGGCAGAAGAACTCTTACCCTATTCAACTAATGTATTTAACCTTTCGCCGGGCGCGCAAATTTTCATCACATGAGCGGGCGCGCGTTGTAAATTGTACAACAGGTGAAAAGCATTTAATTATTGCTGCTTTGTTTTAATTTTACAAATAATTTAACATACAAATATGATATAAGTTATCTCTGACCACAATTTATGAAAGCATTCCACAATATATATAGATTAATTTTGTTATAATACATTAAAGCAGGGGTTTTAAATGTATAAAATGCTATTTACTGCTACAATCACAAAGTAAAAAATATATTTATTAGTGCGATTAATTATTTCAGCAATCATGTTCAGATCAATCAATTTTAGAAAAATATCGATTTCAGAAGTAGTTCCTTTTGCATATGCAGTTGGTAGGCATTTCCTTTATAATATTTTTGTACTTGGTTTTGGAGGTTTTAAGAATTCCTCTTTTTTTTTCATTTTGTGACTTTATCTTTTCCTGTGTAAAAATATTTTCCACTATTATTTTCAATAATCTCATCATCAGGTGCATTTATTTCAGAGTCACTTCTGTGATTTTCCTCTTCTAAATTTTTATCATTCAAATCTTCGTCACATTCAGGAAATTGCAGATATTCTTCAATATCAATATTATAACTATCACTGTCTTCATAAAAAAATTTCGTTAGATAATGTACCATTTCGTTGCTATCTTTAAAATACCATTTTTTGTTTAAACATTATTTTAACTCAAATCCCATTAAAAGGACTTTGAAAAGATTTCGCTGAGAAAGTTTCTACTGAGAGAGAATTTTACAAGCAATCTACAATGTACTTTATGACTAACGTTGCATAAAGTACAACACCACAGATGTTCACAGATTAAAATGATAAGTGCAGCTAATTGCGCAATCTGAAATGTAAATAACGTCCAGGAAGTGGGGATGGAGATCCAATAGACGAATACAAATGGTTATTAACGCTCTCTACTTCTTGAATTTTGTTTTAAAGAAAAAAGAAAGCTAATGTTGTACTTTTTACAACGGCGCGCCCGGCGGAAGGTTAAGAAGAGTTCGAGATATTGAAACATTGAAGAGAATGTCTTCTTTGAAAGCAACAATCGAAAGCTTTTTAGATTAAATTATAATCTCTGGAGTTCAGTAAATGATTTAAAAAAGTAAACAAAAAAAAAAAGAAAAAAAGATAAAAATCAATTTTTAGACATGCCAGCATTAACTAGTGATGTCAGTCCGAAGCGTGGATAAAGTGTGAAGATTTTAGTATAGTCAGGAACATCCCTTAAATTGTCTGTCCATTTATCCGAACTTTTGCTTATCCGAACTAGGGTCCGTCCCGACTTGTTCGGATAATCGGCGCTCTACTGCTTTTTTATCCGCCTTACCTAATGGCAGAATTATCGGCGATTAAAAATAGCTAAATAAACAGTAATAAATTAGTGGTGTCCAGAGCATTCGGAGCCCCGATTTTGTACGCGACACCTGAAAACACTCTTGAGTGCAGAGGGTTAAGAAAACTACTGTATACAAAAATATGAAAATTGGTTGTATTTTAAAGAAAAGTTTGATAAATTTACCGCATTAGGCAGTTTTGAAATCGAAGAATTTTTTAAAAGCTTTAATGTTGAAGTCGGTCAAAATAACTCCATTTAATTAGTGAAAAGCTCCATTATACTAGGTTGAGCAAAAAGTTCTGTGAAATTTGTGAAAGTTGTGTTGTTATGCACAAATTAACAACAAAAGCAACAAGGACTATTCTTCAAAGTAGAGACCATCATAGTCCACGACATTCTGCCATCGTTCTGCCAGATTCCGGATTTGCTGGAAATACCATGGAATACCTTTTCTCCAATAATGCCGGATCAACACACGCAAATCACACTGCTCAATAGGCATTTTGGAGCTGAAATTCCTGAACTCCTATAGATATACCACTAGTACTCCTATATACGATACAAAATCTGGTAACTTTTAGATTAAAAATTTCCCAGAACTTTTTGCTCAACCTAATAATCATTGCTTAATAATTCTGAATATGTCCAATTTACCCGTCTGATTTGTACTTACGTATAGTTATATCACTAAGATACAGCAATCTTGTATATTAATCATTAAACAAATTTTATAACACTATTTCTCTGATAATATGATTATTTGCGCCCATATTTTAACTTTTGTATATTTACTGACAATTTTTCACTTTTCGAAAAATAGTTCTTCCACAAAAAATTAATTCAAACAGATTGCGACTGGTTTATCCCAGCATATATGGTGATATTTAATTTAATATGAGTAGAGCATTTTATAATCTAATTTGAATGCATGTAATATAAAACCTATAAAGTAATATGTTTTATTTTACGTGGTTTTGAAATTTGTAAATTTAGTTTACATAAATTCACGAAAGTTGTACCTAATTTTTATATTAGAATGCTTTTACAAATATTCAAATAAAAATTAAAGCTTCTTTATGCACTGAATGGATATCTTAAGCTTTTTCCTTTAAAATATAACATATTTATCCAATTTTAAACATTCTTGGAAATTATGAAAGGCAAATTTTTATACATTTTATCATAAGATATTTTCCTATGTCAAATCTTTTAAATATAATCCACTTCCATTTCGATTTGAATGTTTAACTCTAAGCTTAAATTTAGCTGGGACGAAAACACATGTTGATGCAAAATGAATGAATGGGATTGCTAATATATTTTGTCACATTTATTTTGCATAACCCTGTATAAACTATGAATACAGGCATCTCCCGACTTACGTCAGTATTGCGTTACGTAAACTTTTACGTAAGTCGAATTTGTAAATTATTTAAGCGAAATTTCTTAAAAAACTGAAATATATATATATATAATTTATATAGTATTTATTTATAAATAAAAAATCATGCAGAAGTATTTATTCGGATATAAACTATAAATGAATAAAAAATATAAAAACACTTTTCAAATAAACAATATTATGTGAAATACGGTATTTATAAATTTTTATAATTATGATTTATGACGAACTCATTTATAACAGTTTTGAATCTTTCATCAAACGACTACAATGTCAAAAAAAATCTCTCAGATTGTCAGAAAAAAAATGTGAATTTTGGCGCCAGTGAAAAAACATTTAATTTACAGAAAATATCTGTAATTTTTCATTAAAACTGTTTTTTCTGTAAAAATACAATTTTCTTTTCTAAAAATTACAGATTTTTTTTTTTTTTTTTTTTTTTTGACTATAAAAATAGGAAACAATTAAAGAGGAATAAATTACCTCTTCTCCATGAATTTCTGGTGGCAAGACAAATAAATAGATCTCTCAAAATAGAATAATCCTTGAGAAGCATAGTATTTATTATAAATTAGATGACTATTATGAATAACTAACAATAAAGATTAAGTTGTCATGAGAAAACTATTAATAGTACGTAAAATCAAAATGAATTGACACTTGTAACAGCTAATTTAGTTCTGTAGGGGGAGAGTCAGCACTTGAGGCGAATGGTTGCAAAGAGAAATGCTGCTCTCTAACAATTCCGACCACTCTCGATACTGAAATTTGAGGGTTTTATTTGTTAATGAATTAATTGTGTATCTCAATAAAATTATAACTCTCTCTAATATATATAAAACTGTATTCTGTGGTTTTTATCTGCATATTTTATTTGTAAAACAATTATGTAAAGCATGCAAATGCGTATCAAAAGCGCTAGTGTGTACATAAATGTAATTTTCGATATTTATTTCGATATTTATTACGTAATTGCGGATTTGCGTAAGTCGCGTAATACGTAAGTTGGGGGATGCCTGTACTTGCAAATTGAAATCGAAATGCCGTATCTTTTAATTTAATAGATAGGCTTGAGAATTTTTATAAAAGAAATAAAGCTGAGAATCTACACTTTTCTCCTGAATCAGAGAAACATTTGTAATACGAAAGAAAATGATTGAAAATGATTGGATATATTTAATAACTTCAAGTATAAGGTTTGATAATGCATCTAAATCATTGAAGTACATAAGATAACGTATAACAGAATTTGATAACATATTAGCTTAACATAACTTAATTTGAGTACATATAATGGTATATAGAATCTAATTCGTTACGTTATCATTCCTGCTAGAATTTTAAAAGCTATTTTACATAATTATAAAAGCACCACCAGTGGTTGAGAGGTTCTGCTCTCAAAGCTGGCAGACGGGAGGTGTTGGGTTCGAATGCAATCGCGCCTGTCGGTCTAATCGTTCGGAGTTTTCCCTGGTTTTCTTCGAACCTTGGATTTCCTTGCGTAAATACCAGATAGGTTCCCTTAGAAAGACTCCGAAGGAGAGCAAACCTCCCTTTAGGGCCTATATTCCCCGTGTAGATAATTGGCCGTCATAAACAACACCACACTAGACCATAATTATAAAGAGTTTAAAAAATAATTCAGTATAAACCTGCTTTTGGAAATATGCAGACAAATATGAAAGCTTCTTGTTTATAAAACAAATTTATTTATACTTTTTTTTAAATGTAATAAGAATACTTTGTTTAAAACTTATTCAGAATTTCGAAGTGTCAAATTTTATTCATCTTGTGGAAATATTTTATTTCTTCAAATTCTTTAAATCTAATTCGTTCCCATTTGAAAGTGAGCTGTAGAGAAAACATAAATTACAGGTACTTATGGGACGAAATCAGCGAAGAACTAAGGTATTGTAAGCTAAAATACCTCAATCTCCAAACTTCCATCAAAATTCCACACATTTGGATTCATCGTTAGTCTTCAAAGTACCCATTTAAGTATAAAAGAAATAAACTTGCATAGGTTTTATAAAATTGTCATATTTCACAAGACTGTATTACGTTCGACAGAATTTATAATAAATTATTAATATTATTATTATTATTATTATTATTATTTTATCAAATGTACTAATAAATATTTCTATTAGAATATATTGTTCTTCCTTTCATTCTATCATGCTATACATCTATCTCTGATGTTATAAAATTTAAAATTAGTATAACATTTTTATTCTTTTTTGTTAGGTGCGTTCGTAATTATATATAAATACGTAGTACCTATAATCGTCGTCTTGTCCGTCCGCCTGCGTATCTGTCCGTCTATCTGTTTGTCCATCTGTCTATCTGTCTGTCCGTCTCTCCTCATAAAACAGCGCAAATATTACCCAACTGAATGGTTTGAAATTTAATATATATATTCGTTGCATAATTTTGTCGAATCAATTCAAATTTTATGAAAATCGAATGAAAACTTAAAAAGATATTGATAAAATTTTTCTTCATTCTATTAAGTTCTATCATACGTAATTAATTCAATGATATCCGATGATAGGTAATGATTGTAGGTTGCCATGGTAATGACGCCCTATTTAAGATCGGTCCTATTACTTCCGTATTACTGAATTTAATATATATAATCGTAATAAATTTCGTATTCATGTATATTTGCATAAGAGTGCAACAGCTATTGCACCAAGATTTGAATATTTATAAAATTAGTTATAGTACGAACGCATCTCATTTGCTACGTTTGACATACAATTTCCGACTTGTTTTCGTTATATGAGGCTGCGTTTTAACTTTTAACCCTTATCGGCGCGGAGTAATTCTGTTTATAAACTGATGAAATAAGGGACACACCGCAATATATAAACAAATTTATTAAAAAATACGAACTTGCTTATTTTCATGTACATTATAATAGGAAAATTTTAGTTAAATATTCTTGGTGCCGTTTGTCAGTTTTGGAATTAAAATTAGGTGTCTTTTTTTAAGGACAATGTGCCGGAAACGGTTATGTTCACGTACATGTTCTTCAATATTCATCCATTATTCGTGAATAAACTCCTGTAATAAAAATAATTTCAAACACACGGTGACTTATTTTCTACTGGAATTATTAAAACCATTTAAAGCAATTGAGGTAAAATCAAGGTAAACAAATTTTTAAGCATGCAAAAACACAATAAAACGTCCTTTTCCTATCAGAGCAATTTTTTTCTTTCCATATCCAGAAAGATTGACTCTTTTAACTCAATTACAAAACTGCGAGACATAATTTTTTTTACATTTTATGGAAATGTATTTCACTGTTCTAAATATTTTAAATCTATTTAGCTCACATTTCAAAACTAGAATTTTTAATCTTTAACTTCTTGATTGCCAAGACGATCCACTCATTTATGTAATCAACGACCATTACGTACACCGTACATAGTTCACAACACAGTAGGTTTTAATCTGGGAAAAAGGGATTTTTAGCTTTTTGGCTAATTTAAGCCAATAACTTCTAGCCAAATAAAAATAGCTTTATAAATAAAACTTTTTTTTTCCTTGGTTACAAAATTTCTATATACATGAGTATTATTTTTAGTTATGCAATATACAAACAAATACACCACTCTGTAAGATTGACCCTTTGAGATTTGGCTGTATACCACACAGCAAATGCTTTTTTTAATGGAAATTCTTTTCAAAATTCCCTTTCGAAATTAATCATCATTAAGTTACTTAAATTCTTGATTGTCAGTTTGTTTCTCAAGTCAGTTTTTGCTATATTCATGAGACTGAATCCCCCTTCACAGTCTGCTGTAGACAACAAAAATGATGCTACAAATTCATACAAAGAAGTCACATTGGGAAACATGCCAGTAATGCCATTTTTATGAAAAAATAATAATACAATAAACTAGTTTCATTTCTTTACACGTTGTAGCCAGAACTTGCATAAATTCAAGTCTGAAAAGTTTATACGACATGCATCTGGCACATTGATGATTCAAAGCTGGTGCGCATCATATCCCATGCTTATACAAGCTGCGATTTGCATTTTCGACATACGCTGGAGTCATGTCTGATGCAAATGACGTCACACTGTTTGAAGAAGGTTGCATAGAGAGCACGAGACAAATTTTGAAGCGTTGCCGCAGCGTGGATGCAATATGAGATTTTTTTTTCATTTTTGTGCAACGGCAGCGGGTTTACGAAATGCAGAACAACAAAATGGGAATGATATAGCATCTTTCTTTGGCTGTCGCTATTTGGCTAATTCACTAAACGCTTTGGGAGCAAAAAGCACTTCCAGTTAGCTTTTTGGCTATTTGGTTAGCTCTAGATTAAACCCTACAACACAGTAATGGTTGCATATTGGAACCGGATTGGTATGTGATATGCAACTGATATAACAGAGTACTGGTCGAAGGTGATAGTACTTTGCACTGCATAGCCTGGTATATAGCCCTTACCAAGTGATATGTGAAAAAGTGATATATAGTATTAGCTCGTCTTAACATCAACAATTCTTTCCAAAACTTGCGACGTAAGTCGAGGTACATTTAGATAAGCTAAAAAAGGATAAGTAATAAAAATTCTCCAAAATCTAACTAACATATTGTATTATATTTAGTGAGTATGTTACATACATTTAACATTAGCAAAAAAATGCGTTTGCAACAGAAGAATTTGGAATAAATCAATAAGTTGTTAAATTACAACTTATTGTTCTTCTAGCTGTCTCGTCCGAGTCTTTGAGCATGTGAAAATATCTTGCAATGAAGTTTGAACCGACATTTTTTATCTTTTTTCTCTTAGAATCTCTTTGGAACAGCAAAGTGAGTTTTCTAAGCTTGTTCTAGTGACTTTTTTATCTTGTTTGTCACTATCACTTGCTGTCGCGGAAAAGTTTCCCTTCATAGAAACAAAAGTCTTCAAAAAAGTTCAAAGTGTGTCTTTAAATAAGGAAATTGTTTTTCCAGGAAGTATTACCAGTGGGCTACTTCTTTTAAAATTCAGATTGCTTGATTGACACCATTTATTTGAAATGATATAATAAACCTTAATTTTATTTTATTTAACCTGTCATTAAATAAGACGAATTTCACGGTTTAAAAAAACTGGTGGCAATCAAGAAATCTTAATTTAATTAAAGTAGCGCACTGGCAATGCTGTTTCCAGGCTAGATGACGTAAATGCGGGGTGACGTAAGTAGAGGAGACGTGAGTCAATGTACTACTTTATTATGCATATTTGGTTGATGAAATGAGCAAAGGACTAAAATATGATATTATTTTTGGATATATGGCATCATTATATTTTGAAATCCAAAGCTTAAATGAGGTTTATTTGGGAATCAGGTTATCATGTTGTATAAATATGTATTATTCTCGCATGAAAGGATTTTTTAAAAGTGAGAAATACTTTTATTATAAGCATTTCTACAAGGGTTGACCTAAATAAATTATACCTATAAGAATGTCAGGTTTTGCATTTTTGCCACTGTTAATTCCACAGTAAAATATTTTTTCTTATTAACTCATAGACTACATACTGTGGTTGATAATTCAGTTATTTAATTCAATGTCAATGTTTTTTTTTTCGTTATTTAGTCACTTATCCCACTGATGTCTGCAACTTTGTAAACTGAGCTTGTGCAAATTTTATGAGACTGGCAGCCTGTGGATCCCCACATCTCATCGGTCTTTTTTGGGGGGGAGGGAGTGGGTATGGTTAAATGTAACATTTTTATTACTTTACCTACTTAATAATTATTCTAAATTTTTATAAATTAATTTAGTTATTTTTTTCTTAAAATACTATTATTCCCTTTTTTTTATTTTTCTATTTCAAAATTTAATTGCATGTACGCGTTTGGCTTTGCACCAGCAAGATTTTTCCTTTTCAAAATGTTTTGTCTTTAATTTTCTCTTTGCGAATTCGATTGTTTTTGCTTCTCCAGAGTTCCACAAGTTTGGAGAACATCCGTACGCAAAAATGTCTGCCATTTTTTTGCTTTAATGCATCCGAGATTATATTTTGCAGTCATACATTCGAGATTATAAATGCACTAATACCTTAGAAAATAACTTTTCCTGTTTTTCCTGAAATGTAATACAGTGATGGAAAAAGTTTAGGACCACCAAGAAAAACAGTAAAGCTCTTACTTTAATGAAAAATGAATGTCATCACAAAATTATACACATTAAGTTATACAAATTTTGTTATTTGTTTTGTATTACTATATTATGTTTTTTTTTTTTTTTTTTTTTTTTTTTTTTTTTTTTTTTTTTAAGCAAAAATAAATTTTTACATAACACAACTTGGTGGAATGAAGCTCAGAACTAGTATATTTAATATTTAAAATTCACGTGTAAATGATTTGTACATTAATTTTCAGTATTCTTTTGCTTCTTTTTAATATGGATGGATTCCAAAAGACGATTTTGAAAGGATTTGCTTTATTTTTTTTTAGTATGGAAATACGTATTTGGTTTCATGCTTCCAAAATGGCTGTTTTGAATTTAAAATTAGAATGGCACTAGGTAAGGACTTTTAACTATTATTTTAACACAATCAAACTGATTGGTAAAGTTATCATACGAATTTGAATATTTCCAACTGAGCGAAAAAATGCCCAGGCTGGGAATCGAACCCAGATACTTGGCTTACGAGGCCAATGCTTTTCCGTTTAAGCTAACTGGGCCGACAACCAGCCAGCATATTTCACTCAGAAAACCTTATTGGTAGAACATCTGGTCTGTCATGTAGACAGCTCAACAGAATAAACCGCAGGTAAAGGAACTCCACACTGTTAAAAATTTGCAGCATTCTGGCAGGTCATTTTACCGTTTTTTCCGAAAACGGTTAAAACAACCGTAATTTAACACCTTTCTGGCCATATTATTGGCCATTTTATGGTCAGAATATAGTTAAATTATGGTTATGAAACCATTTTTCCAAAAAACGGTCGAATGACCTGCCAGAATGCTGCAAATTTTTTAACAGTGCATATAAACGATGGACTCCATCGTTTATATGGAGTTCCTTTGGTTGGCTGGTTGTCGGCCCAGTTAGCTTAAATGGAAAAGCATTGGCCTTGTAAGCCAAGGATCTGGGTTCGATTCCCAGCCTGGGCATTTTTTCGCTCAGTTGGAAATATTCAAATTCGTAAGGACTTTTAGCTAGAAAGTCCAAAGTTTTAATGTTGTTTTCAAATAACCAAGCTAAAGTTGACAAAGACTTGTGAATAGAAGCTGTATCTTGAAGCGAAATTGAATTCTTATCCATGAGTTCATCTTTAAGTGGAACAAAATTTGTACCAAAAATATTTTCATAGTCAAGGCAGTCCATATTTTTTTGGAGAAAACTACACTTATTTTTCCATTTGCACTAAAGTCTGTCCAGATTATCACTGGGCCACGACCTTATCCACGTCCTGAAAGCAAATATGGTTTACTTCGTAACACATGGCAGTAATATATTTAATTATCTGGTCGATGAAGGTTTATGATTCTTTTCATTGGTAAAAACCAAGTTTCGCCGTAGATTGAATTTTAAGACTTTGGACGATGATAATTTTAGTCTTGCATCAATGTGATACTTTTGCAGTTTTGACCTGGCTTTGAATTAAGCAATACTTTTTAACGTAATTATAACATTTCTGGACGTTATTGATAGTTCTAGAACAAATTTTATAGTAGAAGAATATGCACAATTTTGAGCAGTCATTCCAATAACTGTCCGTTTACGTCGGGCTGAGAATTTTAATGACCGTCCTCTTCTTTAATTTCTTGTATAGATCATAAAGAAAATTGTTTACAACATTTTTTAATTTATTTATTTTTAGAGAAGTTTACTTTTTACTCATCTCGCAATCCAGAAAAGCCTTGATTTCACCTCTTTTTCTTCAGTAAATGATTTTTCGCACCCCATACTCAAAACAGCAGTTGCATATCCCAAAACTTCAAATCTAGCGACTACTAATCTATAAGCATCAACGCAGATGAATCCCGCATAAAATACTACAGTCATGCCATCATCGTTTTGTGCTAAATTTAAGGGTGTGATTCAAAAAAAAATTTCCATACTCAACAGCTCGAAATTTTCAGTCAGATTTTCAGACTCATTTTGAAAAATAAAAACATGAAACTTGCTGACGTGGTTTTTGAAAAGATGTATAAGAGTTCGTGTGTTTTCATTTTTCCCTCAACTAATTAGAACATGATTCATAAACAATTATTTTTTCAGTATGACCCTTTTTTTCGCTCCCAGCTCTGTCGCTTCGGAAAATTCGGTTCTAAACGCCCACTTTTACAGTATTTTTTGCAATATATTCTGCCTTTATCAAAAAATCGAAAAGCAAGGCACATTATATAGTTTCTAAATAAGAGAATCTGCCAATTTGATGCGTTTAAAAAAAAAGGGAATTTAAAAATGAATCAGAAAATAAGCAGTTTGGATTTCAATACACACTTAAAAGAAGCTGGTGATCCTAAACTCATTTCTATTTGTTAATATTGCAAGATCTACACATGGATAGAAAAAATGCTTTTTTTTGCATTTAGAATTGAATTTACTTTGTATATTCTATCAGATATACGTGTCCAAATACAAGATATATAATTCTTATCGAAATGTTACTCTAAATGACGAAATCAACATGTGATCTTAAACTTTTTTCCTGCACTGTATATTGTAAACATCAGTGAAGGCATGTAATTTGCTAAATTTTCTCCAGTTTCTTCTTTCATTTGTAATAATTTGATAGTATGATGTTGTGCGTCACAGTGGATCGAAGTAAGTGGAGTAAATCGGTAAAAAAAGTGATTTTCTATAACTGAGGGTGATTATTTAATTCAGTGGGAAAAACGCATGCTTTACGATATTTACTGCTATTTCGCTTGCCTGGATGACTGCTAAAATGTGTTTTTGCTTGCTACTTCGTCACGCATGAACACGTATTGGTATGGTAATATGAAAATCATAGTTGTATATCGCTACTCACAATCACTCCATCTTTAATAGAAGCTTGCAGCGTGGTCTTGGATTGCTTACTTTTTTACCTGTCTTTTAATAATATTTTAAATATCCTTTATATCATAATACCCTGCCATCCAGCGCATTCTTTTATTTCTTATTTTAAAAACCTTAATCTGTTAATAGCTATACACTTTGTAAAAAATCCACTAATTTACTTTATTTTTTCATATTTTGAGACATTAAATTCATTTTCTTTCGAAAGTTTATTAATACCATTTTATTTTTTTTATTAAATTCATTCGATTTCCCATGAGTCTTTGCGAGAGCTTTCGCGCGCTAGCCTGTATTCTATTTAAAACATCCGACGCTAGGTAAAGAATCCTGTCTCCACGTCACGCGTCTCCGACTCCTCCCTATCGCTTGCGCGGCCTCTCCATCCCACTCTCTCTCTCTCTTCGCTGAATTGGCTCGTTGCCTTGTAATCACACGCGTTCTTTCTAATACTTATATGCTTACATTGACTAGAGACAGCAGATTTTGTACGAATTTTGTCTTGCTTAAAAAACCTCTGTCACTTGGAGAGTTACACTAGATTAATTTTCACACAATTATTCTAATTGGTAAACAAATCATATTACAGGGTGGCTACTAAATACTGTTACACTCCAAAAAATACGAATTAATTTTAATCGTTTGGGAAAACAATTTATTTCTCTATTTTAGGTTTTGGAAAGCTTCTATTAGTGCAGACGAACTTGGTTATAAAGCGAATATTTAAAATTATTTTGAAGATGGAAGCCAAAATAATGATGATTAAACAGCTCTTTGATCGCAGGTTTTCCTCAGGTAAAACATTTAAGCAATTAAAATGCCCTGGTTTTTATGAAACATTTATATATAAAACTATAAATCGATTATTGGATACTAATAGCTATGTAAATATCGATCTAGGTCTGGTCGTCCACGCTCAGATCTCATAATAGAGTGCATCAAAAGAATTCGCGAAAAGGTGTGACGAAATCCACAACGTTCTGCAAATAAAATGGCTGCAGAAGAGAACGTGAATTGCAGAACTATGCAAGTTATTATGAATGAAGATCTGGGTTATTGCCCTTATCGCAAAAGAAAAATTCAAGGATTGACTGCTGCACAAAGTATAAAAAAATTACAAAGAAGGAAGAAATTGATGGAGCGGCACCGTAGGAAAAGTGTTGACAGAATAATATTTTCTGATGGGAAGCTATTTTGCACTTAACAGTGTTATAATGCTAAAAATGATATCGTATATTTAGCAACCCTCGAGGATATACCTGAAATCTTTCGAATTGTTAAACGCTTTCAGAACAAGAATTCTGTTATGATTTCGGCTGCAGTGTCAAACAATGGAAAATTGCCTATGAAGTTCATCGATAAAGGGATAAAAATCAATGCGAATATTACAAACAGGACATATTGGCTACACATTTATTACCACATGCTGACAGGTCGTATCCCAAAAAGAATTGAATATTTCTGCAAGATTTTACATCTTCGCACCAAGATAAATCAACACAGGCTTGGCTCCCTGTCACCTGTCCGAACTTTTCCATGCAAGAAGATTGGCCACTTTCTCCTATGGATCTAAATCCTTTAGGTTATTGCGTCTGGGGATAAGTAAATAGCAACAAACACAGAAGTTTGGACTCTCTCAAAGCTTCCATATTGCGTGAATGGTACCGACTGCCTCTTAAAATGATTCGTGCCGCAGTCGGACAATGGCATAAGAGATTATCTTTGGTAATCGATAAAGATGGCGGTCAATTTGATTAAAATTATTTCCTGTTAAACTTTCATCTCTGATGTTCATCATGTTAGTGTAGTCATCATTTTCTATTTTATATTTGTAAAATAAAATGACTGAATATTTGTAACAGTATTTAGTAGCCACCCTGTAGATGTAAATTTCCAACTGGACGAAAAATGTCCGGACCAGGATTCGAACCCGGGACCTCCTGGCTGAAGCCGCCAGTGTTCTGCCATCTGAACTATCCCGGACGATCCTGGTCGAACTTTTTCACCCAGCTAACCTTGAAGATTACAGCATCTGAGGAGGTCCCGGGTTCGAATCCTGGTCCGGACATTTTTCGCCCAGTTGGAAATTTACATCTAATATGATTTATTTACCAATTAGAATAATTGTGTGAAAATTAGTCTAGTGTAATTTTGTATCCAGCGATTTCTGGAGTTCCATTACCTGATATTTATTCTGTTGAGCTGAACCAGGTTTCAGACCAGATGCTGTAATCTTCATCAAGGTTAGCTGGGTGAAAAAGTCCGACCAGGATCGTCCGGGATAGCTCAGATGGCAGAGCACTGGCGGCTTCAGCCAGGAGGTCCCGTGTTCGAATCCTGGTCCGGACATTTCTCGCCCAGTTGGAAATTTACATCTAACTTGGAGAGTTCTTTGTCATCCAGTCGTAATGTAACTTTTGATCAATTTAACATCTTAAATCTATTTTTAAAACGTGACACGAATCGAATATGAGTAACTGAATTACTATTGGAATTGAGAACCTCTACCTGTCATTTAATAAACTCTTTGAATCATCGTATGGCATCTTTCATTATTTACGGGAAAACATCCAAGGATTTACGCCGTAGCCTATAACGCAGACCATGAAGGTACGACTGCAACTTCATAATTCTGGTTTGTAATAAACGACGAGTGTATTTTCCTACTGCCTATTTTTGACATATCTTAACCTACAATTGCAAAGTATTACAGTTAGTTCGACAGAAAGTGTTACATATATAATATATTAAACATTTAAAAAACAAATTTATGTATATAAAACTTGTTAAAACATAATTTGTAAAATTTCTATTATATATGTATTTTCACATTGAATTTTAAATAAAATTATTACTGGGAGTCCTTTTCCTTATATTCGAAATTATAGAATATTTCATTCATTTCTAAAACAAATTTTGTTTTCTAGATGCATTTGCCAATGAATGAATATATTTACATAATTGTAGCATTTCTCAATTTTGCTAGAAACATATTTTATTCGTTTTATGAAAATAAATTTTCCTTCCAACATCTCCTTCAAATTTAATTCTCTTAAATTTCAAAGGCCCTACCATCTGAAGTAAGCTAAAACTAAGACAGATATTGCATATTTGTGGGATGACATCACAGAAAGAATAAAGCATCGCAATCTAAAGTACTTTAATCTCTCAGTTCCATCAAAAATCCACGTGTTCGTATTCTGTATCGTTTTTCTTTAGATTCTCTATTTAGATGCTAAAGACATAGCATTAATAATGTTTTCTAGTGAATTTGAATGTCATATTCTATAAATATATATTATTCTCGTCGTAACATATTATATTTAAGTTAGAATTGTTAGAAATCTCATTTTCTATTTATTGCAAGGTAAATAATTCTAATAAAATTTTCATACGTCATTATTTTTTTTTTTTGTAATAAATTTTTCTGTAAGTGTTTGCTTCTTGTTTCAGAATATTAATGAATAAAACAGATGTCTACGACCAGAAATAGCTTTAGTTTTAAATGTTACTTATATCTTCTGCTAGAAGAACTATTCAAGGTAATAGGTATGCTTCGCTACAGTCATTATTTCAATGACACCATAAATTACGATGTAGTCACTAAAATAAAACTATTTATCCTTTCTTTCAATACCGCCTTACATATCGAAACAGGTAAGAACCTTACAGTGTAGCAGGTTCGTGGAACTAAAACATGCTTAATTCAAAAGCAAAAAATATGTATGAAAGATTATGTATGTAAGATATGTATATGTTTAATTTTCGATCAAAAATTTAAATAAATCTTAATAAATCAATATAAAACAGCGAAAGATTATCAAAACACTTTGCCTTATGCACTTTTTTAGGTGCGTTCGTAATTATATAAATATGTAGCACCTATAATCGTCGTTCGCTCCGTCCGTCTATCTGTCTGTCCGTCCGTCCACCCGTCCGCATATAACAGAGCAAAAACTACCTAACCGAATGGTCTGAAATCTTAGACATATAATTGATGTCAAATTTTGTCGAGTCATATGAAATTTTATGAAAATCGGATGTATTGTTTAATTACAGGGACAGCCACCATTTTTCCGTTACATTACAGCCACTGGGAAAAAATATTTCAAATGCATTTTAATGATGATACAGCCTTTCGAATAGAATAAAATTCATATGCACTTATAAAGTGCACTAAAGCATACATTCAGTGCAATATGCAGTGCAAAATATATTTATAAAGCTAGTTATAGTACGAAGGGACCTCATTTGCCACGTTTGATGTGTAATTTTCAACTTGTTATATTTTCCTTGTTATTGTGAATATGCACTTGCGCATAGTAAACCTGACAACTTATTAACATACTTAAAAATATACAATTGATATCATATTCAGATATCCGGATGGTTGAAATTGCCCCACGGATAATCGCAGAATAGTCTATGGACATAAAAATGTCATACATATAGACGTTCTACGGATGACTTTTTGGCGTTGTCATAAACAATTAAAGGAAGAAGAATTAGCGGAAAATTAAGGGGAGTTTCTATTTCTTTGTCTAATATTCACGTAATTTTTACTATTTTATTTCGATTAGGAAGAAAAGAGTTATTTCAGAATATTTATTGGCATTTCACTTTCATAAAAGAAGGTTTGTGCGCTCCTTCCCTTGCCAAAAAAAAAAGAATAACATGCTTTGTTTGTACCTGCAGGTTTGCGCCGTAAACTATCAATTGGGTAACCATTTTTCTCTGGTCACAAAGCGTATAAAAGTTATTCGGCTGCAAAACTACGAAAAGACATAAATTCTCTGTGTTTTATACCAACAATTAGTTATTAAATTGAATTTTGAGAAAATGGCGGTCATTTGAGGAAAAACATTTTTTTACCTCTTTTAAAAAGCGTTTTGCGAACTTAAAAAAATAATGAAGGATGAAGTTTGCTTTTCAGTGGTATAAGATTCATTTAAAAAAATGGTTGGTCGTATACTTCTCGAGAAAAACGGTCGCCGAGTTTAAAAAAAATTTGCTACAAGAAAAACAAGTTTAAAGTATTGCAATAGTGTTATGTTCAAAAAGCAAGGAGGATTGTAAAGAATTTTAATATCACGAAACCGCTTTAGGGGAACAAACTACATACTTTATGGATGCTGAAAATACAAAATTAAATTTAATTTAAAAAATCGACTGCTTAAAAATCGAACTAATTAATTATTTCTCATCAATGTGAAACTATTTTTTATATTCCTACTATTAGCTCACACTCTCGCTATCTTGTTCAAATTTTCAATCGTTAATTAAATACTTATTATTCATCCAATCAAGCTCAAATAATATTTTTTTAAACATGTAGTGGATGGCACTTGTGTTAATCAGTTTTTTTCAAATATTAATTAATTAATTTAATTAAATTAATTAATTTTGAATAATCGAGAAAGCCCTCTTCTTGATCAAGGCATTTTAAGCACCACTCAAGCGGAAAGAAGAATGGGAGAAAAAATTCTCTTATTGACCTAAGTAGGAATTGACTTTTTTTTTTTTCATTATATTACTTGTTTATATTACTTACCTATGTTTTTTATTTACTTGTATTGATGACTTTTAAGTTGTGTTTAATTGTTAGTTCCAATCTATAAACACTGTTTTGATGGAGTCTATAGATGTCTATGATGGTTAGAGTTGCAGTAAAGCTAGAGATCCTAAATACACAACTTCCAGGTTGTGTAAAATTTTAACGGAGCTTCTGACTGTAAAATATTCAATGAAACATCGTCTTCATTTTGAAAGACCTATGCAATGATATGCCACTGAATAGGGTGTGTAAATTTTTTTTCGTTTCTACCGCCATTTTGAATTTATAAAAACAAAACCTAGCCTATAACCATCGGGCCGTTAAGACGAATTGATAGAGACCTCATTCATTAAAATCCATCCAGCCGTTGAGATGTTTCGAGGGTATAAAAAATCCACATACACAGATACGCGTGAAACACATAACCCTTCTTTTCAGTCGGGTAATAAATAGAAAACTTTCTACTTAAGGAAGTGGAATTCGACCTTAATTAAGAATGCGTCATATAAAGAATCAACAAGATTTTTTCAGGCAAATGAGATTACACAATCCATTCTTTGTACCCTCTGGATATCTAGAAGATAGTTCAATAGGATATGACATATTTCAGGATCTGTAGGAGCACTATCTAATCTCTTGAGGATGATTGCGATCGTATGGGAAAATCCCTAGAAGAAACAAGCCGGAAATTGTATGTCAAAAGTAGCAAATGAGGTGCGTTGGTACTATAAATAGTTTTATAAATATTCAGATCTTGGTGCAATAGCCGTTGCTCGCTTATGCAAAAATGCATGAATACAAAATTAACTACGATTATATATATTAAATTCAGTAATACGGAGATAATAGGACTCCATTTTAAATAGGACGTCATCCCCATGGCAACCAAGAATCATCACCTATCATGCGATATCATTGAATTAATTACGTATGATAGGATTTAATACAAGGAAGAAAACTTTTATTAATATCTTTTTAGTTTTCATTCGATTTTCATAAAATTTGAATGAAAAAATTCTGTAACGATTATATATACTATATTTCAAACAATTCGATTGATAGTTTTTGCGCTGTTATATGCGGACAAACGGACAGACAGACGGACGAACCAGACGACGATTATAGGTGCTACGTATTTATATAATTCCAGGCGCATCCTAAAATCGATGAACCACAAACCAAAAAGAAGTGAGATCAAATGTCTTATCACAGAGAACAATTTTATTCCAGCATTCAACACTTTATTAAGGCATAGCATTGAATATTATTTATTTAAATTTTCAAATGTTCATATTTTGAATAACTTAGCGAGGTTTTTCACCTTAATACTTAAAAAAATACATTTTATTTGTAGTTTCTTTACTGATGTATTTTTAGTAATTTTCGTTTAATTTACACATTCGTGCAATTGTTCTTTGACAAGTTACATAAAAAATATACGTAATGGTATGGTGGTTGGATTGAGAAATTCTAAATTACAATTTCCGATACAGTACTAAGAAAGTATTGGATTTGTAATTTTTTTGAATTCCGGATTTCGCTGGATTTATACGTTTCAGGAGTTAGAGATCTCGAAAAATAAGTTTTTAGAAAATGTCTGGCTGTGAGTCTGTCTGTCTGTACGTGACACACATTTTGTTGGCGTTCTATCTCAAGAAATAATGCACGGAATTTAATAAAACTTTAGATTAAGTTAGTCACTGATATAAATTGGTGCTGACTAGTTTTTGGTGTAAATTTCCCTACAGGTGGCGCTGCTATGCTACATTTTTCACGATTTCTTCAATAGCTCTATCTCAAAAACTAATGCACGGATCTTCATAAAACTTCAGATCAACTTAGTCCCTGATATAAATTGGTGCTGATTATTTTTTGGTGTAAATCTCACAATAGATGGCCTTGCTATGATGCATTATTCATGATTTCACAATTGCTATATCGCAAAAGCTAATACACAAATTTTCAATAAACTTCATATTCAGTTATACCTTCATAATGTGCTGAATACGTTTTAATGTAAATCACCCAGTAGATAGCTCTGCTATGCTGCATTTTTCGTGATTTCGCGATAGGTTTGTCTCAATAACGGAATTTAATCAAACTTCATATTGTGTTAACATTTCACATAAATAGATCCTCTAGAATCAGCATGATGTATTTAATTTTGGCACTGTGATGAAGCGTTTTGAAGTATTAACATAGATGAGATAGAAGAAAATTGTGGCATTTGCACATCCGACTATTTTCTCAAATGTTAATAAACGGATATGAGGTAATTATATCACGAGTGTTCAACAAATACTGAAAACACAGTTTAAAAATCTGCCGTAGGTTTTTATATGTTTCAGTCTTTGAAACGAGATTCGAATCCACACAACTGTGTGAATAGTATAATTTATTTTAATACGTTTCATCTAACAAAATACATAACTTAAAAAAATTATTGAAATCGATTTTAACATATATAAATCATGCCCTTAAAATATAGGTCCATTGCGCATATTTTTATTCATATTTCTATAGAACCGTTATTATACAATCCACTTTATTAACGTACTCATCAAATATTTTATCTTAAAATAATGAAAGAAAAACCCACTCTTCGTCAGAAGAACTTGTATAATATGACATCATTAAAATGCACAACAAATGCTTTTTCTCCATAGACCATAATGTAATGGATTTCTTTTGCGTGTCCTGTAAATGAAAGCTGCTTACTTGATTAACAAACTCATCAAAGATACTTGCAAGATCTATACACTGCCTCAATTAGTTGAGCATCCCGGACATTATCGTGATAAAATCTTTTTTAATATGCAGGGTGCAATATGTTATCTATCGCCGACCTTTAATTTCTCAACCGGTGGTCGTAGACATATAGTTTCAATTACAAAAATGTTTCAAATGAGGCTAATATTCATGTTGTGGCATTATTTAAAGTAAAAAATCAATTTTACAAAAATTACAAAAACTAACTTTTTATACGGTCCCCCAGTCCCTATAGTTATATTTAGTAAAAGTTTACACATATCATATCTGATATAACACAAAAAGTTTGACATCTGTACTACAAAAATTGATACAGTTATTAAATTTCAAAGTTTGAGATTTTTGCACATAATTTTGTCATTCATTGAGGGATCAGTTAAAAGATGAATTAAAGTAATTCGAGATCAAAATCAGGGTGCAGTGTCCTTCTTACAGTGAAATCACCTTTAGCCGGTATCGCCAAATCGGGGTACCACCAAAGAGGGTTATTTCATCTGAAATTTTGAGTTGACTTTTAGAAGTCGTATAAAAAGCGAAGAATGAAATATTGAAATTAAACAGAAAAAAAAGGAAACAGAAAAAAGGACATCGCACCCTGATTTTGATCTCGAATTACTTTAATTCATCTTTTAACTGATCCCTCAATGAAAGACAGAATCATGTGCAAAAATCTCAAACTTTGAAATTTAATAACTGTGTCAAATTTTGTTGTACAGATTTCAAACTTTTTGTGTTATATCTGTTACAATATTTGTAAACTTTTACTAAATATAAATATAGGGACTGGGGGACCGTATAAAAAGTTATATTTCGTAATTTTTATAAAATTGATTTTTTTACTTTGAATGATGTCACAACATGAATATTTACCTCATTTGAAACGTTTTTGTAACTGGAACTATATGTCTACGACCAACGGTTGAGAAATTTAAGGTCGACGATAGATAACATATTGCACCCTGTATATATATATATATATATATACCGGGTGTCCCAAAAAGGACTGACTGATTTTAAAATTCAATAACTTGCAAACGGTGACAGATATTAAAAAAATTCTTCCAGGAGGGTTATGAATAAGGTCAAAAGTTTTATTACAGTGATTTTCAATTTTAGTTCGATTTACAAACAATAGATGGCGCTGTAAGCAATAGTCGCTAAATACAGGCTCGATTTTCGCTCCTTTATCTTGTTCCATGCAGAAAAAGGAGATGGAAATGTATTATCCGGGCCACGAAGTACCAAAAATCGAGCCTGTATTTAGCGACTATTGCTTACAGCGCCATCTATTGTTTGTAAATCGAACTAAAATTGAAAATCACTGTAATAAAACTTTTGACCTTATGCATAACCCTCATGCAAGAATTTTTTTAATATCTGTCACCGTTTGCAAGTTATTGAATTTTAAAATCAGTCAGTCCTTTTTGGGACACCCGGTATGTGTACAAAAGAAAAACTTGTGAATACACATACTTACTGTTCTCACCTGTGCTTGGGACATTTGAACACATCCTTCTCGATACGCTGGTAGTGAAGTTGATATACGACTTCGTAGACTAGTTTATTTGGTTTTGAAACATCGTGTAAAATATTAGTTACGATTAAATGACATACGATTATTGAAACAAAAATTTTATCATAACAGTTTGTACAAGTTACAAAATCATCTCTTGTTTAATCGTTTTGCTAATCCTGTTTTTATCTATTTACCATGGTAGTATAAAAATCGTTCGCTTCAGAAAGCCAAACCGAACTTTCTGTTTGCAAAGGGTGCTGTTGCGCCCACATATTGGTCTAAACACTAAAAATTATTTTTTATCCTTTGTAGAACTCCCCCCCCCCCCCAGACACACAAAAAAATGTATGCGAAACGGTATGGATTAAGCTTAATGTCCTGCATTTTTCTGGATGCATTTTGAACTGGTAAAAAATTGGATTAACATCCAATCAAATATTAAATGTGTATTGCTCATTTTAAATATAATTTTAAAATTTTACTTTTTTAAATAAATTATTTAATATATCATGATTTGGGATAAAACTTGTATTCCCTTTAAAATAAGAAGTTGTAGTATTCCTGTTTCCCTCGAGAATCGAACCGTAGATGCATTCTTCAAGTGAGAACTATTCATTGAGATAACTGATGCAGCAAGACGAAAGGCAAGTTATCTTTTGGATATGTCGAAGTCTCTTATAAATAAACTATTCGAAGTATTGGGTTTCAAGCGGTGATTTTCTACGCAAGAGTGTGACCATTTTACATTTTACAATAAATTTAATTACAACTTGTTATAATATTTGATTTCCGTAAGCATGAACAGTATGTGACACTGGTTTTTAATAATTAAAAATTTTGATAGAGCATTTTCAATTATGGTTCTATTAAGAGGACAAGTACCCTTCAAACTCTTTTTTTTTTTTTTTTTTTTTTTTTATTTTTTTTTAAATTACACTTTAAATACTATTCAGTGGCTATATGAATTATGTCATATATTTATCACACAATAAATTAAAAATAAATTGAGAAAAATAAGGAAATTTCCTGAATATTTTAAGCATTATAAAGAACTTTCAAAATGTCCCATACGCATTCCATATCGATTAAAAATCTCAATATTTTTTATGCCAGTTTTGTTTACATATACAAATAAAACTGTGCATCTAATTTTATAAATTTGAATATGAAGGTAAGAAATTTTTTTTATAAATTTTATGAAATTTTCAGCATTTTTGCAATATTTTTCTGAACTTAACTACCTTTGACTTTTCCAATTATATTTAGTTTTAAAAAATGCATATTTTTATTTGTATATGTAAACCAAACTTGCATAAAAAATATTGGGGATTTTTTTTTTATATGGAAAGGGGCATTTTTAAAAGTTCTTCATAACGCTTAATATATTCAAGAAAATTCCATATTTTTCTCCCCCCCCCCCAATTTTTTTTAATTTCTTGTGTGGTAAATGCATAATTCACATAATGTGCGCTTGAATTGCATTTAAAGTGCAATTAACAAAATTAGCTTTAAGGTCATTTGTCCCCTTAATTAACTTAAAAATTTCTTCTAAATACACTGCTTTAAAAAAATATTTCCTGATCTAGCAAGAAGGTTAAAAATTATTTAATAAATCTCTTCCAAGATACCTACGATTTCAAAAAGCGTCCCTTTATTTTCAGAAACATTGGAAATTAAGATATTTTCTAGATTTAAAGAACAGTTCTGAAATAAAAGTTACTTTTTCAGTCAATAAATTTCGGAAACGCTACGAAATACTTTTAATCAGTTTTAATGAATTAATCAGTTTTATAAACCCTTTACCAACACCAGATATCGGTTTTCAGATGCTATCAATTCTGAAGTAAGCATTAGCAGCTGCATAACAGTATTAGTACCTGAATTTAAAATTATCAAAATAATGTTCAGTTTACGTTGTTAGTTTAGCATGTCTGTCTGTTGTTTGTTAAACATGTGAATTTTACTCTAGATCAGTGGTTCCCAACGTGGGGCGTACGCCCCACCGGGGGGCAATTTGACTCTTTAGGGGGGCAATTTCAAATTTATAACTCACCCATTCGCTGTCCTTTATTTTAAGAAAAGCAATGTTTTAGGCTAAAAATAACAGTAAAACATGCAAAATTTAAAAATAAATGAGTTTTTTTTTGTTGTTGTTGAATTTCAAAAATGGTAAATCAGAATGTTTAAAATGGAATATATTCCTGAATAATTATATAAACATTTTTTTAAAGGTTTTACCAGCTCCTTCTCCTCTTATTTTATTTCTAAAAATTTCTATAATTTTTCTGGTCACTAATGTATTTTACAATTTTTTTCAATCATTTATTGAATGAGCTATTTTTATCTATTCGCTCTGCTGTATGTAACACGAAAAATTTGTACACTTGAAATTACTTCAGAGTATACCTAAATCTTATTGTCTTTAACATACGTAACCTAAAAAATATTTGAAATAACTAAATGTGGTATTACCAACTTTATAATTTTTTTTTAATTTTTAATATCCTTAAAAAAGGAAATGGATAAATAGTAAATATCTATCGCTCTAGTGCGGGCCTCCTACACGGTAAATGAATGCATAACATATACAATTTAAATTTGAAAATGTGATAATACATGGCATTTAATTAGCGATAATCGGGGACGGATCGTTTTTTATGGGAACAACGGCTACTTAAACTTAATAAAGGCCAGAATCTTGAAATGCTTCTTCTGTACTTTTTTTATCCATAGACAGAAAATTGGTTTCCAAAGATTTTCCTATAACTCTCAATAAGTTACTAAAATGAAAGATAAAATGTGTCATTATTTCAATTTTATTGCTAAATTTTAAATGTGAGAGTCTCTTTAATCATTTTGTGAAAATAAAAATGCAGACCATATAACACTTTTGTTAAACATTGATCTAGTTGGGAAGGTCGCAACAAATCTATTTTGGCATAAAAGTGAAGACTTATAACCTCATTGCATTTATAAAATTGTACTAAAAACACATTTGTGGCAGAAAATTCACCTCTATGATAAGTTAAAATATATGAAATGAATAGTTATTGTTAAATATCTGTTAGGCTTTTCAAATATTAAGAAATATATATCTTACAGAATTTCTGTGTGAGTAGGGGGGACATCGCGATTTTTCAGATGCTTTGGTGGGGCGTGGCCAATAAAAGGTTGGGAACCACTGCTCTGGGTAAATAAAAGCATCTGAAAAAGACAATTTTTCTGTTTTTGATATTTACGGGGTTGATAACACTGATTAATAGACTGAAAAAACTACTTCGTTGTAAAAATTACTTCTATAGCTTTCTGAGTTTCTGAAGATGAACAAATCCTTTCGCAATCGGGAGTATCTAGGAAAGCTTATATTTTATTTTCGTAACCCTTCCTACTTTATTAAGAAACATATCTCTTTCTCAACAGTATAATTCGATATAATTTACAAATCAGAAGTGACATCTGAAAATTTTCTTCCTTAAAAACATTAGAAGGATTTATTAAATATACGCTCCTATGAGAATATATTGCCCTTTCAGAAACTTCTTTCGAAATTTATGATCTTCGAAAATAATAAACTCAGCCTCGCCGAAATTAAGAGCCGAATAATGCAAAATTGTTGTAATAGGGCGTATCTTATTTTATGAAGCTAAGTTTTCAGAAAATTAAATTTAAATTCAGTAAGGTATTAGAGGAATTCTTATAACAGCAGTTAAATTACTCTTTGAAAGAATATCATC
The DNA here is from genome assembly GCA_963932465.1 of Maratus speciosus. Taxonomy (NCBI): domain Eukaryota; kingdom Metazoa; phylum Arthropoda; class Arachnida; order Araneae; family Salticidae; genus Maratus; species Maratus speciosus. The sequence goes on along the minus strand of OZ010800.1, from coordinate 400,447,574 downwards.
ATGAAATAGATTCTTTGAAAAATATGTCTTGGGAACTTAATTTCTAGGACTTCAATTTTAATAATTCGAAAACCTTTGCATCTCTAACGTTTTATTTCAACGGTGTATATTATGCTAATTAATTCAGTTTTCATGTTAATATAAAAGTCCATTTTAAATACTTTTAACTTTGCCATTAGACAAAAATATTAAAAATTTGCCTTATATTTTAAAAGCTTGCTTAAAATCAAAACGAATTTTCAGCTATAACTTTATATTTATTATTTATATGGGGTTGTGCATATATGACATTATCATTTTAGGGGAGGGGGGCGGTCTCGCACATGATATCGTAAGATACCTGTAGGTGGAGGGGATGTATTCTTTTGATATCTTTATCATTTTTATCCAACCAATTTTTTTTTTTTTTTTTTGTATCTTCGTTATTACATCAAAATTGTATGTTACCTCTTTTTAGTCAGTTACCTTTTTTGGTAAAAATACAAAAATATTATTAAAATCCTTCAATGATTATAAAACTATTTAATTCCAAAATATGGAATACCCCAGCGTTTGGCACTCCGGTTTTTCTGTAATATATGCATGGATATATAATACGATGTTCGAGAAACCATATACGAAGTACGTTTGAATTCTACTTGTGTTTACTAGTAAATAAAAAAGAAAAAAATGTTATACACCTGTTTTGTTAATAAGAAGTTCTGTCTCCCGCCCCCCTATTGGGATGCAAGCTCAAGAAGACATTATGACTGGTTGAATGCATTATGTAACAAAAAGATGTTATTAAATACTTTTAAATAGTAACTATTGCTTTTAAGTGTTATTTGAGATAAATTTATTTCATAATATATATATATATATATATACATAAAGTGATATTTTGGTGACTTCTCTTGAATCAATAAAGTATGCGAAAAATAAACGTAACCATATTTATATACCAGTTCAAACAATAAAAACCCCCCAAAATTAAAGACTTTGATAGCGATATTATTACGGGGGTACGGGAGGAGGGTCGAGGGATGATATCGTATGATATGGTAAGGGGGGGGGGGGGAGGCTGTCCAAAATTACCGAAAAACTGATAACGTTATATATGTACAGCCCTGTTTGTTAATGTTGAAATACTCAGCTCAGACATTATTTATTATTTTTTAAGACAAAGGGTATTTAAATTATGTTAAGCATTTCTAGACGAAATAACTAGAATATTTAGTGTTACCTGTACGTTTCAACACACATAAACGCCTGAGCTATTATCAACAGTACTGATCCTGATGTTAAATCATATTATGATCATGTCATGACATTAAAACATAAAACTCGCAGAAATATGTCAGTCCACTCTTATGTACACTTACGTATATTATTCTTTGTTATTTGTAGATATAAACACAAAGATGTACAGGTGGAGAATACATGGCTTCAGGATACCTTGAGGAATGACGTCGATTTGGTGACATTCTTGCTTCAACAGCAAAATTTCTATTCAAATTCTATTTATATTAACCCTTTAGGCACGATATTGAATTAAGTGTTAGTATGCGAAAAACTAGATAGGGGTGGGGAGTCCACAGTGAGACGAAAATTATTATTACTTTACGAATGGCGGCGATTTTTATTATTTAGAAAAAAAAATTGCTACATCTTTAAACTACACAAATATGCTACACATTAATGTATAAATGGTTTTTAAAAATTTATTTATAAAAGCACAGAAGCAGCATAACGGAGTATCAGAAATTGTCTCACTGTGTACCACTTGTGGTACACAGTGAATAATGTATATATTTTCATAAATCATTCATTTTTACACTCTATATGATTTCTAATTAATATTTCTAGATTTTCAAAATATTAAAAATATGAGCCTCGGGTGGACAATGGTAGAAATTCGGTTACCTTCTTGCAAATTTTCAGTCTCTTTAAGTTTAGTAGCTTTTCCTAGCCATCGCACGCCCACACACACACACCCTGAAAGAGAGAGAGAGAGAAACCTTCTTTTATTAATAAATAACCTTTTTTTAACATCAGAACCACATAGTAGGCACACAATGAGATACGTCTCACTGTGTACCACAACTGGGTGTCTGACTGTGTACTTTCGTTACGTTGTAGCAAAATGGATGCTACATGTGTTACATCAATTCTATCGCTTTAAAAAGTGTATGTGGTTGTGTCTAAATAGTCCATTATCAGATATAGCCAGGTTTTGTTAAGTAAATATGTGTCATATTGAAGGAAACAAACTCTAAAGTAGACGTTTGTGTAACTTTAACCACTATAAAATAAAGAATTATTTACTATTTTGTCGGACGAGTAACTGAAGTGCCGAAACTATATCCACTATTGCATAAGATGAGGTCGTTATGTGTGTGTGCCAGCTTGGCGAAAAAGTTACAACTATATGTCAAAGTGGCTGCTGTCTCACTGTGTACTACTCTCCCCTATATTCAATTTCGTCATTTTCGCCCAATGACAATAGCAATTAGCGATGCAAAAAACCAGATGCTTAGAACATTGGAGTCTGGACTTAAAATGAGGACATACGCACATACGTCCTGGTATTTCAAATTGAAGAGTTCATGATATACACAGGTATGTCGTGTTTCTTAAGGGATTAAATCTCTTTTAATTCATTTATTTCTGAACTAGTTATACTATTGAAATCATGTTATGACTGTCAAGCTTTTAAATTTATGAACACTCGATTCTTAAAAAGATACGAAAAATACTGTAGCATTTAGTGCAATTAATGAAATTAATTTCATTCATAGTTTTTGGAAATTGCTGTTTGATTATTTCGATTTATTACAATTTGAATCAATCTAAAATTTCGTTCTGTTTCGTTGTAATAGATATTACTTTTATTTTAACGAGAACTTTTACGAAAGTTAAAAATGTTCCTACAAAGAAAAATTATTAAACGAACTAAATATAAAAGATAAAATGTTTCATCCTAAAACTATATTTACAGTAATAATCCAGTAAAATTGTCCTTTTCAGAGCCTGAAACATAAACTATAAAAAAAAAGGACATGAAGTTATCCCCATATCAGCGTTTAATAAATCATTGTAGAATAAAAGCACATAATAGATAATTGTAATGAAAATCGCTTACAGTAAAGTTGTCTTTTTCAAGAGCCTGAAGCATAAACTATCAAACAGAAAGGATATAAACTTATCAGACATCAACGTTTAATACAACGTTGTATAATGAAAATTTATAACGAATAATTATTATAAAAATCGAGTGGTATTCCGCACATAATGTCTTTAAACTTGAGTGAAATAAGCGTAATTAAAAAGAGCGTCTCAGTACCAGGGGTAAAAAAAATTAATAGATGACCGAGCACACAATATTTGTGTTAGAAAACGGATCTCAAATCAATTATTCAATAAAAGTTATTGAGCGATTCACTCCAATCTGAGGGGTTTTTTTCTCAACTTTAAAATTAATAAGGATATTAGAATGGAATTCTCAACAGATTTACATAAATTTTAACGTGAAAATAAAAACAACAAAATTACTGAAGGGTGTATATAAAATAAATTAAAAAGTAAATAAATATTAAAAAATTAAAATAGTCACCGTTACAGTCATCCTCTATGACCATCGTCAGGAAAGGGTTTTATATGCCTTTTAAAGAACAAAAGAAGATCTTTACTTTTAAATAAACAGATTATGCTTTTTAGTATAATGCCTCAAGAAACTGAATGGTCTTTTACATAATTTGTGTATTGTTGAAATTAAAACAGCTCTTTATTTCACTCCATAAGTCATTGCGCGCATGATATCTTGAAAACGTATGTATGGATTGTTATGAAACTTGATATATATAACAATCACATATGTATTTTTAAAATGATCTACTCTTAGGTCAAAGTTACATCATTAACTATGTAAAAAAAATATTTTTGTAAAAAAAAAAAGAAAAAAAATCTTTTTTAATGAATAAAAATAGTCATAACTTAAAATATTACCACTGTACACTGTAAAAAAAAGGACTAAAAAACGTAAATAGTACAGGCAATCGAGACGCCAGTACTATTTCCATATTTTAACGAATAATTTCCCCCGTAAATTCAAGATAAACGGAACTTTTTCTGTAATTTGTGGGAAAATTTTCCGTTAAAATACGGAAATAGTACTGGCGTCTCCATTGCCAGTACAAATTCCGTTTTTTAGTCCATTTTTTTTAACAGTGTAAATACTTATAAGTAGATCATTTTAAACACACATATTCGCTTAGTAACTATGCCAAATTTCATAACAATCCACGCACACGTAACTCAAGATATGATGAGCGCTTTGGCTTACGGAGTGAGAAAAGAAGACATATAATTTCAACAATACGCAAATTCCGTGAAAAGCTAATCGTTTTCTAGTGGTATCACATTAAAAGGCAAAATCTGTTTAATCAATATCCAAAATATCAGTTTTTGAAGTTAAACTAATTCAAACTTTGAACTTTTTCGTTAATTTTCATCGCATTTAAAAGTTACAAGACCACTTAAAAACATCTTTATGTTTCCTCTCATTTAACACTGTACGTAATCGTAAGAAAGAAAATATGCAGTGGCACCATCTATCTGATAAAAGCAGAATAAAATTTAAAACGATTTAACGATGGAGAATGCAATAGCGTCATCTACCACAAGAAAGCAGAATAAAAGAAAAAGTAGAACCTTAGTTTGTCACATGCGTTGATATCACCAAATGTGCTGGAAGTGCACAGTAATTCAGCCAGTGCGGTCGTGTGATACGAACTACATTCCGAAATTTGGGGCGTCTAGCTCAACACTGTTTTGTTGCGAATATTTTCCACTTCCAGTATTGCTTGTGATATCGTCGTATTTTCGGACAATTTAAGGTAAGTTTTAAAGGTATATACAGATATTACAAAGACATACATACAATAAATACATTAAACTGAATTGGAGTGAAAAATTAGCCAGAGCCAGGAATCGAACTTGGGACCACAGCGTACTAAGCTGTTTCTCAACCACTAAGCTACTCGGGCAGATACATGGGTCCGAAATTTTTCACTATTAAACCTAATCATAATAATGGTTTTTTAGTGAAAAATTGCAGACCCAGGTATCGGACGGAGTGGTTCAGTGATTAGAGCAGCAGCCTAGTATGCTGTGGTCTCAGGTTCGATTCTTGGCTTTGGCTAATTTTTCACTCCATTTGGGTTTAATGTATTTATTGTGTGTATGTCTGTAGAATATTTGTATATACCTTTAAGAGTTCAATACAGGCGTTATTTATGTGTGTTTTAATTAATATTAAAACACACATAAATAACATGTTTTAATTATTATTAAAAGGTAAGTGTGCTGAAAATTTTCTTTAAATATCTCCATTACCGCTAACATATCGTTCATAGTCATTCATTACCGGTAAAATATCTTCATTAACGTTAAAGATAATAACAAAAGTTCGTCTTCGGATAAGAGTGATACACGCAGATTTCAAGTTTGCACTCATCACATAAGATTGGTAACTCTGGTACATAGAAAGAGATGGCCGTGAATCTGGACCGGCTCGGAATAAAGATAAATTTTATTCATTCCCAAAAAAAGAAAAGAAGAAAGAAAATTTTCAATCCTCTTAAAATCAGTTTGAAAGGAAATTTAACTGTAATATATATCAATGCAAAAACTCTTGACGGGTTAAAAGTTTCTGACGCAGCACTTTATCTTATGCTCTAAGAATTTTAAATATGCAACTTAAAAATACTGATATCAAATTTTGAGTGACGTTATGCTATTTCTTAAAAAATATATTTGTATTTATTTCATCATTTTATTTTTGTTTTATTTATAATCGCATGTGCAAAAGTTATGTTCAACATGAAAAGCTGCATAAAATTTTATTCGCTGTTGCTTTATCATTTACATCTCTCATAAATTCAAAATATGAGTTTTAAAAGCTATGATATAAAATTTAAGTGACGCCTTGATGTGACTTTAAAAGGTTTGTTTTAAAATTCAATTTAAATTATTTTTGACTTGGTCAAAATATTTTTTTACATCTACACAATACTTTTAATTTTCCAATTCACTGTTAAATATATCACTTTCATTGAATCTATACTATGCATTGAAATGTATTTATTTCAATAAATTGATTTATCTTTTGTGTCCCGCTATTCAAAATTGTGAGTAAGATTTATGTAAATGGTTTCTTTGCGTCATTGTGTCCAAACTACATGAAATGTATGAAAAAGGATAGTTTGACGCAAATAAACCATTTACATAAATCTTACTCACAATTTTGAATAGCGTGACACAAAAGATAAATCAATTTATTGAAATAAATACATTTCAATGCATAGTATAGATTCAATGAAAGTGATATATTTAACAGTGAATTGGAAAATTAAAAGTATTGTGTAGATGTATAAAAATATTTTAACCAAGTCAAAAATTATTTAAATTGAATTTTAAAACAAACCTTTTAAAGTGACATCAAGGCGTCACTTAAATTTTATATCATATCTTTTAAAACTCATATTTTGAATTTATGAGAGATGTAAATGATAAAGCAACAGCGAATAAAATTTTATGCAGCTTTTCATGTTGAACATAACTTTTGCACATGCGATTATAAATAAAACAAAAATAAAATGATGAAATAAATACAAATTTATTTTTTAAGAAATAGCATAACGTCACTCAAAATTTGATATCAGTATTTTTAAGTTCCATATTTAAAATTCTTAGAGCATAAGATAAAGTGCTGCGTCAGAAACTTTTAACCCGTCAAGGGTTTTTGCATTGATATCATTACTTTTTTGAGGTTAGTGATAAAATGATTAAAAAAAAGATACTTATGGGATTTAATGCAGATTTAATTTTTACTATTTTATTACAATTTTCCTTATAGCAGTTTGTATATAAAAACAAGTGGGTAAGTATAATCGCAGATCGCACAGAGGGTTTCATTTGATATTCCTTTAAAAACACTTTATCCTTAAATTAATAAATCCAAAATGTTAATTTATAATTATTAAATCCTTACATAGATGGTGCACCAATAGTTCCAATTTTCATGGGGCAGGGAACGCACTCTTTTAAACAAACCACCTTCCAATTGAAGTCATCAAAAACCAAGTTGAATAAGCCAGACCCCGTTGTGTTGTTTGACAAACAGCAGTCTCATGTCCCCTCCTTCCCCCCTTTTTCAAAAATTTTCAGACCAGTACCTAAGAATGGAACCGAAATAATTTTTTCTCTTCAGAAATTACGATAAAAAAATAGTATGCAGTACTCATAAATTTACTTTAATGCTATATAGGGTGATTATTAAGTTAATTATAACGTTTGAAATCTGTTGCATTGATGTCCGAAAGGTAGTTTCTGAGTTATGGAAGCTGGACCCATAAGGCGCCATAGAGGGGCGAAGCCCGCTAGTGTCTATCATAATTATATCTGCCATGTGGACTAATTGCGATATTTAATCAAAATAGTCCCCCCCCCCCTCCTCATCCCCGGAAATATAACAAATGCAAAATGTGTCTTTATAAACCTATCGTCAAATAGGTTTTTATTTCTTTTTCCCTAAAAAAAAAAAACATGATTTTTATATCCGTAACGTAAATAGCGGACGAAGCCCGCTAGTTCCTATCATAATATATATTTTTAATAATTTTATATAGTCTATAATAAAAATAAGACTTAAAATAGTCTAGTTCCATGAGTACTTGTAGTGTCAGTTACATGCTACGATTTTTGGATACCAGTATTTTAGAACGGGAAAATGTGACTTATTTTATCGGAGATATCTCATTAATTGAATAAGGCGAAGCAAACTTTTTGAAAAAAAGGTGGCCAACAAGCATGGCAGTTATCAGCTATGTGACTTTGTGCTAAAGTCCATTAATTTGATCTGCTTTAAAAAGATTACGGAAGATTGAATTATAGTAGAACCTGGATTAACCGAGCTTCGATTAATCGAGGTTTCTGTTAACCGAGCCGATAACAAAGTCTGATTTTTTTTTCCCTTTTGAATGAGCCTTAAAAATAACCACACTCTTTAGCTCACTGTCCGTGCTACACAGGCCCTTCTGCACCCAAAAGCACTCAACTCCAAAGAAACATTGGACCCTGAGAAGTCAATAGCGAACAATGCTTTGTTTCCAGTGGCTCTGTGAACTTTCGTAAATTTTTCAATTTGCATTTTAAAATTTACTACTGGTAGTTGATTTTCTTTTTAAATTTGTTAAGCTGTGAAACAGAACTTTACATATATTTATTTTTATTATTTAAAAAACGTTCTATATATTTTTTAAAAAGAGATGTTAAATTCGCAAGCACGGCGAGTTTTTACGCACAGTTTCTATTAACCGAGATTTCCGATTCCGATTTACTAACAGTCCCAATTAGCTCGGATAATCGAGGCTGCTCTGTATAGTTAAAAAATCAATGGCGATCTTACTGTAAACGGGTTTCCCTTTAACTGAGGGATTTCAAGACCGAATCAGCTGATGTTAGTTGCTGTTTCCGTGCTTGATTAAATAAGATTAGTTAAACATTTGAAAATTACCAAATATAAAAGGAACTAAGTCAACAGAGTCTTTGCTTTATGGTATTTTTTAACAACGCTATAAGAAAATGATTTTAAATAACAGATTTTAAATGTAACGTTTTAAATCTGACATAATTTTCTCCAAACTTTCCTTTCTCTTTGTAACATTCAACTGAAAATATTTTTATTATTAGAAAGATAATATTTTTATTTGCGCTACCTTAAAATTGGCAACTATAGTTAAAAATATCATCACGAAATTTGAAATAAATCTCTCATATAAATATATTTTTTAATTTAAACTGTTTTGCAATATTATTATTTGGCCACTTTGGGCAATATGACGTAATTTCCTCCATTTACGACTTTTAACACATATCAAGGAATTTATTATTTAAAAATTTTCTTTTTCTTTTAATATTCACGTGTAAAAACAATTTTTATGACGTAATGTTTAATATTTTCCTGCTTTTAACACGTTATCATTTAATTCTAATTTAAAAGGATTTTTTTCTGTTTATAATAGTCACGTGTGAATAAATTTTTAATTTAAAGGATATATTATTCTTTGCGCTGTTTTAACAATTGGCAACAATTTAAAATAACCTTTTCTAAAATATGTAAAAAATATCTCTGGAAATTCTGAAAATTTTAATTTAAAATTGAAATAAACCGTCAAAATATTAGGCAAGCTAAAAATAATAAATGCACTCTGCAAACTTCGAGTTTCTATTGAATGATTAAATTGAATGAAAATGATTAAATTCCATGTATATATTTTTTTTTCCTATGAGACTTTTTTAATGAGACAATTTTATCCAGATTTAACATTAAATATCTCTTAAAACAATTCTTCGATTTAAAAACTGTCTACTTCAACGTTTTTATCAAACATTTTTCTATAATACTACCCATTTTAATATTTTGTATGCAGTAATTTTCTTAATATTTGCGAAATAGACCTCTAGTCACAAGAGATTCTTTTCAAAGCGGCGAAGAGCGTTAGTTTTTTTTTCCGAATAAGAGACAAAATGTAGTACGCAATTGCGTCAAAAGATGGCGACACCAGATTCTGATATGCTTATTATGTAAACTGTAAATATTGCAAAGTTAAATAAAAACAATTGTCTCGGGGTTATCAAACTTCATTGTTATTCATAAATAAAACATTTCAACTAAATTATTTATTATAAAAGAATTATTACACCACAATAGTTTTTATGCAAGGAAAATAATAATAATAATAATAATAATAATATGGATGTCAGTGATTATATATTGATTGACCGTCATAATAATAAAAATTGATATTATAAAAAGAAGAGCTGAAATGAATTATTTTTTTAAGTTTCTGATCGTGTGATTTATATTCAAATATAAATATTAATGTATATTTTTTGTAAAGTGATTGAAATTAAATATATTTATAAAATTTGCCAAGAAATAATCATCATCAAATTGGCGTCATTATAATTGTAATTTTATTTAACTTAATAGCAATTTAAAAATTACAAAGGAACTGAGAATAATGGTCAACTAACAGACTTAAAAAGAAAAAAAAAAAACACATTCACATGCGAAAACAAGTATCAGGGAGTTTCGAACTGCCTATCTTAAGATCAGTAGACGGTGGCCCTTAACCACTCAGCCACTGGAAGACAAAATTTTTCTCTCCAAAAGTGGTTAAAAAGAAAGCATGTGTATGAATACAGTGTCATGCATTTTCGGTGAAATTTCCATTGAATGGCGAAGAATTTAGTCCGATTTTCATGCGCATTATAAAACGAACAAGAGTCTTGCTGGAAACAAGTAAATTGTTATTTGGTTCATCTGAAACATATTTATTTGATTTTTAAAAAATGGCCCGTGTCATTTTCGAGAAAAAAAAATCGAATTATTTAACGAACGAGAGTTTTCCCAGAAAAAAGAAAGTGTTATTCACCTCGCCTTAATCACATTTATATTATGTATCAATTTAAAGATAATCGTTAGAACCGTTTTCGAAATTTTCAAAGTACGAACTTCCTCGATATCATACCAACGTTTTCACTTTAAAAATGGCTATTTAGATCTCAAAATATACTGCACGTAGAATTGTAAAAATTTCAGTATACGATAAGACTGCAGATATAAGACTGTTCTAGAAAATTCAGAACAATAAGACCTATATCTGCTGAGTTATTAAAAGGCGGCTTTTCGCGTTTTCTTTGATGTCGGGTTAGCTGTATATATGAGTTTCGCCATCTACGAATTCTATGGATACGATACGATACGATTTTAACGATAACGATACGATACGATTTTAGGCTTAAGGCTGCGTCACTCGGAATACTTCCGTCTTCCATGATATATATATATATATATATACTCGGTTTCTGGCCTCAGACGCCGCCATCCGAAGAATCAACAACAGTCCTTTTCCATTTTTTTCGGTCAAGGGTCCATTCCTCCATCAGACCTCTATCCCTCATTGCCTTTGCAATATCATCCACCCAGTTCTTCCGTGGTATTCACCGTTTCCTTTTGATATTTTTTTCTAATTGAATGTGATTTTGGGCATCTTTCATCATTCATTCTTTCAACATGACCATACCAGATTAATTGCTTTTTTTAAATATCATCTAATATGGTTCCATTTATTTTCATCCTTCCCTCTATTCCTTCATTTCTTATTCTTTCGACCCTTGATACCGTGCATGATCTTCTTAGCGTAGGGGTGCACAACCTTTTCATAAGAAGGGCCACTTACAAAAATGTCTGGGTTGTCGAGGGCCACATCAGTAGCACAGAGAGCATTCTATTTTGGGGTGGTGGGATGTGTGATTTATGGGCTATAATCAGATAAAAAACATTCTTTCAGAGAGTTGGGGGGGGTATTACTCCTCTAGGTTCCCCTATCCAGTCAATATACCCAATTCAGTGGGCAAGTATTTATCAACAGTTCATATTTGTATATATATATCATAGATATGATAAGGATTATTTTCAAAAAAGGGTAAATATTCCTTGACTTTCGGGGGGAATAAATTTTGTTTTATTAAAAGTGCTAAAAAACAAACATAGGCATGAAGTGGCTAGTACTGAAAAAAAAATGAAATTTATGAACAAAGTGGAGGAGGAGGAGGAAAGCATACATTATTTTTCGATTTTTTCTCTGATATCCATTGATGTAATCCGAATAAATTGAAGAAAGTCGCCATTTCTTTTACGCACACGATGGGCGAAATTTGAGAATTTTTTTCCTGTGACCACTAAATTTCTATTTCACGATATTTTTTGTGACCGACAGAGAAAATTTGTAATTTTTTTTATGAGCGATTCACGAAATTTGTCATCTTTTGACGTAATTAACGATTTTTACCCGGACGATTGACGAATTTCGCGATACTTTTGCAACCAATTTACTAAATTTGTAATTTTTTTATCAATTGTCGAAATTTGTAATTTTTTACCATGACTGATTGACGACATTCGCGATAAATTGACGAATCTCGTGATTTTTCCGTAGCCGATAAACGAAATTTGCAATTTTCCCGCGCCTCATCAAGAAAATTCGCGATTTTCCGCACCCGATCAACGAAATTCACGATTTTTTTTCGCGGCCGATCAACGAAATTCGCTATTCTTAACTGACTGCCGAATTTGCAATTATTTCCCGCGGCAGATTGACGAAACTGGCGATTTTTCTCACGATAAACTGGCGAAACTCGCGATTTTTCCGCAACCGATGAACGAAATTTGCAATTTTTTCCACGCCTCATCAAAAATTCGCGATTTTTTCCGAGCCTGATCAACGAAATGCGCAATTTTTCCGTGCTTGATCAACGGAATTAGTGTTTTATCCGTGCCAGATCGGCCCTACCTGTGACCGAGAGGTTCTGCTCTCGAAGCTGGTAGACGGGAGGTTCTGGGCTTGAACCCAATCGTGCCCGTCGGCCTAATCGTTTGGAGTTTTCGTGTTTTTCTTCGAACTATGCGTAAATACGGCTTAGGTTCCATTAGAAAGACCCCCACGAAGGGCACTCCCCACGTGGGCCTATATCCCTTGAGCAGATAATTGGCCGTCAAAAATGAACCCAACCCAACCGTGCCAGATCGGCTAAACTCGCAATATTTCCGCGCTTGATTGTCGAAACTCGCGATTTTTCTGCTGACGATCAACGAAATTTGCGATTTTTCCGCATCTGATCGACAAAATTCGTAATTCTTAACAGACACTGACGAAATTTGCAATTTTTTCGCGAGGGAAACTGACGAAACTCGCGATTTTTCCGCCGACAATTAACGAAATTTGAGATTTTCCTGCACCTGTTCGACAAAATTGTCAATTTTTTCGTTCCCGATCAACGAAATTCGCGATTCTTAACTGACTGATGAATTTGCAATTTTTTTTCCCGCGACAGATTGACAAAATTGGCGATTTTTTCACGATGAACAGACGAAACTGACGATTTTTCGCAGCCAATGAAGGAAATTTGCAATTTTTCCGTGCCTCATCGACCAAATTCGCGATTTTTCCGTGTCCGATCGACGGGTCGGGCAATATTTCCACACTCGATTGACGAAACTCGCGATTTTTTCGCTGACGATCAATGAAATTTGCGATCGACAAAATTCGCGATTTTCCGCATGCGATCAACGAAATTCGGGATTCTTAATTAACTGACAAAATTTGCAATTTTTTCCTGCGACAGATTGCTGAAATTCGCGATTTTTCCGCAGGCGATCAACGAAATGTGCGTTTTTTTCCGCACCTGATCAATAAAACTTGCAATTTTTCTATGCCCGATCGATAAAACTCGCGACTTTTTCGCGGCTTGATCGACCGAAACTCGATTGATATGTGTCCGATCGATGAAACTCACGGTTTCCCTATGCTTAATCAACGAAATTCGAGATTTTCCGTGCCCGATCAACGAATTTCAAGATATTTTTCGACTAGTGACTGACGAAATTCGTAACTCGGGAATTTCCTATCTTGATATCTATGGTATCGGCCGGCTCGCGATTTTTAATTGACTGAAGAAATTTACAATCTTTTCCCGCGATAAATTGACGAAATTTGTGATTTTTCCCCGCGACCTAAGGAAAAAAAATCGCAATTTTTTCTAATTATAAATTGACGAAATTCGCGGGCCACAAGTCAGTCGATCGTGGGCCACTTTTGGCCCGCGGGCCACAGGTTGTGCATCCCTATCTTAGGGTATCCATATTTAACTGTAATTGATGAGATATAAATAGGAATATTCTATCTAATTTTTTTCTGAATGTCTTGGTACTGTCAGTGTTAGTAAAATAAAGAAGCCATGGGTTCTCTCTTGTGTATCCCTTTTTTTCTTTTTTATTCGAAGTCTTTTCTCAAAATAACAGCAAAACAGGATTTCTGCCTTTATACAGAAATTATCCAAGATATTTTAGAAGAAAAAGAATTGTGATTTGCGCAGATTTCTAAAAATGTTTGAGTATTAATTCAAATTTGCTATTGTAGATCACTAAACGTCGTCCTGGGGGATTATTTAGTTTTTATTTTGGATTTATATTTATGTCTATGTCAGAGGTGAATCTTAAATGAGAAAATTAATACCGAAAGAGATTTTAAAATGTTTTTAACATTTTTCTATTGTGTAGTTTCGGTATCTGATTCGAGCACTCATGAAACTGTATTTTTTGGGGTCAAATTTAAAATGGTCTGGCTCGGTCTCCAAAAAAAGATCCCGAACCCCTCTCTATAAAACACTCTGCATATTATCTTAAGAGAATAGGCAATTGGCGCGAATTATTAGGGAAAAAAATACGTTGCAATATATCAGGATTTAAAAAAATAATTAATACATCTATTATTTATAGTACAGTGTAGAATTGCTTTTTATATCGTGCATAGTTTGATATTAGTATACATATTTTTAGGTAGATTTCGTAAGAAATACTACCTATTGCAGTCGTTACCATGGTGCGACTTTTGAAAAATTCCTTCAGAACTTTTCATTATCGGACACCACGAATCCAAAGCCACCCCCCCCCCCCTAAAAAGTTTATATATATATATGTATGTATATGTACTAAATTTTGCCCGCCAAATAAAAGTCATAATTATGCATGGATCGTCTTCAAACTGGCAAAAACATTGAGATGGCTAATATCTCGGCGAAGATTGCAAATGAGAAAAATCGGACCAAGGCAGTAGAAATGGGGGAGGGTTAAAATTTTTTAATACCGCCTTAATATGATTCTGATAAAACCAGCTCTTACAGAAAAATGACGGGAAAAATAAAATAATTTTCGTTATAGTAGTTGCCAAAAAAAAAAAAAACACATAATAAAATTCTTGGCACAACAATTGCTTTTCTATTGCAAGATTTCCACGTGAAAAATAAAAATCTGTATATATATATATATGTATTATGCTATTGTATCTCCATACATATAAGTGGGGTTCCGTAGGGGGGACTGTTATGTCGTCAAATGCCGCCACGTTTGTTGCCAACTTGGCGATATATCGCCAAACGTGGTGACTAAAATGAGTCTCTCAAACGGATGCCAACTTGTCGATATCTCTAATATTTCGGCAAATTCCCATAGACTTCCATTGTAAACCTATAGGGTTTACTTGCTTGCTTGCCAACAAATTGAGATATTTTAATGCAATAAAAACCAGCTTTTACAGAAAAATGAAATTAAAATCACGTCAAAAGCTTCCAGATAAAATTGTTACCCCGAATTTATCTCTAATCTTCATTTAGTTTTTGTTAGTGAAATTAGTACTTAACTTCGAAATCTACCTGCACCTGTAGCCCGAGCCGGCAGGGATTTTTTTAATAAGCAATTTTTCCTTCATTTATATCTATTTAGAACACCTGCTGTAGATATATATAACTGATAAAAACTTCTATTCTTACAATTATCTTTATTTAGCGATGATATCAGTATAAATAAAATTTTACTATAGGGTATGATTTCAAGACAACATTTAAATTTTTTTGAAGATGATATTATACACATATTCTTAACTTATTTTATACTATCGATTTATAGTATTAACTAAATATAATGTGTTTTTAACTTTTATAGGCATTTAGTTTCTAAAGGTATTTCAAAAATTAAAAATAAAAACATTTGAGGTGCAATTTAAATAATAATAATAATACGTAAATTTTAAAATGATGCTGTTAAATTTGTAAAAATAAGAGCTGAATAAAAAAATAAACATGAAAAACAATGTTTCTATTTATATTATGATATTAATATTTTAAAAATGGGCCCACTAAAGTAAATTATTTCAAAATTGCGTATTACATTCTTAAAAATTTGCTGCACACGAGTAAACACGAGCAAATACAAATACAACTGCAGGTAAGGTAAAATATATTTAATTAATTTGCTTTATTTTTATGTATAACAACCATATAATCTAAGTTATTAATTATAAATTTGAACGTTACTTTCGGTGACATGTGGAAAATATTTCAATAAATTCATCTTTTACTGACATATTTTTAACTACTAAACATCTCTCAATTGCATATTTTACGCCGTTGAATAGAAAAACAAAATCCCTTTCAAATTCAGTTTACCTAAAAAGTCCATCTCAATTTACCGATTTTGTATTGCTTTTAAAACATTTTTGAAGCTTGATTTTTTTAAAATCTGCTTGATTCCCAATTACGGAAAATTAAATCGTTTGCACTTAAAGCAATGAAAATAATTGTGGATTTGATTGTTTCGTGTAATAATCCATAAATAAATTGCAAAATGAAATCAAAACTTCAAAAACAAATTAATTAATTAAAAAACCCCACCAATTTAACAAATAGGTAATTGAACTATGAGTTTAAACACTGAAATAATGAGTTTAACAAAAGGTTGCTATAAATTGTTTAATGTTTCACGAGCGATCGTTGGCATGCAGCTAATACGTAAATTATCAAAAATGCTTTTTGGTGCAGTTAGTGAGTAATCTATGAAAATATACAAAAGGTGAAAAAAAATCTACTCGAATTTTCCATTAAAAAGATTTTCGTCTACATTCTGCACACTGGACAGAATATAGGGAATTTTTAAAGAGGATAAACAGGGTTGGATTGCTCTTTAAAAAGACAGCATTAAAATACCAGGTGGGCAAGAAGTCCTTATAAACTTTAAAAATTCATGAAAACCGAAAAATAACCGAAATGAAAGACTGTTTACAGGATTAGCCTCTATAGGTCACGGGAATTTTTTTAAGACAGAAATAAAAAATAACTCAAAAAACAGTCGACAGATGGCGCTGGTTCGTGCGATTTTGGTGGAAATATGCAATTGAAACGACTATAAGAAATTGCGCTCCTAATCCAGAACTAGTTCACATAAAATAACTTCACCAACAAAGCTTATACCCTTCATACTCAGTATTCTTGATCAAGTACAAGGCTCACAACGGTGAATTAGTTCTGGATTAAAAGCACAAGTTCTTATAACCGTTTTTTTTTTTTTTTTTTTTTTTTTTTTTTTTTTTTGCATATTTCCACCGAAATCGCACGAACCAGCGCCATCGTTCGGCTGTTTTTGAGTTATTTTTTATTTATTTCTTAAAAAAATTCCCGTGACCTATAGATGCTAATCCTGCAAATAGTTTTTCATTTGGGTTATTTTTTCGGTTTTTATGAATTTTTAAAGTTTATACGGACTTTTTGCTCACGCGGTACTACATATGCCATAATTATATTTTGAAAATAAATATAATTCCTTCAGAAAACTCCCAAAAGCGGCAATTACTCGAGCGTCAATCCAAGTTTTCAGAAAATAAGCTTTAATTTGAGAACGCATAAAAGGAATTCTATTAGGTGCAGTTAAACTTTTCGGAACTAAATTAAGGAACTTGATGATAAAGCAGGTTTAACGCACTCTTAACTCTCCATCTGATGTTTTATTGATTCAGGTGCTGAGAAGTTTAGAAATTCCATTTTGCGAACGGGTCTCTGAGCATTTACAGTTAATTTAGCATAATAGTTAGAAATGCTAAGACGTTTATAGGAATAAATTTAACAAGATTATGTCAGATTAACTACTTTCAATCGCTACCTTTACTTAAATTAAATTTTCAGTTGTATTTTATCGAAAATTTCCTACTTTGAATTTTCTTATCGGAACCATTTTGATACTTTGAATTGAAAATACCCACAATTTAAATACATTCTATAACTCGAATTTTTATAATTAGAAACACTTTTTTCCCCTAACGTTTCCAGATGAGAAAAATGACTTCATGTAATTAGTAAAAGTTCATAAAATATAGTGGAATTAGCTTACAACAAAGCTCAAAGGAGCTCTAAAATTTTTGGTTTTGCATGGTATTTGCAATAACCGACATTTTTAGAGCAATAAAACTATTATAGAGAAATTTTGTTAGATACTGTTAGAAGATTGTTAGGCAAATGCAATGTTTACAAAAAATTACAATTTATTAAGACCATTTAATTCAATAATTATTTTAAAAATCTAATTAGATTTCATTTAGTGTATTTTGAGTTCTTCTGTATAATTGAAGTTTTATTTATTCTTCGAAAAAACTGAAAGTATAACTGGGTTCCTGGTTTAAAAATGATGTTATGTAATCAATTTTATTTCAATATGAATAAGCCATATGTGCACACACAATTTTATAAAGATTCCTTTAATTAGCCTTAAGACTATTGATGATTAGTCGTATTATTCTTACGACAAATATATTATAACGTATTTGTCGTAAGACTAAAATTTGCATCCTATGATCTACACTGAAAAAAGGAAAAAAAATCAATGTAAAGGTATATTTTCTGGGTGAAAACCTAATAATAGTGAAATGTATGATCAAATTTGAAAATGTTTTCACTAATTTGCAAATAGTTCTAGTGATATGAAAGTTTTACCACCTATTGCAGTTACATGCTTGCATTGTATAAGAAATATACTTACTTTTTTGGTATGTAGTATAACACTACTGCATAACTAGTGAATATTACGCTATTAAAAAAAGTATAAAAAATAGGGGAAATGTTGAAAAATCAATTTTAAATATAATAGTAATTTTCTTAAAATAATACAAAATGATGTCTTGTAATACAAAATAATCGTAATTTATTAGTAAAAGCTTTTGTAAGTAGTCCACATTGAAACGCCATAAAACTTGGTGTAAAACATTACTTACAAGAAGATGTCCCGAGTTTGGGGACTCATAATGCGGCGACCTTTTGTGAATTTAGATCAACATATGACAACGATAATGTTAAATATGTCGGAGAGTTTTAAGAAACAAACCCCAAAGTCACCGAATTTTGACTCTTTAGTACATAATCGGATAAATTACACTACATTTCTGAGTGTGGTACAATTGGCAGAGTTCTAACTTTTCTCTCTCGGAACTCTGTAGATTCGATACCGCGAAAATACTTTTTTTCGCTATGAATTGAGTTGATTAGAATTGATGAGAATATGAAATTCGTTCTTCAATGTTTGTAAATTTAGAAATTTCTTCACTAGATGCTACATCTTTTTTTTTTTTTTATTTAATTATGACAGTACACGAAAGGACTACGTCTAATCTCCGCAAAACTTTAAAAACAAAATGCCGTGCTCACTCGGTTTGCAGTAGATGGCTGTTAAAACTTTAACATAAAGAACAGTAAATATTCTAAACACACCTTGTTTATTTTCAATGATGTACAAATTTTGCTAAAAACCACTTGCAAATCTACGTAATTCTTAAATATTAATGCCTAGGAAAGGATATTTTGTTGTAGAACACAGGTAATTCTAAACATAAGATCGCGAGATAAAAAAAATAATATTTTTTAAAAATTAAAAATAAAAACGAAAAATTAAATTTTTTTTAAAATTGTTAGGTATTAGAGGAGATGAAATTAAAATACCATATTTTAATTTTATATAGCTCATTTGAATTGATTTCGCTGAGAAGAATAGAAATTTGTTCGTATAAAAAACTATACATGAAAGTGAATAAAATAAAAAAAAAATTACAATCTGAAGAATTCAAATATTTAAGTTATGTTTTTATTTATTTATTTATTTATTTTTAACTTTTAATTAGATCCATAAAACTGCCATAAAATTTCAATTTCTTCGAAAATAAATAAGCGTGCATGTGTGCGGGCAGAAGCATGTTTTTATTTATATATAGCTTAAATGTAATTAATTACATTTTTTAAAATGTGGTTTGGAAACATGTTATAATCATTATTTTCTCTGCGGGAAAAAAAGAAAAAGCCTTGTCGGGGTATCGCACCCACCGGTTTCCGAGAGAGAAATGTTAGAAGTCTGACTCTCCGCCAACTGTACCATCCGGCCGCTCAGAAATATGTATAATTTATCTGATTGTGTACTATAGCATCAAAATTGGGTGACTTTGGGGCTTGGTTTTTAAGACCCCCCCCCCCCGCCCATATTGCATTTTATCCTTGTCGTATGTTTATCTATTGACTAAATTAATGCACAAAGGTGTTCTGCCTTATGTGTCCCTAACCTCGGGACCTCTCTTTGCTAGACCATCATGAATATAACCACATACATAAAATAACGATTTAGACTTTCCAGGGGGGATTATGTTCAGCATTTTTATTACCACTATTTCTGAATCTTCGCCTTAAATAATCGAAGAATCTATACTGTGAATATTACTATGGAAAAATAGTAGTTCTAAAATTAGAAACACCTGATTTTTCCCACCAATGGCAAAATGCCAGTTCGGTTTGATTTTAGGCAGTAAAATAAGTATAAAACAATAAAAATAAAACACTTCACATGATTGTCTAAATCTTAATGGAAATTTTAGTTTTTCGATCTATTTTCTAGGAGAAAAAACTGAAGAAAAGAACCTTTTAAATAGTTGTCTAACGTTTTATGAAATATGTAGTACTTATGCCGTTCCAACCAGTCTTTCTGGCAAAACTCTGAATCATTCTTTTTTCTCGTTTTAAATCTATTCTATAAGGTGTGAAATGTATTTTAACGAAATATGATTGCACTCATGAGGTACCAATTATAAAAAAAATTTCAAACTATTTAATACATGCAAAATCTCGAAGAATATTCTATACTAACATTTTTCGTTTGTTAATTGATAAAACGTGTAAATCAATTTATTTTTTAGAAATCATTTGATGTCATAAAAAAACTTATCAGAAATAATATTTCTGTTTTTGCGCGAATGTATATAGAAGCATTTATACAAACTTTATCAAAGATAAACAACAACAATAAGTAAATTTACATTCTATTTGTTTCAAAAAAAAGAAAGTTGATAATACATGAGACAATATTCGTACCTGATGCTGTTTCTGTTTTTCCGCAAATAGAATCTAGCTTGAAATATTTTTTAAATAAGGAATAAAAGAAATCAATAATCTTAGTAAAACTATTTGCCAATCCATGAATTCATGAAATGAAAAGAAATTCCTTCAAAGGAATATTTCAATCCTAGAGAAAAATACCTCTGTTAAAGATGTGATACTGATTTTCTGAAGGAAAAAAAAAACATCGAATTTGAACAGTTTTAAAAATGTCTTAGCGGCAGAATCTCAAACGTAAATAGCTTAATAAAAAGTTTAAAACTGTTTTCCATGTCTAACTTTGAGGGTGACTCTAGGAAATATTTTGAAAACTACCAGAAGAACGCAACGCAATGTGCACAAACAATTATTAAATTCCTCGGACAAAAAGTAAACTGTAAAATAGTTTTTGTAAATGTTTATAGAGTTAGGTAAGATTTGGTAAGTTTTGTTGCAAAATTTGAGGTAGGATTTGGTAAGTTTTGTTGCAAAATTTGAGGTAAGCTTTAGTAACTTATCTTTGAATAAAGAGTTTATTTGTATCACACATTTTTAGAGCATTTTTTCTCCTGCACCCTTTTAAATTTCGATATACACTATGACGCAAAAGTTTAGACAATGACGTCATTCAGCTTTAAAATGTAGAATTATGACGTCAGAATTACAAAAACCTGTAAATATATTCAAAAACTGATTTAAAATGCTATGTACAAAAGACAGTCGTTTTATTTGCTATAATACTAATTTTTTTCATAAAAATTCAAATGTGCTTGTCGCAAAAGTTTAGCCACTATTCTAAATTTCTTTGAATATTCGCTGGCATATGCAAATTTAGAATCGATGATGTCACAAATTTGGAGTACTTAAGTTCCGCAAACGATTGCGCTTCATAGTCGACATGCCGAGAGCTAAAGAAATTCAAGTGAATGAGGTTTCAAGGATTTGGCAGTTGAAAGGTGAAGGGAAGAGCGTTTCTGAAATTTCTGCTATTATTAATAGGTCAAAAAAATCTATTTATCGAGTTTTATCGAGTGGTTCCGAATATAAAGCAAAATGTCGGTCTGGGAGGCCACGTGTGACAAATGTACGAGAGGATCGCCTGATACAAAGACTAGCGAGTACTCAACAAATGAGCGTACGTGGAGTTCAAAGCTCATCGGGACTCTCTGTATCAAAGGATACGATTCGTAGACGAATTTTGGAAAAAGGAACAATCGTTTATAGCAAAATGCAGAAGAAACCAGCTCTGAAACCACATCATAAGTTACAAAGACTTATGTGGGCTCGAAAGCATATGTCATATGGAGAGAAATGGCAGTCAGTCATATTTAGCGATGAAAAAAAGTGGAATCTGGATGGTCCAGATGGTTGTTTATCGTATTGGCATGACTTGCGGAAGGAACCTCGACGTTTTTTTAGTCGCAGACAAGGAGGGGGCTCGGTGATGGTTTGGGCAGCCTTTTGCTATAATGGACAAGTATCTCTGACCTTCACCAGTGGTCGTCAAACTTCACAGCATTATACACAGACATTAGAAGAAAACCTACTGCCATTTGCTGAGCTTCTAGGAGGTCCTCAGTGGGAATTTCAGCAAGACAATGCTTCAATTCACACTGCAAAACATTCAAAATCTTGGTTTAATTCCCATAATATAAGAGTTCTCGACTGGCCAGCATGTAGCCCAGATCTTAACCCTATAGAAAACCTTTGGAGCATCATGTGTCGCAAAGTTTATAGCAACGCTAGACAATACTCTTCTGAAAAGGAACTTAAGCCATCTATTGAGAATGCATGGTACGATATCGATCCACAAACTATGCAAGATTTAGTTTCTTCCATGCAATCTCGTGTATATGACGTAATACATAGGCATGGATGCGCAACCAGGTTTTAAAAATTGTTTATTTCGATTTTATTTAATTTGTGTCTAAACTTTTGAGACAGCAGTTTATTTTTGTTACCATTTAATTTATTGCAATATGCACAATTCCACTTTTCTTTGTTATAAATATTGTTTATATGTACAGCACATTAATTTCAAGCAGTGATTTGAAAATTGAATAAATATTTTTCAAAGTATGTAAGAATTTCTTCATTGTCTAAACTTTTGCGTCATAGTGTATTTAATAACTGTTCAGTGCGAGATTTAAATCTTAAAAATAACAGCCATATATTTATACATTAATTTCAAATGCTAAAAGGTGTAAATTAAAACTTTAAAACCAGTAAAAATACGTTTATTTCGACTGTTGACATGTTTCGACTCACCCCGATTCATTTTCAAAACCAATAAATAAAGCTATTCTAAATTTGCACAGACCATGAAACGCCATCATTCAGGTTTCCACGTATTCTTTCATATTATGCACGTTATTATTTTATTTTACTTGGATGTTTATTTTATTTTTATTTTCATACCCATTGAGTAGCTCGAGCCATATTTTTGGTAAGTGAAATGATGCTGCATCGTTACATATTGAGTTTTTGTGCGTTACAATCTCTATGGTTTCTCTTACAATGGATGGATAGTTATTACTTTACTTTTATTGAAATTTACTTGGATGGTTTCTTCTTGATAAAATAAGATGTATAGAAAGTATAAATAGTAAGTATAGAAAAAAGGAGCATGTAGCTGATATAGTAGAAAACCTAAATATAGTAGAAAACCACAGCCCCAGCAAGATTTTATCAAGAAGAAACCACTTAAATAAATTTCAATAAAAGTAATATAATTTAACCATCCAGTCTATACTATCCATTCATTATAAGAGAAACCATAGTGATTGTAACGCGCAAAAACTCAATATGTAACGATGCAGCATCATTTCACATGCAAAAAATATGGCTCGAGCTACTGAATGGGTATGAAAATAAAATAAAATAAACATCCATATAAAATAAAAATGTAACGTGCTTAATATGAAAGAATACGCGGAAAACTGAATGATGGCATGCTATACACCATGCAAATTTAGAATATCTTTATTTATTTGTTTTTGAAAATGACTCGGAGTGAGTCGAAATAAACGTATTTTTACTGGTTTTAAAGTTTTAATTTACACCTTTTAGCATTTGAAATTAATATATTATTACAAGGTGTTATTTGCTATAGAGTAACAGCTGAGTAAAATTTCCATTTTTTTTTTTAATCTCTAACAATCCATATAAATAGTAAATTTGAACGTATTTTCATTGTCTACCACTCGCCTCACCCCTGTATATTTTGTAGATTTAAATGTATTTAAATGTAGATTTTTTAAAAAAAAAATGAACCATCATTAGCGAGAATTTACATCTTAAAGTAATCACCATGGGAATTTTATGTTTTTAGTTCCTATCGAATCATAAAAGCGTACAATTTAGAACAATTTTTTTGCCACAACAATTTTGCTGAACTATTTCATAATATTACACTGTTAAAAATATCCCTATAAAATTACGGGCAGAGGCCGGCAGCAGAGATTCCAGTCATGCTCCGTAAAAAAAAAAAAAAATCCATGCCCATCATTTTGTCAAGCCCGTAATTTTAGAGATATAATGCACTTTAAAACACAATAACACTTTACTTACTGTTCCGTAGTTTATAGCACGATAGATAACATTAAAAATATGTTATGGTCGCGGTTAAGTTATATTATTTTTCGAAACACGACTAAAATGAAGGTTTACACATTAGCGGAGGAAAATTCATGGGTTCATACCGTATTTTTGCTAACAGATGGGCTAGAACTGTAAGAATATGTGCATGGCCCTTAATTTTCTAAATATCTAAGGGATAAAGCCGCTTATTTAATGGATTAGACCGTTTTTCATCAAATAAGGCCGTTGCCTGTGAAAATTAATGGGCAAACGCCAAACATGCGCTAATGTTGAAAAAATTACACTTTATGTTTCAATAACTTAAACATACGTATGAAATGCATTCCTTTCTCTTTCTTTATGCATGTGCAGTGTACGTGCGTTAGAATATTGTGGTAAAATATTGAATTGTAACACAATTGAAAAACAAAATTTCATTCATACTGACTTAAAAAATAAGCAGTTTTATCACAGAGATAGATAGATTTTTTATTTTTTTTTGACAGAAATTACGTTTTAGTCATAAATAGGAGGAGAAACAAACAACAAACACATTTCAATTAGAAGTACATTTTTCTTCTTTCTTCGGCGACTCTGCAAAAATTATAATTCATGCGAGGGTGAAGTTAAAAAAATTAGCAAACATTGAGAAATGAATTGGTAAGATCACTGTCACTGACAATATGACGTCAGCTTTACACACGAACATGTTTCTGCATTATATTATAGATTGATAGTGATAAATTATAGTTGTGAATTATAATAGTGAGTAGATTTAATAATAATGGTATCGACTCATTACTATAAATCTCTTTAATGCAACATTAGGAAATAACAAAAATGACAATGGTTCCGTTTTCTGTCACCATGCAAAACATTCATATTTTTTTTTCTCTAACCATTTTAATGATTTAGATTTCTAAGGTAAAGTATAAGAAGGCGGAATATGGGAAAAATTAAATTGAAATGTATTCTTAAACCTTAATTCAGTCTGTAAAATGTTAAGGTTCTCCAGCTCATACAAATCTTGAAAAAAAAAATTACATTTTTACTTTTTAAGTGTATAAAATACTCTACATCTTTTAGAATAAATTGCACAAACATCATATAAATATGATGAATAAATGAAAATATATAAGTGTATTATGTTTATTTTCTGTTTTCTAAACTTCTTCAAGATCTAAATTTATTTCTCTCAGAATGGAATTAAAAAAAAAAAAATGTGACATTACAACTGCTATATAAAAATTCCAAGAAACAATAAAGATATCTGTGTTTTTTTAGCTGTATATTCTTTAAATTCAGGTATTGCGGATAATAAGGCAAACATGAGAAACAGAAGTTTATAGGAATAGCAGTTTAAAATACACGTTTATCATTATCGTCAGTTTGTCAGATTGTATTCTAACGAAAATTTCAGAGATAAGACGCGAGTTGGATTTTATAATAGACTGTACCATTTACTACACTCTGCGATCTTATATTTCATAAAATCGACCTCTGTAGAGATGATACCAGTTACCACATTCTGCAATTTCATGTCTAAAATATTCGGCCTTTGACGAGATTGTACCAGTTATTTACCACGCTTCGGTGTTATGATAAAACAAGTAAGAAAAAAAACATGCGTCAAGCAGAGATTATAAATCACTTTCCAACACATTTAGAATAATGTAACAAAACTACACCGTTTAAAAAAATAAAATATTATGTCTAATTCAACCATATGGAAACGTATAATGCATTTCAAAACACAATTTCAGCTGTTCCCATTCACAATCGGAAAATTATGCGAATTTTTTTAGCAGCCCTGTATATGATATATAGATTTGAATCTGTTAACTACATGCATGCCAAAATTTAGTTCACTTAAGAGATACATGTAGTACTTCAGTTGAAAATTTACCTTCAGCAATTTCCTCTAATAAGGAGAACGGTAAGTGAATACTTTTATGCAGCCCTGTATTTGAGGTATACAATTTATATATAACGAGTAAGATGCAAAAATTAATTTAATTTAAAAGGGCAGATCGAATTTCAAACCGTACACTCCAGCAATTATTACTCAAAGACAGTACTGTACTGTAACGATTTCTTTTGTGTGTCCCTGTAAATGAATAAAAAGTGCTATGAATGCTTTGTTTAAACATGATCATAGTGAAATTCAGTGATTTATATCAGTTTCAATACATTTGAAACAGCATAATGTCATTAAAATACTCTGCAAACGATTTTTTCCATATACCATAATGTAATGGAAAACTTTTGAGTGCCCCTGTAAATGAACGATTAATCCTACATACTTCATATACAATACCAAACATGCTTTGGTGACCCTAAATAACCTTTATCAATTGCATGAAAATCCGAGTATATTTACGGGAGTTAGAGCGTGGACAGACGGACAGACAAATCGAATGCAAGTTGAAAAGTGTTAAAAATCGATCTTTGTTGAGAAAATATTCCAGTAACAACAACTCTTTGATATTAAGTAAAAAAAAAAAAAAAAAAAAAAAAAAAAAAAAAAAAAAAAAAAAACGAACTGGTCGAAATTGCACCAATAACTATACCCTTCGACCTTATATTAAAATAAAATCAGTCTTTTATGAGCTTCTACCAGTTTCTCCATTTTCCCATTTCCTGTTTCAAATAATCGACCTTTGTCGAGATTGTACCAGTTACTACATTCTTCAATCTTATGCTTAAAGCCCGTCAGCTCACGTGCCTCTTTCTATTACGTTACTACACGCGTGTGATAAATCTCACCCCATTTTGTCTTCCGTTATATTTTTTGGCTAAATGCGTTTTAATGTGTCAGGTACCTTTGAAAGTGTGCAAAAATATTTTTTTTTTTTTAATTTAATAGCTCATATTAAAATTTTATTTTTAAGGAATATTTAAAAAGAAACCCCATGCAAAAATTCGCTTTATAAGGGAATTTGTGACGAAAACAGTTTGAGCTCTCTTTATATTATCAAAGGGCAGTTGGATCTTTAATGTCAATTTTCTCACAACGTTGATTTTGGTCACTGCGCGCATGATTTCTAAGAAATGGCTGGATAGAATTTCATGAAATTTTAAATAAAAGTAACAACCTTATAGATGCACAAAATGACCTACTATTATGTTCATCAAGTAACAAATTTAGAAATTACGAATATTTTTATACAAAAATAATTTCAAAAATTTGAGATTTTTGATTTTACATTTATTTTCTCAAAAACTAATCAAAATAATTTTTTTCAGTGTAGGTCATTTTAAACACATATATCTCTACTCAATAAAAAATTTGGGGCGCACTCTGACAGTTCATTTATAGGAAATCATGTGTGCAATAAGGTGAATTCGTTTGTTAAAAAGGCATTAATTTCAAATAAAGTTAAACACACACACACACACACACACACAAAAAAAAAAAAAAAAAAAAAAAACTTTACATGCATCTAGACTTTTTTCAGAGCTTTGACAATTAGCCTACAACTCTTTTAATGTGTATTTAAAATTACATATCCATAAGTTAATCAGATGTGGAGTTATAGCAATCCATATCAGTGTCTCATTTGCAAGCATTTTCTCAGCTTCAAAGGTACCTGACCCCTTAAAAACAAATGTACTGCTCTATATTATAAAATGCATCAGGTACTAATTCTTTTATGGAAAACATCATGCTTTTCATATTTATTTTCAGATTTTGTAGCAGATTCTGTAAAAATCCCGTTTGTTTTTTAGTAAATATGCAAACGATTTGTTTCACACTTTACAAGATGAATTATTTCACAAAACTGGTATTAATTACATTTAACACCCTTTCATCAATATATACATGTAGCTTTTATGCCAGTTTTTCATTAAAATAATTTTAGTGTGTTATCCCGTAAAAAAGGGACGTACCGAAATGAAAAGTTTGTACACGCGTGGGATTATTTTATCCCAAGAGGTATATTTATTCCCTCCTAGCGAACAAAGCAAAGACAATGCTTCATCCACTCCTTTTCGAACTTGACCTTGAAAGGCTCAGGGCAGGTCAGAAGCGCCCTCACAAAAATTATGCCTTTTTTTGAAGAAAAAATGTGATTGTTGTGAGATTTATCTCAGCGCGTGTGCTTAAGGGTTAAAAAACCGACCTCTGTCAAAATTGTAGTAGTTTCTACACTCTTTAATTTAATGTCTAAAAAAATTATATTTGACGAAATTGTACCAATTACTAGACTCTTCGATCTTATAATAAAAAGTCGATATTTGCCGATAATTTGCTATATTTGCCGAGATTGTACCAGGAACGGAATTAAACTCTTCGATCTAATTTTAAAATATCGAACTTCTCAAAATTTTGCTTGTAATTACAATTTTCGATCTTATATTTATAAAACAGCTGATCGTTTTCGAGTTTGTACCAGTTTATGCACTCTTCGATTTCAGGTTTAAAAAATTGACTTTTATAGAGATTGTGTTAGTTACTACATGTTTTTTTTTTTTTTTTTTTTTTTTTTTTTTTTTTTTTTTTTCATGTTTAACAAAATCGACCTTTCTCAACATTATACTAGTTACTACACTCTTGGATCGTATGTTTTATGAAAAAATTGAATTTGCCAAAATTGTGCTAGTAACTACTGTCTTTTATCTTATGTTTATAAAATCGACTGTTGTCGATATTTTACCAGTAACTAAAGTCTTTCATCTTAATTTTAAATAAAGCTGACCTTTATAGAACTTGCCCGTAAATGCCCCAATTTTTTTCCGCAAATTTTAATTTTGAGAGAAAATTTTGAAAATATGGTTCTCACAGTTAAAAATATTTGTAGTAAAGAATAAGACATCTTTTTTTATACAAATTTTAAAGATTATTAAAATAAATTCTTTACAAAAAATAAAAAAAGAGTTATTCTTACAGAAAATATATATCCTTTTAACCATGGCAAGAATTACAGTTTTTTTTTATAAAAGAAAAAATAAAATTTCATTTTGGTTAAGAATTAATATTTGAAAAGAAATACATATATAAACATACATACCTAGAAAAAATAAGAACTAATATTACTAAATTATAAAAGTAAAATTTTGTGTGGGTTTTATATTAATAAAAATTCCTACAAGAAATCCAATTTAATTCCGAACAAAACTTACAAATAGTTATGTTAATATTACTCTAATTTAATAAAATAACACATAATTGAAGAATTGTAAAATATTCTAAAAACTAATTCAACAAATCTGTTTTTCTAAAATAATGGATTTATTTGACAGAGGAAAATAACTTTGTTGTTAATATTTGGATGCCTGCTTTTGAGATTTATTATCGGCAAACATATTAAGAAGAATATGGATAACTATATGTACTTGTTTCAAAGTATGTAACCATTTGTTTATTGAAGATTTCAGAATAAGGACATATTTAACGATTTCCTATAGTCATATATTTGGAATAGGGTAAAGTTATTCATTGGGGCTTAAAATGTAATACAGGTTTTTGCGCATTCTTTATCATGTACGAAGGATATTTATAAATCTCATATGACTGATTATCTTTTTCCCTTAAAAAAAAAAGATATTTCTGTATCTTTTTCTTGTACTTCCAATTAAGTAAAGAAACGACATTGTATATCTTATTTGTCTTTTATTACTCCATAACATTTCCTGAAATATCGATTCATATTGAAACAAACTTATAATTTTCAATGTACTTTAAAAATGTTTTTAACTATCTTTTTAATGAAAATTAAAGACAAAATCCAAAGAATAATCATTTTTACATTGTAAGAAAAAAACAAATTTTTCTTAATCTGCGAAAATTTATCTTATTTACAAAAGAAAATATACATAAAAAACAACTTTTAGGGTAACCTTTTCCGATGGTAAACTTTTCCACAAGGGTTCCGACTTACCCTTGATTTTTAGGTAGCTTTCTTTACAAAAAGCTACCTATTGCAGCCGTTCGGAGGAAAGCGATTTCAAAAAAATTTGGTATATTTTCATCGATCATGACCCCCAGACCCCGAAACCACCCTCCGTTCAAAATTGATATATATATATATCTGACCTATGTCACACTGTAACTCTCGTATTTATGAATCGATTTGGATGTAATTCGGTGTGTATATAGTACATACCAATGTCTCGACAGAGTTCGTTGGCCAGCTTCATCCGTCATTTTGTTTCAAAATGGCGGCCATTTAAAAAATTTTAAAAAATTTAAAATTTGAAATGTGGTACCAAAAAATTGAAAATGGAAAAATATTTTTTTTCTTATGTATTTGACATTTATACAAAGACTCCGTAGCAGTTTTTGTTTTGTCTATATCTTAAAAAATGGCTGCGTTATAGCATTTTGAATTTCTAGCGAAGCTGACATTTTGAAACGTCCTGAATTTTGTCACGCGATAAAAGGCGTATTTATGAACCGATTTGGATGCAACTTCGTTTATACATAGTACAGACCAATGTCTCGAACGAGTTCGTTGGCCAGCTTCATCCGCCATCTTGTTCAAAAATGGCGGCCATTTAAAATTTGAAGAAAAATTTAATTTGAAATGTGGTAGCAAAAAATTGAAAATTGAAAAAATATTTTTTTCTTATGTGTTTGACCTTGATAAAAAGATTCGGGAGCAGTTTTTGTTTCGTCTATATCTTAAAAAATGGCTGAGTTATAGCATTTTGAATTTCTAGCGTGGCTGACATTTTGAAACGTCCTGATTTTTGCCACGTGATAACAGACGTATTTATGAACCGATTTGGATGTACCTTGGTGTGTACATAGTACATACAAATAACTCAACCGAGTTCGTTGACCAGCTTCATTCGCCATCTTATTTCAAAATGGTGGCCATTTAAAAAAATTAAATTTAAAATGAGATACCAAAAAATTGGAAAATGAAAAAGATTTTTTTTGTATGTGTTTGACCTTAATACAAAGATTCCGGAACAGGTTTGGTTTCGTCTACATCTAAAAAAATGGCTGAGTTATAACATTTTGAATTCTATTGTGGCTGACATTTTAAAACGACCTGATTTTTGTCACGCGATAACAGGCGTATTTATGAACCGATTTGGATGTAACTTGGTCTGTACATAGTACATACCAATGTCTCGACCGAGTTCGTTGGCCAGCTTCATTCGCCATCTTGTTTCAAAACGGTTGCCATTTAAAAAATTAAATTTAAAATTTAAAATGAGGTATTAAAAAATTGGAAAATGAAAAAAATTTTTTTTATGTGTTTGGCCTTGATACAAAGATTCCGGAGCAGTTTTTGTTTCTGAAAATTTGTTCTTTTGTTTAGATCTTAAAAAATGGTTGATTTATAGCACTTTGAATTTCTAGCATGGCTAACATTTTGAAACGATCTTGTATTTGTCACGCGATAACATACGTATTCCCCTATTTCGATGTAAGAAGGCATGTGGATAGTATACATCAACACCTCAACCAAGTTCGCTGGCCAGATTCATCAGCCATCTTGTTTCAAAATGGCGGCCATTAAATTAAAATATGTTTAAAGTGAGGTGCAAAAAAATTAATAATTGAAAAAGGTTTCTTTCTTAAGTATTTGTCCTTGACATAAGGATTCAGGAGCATTTTTTGTTTGTCTTTACCTTAAAAAATTCTCAGATATAGCAGTTTCAATTTCTATTGTGGGTGACATTTTGAAAAATCTGATTTTTTGCATGCGACAGCACTCGTATATATCAACCGATTCCGATGTAAGTGAGCATGTGCACAGCAATTACTAAGGTCTCGACCAAGTTCACTGCTTAGCTTCATCCACCATGTTGTCTGAAAATGGCAGGCACTTTAAGAAATTGCCGAATTTGGCAGCCAAATATAAGTTACTTTAAAGAAAAGCAGCTTGGATAAAGCTGACTAATTTCGTGAAATTCTCATTCATTGATAAAAATTAGTATTGAATCTCTTACATTCGGTTTCTACTAAATTGAGCTTCGTGTGTTTGAATGATATAAGTTGGCTTTTTTAAAATAAGGAATATGAAAGCTACCTCTTCCTCCCGGCACTGGCCGGAAGGACTTTTTGTTACCTCGTTACCTTGAAAAGCGTTGGTTATCATTAGAAACCTCAAAAACTAATATATTTTCTATATTTACAGGAGTAGTTAAAAAAACAGATAACAATTTACTGTCACAGATCTTCGGCAACGTTTCAAAGTAGTTTTTTTAATATTGTATTAATCAGTTTTCTCATCTTAAAATTTAGATTTTTTTTAATGCTATCGATTCTCAGGTAAACATTTTAATGTTCAACAAACGTGTCTTATAGGCAAATATGAGAATTTAACGACATTAATATTAAAAATGAAATTAATGTTACTTTTTTACTCTCTCATGTAAATTTTTTTCACTCAAATTCAATTAAACAGCTTAAAATGTTTAATTAAGAATTGATAGAATAAAAAAAACCGACATTCCTGTTTTAGAAAACTGATCAATACACAATAAAAATTAGCGTTTTCGAAAATCAGTGAACACAGAACTAACTTTATTTTTATAAACGTCTCTTTAAATCTAAAAAAAAATAATTAGTTTTTGAGGTTTTTACTTTCTTCTATTATAAAGAAGATATTGTAATCGAATTTTTTTTCGACTGCCGACTTTATACGGATATACGTGTTTAGGTGTCGGAGATTTGAAAAACATGTTTCTACTAAATTTTTGTCTATATGTGTGCCTGTGTGTCCTCTTTGTATAATCGAAAAGTGTAAGAAGTCATGCATAGGATTGAATGAAACTTCATATATACTAGCCGCCCTTGGCGACCAGTTTCTTCTCCCTTAAAATTATGTTTGGAAAAGCATGCTAATCATTGTATCATGTTACTTTTATTCATAATTTAATTTACTTGGACTCCCTTAAATAAAATTAATATAATCCCTTAAGCTGATATTATTTTTTGTTGCATTTAAATATCTTAATTTGCTGATTTTCTGTAAGCAAGTAAACCCTATTGGTTTACAATGAAAGACTATTGGAATTTGTCGAATTATTAGAGATACCGCCAAGTTGGCGTCACTTTTGGCGACTAATTTTGGTTGGCAAATCTGGAGATATATAGCCAAGTTGCGACAAACTTGGTGGCATTTGGCGAGAGAACAGTGCCCCTCTTCCCCTATGGTAACCTTCCTTATAGCTAAAGATATGCATTAAATGCTGTTGAATAACCAATGAGATGCGTTTCATTCGGACTTTCCCGTTAAACAATTAACAAATAATCAATAAACAATTAACAATTTCTGTCCCACGTACGATAGCGTAATATACATATGTAGCATTTTGCTACCGACTTTCAGATATTTAGGCGACACCAGTACAACTCGACATAAAATGTAGTAGAGCAATCAAGACCATCCATCCGTTATATTGAAAATATCGAATTGCAGTCAGGGTGGTGAGTAAAGACAGGCTCGGAACACATTGAGATAATTTCTGTTACGTAATTAATATAGAAAGTCATCGTCACTTTAAATAGGTTTTATTGACAAAAAACAGTAAAACACTTCCAGTAGTTATTCCACCAACTCTCAAAAATCGATCATCACTTTATAAAACTTTAGATGTTATAAGAATGGGATCTACACATTAGAACGTTCACTCCAAGCGACGCAGCTTAATTAGACAACCAGAAAAACGTAAAATCTTCGCCGATGTAACGATGGAGGTGCCTGATATCTACCCCTTGTATATCTGCCCCCATACGTCATTTTGACGTCACAGTAGAAGGGGACACATATCCAGTGCTACACCATTTCACTTTATTCGAGAATTGTATATCCGACCCCTGTATATATGCCCCCATATCAGAAGGGGGCACATATCCAATACAGAGCATTTTATTTTTCTCAAGAGCTGTATATCCACCCCCTGTATATATGCCCCCATACGTCATTTTGACGTCACAGCTGAAGGGGACACATATCCAGTCCTACAGAATTTTCCTTTCGTCGAAGGGTGTATATCCGACCCCTGTATATATGCCCCCATGCGTCATTTTGACGTCATAGCAAAGGGGACACATATCAAAGGGGCAGATATCCAATGCTAGGACTTTTACTTTTGGCGAGAGAGTTGGACAACCGACCCCTGTATATATGCCCCCATACGTCATTTTAACGTCACAGCAGAAAGGGACACATATCAAGGGGGCAGATATCCAATGCTAGGACTTTTACTTTTGGCGAGCGGGTTGTATATCCGACCCCTGTATATATGCCCCCATACGTCATTTTGATGTCACAGTCGAGGGGACACATATACATTGCTAGAACATTTTTACGCTCGTCGAGAGTTGGATATTCTGCATATATGTCCCCTTCTACGTATAGTTTTTATTGTTGCCGCGAAGGCCTTATTTATCTAGAAATCTGTGAAAGACATTTAAAATGTAACTCAAGAATTATGTAATTATATACGAGGACGTGGGTTTCATAACTCACCTTATCCAAACTTTAAAATATCGAGTGTTCTTTATGAATCTATTCTATAGGTGAACCTGCATAAAAAAAAAAACACTATAATCTGAAAAAAACCCTAGTTTTAACGTGTATGTCTGCCATTGTAAAATATTGGTTTACAATGAAAACCAACGGGTTTTATGCGATTTTCCAAAATTAGATTATCTGGACAGGGCGAGGTTTGAAACTCACGTCTTCATATATATATAAAAAAATATATATTGAAAATTTATAAAGTTAAAAAAAAATTTAATCATTTTGCTTCCATTTTAAAATGTTATAGACAGTTATGGTTCAAATAAATGTTATAGTCAGAAACTACGATATAGTTTCTAACATTGTTTCTCACTACGATATAGTAAGAAACTATGTTAGAAACTATATAGGGTAGATGTGCCAGTAATGGACACCCTTAAGGAATTTCTTTAAAAATTATTTTTTTATTAATAGTTATAATTATTATATTCCAGTTTTTTCAATATTATATTAATCTATCAACAATATTTAACCATTCTTATAACCTCATTTCCCCATATGAATAGAAATTTAATTTTAAATAACAGAAATATATCAAAACACCCAAAAGCCCAGTAATGGACACCCTCTGGCCCAGTAGTGGACACCCTCTGTTCCAGTAATGGACACCCCATAAAAAGTAATAAATATAATTGTTTTTATGACTGTATTTAGAACCAGAATTTAATGAATACCTACTAATGAAACAAAATAGTTATTTTTCAATAAATTTAACAATTAAGATACCAGTAATTAATAAAATATTTGTGATAATCATTTACTGTTTGCATCAATTATTGTAATTATCAAAAGATCGAGGTTTTAATTATTTTAGATGAATAGTTTAAAATACTAAATATCAGACAATTACAGCTATCAAATTATTGAAACAGTGGTGGATTTAAAAGGTTAAAAAAAAAAAAAAAAAAGTTTTGGAATATTAATGTTTAGTTTTGTGTCACTCTTTTTAACAATCTTCCAGAGATTATTTGATCCTATCATTTATAATAATCAATATTACAAATATGAAAGAAATGATATTGTGAGTTGAATATTTTAAATACTAAATAAAATAATTTCAAAATAAAACTGTAGAACTGATGTTTGGGGCCACTGATCTGCAGATTTACTAGTTTCATGAATATTACCTATAACTTTCATTAATAGCATTACATTTATTTATTTTTTATAAGGAAACATTTAAGACAGAAAATGGATTTTTAATAGCTTCTGTAACTTAATTGTTTTTATTTAAACGGAGAGGGATTAAGCCCTATGAACCCCTCTTTGACTGTGCTGTTAAACAGTATTTTCTGCTTCCTGGCTGGTTTGATTGCCAGATTATAAAATATGTGAGTTATATATATATATATTGAAATTTTATTAATCACATAAAATAACTTAAAAGCAGCTATTTATAAAAGTTTTGGTGTTATTACATTTTGGTAAGTATAATTTAAAAATTAAATTTGATTATTTAGGTTTGCAGTTAAGCCAAAGTATTTTATGCACTATAAACATTACTAAAGTTGCATTTTTAGCAATGTCTACATGGGGTGTCCATTACTGGAAAATGAATAATTAACCATCCCAGTAATGGACACCCCCTCTTAAAACCTTAAAAAAGAAATGAAATTTTATAAATAGCCATTAGTATATAAAATTCAAAGTTTTCTATTGCTACTCAAACAAAAACATTCAAATTTTGCAAGAAAATAAATAATGTATAAATTAATTAAACGAAGCCA
This sequence comes from Maratus speciosus, assembly GCA_963932465.1. NCBI lineage: Eukaryota > Metazoa > Arthropoda > Arachnida > Araneae > Salticidae > Maratus > Maratus speciosus. The sequence goes on along the minus strand of OZ010800.1, from coordinate 400,410,943 downwards.
GCTCTTAACCTCTTCATTAAGATTTTCACAGAAAAACAGCAAAACTTTGAAACATTATTTTCGGCTTCCTGATTGGTTTGATTAAAAGTGTCAACAATAACATAGTTTTATAAAACATACAAGGGGGAATTATAAAAAAAATAATTAAAGCTAAATATTTATTAGTTATTTTTTTATGAACCAAAAACATCAAGGGGTGTCCATTACTGGAAGGGTGTCCATTACTGGCACATCTACCCTATAGTTAGAAAGAAATATTATTGCTGGTTTTCCATCTGAGGTTCATTCCTGCAGATAGCACATGTGACCAAAATGATAAAGATAAATCATGTATAGATTATTAAACACATCCCAACTACTTTTATAATTTACATTTATCCAACTTCAGTTTTTCGAAATACTCTGTACTTTCATGCAATGCTTAACATTACATAAATTTCGTTGAATTTGTCCGAGAAAAACACCATCAAAATGCACTTCAAATAAATTTCTGCTATAGACTCTAATGTATCCCAATTCTTTTGTTTGCCCCCTATAACAACTATAATTGTTAGATACACCCTCTTTTCTCTGAGAAACATTCTGCAGTATAGCTGAACACTGCTCTTGCATAAAAGGAAGGTACTTTCTGACACATTTCTGAATTCATTTATGTTCAGAAAACTATGAAATTACTCTGTGTTCTTATTCAGAAACTGTGTAACCGGAAGACTTTTCCGTTTTTTGTTAAAAGCAAAAGACCTTTCTTAAAAATTCTCTCAATGCCGGCTTTTAAACCAAATTACCGACGCGGAAGCGCGAGAAAGGCTAAAGACTTTTCATCACTAGACAAAAATCGCTTATAGCTCGATAAGTAATTTATTTGTCAAAAAATAGTAAACTCATTTCGATTCCAAATTGCTTCAATAGCTAGTCTTTCCAGTTTTACCTCTGCGTTTATAAATGAGCCAGATAATGTGTCAGAAAGTTTCTCGTTTTTGAGAAAGCCATTTTGATAAGCAGTTATAGCTTTTTTACGTTCTCTTTTCTACCCTTTTGTTTCTTTGTGAAACATGCCATTTGAAATTAAATTTACGCGGATTTTTTTTTTTTTTTTAATTTAATCACTTAAGGCGACAAGGAACATACAACTCATTTTTTTATTTTACTTTTTTTTCACTTTAAATACTAATCAAGGGCACACTATATCCATTATGGTATATATTTATCACACAAGAAATACTAAATACTTTTTTTTTTGAGAAAAATAAGGAATTTTCCGGGATGTTTTAAGTGTTAGAAGAACTTTTCAAAATACAACATGAGCATTCCAGATCAATTCAAAACTCCTAATATTTTTATTCAAGTTTGCTTTATATATACAAATAAAACGCTGCCTCGAATTTTATATATTTGAATATAAAAGTAAGAAAAAAAAACTTTCTAAATTTTATGAAATTCTCAGAATTTTCGCTCATATTTGTGCAATTAACTACCTTTAACTTTTGATCTGTATTTAGTTTTAAAAATTCAAGCATAATAGCAAACAGCTATAGAACATTTCAAAGCATTCAGAGGAAAAATTTTGTGCTTAGAACATTCAAGAAAAAATGGATAGCGACGAAATTTACTGAAAGAAAGACTAATTTTAAGATTTAGTACAAGCGCAAACATTAAAATATAAAAGTTTATTTCTACGCTGACGATGAAATGAACACTTCCGATGATCGTCTGAATTTGGTCGAAAACATTTTGGAATTCTAATTTGATTTTTAAGGTATTTTAAATAATTTTATATTATATACATACACATAAAAACAATTTTATTACTTTTTATTTATATAACTAAAAATATGTAACTGCCGTACTTTAAATTTTAATACGTCACTTTCTCAAGTTTTCAAGATTTATTTTCAGGATATTGAACCATAAACTGGGGATGTTGTACGATAGGGCGTCGTTACATGCTTGATTGTTTTTACACAGGATTTCTATAGATTCTCTTATAGTGCATGCGTAATAACTGGATGTTGGGAATATGATTTTTGCATGATTAAAATCTATTGCAGTATTCTGATTGAAACTTAAACGATTGACGGAATGACACAAAAGAAAAATCAAAGAAAGAATAAAAGAACATAAAGCAGAGATAAAATTTTGTCGTCAACCCACAACTCACTCTCGTTTAAGTTTCTATCAGAATATCGCAATAGATTTTGATCATGCAAAAATCATTTTCCCAAAATCCAATTATTACGCATCCACTATAAGAGAATCCATAGAAAACCTGTGTAAAAACAATCAAGTATATAACGACGCCCTATCGTACAATATCCCCAGTTTATGCTTCAATATCCTGAAAATAAATACTGAAAACTGGAGCAAAGTTACGTATTAAAATTTAAAGTACGGCAGTTAAATATTTTCTTCTACCCATGAAAAGTGACGTATGAGAACAGAGTGATGTCATAAAATAAATGGAACTGTAATTAATAATAATATATATTTCCTTTGCTGCTGCTACTTCTACTTTCAACTCTGGTAATTATTGGTTCTCTCATCTTCAAAACAAAGTGACGTATTTGTATAAATAAACAACATTTAGTTATTAAGATATTCTCTGATGATGAGCTTGGAAAGCTTGAAAGTACTAAGAAGTTTTAAATAAAATGTATATTTTAAACTTGTCACAAACTTTTTCATCACTTTAGTCGCCTTTTAAGTAAGACTGTGGGCTTTTTTAAGTTCACATTATATATTTTATCCATCATCAATTTATAACATTTATAACTAGAAATTAAAAATAGTTTTTCTTTACTTTCTTTTATAAGCATAAAATGTTCATCTTGAAAATTGCACCTATTCTTTTAATGTATTTCATGTTTTTCCCAAAATTTCCGTATTAATTCGACATCGAATTCGATTATCAAAAATGTACAGATTTTTTACACTTGATAGAAAGCGCAAACAAACGAATTTTTTTCAAAAAGACACATTTTTTTTGTCACTTTTTTTAAGATAAGGCAACTAGAAAGAAAAAAATAAACATTATTTAATTTCTTATTTTAGAATTTAAAATTTTATTTCTCAACGCATAATCGTAAATTAATTAAAATTAAATTACTATTTCATAAGAATGTATTTTTTTATACATAAAACTTTTCATCCTTTTTATTTCTAATTTTTTTTAAAATTTTAATTCGGTAATAAAAACTGTTTTCGAAAACAAAAAGTGGAGAAATTATATTTCTAAATTAGATGACGCATGTTTTCATTTCCACAAGTCTTTATCCATCAAATTAAGGTGTTTGTGGTTTAGATGTAAGTAAATTATATTATTTGGATATTAGAATAGGTGTCGATTTCAGAGATTTTTAAGGAGTAAGTGGCTTCTTAAAGCGACAGTGGACGTTCAAAATCGCAAAAAACATTAAAAAAATCATTTTTTGTTTTTTCGAAAAAATGTTCCGACAATCTTCTACTTTCAAATTAAAAAAAAATTATTCAAATCTGATAATTTTTTTTGCAGAGATACAGCTGTTTTCTAACATAAACAATCGTTAATCTGCACTTAAAATAAAACTTTAAATCCAGTTTTCTCAAAATGAGAATTTTCGCCGACTGAGTAAGTTCAAAATGCTCCATTCGTCTTAATTTTATACTAATTTTTATAATACTTGTTAATATTGCTGTTGATATACTTTATTACAAAACTTGATGTTAATATGTGTAAAAAAAAAAAAAAAAAAGTAATATTTTATCATTGAATTTTATCCGAAATGAACAATATTATATGTTTATAATTATTTTCTGACAAATTACTTAGTATAATTTTAAAATGTATACCAATTTTTGATGTAATATCATAAAGCTATCACCAAAAAAAAAAAAAAAAAAAAAAAAAATTACAAGTTTCTGAAACAAAATTTAATGCGCATGGAGCATTTTCAATTTGTATCACTAATTAGCATATTATTAATTAATTACTCATTTGCATATTGATATTTTTTAATGAAAATAAGAAATTTTCTTAATTATTGCACAAATTATATGTGTATTAAATTCAAAACGATTGAGCAAAAACTGTAGAAAATGTTTGTGAACGTCCACTGTCGCCTTAATCTGAAAATTCCAGTTGCTAAACTGCGAAAGAAACGCATAAAAGTAATAACGTTTATGTGTGAAAAAAATTCAGGAATACATACAAATTACATCAAAATTGTGTACTGTAATCACATAATTCTTTTAACGTGGATATAAATTAAGTGTAACATTAATATTGAACTATGTAGGGTCAGAAGATTAATCTGAGCAGGATACATGTTACAAAAAATATGTATAAAGTAAGCAATCATTGTAGTGGGGAATGTTAGAAAAGCAGTATTTCTTTTTTTCAATTTGTCACGCAAGAGTACATATAAAAAATTGTGAGTGTGTGATATTTTGATAAATTTTGCATTATAAGAAACAAAATACAGTTTAAACCTTTTTTTTTTCAAAAACACACAAGAAAAATTATTTAAAAAAAAAATCTTATCACCGTCTACTTAGAGAGGGGATTCTATTCCCAATTTTTCGAAAATTTAAGGTTTCGGTTCTCAAAACTCTGACATTAAAAATGTAACGCAACAATATCGCCAATTTCGACAAACGGTCGCCAAAAACTCAATTTCTTCAATCGTTCGCAGAAAAAATCGTCAATTTGGTCAAAGGATCGGGGAAAAATATGAATGTAGCAAAAATATTGCAAGTAAATGCAAATTTCGTCAAGGAATCGCGGAAAAAATGCAAATTTCACCAATTTCGCCAAGGGATCAGGGGAAGGAACGCGGATTTTGTCAAAAAATCCCGAAAGAAGAAACTAATTTCATCAAAGCATCGCAAAAAAAAAACTAATTTCGTTAAAGGATCGCAAAAAATTCCTTAAATTTCGTCAAAGGATCGCGGAAAAAACGCGAATTACATCAAAACATCGCAAAAAACCTGAATTTCTTCACAAGAAGAAAAAAAAAGCGAATTTCGACAAAGTATCACGAAAAAACTCGAATTTTGTGAAAGGGTCGCAGAAATATACGAATTTCACCAAAAGGTCATGAAAAAATGCATAATTAGCGCATGTAGGGGATTTTCCCTCTTTGCTGTAACCTTTTTAGAAAATCTGCTGCGGATATCAGATTTTTGCTTCTCTAATTGCATATATATGCAATTTAATTGTTGTTATATTCTTATAAAATAAATAGCATCATTTATAATGAAATAAAAACTTGATCTGCTTACGAAAATGTAGATTTATAAAATTGTATGCTCATAAAAAATATATACTTTAAAATTTCAATTCAAAACAGAGAGTAAGGAACTCAAGAACTAATAGAAAATGGAAAACTGATAACTAGAACTTGAACTATTAATTATGAAGGTTTGATTTTAAAAAACATACATATAGAAGTTTATCGAGGATCTTATACACTTATAATCAGAGTAAAAATATTTTTATAATTTCTTTCAATATTTGCGTGTGAATTGTTCAAACAATAAAAATGTATTCTCAATAAAATTAATATTTCGTATTTCATTTTAAAAAAATTATATCCATAAAGAGTACACACAAAAATATTGGATTCACAAATGTTTTAAGGAAATTGAGTGAAATTCAATGCGCGCAATATAGACAGTTTCTTTAAACTTATTCAAATTTCAAATTACACTGAAAAATTCCTAAATTTAAAATAACATGCAAATAAAGAAAATGGATTTTTTTCCCATTTCTTGTTTTTAAAATTTACAATTATTTTTTTTATTTAATTTAACACAAATTAAAAATAATTGGATACATAGATGAAAGTATTTGTTACAATAATCAGCGTTCTATTCAACTACCTCAAATCAGTATCATATTCATAGTGAGAACTTTCTCACACACTCAAGAAGTCAAATTTAATCTTAGATACACGAACTTGGCAAGCACTCTTATTCAAAAAATGGGAAATTGAGTAGAGATTTCTATATTTCGATAAATGCAAAGAATATTTTTGTTTTAAATACGAAAATATGATATTTTGAAACACATTTTCAGAAGCTTTTACAGAGAAAAGTAAAATGAAAAATAAATCACATAAGATGCAATGAGAAATGTTAATGTCACCACGTTACCGTGAGAAATTAATCTCATAAGATGCAATTCATTTATCGAAAACTGAAAACGTTATTTGATTCCAAATTTTTTACAGCTGATATCTGCTATTTATTTTTCTTTCTTTCTTTCTTTTTTTTTATTTATTTATTTAAAAATTAGTTCACGAATGTTTCTCGTTATCGAGAGGGAAAATTTCCTCCTTTTTTAAAACAAGCTTAAGCATATAACCTGCTTTTGAACACTTTTGTACAGTGCTGGCCTCCATTTTAAAAAGTGCAAGAATTTTTTTTTTATTAAAGATAAACAAAGGTATTTAGATCACGTTATAGGTGCGGACCCTATAAGAGCAGGCGTCAAATACATTGCATCTGCCACATTTCTCATAGTGGCTGCCCCTCTTTTTGTATCACAGAATATGTAAAAATATCCGCATAAAATTATGCGTTTAAAGAAAAAAGTGCGAAATACCTTTTAAAAAACTTTTTTCAGTTAGTATTTAAAATTATTAAAGCTTTTAGAAATTCTAGACTTCAGAGACACTCTATGAAAAAATGAATTAGCACATTAACTTTCAAATTTTTATGCCTATGGAAAATTTATCATAAAATCATCATTGTATCATCTCTGGAAACACGGAATCTGGTGCAAATAAATATTATACACATATTCAAAATAAAAATTAAATAAAATATACATTTCTGTCGATTTTCTAAGCCCTTTTTTTTTTTTTTTTTTTTTTTTTTTGCAGTTTTTTTTTTTTTTTTTTTTTTTTTTTTTTTTCTTTTGCAGTTTTTATGTTGCTGTTATAAATAATAATAATAAAAAATATTTATAAAAGAATGGAAATTTTCTGTCGAAAAAAAATAAATAAAATAACAATTTTCAAAATTCATAGATGCAATTATTTAAGAAAATGACTTAACATTAGTGACAATATAGTAAATTACTGAAAAGCAAATATAATGAATAACAAAGATAGAGCACAATAATAGAATATAACAGAATTTTTGTTTGTAAGGTTACATTTGAGTCCAAGTAGGATTGTACCAGAACAGAACCAAAACTTCTGCTTCAAGTAAACTTGAAATCTGACACACTTCAACCCGAATCGAATCGATCGCGAACCAGGAATGAAAGAAGAATTAATTCATATTTTAATACAATTATGGAAAAGTATTCAATAGTTATGTCATCAATTGTATCTTTTTATGTATTAAAATGAACACATATAATTAATTTTCAAACATATAGTTTTTAATTAAAAATATTTTTGAAAAACTGGTTCAGTCTGAACAAAACTCGAAAAAATCAAAACTCAATATGATCATGAATCATTGAAAGTTAACCTGGTCCACAACGAAAAGAAACAGCATGAAATAGAAACACAAGTATGGTCGGATTAAAACCTGGTTACCCGAAAATAAGATATGTGCGTTTAAATTATATTTAAAATTCCTCCCTCTTTCGTACATTTTCGGACTCATTTTGAAGAATACATGAATGACATTCGCAGTACTCTTAAGAATTGAATAACGTTTTTCATTTTTCATAAATAGGATACGTTTGGAATTGCAGTTAATCACACCTTGATGATGACTTTTCCAAGACGATCACTTCACGAAAGTTGGCTTTAACTGTCAAATTTGGTAGCATTTTCTGAATACTTTTTAATCATAAATTGTTGTTGATAAGGACATTTTTTGTGTGTTTGCGATTTATAACATGCAGTTATACTTCTAAGGTTTTTAAAATAAAATAAAGCTGATTTTTAGCAAAAAGTTACATAAACATTAAAAAAAAATTCTGTAAAATTTTGAAATGTTATTAAAAAAAAAAAAAAAAAAAAAAACATGATAGCGCAAGTTGCAACAAGCTGAATAACAAGCCTGTAACGTACCAACCATTAAAATAAATTAAAAGAAATGGAAAAACAGCAAGAGTAAACATATTATTAGTGTTTTTTGCCTAAAGAAAAAAAAATATGCAATTTGAATTTCCCTATATAATGTTTTATATAATAAAACATGATATGTGTTATTATGTAAAATAATTATATACATTTTATTATTTATACACATTCATATACATTTATGTAAAATATAATAAAACGTGCGTAAATGAAATATATGTAAACGGATACCTGGTGGTAATAGAACTTTTATGATTTCTGGTAAATGATGCACTTTCACAGATATAAATCCGTCTAATACAGAATACGTTTCGATTTTTTGTTTCCGTCTTAGCAGGTTCCATGAGATTCTTCTAAACTACTTCAAATAAATTTCACATATACTACTGGAATTAAACTTTATATTTTCTTTAAATTGCGATCGGGTTGCAGACCCGGCAGTGCCCCTTGCTTAATACCTGCACTTTCTTTTCCAATGGTTCTGTGGTCATCAAGCAAAGAAAGGAGAATCTCAACAAAAGAAAGAAGTGGAGACACGTCAACGACAGCCTGTGAAGTTCTATGTCCTCTAGAATTCCGCAGAAGTCAACAAACATGAAAGAGAGCGCCTGACCATATCAAACTTTGCGACGAAAAGAAACGCAGTCTATTCGATGCCTTACTTAAAAGTCGGATTCATGCATTTGTAACTTTCCGTAACTAAGCAACAAAGTAAAGTAAATCTGGGCCGTTTTCAAAACTACTGAAGTAAAGCTGGCCCGTTATTATCACAGCAAAGTATCAGATAAGGCGGATAAATTTCAAAAATTAAAAGAGCCCAAGATTAACTATATTTGTTAAGAGAAAAGCAAGGAAAAGAAAAACGGAAATTTCATAAAAAAGGGCAATGTAGGTGGAATAATAAAAAAAAAATAGAGAAATTTTGTATCAAGCATAGATTTTGGTATCTATCAGTAGAAAATTAGAAGATTTTTAATCATAGTTATTTCAAAATAAGCACCACCAAAGAAAAAATGAAATTTAAAATTATTTAAAAAAAGTACGAAAAGAGTAGAAAAGAATAGAAAAACGAAGATTTCTGAAAAAGGTTTAATAATAATAATAATAATAATAATAATAATAATAATAATAATAATAATAATAATAATAATAAAAGAGAGAGGGAAATCATGTACCAAGCATCATTGTAAAAAAAAAATTATATAACGCTATTCCATAAAATTAGTGGCAACATGCTACCTCCAATTTTATGGAGTAATTTAACTTATATAATAGTGTAATTTGATGGTAATTTGATGGTAATAGTGTAATTTGACCTGATATAATTGACGTAATATTACACATCAGTGCAGAGGTTCTATGGGGGTTTCCCCCCAACATATGTGAACTTCGGAAATTTGAGCTTAGAGTTGGGAAATTATAGATTTTTAAAATTATAGATTGGAAATTATTATTACTTATTGGAAATTATAGATTTTTTTAAGTAAAAAAAAAAAAAAAAAAAGATTTTTTATTGTTTTGTTGACTACTTTTCTGAGTTCTGTAATAGCAAAATAGTTAAACTTTCAAAAGAAATACAAAAAGCAGCCAGACTCAATTTCTCATTATGTTTCTCTGTGCTACGAAAATATTATACTTCTACCAGACCTGAATTTCTCTACTGTTATCCATCAACAGTGTCTCCAATACATTTTTTCCAAAACTTTGTTCCTTTCCCAAAAATCTAAAAGTTTGAGGCTATTTTCATATGAAGTACGATTATGACTCTTACACAATTGAAGACAAAAACTTTCATTAAAAGAACCAATAATTATAATTTTTTTGTTTTTAGTTTCAGCATTTTTCTTAGGAAAGATTTTTTTTTCTTTTCTTTTTTTTTTTTGTATAAGTATTATTATTATTAAACACACATTGAACGTATCATTTTAGTTGGAAAATAGAGCAATTTGTATCACATTGTGAAATTTTTGAATTATAAGTTGGAAAAATTTTGAACTTTCCCCTTAACCCCCCCCCCCCGAAAATAAATTTGTAGCTACGCCCCTGTGTAACGCAACATCAGTTATATCGGTACCCAATAAAATGCAGGCAGAATAATTGAAAAAAAAATTTATGGAGTAACGTTACATATTCTTTACAGTGATAATTATAAACTACTTTTAACAATTCCAGAAAATTGTCACGAAACTTCACAGTGAAGCGAAAAAAATAATAACTAATGAAACAATTTAGAAAATTCATAGCATATTAAAAATCTAATTTTAGCAATTTCCGTCCAAAGTTGGAAATATAGTCGATTTATTTTTATGCTGGCTATGATTTACAGATTTGTATATCGTTGAACACTTCTAAAACACAGAGTTGTGTTTAATATAACTCAGATGTGTTCAAATAAACATTTCCTACTGCTCCACTAGATGCAGATACAATTTTTCATACCAGTAAGCCAGACAACTAATTTTCTATTATTTATTGATATATTTTACTATTGCTTTGAGTCGACAATATATATTACAGGTATTTTAAAATTCATTTCAGTTAGTTCAAATTCATAAAACATGTGAAAAATCATCTTCAGAATTTTCTGTCATTAAACGGAAATGTACTCGTATTCCCTTATACTGTCTGCATATTATCTACAGATTTTTATAGACACCCCGGATTAAGCTAAAATTTAAATAATCCAAGTAAAAAATGTTTAACACAACTAAAAACAAACTTCTAGCAATTAATCATAGACAGCAATGTATCTTGTTCTTTGCGTAAGCCTGTACAGTAATTTATCTATATTCTACAAACATCATACAGTATACTAAATATATGCATAACAAACTGAAAAACCTTTATTGAACAATTTATACCCTTAACAATAACGCTTACAAATTGCTTTATCTAGCTCTATTTTATGCAGATGTAGAACTATACACATCTCGTATTATGCAAAAATTGTGTGAAAAAAGCATAATAGAACGGAAAAAGTATTTTTACGAATTAGTGCTCATAGCCAGTACTGTAACTTTATTATTTTGCGTGCCCCCGTAAATGACTGATAAATGTTATGCATCCAATAATGTACAGAAATCATCTTGTACAGAACTTCAGTAATTTATCAATTTAATTATGTTTAATATCTAGTAACCGCAGAAAAATTACCCTCGTACGATTTTTCCCACACGCTGCAATGTGACTGAATTCTTTTGTGTGTCCCTGTAACTAAAATACAAATTTCATAAGGGGGAGCGTTGATTTAGAGGGCTATTTATTTAATATTACAAAAAGCAACAAAATAAAAATAAAATAAAGAGTTAAAAAAATATATAACTTCTTGAGATGATAGGCGGGGAAATGGAGAAAATGCTTTTTTTCTTCTTCTTCTTCTGGCGGGGAAAGAATTTGATTAAATAAATACTTATTTATCATTACTATACGTTTAAAAATAGGACAGGAAAATAATTAAATAATAATAAGCTTTAACTTTTTTAAAACTTTTGCATACTTGGAATAGGGGGGGGGGGATGGAAGAAAGTAAAAATTTAGATAGTCGGTTATTTTTTCGTTTCAATAAAGAAACAAACAAAAGAGTTTTACAGATATAAATTATAAATTTAATGATTTTAATCTTTGGGTAGTGTATGAGAGGGAAGAAAAGGGGAGGAAAGCAAGATTTCGGAAAGGGGGGGGGATTTAGACAATAAAAAAAAATAGAAAGAAAAAGCGTGATATTTAAATTGTTTTAAAGAAAACTGAATTTCAGTAAGATTATATCGATCATGTGTTAGACGCAAATGAATAATTTCCTTACTATTTAAGTAGCATTAAATGTAATTAAATAATTAATTATTATAGAGGTTAAATGAAAAATACAGTCTATTCTGTTAATCAAAAGACATATAAAAGTTACTTGTAATTTCAGAAGATCTTTAAAAAGCCGAATGTTATGAAACTGCGCTTAAAAATGTTTCCTAAATTTTATTTGAGAAAATTTTAACACACCAGAATTAAAAAGCATTAAGTGCCACTTTAGTCCAAACACTTGGTAGTAATTATGCATGCCTGAAGAAGGATTTATTCCATCAAAACGGGTTGCTTGTTTTATAGTTCAGCATTTATTTATATAGATTAATAGTTTATTTGTCAAGAAACGTGAAACATAGCATTCGTCTATTATTTTACTATGTTTATTCAAACTCACTGAACAGTCCTCACATATAATAATATATCACATATATCACACAATAATTCTTCATATAGACACGAAATATACCGATGAAAAAGATTATGGGTAATATGAGTCAAAATTATTTTTTATTATCGTATTCAATAATGAACTATTTATAATAACTATTTTGTTTTCTTTTAGAAGGATGATTATTATATCGAGATACATAAATTAATCAAAACAAAATAAAGCAATTAAACTTTAAGTAGAAGAGAATTATTACGGTATTATTGAAATTTTAAGTGTGCTCGAGCAGTGGCGACCGAATTTGTAAAGCCCTGGTCTCGACGGAAAGAAAACAAACAATTATACTTGCTAAGACGGAAACTTTTAATAAACATATTTTTTTTTCTTGGTCCCTTTCGCTTTCGTTTTCACAGGTTTAAATAAATTGAAATGTTATTATACTTTTGTAAATCTTAACTCACTTACCTTTTCACACACTCTTCTCGGAAAATTTCGCTGTTCGATGTAAGCTCCGTTTTACATCTATGAAGAATATCCTCACGAAGATTGATTTTTTCTTTATAAAGTAAATCTGGTATGCATGTGTGTGCGGATTTTTCTTCAATTTTTTTCTCCCCCTCTGGATTCAACTAGACTGCTCATCCCCGACATTTAATATCTTTGCATGCTAGTTTCCATCTACCGGCACTGGGCTTGTCTTTAATTCTATAAAAAAAATCCATCACCATTGGAAAATAATCATCCATTTTTAGCGCCAAGCACTTCGAAAACTGTTTTTTCCGTTTTAAAATTAGAATTATAAGAAGCTTTAGTAACTATAAAATCTGAACTTGAACAAAAAGTCACTCCTTCCTTTAAAGGCTGACAAATGTAAGTGTGTTCTTGATAAGTGTTTGCAAAAAAGAAATACACGAATACGACTTCCACATTTGGCTGACTAATTATTTTAGGAGGTGTCACGTACAGTGAAAAGAACTCCCCATAGCTAGAAGGCGTAAAGAAATCATATAGAAAAGAGACACTCGTGTGAACATTAAAAAATCCTAAACCCATAGCACATCGATCACTCTCAATTCATGAAAACATCGTCAAGTGAATTAATTGTCGAAATAAGTAATTGGAAATAAGACTAATGCCACGTTAGAACTAACGAATCGGTCCTTTTTACCTCTCATATTGAGAACATGTGTTACGACATGTACTTAACGAAAGATAATTGTTTCTGGAGACATAAGCCAATTGAGCTATGTTGCTAATTTTCTTGAAATTAATAATAAAAAAAAAAGTTAAAACTGATGTTAAGAGGCTACTTCAGTCAAGTGAAAAGACTCGTTCGCTAATGCTAATCTTATGGAAGAAATTTATAACGATATCTCCGTTACATTTCAATATTTTTAAATGATTTTTTTTTGCATTGGATAACTGAGATCTGTACAAAGGCCGTTTTTTAATTTTTCGATTTTGTTTACAGATATTTTTAACGAGGACGCTTTCATTTTCGGAACCGGTTTCGAAACTGAAAGCATGCTCATAAAAAAAAAAAATCTGTAATAAAAATCGAACAAGTAAAAAACGGCCTGCATACAGATCGATCTCAGCTATCCAATGCAAAAAAAAAATCATTTAAAAATATTGAAATGTAACCGAGATATCGTTATAAATTTCTTCCATAGGATTAGAATTAGCGAACGGGTCTTTTCATTTGACTGAAGTAGCCTCTTAAGATGGTTCTCAAATGACCTGCTCGCGAAATTTTCTGACACAGTTCCTGGCTCATTTATAACCCGTTTACTTTAATTTGTTGCTTAGTTACGAGAAGTTTAAAAAGTATGCACCCTCACTCCCTTTTCAGTAAAGGTGATTAACGCAGGTGGTCTATTGGTATATGTCATTAGCATACCTCTTTGTGGTTTCCGGAATCTGTCTTCCCTTCTTGGTGAATACCCCCCCCCCCCTTTCCCCCGAATGAAATCCGCAGAAATCATATGCTGTTTGAAAAATAGTAATTATCATTTCAAAGTGTCAAAGCGTACTTGATGGATATTCAAATTGTATTTTTTCATGATGAATATGTTATTGATTTGAGTTAGTGGAATAGAAAGCTTCAATAGTGTAGTCAAAACGAATACTTTCATAAAAATACCGAATTATGTTTAATCTTTATTAAATAATAAATAATAATACTAATAACTGTAAATCCTAAATACTTGAAATGAGTGTAATAAAAAATTCAAAATTTAAAAATTTATGAATTTAGTTTAAATTCGAGTAAGTTTAACTGTGTACAGCATTGAATTTCATCAAAATTTACTTAAAGCATTTTCAGGTTTAATATTTTTATGTGAATTTTTCATGCATATCTATTTTAAAAGTGAAATATCAAAAGAGAAATAACAATATTAATTTTAATGTAATACCTTTTTTATTGTTTGAACAATTCGTGCACACATATGGAAAGATATGAGCTAAAATAGGTTTGCAATGAATATAAATTTATAAACTCTTTGTTACATTTAAAATGTATATTATTCAAAATAAAAACTTTATATAAGATATTTAAATTGTAATTATTTGTTTTAAATTTTAAATTAGTGGTTAAGTTCCTAAAACTTTGTTTCAAACTAAATTTTTAAAGTATATAAAAAACATTAAAAAATATTTATTTTTATAAACAAAAAACATTATTATATCTTTATAAATTATACATTATAATTCACAAGAATATACAAGAACAACTAAACTGTGGTTTATATACAATTAGAGAATATTTTCACTTGAACGATAGAAAAACGCAATACTTCATCAAATGTGTCCCTTAAAATTTAGGGCTTAGAATAATGTTTACATCGCATAACAAAATAAGAAAAATAATATAAAATAAATAATACAGAGTTTTACGAATACTAATTTCAGGCACATTTCCTTTGAAAGAGACAAAAAAGTTCAAAATTTCGATTGTAAATTTCTATTACCATGCTTTTTTTATATGATAACCTCGGGAATTACACACTAACGTTTATAATTAAGTTATCTCAATAAATATAGGTGAATTTTACAAAATGTTTCAAATAAAAATAAATAAAATGTAAGCAAAATGTTAGTTTCGTGAATCCTCGTTTTTAGTAAAATAAAATAATTAGTAAAATAGGTTTGTGAATTTTATTTATAGAACTACATATAATTGTGTTCGGGCTATTCAGAAAAATTCATAAATTATTACTTATTTTTTTCAAAATCTCTTTTAACGAATAATTTTACTGAATTAATTTATTTTATCGAAACACAAACACAAGAGAAGTAATAGCCTGGCACAAGGTGCCGAAAATGGTAGACACTTTATTTTTAATCATAGGCGGCGTTAGTTAGAGCTACCAATTCAAGACCTTTAGTAGAAAACTTAATAAATGGTTTAACAAGTCGTCAAATAAAAATATAAATAAATAAATAAATAAAATAAAATTTATGTATACGTGATTTTATAATTTCATTTACATACATTGAAATAAATCTTACTACGTTTCTCTGAAACAAATAAACAAATTTAACATATTATTATGAAAGGGTACAATATATGATTTAATAACGATTAACAGTACTCATTCAAAATAACCGCTCGTATATCATGTTGTCTCTTTTATTTCAAACTTTTTTTCATTACTTTTAGTATTATTTATTCCATAACGAATGAAAGTATCTGAAAATGCTCATTTAAATTCATCATAAAAAAGTAATGCAATTTATTAAAAGTATATTTAAATATACACTTAAACATACAATTTTAGATACACATGTTTTAATTTCTTTAAGGTTGTTAAACTTAATTCTAGATTTTTCTCAGAAATATATATTAATTAAGACAGATAACACGGAGGATAAATTATCAAAGAAACTGAGAAGCAATAAAGAATATGACATGCTCTTTTGCTTATAGTATCTAAATTTTTTTAACAAATGAAAAGTAGGATTTTCTGGCTTTGTTTGTCTATATCAAATTGATAATATCCTTATAACTACTTTCTTTGTGCTAAAATTTATTTTGTACTAAAATAATTTAAAATAAAATTTTCTGTTTCATCCATTTTTTGATATAACAAATTAGATTGGATAGCAGGTTAGATTAGACTAGCTGAATGATAAGGAATTGCCCACAAATTGTCAATTTTAATTAATTTTTTTATTTCATTTTTTATTGATGCTTTAGTTCTTCTTGGATAAACACCACAAAGAGCCTATACCATGATCAAAAGGGTAATCGGAAAAAAAGTGGCCGGAAAAAACGTGACAGGAAAAAAGGGGACAAAATAAACAACAGCGTAAAAAACGTGACAAGGAAAATACGTGACCGGAAAAAAGGGGACAAGGAAAAAACGGGACACTGAAAAAACGGGACCGTTTGGTGCTGCTTGTACTTTGTCCGGAATGGAACCGTTATAAATAATACAAATATTTTAAGTCAATGTCTACAAATGCGAATTTTGAAAAATGGAGTGGAATATTTGCATACTAGAATGCTTGTTTACAGCTCTACTTGATTTTTGACACTCGCGAACGGGAATACGAATATTTTCCGTCGATGTTAGCCATTTCTGTCCCTTGCAGTTGTTGTTGGAAGCAGCTATATTGTTAACAACAAAATCTCAAAAATTAAATTGTTTTTATTGACGTATTTATTAGTAACAATTCAAAATTATTTCAATTATTAATTGTTTATATAATTAATTTATCAATTACTTGTTTAAAAAATATTACATGAGCTATATAATAATTAAAGGGTAATGCAAATATAATTTTTTTTTTAAATTTTCGTTTACTATAATGTCATTAGATTATATAAAAATGATAATGATTCTGAGGATAAATATGTTGTTTATTTATTTATTATTTAGTTTATAATATTTTCTTGCTATTTAAATATAATTAATAAATAATATCTAGTTTTTTTTTTTTTAATTGCAAACTATAACTGTGTTAAAAAAAATAAAAATCTAATTCTACATCTGGACAATAACATCACCTAACATCGTTAAAAAATATTTTTAAATTTTATACAATATTACATTATTATTATTATTAATTAATAATAATACCATCAGTCAACAAAACAATTACTTAGACTTAAAATTTTGACTGATTTTTCATTTTTTTGGGAGGGGGGGGGGATAACAAATAAAAACTTTTGAATAAAAACTTCAATTGATGAATAATTGCTATTAATTAATTATTAAAATAGTTAGTAATTTTAAAATAAAAATTAAATTAATGTTTTATTAACTATATTTTTTAATTCAATTTATTCTTAATTTATTAAATTATTAACGTTAATATAAATTACAAATTTCTACTTTAAAATAAACTCAATACAAATTATATATTCACTGTATCATTATATTTAATATTAGCTATAAGCTGAAATTTATCCTTTATCTGCTTTTTTATTTTATATTTAAAGTTACTGAGATTTAAAACTATTAATATAATTAATAATAAAACTAAGATAAAAAAAAAATTATTAAACTTACTTTCTGGGAAAGATGGAGGAAAAGAGTAATTAAAAGAAAATAATAAAAGACAAATGCAAAAAAGCTTAGTTTTGTCAGTTAAAAAATTATTTATTAAGGTATTAATAACATTATCACATAAAATTAAAAATAATCGTTTTATTAAAAGAAATAGGTCTAATTTTAATATAATTTGCTCACAAAACTGTTCTTCAAGGGTGAGAAGACTTAAAAAAAGTTGCAAGCAACAATTATAAAAAGAAAGAGCAGTGGGAAGGGGGGGGGGGGGGGTCTATTTTTTTTTAACAAAATATTTATTTCACCACGCCCTAGTAAGCAAATCTCTGTTGATTTCCCAGTGCATAATGGTAAAGTAAATTATGAAAACAAATTTATAAGATGCAACATTGTACTGAAAATATCAGACATTTGTTACTTTGTTAGTTTTTAGTAATTGTTTATGAATAAGTTCAATATTTATAAATTCCGTGTCATGTTTTTTCGGGTCACTTTTTTTCCTTGTCACGTTTTTTCCGGTCACGTTTTTTCCTTGTCACCTTTTTTCCGCTCTTGTTTTTTCTGTCACTTTTTTTCCTGTCACGCTTTTTCCGTTCACTTTTTTTCCTAGATTCGGTCAAAAGAAGTATCAAAATCTAAGCATTTTTTCCAAATCTACTCGTTGATAGATTAACACTAAATACTAACTTTTTTTCTAAAAATCAGTTAATAAAAAATGACAATTTGAGGAAAATCCCTTATCATTCAGCTGCTTTTAGAGAACAACTAAAAATTAGCTCACTCTAACGCCGATATCTTTCTGAATTTTTACGATATTTGTCTGGATATTTATAATAAATTGCTCCATAGAGTTGACTATTAAATTATGTAACACCGCAAAAAAAGAAGCACGATTAAATAAACAACCCCAATATAAAACTCTGGAAAATAAATCAACGTAAAATAAAGCACCCGAAAGATAAAGCCGTATATTAGAAGAACTTCAACTCTTGGTTACAATTGCCAAGGTTTAATCAAACTAAAACTGGTACAAAAGCATAAAATGGAAAATGAGATGAAGTTTTTCCTTCGGGACGGGCCGATGGCAGTCCGAAATCTCCAATAGGGATTATTCTCTTCCCCAAAATGATTGAGTTGCAACCAGGGCTGCGGAGTCGGACCAATTTTTGAGAAAAAGAGTCGGAGTCGGAATCGCTAAAAAACAAGTCGACTCCGACACTAGATTTTTTGTTAGACATCTTAAAAATGAAACAAGTGGATAAGTGTGATCACAGATCGTACAGAGGGTTTCGTTTAATATTCCTTTCAAAACAATTTATCCTTTTGAAAAATCTGTTAGTTCCACATTTCACAACCAGGGGGCGCACTTGATTCTAAACAAACCTCTATCCGAACAAAAATACGTTTTACATACTATCTGCAGATATATTAGTCGAGGGGATTGGGCCGATAGCACCCGAGATAAGAAGGCGCCCTGGCGGTAAAAAGTGGGACTAAAATATGTAAGGCTATGGTGCATAATATGAAAGAATGGTCAAAGGGGTGTCGGCAAAAGTTAGAAAAGTACTACCCGGTTGAAAAGGGCAGAGGTTAGAAAAATTGCTTAAAATACCCAAGCCCCGGAGGAGTAAATAACATAAGACTTTTTGAAAATTTTATGATTTGCCGTGTGGTCTGAGGCATTCAGCTATACGTATGCAAAAATTCATGTCTCCAACTTAATTAGGGCTCTCTTAGAAAGAATTGCTTAAAATACATATGTGGTAGCTCAAAGGGTTAAACGTAAGACTTTTTCAAGATTTCATAATTTGTCGCCTGGCCTCAGGTGTTCTGCAATAAGTATGCAAAATTTCAAATCTCCAATTTAAGTAGGGTCTCAATTAGAAAGAATTGCTTAAAATACACAAGCTGGAGTTGAAAGGGTTAAACATAAAACTTTTTCAAAATTTATTATCTGACGTGTGATCTGAGTTGTTGAACTATAAGTATGCAAAATTTCACGCCTCCAACATAATTAGGGGCTCACTTAGAAAGAATTGTTTAAAATACACATGTGGAACACCAAAGGGTTAAACGTACGACATTTTCAAAATTTTATGATTTGTCGTATGATGTGAGGTGTTCAGCTATAAGTACCCAAAATTTCATGTCTCCAACATGTATAGTTTCTGAGAACGGGCTCTGTGACGGACAGACAGACAGACGGACAGACAGATGAGCGAGACGAATAGAGTTTCGTCAGATGAACGAAACCCTAATTAAACTAATTATATGCAATTTTAAATCTATAAAATGAATTGTTATTGTTATTTGTGGACTATATCAGGCTACTCAAGTTAAAGATGACCGATTTGCTGCAGTGTACAAAGTAGATACAAGGTAGGTAGGTATTGCCCATATACAGAGTAGATGAAAACTGTTTTAATTCATAACTGAAGTAGATATTTTACGTTTCCTTCTATATATTAAAAAAAGTTTTGATTTGGAAATGGACCAATGAAAATCTGCGTAGATATTCCGGATAGATCGGCATCCAATTCGAATGCTTAAGCATGGCCTTTCATCGTTAATATTAAAAAAACTGTTGGATACAAAAATATGAAAATCGGCGGTATTATAGAGAAATGTTTGATAAACACGCTGATGAAGACAGTTTTCAAATCGAAGAATTATTTTAAGATATTTAATGCTAAAGTGGCACAAAATCGTTCTATTAAAAAAGTTTTATTGGAGCAAAAGCTATACATGAGAATTTAATCATTTTTAGATAATTTTATACGTTATAAGTTCCCGGTGTGCATATTGCATTTATTTTTCTTATTAGACCCATTTTTTGAGGTTTTATTTCTATTTTAAATTCAAATTTTCAGCATTTCGAGAGATATTTTTTACAAAATTTAGAAAATGTTATTAATTTAAACTGTTGCCAATTGTATAAAATGCGCAAACAATAATGTTTACTTCAAATTAAAAATTTATTTACACGTGACTATTACAAACAGAAAAAAAACTTTAAAATTAGAATTAAATGATTACATGTTAATAGCAGGAAAATTACGTCATAAGAACCATATTTACACTTGAATTTGAGAAACAAAATCTTAAAATAAAAAAATCATTATTATGCATTAAAACTTGTAAATGGAGGAAATTACGTCATATTTAAAATGCCCCAAAAATATGGCAAAACAGTTTAAATTGAAAAATATATTTGTGTGAGATATTTTGAGATAATCTTTTCAACTATTATCGTGAATTCGAAGACAGCGCAAATAATATTTCCTTCTAACAACAAAAGTATTTTCACGTGAATATTGATAAGAGAAATAAAACTTTGGTGTAAATTACGTCAGATTTGAAACGATACATTTAAAATGAATTATTTAAAAGAACTATCTTATAGCGCAGTTAAAAAATACCGGGAGACAATGACACTGTTTACTTAATTCATTTTACATTAGCTTATTTTCCAATGTTTAACTAATTTTTTTAATTAAATAAGAAAACAGCCATTGTATCTCTTAACAGCAGCAGATTTGGTCTTAAAAGTCCCAATCCAAGGAAAACTAATGGAAACCTGTTTACAGAGAGATCGCTACTGCTTTTTTTTTTTTTTAATTCAATATTTTTAAAGCCGATCAAATTAGCGTGCTTTTTGGATTTTGGTGTGCTTGAACGGGGATTGGCGAGCGTAGCTCGTAGGGGGCAGGGCCCCCTAGTAGTATATAAATAAGTACTTCCCTCATATTTAGGGGTTTCCGGATAGAACCAGAGGTACAAAGGTCTGGAAGGACCCAAAACCCGGAAAATGAAGGGAATTTTTCAAACAGGCCGTGTAAGTAGAAATAAGATAATTTATGTTAATTGGCCATTAATGACTGTTAAAATGTTATTTTAATGACTATTGAAGAGATTTGGAATCGAACAATGTTTTCCATTTTATTTATATATAAATTAATAAAATATAAGAGATTCTTGTCACGAGACTGCAGGTTTTTATCCTTTCCCGTGCTATCGCTTCTGAAAATTCGATTAAAAACTTTAATTTTGACAGTATTTTCTCAAAGATATGTTGCCTTTATCAAAAAATGGATAACGTAATAACGTAAAGTTTCTGAATAAGAACACCGGCACCAATCTTATGCGTTTCCGAAAAGAAATGAATTCAGAAATGTATCAGAAAGTAGCTCCTTTGGTGTTTGAGAAAAGCTTTATTAAATGACAAAGAAATATTTTTAGAAATCTGCTTTTTGTTATACAGATTCAAAAGTTATCATGTTTTTAACCCACCATTTTCCCATTTATTCTGAACTACATTATTTTTTTAATGAATCCTTATTTAAATGTTGAAACATCTAATACTCTATAAGTAATCATTAATGTTGCTATTCTGTATTCTCTGTCTTGCGAATACATACTAATTTTAAAATATACTGTAAAATTATCCCATAAATATGCATGCAGTATGCATTCAGATTCTTTAAAAGAATCTTAATTGTATGTTTAGAAAAAACCTAGATTTTTTTTTGTAGAAATTGAGTCATTTAATTAATTTTTCCACGGGCCCGGCCGAGCCTGATTTCACTGATTTTGTACGGGCCGGGTCATGAACTGTGAAAATATAAATGAACCGGGCCAGGCCCGGAAATTACGACCCGTGCAGGCCTCTAAAAAAGATAATCAATGCCGAAATAGTGAGATTTGAGCTTTATTTTTCTTATATTCTATCATTATTTAAATCAACAGGCAACATTAGTACCCCAGCCCGAGTACTAGTGCAGACATCCCGGAGTCGGAATAGGAATCGGAGTCGGAGTCGATAAAATATCCCGGAGTCGGAGTCGTCCATTTTTTGCACCGACTCCACAGCTCTGGTTGCAACACCACATGTATACACATTCATATACATTTTTAAATCATTCCCCAAAGATTATAAAAAACATGAAAAAAAAAGAAAAAAAGCTTCCACTTTTTAATTATAAATTGTATGAGGTTTTTTTAAATTAAATACATAATAGATTTTTTATTTTTAAATTAATAGAGTGCTTGTCTGAAAATTATAAAAATTTAAATGAAAAATTAAATTTTTCAAATTTTGTCTTTTTCACTTAGTTGAACAATTTTAGAGGTAAATAGAAATAAATGTTAATACTAAGTATAGCAGCCTGCTGCAATAGACCAACAAAACAATTACAAATCCATCTAATTTTATACGTTATGGTACATATATTTTCTTTCGAATATTAATTACGGACTACATAAAATATTTTTAAAAATATGATAAAAAATATTATACTATGTAACATTTGAAAAAATTAATAGAAAAAGATTATTAGAAGCTTCAAATATCCGAATCCAAAATTGCAGCTCATTCCATTAAATGGTTTTCGAGTTAAAATTAAAAGAAACTACAGGAATTGCAGTTTTGTTTACAACTATAACAAGTAAGAAAAATCATGCGTTAAGCATAGATTATGAAACACTTTCCAACACTTCCTGAATGCTTTAACAAAACTTCATTATTTAGGGAAATAAGGTATATAAGAGAACTAAGTAAACATTTTAGAAAACGCATAAAACATTTGAAAAACTGATTTCAGCAGTTACCATACATAGCAAATATGTATTCCAATTCTTTTGAACAGCTCTGTATTTGATCTGCAGGTTGATATGTATGCTATATAATGGAGAAATTTAGTTTAGCAAGAAAACGAATAACAGGTTGAAAATTCTCTTTCAGCAATTTATACTAATAGTTGGAAACATACTTGTATACTTTTGTACAACCCTGTAGTTAACCTAGCACCTTTATTACACGCCATTATTTAGCTAAAGTTTAATTCAAAGTAAAACACTCTTAAAACTACTGGAATCACATTTCCAGAAATTATCATTTATAGACGGTCATGTATCCAATTCTTTGCGTGACCCTGTATATAATTTTATCTATGTTCTACAAACATTTCTTAGTAAGCAAAATGCAGTTCAGCGTAAAAATGCATAACCCATTTAAAAACCACCTTTAAGCAATTTACAATCATACCCAGTAACCATTACGAAATCTTTTGTGTAGCCCTGTATATGAATTTCAGCATTTACACACACCATATACAATGCATAAATATAGTGAAACATAAAAGCACATAACATAATTAAAAATGCATTTCCAGCAATCATTGCTACCGTACAATACTTCGGATACAATATCGTATCTGAAATCTTTTTTGCGTCCCTGTAAGTGCTATGCACTTACATTATTATACATGACTTACGTACTTATTATACATGAAATAAGTAGTAGTAAACCTCAGCGACGTCTATCAATTTCATTACACATGAAATAATTTAACATAATTAAAATATGCCGGAAAAAATTCCCTCCACCCGTATATCATTATGTAACGGAAATCTTTTGTGTGGCCCTGTAAATTATTATCATAATTATTGTTTGCACCACATATTCTGAGGAATTCATATTTTAGTGCATTTGATAAATGCATATCAAATTTAATATGTTTGAAAGCATGTAACATCATTGAAAATCATTTTAAACGATTTTTTCCCATAGGCCGTAATGTAACGGAAAACTTTTGACTGTCCCTGTAAATGAACTAAACATGCTACAAACTTCACTTGAAATAGGGTTCGTGCTATGGTAGAGGTCACTAACATACAAAAATTTCAGAACGATCCGAGTATATTTACGGGAGTTAGAGCGCGTACAGACGGACAGACAAATCGAATGCATAAACACTTTTCAACTTTATTGGAAAGTGTTAAAAATGAATTTAACATTGACTTTGTGTTTGGTATTCTAGGGCAGTTTTTTAATTAATACAAATATAATGTCAATTTTGGGTGTTCATATTAAAAAATTCATTTTTGTATACGTGTGTTATTATTATTATTATTATTATTATTATTATTATTATTATTATTATTATTATTATTACTCTTGTATTATGTGTAATTTAAAATTTTGACACAGCCTTCCAAATATGCTCATTTTAAAATAAATAATTTCTCTGAAACTATAGTGCGAATTTCATAAAAATTCGTTTTTAGACTAATTAAGTGGTGTAGAATTTATTTATGGTGTCAAAATTGTGACTTGCTTAAAAAAACAAAACAAAAAACAAAGATTGAGTTTGTTTTCATATACATACATATAGCCCCCTAAGCAAAATTTATATACATTATTTAACAGTAGACTTTATTTCCGATAGTTTGGCACCAACAACTTTCTGCTATGATAATTTATTGCTTAATTTGTGGGGAGTGTTTATTTATTTATTTATTTTTTTTTTTTACGACTGTACATTTATTATAAAGATTAATCCAGAATTTGAAAAAAATAACAAAGTAATTTCAATTTTTTTATATATAAAATTCATTGCATTTTGCACTTTTTCTCTTAATGGAATTATTTCTAAATTTTCTTTTATTACATAAAAAATAACAAAAGTTAACTTGACAAAGTTAATCAAGCTTCATTTCCCCTATAAAATCTTTGTCTTTTTAGTAATTTTTCTTCTTAACTTTTCTTTTTCTGATTAAAATATAACTTATTTACCGATATATATTTTTATATAAAAACCTAAAAAACTTCAGATACGCCTAACTTTTAAATTTAAATGATTTGACATTAATTAAAATAAACTTAATAAACAACAATAATACGAAGAATAATATTGTTTAAAAAATGTCAAAATCATAATTTAAGTGAAATAAATAATCTTAAATGAGTTTTTTAGGATTTGTTTAGGCATATCTTCTGAAAATGTGGTGATCCCCTGAATTTAGTCTTTTTTATGAAGATTTTTTATTTTAAGAAAATATTACAAAGTTTGTAGCCCTTAAAAAAAAAAAAAAAAAAAAAAAAAAAAAAAAAAAAAAAAAAAAAAAAATCTAACTTTTCTTCTCTTTTGAGTTTTATGTCTCTAAATTATTTATATATATATATGAATAACCGGCGCTAGATTACAGACAATTTATCTTGTAACTCTCTATGTCTCTTTTTACCTCTTTTTTGAATCTCCATGTTGTTCAGATTATATTATCTTTTTCTATGCGCAATAAAAACCGAGCGATAGTTAAAAGACATCAAAGATTAATTGTTGGCAACCTTGGTTTTTGCTATAATCTTTGCTAAGCCTTTACTGATCAATAACCAATAGATCAATAAACGTTCAATCAAACCAGTGTGAGGAAATGGAAAATTAATGATGTATACCGAAAAGAAAGCGATAATCAAAACCGTACTTTCCGGATTCTCCGAAAACTCATCAATCAAGTACTCAATCAAGCACTTCCGTTAGGAAAGAACCTGAGCCCGAAAATCATTTAGAGTGGGAAATGTAAAGAATGATATAGGAGTCGCATAGTGCCAATGTTCAGTTCTGAATTTCAGCAAGATAAAAAAAAAATTCTAAATAAATACTATTGGCTATGTTCTCGCTATAAAACCTGCAACGCAAGAATTATATTAAAACTGAACCAAAGTTCGTTTGTAATTCTAGGCACAAAAACAGATAATCTTAATGGGTACAATATTTTCAACAATAATTTTTAAATAGAAATTTTACTAAATTATGTACAAATTAAAATACAATCTTAAGTTGTAGATATAATATCTAAATTCGTAAAGATTGCATGCAAAAATATTAACTAATCTAAAATACATCTTTTGTGCGCAATTAACAAAAAAAAAATGGTTTTTATCTTTCTGAGAAAAATATCTTTAAAAGTGTCTTTTAAATCATTGTTTGCAGTAAAATGGTGGACGCATTTTTTATGTCATAACTTACGTAAAACTAGAAATATTTCTATGCAAAATGTTTTAAAATGCAACAAACTACTATAATGTTCTTTCATATATAATTTTTTGAAAAATCAATATTTTGGTGATTACAGCTCTAGTCTCTTAAAATTTCAAGATAATAAGATTTTATTGCTAACAAAAAAATGCTTAATTTTCTTTTATAATCAGAAATATTTAAATTACATATACATATATATCAATCTTTTTGAAATATGAATCTACTCATTTTAAGGTAATATGATCTCTACAATATACAACTCTTTTTTTAAATAGTCTAGTGAATTTTCACGGGAAACAATATATATATATATTATATATATGGTTATAATATGTTGATTTTAATCCATGTACAGAAGAGCGCCGATTATCGGAACTCCAATCAACCGAACTTCCAACTATCCGAACAGCCTATTTCTCTCAAAAATATTTTTAACCGAACTTACAGTCATCCGAACAGCCTATTTCTCCCCAAAAAAATTTGTAACCGAACTCCCACTTATCCATTGGCTTGAAATAAAATTTTAAATGAAGAAAAAGCTGATAGTGGACCAGGAAATGAGGAATGTAAAACAATAAAGGAGATGGGAAGAAGGTATGAAGAAAATGAAATTAATGAGTGGTTAGATAGTGAAGTAGTACATAACCCTGGATATCAGATTTTAAATGATGATGAGATTGTGGATGAGATTCATGATGAAAAAGAAATTGTAGATAATGAAAACGAATGCTCTGGAAATAACCAAGGTCCATCACATAATGAAGCATTTGAATATTTGGAAACAGCTATGAAATGGCTCGAACGGCAGAAGAACGTTGATCGTATTCAACTAACGTATTTAAGAAGAATTAGAAATAGGGCAGCATTGAAAAGAATTTCTTCGTTTAAGTAATCAAAAGCTTTTTTGCTTAAATTATAATCTCTGTAGTTGAGAAAATGATATGGAAAGAAAAATAATTTAATGGTAAACATATAAAAAATAAATAAATAAACGTGCCAGCACTAACTTGTGCTGCCAGACTTGAGCTTAGATAAGGTATGAAGGTTTTAGTAAAGTCAGAAACATTCCTTCAATTATCTGTCCGTTTATCCGAACTTTTGCTTATCCGAACCATGGTCGGTCAAAACTTGTTCGGATAATCGGCGCTCTACTGTATTCAGTTTTAGATTTTATTTTGTAAAAAACCGTTACATACAAAACTTTAAAAGGCAAATTAATTAAAATAATTTAAAAAAAACTTTAACTTATATGTTCCATTTTTTTAAAACATGTCCTTCTGAAAAATTTGTTGATGCACATTTTCATTAATTACGTCAAAATTTAATGTCTAAACTCATCAATCAGTACAATACTTATGTAAACAATATGCTTTCTGTGAATCTTAATGTACTAAAGTTCTGTCCATTATGGACATTTTGAGACGAAAATTTTGCTAAATATATAAGATTTCTACACATTTGCTTGTAGTAGCTCCTAAGGTGTCTTTAACCTCTTAATTCTCGCGCCCGTGATATTCACGGGCTGTGTCTTTTATTCAGTTTGTTTAATCCCCACCAGTTTTATAAAACAGTGTAATTGGTTTTATTATGGTATCATTTCACCTGCTATTACATAAGGTGAATATTTCTTAACAAAAAAAAAAAAAAAAAAAAAAAAAAAAAGGTGTCAATAAGCAATTTGAATTTTTAAACTGTAATTTAATGCGACAGTTAAGGGATTAATCTGAAGACCGTGAGCCGACGCATTACCACTAATTCAATATTTAAAAATTGTCTTATTTAATAGCAGAAACTTTGCAATTAAATAAGGCGATAAAGAGTTCATAAATATTACCTTTTGAAATTTGTGGGGGAAACCGACTATATATACACAAATTAAATAAATTCATGAAAATAAAAAACACAGATTTTTCGAGATGCTTTGAAAGATAAAAGTATTCATTATGTAAAATATTTGAAAGATATTTTTTTTTGTATTTAACTCAGAGTGCAACATTCAAAGACAAAATATTATAAATAATAAAATATATATAAACTCGTATTAAAATATTATTAAATTTAATAAATTTTTAATTTATAAAATACTTAAATTTTTATAATACTTTCATATTCATACTAGATTAATTTTTTTTTTTATATCTGGAAAAAAAAAAAAAAAAAAAAAAAAAAAAACCCTCAAATAGAAAAAAAAAAGTATTTTTTCATACTGGAAAAGCAACCAGTACAACTAAAAAAAATAAAAATAAACTCCAAATTTGATTTTAATACTTTTAATAAGAATGCCCACGATTTTAATCAGACAATTAAAATTAATGATTAAATCGTGTTTAAAAATTAAAGATTTTTAAAACGGTATAAAAAAGCATTGAAATATAAAGTGAACCTAATTTGAAAAGTTTCTATGGATATTTTGCCTTAATGAATAACCGAAAAATGCTTTAAATACATGTTTTAGATTAAATGATTATGTTTATAAATTTTTGTTTGTTTATAAATAAAATGAATTTCATAATAATTGGATTAATCATATAAATAATAGATTACCGAAGGGGAAAAGAAGGGATGAAACAGTGAGCTGCTACAAGAAAATCGAAAATGGTTTGCCTATATTTTAATATTTTATATTTCTATTTAAAATCTTTAGATGAAAAGTGTTATAATAAACAGTAATGCTGTAAAAAAAAAAATAATAATAATAATTGTAAGCAAATTTATAGACGTTAGAAAAAAACTTGCCCACAAATTTATTTTCTAATAGAGTAAAGCCTGTCTGTAACGGAATCTCACTTTAAACGGGAAAAATCATGTTCTTGCCAAAAAATACCATGCAATTATACCACTTCAGACGTAAAAAACCTGTGTAAAACGGAATTCTTTACTGATAAATTAAGTTTTCGTCTTAGCAGATATTTCTTTATCATACTTGTGGTGGCATTCGAATTATCAACGGGGCCGGCTGTCTCTGTCTACGGTCCTGTTTCGTCATAGTATGTCCTTGAAAGCCGAGTATGCAAAATAAGCGAGATATTATTTTTATATTACACACTAAATCTTTCCTACATATTTCTTCAAGGCCGTATACTAGCAACATCAAAATATGCACGTAAAAAGGGGGGGGGGGGGAGAGACACATATACAGGAGTCGGATAATCAGCTGTCGACGAACCTAAAAATATTCTTATAGCATCGAATATGTGACCCCTCTGCTGTGACATCAACATGACGTTTGGGGGCATATATACAGGGGTCGGATATCCAACTCTCTCACCAAAAGTAAAAGCCTTAGCATTGGATATCTGACCCCTTGATATGTATCCCCTTTGCTCTGACGTCAAAATGACGTATTGGGGCAGATATACAGGGGTCGGATATCCAAATCTCTCTCCAAAAGTAAAAATCCTAGCATTGGATATCTGCCCCCTTGATATGTGTCCCCTTCTGCTGTGACGTCAAAATTACGTATGGGGGCATATATACAGGGGTTGGATATACACCCTTCGACGAAAGGAAAATTCTCTAGGACTGGATATGTGTCCCCTTCAGCTGTGACGTCGTATGGGGGCAAATATACAGGGGGTGGATATACAGCTATCGACGAAAATAAAATGCTCTGTATTGGATATGTGCCCCCATCTGCTATGGGGACATATATACAGGGGTCGGATATACACCCTTCGACGACAGTGAAATTCTGCAGCACTGGATATGTGCCCCCTTCTATCTGTGAAGTCAAAATGACGTATGGGGGCAGATATACAGGGGGTAGATATAAGCGTCCCCTAACGATGCTCCTTCGCCGATGTAACGATATATGTACTCCGAAAAACAGCGCACGGACTGATACAGAAAGGTGGAAGACCAATGCTAGAAGAGAGGTGGGGAAGGATGGGACATGAAACAGATTACGATTCGATGGGAAGGGATGACGTCTATAATGAACTCTTTATACGGCGTCAGAAATAAAGCGCCAATAGTGCTGGCAGACGCATGGAAATGTGGGTATAGAACACCAAAGAGTAAATGATATTAAAACATTCGAAAGAAAGAGAATTTAGTTTTAGAATAAAATGAAAAAGTAATTTAATGGGTTTTATAAGATTAGACGAATGGATTAAGATTTTTAGAATAATAAAAGAATACGCAACTTTAAATGCATGAAATAAAAGACAAAAGATATTAAGATATTATTAAAGATAGGTAAAAAAGGAAAAATATTAAGAATTTGGAATAGTTTTACTAAGAAAAAGAGGCGAAAATTTTTATTATTACATATATATATATAGAAGATGGTTTTGGATATGGCCAAAAAGATCCAGTTGAAATTGAGGATATTCCGCAGAAAGGAGTCACCAGATAGCGATTTTTGTGAGATTTTTCTTTTTTATCATCGGAAAATATATGAAATTAAACAAATGACAGAATTGAACTAAACTTCAGGTATACTTTTTTTACTATGGACGTCAGGTCCCAGTTGAAAATGGGGATACTACAACAGAAGGAGTCGCTGTGATAGATATTTCTGTGCAATTTTCTCGATTTTTTGCAGTTTAAGTGTAGAATTTAGATATATTTTCGACGAAATATTATATTTAAATGTAATCTAAATATCTAAGGCCAAGATTTTTATAAATTTTCCAGAAAATCGCACTGAAGGTGTAATAGAGAATTAAAGTGCTATTTTTAGGTGCGTTCGTAATTATATAAATACGTAGCACCTATTGTTGTCGTCTGGTCCGGCCACCTGTCCGCATATAACAGCGCAAAAATACCCAACGAATGGTTTGAAATTTAATATATATAATCGTTCAAGAATTTTGTCGAGCCATTTCAAATTTTATGAAAATCGAATCAAAATTAAAAAAAAAACATATTAATAAAAGTTTTTTCCATTCTATTAAATCCTATCATATGTAATGAATTCAATGATATCCGATGATAGGTAATGATTGTAGTTTGCCGCGGTGATGACGTTCTGCTTAAGATGGAGTCCTATTACTGCCATATTACTGAATTTAATGTATATAATCGTAATTCATTTTGTATACATGCGTTAAGAGTACAACAGCTATTGCACCAAGATCTGGATATTTATAAAACTAGTTATAGTACGTATAGTTTGCCACGTTTGACGCACAATTTTTAACTCTTTTTTGTGACATCTCGAAGTGTATAAAATTATGGATAGAATCCAACGAAACTTCCTACGTTTTTGACTATGGACGCCAGGTCCCAATTGAAATCGGTGATCAATTCCCCGAAATGGGGCGGATAGCTTTAATTTTTTTTTTTTATAAAATCATCTAACTGTCTAATTGTTTATATTGCATCTAATTGCATATATGTAATAAGAAAAAAAATTCACGTTTTTGATATATAACCTGTTCATTAAACTTCATTACGAAATTTTAATCCTCCTCCATTTATCACAGGGTTTAAAAAAAAATATTGAAAAAAACCTTGAAGTGTACTTTTAAAAAATCACATATATGTTACCCACTCATTTTTAACACTTTCCAACAAAGTTGAAAAGTGTTTATGCATTAGGTTTGTCAGTCCGTCTATCCACGCTCTAACTCCCGTAAATATACTCGGATTTTCATTCAATTGATAGAGGTTATTTAGGGTCACTAAAGCGTGTTTGGTATTGTATATGAAGTATGTAGGATTAATAGTTCATTGACAGGGGCACTCAAAAGAAATCCATAACATTATGGTATATGGAGAAAATCGTTTGCAGAGTATTTTAATGACATCACGCTATTCCAAATGTATTGAAACTGATATAAATCACCGAATTCCCCTATGTTCACGGTAGAAAAGGGCATTCATAGCATTTTTTATTCATTTACAGGGACACACAAAAGAAATCGGTTATAGTACTGCTTTATACTGCTAAGTAATATCTACTGAGTAAGAACTGCTGGAGTGTACATTTTAAAATTCGGTATATACGCTTTGAAAAGTAACTATTTTTTTGCATGTTATTCGTTATATATAAATTCTACACCTCATATACAGGGCTGCACGAAAGTATTCACGTACCATTCTCCTTATTAGAGGAACATTTTGAAGGGGAATTTTCAACTTAAATGTATGTATTTCTTAAGTGAACTAAATTTTAGCATGCATGTAGTTAATAGATACAAATCTATATATCATATACAGGGCTGCTGAAAAAATTTGGATAATTTTCCGATTGTAGATGGGAACAGCTTAAATTGGGTTTTGAAATGTGTTATACATTTATATATGGTTGAATTAGACGTAATATTTTAATTTCTTAAAAGGTGCAGTTTTGTTACATTATTCTAAATGTGTTGGAAAGTGTTTCATAATCTGTGCTTGATGCATGACTTTTTCTTTCTTGTTTGTTTCTAAAATACATAATTAATAAAATGGCGCATGTATGAGATTAAAGAAAGTTTCGGGATTGGCACATCCGACTAGTTAATGATAAAGAACGCTTTTCGGAATCATGGGTAACCCAGAAAAGGTCATTGTATATTTTCGTTCGGTGTTATATTATATTTTCGTTTATAAATAACCTGTTTTACCGTGTATGTTTGATTTATCTATCTTCTTTTCTTTATAAAGTAATTGGGTTTTGTTAAATTATTTGTAAGAGAACAAAATGCACAAATGAATATGGATTTTCGTATTCTAAATATTACATTTTAGAAAGAAAAGATAAGGAACTATGCTAATTTTATACCTTTATATATGATGAAGTTTCTGATGTTTTAAAATCATTATATATGTTACATTATTAGATCTAATTCCGCGATTTCCTTATCTTATTCTAAATTACTACTTTATATTCACTAAATCCTTATCCTTAAATAATCTCTATCGTTAACTCTGTTAAATTCCCTTTAATTTAATGTCTCACTTGTCTTAATCGCTTAAATATTACGCTTTTAGTATTCTTAAATTAAATGTTCCATTCCCGCGCTTTTTTCTTTTAAGATTATTCTTTTAGCTTCCATTTTTACTTTCCCGCGCATTACTGGTGTTATCCTTTTTTCCTCCAAATTCATCCGCTAGTTCTGTTCGCACTCTTTAAATCACGTGACATTCTTAATTATTCATTGGTTGTGAGCGCGACCTACGTCATATTTGTATCCTTACACGTGAGGAACAAAAAGTTGATATTCGCTGTGTTTCAGCAGATTTGAGTCGTATTTCCAGTTTTCATCCATCCCCCGGTCACCGTCCTGTTATTCGATTATCTGGAACTTCGTTTAAACCTAATTACTACTACGGAGCGATGGCTAATTATCTTGGTGGAAACTGCACTTTTTGCAAGATATTCTAATAAAGTGCTTAGCTGATATCATGAGTTGTTTCAATTTCTTCTGGGGAAACTTCACGGAACGATGCATTCCATTGTTTTCACTCGACAACTGCATTTCAGCAATTGGTTCTACTAACATAACAGATTCGAATTATCTGTTCTGACCACTTCTTTTACGCCATTATCGCTGCATGTGATCCACAGCTACTATCGTGTCAGCCAGTACGGCATTTTCAACTATAAAGCCAATCCAATGTTGCTAGAATGCAACATATATATGTATATATATATATATATATATATATATATATATTACGTTTTGCAAAGTTTGTTTTGGAAAAAAATTACATTTATATTGTTATAACCTTAATGAAAAGTTGTTGTCTTCTATTCTAATGTATTTTTTATTGTCATTGGCACAATGTAGTGTTAAATTTAATTCCCCAGATGTTCTTCGGCAACTGCTAAAAGTGATTAAAAAAAAAAGAAAAGAAAGAACTTGGTTACTAAACACAGATCATTTTAACAAGCCAATTTACGAACTACTTCTTTTTACTTCCGCATTTGATAATGAGTGCTATTACAGACCACTTGAGTAACTCTCTAAAGCATATGTTCTAATAACTAAGATTTCATCACTAATATGTAACTAAAAGGAACATCTGAACATTTTGACTTTTGCCAGACACCTTTAATTATTATATTTTTTTTCTACGCTGCGAATATGTGTTTTAGCAGCTTTATGTATACTCACTCTTAATCATGTAGCTTCTCTGTTAAGACGGAGTTTCTTATACTCCAGTAATATGTTTAATTATAAGTATTTAAAGCTAAAAGTTGAATCTTTCTTTATCGTAAAAACACACAATACTAATTCATATTACATTATATCTTCCCATGGATTTAGCGATTCATATTAAGCTCTCAAAGGATACTTCAAAGGATAAATAATGCTTCACAAAATAAAATAAAAATAATTTCTTCAAGAAGCTTTTGGATAAATCCCTGGCCACGCCACACCGATGAAGTTATACGTCATCGCGATATTGATGAATCCCAGGTAAGAGCATTTTACCTATTTCCATTTCAAAAGCAGCATAGCCACAAGAGATTTTTTCTAATTGTTTAAATATGAGACAGCGAATTCCTGCTATCGAGAATGGAGTGTTTTTGGCTTGATAGGCCACTTAAACTCCAACAAAAAGATTAATGAGACAGATAAAGTGCTCATGTTTAGCGAAAAAGAAGAAAAATTTTATATAGTGGCTTAGATTATAAATATTAAAAGTATTCATGTTCTGAATAAAAAAAAAAAAATAAAAAGATGCTGCATTGAATAAAATAATGAATGTTATTGTACCAGAAATATTAAGGTGAATGAAAAAGAAACATTTATATATTTATGTTTTATGTAATGAACATTTAAATAATTAGTGAATGAACAATTTGTTGGTTGTGAGTAATAATAAAAAAAAAAAAAAAGAAATCGTTCATTTTACAGTAACTAAATAAATAAAAAGGAAATAGGTTCGTCGCATATATAAATAAGAGTAAACATGGCAGGGATAAAAGACGTCCAAATTGTCGAAAAATTAAATTCGCATAATTACTCAAATTGGAAATTTCGCGCAGAAATGATTTTAATAAAAGAAGAATTGTTTGATGTAATAACACAAAATCCCCCAGATCCAATTACCACGGACTGGACGAAGAGGGACCGTAAAGCACGTGCAATTATCAACTTGAGTATTGAAGACTCACAGATCGTGCATGTAAAGCACTTAAACACTGCCAGAGAAACCTGGCAAGCTTTAAAAACAATTCATGAAAGGGCTAATCTCTCAAGCAAGTTATATTTGCTGAGAAAATTATACGGAGCAAAACTCCCAGAAAACGGCAATCTAATAAAACACATTACACATATTTTAGAACTTGTTGATAAACTTTCAGCCATAGGCGAAACTATTAATGATTCGCACATTTCAGCTCTGTTACTTTGTTCATTACCACCTAGCTACAACACCTTAATTATAGCCCTCGAGGCCCGTCCAGAAAATGAACTTAATTCAGAGTTTATAAAAGGAAAACTCACTGATGAATATACAAGACGTTTAGAAAACACAGATCAGAGCGAGAATTCCTCAAAAGCGTTTAAAACGCATAAAAAGTTTCCGGCTGAACACTATAATAAAAAGGACAAACAGTGTACATACTGTAAATTAAAAAACTATACATACAGAGAGTGCTGGCATCTTAAGAACAGAAACACTTACTCACCGTCACAAAAACAACAGCCGCACAAATCCAAGCATTACACATCATCGTTATGTTATGAAGACGCAAACAATTATAGAGAAAACAAAAACCGTGAAACAGAACCAATTCGGATTAACAAAACACAGGGCAATTCAGGAAAACGCAGCGACGCAGCTTTTTTAGTCCAGAAACCAGGAAAACAAACCTGGATAATCGACTCAGGTTCATCGACACACATTCTAAACAGTAAAGATGCATTCACTAAGTTTAACGACACTGAAAAGACGACAGTCATCATTGCCAATGGCAAAACACTGAATTCACACGGTACAGGTGAAACGACATTTAAAACAAAAACATCCGATGGAGGGATAAACACAATCACATTAAAAGAAGTATTATATGTACCAGAATTAGAATCGAACCTCATATCGGTAAGCAAAGCAACACAGAATGGCTATAAATTAATTTTCGATAAAGAAAAATGCACGTTATCCCGAAACGGGAATATTTATCTTGAAGCAAGAATGAAAAATAATTTATATCAAGTCGAATTATTAGAAAGCGCTGAAACTAATAAAGTAAACATTGCACATGAATGTAAAAATAAAAATTGCATAGAAGTTTGGCACAAACGGCTTGGCCATCGTAACTATAATGCGATAAAAGAATTAATAAATAAAAACTTAGCAGACGGTATAAAAATAAATAACTGTAATCATAATGCATTGTGTGAAATATGTATCCAAACAAAAATAAGTGATGCCCCATATCCGAAATCAACAAACTGTCCCAAAACAAGCAAAGTGCTCGATCTGATACACACGGACGTGTGCACATCTATCGGTACACCTACTATCGGGGGAAAAACAATGTTCGTCACTTTTATAGACGACTATTCAAGGTTCACAGTAATTTACTTACTTTCGCATAAAAATGAAGTTCACGAAAAGTTAAAAGATTATGTGGCCATGGTGAAAACCCAATTCGGCAGATTCCCTAAAGCTATTAGATCCGATAATGGAGGGGAATATTTAGGTAAACAAACGGAAGAATACCTAAGGGCAAGAGGTATCCAACACCAGTTTACGGTACCATTTTGTCCGAGCCAAAACGGCGTAGCGGAAAGAAAGAATAGGTCATTATTAGATATGACTAGGAGTCTACTCTCCGAAGCAGGCTTACCTCAAAAATTCTGGGGAGAAGCCATAAATACCGCCAATCACCTGCAGAATAGGCTACCAACCAAAATAACAAACAAAACACCGTTCGAAATTTGGTTCAACCGAAAACCCACCTTACACTACCTGCGTACATTCGGCTGTAAAGCTTATGCCTATATACAGAAACATCAGCGAAACAAATTAGATGATAGAGCGCAGGAAGGAATACTTGTAGGGTATGACAACAAATCAAAAGGTTACCGTATATTTACAAAAGAAAACAAAATAATAATAGCGAGAACAGTTAAATTTATAGAAAATAGTGAAAACAACTTAAAAGAAAGCGAAGAGGTAGAAAACTCAGACAATGACAACAACTACATTCAAACAGAGTTAAGTAATTCGGACGAAGAACCAACCGCGTCCAAACAACCCGACGTAGAACCGAGAAGGTCTCAGAGGTCAAATAGAGGAGTACCACCCGACAGATACGTATGTCACGTAAAAACAAATGACACATTCGAACCAACCGATTTTTATGACATAGCAAACATGAACAACCCAGTAGAAAAAGAAAATTGGCTCAAAGCCGCTCAACAAGAAATCCACTCATTAAAGAAAAATAAAACTTGGGACTTAGTGGATCCCCCACCAAATAAGAAAATTATTGGTTGCAAGTGGATTTTTAAGAGAAAGTTAGATAATTTAGGAAATGTACAAAAATACAAGGCCCGTTTAGTAGCGAAAGGATATAATCAGAAGTACGGCGAAGATTATGATGAAACCTTCGCACCCGTAGTTTCACACACAACAATCCGCACATTTTTAGCCTCAGCGGCATATAAAAATCTTTCTGTTCAACACATTGACATCGACACTGCATTTCTTCACGGCGAAATAGAAGAAGAAATTTTCATGAAACAACCAGAGGGTTTTATAGAAAAAAATTGTGAAAACAAAGTGTGTAAACTGAATAAAACAATCTACGGCTTAAAGCAGGCAGCTAGAGCCTGGCACAAAAAGATCGCAGAATCATTAAAAAACATGAATTTTGTGCAAAGCACTGCTGACTCATGTTTGTTTACTAGAAAAGAAAAGGAAAATTTCACTTATATCATCGTCTACGTTGACGATATTTTAATCGCGAGTAAAAGTGAAATAATTAAAGATGTAATAAAACAATTGCAAAATGAGTACGGAGTAAAAGACTTAGGCGAAATAAGTCAGTACCTAGGAACCAACATAATCAAAACGAATGATGGTTACAAATTAAACCAAAAGTCAAAAATAGAAGATTTGGTTAGAAAGTTAAATTTAACAGATGCAAGACCTATTGGTACACCGATGGAAGTAGGTTTCTATAAATTAGAAGATAGCGACAATTTACTTCCGAACAATACAAAGTTTAGGCAAGCGATCGGTTCGCTCTTGTATATTGCCACAGTCACTCGACCCGACATTATGGCACCAGTAAATATACTTAGTAGGAGAAGTGCAACGCCACGCGAGAAGGATTGGAAAGCGGCAAAAAGAATTATTATTTACCTCAATTGCACAAAAAACCTATGCCTAACAATAAGTAAAAATAAACCACCAATACTCATCGCGTATGCTGATGCTGATTGGGCTGGGGACACTAAAAATAGAAAATCAACCACCGGCAATATTTTTTTTCTGGGTGATAATCCCATTCAATGGACTACAAAATTACAGTCAAGCATTGCATATTCTTCCGCTGAAGCGGAATATGTGGCTGCAGCAACGGCAGGACAAGAAATTTTATGGCTATTAAAACTGCTAGAAGATCTTAACTTGTATCAAGTAAAACCTATTTTACTTTACCATGACAACCAAAGCAGTATAAAGATGATAGAAAATGAAAAATTTTCGAAGCGGACAAAACATATTGATATCCGCTTTCACGCCATAAGACAATTAAAGGAAGATAAAATTATCGAATTAAAATATTGTCCCACGCAATACATGATTGCTGACTGCTTGACAAAGCCCACACCCAAACCTCAACTTTTGTGTGACATCAAGACTATGAACTTGTTACCTTATCCATCTGAGGAGATTAAGGAGGGGTGTTAAATTTAATTCCCCAGATGTTCTTCGGCAACTGCTAAAAGTGATTAAAAAAAAAAGAAAAGAAAGAACTTGGTTACTAAACACAGATCATTTTAACAAGCCAATTTACGAACTACTTCTTTTTACTTCCGCATTTGATAATGAGTGCTATTACAGACCACTTGAGTAACTCTCTAAAGCATATGTTCTAATAACTAAGATTTCATCACTAATATGTAACTAAAAGGAACATCTGAACATTTTGACTTTTGCCAGACACCTTTAATTATTATATTTTTTTTCTACGCTGCGAATATGTGTTTTAGCAGCTTTATGTATACTCACTCTTAATCATGTAGCTTCTCTGTTAAGACGGAGTTTCTTATACTCCAGTAATATGTTTAATTATAAGTATTTAAAGCTAAAAGTTGAATCTTTCTTTATCGTAAAAACACACAATACTAATTCATATTACATTATATCTTCCCATGGATTTAGCGATTCATATTAAGCTCTCAAAGGATACTTCAAAGGATAAATAATGCTTCACAAAATAAAATAAAAATAATTTCTTCAAGAAGCTTTTGGATAAATCCCTGGCCACGCCACACCGATGAAGTTATACGTCATCGCGATATTGATGAATCCCAGGTAAGAGCATTTTACCTATTTCCATTTCAAAAGCAGCATAGCCACAAGAGATTTTTTCTAATTGTTTAAATATGAGACAGCGAATTCCTGCTATCGAGAATGGAGTGTTTTTGGCTTGATAGGCCACTTAAACTCCAACAAAAAGATTAATGAGACAGATAAAGTGCTCATGTTTAGCGAAAAAGAAGAAAAATTTTATATAGTGGCTTAGATTATAAATATTAAAAGTATTCATGTTCTGAATAAAAAAAAAAAAATAAAAAGATGCTGCATTGAATAAAATAATGAATGTTATTGTACCAGAAATATTAAGGTGAATGAAAAAGAAACATTTATATATTTATGTTTTATGTAATGAACATTTAAATAATTAGTGAATGAACAATTTGTTGGTTGTGAGTAATAATAAAAAAAAAAAAAAAGAAATCGTTCATTTTACAGTAACTAAATAAATAAAAAGGAAATAGGTTCGTCGCATATATAAATAAGAGTAAACATGGCAGGGATAAAAGACGTCCAAATTGTCGAAAAATTAAATTCGCATAATTACTCAAATTGGAAATTTCGCGCAGAAATGATTTTAATAAAAGAAGAATTGTTTGATGTAATAACACAAAATCCCCCAGATCCAATTACCACGGACTGGACGAAGAGGGACCGTAAAGCACGTGCAATTATCAACTTGAGTATTGAAGACTCACAGATCGTGCATGTAAAGCACTTAAACACTGCCAGAGAAACCTGGCAAGCTTTAAAAACAATTCATGAAAGGGCTAATCTCTCAAGCAAGTTATATTTGCTGAGAAAATTATACGGAGCAAAACTCCCAGAAAACGGCAATCTAATAAAACACATTACACATATTTTAGAACTTGTTGATAAACTTTCAGCCATAGGCGAAACTATTAATGATTCGCACATTTCAGCTCTGTTACTTTGTTCATTACCACCTAGCTACAACACCTTAATTATAGCCCTCGAGGCCCGTCCAGAAAATGAACTTAATTCAGAGTTTATAAAAGGAAAACTCACTGATGAATATACAAGACGTTTAGAAAACACAGATCAGAGCGAGAATTCCTCAAAAGCGTTTAAAACGCATAAAAAGTTTCCGGCTGAACACTATAATAAAAAGGACAAACAGTGTACATACTGTAAATTAAAAAACTATACATACAGAGAGTGCTGGCATCTTAAGAACAGAAACACTTACTCACCGTCACAAAAACAACAGCCGCACAAATCCAAGCATTACACATCATCGTTATGTTATGAAGACGCAAACAATTATAGAGAAAACAAAAACCGTGAAACAGAACCAATTCGGATTAACAAAACACAGGGCAATTCAGGAAAACGCAGCGACGCAGCTTTTTTAGTCCAGAAACCAGGAAAACAAACCTGGATAATCGACTCAGGTTCATCGACACACATTCTAAACAGTAAAGATGCATTCACTAAGTTTAACGACACTGAAAAGACGACAGTCATCATTGCCAATGGCAAAACACTGAATTCACACGGTACAGGTGAAACGACATTTAAAACAAAAACATCCGATGGAGGGATAAACACAATCACATTAAAAGAAGTATTATATGTACCAGAATTAGAATCGAACCTCATATCGGTAAGCAAAGCAACACAGAATGGCTATAAATTAATTTTCGATAAAGAAAAATGCACGTTATCCCGAAACGGGAATATTTATCTTGAAGCAAGAATGAAAAATAATTTATATCAAGTCGAATTATTAGAAAGCGCTGAAACTAATAAAGTAAACATTGCACATGAATGTAAAAATAAAAATTGCATAGAAGTTTGGCACAAACGGCTTGGCCATCGTAACTATAATGCGATAAAAGAATTAATAAATAAAAACTTAGCAGACGGTATAAAAATAAATAACTGTAATCATAATGCATTGTGTGAAATATGTATCCAAACAAAAATAAGTGATGCCCCATATCCGAAATCAACAAACTGTCCCAAAACAAGCAAAGTGCTCGATCTGATACACACGGACGTGTGCACATCTATCGGTACACCTACTATCGGGGGAAAAACAATGTTCGTCACTTTTATAGACGACTATTCAAGGTCCATACCACATTTTTTTTAAACGTTTGATTTCACGTAAAGAGCATATTTTTCAATATTTTTGCTCTACAGCGACGATATAATTTTTGTTACATAAACACATCACAGAGCATTTATCTTCACGTCTATATACTTAATAGTTTTTGAAATTTTAACATTACCGAGTCTTTTATGAAAGATTGTTTATGTATGCGACGTATTTCAGTATTAGAAATAATTGATTATTGTTTATGCGATTTATAGTAAAATAATAAAATAATAGAAGATGATGCTTAACTCTATTCTATATTATGAATGAAAAGGTGCCTGTGAATAACACTAATGTCCTATTCTAATAGACATCGCACAATTTCAATATTTACACTGAAAAATATAAAAAAATGTACTTTCAAAGCAATTTGATTGAAAACTGGAGTCTATTTTATACTTCAGTTTGTGGATTTTAATATTGGTTTCCATCATAATTTTTTAGGTAGATTTCGTAAGAAATACTACCTATTGCAGTCGTTACCATGGTGCGACTTTTGAAAAATTCTTTCATAACTTTTCATTAAAGGACTCCAGGAACCCAAAATCACCCCCACCTAAAATGATTATATATATATGTATGTATGTACTAAATTTTGTCCGCACGATAAAAGTCGCAATTATGCACGAATCGTCTTCAAACTCGCCAACAACTTTGAGATGGCTAATATCTCGGCGGGGATTGAAAATGAGCAAAATCGGCCCAAGGGAATGGAAATGGGGAGGGTTAAAAATTTTGAATACCATCTTAACAAGATTCTGATAAAACCATCTCTTACACAACAATGACAGGAAAAAATAAATATTTTTCATTATAGCAGTTGCCAACAATTAAAAAAAAAATAAAATTCTCGCCACAACAATTGCTTTTCTATTGCAAGATTTTTCACGTGAAAAAATAAATTAAATAAATAGTTAAACAAATTGAATATTACGTCATAAGTTTTCTAGAGCAAGATTTCAGAATGAAAACTCAAAATGAAATAAATAGTTTGATGAATTAAAAAAATATATATATTACGTCATATTGGAAATATAATGTACCTCAGCAAGTGAATATGTAACGTCATGTGAGTTTGAAAAAACGTATTAAAACATTATAAAAACCCGACTATGGAAATATTAACATATTTTAACACTTTGAGGTTTTCTGAATTTGTTTTAGCCATTTTTAAACCTATTCCATATACATGCGTGTGTGTATTCGTGTATATTAGAATTTTCACAAAATGTTTAGCTCCCTAGAGCTCATTCTTAGTGAAGGAACTGGGTTTATCTCTAATCTTCATTTAAGTTTTGTTGGTGAATTTAGTACTTAACTTCGAAATCTACCTCCACCTGTAGGCCCGAGCCGGCAGGGATTTTTTTTTATCTATCGCGTGCAACCCGGGAACAGAAGAGTAGACTTTGTACATGAAACTATATAACTAGTAAAGCATTTGTTTTCGGCTAATAATACATAATTAAAGTAAAATTTCATCATTAAATAAATGACTCCATATACACATTATGCATAGACGAATAGGAAAGGAATGTATTTTTAAATGCTATTTTTAAAGAAATCTTTAATTCATTTTTTGTAGATTTTTTCAGAAAAAATCCCTTATTATCATTAAAATATCATAAATATGCTAAAAGTGATTAAATACTTAAATAAATCCTTGTAATAAAGAAAGCAGCTAGTTAAAATTAAGGACAATAATTAAAGATACAAATTAAGTGTAAATTTCATTGGTAAATGAAGATTGATTTTACCTGGAAACTGCGCAAATGACGCGAAATAGAAACTCTCAAAAACATGATTACTGTGAAAAATATTTTATTTAGTAACTTGTACCCATTCTAAATAGAATATGTCAGTCAAGCATTTCGTTATTTCCAAATACATGTTTCTATTTAAATAGCTGTGATAGCATTGATACTGATTTAATAAAACTAACTACTTTAAATCATCTAATAGCTATTCAGCGAAATCAGAGTATGCAGTTACTGAAATTCAGCCTAAAGAGATAACCGTCGGTAACTTCTCTTTCTGGAATGCTAATATTACTTGGAAATGGCTGCTGTAATCTCGGAAAAATTTGCATTTTGGATAATATAATGATCGAAATGTAAATTC
Organism: Maratus speciosus; assembly: GCA_963932465.1. NCBI lineage: Eukaryota > Metazoa > Arthropoda > Arachnida > Araneae > Salticidae > Maratus > Maratus speciosus. The sequence continues at coordinate 400,366,721 of OZ010800.1, read as the reverse complement.
CTTAAAATCATGGAACTGTAAAATTAAAATTTCTTGTTATCTGGCTATGTTAAAGGTTGTACGCGTTATGGAATGACGACAGTTATCTTTAGTTGATATGCTTTGCACTATTAAGAAGAACAAAAAATCTTGCTTCAAGCATTTGAGAAATCACACAAATGTCACTTTAATTATGTTACTGTTAGAACTTTTTTACTGTTAGTAAAAAGTTCACCTTCTTTTTACTTTCTTCTATTTTCAATAGAAGAAAGTATTGTAATCGAAATTTTCTTCGACTTCCGGTTTTCGACGGATTTACACGTTTTAGGGGTCAGAGATCCCCAAAAACATGTTTATTGAAAATGTCTTTCTGGCTGTGTGTATATCCGTCTGTCTGTCGCCATTGTACTATCAAAAAGTGTATGAAGTTATGCTTAGAATTGAACCAAATTTTTATTTTAAGTTTTTGGCTATGGCAAGCAGGTCCTCCCTGAATTTGAGAAAAATTCGCCGATAGGGGCGCTGTAATAGCGATTTTTGTGCGATTTTTAATATTGTACCATCCAAAAGTGTATGAAGTTATGCATAGAATTGAACCAAATTTTTATTTTAAGTTTTTTGCTTTGGCAAGCAGGTGCTCCCTGAATTTTGAAAACAATCGCCGGTAGGGGGCGCTGTAATAGCGATTTTTGTGCGATTTTGTTTATTGTATCATCCAAAAGTGTATGAAGTTATGCATAGAATTGAACAAAATTTTTATTTTAAGTTTTTGGATATGGCAAGCAGGTCCTCCCTGAATTTTGAAAAATTCGTCGGTAGGGGGCGCTTAAATAGCGATTTTTGTACAATTTTGAATATTTTACCATCGAAAAGTGTATGAAGTTATGCATAGAATTGAACAAAAATTTTTTTTTAAGTTCTCGGCTATGGCAAGGAGGTCCTCCCTTAATTTGTAAAATAATCGCCGGTAAGGGGCGCTGTAATAGCGATTTTTCTTCGATTTTTGTGCCATTTTGAATATTGTACCATCGAAAAGTGTATGAAGTTATGCATAGAATTGAACCAAGTTTTTTGTGTTTGTTTTTGGTCATGGCACGAAGGTCCTCCCTGAATTTGGAAAAATTCTGACGGTAGGGGGCACTATAATTGCGATGTCTCTACCATTTCCATTATTGTAACATAGAAAAGTGTATGAAGTTATGCATATAATTGAACCAAATATTTTGTGTATGTTTCTGGCTATGGCAAGCAAGTCCTCCCTGAACTTAAAAAAATTCCGCCAGAACGGGGCGCTATAATTGCGATCCCTGTGCCATTTCCATTCTTGAACCATCGAACAGTGCATAAAATTGTGCATACAATTGAACTAAATTTTTTGTGCATGTTTTGGCTTTGGCCAACAGGTCCTCCTTGAATTTGGAAATATTGTGCGGTAAAGGTGCTCCGTGATAGCAATTTTTGTTTACTTTTCTTGATTTTTTGTTGTTCTATTGTGCAGCGGCGGGAACTCGCTTTCTGCTAAGCCTGCTATTCGTAAACACCTGATAACAACAGAATAAGAAAAATTAATAATTTTAACAAATATCATGATATAGATTAACTCGTTTTTAATCCGCTTAATTAACTGGAGAAGAAATTTAAGATGAAAATCAAAGTTGGTATAGTATTGAACTAATAATATTGAGGTATTAACATGTGTAACTAGGTTTTGAAATATTAAGATGAATAAGGTAGAAGAAAGTTTTAGGATTGGCACATCAAAATAGTTTGTTCTAAATTTGATAGGCATGCTTGCATAATGCACACAAACATTCGCACCCATATGTGTAGTATGTCTAAATTCAGGTAAGTATGTCTAAATGCAGAAAATGTAAGGTTTCATTATCGGGCATGCAAAAAATTGGTATACCGTTTAGTGACCGTTATTTGGTGAATAAATAAAAGTAATTTTGTAGCTGTCATGTGGTTATAGTGACCTTTTTATCAGCATCGATATGATGTTAGTGTTACTCGCGCCAAAATTTGGGAAATATAATAAAGATTTACTCCTACATAATTTTTACAAAAGCGTCCCTCATAAATCAATACGCCAAAAGAATGTAACGTAAAGCGAGGAGAGTCTGCGCATATTTCAAAAGAATAATAATAAAAAATCAAAATATTAATATTTTGCTAAACTATGCTTCAATAATTTTGACTTCATTTGTTTTTTATGCATTTCCATTGTTATTTTGTTGTTATACTGTAATTTAATAGAACAGCAGTAATAAAACCAAGAAACTTATTTTGCGCAATCTCTCCTTACAGGGTAGGAGGGAATGCGCACATGGGTAGGAGAGATTGCGCACATAGGTAGAAGAAATTGTTATTATTAATAACTACAGTTAAATTGTTAACAATAATAATTACACTTAATCGACATTGTTTAAAGGTTTTTTGAGTAAATATTATTGTATTAGGAGTGAATATTTCAATCAAATGTTTAATTAATAAATAAAAGAAAGAATTTTAACAACAGTTAAAAGTTTTAATGTAAGAAGATTAAAATATCAGAAAAAGCAAGCCCTACTAAGATTACCAAATAACATTAATCTAGTTGATAACATGTTTAACTTGAAAATTACTTCATTTCCATTTCCACAGTTCCATTGTACAATGGAACCTCTTTTATCCGAAACTCTTTTAACAGAAACTCTCGATTAACCGAAATCCATTTTTAAAGCTTTTTTTTTATATCCCATTCCTTGTGTGCAAAATCGGTTTTCAAAGCTTTTATTTTTCTTTTTTTTTTAACTATCATATTCCTTGTGTGCAAGCGGTCCATTCTGAACTACGAGCACACATAAATATTTTCGATCCCCTTTCTTAGAGTTGCTTTGAATTTAACTTCAGCTCCCGTAAGCAGGGGAGTGGAACGAAGAAAACGAACAAATTAGCAATTCTGAAGTTTTGAATGTTTTGCAAAAGGTTTGGCATGGCTGGAGCAGCAGAAAGACTGTGATACTCGTGAACTAATAATATTAAAAAACTTCGTGATAGAGTTTCAAAGCAAAGGCAATAGAAACTGCGATAAACAAAACATTGTTTCAAACTCATGTGAAATACATAAAAGATAATTAATTTCAAAATTAAAATTCATGTAATTTATTCTTGTTTCTATTTCATTATTGCTTTATTTTTATTAAGCACTTGTTGCAATAATAAGAAATAGTGTATATATTTCTCCTGAATCTTAAAATTAAAGCGTTCTCGATTATCCGAAAATTTCGATTTTCCGAAAGATGATCGGTCCCAATTACTTCGGATAATCGAGGTTCTACTGTATTTTGTTTGCTAAACGAAGTTGTTGTCGTCCACAATCGATGCACTTATTGTTGTAAATCGTGCATCTTTCGTGCAATCACATGCAACAAGCAATACATTGAATCCAGTCTGTTGTCGAAGTTGTCTTCTTGTACAATTCCAGACATTCAGTGCACTCATCCTCATTGACTTTCGGTTTTTTTCCTTTAGTTTTTTATCCCACTTTTTGTGGAAAAACCTTATCTTCAGCAGTTTTTTTTTATTTTATTTATTTTTTTTTTGTAGCGGCATCCTTCTTAAGTCTTTTTCATGTATATTTTGTGGATCAGTAACATTGGTTGAACTCTGTTTCTTTTTTATTTCGATGGCATTACACTACTTGGAATGGGTGAAAGCTTTTCCAAAACATTTTAATAGAAAATTTATTTTAGTAAACAAAATTAATTTATTAGCAAATTAATTGTTCATAAAATAAAAAAAAATATATAAATATTTAATTAAATTATTAACAAATATATTATTAATTTATTAACAAAAATAATTACATAAAATTAATTTAATAACAACTGTATTATTAATTTATTAATAAAATTTTTATCTGCAAAAGTATTTTTTTGCAAATTAATTTGTTGCCAAATTTAGTTTTTATAATTATGTGTTTTTTCCGAAATTATTTCAAAATTCATTTATTCATAAGTTTTACATGTAATTTGAAATTCATAAAAATTTATCTATAAACTGTGTAATCTCTCCTAGCACTTAAACTTATGGTGAAATGCGCCATCTCTCCTAAGTAGCAGGTGCGCAAACTCTCCTATTCTGGTAGGAGAGATTGTATTACTGACTTTCTATAAAAATCCTGACGAACAGTTATGAAAATTCAAGCACTTACTTTGGAAAAACAAAACAAAATAGCACAGCTTTATCCAAGACGCTTGGAACAATCAATATGCACATTCATGTAGATTGTAGACACTGCACTAATGCTGCTGTACCACTACCTGGAGTCGCTGCACGCGCACTCTACCCCTTCCCGTCGAATCTCTTTGTGCGCAATCTCTCCTACCGCGCGAACTCTCCTCGCTTTACGTTATAAGTAAAACAAGAGGCATATATAATATACAGATTCGATATATCAGTTATAAAAAATATCACGCTTAGATTAAAGTTCGTAACTTTTTTAGCGAGATTTTCATCAAATTAACATATTGTATGAAATATGATGAAATCATTCGAAGCCATCAAAGTTCGGTCGTTTACACAGTACATGTACTGCAGCTGATTTCTGAATGTGCTATGGTAACTCTCAATTGCATAATGGTTATAGTAATCGGACGGTCAGTCAGACAGACGGTCAGAAAAACCGGAGTCATAAACAATTTACAACTGCGTTGGAGAGTGTTAATAATAGTCTCGAAAAAAATTTTAATTTCTATGCAAAAAAATGCAAATTAAATTGATCTTTACAGATTTTTTAAAATGAAAGATAACTGACAAAGGCCAACATTTCTAGTAATAAATTATACTTAGTATATTTACTCTTGTCATCTTCCTGATTATATTAACTGCATTTTACAACTATTTTTCCTTGGTTTTTTTATAGAAAAATTTATGTGATAATATAAAAAAATATTTAATTAAAAAATTAGCTAAAGTTTATTTTATTTTTTATCTTAAATAAATGCATAAACAATTTTATACTGTTAAAAAGAAAATTTTTGTAACTAATTGATTATCTCTTGTTATTAAAAACGTATTCTTTTCTTACAAAATATAGCCATAAAAAATGGAAAATAAATATATAATACTTTTCATATGTAAGAGTATTATAAGGAAGTATTTACTAAAATCTAAGTACTATCTGTTATCTTATAAAATCTATTTTCTAAGATTATAAAATTATATAAAAAATATACATGTAATTTAAAATTCTTGTAATTGTTTTTAATGTCAATGCAACATTTCACATTTCGTTGTAAATTTAAAATATATTCAGGGTGGTTTAAAAAGTCATGTCCAAACGGCACATGTGGGTGTGTCATGTCATAGGAGCAAGAATTACATAGAAACTGGGGGTCGGAAACGGGATCTTGACGGTACAATTGCATTGTGACCGTGACGCTAAGAAAAGATAACTAGAGAACAGGAATTCTGCTTTTTCAGAACTTAGTGTCGCCCCCGGCATTTCCATTACTTCATTTTCTTCTGGTGGACTGGTGGCTTCTATTATTATGAAACAGCAATTATAAATGAAGCGTTAGGTGAAGATGAAAGAGCAGTCGTAAAAAGTTAGAACTCTAATTTTCGGGTCAGAATGGAAAAAAAAAATGGTCATAATTTAAAAAAAAAAAAAAAAAAAAAAAAAAAAAAAAAAAAAAATTATGGCCATTTTTTTTCCCCAACATATTTAGTTTTTTAAGGTTTTAGAGAAAATAAAGAAGAATAGATATTATACAAAGCAGATTATGTGTATATTTTCATTAGTTGAACAATCGGCAAACTTACAGCCTCTTGAATATTTATGCCTAACATGGACACGATGAGTTGTTTTTCTCGAGTATGAGTCGAAGTGGTCGAAGCTGGAATCGTCACTTTAGCGTATTATATAAATAGATTCTGAAAGTAAATTTTCAACTGTCTTGTGCGTTTTCTTACTAAACATAGAATATACAAATATCTAAAGATCATTTACAGGATTGCACAAAAGAATTTGAGTATCTTTCTGGCTACAGACAGTAAATACTGTAATTTTTCAAATGTCTTGTGTGTTTTCCAAAATGTTTATATAGGAATCTTCTTTATCATATTAAACGGCAAACTTCTGGTAAAGTAAACTGGAACGTTAGACATCTGGAACGAAATTTTAGAAAACGTTTCATAATCTATGCTTAGCTCAGGATTTTTCTTTCTTTTTAAAATTTTATTAATTAGAACAAAGAGTGAACAGAGATAGTGAAATAAACGAAATAAAGTCACAAGTAGCACAAAACGGTTGGGCTAAATTGTGGCTAATTGTGGATTCCCACTTTGGTCAACGGTAAGAAATGTCGGTCCTGCCAGGCCATTGGCCAACGAACCACTTGCCAACAAAGGCCCAACGCTCAATTTCGACAACGGCCCATCCTACAAAAGTCCAGCAATAAATTCCTACCAAGTCCCAACGACATATTTCTGCGAAGGCCAAACAACTCTAATTTAATAGTTATTCTACAAATTTGTATCAATACCATTATAATAGGAAAATGTTGAGGGGGAGTTAGAAAAAGTTGCTTGCGCAGAAGACTTTTATACAAAAAAGAGTAGGAACACAATTAATTACATTATGACAAAGATTGAACAAATCGCCGTGATGCAGTTTTCTTTTGGCGCGAGAGGAATTTTCTGGACACTCAGAGAGAGAAATTCGGAGGGAAAAATAAAAGGGATAAATTTTGAAAAGTAATTTGAAGATGGAAAAGCTTTTACTGGTGCAATGCCAAAATGAAAAGAAAAATGAGTGAATGCGATTAGCTAGTTGAAAAGAGAAAGAAGTAACATATTTGAAGGGCTAAATAGTGAAATTAAAAGGGAAAAGATTTAGGACATTCTTTACTTAAGTTAATAATTAAGATAATTTACAAGCACGCACACACACACACATGTATATATATATGTAATTGGAAATCGATGATGATTTGTAATTATATAATGGTTATATATTATCATTCAAATTTCTATGCTGCTAATGCGCAAGTCATTATGAATGATCACTATTTGTTATTTTATTTTCATTTAGAATTGAAAGAATTCTTTTTGAAACGCAAATTCTTTTAAGGGTATCTTTTGTATATTTTATAAATATATAATTACTGTTAGATAAATGTTTTTGCAATGTTAGCAAACAATTTTTTTAAAAAATTTATGCGCTGGGTTTATTTCTGCAGTTGAGCAAAAACTTAGTGTGTAATCTTGTGTTTTCTACTGTTGTAGTTACTTGATACCTATATTTAAGAAATTCCATTTTATGATGCATTTTTGTCATCTTTCATGGCATATGTAAAACTTCCTTTCAACATTATCATATTCACTGTTGTTCATTAGTTATCAATTAATTTTTATTGATAAATTTTATATTTTGTATAATGTCAGTGTTATGAATGGTAGCTAAATCTATTATTTAATTTTAGTAATTGGAAGTCGATGATGATTTGTAATTATATAATGGTTATATATATATATATATATATATATATATATATATATATGTATGCATGTATGTATGTATATTTTGAGTTCTTGCAGTACGCACCCATGGTGCACATATGGGCACCCCTGCTCTAAATAAAAACTAATTATTATTTTTTTCTTTTACAAATTTTTTTTCTATATATACAAACAGACGGAGCAAACTGTCAAAAAAAATCTTAATTGTTAAAAATATATCAGGTCAGAATACTATAAAAATGTTATTGCTGTTAAAATTATAATACCTTTTGGAAATGTAATGTGATAGATACTCTAAAGAATGAAAGTTTAATTGCTCAAATAATGCAAAAAAAAAAAAAAAAAAAATCAGTTTTAAGTTCCATATAATTTTTACTATTTTTCTATTTACTAGGAATACTACGTCCCTGTCTAAGTCCCTTTCTTCTGAGGGCCAAGAGCTGCAGCACACATAACCACCTCTTTAACTAGCCCCTGGTGCTGAAAACGATGCTGTAGCAGAAAACCACAAACAACATTTTTTCTTTTCAGGTACACAAAAAATTGCAACTTAATAGCAATAGTAAGCACAGAATTATAAACATCCTACTACTAAAAAATTTCGAATTTGTTTTTCGTTATACTATGAAATAAATAAATACAATGTGTAGATTTTTTAGCATTTAGAAAGCTAAAAAAGGGAAGATGTACTTTCATTATCATAGTATTTCAATATTTACTTACGAACAATATGATAAATAATCATGTGTTCGACTAGCAAAAAATAAAAATAAAAATAAAAGTGCCCTGTTAAACTGATGGCATTGAGCTCACAGGCTATTCACACAATTCTACATTATACTCTTATTTCAAAGAATAATGCCACAAAAAAAAAAAAAAAAATGAAGGGGAATTATCGCCCGTCCCCCACCCCTTATACTTAACCAATGAACCTCTAGATCTAATCAGGGAAGCTCCTTAATATAATAAACCGGTATACCAAAATTGAAGCAAATCAGATGATTCTGCATGAAAAAAACCATATCTCTAAATTAAGGGGGGCTCTAACCCCATTTTCTCTTCTTTATACATAAGTAATGACCCTCCAAATCCAATCAGGAAAGGTCCTTATCAGAATGAACATAGAAAAAAAATAAAGTAAATTGGATAATTCTGCATGAAATCCATTTATCGAAATTAAGAGGAGGGGACTTGACCCCCTTTCCCCTTTTATACTTAACCATTAAACCCCCAAATTTAATGAAGAAAGCGCCAATTCGGAATAAAGCGGTATACCAAATTTGAATAAAATCGAATAATTCTGCAAGATAAAACCATTTATTTAAATTAAGGGGGGGGGGGCTAGCCTCCGCACAGCTCCTTTATACTAAACCGATAAACCTCCAAATTTAATCAAAGCAGCTCCTTAACATAATAAACCTGTATGCCAAATTTAAAGCAAATCGAATAACTATGCATGAAAAACCCATTAAGGGGGGTTCTACCCCCCTTTCCCCTTTTATACATAACTAATAAACCTCCAAATCTAATCAAGGCACCTACTTAACATAATAAACCGGTATACCAAATTTGAAGCAAATCGGATAATTTTTAAATGAAAAACCCATTTATCTAAATTAAGGGGGTAGCCCCCTTTCCCCGCTTTATACTTAACTAATACACATTCAAATTTAATCAGGGAAGCTCCTTAACATAATAAAGCGGTATACCATATTTAGAGCAAATCGAATAATTCTACATGAAAAAACCATTCATCTAAATTAATGGGGGGGGGGGGTACTAGCCCCCCTTTTCCTCTTTATATACTTAACCAATGAACCCCCAAAACTAATCAGGGAAGCACCTTATCAGAATGAACCTAGAAAAAAATTTGAAACAAATCAGATGTTTTTATCAAGAGTTATCGCGTTACGTACATACATACGTACGTACACACATACATACAGAACCGGCGGGCACATTAGCTCTCGGTTTTGATAGACTGTGAGCTAATAACACCTGCGTGAAAGATATTCACTGAACAGCGGATCCGTCCAAAGAAGATTTTAATGTGGCATCTGTTGCCGGCCCAATTTCCACGCAGTAGTAAAAACTATCTGACGAGAATTAATGCATGTTAAATAAAAATAATTAATCCGGATAACTCAATATTTTGTACATTGTAAGAGAAAAAATCGATAAAACTTTACTTTTAATGATGTATTTATATTACACTTCATTTTTACATCCAAGAAATTTTCAATAGCACCAATTAGTCAATTCCAATGTATTTTTTATATTATAACTAGGGGGCTCTGCTGCTTGCAAGCTACGCTCGCCAACCCCCGTTCAGAAACCGCAGAATCTAAAAACACTCTAATCTGATGGGTTTTAAAAATATTAGAGAATATTGAATTATACTGCAAAAAGCTGTGCAGATCTCCTTGTAAACGGGTTTTCATTCAATTCCCTTTGATTGCAAAAATTTAAGGGCAAATAAGTTGCTGTTAAGATATCCAATGGTTGTTTTCGCTTTTGATTAAAGAGAATCAGTTAAAGTTTTGATTAAAGAGAATCAGTTCATTTGAAAAGAAGCTACAATAAAATGAATTAAGTATACAGTGTCTTTGTCTCCCGGTATTTTAAAACAATCTCTATAACAATAGCCTAAGTCATGAGACTATCATCAACAGTTCCTGGCGGATTACTTCGCTTTTTATACTCTAGGTGCCATTTTGGTACTTTAATGTTAGCCAGGCACAAGAGATAAGTCGCCAAATATTATTCTATTGCCATCATTTCATCTATATTATAATAGTCCAAGTCATCAACTGCCTCAAAATATTACGGTCTGATCCCTTCGCCGTTCATATGAAAGTTCGGCACAGATGTCATATACGTCCCATATTGGCGCGATTTTTTAACGACGTCAATTTGGGGAATGCATAAACAACATTATCCAGCTTACCATATCAAGCAAAATAACAATAATTTGGCGCCATTTAAGTGCCCGTTCCGTATATGACATTGGCGTCAGAAAAAAATCGCGCCAATATGGGACCGTAAGTTTTCCATTTTGATTAAAAAATCAAAATTTCTTTTTCGAATAAAACTACATAAAATTTGCCATGGTTGCAAAGAATTCTTGGTACTGTTACGCTAACCGGATGCAAATCTCGCCAATAGCTTTTTTTCAATTCGCCAGTTAGCTTCTTTTTTTTTTCTCGAGTGGTAATATTTGGCCAGATGTCATATACGCACAGCAAGTTTGGCGCGATTTTTTTTTTTTTTTTTTACTTAAATTTGTCGAAAACTTCGTTTTCAAATACCAGTTACATATGCATTTTTGGTATTACTTAGTTATCCCGTCGACCAAAAATCTATCGCCAAATTATAAGATTAAATGTCAATAATGGTTGATCGTAAATGTCACATTCACTTGACTTTAAGCAAGTTACACGTGTTTACGTCATCAAGTGATTTTTATTTCGACTTTTTATTTGTATATTTATTACTGTTATACTAATTTATTTGTTCTTTCGTTATTTAAAATAAAAATTATGTCAATTTGTATAATTTGGAGAGTGTTTTGGCGATTTATATAATTTGGCGAAATTGGTCGACGGAATAACTAAGTATTACCGTATTTTTTAATTATTTTCTATTATTTTCTAAAGGAAATATAAAAAAAAGTAATTAATATTTATAGAACAAAATAATTTATATAATTTATAAAAAGAAATAAAATTAAATAAACATTTATTATCAAATAAACAACAATAGCCGGATTACCATGTCAACCTTTTCTGGAAAAATAAATATATCTGTTTGATTAAAATTTGAGTTGCCATCATTAGAAAAATGTATATAAAATTAGAAAAAAAAATAATATTTCGAAAACTAATTGGAATTTAAAAATTCCAATACCAGTTTTGAGATCTGCGGATCAATGCTAATTTTTGGTGTTAATTTCATCGCAAAGTATTCCATATTTTAGGAGAAATCGCTTGAAACATAATCAGTTGTTTAATCAGTCGATTTATATATCCGTTTCATAAATTCGTTTCATATATTCGTTTCATAAATTCGTTTCATTAAGATTTTATATATAAATAGGGTAGATACAAAAAATCTTATAATACATACAAACTGTCCTTCACCTGACATCATCTGATTAGAAATTAAAGCAGTATTTGAAATAAGGTTAACGTTGACAACTGTGAAAGATATTCATTGAATAGCGGATCCGTCCAAAGAACATTTTAATGTGGCAGCTGTTGATGGCCCAATTTACACGCAGAAGTAAACACTATCCTACGAGAATTAATGCATGTTAAATAAAAATAATTATACCCGGATAACTCAATATTTTGTACTTTATAAGAGAAAAAATCGATAAAACTTTACTTTTAATGATGTATTTATATAACACTTCGTTTTTACATCCGAGATAGTTTCAATAGTTTCAATTAGTCAATTTCAATATATTTTTTTATATTATAGTACAAAAGATCTTATAATACATACAAACTATACCTCACCTGTCATAATTTGATTAGAAATTAAAGCAATATTTGAAATAAGGTTAATGTTGACAACTAATAAATATTTATTCTTAATTTGACTTTTTTTACTTACCCATTATACATAGTATATGGAAAGTCTTGTAATCGTTTTAAAAATCGAAATTTTTTTTTCGAATTTTTGAATCGAAAAATTTGACGGATTTACACGTTTCAGACAAAACATATTTTTAGAAAAAAAAAAAAAAAAAAAAATTGCCGTCCGTCTGTATGTGTGTGTCTGTAAACGCTCTATCTCCCGAACAAATTAAGATAGAGACTTGAAATTTGGTGTGTACTTAGGAAGTAACAATGGGAAGAAGCCTATTAAATATTAGTAACCTCGATTATCCGTAACTATTTCTTTCGTACTCTCGAAATATTCGTTCTGATAAAAGGTTCACAAAAATTTTCGAAATTGTTTATTTGAAGGAGTGAATATAAAAGACAATAAAAAAACAAAAATTTTGCATCATGAATGAACTCGAGCGGATAATTAGTTGTCGAGATATTTGTAATTCTATTTTTCACTCTCTTCGATTTTCCATGACCCTGTATTTCATTCAAATTTCAATTCAAAGCTATTTTTTTAATTGGAAAGGAGACTCTTAATCCGATACAGTAAACTGTTAGTTAATATTATTATAATTTTTCGAGTTATAAGGATGTTTCTTTTACGCAATTCGGTTGTACATGATTATCGCGCCAACCAAAAAACTATCGCCAGACTATAAGATTAGATTCCAATAATGGCTTATCGTACATGTCAAGCATTTAATGCATCTCCATACCTATAAGGGGAGTTACCATAGGGGATCCTGTCCTGTTGCCAAATGCCGCCAAATTTGGCGAAAAAATTAGTCGCCAAAAGTGAAGCCAAATTGGCGGTATCTCTAATATTTCGCCAAATTCCCATAGACTTCCATTGTAAACCTATAGTGTTTACTTGCTCACAGAAAATCAACAAATTGAGATATTTTAATGCAACAAAAAGTAATATTAGCTTAAGGGATTATATTAATTATATTTAAGGGAGTCTAAGTAGATTAAATTATGAATAAAGTAACAGGATACAATGCTTAGCATGTATCACAAGTTTTATTTTTATATTTTATATTATGTATATTCATGATGGGTAAATATTACGGTGGCCCCCAACGACTAGTTTTAAGATAAAAATGTACTCAGTTCTTCTGGGCATCAAACTTTTAAAATAATTTTGCAAAATTTCACCACGAATACTAGTTTTTAATCTTAATTTTTAATTGGCGCTGAACAGAAGAATGGGGGACTTTTCATTTTTTAACTTCTGAAGCAAGCTTACAGAAGTGTTAAAAATATCTGTGGTGTCAGTGTGTGATGAGTACTTTGAAATTAATGGGCCAATCCATTTCAAGGGGTCCAGCACTGGTTGCTTGAACCTTTTTAAAAAATCTGAAATTTTTTGTACAAGAAACCTAACATGATGGAAGTTCAAAATGACTATTATTTTAATTTTATTAATTTTTGTTTGTTCATGGCGGCCATCTTTGTTTCATCGTCTGCAGCAATTTTCTCACATGAAGGGTTTACGGAATTGTAAATAACTCAACGTTTCTTTCTTCAATTCAAGTGCGGATTAAAGCAATTTGTACAGAATACATAGGGCTAAAAATATGGTAATAGAGTAGTTTCCGAAAATAAATCTTTATAGGGGAAATTTCAGCATGAAATTTCAGTTTTTTTTCCAAAATTTGTCCATTTACAAGGAGAAATTTTTTCTAGCAAGAACCGTGAGCATGACATTTTTTTTTCTTTTTCTTTTTTTTTTTTTTTTTTTTTACAAATAGGCCGAAAGTACTTGTACTCACACGCCATGTTCCAGATATGGAACTTGATTTCTCTTCACTAAAAAAAAAAAAATCTCAAATTTTTCAAAAATGTCAAAAATCGCACTTTTGAGGCTTTGATATCTCTGGTAAGGCACGAGATAAAAATCTGAAGTTTTGGTTTCTGACAGTATTTTATGGTAGTGTTATGCATAAAAAATTTCAGGATGGAGATTTGACTACAAGCTGAAATATGGCAAGAACAACATGTCAAAACAATACTGCCAAACAACTGTTTTGTTGTAGTCACAGGTAAGTATTTATCTCAGATTGTCATTTAATTTTTTTTTATTATTATAGTTTAATAATAGAGACAGAAAATAAAGCGTTTTGCAAAGCTTAGCAATTAATTTTAAAAATAATTATGCTTAAGACCTACATTTTGTATGGTTTCAGTAATTTTTGTTGTAAGTAATTCTAGTAACTAAAAGAAATCTCGGCACTTTTACATAAAGAAAAAAAAAAATTTTATACATGACCTGAGACAAACACAGAATTGAGAAACAGAAAATCTGTTAATGTTGAGATACTTGTTGAGACATGACCAAACGTGTCAAAATATATTCCTGCTTGTTGATTTAAAAACCACAATTTTAATGCTGTTTGCCAGTCCCTGAAACTTGTTCCCACCACAAGTATGTTCCTGTAGATAACACATTTATACGATGTTACCAAGCATCAGCCTCAAGTAAGTTCCAGAAAGTAAAGATACCCAAAGTCCTTTCAAAATTTATACAGCAGATAAATGATATTGTTGCATGATAAGAAGTAAGCTAGGAATTATTAAGTGAGACTTAAACATAGTGATTTCAAAGTTCATTTCTATGAGCCAGCAGGGCCAAGAACTTCAAACAAGTTATCAAGAGATTACGAGACATGGTTCCTACAAATAAAATTTTGAGAAAGATTACCCCTATGGAACTGACATCAGTAACTGGTCGAACTTAAGACATCTCGCCTAAATTCTGTAAATATATTTCTCAGATCTTTGTTGAATATATACAAATTAAATATTTGTTATTACTCTGTTTTCAACAAACCATATTTCGTGTGTAAAAATTGTAATAAAACAGATAAATCTAATTCATTTTCAGGTACTCTTAACACTAGAACGCCCGTGAACGATCATTTTGACCGCTACCATATGAATTTATTTTACTTTTAACCAGAAATTTCATTATCAAATAAGTTTAAAAGATACAAAGAAGAAAAACGTCAAATAAAAAAGTTAAACTGTTTAAAATCAAAATTCTGGTGTGAAATATATTTATGAAACTTGATTAAAATTACCGGCCTTTCTAGTGTTAATAGCATTTATTAATATCTTTTCCTCTCTATATCTCAGCTTGCAGTCAAGTCTCCATCTTTAAATTTTTTGTGCATAATAGTACCATAAAATACTATCAGAAGCCATAATTTCAGATTTTTATCTCGTGCCTGACCAGAGATATGAAAGCCTCAAAAACGCGATTTTAGACATTTTTGAAAAATTTGGGATTTTTTTTTTTAGCGAAGAGAAGTCCCAAGTCTGGAGCTTGGCGTGTGGGTACAAGTACTTTCGGCCTGTTTGTAAACAAAATTATGTCATGTTGACAGTTTTCCTGGCTAGGAAAATCTCTTCTTATAAACAGACAAATTTTAGAAATTAACTGAAACTTTATGCTGAAATTTCACCAATATAAGTATGTCAACATTAATAGCTTTACTCCTACCCTATTCTGTTTTTCTCTCAGATCTTCAATAAAAATATTTTTTTTTCTTTATGAAAAAGTGCTGAGTTTTCTTTTAGTGACTAAAAATACTTACAGCAAAAATTACTGAAACCATACAAAATGCACGACTTAGGCATAAATATTTTTAAAATTAATGGCTAACCTTTGAAAAAGACCTTATTTTTTGTTACTATTATTTAAAGAGAATAAAAAAAAATTAATTTAAATGACACTCTGAGAAAAAACTTACCTGTGACTACAATAAAACTATAGTTTGGCAGTATTGTTTTGACATGTTACCCTTGCCATATCTCAGCTTGTAGTCAAATCTCCATCCTGAAATTTTTTGTGCATAACACTACTATAAAATGCTGTCAGAAACCAGAACTTTAGATTTTCATCTCGTGCCCCTACAGAGATATCAAAGCCTCAAAAGGGCGATTTTTGACATTTTTGAAAATTTTTGGATTTTTTTTTAGCAACGAGAAAGCAAATCCCAGATCTGGAATTTGGCGTGTGAGTACAAGTACTTTCGGCCTATTTGTAAAAAAAAAATAATTATGTCTTGTTGACAGTTTTCCTTACTAGAACAACTTCCCCTTGTAAACGTACAAATTTTGAAAAAAAAAAAAAAAACTGACACTTTAAATTGAAATTTCCCACTGAGATTTCCCGCATAAGAATTTATTTTCGGAAACTACTCTATTACCAAATTTTTAGCCCAATGTATTCTGTACAAATTGCTTTAATCTGCAGTTGAATTGGAGAAATAAACGATGAGTTATTTACAATTCCGTAAACCCTTCATGTGACAAAATTGCATCAGACGATGAAACAAAGATGACCGCTATTTACAAACAAAAGTTAATAAAACTAAAATAATAGTCATTTTGAACTTCCATCATGTTAGGGTTGTTCAACAAAAAATTTCAGATTTTTTAAAAATGGTCAGGTAACGAATATATGATTTTCTGGACCACTTGAAATGGTTTGGCCCTAATACAGATGATAGAGAAAAGTACTAATTAAAATATATTTAAAAGTACCTCTTGTATGGTCAAAACTACAGCTTCCTTTGAGAATCGAGAACGGTCCTAAACAAAGTTATAAAAATAATACGTTAAAAGAAAACGATTAAAAAAATATTCTGTAATAATGGCGGCAGTAAACACAGAAAAAGAACTATCGTTGAATTGTGGGATGGTAGCATTTAGGCAATTGGGGCATTCCACATCAAATCAGGCAGTAAAATATAAATATGTAACCCACCATCACAGATTTTAATGAAACTGCGTATATTTGTTCTTACTATTAAGATATGATCACCAGTAATTTTTTTTTGCTCCTTGGTAAAATAGTTTCTGAGAAAAAAATTGTCAAAATTTTGAAAAACTGCCGTCAGTTGGCATTCTTGACTGCTCGGTTTTTAAATGTAGCATGTCATATATATAATCATATTTCAATATCTACTCAACAAATCATCTTCAAATAATTTATGCATAATATTTAGGGTACGCAGTTTATGAAAAAAAATATTGTTACGCTTATAACATTTTAAGTGTGTCTTAAAAAATGTTTAAAATTTGAAGTCGCGAATTTTTTAGGAAAAATAATGCATTAACAAAAAAAGCACTATCAACAAAAGGCGGTATTTTTATGAAATTTATTTTTTGTGGGAGATATACTTAAAGGTGTCTTTTACCTGAATCTGAAATAGAAATAGTGGGATTTTGGGTGTTTTAGTGATATTTTCTAATTAAAATTATTTTGAGGTGCATTTCAAATCAAATCAAGCAGAATCATTCCATGTCAGTTCCCCTAAGCCATTTAATCACTGTCACAAATTTCAATGAAACTGAGTTTGTTTATAGCTCATTTTAAGACGTAATCACCTTTAATTTTTTTTATCCTAAGTAAAATATTTTTTAAGATAAAAAAATATCAAAATTTTGAAAAAATGTTTTCAATTTTTTTAATGACAGTTCTATATTCAAAGACTGCAATTAAAAAAAAAGTCATTTCAATATAAAATCACTAAATAGGTTTCAAATGGTGTATATGTGACAAATAATATACGCAGATTATTATTTCTTGTTTTTTGTCATGTTTAAACACTAAGATTGTCTTTTACCTTGTAAATTTTTAAAATCAAGAATTTTGTCAAAAATAATGTGTTAATCAAAAATTTATTATTAACCGAATTCAATGTGTTATTCCTTTTTTTAGTTGTACGTAAAAATGTATTTTAAATGGTTATAAAATAAAAATAGTGAAAATATGAGAAAAAATTATCAAAGTTTTGGAAAATTTCCACGAGTTGCCATTAATGATTGCTCAATTTTCAAAGGCCTCATTTTATATATAAAATCATATTTCAATAACTAAGAAAGAAATCTTTTTCAAATAATTTAAGCAAGATAAATAAAGTATGTAAATTATGAAAAAAAATATTGCTGTAATGTTAAAAAATATTTAAATGTGTCTAAAAAATTGTATAATCTTTGAAATCAAAAATATTTTACAAAAAATAATGAAATTATTAAAAAAGCTTTATCAATCAGAGGCGGAGTTTCTATGACTAATTTTTTAATTTTAAGTTGTACATAATACTACACTATAACTGGATCTGAAATAAAAAGTAGTGGAATTTTGGTTGGTTTTAGTAGTATTTAAATCATATTTAAAATTATCAATATTTTCAGATATAAAATCTATCCAATGTATCATCCCTGGAAATATTTTTATTTATACATTTATTTTATTTTTCAAATTATCTTTTATGTACGTTTTTTAAGGAAATAAATAAACAATATTGTTTTATAGTAAAACTTCTAGGGCGAAGAGCAATTATACCTTTCCAAAAAAGAGAAAAATCACTAGCTCCTCACAGCCCAATAGAAATTTTCAAAATAGCACTCCTAATCTTTAAACTCATATTTGGCTGCTAATATTGAAAATTTAGCATTGAGCTGCTAATATTGAAAAATATACCAAATTTCACTCTTTTGAAGAAAATTTTGACATGTTGTGCTTTAAATATATGCATAATCCATTATATTTATATCTTTCAAATAACTATATCTAAAAAATTATTTAAAACTTAATGAGTTGCACTTTTGTAACTTTATAAAGTTTCTAATGATATGTAATTTAATTTATTTCATCACAATACTGCTGAAAGATGGATTTTCAACATATATATGTATGTATATATATGTGTATATATATCCCTGTTCAAAAACAAATTATTTAAAAATTATTCATTTATGTTTAATAAAGCATATATATTGTTTATACACTTATAGAAAATACATATGGTAAATTTTATGATATTGCAATAATATCTAAAAGTAAAGAACTTATCCAATAGTATGTAACGAAAAATTTAACATCTGGTGTAAGGACAACAAAATTTTATAATTGTTTTACTTAATTTGGATGAATGAAAAAAGAGTACATGTTTATATTTTATTGAAGTAGAGGTGAAAATGTCACAAAGATATTCCTATCTCAACAACAACTGAGTATGTCACATTACACTACAGCTGATTTTTTTCTTTTTGATCTTTCGGGTTTGATTTCAGATGGTAATAAATTAATTAGTTTTGTTAGAAGTGTCATTGCAGTCAGCATATTAGGTTCACTATTTTTTTTTTATTTATTTTGATTGACTTGATGAACAACAACATTTAAAGCGACCCAATTCATGAATTTTCAATTAAAAGCTGATTTATAAATTCATTATGTTGTTTTGTTATTATTATCGTCTTAAGATAATAAGTTGGTATTAAGATTTTTAAATGTAGTTTATTTATTATTTGAACAGTTGAAAGTATTTTTCAATAAGAGTGGGCTATTGATTTTAAGTCGGCTGTTGAGCAGTGTAACGTTGGTAAAGGAACTGGTACTATTTAATTTATTTTTTATTGCTGTAAATAATATTTGTTATTTTATTATTGCATGTATTATATTTAAGCAAGAGTAGCAATACACGATATCGTAGTCATTATAGTACATCTTAGTATGAAAAACTTCAATATTTATCATTAAACATTCACATTTTATGAAAATTTGTTAAAATTGCTCATATTTTCACTATTTTTATTTTATAACTATTGAAAAGATATTTTTTACGTACAGTTAAAAAAAAAATTAATAACAGCCTGCCTTCAGTTAATTATAAATTTTTGATTAACACATTATTTTTCACAAAATTCTTGATATTAAAAATTCACAAGATTAAACACACTCTTAGTGTTTAAACATGACAAAAAACAAGAAATAATAATCTGCGTGCATTATTTGTCACATATACATTATTTGAAACCTATTTAGTGATTTTATATTGAAATAACTTTTTTTATGCAGTCTTCGAATATAGATCTGTCATTAAAATCATTTTTAAAAAAATTTCAAAATTTAGATTTTTTTTATCTTAAAAAAATATTTTACTTAGGATCAAGGAAATTAAAAGTGATTACGTCTTAAAATGAGCTATAAACATACCTAGTTTCATTGAAATTTGTGACAGTGAATTAAATGTCTCAGGCGAACTGACATGGAATGATTCTGCTTGATTCGATTTGAAGTACGCCTCAAAATATTTTTAAATAGGATATACTACCAAAAACACCCAAAATCCCACTATTTTTATTTAAGAATCAGATAAAGGACACATTTAAGTATAACCGCCACAAATAATAAATTTAATAAAAATACCGCCTTTTGTTGGTAATGCTTTTTTAGTTAGTGCATTGTTTTTCATAAAAAATTCATGACTTCAAAGTTTAAACATTTTTTTTAGACACATTTAAAATGTTATAAGCGTAACAATATTTTTTTTTCATAAACTGCGTATCCTATATATTATGCATAAATTATTTGAAGATGATTTGTGGAGTAGATATTGAAATATGATCATTTTTATGTGATGCTACATTTGAAAACCGAGCAGTCAAGAATGCCAACTGACGGCAGTTTTTCAAAATTTTGATAATTTTTTTCTCAGAAACTATTTGACCAAGGAGTAAAAAAAAATACTGGTGATCATATCTTAATAATAGGAATAAACACACGCAATTTCATTAAAATCTGTGATCGTGTGTTACATGCCTGCCTGAACTGACATGGAATGACCCAGTTGTCGTCATATTGTATGGAACAGAAGATTGACTAACAACAGCCTAACGAAATCACTTTATGTTAGCCGAACAACGCTTAAAAGTAGTTGGGCTTTGGTTGGACAATTGCTCCCATATCAACCCACCACTTCGCAACAGTCTCCACAAACTGCCAAAGTTGGGGTAATTATTTATGTTACTTGTTTCTCTTTTTCTTTTTTTGGGGGGGGTGGGGGGGTGGGTATGGGTGTATTTTATATAAGTAAAAGTTTAACCTTTAGATAAAGAAAATACTGGGACTGAATAATATTTGCTAAAAGAAGAAAGGTTAATATTTTAAAATAAGATTTAGTAAAAATTATTTTTATTTTGACAAAATAAAAGGATGTTATTTATAATTATAAGGTATAACATGTGATGTTATAATCTCTATTACTCCTACGATCTTTGTTCAGGACTTGTAGGTGCAGCTATACTCAATATGTGTCACTCCTGAACGTAGTAATAATAATAATAATAATATCAATAAAATCCTCGCGCCCTGAATTGACCCCCTTCCCCATGTTTTCCTTAAATTGCTTACGCCATATAATTTATATTTTCCCAAAACTTATGTAAAATGTATTCTAAATATATGTATTATTAAATCTAATGCAATATGTATGGTTTCATAACATAGATTTAACAACTGAAACTGTTTATCAGAAATAAACCAAATACTACACATATAAATCAAATTTTGTATTCGTAAAACATACTACACCGTATTTTATAAATTGAAACATATACAGACGGTCATCAAATAAAATAATTAATATTAAAATATATGTGTTTCAGATATTCGAAACCATTGGCGCATATAAAGCTTAATCCCATGGTATACCATCTATTCAAATACAATTTTGAGGTTTTGCTTAATTTGAGTAGACTAGCTACTGTCATTAAGATAGTGACATATTTGGGAATATTAGTCTATTTCAAATGGAACCATATTATTGAAAGGTAAACATTAGGTGATAAAATTTGTTATATTTTACGGAAATGAATAAAAGCACTTATTTCATGATACATGTGACAAAAAATTAGTCTCGAAATGTAAACTTTAAAGATTATGTTAATTTTTATGAAAATCGATTTGCGACTGATAGCACATGTGAAAAAAAAAAGATGTGAAACTTTATAACATTATTTTCACTGTTTCTGATTTTCTTTTAAATAAAAATTTTCATACAGCAACATGTATATATATTTATATATGTATACATTTTGTTGAATAATATACATGAGAAGTGGTTTTACAGCAAAGACTTGTTTTAGGCAAACGCAAAAATGTTTTAATGGATATTCATTTATCAGAAAATTTTCCTTTGTATTCTGTGAGTTGTTTGATTTTCAAAACGTTCGCGTTTTAATTTTTTTGACGTTTTGGACATAAGTAGGTACTGTAAATTTCAAAAATTTTCGCACTAAGAGAGCAAATAAATTTATGATACATGTTATAGTTCTGCCATTTTGATTCAAAAATTTACGTTTTTTAAATTTTCATGCGACTGCATTTGACAAATTTGGTCATTTAGTAAGTTTTCCTTTTTCTACATTAAGATCATAGAAAAAAAAACAACTGAGTAAGTGTGATCAAAGATTGTAAAGTGGGTTTCGCTTGACATTCCTTTAAAAACGCTTTATCCTTTAACTAATAAAGCCAAATTGTTAATTTATAATTATTTTGGCAGAAACATTAAATTTAGTTTTAAATTGATTACAAAAGGAAGGGCTCTTTTTAAATAAAATAAAAAATATTCAAGGCAAAGTATTTGAAAAAAATTCAAAATTCCAAAATATCAAATTTTTAGCGAAAGTTTAAACAAAATTTAAATTTCTAAAAAAAATTATCAAACGAGATTTAAAATGCGAAAATTTCTCAAGAATTGGATGTTACAGCAAAATTTTAAACTAAAAAAAAAAAGCAAAATTTTTAACTAAAAAAAAAAAGCAAAATTTTAAACTAAAAAAAAGCAGTTTAAAAGAAAATTCCAAAATTTCAAAAATTTACCAGGAACATAATTTCAATTTTCGTAATTAAAAAAAAATAATTTTTAAAGTAAAGTAATAATGGCTAAATTATTTTCAACAACTGTTTACTCTAAAATGGAAAATAAATCTGTAAAATTGAATCTATAAGATAATAAAATCTATTTCAAGGATAAAGTTTCAAACTCCGAAAGCCCGTTGTACCGCCGTATAAGAACTCACTTAAGAAAGAATCTTAACTAGAAATTAAAAGAACTCGGCGTTCGTTTTTTTTAGAGTTTTTATTAGACGATACGGGACACACACATAACAAGCATGCATTTATATTTACACGGCAAAAAGTTAATCTTTTCCGGAGCGAGACGCTCCTTTCGGCAGGACCGAGAACTTGACCGTCTGGGGTCGTGTCACAGCAGAATCTGCTCTCTACAGGGCCTTGTTTTTTTCTCCTCAGTTTATCTCCTAGATACCCCACGTGAGTTCTTGACTCATCTTAGTCAACAAGTTCAGTTTATAACATTTCTACGCAGCACTTTTTCTCCAGATATTTACATGATTAAAACTGTTTACATGTCCCATCGGGTTTTTTTGGTGAAACTGACAGGCGAAGTTATAGCAGGCATCTGGAGGGTCCAATTAAAGATGTTTATTTCGTTAGGGCATCTGGTCTCCGAGTCATCTCAAATTAAACGTCACAATCCCTCTATGCCCCATATAAATTTTTCCTTAAGGGAAAAATTTCCACACTCGGGTGCACAATCATAGTGAAATTCGGAGTTAATGCTATCCCTAACAATGCTATCTACTCCAAAATTAATAAGATTTTAAATTTTAAAATCAAAACATTTATCAGAAGTACTTCGTTACCATGGAAGGGATTCAGCATAACACACAACAAACATAATAAATACAGTAAACAATAAACACATTGCAATTGCACACCGTTATATAGTAATACTAAGATTTATAATAAGCACTTGAACAATTTTATAATAAACCAGAACCTTCATTAATAATTTTCCGTTAACATAATTAGAATAGATAAAGTTTTTAAACGTCACAGGTAATTCCAATAAAGTTCGCTCTCTCGTGTTCACATGGATAACCAACAATAATAATATATATATATATATATATAGATAAATTTCTTAAGAATGAATTCTAATACACTAATAAAACCAAACACTTTTAAACCTTTTATATACAATAAGTTACTTAAAAGAATTTTAACACAATAACAAAACACACTCTTAAATTTTTTTTTCAATAAAATTTCTAGTCTTCAAACGCTACTCTGCTTAGACTATCAGCGTTTTGGTGTTTTTTCCTGCTCGATGTTCGATTGTAAAATCGTACGGTTGTAACGCGAGGCTCCAACGCATAAGCCTTGGGTTGGAACTCGCATGAGTTTGTAAGAAGCGCAGAGGATTATGATCCGTTATAATCCTAAATTTTCTTCCATCTAGATAGTAATGTAATCTTTTTACGGCGAAAACAATACTGGCGCATTCCCGCTCGGTGGTGCTATAGCGTTGTTCTACCGGAGAGAATTTCCGACTCAAATACAAAATCGGGTGTTCCACTCCCTTCTCATTTACCTGGCTCAACACAGCTCCGGCACCGCGTAACGGTGCATCGACCTGAATAAGGAATTCACGATGAAAATTTGGCGCATGCAAGACCGGCCGTTCGGTTAGTTTCGCTTTCAGATACCGAAAAGCGCTCTCGCACGTGGGAGTCCACTCGACTTTACCTCGACGGGTTTTCCCTTTTAGCGCGTCAGTCAAGGGGGCTGCTATTATGGAAAAATTCCTTATGTATCTCTGGTAGTATCCGGCCAGCCCTAGAAATGCACGAATCTGCGTTTTTGTTTAGGGAGTAGGGAATTTTTTCACGCATTCAATCTTGACTTCTGCTGGAGTGCGGGAACCATTTCCTACAATATGGCCTAAATATTTTACACTACTCTGGGCAAATTTACACTTAGAGGGCTTTATTTTAAGATTTGTCTTATGAATTCTATCTAGAACTAATGCGACATGTTTTAAGTGGTCTTCCCAGGTGTTTGAAAATACAGCGACGTCATCTAAAAAAGGAACTGCAAATTCTTCCATCTCTCTTAATAGTTCTGCCATCATTTTGCTAAAGAAAAATGGCGCATTTTTTAATCCAAAAGCCATTTTCAAACACCTAAAAGTACCAAAAGTTGTACAGAATGCTGCATACCGTTGAGCTCTGGGGCTCAAGGGAATCTGCCAATAACCTTTCGCTAAATCTAGGACGGTTATGTATTTAGCAGATGAGACTTTCTCAACTCTTTCTTCGATATTGGGGATGGGGAAATACTCTGTCCTAATTATCTCATTGAGACGCCTGAAATCCACACATGGACGAGGATCCTTACCCGGAACCTCTACTAAAATTAAAGGCGACGTGTAATCCGACTCGCCAACTTCAATAACCCCCAATCTTAACATCTTTTGAATCTCCATTTTTACGATTTCAGTTTGTCTTTGCAATATCCGATAAGGTTTTGATCGTACGGGCTTATCGCTAATTAAAGTTATATCATGTTCCACCAAATCTGTTGTATCAGGGTCGTTTGAAAAGCACGCGGCATATTTATTTAAAAGCTCCCTTAATTGGCTAATTTGTGCTTCGTTTAGGTTTTTTTCTAACTCACTAAGCCGAACTATTTCCTCAAAGTCAAAAATCGTAGGATTATTCTCTAAATACGGAATATCTAAATCCTGATCTTCTATTAAATTTGAATTGTCTTTGGAGCACAACAAATTTACATGTTCGGGTCGCGTATAATATGGTTTCAGCATATTAACATGATAAATTTGGGTTTTATTCCTACTTCCTGGCAGTTCTACCACATAATTAGTCTCAGATATTTTATTCTTGATTTTTCCCGGACCTATCCATTGCACCGACAGTTTATTTGGTCTCGTCATGGCTAAAACCAACACTAAATCTCCCTCCTTGAATTCTCGTTTTACCGCGTTTTTGTCATACCAAACCTTTCGTTTACCTTGCATTTCTTCCATGTGCGAAACAGCTACCTCGCGACATCGTTTCAACCGATTAATTAATTTAAAAACATATTCGGTCACTACATCATTTTCAGGTGGAGGGTCGGACCATCGTTCCATTATCAAGGTCTCGGGTGTCCGAAGATTTTTTCCATACACCAACTCGGCTGGGGAGTAACCTGTGCTTTCATGAACTACGTTTCGAAGAGCCAATAGAATCGCAGGCAAATGTTTATCCCAATCGGCGCCTAATTCAATACACAGAGCCCTCAAAAGTCGTTTTAAGGTCCTATTATACCGTTCCACGGGATTACTCTGGGGATGATAAACAGAAATATGAGTGATCTTAATGCCAAATTTATCAAAAAATTCGGTCGTTAAAGCTGAGGTAAAGGACTTTCCCTGATCGCATTGGAGTTGGCTGGGGAATCCGATGCGACTGAAAATATTCAGCAACGCCTCAGTCACTCTAATAGAGGAGAGGTCCACCAGCGGAACCACCTCCGGGTATTGGACGCCATGCATACTGCCGTTAAAATATACCGGTGTCCATCCGTGGTCAGTGGTAAGGGCCCACATGCGTCGATATTTATTTTACTGAAAACTTCCTGAATTATTGGGACAAGTTTTAACGGGGCTTTCTTTTTCTCGTTCGCTCGACCCGCTCTTTGACAAACATCGCAACAGCGCACATATTCATCCATTTCTTTATAACAGTTAGGCCAATAAAAATATCGAATTAATTTATCCTTTGACTTCGTCCCACCTAAATGTACTGACGTGCCTTCATGACACAATGCTTTTATTTTCTGCCTTAACCCTTTTGGAATAACTAGCAATCTGGTAACGTTTCCAAAACGATCCTCGCGATTTCTAACTAGTAACCCGTTAACAACTGAATAAGTTTTCGTCGTACCTTCCATTTTGTCCGCCCCCACTCGGCTAAACAATTCCTTTAACTCTGCACATTTGTGCTGCGCTTCCAAAAACCCTTCTTTATCGGTTTTTAACATGTCCAACTCCGGGGCTTCAACTTCTAACGCCGGAATTTCAATGGGGTCCTCACCTTCCGTTGAATCCCGCAGTCTCGATTCTTCCTGATTCGCTACGTTCGATTCCTTGGGTGTCTCCACATCTTGAGCTACCCGTTCGAGCTCCCTTTTCTCTTCCTTTAAGCGTCTAGTAGTCGCACGCGTTTGGACTGCATTTACCTGTCCAGTTCGCAAAAATTCATACCCCGTTCTCTCTCTTATCATCGCGGCAGTTTTATTTCCTAAAATATATCGGTTTTGGTTTAAATGATTTCCGCAAACAGCGGCTTTCGTACAAATTTTCCCGAAATTTCCCTCTATATCTACCCGCGCTAACGGTAGACAAACTAACTCCAAACTAAGTGGTTGTTGGATCCAGATTTTCTGTCCACAAAAATCCTGCGGATCTACAAATTTCCTACAAATTAAATCAAGCGTCGCTCCCGAATCTCTTAATATTCCTATCTTTCGGTTGTTAACAACCCTAGGAAATGTATAAGAGTCCAATAAATCGTCCTTTCGTACATCTTGCAAATTATTTACGGAGCCTGACGGAGGTTTTTTCTGCAACTTCGGGCACGATGAACGCAGGTGCGTTTCGGACCCGCAATTAAAACATTTCAAATTCGCTCATTTTTCAAAAGCTCTATCTCGGTTTACTGGTCTGTGCACGGCGTTTGCATTTGAAGAGGGGGAGAACCGTGGTCTAGTTTCTCGAGACCTTTCTTGAAAAAACGGCCGCGTTTTTTCCATCCTAACATCTCTGGTATCCTTGGCCTTCGGAGTAGAGGCCCTTATACTCTCATATCCATCCAATAATTCCACTATTGCTGCTTCGGTCTTAAGCTGTGGCCATTTGTCAATGAAGTGTTCACGCATTTCAAACGTCGCACGCCGTTTAATCTGATCGGTGACCAAAAGGTCTTTTACTTCGTCTAAGGAAGTTATTCCTAAACCCGCTAGCCATTCATTTAAATAATTTCGGATTTCGAAACCAAAATCCTGCCAATTTAAAGATTGCGACTTCTGGTGGCTAACAAATTTCTGCCGAAAACTCTCTGGGTTTAATTTAAATTTTTTTTAACAATATACCTTTTACGTTGTCGTAATCTTCTGACTCTGTCTCGGGTTGTCTGGCAATACTTGAAATAATGTCTACTGGCAGAAGCCCAATTAAATGAGAGACCCAATTTTCCTTCTGTATCCCAACCCGTTTAGCTTGGCGTTCAAACAGAACCAAATACAAGCTAATATCTGTTTTTTCTGGATTAAAATCCGGGATTAATTTTTTAAGTTCTGTTCAGGGGAACGCGAATGTATATTATTTGCATTTACTGAAGATAGGGCAATTCCTTTCTCGATTTTTAGTTTTTCTAACTCGAATTTATTTTTTAATTCTAATTCCTTTAATTCTATCTCTTGCTCCAATTTTTCCTTCCTAATGGCTTGATCACGCTCCCATGTCTGTTTACGCAACATGTCCTCCCGTTCGATAGCTTGTAACCGTGCGCGCTGACTTTCTTCCCGTTCTAATTCCTCCTTAGCTGTCTCTAATATAGTTTCATAAAGAGCCCGTACTATTTCTTCTTCATACTCCTCAGATTCCAGCACTAAGTGCGTTAACTGAATCCGAGTTTCGTTTCCCGTCCTGGCAAGTTCCAGTTCATCCACTAACTTTTTTATATGTTCCTTTTTTCCTTTACCCAGGAAAGCCATATGTAACCTTTTTTTTTCAAACAAAATTTCTCTATAAAAAGGTACTTCTCTAGACTAATACAACTACAAAAAAATATATACTATATTAACAATAATCACAAACAATCATAAAATTTCTTTCAATAACACAGCAATATGTAAATACTGACTCATTTCCATGACTAGTACCTGTTCAATTTTTGTCATTTCCGTTTTTGAATTTTCCCGACAAAATCAGCAATTTTAAATAATTAAAAATCACTAAACATGAACTCCAAATTCAAAATTGTGACTTACCCCAATGAAGGCTCAGACACTAAACGGTAATCCACACTTTTTCTTCAGCCCTGTGGCTCACTGAACACAACTTTTGACCTTAAGGCCCACTAAAACAATATATCAAGAGGCACGGAACACTGAACACTATCTTCGACCCAAAACGGGGCCCACTCACATTCACCATCTTCTTCTATCCGCCGATCCACTTCTAAACAATCACAGTTTTGTTTCAGGCCTTGGCTCCAGAATTCTCTTCTTTTTTTTCACTCTTCCGCAATCCTTTCATCACCAACAGCGAAGTTGTAACTCTGTTTTCCTTCCGCACGTTGTACAGCTGATCACAGACGTCCGCGAGACTTTCTGCTCCAGGGTGGGGGAAAAAAACAATCTTCCTCTTTTTCCGACGCTGTGTAAGGATTCCTCCAGCACTCTAAGTCTTCCTAAACCGAAACCAGATAACACCAAGCTTCTTTTTTTCTTTCCACCAACAGGGGAGTGAAAACAGCACCCTTCTCTTCTCTGACCGGGTGAAAATCGAAACTAGCTCTTTCTTCACAAACCGAACTGTTTTTTCTCCAACACACGGGGATATTCTTTTTATTTTTCTATTCCAGTATCAGCACGGCTCTCTATTTCTCGATTTCTCGAAAGAATGAGCTTTCACTTTATCATTCCTTCCGTGGGTAACAGTTTCAGGCCTTGTGTGCGTGTGTGCCCAACATTTCGAACAACTCGAATCCCAAACTGTGACACCAACTGTACCGCCGTATAAGAACTCACTTAAGAAAGAATCTTAACTAGAAATTAAAAGAACTCGGCGTTCGTTTTTTTCAGAGCTTTTATTAGACGATACGGGACACACACATAACAAGCACACATTTATATTTACACGGCAAAAAGTTAATCTTTTCCGGAGCGAGACGCTCCTTTCGGCAGGACCGAGAACTTGACCGTCTGGGGTCGTGTCACAGCAGAGTCTGCTCTCTACGGGGCCTTGTTTTTTTCTCCTCAGTTTATCTCCTAGATCCCCACGTGAGGTCTTGATTCATCTTAGTGAACAAGTTCAGTTTATAACATTTCTACGCAGCACTTTTTCTCCAGATATTTACATGATTAAAACTGTTTACATGTTCCATCGGGTTTTTTTGGTGAAACTGACAGGCGAAGTTATAGCAGGCATCTGGAGGGTCCAATTAAAGATGTTTATTTCGTTAGGGCATCTGGTCTCCGAGTCATCTCAAATAAAACGTCACACCGTCTTCGAATCAGGATCCTTTACTATAAGCAGGAAAACGCGTAACAACTGAGCCCTCTAGCTAACGCAAAAATTAGAAGTTCTCTTTTTAACCCTTTCGGGGCAAGTTACTATGTTTCTGTAATGCTGAATTCGCACAGGAATTTTCGAAAAATTTTATTTCAAAATAAGGAAAAGCAATTTCCCACTTTTTTCTCACCAAAGTTAGAAAAGTAAAATTTAATTAACTGTTTAAGGTTCAAATCTTGATTCAAATTAGGTGGAATGTAATACATCTTACAGACCCTCAAGGGCTTAAGAGCCATTATTTTGAAAATCAGACAAAGCGCGGCAGTTGTATTTTTTGTTTTGCTTGATTTTTTTTTATGTTGAAATGATCATATTTAATGAATATTGTGCAAATTTGAAGCTCTAAAAAAATTTCCTGTATCCTGTAGAAAATGTCAAAGTTCAAGACGATGAATCTCATTTCTCATGAAAATTGAAATGCCAGTATGTTTGGATTACTATATCTCTGGAAAGCAACAACATCCCAAAATTCTTTTGTCATAAACTATTAGTATAATACTACATGCTTAGTAAAAGATACTTGTTTCCATGGGGCATTGTTAATTTTCATTGTTATGTTGCCACAAAAATGCAATCAAAATGACATTTTTGTCCGTTTTCTGCACTTATTATCTTAGTTAAGCAACAGTACCCCAAAATTTTCTTATAGAATATGGAAGTATACTATTAGGATAAGCTAAGTAATATAGAACTTTACCGGGATATCGATGCTGTTAGCAGATATAATATGTTAAATATTCAAAAGTTTCAAAATCTGCAACTTTTGAATTAGCCCTAACTCAAAACAGCAACCCAGTTGAATAAAACAGAATATATCAAGTAGTAGTTGAATATACGTACAAAAACATGGAAACGAAAAATAAGTGGGGTCTCATGCTATTTTCAGGAGAAAAAAAATTAAAAGAGTTATAAGAAGGCAGTGCAGTGGTCAGGCTTTTCCCCTAGAAGGAGAAAGAGAAAAGGGATGTTCAATTTCCTCATAGGGAAAAACATAAAGAGAAACGGTATAAATCATTTTTTGATAGGGAAAAAGCCTGATATTGACACTGCCTTTTTGTAAAGTTTGTAATTTTTTTCAATGAATGTAGCATGAGACCCCACTTATTTTTCGTTTCTATATTTTTGTACATAGGTTCAACTAGTACCTTATATATTTTGTTTTATTCAACTATGATTCTGTTTTGAGACAGAATTAATTCAAATGTTGCAGATTTTGAAACTTTTGAATATTTAACAGATTATATCTGCTTACAGCATCGATATGCCGGTAAAGTTCTATATTACTTAGCTTGTCCTAATAGTAAACTTTCATATAATATAAGAAAGATTTTCGGGTACTATTGCTTAACTAAGATAATAAGTGCAGAAAACGGACAAAAACGTCATTTTGATTGTATTTTGTGGCAACATAACAATGGAAATTAATAATGCCCCATAAAACCAAGTAAATTTTACTAAGCATGTAGTGTTATACTAACAGTTTATGAGAAAAGAATTTTGAAATGTTGTTGCTTTCCAGAGATATAGCAATCCAAACATACAGGCATTTCAATTTTCATGAAAAAAGGGATTCATTATCTTAAACTTTGATATTTTCTACAGGAAACAGGAAATTCTTTCAGGTCTTCACAAGAACAATATCCATTAAATATGATCTACTTCAACATAAATAAAATCAAGCCAATTAAAAAATACAACTATCAAAATATCACTTTTTTGTCTGAATTTCAAAATAATGGCTCTTAAAACCTAAATGGCAGAAGTGATCTGATGTCATTAAATTAATTCATTAAATTAAAATATAAAAATTAAAAAAAAATTTACGGTGAACGAACTCTATGACAGATATACAGATAGACGAATAGTGTTTCGTCAGATGAACGAAACCCCATTATCTTTCTTCCTTTATTTATTTACTTATTTATTTTATTTTAACAATTTAACCTAATTAAATTGAAAAAAATTCTTACTTATAATTTTGTACCATTTAGAATGCGATTTCATCTGTCAAAATGTGGATCATGTACAAATTGACAATGATTCAAAAACATGTTAACAATTTGGGCAAAAAATATATCAAAAATACCCCTAGGTAAAGCA
Organism: Maratus speciosus; assembly: GCA_963932465.1. NCBI lineage: Eukaryota > Metazoa > Arthropoda > Arachnida > Araneae > Salticidae > Maratus > Maratus speciosus. The sequence goes on along the minus strand of OZ010800.1, from coordinate 400,334,497 downwards.
ATACAGAAATAGAGGTCTTGTAAACATATAATAATACTTAAATAAAATTTAATTATTAGCCACTACTGTTGTTGCAAGCATGGGTTTAAGCACTACTACATATGACTATCTCTCCATGCTTCACCATGGTTTAAATATGTCACAAAATCGTATTTCTACTTTGAAACATGATTCGCATTCACAATGTCCAATTTTCTATTACCTATAATTAATTCAAATAGTCTACTTCATTCGAATATATATATATAAAACATAATTTTGAAAAAAAGTGTGGTAATTGGACTATTCTTTATTGAGTTATGACAATTTTTCAAACACAATTTTACTAAAAATCAGTTTTGAGGAAAATCATAAAACAACTTTCAAGTCAATTTCTTAAAGTTTGTAAAGAATCTAAATGTTTAAATAGTTCGAAATTCGAAAGAAAAATATTGAAATTTTATATTATAAAAGAGAATTTGAATTTTTACCGAAACTGGCGTTTTAAAGGCATACAGATAACATAAGCAATCTTAGAAAAAAAAGAAAAAGAAAAAAACGTTAGTTATTCAGCGCCCTCAACTGAATACCTTCGACGTCTGAATAAGTTCGAAGCAGCAGTGGTTGTACAACGTGTTAAACGTCCTTTCGCAATGCAATCCCATGGCCGATGCATTAAAATTATTGAGTTTAGCTTTTAAATTTTTCTGGTGACATCTTACGTGATCAGATCTACCGCTTATTGTTTCGGGGTAGTTTTGAAAGCTTGGGGGCCTCCGATGGACACGCTTTTGGCTTCTGTCAGCACAACCGCCCTTTAATGACTTCATTGAATAATCATTTGTCTTATATAGTCATCTATATAGCCATTCGTTCAACAACTAATTACGTCACTCTTGAAATATAAAAAGAGGCATAAATAAAATAAAAAATACATAAAAAAGGAAAGAAAATAATATTCAAAACCACTTGAACTTGTTAAATGTTTTTGAATTATATCTGTGTTCATTATTTATGGTTCGCCATTTCAGTTTACTATAAACTTCTTCAACATGTCGTTTTAAACATGCATAATCTGTGCATAATAGTTAAATAATAAACATACAGGTAGTTTTCATAATTATGATAAATATTCATTGAACACAAAAGCGCGTAGAGTATTTATGAATAGAGAACAGTATACTGGATGGGGAAACTTAATACCAGGTGTAGGCCGTATCTATATCAATACACTTGCTTTTATTACTGCACACCGTTTTTGGATAAGTAAATTATACTGCAGGTGTACTTTACAGCCTTTTATTCTGGAAAAGCAAAGTACTGCAGAATTACATAACTTGGATTAATGTAATTTGAATAAAAAGGCTGGGTATGGAATTGGCAATGGTGTTGAGCTTATTAATTATAATATATTGTTAATCAAGTGTGCGACTCAAATTTACTTTGCATAAAATGTTACAAAATATCGAAGAATAGAAAAGCCTAAATATAATTCAAATTCTTTAAAAGAAGGAATTTTTTTTCAGCTTTTTAATATTTATAGCAAAATTTTGTCAACGGTAAAGTAAAAAGTTGTTTGTTAATTCAAGTTTTAAAAGAAGAAATATTCTTTAAAATATTGAAGTAGAAAATGATATCTTGTGCGTTTTTGTGAGCCATTGCTTTACTAGAACTTGTTTTACTAGGACATAAAAATAGTTTATTTATATACAGTTTGTTCAGAAATTGTAAAATCTCTTATAAAATCAATTATGAACATTTTGAAATAAATAAGGATTTTAATTATAATTGTAGAGCTCTGATGATAAAGGTAGTATGTGACAAAATTGAAAAAAAGTAGTTTTGATAGAAGTAGTACGTGGATTTTCAAAAAGTAAATAGCTCTTTTATCAACTGAAATTTAACATACTGGGTTTAACATACACTTATTTATTGAACACATATATCTGACTTGTGTGCTTGACATCAAGTGTCCGCTTATAAGACATCGTCAATATATAAAGACTAGATAGCCACGAGGAAATTTACAACATCAGAGAATTACAACTGGGAGCTCCACAAAGAGTGTACAACGGAGGCAGCGGGGGTCGAACCCGCAGCCCACCTACGCTCTCAAGCGGTTAGCGGTGTGGTGCCTTAACCATTCAGTCACGGTTGGCTCAGCATACACTTAAACGCAAGTAAATATTTTGAACTTTACAGATGATTTTCTTTAAACGGTGATTTTGTCACTTATCGCCTTTATCACCTGAGCTCTTCAAGTTAAATAGATAAAATATGATGTTACACCATAAAATTTACGATTGGACGATTACAATAACTTTCAATAATTTGATAAAGGGTTAAATTAATTAAAATATTCGAAATAAATTAAACATAACACTTTTTACAAATTATAGGACAATTTGTCGAAAAAACAAGAAATACGTGAAAATCAATATTTTATCGATTCTCCATCTTTTTGTCTGGTATTGAAGTTACCATGTCTACTCAGCTCCAAATAGACGCCTATACGGTATAAGATGAAGAATATGCACAGTTTGTTATTTCTCATACTTCCTGAAATTTGCTGTAAATATCAAAATCCATTATGAAAAAGCGCTCTCCGAAACATTATTGAACCTCCGCACGTTTGTCAACTGAAACATTAATTCTTTTCTCAAGTCATACCAAACGTATGTGTGGCTAACTAGGAGTTCGAGGTTAATTTTTTAATAAATACTAAATATATATCTAATAAAAATAACTTGTTTTCACTCATCGTTCCATGACTTGAATTTTTTCAAACTTCAGTCTTGCCTTTCAATGATGTTTCAATATTTTTGTTGTTGTTGTTGTTGTTGCTAAATTTGGTAATAGCACTTGATTTAGGATTCTTCCGAACTGCGTCACGTGATTTTTCATCTTGCTTAAATAGGAACACCTGTTTAAAAAAAATTTTAAAAATTCAATTTTTTTTCGTTTTAAGGTACTTTTTTCAGTCAAAAATATAACTCAAAAGCGGTTTTTAGAAATTTCGAAATTCAAATTATCACAAAATTTTCAGCTATAACTATGGCAGTGTAACTAATCCCTGATAAAGAAACTTTAAACACATTTTTAAATTACATTTATTTTACTGCTTGGATCACTATAGAACTTTTCAGACGATACCCTTTAATTAAAAAACTTTTAAAATTTAATTCTGTATTTCGCTACGTAGTACATTTTATGAATTTTAGTTTTTGATACTTTACAAGTATTTTAAGAAAATAGCAAATCATTTTTTTTTTCAAATGAGCCGTTTTTACAAATTTTTAAATTTTACAAAAACCCTACGCTACACGATAATGAATATGCTGAAAATAATTTGTATTACTATTTTTCTTTTTGAATTTTGTTTTATTTGTTTCAATAACGCTTTGTGCAAGCAATCAGTTGCTACTGCATTTTTAGGATGCCATTAATTACATGGATTTCAAAGACGAAATATGAAAATTTCATTAAAAAATTACGAAATACTCTTGAAAGAGAGCTTAGTATATTTCAACGCCCCACTCCCCCAACAATTTATGCTGCTATCGAAACCCATAAAGAAAATATTACCTTTATTTCGAAGTTCAAACGAGTGTTCCACCAAATACGTTTTGAAGTATGACGTGCCGAAAGAGTTGTTTTTAAAAACTAGTAGATTGCCACATACTGTTAACTTCTTTATCCTTCGAGATCATTTTAATTTGCATAGAGAAAAGTTTTTAATTATAATATTGTGGATTTCAAGTTTGGAACATTGCATTAACTTGGCAATTTCACTTTTAGGTTTACAAGCACCCTTACAAAATAACATTTTCACCTACGGTATTGGCAATTAAATCATGAATATCGCTATGAAATCATGAAACGTTATTTTTCTGTTAAAGGATTTACAAAATACTAACGCATGCACATTTTGATACTTCTGAAATTACATGTAATATGCAATTTTTCTCACGTAGTCTTATAATTTCTTAGCAGATCTATTGCTTAGTTTACGAAATAAATGAGTAAACTTTAATAAAATTTAAATGAATTTTTAAAGTTGTGAGAAAGTAAAAATCGTTATTACTGCCGGAAGTTAAATATATGTATATAGTAAAATTTGGATATTTTTTCTTCTTCATCATCTACCAGCGAACAGTTTTTGGTCTTATAATTTCTTAAATCAAACTAACTTAATATTTGCTAAAAGTGATAAAACAATACATTTGAAAGGCAAATAAATGCCTTTATTTATTCAGATCGATATGTTTCATTGCTCTGACGGCGACATTCTCAAGATCTGCAATGATACAAATATTTTTGCAAAAAATTATCATTGAAAACTGGTAAACAAAAATGAAACGAATTCATGCACAATGAAATTAACTACAATATTAAAAATGGATATTATGAACGTGCGTTATCTTTTATACTATTGTTTCATTATTCTGCAGAGCATCTCTTTCCAAATTTTAGGAACCCCGATGGACGCTGAGTCACTGAAGAACAATGAAACAATAGCATAAAAGATAATTCACTTTCACTATTATCCGTTTTTAATATTGAAGTTAATTTCATTATGCATGAGTTAGCGTGATTTTTGTTTAGCAGTTTTCAAATTAATTTTTTTTTTTGCGAAAATATTTATATCATTATAGATCTTGAGCATGTTGTCGTCAGAGCAATAAAACTTGTCGATCTGAATAAATAAAGGTATTTATTTGCCTTTTAAATGGATTTTTATCACTTTTAACAAATATTAAGCTAGTTTGATTTTTCAAGTGCTTTTAATGTATTGGAGACTAAGGAGGGTTGACAATAGGGGAGGCTTGACCCACCCATCCGTTTTCATATTTAAAAGAACTTCAGAATTTTATCAAGCGGGGTCAACAAAAGCTACTGGACTGCTCAAGCAACTGTCTTTCTTTCATACAGATAATAGAAATAGGTGAGGAAAAAATCAATTGTTCGGCGTTTCAACCTAAAAGTTGTGTTTTTTTAGAAATATTTTATAAGCATTTTTCAGATAAAATATATCACAGAAATTTAAGTAAGCAGGTTTTAAGTAATGCAGAAATATCAAACTTTCATTCCAGACATAAAGATTGTACAGTAAGCTAGACTTAACATAACAATGTTCTATTCTTTAGAAAAGGGCTATGTGGGGAGGCTTGACCCAGTAAATGTGAGGGAGGGTTGACCAGATGCTCGACGCTCCATTAATTAAGTGGTTTTGAAATATTTTTTATAAAACACTGTGCATAATAAAAGGTTAATGGTTATAGATAAAAAAGAATGTAAATATATTCTGTACATTGGAAAAGACTAGAAAGGACTAGAAAGTATGAAAGCAGCAGTCATAATTTCACTAAACCTTTCAAGTAACCTTTCAAGGGCAGTGGTATGTTTATGAAACCACTTAATTTTAATTCCCAAACGCCACAATGGCAACAGAATTGTGCTAAAATCTTTTCCATTTAATTTGTATGTGAAACATAGCCTTTTTCATATTTACAAATAAATTTGTTCGTAAATCCCGGTGCCAGTCATCTACTTCATTTATTTCAATATTTTAGTACTGAAAGTACTTTCCCCCTGAAAGGGTTAAAACATGTTAATGATAAGTTTAGCGCTCATGCGGCTGCAAAAGAACATAGCATTGATCGAAAATCATTAGGAAGGTATGTAGACGAATTTCACCAGGATGAATATAGTGGAATGAAGACAAACTATATGACAACTAGAGTTGTCAGCTCAAGTGTCACAAAAAGTAGGACAAGAAGACAAGAAAGAAAAAAAAAAAAAAAAAAAAAGGACAGTGGCTCCTAAATCCGGATATAATAATACATGAAACCCTATGAAAAATAAACCTGTCTCTAACAGAATACTGTCTTAAATGTTAAAATTTCCTTTTCCCTGCACAATTATACCTGCCCAGACAAAATCCTGTTTAAAACTCCTGTATATTTCTCCACTGAATTGTGATTGCGTCTAAACAGGTTTGTTTAAGAATCATATTTTCAAAGATATGTATTTATAATAATTAAAGCATGTAGAAAGCTCACAGGCTATCAAAGCCTGAGAGCTAATGTGCCCGCCCGTTCTGTATGTATGTATGTACGTATATATGTATGCATGTATGTACGTAACGCGATAACTCTTGATAGAAACATCCGATTTGCTTCAAAATATTTTTTTAGGTTCATTGTGATAAGGCGCTTCAGTGATTAGTATTGGGAGTTCATTGGTAAAGGATAAAGGGTGGAAAACAGGGTTAGTCCAACCCCTTAATTCAGATAAATGTGTTTTTCATGCAGAATCATTCGATTTGTTCCGAATTTGGTATACCGGTTTATTATGTTAAGGAACTACCCTGATTAGTTTTGGGGGTTCATTGGTTAAGGATAAAGGGGGAAAAGGGGGGTTAGTCCACACCCTTAATTCAGATAAATGGGTTTTTCATGCAGAATCATTAGATTTGCTCCGAATTTGGTATACCGGTTTATTATGTTAAGGAACTTCCAAGATTAGGTTTGGGGGTTCATTGTTTAAGGATAAAGGAGGAAAAGGGGGGTTAGTCCACCCCCCCCCCCCTAATTTATATAAACGGGCTTTTCATGCAGAATTATTAGCTTTGCTCCAAACTTGGTATACCGGTTTATTATGTTAAGGAGCTTCCCTGATTCGTTTTGGGGATTCATTGGTTAAGGATTAAGGGGGCTAGTCCACTCCCTTAATTTAGATAAATGGTTTTTTTGCAGGATTATTCGATTTGCTCCAAATTTGGTATACCGGTTTATTATGATAAGGAGCTTCTCTGATTCGATTTGGAGGTTCACTGGTTAAGTATAGAGGGGGAAACGGGGGCTAATTCTCCTTCACTTATTTTTAGCTCGCTATCTATCAAAGCCTGAGAGCTAATGTGCCCGCCCGTTCTGTATGTATGTACGTATGTATGTATGTATGTATGTATGTATGTACGTATGTATGTATGTATGTATGTACGTAACGCGATAACTCTTGATAGAAACATCCGATTTGCTTCAAAATTTTTTTCTAGGTGCATTGTGATAAGGCGCTTCCCTGATTAGTTTTTGGAGTTCATTGGTTAAGGATAAAGGTGGAAAAACGGGGTTAGTCCAACCCCTTAATTCAGATAAATGGGTTTTTCATGCAGAATCATTCGATTTGCTCCGAATTTGGTATACCGGTTTATTATGTTAAGGAACTACCCTGATTAGTTTTGGGGGTTCATTGGTTAAGGATAAAGGGGGAAAAGGGGGGTTAGTCCACACCCTTAATTCAGATAAATGGGTTTTTCATGCAGAATCATTCGATTTGCTCCGAATTTGGTATACCAGTTTATTATGTTAAGGAACTTCCCTGATTAGTTTTGGGGGTTCATTGGTTAAGGATAAAGGGGGGAAAAGGGGGGTTAGTCCACCCCCTTAATTCAGATAAATGGGTTTTTCATGCAGAATCATTCGATTTGCTCCGAATTTTGTATACCGGTTTATTATGTTAAGGAACTTCCAAGATTAGTTTTGGGGGTTCATTGGTTAAGGATAAAGGAGGAAAAGCGGGGTTAGTCCACCCCCCCTTAATTTATATAAACGGGCTTTTCATGCAGAACTATTAGCTTTGCTCCAAATTTGGTATACCGGTTTATTATGTTAAGGAGCTTCCATGATTCGTTTTGGGGATTCATTGGTTAAGGATTAAGGGGGCTAGTCCACTCCCTTAATTTAGATAAATGGTTTTTTTGCAGGATTATTCGATTTGCTCCAAATTTGGTATACCGGTTTATTATGATAAGGAGCTTCTCTGATTCGATTTGGAGGTTCAATGGTTAAGTATAAAGGGGGAAACGGGGGCTAATTCTCCTTCACTTATTTTTAGCTCGCTATCTATCAAAGCCTGAGAGCTAATGTGACCGCCCGTTCTGTATGTATGTACGTATGTATGTATGTATGTATGTATGTATGTATGTATGTACGTATGTATGTATGTATGTATGTACGTAACGCGATAACTCTTGATAGAAACATCCGATTTGCTTCAAAATTTTTTTCTAGGTGCATTGTGATAAGGCGCTTCCCTGATTAGTTTTTGGAGTTCATTGGTTAAGGATAAAGGGGGAAAAACGGGGTTAGTCCAACCCCTTAATTCAGATAAATGGGTTTTTCATGCAGAATCATTCGATTTGCTCCGAATTTGGTATACCGGTTTATTATGTTAAGGAACTTCCATGATTAGTTTTGGGGGTTCAATGGTTAAGCATAAAGGGGGAAAAGGGGGGTTAGTCCACCCCTTTTAATTCAGATAAATGGATTTTTCATGCAGAATGATTCGATTTGCTCCGAATTTGGTATACCGGCTTATTATGCTAAGGAACTTCCCTGATTAGTTTTGGGAATTCATTGGTTACGGTTAAAGGGGGAAAAGGGGGGTTAGTCCACCACCTTAATTCAGATAAATGGGTTTTTCATGAAGAATCATACGATTTTCTCCGAATTTGGTATACCGGATTATTATGTTAAGGAACTTCCCTGATTAGTTTTGGGAGTTCATTGGTTAAGGATAAAAGGGGGAATACGGGGTTAGTCCACGCCCCTTAATTCAGATAAATGGGTTTTTCATGCAGAATCATTCGATTTCCTCCAAATTTGGTATACCGGTTTATTATATCAACGAACTTCCCTTATTAGTTTTGGGGGTTCATTGGTTAAGGATAAATTGGGAAAAGGATGGTTAGTCCACCCCTTTTAATTCAGATAAATGGGTTTTTCATGCAGAATGATTCGATTTGCTCCGAATTTGCTATACCGGTTTATTATGTTAAGGAACTTCACTGATTAGTTTTGGGGGTTCACTGGTTAAGGATAAAGAGGGAAAAGGGATGTTAGACCGCCGCTCTTAATTTAGATAAATGGTTTTTTTGCAGGATTATTCGATTTGCTCCAAATTTGGTATACCGGTTTATTATGATAAGGAGCTTCTCTGATTCGATTTGGAGGTTCAATGGTTAAGTATAAAGGGGGAAACGGGGGCTAATTCTCCTTCACTTATTTTTAGCTCGCTTTCTATCAAAGCCTGAGAGCTAATGTGACCACCCGTTCTGTATGTATGTACGTATGTATGTATGTATGTATGTACGTATATATGTATGTATGTATGTACGTAACGCGATAACTCTTGATAGAAACATCCGATTTGCTTCAAAATTTTTTTCTAGGTGCATTGTGATAAGGCGCTTCCCTGATTAGTTTTTGGAGTTCATTGGTTAAGGATAAAGGGGGAAAAACGGGGTTAGTCCAACCCCTTAATTCAGATAAATGGGTTTTTCATGCAGAATCATTCGATTTGCTCCGAATTTGGTATACCGGTTTATTATGTTAAGGAACTTCCATGATTAGTTTTGGGGGTTCAATGGTTAAGGATAAAGGGGGAAAAGGGGGGTTAGTCCACCCCTTTTAATTCAGATAAATGGATTTTTCATGCAGAATGATTCGATTTGCTCCGAATTTGGTATACCGGCTTATTATGCTAAGGAACTTCCCTGATTAGTTTTGGGAATTCATTGGTTACGGATAAAGGGGGAAAAGGGGGTCCACCACCCCCTTTTCCCCTAAGGTCCACCACCTTAATTCAGATAAATGGGTTTTTCATGAAGAATCATACGATTTTCTCCGAATTTGGTATACCGGATTATTATGTTAAGGAACTTCCCTGATTAGTTTTGGGAGTTCATTGGTTAAGGATAAAAGGGGGAAAACGGGGTTAGTCCACGCCCCTTAATTCAGATAAATGGGTTTTTCATGCAGAATCATTCGATTTCCTCCAAATTTGGTATACCGGTTTATTATATTAACGAACTTCCCTGATTAGTTTTGGGGGTTCATTGGTTAAGGATAAATTGGGAAAAGGATGGTTAGTCCACCCCTTTTAATTCAGATAAATGGGTTTTTCATGCAGAATGATTCGATTTGCTCCGAATTTGCTATACCGGTTTATTATGTTAAGGAACTTCACTGATTAGTTTTGGGGGTTCACTGGTTAAGGATAAAGAGGGAAAAGGGATGTTAGACCGCCGCTCTTAATTTAGATAAATGCGTTTTTCATGCAGAATGATTCGATTTGCTCCGAAGTTGGTATACCGGTTTATTATGTTAAGGAACTTCCCTCATTTGTTTTGGGGGTTCATTGGTTAAGGATAAAGGAGGAAGGGGAGCTAGTCCACCCCCTTAATTTATATAAACCGGTTTTTCATGCAGAATTATTCGCTTTGCTCCAAATTTGGTATACTGGTTTATTATGTTAAGGAGCTTCCCTGATTCGTTTTGGGGATTCATTGGTTAAGGATAAATCGGTGCTAGTCCACCCCCTTAATTTAGATAAATGGATTTTTTTTGCAGGATTATTCGATTTGCTCCAAATTTGGTATACCGGTTTATTAGATAAAGAGCTTCCCTGATTAGATTTGGAGGTTCACTGGTTAAGTATAAAGGAAGAAACGGGGATTAATTCCCCTTCACTTATTTTTTTGAGGGGCATTATTCTTTAAAATAAGAGTATAATATACAATTAGTGTGAATAGCCTGTGAGCTCAATGCCATCAGTTTAGCTGGGCACTTTTCTTTTTTATTATTAACACTTTCCAACAAAGTTGAAAAGTTTTTATGCGTTCAGTTTGTCTGTCCGTCTGGCCGCCTGTCCGACTGTACGCGCTCTAACTCCCGTAAATATACTCGGAGCGTTTTGAAATTTTTGGATGTTAGTGACCTCTACCATAGCACGAACCCTATTGCAAATGAAGCTTGTAGCATGTTTAGTTCATTTACAGGGACAGTCAAAAATTTTCCGTTACATTACGGCCTATGGGAAAAAAATCGTTTACAATGATTTTTAAAGTTGATACGTGATTTCAAACATAATAAAATTGATATGCATTTATCAAGTGCAAGAAAATATGCATTGCGTAGAACATGCTGTGCAAAGAATAAATATTATTCAGTTACAGGGCCACACAAAAGAATTCCGTTACATAATGATATACGGGTGAAGGGAATTTTTTCGGGCGTGTTTTAATTAGGTTAAATTATTTCATGTATAATGAAATTGATATTTGTCGTTGAGGTTTACTATAACTTATTTCATGTGTAATACGAAGTGCATTGCATTTATAGAGACACACAAAAGATTTCAGATACTATATTGTATCCGAAGTACTGTACGGTAGCGATGATTGCTGTAAATGCATTTTTAATTATGTTATGCGCTTTTATGTTTCACTATATTTATGTATTTTATACGGTGTGTATAAATGCTGTAATTCATATGCAGGGCTACACAAAAGAATTCGTAATGGATACTGGGTATGATTATAAATTGCTTAAAGGTTGTTTTTAAATGAGTTATGCATTTTTACGCTGAACTGCATTTTGTTTACTAAGAAATGCTTGTATAACATAGATAAAATTATATACAGGGTCACGCAAAGAATTGGATACATGGCCGTCTATAAATGATAATTTCTGGAAATGTAAAAAAGAATCTAAAAAAGAAAAGTGCCCAGCTAAATTGATGGCATTGAGCTCACAGGCTATTCACACTAATTGTATATTATACTCTTATTTTAAAGAATAATGCCCCTAAAAAAAAATAAGTGAAAGGGAATTAGCCCCCGTTTCTTCCTTTATACTTAACCAGTGAACCTCCAAATCAAATCAGGGAAGCTCCTTATCATAATAAACCGGTATACCAAATTTGGAGCAAAGCGAATAATTCTGCATGGACAACCCGTTTATATAAATTAAGGTTGTCGGACTAGCCCCCCTTCCCCCTTTATCCTTAACCAATGAACCCCCAAAACTAATCATGGAAGTTCCTTAACATAATAAACCGGTATACCCACTTCGGAGCAAATCGAATCATTCTGCATGAAAAACGCATTTATCTAAATTAACAGGGCGGGCTAACCTCCCTTTTCCCCCTTTATCCTTAAGCAGTGAACCCCCAAAACTAATCAGGGAAGTTCCTTAACATAATAAACCGGTATAGCAAATTCGGAGCAAATCGAATCATTCTGCATGAAAAACCCATTTATCTGAATTAAAAGGGGTGGACTAACCATCCTTTTCCCCCTTTATCCTTAACCAATAAACCCCCAAAACTAATCAGGGAAGTTCCTTAATATAATTAACCGGTATACCAAATCCGAAGCAAATCGAATGATTCTGCATGAAAAACCCATTTATCTGAATAAATGGGGGTGGACAAACCCCGTTTTCCCCCCTTTATCCTTAACCAATGAACTCCCAAAACTAATCAGGGAAGTTCCTTAACATAATAAACCCGTATACCAAATTCGGAGCAAATCGAATGATTCTTCATGAAAAACCCATTTATCTGAATTAAGGGGGTGGACTAACCCCCCTTTTCCCCCTTTATCCTTAACCAATGAACTCCCAAAACTAATCAAGGAAGTTCCTTAACATAATAAACCGGTATACCAAATTCGGAGCAAATCGAATCATTCTGCATGAAAAACCCATTTATCTGAATTAAAAGGGGTGGACTAACCCCCCTTTTCCTCCTTTATCCTTAACCAATGAACCCCCAAAACTAATCTTGGAAGTTCCTTAACATAATAAACCGGTATACCAAATTCGGAGCAAATCGAATGATTCTGCAGGAAAAACCCATTTATCTGAATTAAGGGGGTGGACTAACCCCCCTTTTCCCCCCTTTATCCTTAGCCAATGAACCCCCAAAACTAATCAGGGAAGTTCCTTAACATAATAAACCGGTATACCAAATTCGGAGCAAATCGGATGATTCTGCATGAAAAACCCATTTATCTGAATTAAGGGTGTGGACTAACCCCCCTTTTCCCCCTTTATCCTTAACCAATGAACCCCCAAAACTAATCAGGGAAGTTCCTTAACACAATAAACCGGTATACCAAATTCGGAACAAATCGAATGATTCTGCATGAAAAACACATTTATCTGAATTAAGGGGTTGGACTAACCCTGTTTTTCCCCCTTTATCCTTAACCAATGAACTCCCAATACTAATCAGGGAAGCGCTTTATCACAATGAACCTAGAAAAAATTTTTGAAGCAAATCGGATGTTTCTATTAAGAGTTATCGCGTTACGTACATACATACATGCGCACATACATACAGAACGGGCGGGCACATTAGCTCTCAGGCTTTGATAACACTTATTACATGATTATTAACACTTTCCAACAAAGTTGAAAAGTTTTTATGCGTTCAGTTTGTCTGTCCGTCTGTCCGCCTGTCCGCCTGCACGCGCTCTAACTCCCGTAAATATACTCGGAGCGTTCGAAAATTTTTGGATGTTAGTGACCTCTACCATAGCACGAACCCTATTGCAAATGAAGCTTGTAGCATGTTTAGTTCATTTACAGGGACAGTCAAAATTTTTCCGTTACATTACGGCCTATGGGAAAAAAATCGTTTACAATGATTTTTATAGATCATATATGATTTCAAACATAATAAAATTGATATGCATTTATCAAGTGCAAGAAAATATGCATTCCGTAGAACATGAGGTGCAAAGAATAAATATTATTCAGTTACAGGGCCACACAAAAGAATTCCCTTACATAATGATATACGGGTGGAGGGAATTTTTTCCGGCGTATTTTAATTATGCTAAATTATTTCATGTATAATGAAATTGATATTTGTCGTTGAGGTTTACTATAACTTATATCATGTGTAATACGAAGTGCATTGCATTTACAGGGACACACAAAAGATTTCAGATACTATATTGTGTCCGAAGTACTGTACGGTAGCGATGCTTGCTGTAAATGCATTTTTAATTTTGTTACGCGCTTTTATGTTTCACTATATTTATGTATTTTATACGGTGTGTATAAATGCTGTAATTCATATACAGGGCTACACAAAAGAATTCGTAATGGTTACTGGGTATGATTATAAATTGCTTATAGGTGGTTTTTAAATGAGTTATGCATTTTTACGCTGAACTGCATTTTGTTTACTAAGAAATGTTTGTATAACATAGATAAAATTATACACAGGGTCACGCAAAGAATTGGATACATTGCCGTGTATAAATGATAATTTCTGGAAATGTGATTCCAGTAGATTTAAGAGTGTTTTACTTTGAATTAAACTTTAGCTAAATCGCGGCGTGTAATAAAGGTACTAGGTTAACTACAGGGTTTTACAAAAGTATACAAGTATGTTTCCATCTATTAGTATAAATTTCTGAAAGAGAAATTTCAACATGTTATTAGTTTTCTTGCTAAACTAAATTTCCCCCTTATATAGCCTATATATCAATCTACAGATCAAATACAGAGCTGTTCAAAAGTATTTGAATGCATACTTGCTATGGATGGGAACTGCTGAAATCAGTTTTTCAATTGCCGAAACGTCAGTGAAGGCTTACTGTGGAGACACGAAAAGTTTTGATGTCTGTTAGTCTGTCTGTTAGTCTGTCTGTCTGTTCCGCGATAACTGCCACAAAAAGCATCCGATCGGCTTGAAATTCACTGGGCATGTTGATGAGGTACACGGACATAGCTGTATAGTTTTTGGTTAAATTTGGTTCATTCGTTCAGGAAATATGGAACATTTTATTTTGCTCTATAATGCTTTTCTATGGCAAGTCAGACGATTTTCAGATTTTCATTTGTTGAAAGAAATGGCTCATATGAAAAATAATAAATAATAATAAATGGTACCATATAAATGGTACCATATAAATGGTAAATTTTTTATGCTGAAATTTTTAAATAAGATTATTAAAATACTCCAATTAGTTTGAAATTTTGTCAATATATTTACGAGATTTTTTTAATTAGGTTTATAATATTGGGGGAATTTTATGCATGTTTTCCAATAATATAAAGGATTTTGTTTTGTCAATTTGAGATAATGCATATTTCATTTTTTTTCCTTTTCTTTCATCTGTTGCCTAGCAACGTATTTGGTCCTAATAATATTAGTATAATTGAGTGTATAATGTTTGAGTAAAGCCAACGTCAAAACGGATGAATTAAATTTTGATATTTTGATAAAGATAATTTGTATCTTTGCATATAGATGGATTTTAGTCCAGAAATGAAAATAGGCAATATTCATTTATTTTATTTATTTTATTCAAATATTTTGCTTAAAAGTACAAAAGTTCATTATCTTCATAGAGAATAACGTAACATTTTTTCATAACATTTACCAATATTTCTTTAGATGTTGCCAAGAAAATCAAAACCCGAATAATATTTTCTTTTAAACTATTTTCAATTGAAATGTTTTGTCGTGAAACAGGAAAATAAAAAATAAAATTAAGAATAGAAAAATTAATAGGGCGGCATATTGGAAATAAAAAGAAAACTGTCGAGTATTTCTTAATATAACAAGATGAAAAGTTTTGAGTAAGTATTCATAGCAGGTGAATTAGACGTCATTTATCGAAAACAAAGATGCTGGAATAAAAAGATCTTGGGTAAAATAAAATTAACTATTATTCACGGAGGAAAGAGATAGATGGAGATGCAGTATGCCGTAAAAACAGTTTGTAATACGATGTGCGTTATCGCTCAGATTTAAATGCCTTCATTCGGCCCAAACAAAACAAGCACGTGGAACAGGGACCGAATTCTTTGACTTCATAAGTGCATTTTTTCTGTAAAATGAAAATGATCTGCTTATATTTAAGCAATAAGCATTCTAAGGTAGCATTTCATTGTATTATGAATTAAAAACTGTATTACTAAAAATATTATTATTATTATTATATTTTTATTTTTTTTTAAAGCACGTCGTTGTGTTGTGACGAATGTAGCGGATTTTAGGGTTACATTTTTGGCGTCACTTCAAGATTTATTGTCTGTGTACGATTAACATGAATATTTTATTTTAAATTTAAATTTTATTAATTTATAAAAAACTTATGCTTATCCTTATAAATCACAGCGTAAAAAAAATCTAAGATATACTATAACCATCCGCACAATCAATAAAAAATTACGAATGTAAATTTAAATAGACTACGGGGGGTTCAAGGGGACAGAGCCCCCTGAAGAAATGCAATTTTTGATTTAAACAGTTACCAGAATATGTAGCTCATCAGAATTTCAGAACATGAATGTCTAACCACTTGTTTAACACTTTTAATTTCTGAACTTTACGAAGTATCTTGTATGTTTATAAATATTTATGTAATTTGAAAACTTTAAAAAGCGATATCTAGGAAGTTGTATATTACGCAATGAGTGTTAAAAAACAATGACTTGTAAAGATGACGTTGAGGTTCCTGATCTGCAGATTTACTAGTATAATACAAAATCATTGCATTAATCAAGATACACTCCTGAGAATTTTTAAGTATGGAGTATGATGCAAATGATTTAGGTTATAAATCTTTGTCTTATAGTAGGTAGCTTTCATTACAAAAAGCTACCTATTGCAGCCGTTCGGAGGAAAGAGATTTAAAAAAAATTTTGTATATTTTCATCGATCATGACCCCCAGACCCCTAAACCACCCTCCGTTCAAAATTGACATATATTATAACCATTATTTAAACATAACCTACCACCGTCAAATATTATGAATTAAAGCTGTAAGTATTTAAAAAAAAATATATATATATATATATATATATATATATATCTGACGTTTGTCACACTGTAACTCTCGTATTTATGAACCGATTTGGATGTACTTTGGTGTGTGCATAGTACATACCAATGTCTCGACCGAGCTCGTTGGCCAGCTCCATCCGCCATTTTGTTTCAAAATGGCGGCCATTTAAAAATTAAAAAAAAAAATTAAAATTTGAAATGTGGTACCAAAAATTTGAAAATGGAAAAATATTTTTTTCTTATGTATTTGACCTTTATACAAAGTTTCCTGAGCAGTTTTTGTTTCGTCTATATCTTAAAAAATGGCTGAGTTATAGCATTTTGAATTTCTAGCGTGGCTGACATTTTGAAACGTCCTGAATTTTGTCACGCGATAAAAGGCGTATTTATGAACCGATTTGGATGTAATTTCGTTTATGCATAGTACATACCAATGTCTCGACCGAGTTCGTTGGCCAGCTTCATCCGCCATTTTGTTTAAAAATGGCGGCCATTTAAATGTTTAAGAAAAATTTAATTTGAAATGTGGTACCAAAAAATTTAAAATCGAAATAATAATTTTTTCTTATGTGTTTGACCTTGATAAAAAGATTTGGGAGCAGTTGTTGTTTCGTCTATATCTTAAAAAATGGCTGAGTTATAGCATTTTGAATTTCTAGCGTGGCTGAAATTTTGAAACGTCCTGATTTTTGTCAAATGATAACGGGCGTATTTATGAACCGATTTGGATGTACCTTGGTGTGTACATAGTGCATACAAATATCTCGACCGAGTTCGTTGTCCAGCTTCATCCGCCATCTTGTTTCAAAATGACGGCCATTTAAATAATTTAAAAAATTTTAAATTTAAATTGAGATGCCAAAAAATTTGAAAATGAAAAAGATTTTTTTTGTATTTGTTTGACCTTAATACAAAGATTCCGGAACAGTTTTTGTTTCGTCTATATCTGAAAAAATGGCTGAGTTACAGCATTTTGATTTTCTATTGTGGCTGACATTTTAAAACGACCTGATATTTTTCACGCGATAACAAGCGTATTTATGAACCGATTTGGATGTAACTTGGTCTGTACATAGTACATACCCATGTCTCGACCGAGTTCGTTGGCCAGCTTCATTCGCCATCTTGTTTCAAAAGGGTTGTCATTTAAAAAAAAATAAATTTAAAATTTAAAATGAGGTATTAAAAAATTGAAAAATGAAAAAGATTTTTTTTATGTGTTTGGCCGTGATACAAAGATTCCGGAGCAGTTTCTGTTTCTCAAAATTTGTTCTTTTGTTTACATCTTAAAAAATGGTTGAATTATAGCACTTTGAATTTCTAGCATGGCTAACATTTTGAAACGATCTTGTATTTGTCCGCGATAACACATGTATTCGCCTATTTCGATGTAAGAAGGCATATGGATAGTATGCATCAATATCTCGACCAAGTTCGCTGTCCAGCTTCATCAGCCATGTTGTTTCAAAATGGCGGCCATTAAATTAAAAAAATTATATTTAAAGTGAGGTGCAAAAAAATTGGAAATTGAAAAAGGTTTCTTTCTTAAGTATTTGACCTTGATATAAGGATTCAGGAACATTTTTTGTTTGTCTTTATCTTAAAAAATGTTTCAGGTATAGCAATTTCAATATCTAATGTGGGTGACATTTTGAAAAGTCTGATTTTTTGACTGCGACAGTACTCTGTATATATCAATCGATTCCGATGTGAGTGAGCATGTGCACAGCAATTACTAAGGTCTCGACCAAGTTCACTGGTTAGCCTCATCCACCATTTTGTTTTAAAATGACAGGCACTTTAAGAAATCGCCGTATTTGGCAGCTAAATATAAGTTACTTTAAATAAAAGCAGCTTGGATAAAGCTGACTAATTTCGCGAAATTCTCATTCATAATGATTTAGTATTGATAAAAATTAGTATTGAATCTCGTATATTCGGTTTCCACTAAATTGAGCTTCGTGTGTTTGACTAATATAAGTTGGCTTTTTAAAAATAAGGAATATGAAAGCTACCTCTTCCTCCCAGCACAGGCCGGAAGGACTTTTTTTTCTTCAGAATAAAAATACTTCTGTGATTAATCGAAGAGTTTGTAATATGTTTTTCTGAATCAAATAAGGTAAACAATTCTGTTATAAAATTGTGGCAAAATTACTTATCCCCTGATTAATATACGATACATGATTTCGTTAAATCTTTTGCCTGTAATATTTCGTATAAAAAACGTTTAATGAATGGAATCTGCAAAATTCCGACTGATTATTTCATTATCATTATAAAGAATTCATATAGAAATTATATATAACCTTTAATCGAATATTCCTTTTAACCCCTTAATTTTTAGGTTTAAAAATAACAATAAGTTTTGATAGAGAAATTAAAACAGTTATTTCTGTTCAAGTCAAATTCTCAGAGAACATTGATTTTTTTTCCATCGCAATCCAGAAGTATTTTATGTTCAACTTGTAATGCATGTGAAAAACAAACTGAAAATAAACACTTTACATTACAATTTCAGTAATTATCAAGCATTCATTCAATATGATCGGTTGCACATAAAATTGACACTGTTATTCTCAACCTCTAACTTTTAATAAGAGAAAAAAATTGAAATCTTTTTTCAAAGATTAAATTCGAAATTCAATTTAAAATTCAAGTTTACTTAGTAAAATTATAACATTTTCAAGAAGCTAGTTTGTTTTCAAAAGCTCTTCGAACATTAAAATTATAAATTCAGATTTTCATTTAAAAATAAAAATAAAAGATACTTTCAATACATCTTTTCAAACTGAATATCGAGAATTTTTCAATTTCATGTAAAGAACGTATATTTCAATTCGCTGAAATCTAATTTTTATCGGAAAAAATAATCTACAAAATAAATATGGCATTTTAATAAATTGAAATATTTGAATTTCTGAAACTCAAAACTCAGACTGCATTTTAGAAACTTTTCACATTCATAGAAAAAAATTTTGTATGGCTTTTCAATCACAAAACTATATTTTCTGTTTGTTTTTCATTTTTCACATTTTTATATTACAAGAGTATAAATAACTTGAAAATAAGTGTTTTTATACGATGAAGTATACATTCTTAAATATTACTACGATTTTATGTCCTATATTTTACAATATATTTAACGGAACATAAATACATTATTTCAATTTTAATCTTCTCTTATGAAAAAGTTTGAAATGTGAGAGATGTAAATGTAGATTTATGAAATTAATGATTGTGAATTTATTGAAAACATATTTCAGAAAAAATTGTCATTTACGGTAGAAATGAGCCAAGCCCTTGTTCTCGAGTCGGTGAGCTCAGCCCCAATCCGAACTTAAGCACTTAAAGTATTGTACAGTCTTTTAAAAGTAAATTTGAAAAATAATTGAATTGTTATCGATTGTATATAAGGTGAAATACTACCTGTGATTCCGAAGAAGTCATGGGATATCCTTTTTGTAACCTAATTTTCTTTTAAATGTCCTTTTACAGATATTATGGAAATAGAATTCGTGTCTGTACAGTAACATTTTAAAAGACAAATAATCTCGACTTTTGCAGATTCTCTCAGTGTTTGGATACAAATAAAAAATTTGCTACTTTAACCATTTATCTACTGACGGTACTTATAAGTATCATTAAAATAAGTTGTTATAAAATTCATTTAATACATCGATTAGTGGTAATACAGTTTAGAATGAGTTATAGATACATTACTTTAATTTGTTCCAAAAGCATTATTGGTTAAACAAAACAAAAATAATTTTAAAAGGCTGATTTCTTTTGCCTTTGCATCTTTTCAGGTTTCTCTGCGTTGGGGGCGGGTGGGGGGATTTTTCAATTCGGAAATATTTGTATATTTCTATTATAAGAACATTATATTTATACATTTTCTAATTCAACAAATACTAAGAAAATTATTTAAAATAAAAGATTTGAGTGGAGTCATAAATATTGCACAAAATCCCTATAAATTCAAATTTCATTAATCCTTCTAAATCCTTCACTAATTCTAAAATCCTTCTAAAATTCATTACATGATTATGTAAATCTTCTAATGTAGTTTCAAAAATTTACGTAAAATGACTTGGAAGAAAATTTTTTTGTGAATTCATAATTCAGTACATAAAGTGTTGAACAGATTTTTGGAAACATGAAAATCGCAACAAAATTGTCATGGGGGAGTATTTAGGATTAAAACATTTTTGTACATAAGAAGAGATTTTTTAAACGAGAAAATTAATCTTAATAGATTATTAAAATGTTTCTAACAATTTAATACTACTTACTTTCGGTATCGAGAACGGATAATCTCGAGATAAAAAAACAAAAACAAAACCTCGAACTTATCTCTATTATCTCTACTTTCTTCAACATACTAGCAAAAAATATCTATATAGAGTAGAGTGCCGGTTATCTGGACTGGTCGAGACCAAGGGCGATCCGGTTAATGAAAAATCCGGTTAATTGGACAATTAAAAAAATGGCTATGACAGCCTTTTTCGGTAACTTACCTTTCACGTTTTCCAGGTCTAGGACTAGCAATTGTAGTAGTCCACATTTTAGCATATTAAAAATGGCGTGTTTCGAAGTTATTATTTTTATTATTTTTTTTCTACAAAATTGATGTAATATACGTAGAAGTACACATAGAAATTATTACATGCATGTATACATACACTATACAGTACATTAAAAAATTAATTGTGATAGGGAAAAGAAATTCTTAATAGTCTTCTGCTAGAAAAAAGGGATTTTCATGGAAAAAAATATGGTGGCACTCTCGTGCGTCAGAAGGGAAACAGTTGATTTTATGCATTGCTCTCTTTGCATTTGTTGGCGATTTATTATTTCAGGATTAGGTAATAGTTATTTAACGGTTGTGACATCCAGCCGAGTTTACAATATTTCGCTTTAAAAAGTTTCACGGCAAAATTTTTGGAGAAGACGGGAAAAAACGTATGATCGATCTGGTTGATTGCACTCCCCGGTTAATCGGCGTCCGGATAATCGGCACTCTACATCATTTAAGAAAACTTAGCATAATACGCAGGGTCGGGTGGGGTAAAATGTGCATAAAAAGCACTATTTTTTCGTTCAATGCTTGTTTTCATTGAACCAAAAATATTTAATATGATTTGTTTGTGTTTATTTATGCAATTGCTGTCTTGGCATAACATTTAAATAGTTGTTAATTCATTTTTTAATTTTAAATAATAGATTATCTCTGAACGTTACCATGAAGGGTAATATGGGTACAATGTGCAGTAAAATAGGTATTGATTGAATAAGTAATAAATAATTGTTTAAATTTACTGGAAGCTTTATTTTACGCTTTTATTTTAATTATATAAAGAAAATTACTCAAAATTAATTAAAATGTTAACTTTAAAAAATTGTACAATTTTTAAATTTGCAATCTGTAGTGACTATGATTCAAGAAATGTGATTCCTTTAAAAGTTTCACAATTTGAGATTTGACAACCACATCTGTGTCGCCTTGTTAAGGATATATATAAAAAAAAATCATCAATGCTTGACTTTGTTAGGAACTTTACTTTCAATTCCTCTCCTCCCGCCTCCATGCCGATAATGTGTGCGATGAGTTCAACAGCAGACTTTTTTTGTTTTGCATATTTCACTTTAACCCACTTACCTGGTAAAATTTCACATACTTTCCTCCTGTCAGAATTTGTGTAAGTAGGATGTGTAATTGAGAAATACGGGGAGCTTCGTTTCTTATTAGTTCCCAGTACGGTATGCTATTTCTTTCTCCCAGCTTATTTTGTGTCATCTCCAAAAATTAACGTTACCTTATAGAAGCCAGCCGTAAAACAAAGCAGTACGATTAAATACTCTATAGAAATTTTTTAAACTTCTAAGCATCGCACATTTTCAATTTTTATACCATCGTATTGGAAAAAAAAGTACTTTTAAATGCAATTTGTTTGAAAACTGCATCTCCATTTATTTTTGAAATATTAATTTTTTGTAGTTTTTGGATGCATTTACTTAATACTGGCAATGTAAGTACTCCCTTTCTGTAGAAAGTAAAGGAAAAATAGTTGTAAAATTTTAATTATATATTTTTGTTGTCATTTTTTTCATAACAATCAAAAGAAAATGTAATTAAAATACGTGCTATTTTGAAAAAAATATAAACGAATGATTTCTGTTAAAAACATGGAGCTATTATAAACTATATTTAATTTTAAGTATTTATAATTATGTTACAAACAAGTGAAGGTCCATGAATAATTGGACAGCCCTTTTTTTTTTCTTTTTTGGTCAAGTTCCTTCAATGACGGAATCTTTTTACAGCATTTGTGTATTATTTCGCGACAGTGAAGTCCTATGCCTACTTTAATGTAGTTGTTTAAGAGTGGATCGTAAATGTGGAATTCTTAAGCGGATGCGAATGACGTCATTTTACATAAAATAAGAGCGTGTGCTGTAAGTCTTAAAATTGAAATATGTTTTGTACTATTTATATATACGTATATTATATATTTTTTTTCAGCGGGGGCGACACTAAATTCTGAAAAGGCGGAATTTCTGTTTTCTAGTTTGGGAAATCTTTTTTCCTATTTTGTTTGAGGGCTTTACATATTTATTATTTTCTAAACGATCCATTTCTTTTTTTAAGAGACTTAGTACCACTTTATCATGTCCCAAAATTTCACCAGCTTTAATCTGCACACGTTTCATTTTAGGTCTTGCATTTTCTAATATATTTTTCGTGACTGAGAAGGAGAAATTTCTCTCATAATGGCACTTTTAAATCTTTAAAAAAAAGAAAACATACTGCGTTTATCATGTGAAACGCGAAATTTGTTTTCAGTTTCTGCAGAAACACGCGCCGTCGTTCTAGTGCTTGAAGTAGAGGCTTCCATGGCATCTGGAACTTTCTTCATATGTATTTTTTTTTCTGCAAATATTATTCGGTGAACAATCTGGAGACGCATGTCTCTCTACCACAACTTTAATTTTTTCCCATGATTCCTTCCATGATTCCATGATTCCTTCAAAGGAGCAAAGACTCTAACATCTAAAAGCTGTAAGGCATGGCTGGTGTTTGGTGGTAGGTAAAGTATTATGATTTCATTATCCATAGTTTTCTTTACTGTTGTGTATGTTAGCTGGCTGCCATGCCCATCAAAATTTAAAAGCACATCTTTTCAAGATTTTTGAAATGCTCGACAAAACTTAACATTCAAGACTCAAACACTGTTTTAAATACTTTTACCTTTTATTAATCTAAAAGCTGTAAGGCATGGCTGATGTTTGGTGGTAGGTAAAGTATTATGATTTCGTTATCCATAGTTTTCTTTACTCTTGTGTATGTTAGCTGGCTGCCATGTCCATCAAAATTTAAAAGCACAGCTTTTCAAGATGTTTGAAATGCTCGACAAAACTTAACATTCAAGACTCAAACACTGTTTTAAATACTTTTACCTTTTATTAAATATTTAACTTTAAAGGATATGGCAGAAATCTCCCTCCTCTGTAGTCCTGCTAGTATGCTAAATCATTAATTTCCCTAATTATTAACTGCTAATTAAAAATTTATAACTCATCTCTCTTATCTTATTTATTTAGCCAGGGCATTGGGGAAGAATTTCGTATTAAATTCCTTATCTCTTAGCATTAACCTTTAATTAACAAAATCTATTATTATCTCCATTCCTTATTATAAAAATTATTCATTATTAATTAACCTATAATTATATAAAAATAGTGTTAACTTTTATCTTAAATATTTACTTTTAATATACTGTTCCTCTTGGGCTCGCCCTGACATTTTGTTATACTGTTTATTAGTCATTCTGTTTGTTTTGTCATTTTAATAATTTTCATTAAACAGGGTCTTCCAACCTGCTGGGACTTCTGGGCTCGTTCGCGGGTACTGGGGTTTCAGCGGGAAGGGGGATATGTGTTTTCCCCCCGTGGACTAATCAGCTCCTATACCGAAAGGTTGGCTGTCCACGAGTGGGTGATTAGTGATTAGTGATTAGTGTTGTGCATCCAACCCGATTCTGTGTAGGCATATAGAGCTCCACGGAGTGTACCTTTCGTCCAAATCTCATATATGATTAAACATTTATACACAAGAAGAGGTACTTCTATTGAGTTTGAAATCATTAATATGTACTACACACACATACCACTCATAGATTGTACTCAATCCAGATACATCTGTGTGGCCCCGTAAATCCTATAAACACCATTTTCAACAGAAAAACATGTTGTAGTGTACTCTAATAATATAGATAAATTCGATTCAGAAAATGTATAGCATCAATAAAACATATTTCATAGAATTTCCACATATAATGTTGCTGTGTTTCCTTGTTTGATCCTGTAAGTAAACTATAAATGTTATATACAGTGTTTCTGAAAATCAAAAAGAGGAATTGAACCCAAAATGCGAATTCCCAGAAAATCGGAAGAATATCCCTGTCAATTATATTTTATTTGGATGGATTACTTAAGCTTAAATTATACCATTTTACACTACCACACAAAAACTTTAATTCCGAAAAAGTATTTTAAATATTACTTACCAATTTGTCATAAACGTTACTTCAGAATCTTTACTAATTGAAACTATTAAAATTTTTTACAAAATAATTTTCAAAAATATAGATTGCTTAGGGTTTTTCACAATCTCAATTGAAACACACACATTCCACAGATGATAACAAGCCTTTAGCCATATACAACACAGAATTTTTTTGAAAGAATACAAATGTTGCCAACTAATGTCTGAAAACATATTTGAAAACAAAATCTCTCTATGAAATGTAACTCTTTTTATATGCTAAAATATCAATCCCTACCCATTTTACCCCACCAGACCCTATTTACAATGCAATAATGTCAGTCCACAGCTCAAAAAATGTTATTTTTTGGACTAGCGACTAGCCTCAAAAGACGGACCTCAAAATGCCGTCTCTAAGTATTTTGAGTGTGAGCTTGACGTCAAAATTTTAATCAGTGTGGCGCAAGAGAGACCTCTGTATTCTGTTTTACTCTAATTTTCCAAGGTATGTGTGAATCTCTTGGAGTCTACGGTTACTTTCTTTCCTGTTATTATATGCAAATTAGGCTCGTCGGTCCATCTGCAGAGCATATAAGACGAAGCGAAATTGTTTTTCTTCGGATTTATGTTAAGGCTCCTGTCCCTGCCGGCGGAGACACTTACGAGCTAATGCTTATCCTATGGGGAGAGATTTATTTAATATTTCGTTTGAATTTCGATATTTTTAAATAATTTTTTTTTTTTTTTTTTTTTTTTTTGCATTGGATAGCCGAGGTCGGTCTCTGTATCGCACCTTTCTTACTTTTTCAATTTTGGTCGCAGATATTTTTTATGAAGTTACTTTCACTTTCAAAACCACTTCTGAAAATGAAAGTGTCATTCTAAAAAATATCTGCAACCAAAATCGAAAAAGTAAAAAAGGTGCGGTGTAGACACGGATCTCGGCTATCCAATGAAAAAAAAAATTATTATAAAATATCGAAATGTAAACGAGATATTAGAAAAATCCATTCCCATATGATTAGCATTAGCTCGTGAGTGCCTTTGTCGGCAGACTCAGGAGCCTTAAGTCCTGCCTCTGAAGGTGCTTTAGGCCTGCATGAAGGATTAAAGAAGGAATTTTACGGCAAGTATGGAGTAAAATATTTTTTATTGTGATTGAAGAATCACCATAGGAAAGAAGTTTTGATTCGTAGATTGAATAAATACAGTTATGTTTGACAATCACGGGTTATAAACTAGATTGTATAGAAGATTTAAGCTGTATTAAGTTGCAGCTGAAGGTATCATTTCAGCTTATTGCTGTCAAGGTGAACTATCGAAGATGCTTATGTAAGTTAAATCTTTCATATTTTTTATAGTCCAGGCAATAGAGACCGTATAGGGACTCTACCTAGCAAAATTAATGATAGTACTGGAAATCGGCTTTCTAGATGTTTTTGGGGTCGCTGAATCCGAATTTGTAACTTCCCACGAAAATTTCCTCCGGCAACCTCCCCAAATTTTGGTAAAAAGCCCCCCCCCCCCCCCAAAAAAAAGGTTTTTATTAAAAAAATCCATTTTTTATTGTTTAGGGGAAAAGTAGCTAGAAATTCAGAAAGTAGACAAAATTTGCAACAAATTAGATATATCACATTATGACTTAGGATGAAGGGGAAGGGGGGATCTGCCTCGGAACATGCGCCGCAGTGCTGCGTGGACTAAGTTGCGCAATTCCACTTAACCACTCACACGTTTACATTAGCCCTCCCATCTTCCCTCCGAACTTACTCTATAATGTTTACTTTAAGTTTTTTGGGTCGCTGAATCCGAATTTTTAACTTACCCCCAAAATTCCCCCCCAAAAAATAGTTGTTTTTAATTTAAATTTCTTATTGTTTTAGGGGAAAAACATTGCGAAATTCAGAAACTAGACAAAATTTGCAACAAATAGAATATATGACATTATGACGTAGGATAAACGGGGAGAGAGGGGACTGCCTCGGAACATTCCCCGCGCGCTTTTCTCAAAAACAAAATGTTTTCAAAAAATCAATTTTTTTTTTTTTTTTTTTGTGGGGGGGGGGGGGGGGGTGGTTGTCGGGTGAAATTTTGGTGGGAAGTTACAAATTCGGATTCAGCGATCCAAAAAACATAAAGTGAGTCGAAATTCAGAACTAGTATTAATTTTGCCAGATAAAATCCCCTATTGCCTGGACTTCATAATTTAGTGCATGTAGCGCCGCAGTGCATGTTCAGAGGCAGCCCTCACCCTCCCCGTTCATCCTAATTCATAATTTCATATATCCTATTTGTTGCAAACTTTGTCTAGTTTCTGAATTTCGTAATGCTTTTCCCCTAAAACAATAAGAAATTTAAGTTAAAAACAACTATTTGGGGGGGGGGGGGGTCGGGGGAAAGTTAAAAATTCGGATTCAGCGACCCAAAAATCTTAAAGTAAACCTTATAGAGAAAGTTCGTAGGGGAGATGGGAGGGCGAATGTAAACGTGTGAGTGGTTAAGTGGAATGGCGCAACTTAGTTTACGCAGCACCGCGCGCATGTTCCGAGGCAGATCCCCCCTTCCCCTTATCCTAAGTCATAATGCCATATATCTAATTTGTTAGAAATTTTGTCTACTTTCTGAATTTCTAGATACTTTTTCTCTAAAACAATACAAAAATGGATTTTTTTAA
Source organism: Maratus speciosus (assembly GCA_963932465.1). Lineage (NCBI taxonomy): Eukaryota > Metazoa > Arthropoda > Arachnida > Araneae > Salticidae > Maratus > Maratus speciosus. The sequence goes on along the minus strand of OZ010800.1, from coordinate 400,306,645 downwards.
TAAAAACCTTTTTTTTTGGGGGGGGGGGGGGGCTTTTTACCAAAATTTGGGGAGGTTGCCGGAGGAAATTTTCGTGGGAAGTTACAAATTCGGATTCAGCGACCCCAAAAACATCTAGAAAGCCGATTTCCAGAACTACCATTAATTTTTCTAGGTAAAATTCCCTATTGCCTGGATTATTATAAAATTTGTGAATGTTCTCACTTGCCCGCCTAAGGTCACTAAGGCCAAATTTGCGATGAAACCCTATCACTTCTCTGCCCGATTTGTTTAAATAAAGGTGTTTTTAGACTTTATATTGAAACACGACTCTGTAGTGGTCTTGCCGGGGTCGTTACAACTTTACATTATCATAACAAACAAAAAATTATTGTTGAGACAGGTTTAAAAAGAAAGTTATGGTTAAAAATTATTTTTTTAAAACAATAACATATCAATAGATTTAATTACATGCGAATTTGATATGAAAGTACATTTATTTTGTTTTATTGAATGATATAAAACTTGAAATAACATGATATTTAGGAATGATAATATATGCGATAAAACCAAAAATCGTAGCGCAGGCCGTCAGAACCATTATTAATAAATAGCGCTTGCAACGGAAATATCTTTGATTCATAACATAGATACAATTTTTCTTTGTTCTGCACTGTAAAGAATTTCAGAAAACTTTCTGGATATAGCGGAAAGATTTACAAAAATTGGCTTGTAGAAATTTTAATGCAAAGATTTGTACCGATAAATATATCTCGTATTTTGAAAGACTTTCTTTTATTTTCAGAAAGCTTAGGAAATAAATCCATTCAGGATTTCCAGAAAACAATAATTTTCAAAGAGATTCGGAAACGTTTTTAGAATCATATAACGGCTTTATTTTCATAAATTTTGCAATCCTTACGAAGTAATTAAAAAGATATTTGATTAAAAATAATTAAATAAATATCTGCTAAAATTTATTACACTTTTTATTATCTATATTACACTTTGTAAAAGTCCTAATATTTTTAGAAAACTGAAAAAATACCATTTATGAGCTAATGAAGTACAGTTTATCCTCGCTTTATCATAAATTTAAAATAAAAGCAGCTTTAAGTATTTAAACAATTCTCTTAACTGCTTTAAATATGCTTTACATTTTTCTGTTATATCAAATTACATTGCACAGTTACAAAGATTGTTTCGAGAACTTAAAAATACGTAATTAAGACTTTTAAAATACTTACATTTTAATGTAATGTATTTTGAAAGCTGCTCACATTTTAAAATCAAATCCTCTTCTGTAATTAATGGCATATACACGTTTTAGAAAAGTTACATTCACACATAAAAAAAAAAATGCTTGTGATTAAAATATGCAAGCATGTGTTCCATAAAATAATCTAATATACTGCTGAATAATTTATTATTATTATTAAAATATAATTCTACTACTGGAATAAGATGGGAAAAAATCCTTTAAAAATATTTTATAATTTTAGTACCAAATAAATAAAGTATTTATTTTATTTTATTTCGGTAATTTTTTTGCTGTCGTTTGACATAAACTGCTATGTATTTTAAAAGAATAAGTGAAAAATCGACATAAAAAGAAGAAGGTATATTATCTAATTAAAATTAATGAGATTTTTTTTTATAAATAAGAAATCTTTTAAGACTTAAAATATCTTAAAAGATATAAGATTATAGAGTATCACTAATTACTCTGTAATTTTGTTTAATGCATGAAATCTCATTAGGAATTTTAAGGATTCTTTGAAACATTGTTTTTGAGTCTAAGTTCTATTATGAATTTCTTTGATTACAACACCAGTTGTTGAAGTAATTTATTTTTGTTTAAAAATGCTAAAATATTGTTAGCAGTTCCCATAGTTTATTCTTGGAGTGAGGGATAAAATATCTAGTATAGAAATTTGAAGTTATACAATGTACGACTTTTTAAAGATTTCATACACAACCATATCTGAGGCTTGATTGTAGATTTACGCAATATTATAAATAACCCTTTTGTATGTATTTTGTATGTATAAATTCGTTCACTATTTGTTTGTAAAACGGTATTTGAAATATAATTATTTGTTCATTTTTTGAGCATTAAAATTGTTTTTGTAGTAATTCAACTTTGGAGATGGTAAAATATTGTTAGAATTTATAAGAATTAAAAGATATTCTTAAAACATCATCAAAACTTTTAAGTGCGCTAGGTCTTTCGAAAGATCTGAGTCTTTCTTTATCAGGCGCAAAGAAGACGTGCTTCTACTATGAAAGCAGCAGCAAGCCTTTCTGTTTCTTTCATACTAAAATTTCAATTGTCGGCGTTTTTTGAAAACAAGTTTTGATTAATATTCTTTTTCATTAATACAATGAAATTTTTGATAAAAATAAGTATCACATTTTTATTTCGCTATAGAAATTATTTTTTACATATCGTTACCACTATATTGCTAGCAAAGTTGAAGTTATAGATTCCGAAATCGCACTAGAGTGGACTGCGTGGGTGCTGAACCAAAGCATGGGAATCCATTGTCTAACAACAGAATACTGAAAAAAAATATCTTTCTTTTAAATTTTAATTCTCATTACACTATTAATTTAGTAATTTTAATTGCTAAAAGGTGTAAATTAAAACTTTAAAAACAGTAAAAATATATTCACAGACCGTGTAATTCTAGAATATTTTTTTTTATTTGTTTTGAAATTTGACTCGGGTAGAGTGGAAACATCTAAACAGTCAAATAAACCTAATTTTACTGTTTTTAAAGTTTTAATTTACACCTTTTAGTAATTAAAATGAATATATTATTTCAAGGAGTTAATTTTTAATGTATCTAATTAGACTATTTTGAATAAGATAAATAGCATTCTATAATAAAATGATAGGAAAAGTTCAGAAGTAAATACACATAAGATAAACACTTTCTCATACGCACAACAGTTTCCTAAAGTCTTTTCGCGGCGAAATAATTAGAACAGAGAGCCATGGCTTTCTTGACGACTAGAACTGCTATTCGCTGAGTATTCAAACTGCCAGTTTACTGCACACGATACCACCCCTCCGTTTTGTACAAAGTGTCATTTTGTGTACCATTAGCTTATGTTGGTGATATCGTGCGAAAACTGATCCGTTCTCATATAAATATCGATTCGGAAATGATTGCAACATGAGAGAAGTGTAAATTCTCGAACCTCAACCTATTTAAAAAAGAAATTGTCTTTTAGAGTAATTTATGAAAAGTGTTTAGATTTTCAAATATTTGAATTTGTTCCTATGTGGATTTGTTTAGGAAGACAAATATGTAGAATTTTTCCCAGGCTCGGACTGGAACCCAGAACCCTTGGCTTAACTAGCACTCTTCTCAACTGAGTTATCTGCAATAAACAATACACTCAGACAACATTTAATAATGATATTTGGCCTGTTATTTGAAACAGGTTTATAGAATAAAACGCAGATAAAAGGAACTATAATAAAAAATGGATACATAATTAAAATTTTATTTTTTAACACAGTTAAACTTATTAGTAAATAAATCATACAACTACTAATTTTTCAAATGAGTGAAAATGTGTCCATGATGGGATTTTAACACAGAATCGAGCCAAAGGCTCTGGGTTCTTTCCAGACAAATTTTCTTTGAGTTGGTAAAATTAATACTCGTGTTATCTATTTAGCAATGAGTTTGATTGTGTTAAAATAATAAAAATGTAAATGTGTACCTTCAAATAAAAAGATGCATTATTATGTTTTTATGCTGATAATTGAAATACACCAGTATTTACGACTTCATGATTTCAAATAACCTAAAAATTTACTTTCAAACACTGTTAAAAAAAGGTTTTACATCTACGAAAATTTAATAAAAACACGAACGAAAACATAGAATAACTTGTCCTGTAATATGATTCCGAAAACTATTCTTTATCATTATAATCAACAGAAATCTGTATTTATTCCAGATTTAAAGAAGCATTTATAATTTTTTTTTTTTTTTTTTTTTTTTGCCACTTATTTTCAATAGTTTTTATAGTGTATGAAACAATTTTCGGTACTTTTCGGTTAGCCGAGCGCCAGTGTTATATATACATATATATGTATATATACATGTATGTATATATACTTATATATATGTATACTAACCGAAAAGTACCTAGTTTTCTCAAACCAGAATATCGGTTTTCAGAATGCCTTAATTCTCCAGTAAACATTTTAGCTGCGTAATTGATTTTATAGAAGCAATAATAACAAAATGCTTTTAATTTTAATGTTATTTTAATACTAAATAAAATAGGTGTTGCTATTCAACGTACCCTTTATTCACAAATTAAAAGATGATGTAAAATAAACATATGAATAAAATAAATCTCAACGTTTCGGTTTAATCTTTAAAACCTTCATCAGGAGTAAAAGTTTCTAAAATACAAATCGGCAGAAACACTTTATATGCTACATTTTAAAAATCAAATTCAAACTGTGAAAAACATTCAACGGTAACATCCAAAATCCTAAAAAGCAACTCAGTGGCACCACCTGTTATCCAAAGATGAAAGATGAATGAAAAGATTAAAACAATGGAAATTTCACAGATCTTTCAAAATACATATGTATGATATATTTTAATGTTGTCAATTAACATGTTTGTCTGTAAAACATGTGAATGTTTACTTGAGAATTGACAGCAGCCAATAAACCCATATTCTGTGTTGTGAAAACTAATTAATACATTATGAAAACAACTTAGAAACGTTTCGAAAAATCAGTGGCAGTAAAAGTAACTTTGTTTTTGTAAAGGTTTGTCTTTATCTCGAAAATATATTGATTTATGAGGTCTCTAAAAAAAAAAAGATCACTTTTCTGAATCATGGATATATTGGATGATGTTATTGTGTAATATCATTCGTCGTTTATTATATTTTCCTAGATTAAAAAAAATCTGTCTCTTTTTTTTACAGTGTACATGAATTAAAACATAATTATTATTACAAATAAACAGATTTCCTGCAGATCATCAAGGGATTTGATAAATTTAATTTAAATAATTGTCTGATCAGAATATTGATGAAATACTTTTTTACTTGTTTAATATGTTAGTTAATCTGATTTCTGAATTGCGAATTTTTGTGTAATAATGAGTAGAAGAAAAATCACATTGTGACGGATATGTGTTAAATGGTAATCTATTACTTAATTCCCGTGACTTCATATCGGATAATTCTTAACAAATTTAAATTATTTATGCTTGAGTTAATTTTTAAATATTTTAAATAATATTTTTACCTATTTAATATGTTAGTAAATCCGATTTCTGAATTGCGAATTTTTACATAATAATGAGTAGAAGAAAAATCACATTGTGACGGATATGTGTTAAATGATAATCTATTACTTAATTCCCATGATTTCAGAACGGATATTTCAGAACAAATTTAAATTAATTATGCTTGAGTTAATTTTTAAATATTTTCAATAATATTTTTACCTATTTAATATGTTAGTAAATCCGATTTCTGAATTGCTAATTTTTACGTAATAATGAGTAGAAGCAAAATCAGATTGTGACAGATATCTGTTAAATGGTAATCTATTCCTTAATTCCCATGATTTCAGAACTTATTTAAAATAATTATGCTTGCGTTAATTTTTAATAATGTTTTTACAAATATTAGATTAAATTCAAAAGAAAAAATATTTCTATTAAATTAATTTTGAATTATGGAATGCGTAAAATATTCAATAATGTAATATAGAAAAAATAATATTCCTTAAAAAGGTAATTATAATTTGGTTACTTTGAAACATGTGAAAAGTGTTCTGAATATCATAAGAGAATAATAAAAAATAGAAGTACATGTATAAGGTACGAAATCACTTTCTCCAGTGGTAAACGATTCTGAACAGCATTAAAGGAAAAAATAATTGGAAAAAAAAAAGAGCCACCATGGTTTTCGTGACGACAGGAATTGTTATTGTCCGGGGATTCAAATTGCCCATTAAGTCCATACGATTCTATATTTTTTTTCCGCAAAAAGGCCATTTTTCGCACCATTAGATTATATTGTTCATTGCGTACAAAATGATCTCTATCATATAAAAATCGATTCAGAAATGAATATAACATGAGTAAATAAAACATTCTTGAGATTCATTCCATTTCTATAAATAACTGTGTATTTTGCGTATGTAAAAATTCAAGAAAGATATCATATCCCCTAGTGAACGCAATAAATGGCAATTTTTTATAATAGTCATATAATTTACTTAAGCTTTTTCGAAAAGTAAATGTAGAGATATTAAAACGGTTTCAATTTTAATAATTTATCATCACATAAATACGTATAAAATAAATGTTCAGTACTTTTCTCAGTAAATGAGGGGAACCAAAAATAAAATATTTTTTCCGAAAAACATGTGATGAAAAGAGTTTTTAAAATGATTATTTCTTTTTGAACTCAAATAAAAATAAACATATGCTAATCGATATTTCATGAATGCATTTTTAACTAAAGCCCTTGGATTTTTATCGATATTAATTAAGTAAAATCACTAATGTAATTGTCATTTGTTGTTTATTCTAAAAAGAAAAACCATATTCAATAAAGAAGAATAATATATCCCTTAAATTAAAGTTGAACTTTATTGTTTCGTGAAATATTTTAAAAGTACAAAAGAATTTCTTTCTTTTGTAGAAAGTGACTAATTACCAAATGCTTTATTACTTTAGTTTTTGAATAGAAAAAAATAAAAAAATAGCAATGAAAAAGTGTAAATATTTCAGAAAAGCATTAATAAATAAATGCTTGAAGATAGGGAATAATATGGGAATTAAAGTCATTAAAAGCTTGAAACAAAAGGGGAATGCTTTATATAAACTCTCTAAATCCTATTTTATTAAAATACTCGTGTATTAAGAATTATGAATAAAAAATTTAATTAAAATACATTCGTCAATGTTGCATTTCTCCAATGAGAAGTTGTGGGAAATAAAAATTTCCCTGTAATAGTGCAAAGCTTTTTAAACATTTTCAGTTGCGTAATTGAATTTATGCATGCACGAATGCTAAAATAATATTAATTTTACTGTTAAGGTTGTTAATTTGTCATGTTTGTCTGTCAAGCATGTTTGTTGGACATAAAAATATTTCCTTGAAAATGGACAGTACCCCAAAAAAACCTATATTCCGCTTGAGAGAAAACTGATTAATAAGCTATAAAAACAACCTCGAAAATTAGTGGCAGCAAAAGAAACTTTATTTTTATAAATGTTTCTTTAAATCTCTAAAATATGTTGGCTTCTGATTATTCTAGAAAAAAAGACCACAATTTGAAATCGCGGGTTGCGTGTAAAGCTTAAGAAAACATTTGTCTTTTTTTTTACAATGAAATGTTTAACCTTCATTCTGTCTGTGGCAGCTTTCTCTGCACATATCGCTTTCCAGCACTCCTTTACTCAAAATCTACTTTGAAAATAGCTCTATCACTTTTGAATTGCTCTTTCTCTCCCCCCCCCCTTTTATGCAAGTAAAATCATTAAATTCATTTCTTAAAACATTACGTAGTTCTATCTACATGTTTTCTTTTCCCTCCTTTTCGCAACGAACTTAATTCATGTGGCAGTTTTCTCTGCACATATCGGTTTCCAGCCCTCCTTTACTCAAAGCCTACTTTGAACATAACTCTATTACTTTTGAATTGTTCTCCCCCTCCCCCCTTTTATGCAAGTGAAATCATTAAATTAATTCATTTCTTAAAACATTAAGTAGTTCTATCTACATGTTTTTCTTTTCTCTCCTTTTCGCAACGAACTTAATTCACGTGGCAGCTTTCTCTGCAAATATCGGTTTCCAGCCCTCCTTTACTCAAAGCCTACTTTGAACATAACTCTGTTACTTTTAAATTGTTCTCCCCCCCCCTTTTATGCAAGTGAAATTATTAAATTAATTCATTTCTTAAAACACTACGTAGTTCTATCTACATGTTTTTCTTTTCTCTCCTTTTCGCAACGAACTTAATTCATGTGGCAGCTTTCTCTGCACATATCGGTTTCCAGCCCTCCTTTACTCAAAACCTACTTTGAACATAACTCTATTACTTTTAAATTGTTCATTCCTCCCCCCTTTTATGCAAGTGAAATCATTAAATTAATTCATTTCTTAAAACGTTACGTAGTTCTATCTACATGTTTTTCTTTTCTCTCCTATTCGCAACGAACTTAATTCATGTGGCAGCTTTCTCTGCACATATCGGTTTCCAGCCCTCGTTTACTCAAAGCTTACTTTGAACATAACTCTACTACTTTTAAATTGTTCTTTCTCCCCCTACCCTTTTTATGCAAGTGAAATCATTAAATTAATTCATTTCTTAAAACATTACGTATAGTCCAGGGGAAATGTATCAAAAAAAGGGGGTTACCTTGCAAAAGGTCGGGTAAAAAATTTTTTTTTTCTGAATTGTTTATAATGATGCCAACATGGAAAAACCAAGTTTTCTAACAAAATTTCTTAAGGCTAAATTTTCTGTGGTCAAAAAACAAGAAAATTTTGGGTTTTTTTTAAAAATATCTCGAGTCCCGTTGCCGTAGCATGTTATTTGTCAATTACAATATTAAAGAAGATAACATCCTCTACAACTTTCATACATAGAACTTTTTTATACACTCAATAGCAAGTGCAGTACGCCATTTCAAAAATAGGACAAATTATTCAATTTTCTTAAAAACCGTGAAAAACGCAGTTCTGCCCAGATTATTCAAATGTTTCCCACGATTTAATCGTGTATGTCAACTTTTATATATTAGTAGCAGTAAAGTATGTGTTTCATGGCTAAAACTAGCCTTTTTTGCGCCCCCTCCACCCCTCTTTTAAAAAGAAAGTTTACCACGGGATTTTTAATAAATCTCTAATAGTCGGATTTTGAAAATTTTAAGTGTGTAAGCATTAAATACGTAATGCTGAACTACGTAATCAGCTTTGCCAAATGTTGATTCATTAAAACCTTTAAATTGTACCAAAAGAAACCGAAATATATTCCACTTTAAACAGGTTTCCATATTAGCAGGTATAATTGTTCATATTCTTTTTCTTGAAAAAATATATACTTTTCTTTAAAGACCGAATTCCGTATATATAAATTTCATTTTCAAAGATTTTACGGTATAGTTGTCGTATTGAGGCGTTTAAAGTCACTGTTATATAAATTATAGGACTAAACTAGTCACACGAAGACATTCGCAAGGTAACATTGAACCTATTGGAGCGTTCTTGACAAATATCTCGCTCGCATTTTGTTACTTTTAAATAATTTTTTTTTTTTTTCACGGGATACCAGAGATCAATATCTAACGTTGTGCTTTTGTACTTTTTCGGGTTTGTTTGCTTTTTAAAAAAATATATTCTGAAATTTAAAGTATTCTTTTTGAGCTGTAAAGCATTTAATAGATTATCTTAAAGTTTTAAATATTTGTGCATGCTAAAATGATATAATCTCTTGTTATATTTATTGACATAAGTGGAAAAAAATTGACAATATATTTTAAAACTTATATTTAAAATATTTTTTATAAAACTAGTGATCTCAAATATTTTATTAACAGAATTTATAAATTTTACAAGATATAAATGCATAACATTAGTTAGTGAAATAATTTGGTGTCATTTTTATTATAGCATTGTATTGTGTAATATTGTATGTATAAGGTAAAAGTATTTCTTTCATAAAAGATATTTATCTTTTGAGCCCCCCTTCCTTTTATATGGAACTACAATTCAATGTTTGCTATCTTTAAAACAGTAAAACATTAAAACATATGTTATCAATAATTGGTAAATAAAATATACCATTATAGTGGGGAATAAAATATGTTTTTCGCAAATTTTCATACCTGGGTGATTTTCAAAAAAAAAAAAAAAAAAAAAAAAATCATGTTGTGCTGTCCTTTCACATTTGCACAGAAAAAATAGTTAAATATCATAATTTTAATTATTGTATTTTAACTATCATGTTTTTTAATGATAATTTACAGATATATTATTATTTATAAAAAAAATTTAAAAATAAGAAATATATTCCTTTGTAGTCAAAGTATCATTACCCTAGGTTGTTCAAACAAGCAATTTATTAGATAAAGATTTGACAAAGTTCTATTTAAAACAGATGGTTATAATTTATTATGCATTTTTATTTATTAAGATGCTAGTAATTAAAAAAATATTGATTTTCATTAATTAAACTTATCTATAATTCTTAATAATTTTTTATAATTTCATTGCCATGCTTCTGACAAAAATTCTTCCGAATTTTTTTAGGACAGCACATGCATTTTTATCAAGGCAAAAGTACTCCTTAAAAGTCAACTTATCAGGTTTAGGTGAATAGAGTAAATAGTTTTATAGTTTCAATAAAACAAGCAAAGACTTTGAATGTTTTGGTGAGTATTCTTTTGTAAATCATTACCGTACCCAATTCTAATTGATAATTAAATGAACTTTTATTTCTTAATCTTTTTTCATTATATGAGAAATAGAAAATCATTGTACGGGCTAAAAGATATAATGGCTGCCATTTATGCCTGGGGAAAAATAAAAGCATTTTGCTTAATTTGTCATTACCATGATCACTTATGTCATTATACCAAGTGCATTGAAATTTAAAAATTAGTTTAAAATGTTAAATTAGTAACTTGGTCTCTGATGATGCTTGTATATTAATGTTTAACAGGTAAGATAATTATTTACAAATAATTTAAAGTTTCTGATTATTTCTAAAAATTTGATTTTATTATTCCAAAACCCGGATGGTTTTTTAAATGACCCACCTATTCCATTGATACCTGGAAAAATATGTATGCACTATAAAAATGATTAAAATTATAAAATTTATTAAAATTAAGCAAGAAATCTATTTTAATTGAAACTATCGTGCCAATAAGTTACTATAAATTGAAAAATTCTTTTAAACAATGCTTTGAAGTTAACATTGTAGTGTATACACTTAAAGTTACTGTCTAAATATGAAAATTGTCTCATTCATCTACACTCTGCCCTACTTTTAAAATTTTATAAATTTGTTGCATAGAAAATGTCTGTTCAGATGAAAATAAAGACGTGAGTGTGCAAATAATATATAATTTACTGCTACCAATTTTTAGAAGTCGAGATACACAATTAAATCTTCGGGGAACATTTGAATAATCGCTGCAAAACTACGTTTTTCACGGTTTTAAAGAAAATTGAAAAAAAAAAAGTCCCATTTTTGAAATAGCGTACTGTGCTTGCTATTGAGTGTATAAAAAAGTTGTAAATGTGAAAGTTGTAGAGAATTTTATCATCTTTAATATTGTAATAATATGCTACGGCAACGAATCTCGAGATATTTCCAAAAAATCAAAAAAATGTCCCAAAATTTAGTTGTTTTTCGGTCACAGAAAATTTAGCCTTAAGGAATTTTGTTAGAAAACTTGGTTTTTCCATGTTGGCATAATTATAAACAATTTAGAGAAACAAATGAACCTTTAGAATGAACAAATGAACAATTTAGAGAAACCCGACCTTTTGCAAGGTAAAATGTACATTTCCCCTGGACTAGTAGTTCTATCTACATTTTTTTCTTTTTTCTCCTTTTCGCAACGACCTTAATTCAACACATTCAAATACACAGATTTATGAGTTCAATTTTTCAGTTATCAAAATTCCATTCTTGCATAATTAATTTCTATTTCTTAACGGTCTTTACCTAAATGTAAGCAATTAAATACACAACAATCTAACTGCAGCTGTCCATTTAGTACGTTGCACTTTCTTTTCATCGTATTTTGTCCACATTATAAATAAATGGTTCTTAATTGCGGCTAAAAATTAGTCGGTAAAAAAAAATAACAAAATAAAATTATTTTATGGGAATGCTGTCTTAAATATATTTTATGTACGTTAGAACATATCCTTTTCTGTACATTTTCCATGCATCCGTTGAAAATTGCGCAATTACTTTTAAGCTAGTTTGTTGTTGTTAAAATAAACAGACTCCAGATTTTATGTCACCGTTTCTCATGAAATAAAAAAGGGTTATTTTAATCCCGGTGTGTATGGCTGGAAGGGATGCCAGATTATTTTTCCCTTAACCCCTAAGCCTCCTGCCAATGCTTTGTCCGTTTTCATTTCTTCGACAAAAACCTTTGTGAATTGGCGATAATGTGCTACGCCAAGTCATGTGAATCAGTAAGCTAAAATATTCGCTTGGCTTTCTGACTTGCTTGCTCTAAGGTCCGGAAAAAGGGCCGCTTGTTTTCCTTTTTCAACGTTGCGGAGTATCCCTCCACATGTCTCCATGTATGCTTTCTTTTTCGAACTGTCTGTTCCATCTAGAATAAATAAATATTGACTTTATTCCTGTCACTTATAATGTTGGAGTTTTTTTTTTTTTTTTTTTTTTTTAAATCTTGCAATACCATCGAACCCTGAACCACCGTGTGAAACAATCGCCATTACACTGTTTGCTTGTTGAAACATCGCAAAATTATTTTGATCATCATTACAGTTTCAGATACCGCAATGCTAGCTATTAGTAACGTTTCTAACTAAAATTAAACCAAGGCGCACATTGAAACGTAGCTATTACGCACAGATGTAGTGACACTGGTAAGAAAAAACTGGCCCAGCCAGGGTGAGCACATATTGTGATTTAGTTTTCCGTCATGTTTGTTGCCATTGTTCAGGAAATTCGGCATGTATATTTACAAACATTTTAACTTGATTGAGTAGATCCATTTAAGTTCAGAATCAGATTCTGATATTAAAATTAATACAGGCTAATAATTAGGGATTTAATTTCCCTTTAAATTAACTTAATAATAGTTGCGTATAATATTAATAGTGTTATAATAGTTCTATTATTGGATTTTCAAGGTCACTTTTAAACGTGAGCAAAATGTTTTCTAAATCGAAGAAAAAATCCTTAAAAAAAGATTGATTTTACGTTTATTACTGAATATATATATATATATACATATACGTGTTCATGTTGTCCAAATTTCAAACTTAGAGTAATAAATTTAATAGATTCCGGATTATTTAAAAAGTTGCGATGTAAAATTTTTCTAATTTACAATAATTTATCACGAAAAGAACATCTCTATAAAAGCAAAAATAAAATTACTAATTAAAATAAATCTTACACCGTTCAGTTTTACATATCAAAACATACATATTGTGTTAAGTATTTACATATCAAAACACAAATGTAAAAAAAAAAGAAAAAGTGGAAGTTTAGAATAAAGATACATAATAACGAGAAATTAGAAAATTTCAAGTAATTAAGATTTACAAATTATGAATTATATAATATGAAATAATTAATCACGCAAATTTGATATATTTAAAAAGTATTATTTAAAAGATCTTGTTTGATATTAACAGGGCGCCAGTTTGTTCCACAAAAGCAAAACGTGTCAGACTCGCACTCGAAACTGCGTTATAAGTACGAGTGACAAGCAGAACCTGCGTCAGAAAAACTGCGTGTGAGTCAATATGCGCTCTTCCCTTCATTTCAATTATACATGAAATCGCCCTGCACGTGTCGGCTGCATCTCAATGTGCGCCTCGCCTAAGGATAGTAAACAATAACTTAAATAGCTGATACCGATTGTTTGTTATTGTATTTTAGAAATGTTCGGAAAATTTTAGGACACCGTTTATCATTTTTACAAAACATGGCCACTAAAAAGCTCCTTCCAAGTATATCCTTTAATTGTAAAATGCGTTTATTTAATCATGTGCTTCGCATACCAGCCACAAATGTCGTTATATTAGGTGGGCTATGGTATATTATACAGGCGGGTTCACCATGGAGGTAAAGCTGGATGATCATTATCATGAAGTATTTTAAGGGATTTCTTGTACTCAGAAAGGAATATTTAAAACCTCCGTCTATTTCCTTTAAGAAAAAAAGTTCTGCATGCAGTCATTCTACCTTAGAAAATATGAAGAATGAGCTGCTTAATAAATTAAGACAATAATTTCTACCTGTGCCATCAGCATTATCGTAATATTCTATTTATGAAGTATAACTATAAAAACTACTAGGAAGCGTTTCTGAATATCGGTTTCAGCAAAAAAAAAAAAAAAAAAAAAAAAAAAAAAAAAAGAAGCTGTTTCTGTAAATGCTTCTTTAACTTTTGAAAGCGTATTAGTTTCTATGAATTCTAAAGATAAAAAACGCATTTCGGAATAATTGAAAACTCGGAAGATGTTATTGTATATTTTCGTAGATTAAGAAACGGTTTTCGCTTTTTAGGTGCGCTCCTAATTATATAAATGCGTAGTACCTATAGTCGTCGTTCAGTCCGTCTGTCCGCATATAACAGAGCAAAAAGTACCCAACCGAATGGGCTGAGATTTTAAATATATAATTGTTGCAAAATTTTGTCGAGTCATTTCATATTTTATGAAAATCGTATGTATAGTTTAATTACAGGGACAGTCAAACTTTTCCGTTACATTACGGCCAATGGGAAAAAAAAAATATTGCAAGTGCATTTTAATGATGTTACAGCCTTCCGAATGGTCTGAAATTTTAAATATGTACTTTTTGCATTAGTTTGTCGAATCACTTCCAATTGTATGAAAATCGGATGTATAGTTTAATTACAGGGGCAGTCAAAAGATTTCCGTTACATTAAGGCCAATGGGAAACAATTATTTCATGTGCATTTTAATGATGTTACAGCCTTTCGCAAAGAATGAAATTGATATGCACTTATGAAGTGCATTAAAATATACATTCAGTACTATATACGGTGCAAAACATATTTATAAAACTAGTTATAGTACGAACACACCTTATTTACCACGTTTGACTAGCAATTTTTAACTTGTTTTACATTGTGAATTGCTTTTGTTCCATTTTTTATTGGCTTTCTGTAAAATTTCCCGCCATTTTCTTGACAAAAATTCAAACATATTTTTATTTACTAAAAGATACATTTAATAAATTTAGTTCGTGCAATCAGTTTGATGAACTTTTTTCATCGCTCTGGAAGATACATAAATCCGAAGTTATGGAACACTTGAAGTTTTTGAGTAAAAAAATAATGTAGTAGTCTCTCAGCGAAATAAAATCTTTCTATCTAAAGTATTATGAATTCGATCTAAATAAATGTTTATTGGAGAGTGCAAATTCGGTAAAAATCACTGGATGATCAAAAAATTTCAGCCAAGTGTGTGTCGAGTGGACAGACAAACAAAACTTTTATATTTGTCTTGATAAAACACAATGCCATTTTTGTAGGCTAATTGAAACTTCTTTTGGTAATTTTCCCGCTTTAATTCACTTAGTTGTGAAAGGTATTTCTAGAAGAGTGTTTTTTAGGTGAAAACGCATAATAAAAGATTTACTTTTGGTCTCAGAAAAATATTCTTCGGTTGTAGACTGACTTTTGCTGGTATTTAATAGGTCTCAGGACTCTCAAAATTGGATAAAATGGAAAAAAATGACCAATTTCAACTTTTAATATCTTAAAATGTATTTCATTTTAAGACGCAATTTTAATTGGGATGAAAGATATAAGTATGTTCTTTCATTTCACGTATTTAAGAAATTTCAAGATGCAGAATTAGCATTTACAGAGGGCATCAAATTGTCAGACATTTGACGAGCAGAAAATCGGCATAATATATAACGCGCAGAATTACAAAATAAAGTTTGCAACTACAATGAAAATTTTGGTGCCTACTTGCACTTCAGACTGTAATAATTACTCTGAACCTAAACAAATGTGTATTTAAAACATTTTATATTTTTAACTTTTATATTTTTAAATATGTACTCAGCTAATGCAAAATTTAGAAAATTTCAAGAGTATAACCACCTAAAAAAATATCTTTTTGAACAATAAGAAGGAAATTTGAGGTTCAAATTGTACAAAATAACATGAAACATATGTTTTGAAAATTTGATGAAAAAATACTCAGAAGTGTTTGAGATATCGTGCGCTTTATGCCCAAAAACGTCATTTGGAGAAAAATGATTTAAAACTTTCGGAAACGCCGCTACAGCTATTGAGCGGATATAATTCTAAAAGCCATAACTTCTGTTCTAATTGGAATTTCAAAGAAAAAATTAAAATTTCGAAAATTTTAAAGCTTTAAGAGTCCTGAGGCCTCTTAACACAAATACTTTTTCCTCAACTCTAACAATTTATTTTGAAAAAAAAAAAGATGAATTCAATAGAGCATCGCAAGCATAAATTATCTTCTATCAAAGTTTTCTTCACTAACTCATATGGTATCTGCACATCTTGGTAGCCATTATTCTATGTTAATGTAAACCCCTTGATACTGCTGAATGGTTTATGGCAAGAGTTTTTTACACATCTCGGTTCTTCTATTAATCCTTATCAGTTAGCTTCAATATTTCGATTCCTTAAGCGTCAGGCAGTTGTTTAAAACGTGGTGCATTGCTAAGTTTAAAATTGTTTTAATGAAAAATTTTTAATTACCGGAATCGGCGTGAAAGCGTCAATGAGACAGTTAACCTGCATAGCACATCCCTTCTTTTGAGATTTCGAAATGTTTTAGAATTCGAGAAATTGAAAAATATGCATTATGAAGAAATTGCTCCTTTCTTCTTAACAACAATATTTAAAAAAAAAAAAAAACTTTTTTTATGCACTCACATATGTTAATTCTTTCAAACACCATAACAATTTCTAAATTTGAAATAAATGAGCATTTAGTTTTGCATTCTATTGACACCTAGCGCCCAACACGGGAGGGACTTTTTCACCAATACAATACATTAGTTTTGATGAATTTCAAAAGTGTGAAACAACGCAGCGCCATCTGTAGGTAACGTTTAAGACCAAAAAAAGGAAGTGAAATAACGAAAATTCCTACTTTACACATTAATCTCAGTCATTTTAATAAGTGTCATCTGTCAATAAATTTCTTTTAAAATGTTCAGTCCATTTTATTACTAATTGTATCTAAACTAGCGAAACGTACTGGCGAATATACAGTGTGAATTTTTTAAAAAACTTTTTATAATTTTTTGGAATTTTTGAATAGTCTTGTACTCTTTTCTTTTTCTTTATTTATATATATACTATTTTATAGAGTTTTTAAAGTAAGTCATACGGCATCCGGTCTTACTAACAATACCAAGTTCATGTAAACGCTTTGATACTAGCAAGTGGTTGATTGCAAGATATTTTCGACATCTCAGGTTGTTCTAGGTTGATCATTTTCAGTTAGCGCCAATATTTCGTCAGTCAGTCCTCTAGAATGTGGTGAATTGATAAGATTAAAATTGTTTGGCTGGAATTTTTTGGATCACTTACATCACGTGAAAGCGTCAACTTCGCACTCAGCATAGATTGTGCATATCTTCTTTTTTGAGTCCTCGAAATGTTTTGGCATTCAGGGAATTAAAAAAAAGGGGCAAAAATGCGCCTTATATTCGTCCACATTCAATTCTTAATAAAAGGAAAATCTTCGCAAATAATATATGCAAATATTATTCGCAAAGTTTTGTAAATAATTGACCAGAACTCTTAAAAAAAAATCCGTCACGTATTCTCTGAAGTTCCTTCATTCAAACAACAGCAATGTTTCAAGTTTGAAATAAATGACATTTCATTTTTGCAGTGCTTTCACAGGTAGTGTAAAAAACAGGATAACCTTTTGCACAAAACCGATATGTTACACTGTAAAAAAAAAAAAATACCGGTAGGAATCGGAAAAATAGTTGCCCTTATTGTATCGGAATAATTTCCGACCCAGCTCGGAATAAAATCCGTAAAAATAAGGAAATAGTCAGTAAAACGGTATTTTACGGATTTTATTCCGAGCTGGTTTGGAAATTATTCCGGTACGATAAGGGCAACTAATTTTCCGAATTCTACCGAAAAACTGGCAGTATTTTTTTTACAGTGTATATTGACCGTTGTAACCGTTGGGAGCAATGCAGTGCTATCTTAAAGGTTACATTTAGAAGTAAAACAAGGAAACGTAATTGTTGCGTTTTATCACTGCTCCCATGGTCTTAATTTAATCGTTTTTATTTTACGCCTCGCACAGACGATATTTTTTTGTTGACAAACAAATGAACTTTAGAACTTTATGAACTGAACTGTAGCTACGAAATTCTATGATGTAAGATTTATTGAAACGAAAGTATGTTCGCGAAAAGTTATGTGTTTTTTGTATTTGTGATTGGACGATCAGTACGATTGTGGAGGGAAAAAACTCGTTACCCTGGCAACCGAGCAACTGACGTAAGAGCGTGACGTCAGCTTTTACAGGTACATTCTCAAAAAACAAACATTCGGAATTCGAACGGGGAAAAGGAAGTATGCTAAGGCGTGTATTATTCTTTGAGTCTAATATTTATTATTCGATGCGGAGTAAACAAGTTATTCACCTATATTCATTTACTATGTAATTCGTCGTTTTTAAATGACAAGTCAAGAATTCAATCGAAGGTGTTACTAATTTGACCAGCTCAACGGGATTCGAACATTTATAAGTGTATTCAACTAGAATCTACAATATACTTGCGGCTATATCAGTTCTTTGTATTATAATAAATGTGTGTCGTGTTATATATCCTGCTGCTCCTTTATTGTAAGTGTCTGCCTGAATTTCTGGGAAAATGGGGTAAGTAACGAAAATTTAAATTTAATTCTAACTTCTAACTAAAATCAGAGTTTTTGTTTTAAAATCGAATCGTGAATTGAATTCTGTTAAGTCATATTCTTTCGTCAGATTATTCATATTTCTTTTCCCTAATTTAAATTCGAGCTATTCAAAATTAATCCGTCACCTATTCTAACCATAAATTTTGGTCCGTACCGAGCCTGAGCTACGATGGAATCTGTTCTCAAGTCGTAGCTGTCAATTAATTTATCTGTGCTAGATGTAACGTAAAAAAAAAAAAAAAAAAAAAAAAAAAGTAAAAACGGTTGTGTTTATTTATTCAATTCTTGTTTTTTTTATATTTTGTATATTATGGTGCATTTTGTATGAGATTGTGTAATTTTCGTATTTTTATGTTATTCATTTCTTATATTGTTTATTTGTAATTATTAAAAATGACTAAACAAACTAAACAGGAGCTGTATTTTGAGCGAATTTGTAAGGAAATAGATGTAATTAAGGATAAAGTTCAAAATGCGAATTCAGATGAGCATGCAAAAATTAAAGTTTTGAAATCGAAAATATCTTCTTATGAAAATACTCTTGCGCAAGCATTTGATAAACTTTCGCCGAAAGAAAATAATGAGAATTTGGATATTTTTTTGAAGTATCAGGGAATTATTTGTGATTTGTTAGTCGATTTAGAAGAGAAAACCACAGTTGATTCTCCGACGGAAATTCGTGTAGAAACTCAAAATAAACAGAATTATTCGCAAGTTAAATTGCCCAAATTCGATCTTCCCCATTTTTACGGCGATTCGGAACAATGGATTTCGTTTAAAGAATTATTTCAGTCTACGATTTTGGGGAATGAAAAGTTATCTGATATTGAGAAATTACAGTATTTACATTCATCTGTTCGCGGAAATGCCGCAAAATTAATTCGAGGATTTTCTTTAAAAGCAGAAAATTTAGTTCAGTGTTGGGATTTGTTAAATCAAAGATATGAAAATAAAAGACAATTGGCATTAAGTCAAATAAATAAAATATTTTCGATAAAGATTATTAAAGCTAGTAATTCAAAATCCTTGTTAGAATTGCTAGATACAAGTAATGAAGCAATTCGGAATTTGAAAATCTTGGGATTAGAATCTAATGCTTTGAGTGATTTAATGTTAATAAATTTTATGTTGAATAAATTAGATCAGCCTCTCAAACAAAGATGGGAATTGTTGTTAGACAATGATAAAATACCGGATATGGATTTATTTCGAAAATTTGTTGAGCGGGAAGCTAGAAGTGTAGAGGAGTCAAAATGCACTAAAGTAGAGTCTAAATTCAATTTCGCAAAAAAGCCTCTAGATGCTAGTCGAGTCAAAACCAACGTAATGAACAGCGCGTTTGTTAGGAATGGTAATAACTGCCTATTATGTAATGAAAGCCATGCGTTATTCAAATGTCCGTTATTTAATTCAAAACCAGTGAAGGAGAGGTGGAAAATCGTTCATTTAAACAAATTATGTGAAAATTGTCTTAGACAAAACCATCAAGTAGGGCAGTGTAGAATTAATGTTAAATGCAAAAATTGTTCCCAAATGCATCATACATTATTACATGTGTATACGACTAGTCAAACTAATAGAGAGTTTGTTAATGATAATGCACCAGAAATTTCTGTTTCTAATAGTGCGCAGTGTCATTCATCTTTGCAGAATTATAATGTTCTATTATCTACCGCTCTTATTAATGTAAAATCTAGCACAGGTAATGTTATTCAGTGCAGAGCACTTATTGACAATGCTTCTCAAAATTCTTTAATCTCAAAAAATTGTGTAGAAAGGTTGAATTTGCCTGTTGGCAGAACGAACCATAGGCTTGTAGGTATAAATGGCATTTCGGCTGAAACCTGCCTAAATTTCACTGAATTTAATTACTCGCCATATTTTGAAAATAATTACAATTCTTTAAAAGCCCTTGTAGTCAATCAGGTTACTACCCCGCTCCCTAACTTCAGGCTTGAAAGGCATTCATGGCCGCACATGGCAAACTTACAGCTGGCGGATCCTGAGTTTTATATCTCCAAGTCAATCGACATTCTGCTAGGAGCAGATGTTTTTGCACATCTGTTATTAGGGTCACCCATTTTTGGACAATCTGGTGAACCCGTTGCAATCCCAACTCAACTAGGATATATTCTAAGTGGTCCAGTACCCTATTCGTCTAAACCGGCCACGACCGTGGTCTGCCATTCAGTAGACATGACTGTTTTTTTCAACTCGGAGTCTGTTCCTCAAGCTAAGGAGTTTATTAAATCGGATGCAGCTAAAGAACTGTATCACAATTCAATTCGGCAAAATAAACAAGTTTGTGATGAGGAAAAAATTAATTTTCCTGTCGCTGCCAGTATAGCAAAAGATGATAGTTTGCCACATTCTTTAAAGGCAAATAACTTAACCCATTCTTTCAATCCGAATTCATCTCAAAGTTTTCTAGGGTTAGAGTGGAACCAGGAAACAGATTTCCTGCGAGTACAAGTTGTAGAAAAACCTACAGTAAAGACTAAAAGTCAATTATTATCCGTAATTGCTGGCATTTTTGATCCTTTGGGTCTTTTGTCACCTTCCACTGTTATTTTGAAAATGTTATTGAAAGAAGTGTGGAAGGCAGACTTGAAGTGGGATGATCCTCTTCCCTCAGATATTCTAGAAACGTGGAATAGATTCTATTCTGAAATAAATGCTTTTAATTCTATGCACATTCCCCGATTTATGAATTTCAGCACATCATCACCTTTCGAACTCCATGGGTTGTGTGATGCCTCTATACGTGCATACGCGGCGGTTGTATATATCAAAACTTTTAATCCTGTCACGGTAATGCTAGTCGCTGCTAAAACAAGAATAGCGCCCGCCAGTGCAATAACATTGCCAAGATTAGAGCTATCTTCAGCTCTTTTGCTTGCAAACCTTATTCAAGTTGTGCAAGATGCATTACCTAACGCTATCCACGAAACATTCTTGTGGACCGATTCGACCATTACATTAAGCTGGATTTTGAAACCTCCAACCAAAGGCAACCAATTCGTGCTTCACCGGGCCAATAAAATCAGAGATTTGACCTCAATTGAACATTGGCATCATATTCCTGGTAAACATAATCCAGCCGATTGTGCAACACGGGGTCTATATCCCTATCAGTTAAAAGATTGCGAATGTTGGTGGTCTGGGCCTACTTGGCTCTACAAGTCTTCTAATCCTTTCATTGATGATCCATCTCCAACTTCAAACTTTGCAGTTGAGTCTTTACCCACCGAAAGCTCTTGTTTAATAAATCAACTAGACAACGATATAGACATTCTTACCAGATTTTCTTCATATACAAAAGTAATCCGAGTACTTGCTTGGATTCAAAGATTCGCCTACAACACAAAATTCCATTTAAAAAGGAAAGGGCCATTAAATGCAGTTGAACTTAACAACGCTTGTAAAACTGTCGTCAAGTGCTTACAACAGTCAGCCTTTTCTGATGAAATTAATCTACTTAAACAACACAAACCACTACCGACATCCAGTAAATTGCTTTCTTTAAACATCTTTCTCGACGCAGATAATATTTTGAGAGTTGGTGGACGCCTCAGTAAACACAACACCATGTCATTCGATTCCAAACATCCAATGCTTATCCCTAAAACCCATCCCTTAACAGAAGCTATTATCAGGTACTTCCATCTCTATAGTCTGCATGCGGGTCCTGATCAAGTTCTTTCCTTAATTCGTCAAAAATTTTGGATTCCAGATGGCAGATCAACAGTTAAGAAAGAATTAAGAAAGTGTATCCGTTGCATTCGAATATCTGCCCAACCGCTTACTCAAATCATGGGTGACTTGCCCTCTTCACGAATTAATCCTTGTAGAGCGTTCCAGCGCACAGGGATTGATTTTGCAGGACCAATCAATACAAAATGCCAACACAAACGAAAGTCAACTATTTTTAAATCCTATATCTGTCTTTTTATATGCATGTGCACCAAAGCAGTACACATTGAATTAGTTTCAGAACTTACCACCGAAGCATTTATATGCACTTTACAGCGTTTCATATCACGCCGAGGACATCCAACAGACATTTATTCTGATAACGGTAAAACATTCGTTGGTGCAGCCTCATATCTTAAAAAACTGTTCCTAATTCTCAACGAATCAAAAGTCCAAGACTTTTGCGCACAACGCCAAATTATTTGGCATTTCATGCCTCCTTATGGTCCAAACTTTGGAGGACTATGGGAGTCTTCCATAAAGCTAGCCAAACGTCATCTAACCAAAGCATGCCAAGGTACTCTTATGACTTTTGAGGAACTATCCACAACCCTATGCCTTATTGAAGCATGTATAAATTCTCGTCCACTTATTCCTTTATCAACTGACCCTAATGACTTATCCGTTTTAACTCCAGGACATTTCCTCATTGGTGATCCATTACTTGCTTTACCTGACATGTCATCTCATAATAATCCATGTATTAGTCTCTCTTCCAGGTGGAAACAGTGTATCAAGATTCGAGATAATTTCTGGCAACGCTGGACTAAAGATTATCTCCAAACATTGTCCTTAAGGCATAAATGGAAAAAGGGCAATCATATTATCAAGATTGGTCAACTAGTCTTGGTAAAAGAATCTTCAATTCATCCAACTCATTGGAAATTAGCCGTGGTCGAAAACATCCATCCTGGTGCTGATGGTGTTGTCAGAGTTGTGACTATCCGTACAGGTGAAGGCACATTCAAGCGTCCGATTCAGCAGATTGCTGCTTTACCTGAAGTCCACGCCGGCCCCCCGGAGGTTATGGACGATCAGTACGATTGTGGAGGGAAAAAACTCGTTACCTTGGCAACCGAGCAACTGACGTAAGAGCGTGACGTCAGCTTTTACAGGTACATTCTCAAAAAACAAACATTCGGAATTCGAACGGGGAAAAGGAAGTATGCTAAGGCGTGTATTATTCTTTGAGTCTAATATTTATTATTCGATGCGGAGTAAACAAGTTATTCACCTATATTCATTTACTATGTAATTCGTCGTTTTTAAATGACAAGTCAAGAATTCAATCGAAGGTGTTACTAATTTGACCAGCTCAACGGGATTCGAACATTTATAAGTGTATTCAACTAGAATCTACAATATACTTGCGGCTATATCAGTTCTTTGTATTATAATAAATGTGTGTCGTGTTATATATCCTGCTGCTCCTTTATTGTAAGTGTCTGCCTGAATTTCTGGGAAAATGGGGTAAGTAACGAAAATTTAAATTTAATTCTAACTTCTAACTAAAATCAGAGTTTTTGTTTTAAAATCGAATCGTGAATTGAATTCTGTTAAGTCATATTCTTTCGTCAGATTATTCATATTTCTTTTCCCTAATTTAAATTCGAGCTATTCAAAATTAATCCGTCACCTATTCTAACCAGTGATATTAAAATATATGGTGTTACGTCTAAAATTTGTCTCTGCAATTACTCCATACACTGTAAAAAAAATACTGCCAGTTTTCCGGTAGGAATCAGAAAAATAGTTGTCCTTGTCGTACCGGAATAATTTTCGACTCAGCTCGGAGTTAAATCCGTAAAAATAAGGAAATAGTCAGTAAAACGGTATTTTACGGATTTTATTCCGAGCTGGGTTGGAAATTACTCCGATACGATAAGGGCAACTATTTTTCCGATTCCTACCGGAAAACTGGCATTATTTCTTTTACAGTGTACGCAGAATGAACTTTTACTCCGAAAAAACTTGAATTAGTCTTTTAACTCCCAATAAGATGAACTTAGGTAAGCCTAACCCATTTGCATGATTAAATAGTTATATTTTTAACTGTGAAATGAATATTGATAATTCAATATCAATATAATAATATTGAACATAAAACTTTATAAACGGGGACTAGAATAAATATTATTTGGCATCCAACTGCTGGGATATGATAATATTTAAGAAAGTAAAATAAGATAATAGAACAAATTAAAAACTTACGCACTCCATTAAGAAGCGCTTTTACACGAATTGCTAATTTACTTGAGAAAAAATTAAATGATGAAGATAAAGATACCGAAGAAATTGAGATTTTATATGCTCAATTAGATGAAAAATGGGCAGATCTAGAACCAAAAGAAGGAGAAATTTTAGATCTTCTTTTAAACGATCAATCATGTTCTCAAGAAAATTATGATAAAGAATACGAAAGTTTTAGCGTGTATGAAGAGAAATTTATTAAGTTCAAAACTAAAGTTCAAAAAATTTTAAAGGTTTCCGAGACACAAAATATTACGAAACGGAAATTTAAACTTCCTAAGATAGAATTTAAATTATTCGGGGGGGATATTAAAGATTGGTTGGCTTTTTGGGCTCAGTTTGAAAAAAATGCATAACGATTCTGAAATCGCGAAAGAAGATAAATATCAATATTTGTTGCAAGCAGCATTAAAGGGTACAAGGGCTAGAGAAATTGTCGAATCGTACCCCGCTACTGGTGATAGTTATGAAAATGTCATTGAATGTTTAAAGGCTCGTCTTGGTCGTACTGATATGTTAATAGAAGTTTATATAAGAGAAGTGCTTTCTTTAATGATGAATAAATAGTACAACGGGAAAAGGTCCAAGAATTCCTCTTTTTAAATTGTACGACAAAATTGAAACATATTTAAGATCATTAAAAATGTTAGGTGTTTCAAGTGAACATTATTCTGCAATTCTTTATCCATTGATGGAATCGTGCTTTGATTGAATCGTAGTTTAAATCATGCTGGTACCCAGATATGGATGAGTAATTTAAGAGAAGACATTTGGATTTTGAAATGCAGGAAGACTGTTAGAAAGGTAGTTAAAACTGTGTACGTTGTAAAAGATTTAATTCAAGACCTAAACCGATTATAGAAGCACCACTTCCGGAAGATCGTATAAAAGAAGCTGTAGTATTCGAAGTTGTAGGATCTGACCACGCTGGTCCTTTACTTCTTCGAGGAGGTCAGAAAGATTGGATAGTTATTTTCACATGCGCTGTCTACAGAGCCATACATTTAGAGATAGCCACATCTTTATCGACTGACAACTTTTTGCAAGCTTTTAGAAGATTTATAGCCCGAAGAGGTAGATCTGCAATAGTATATAGTGACAATGGGAAAAATTTTACGCGTGCTGAAAATTTGCTTAAGAAAATCGATTGGGATGTCGTTTCTCAGTATAGCGAAGCTAAGAAGATCACTCGGAAATTTAATCCTCCATCTACACCGTGGTGGGGTGGATGGTGGGAACGTTTGATAGGCATAATCAAAGGGATCCTTCGAAAAGTTTAGGACGAAGCTCTTTGAACTTAGAAGAAATGAAAACTGTTATTTGCGATACTGAAAGTATTGTTATTCAGCGGCCTTTGACCTATGTTTCAGAGGAAATTGATGATTTAATACCACTTACTCCTTCTATGTTTTTACAAGACATCAGAGAATCAGGTGTTCCTGATCTTGACATTTTGGATTCATCGTCTATTAGTAAGAGACATGTCTATAGACAGCGACTAAAACAAGATTTGAGGAAAAGATTCCGCACTGAATATTTGGGATATTTAAGACAATCCTCGAAATTTGACAAAAATCAGAGACCTGTTCAGATTGGTGATGTTGTTCTAGTGTCTAGTGAGAATATTAAGAAACTTGAATGGCCACTTGCCAAAGTTATTGAACTTTATGCTTCTAAAGATGGAAATGCACGATTAGTAAAGGTAAAAATGAAAGGTGGCGAATTTCTACGTCCTGTCCTCAGATGGATACTTCTAGAAGTAACTCATGAAAGAGGTACTGAACTGCATTCTATAGCTCAAAACTCAATATCTTCCGAACAGACTGTTCAACCGAATGGTAAAGAGTGTCCTTTAGATCCTACTTCTGCTAAACCGATGATAAAGCTGACTGGTAAAAACTGTTCTTCAGACCCTGCGACGAGTAAGCCGATGACCCAACATTCTGTTAAAGACTGCTTTTTAGATACTGAATCTACTGAACCTATTTTCCAAAAAGGTGTTGGTGACTCTCCTGTGGTGACTGTACCTGAAAAACGATCCAGATATGGTCGTGTATATAAACCCAAATTAAAGCTTGAGTTTCATTGAAATCGAAACTCAAAGGTGGGAGTGTGCTGCGTTTTATCGCTGCTCCCATGGTCTTAATTTAATCGTTTTTATTTTGCGCCTCGCACAGACGATATTTTTTTGTTCACAAACAAATGAACTTTAGAACTTTATGAACTGAACTGTAGCTACGAAATTCAAAGATGTAAGATTTATTGAAACGAAAGTATGTTCGCGAAAAGTTATGTGTTTTTTTGTATTTGTGATGTTAAAATATATGGTGTTATGTCTACAATTTGTCTCTGCAATTACTCCGTACGCAGAATAAACTTTTATTCCGAAGAAACTTAAATTAGTCTTTTAACTCCCGATAAGATGAACTTAGGTAAGCCTAACCCATTTGCATGATTAAATAGTTATAATTTCAACTGTGAAATGAATATTGATAATTCATTATCAATATAATAATATTGAACATAAAACTTTATAAACGGGGACTAGAATCAATAGTAATGAAGAAACTCTCGACTTCACACAATAATCTTTTATAAAAATAACTATAATATATGTCACATAATATATGTGATGACTCTTAGAAATTTTAAGTCTATTTCACTACAACTTGCATCTAGACCAGCCATACTCATCATGCGGCCCGGCGACCTTTTATGTGGGCCCGAGACACATAACCATCAATCGATATTTCTAAAACTGAGGTATGCATAAAAAAAAATTAAGACTTTCATTGTTGTTTTATGTATTTTCCTTGGAAGACAAAAATATCCTGTTTTTTGTAATTAATTTAAAATTATATTAAAGCATTTTAAATGCAATTTGATTAGTCAAAAGTCCTTTCAACTCGTAAACATATGCATTTCTTAATCTTCAACACCAATGAAACAATATTTCTTCTTTTAGAAGTTGGAAATTCTGCATTGTTATATTATTTGATTTTATACTTATAATACAGCTAATACTGTTTATTGGTGTTGAATGTTTGTCGCGAGAAGAAAATGGTAGCTAAATGGCAGCTAAGCTACACCACAATTTTAAACAAAAATCTTCGCGGCACATTTCCACATTTGCAATAGAAATTTACCATGAAATATATTGTTTGTTAATAGTTGTGTTAAATTTTTTTTTATAAAAACATGTATAATAGTCACTTATAAACAAATTAAGTTAAATAATGCTATAAAAAGTGATAGAATATCTTTATTAAGACTTACGATCGTTTCATCGCACAATCGGCGACATTTTCAAAATCAATCATAATAGAAAATATTTTCACATAACTTAAAAACAATAATATAGTAAACAATGTCACGAGACATGAAGCATAATGAAAATATTGCAACCATAAAATAAAATAAAAATTAAATTAGCTATTTGCGAGCGTGGATTAATTTTCACATAATTTAAAAACAACATGGTAAACAATGTCACGAGACATCAAGCATACTGAAAAACATTGCAAAACATAAAATAAAATAAAATTAACTTGGCTATTTGCGAGTGTGGATTAATTTTTACTATTGTTTCTACAATTACTTAGTATCTATTTCCAAATTCTAGGTAAATCAAGGGGCACAGAATCATTGCAAATATTCTCGTTGCGTAAAAATATTTCTATTGATTCTCGGACTATGGATGGTAAATAAAATATTGATGCATAAATTAACTTGCTATTTTTAAATTCAATCTGTAAAGGTTCTTCGCTGTATAATCTGGCCAAAGCTGTGGTTCTTCTATTGTATTTGATGTCTGCTATATGTTCTTTGATTCTAGTTTTAAGTCCACGCTCGCAAATAGCTAATTTAATTTTTATTTTATTTTATGGTTGCAATATTTTCATTATGCTTCATGTCTCGTGACATTGTTTACTATATTATTGTTTTTAAGTTATGTGAAAATATTTTCTATTATGATTGATTTTGAAAATGTCGCCGATTGTGCGATGAAACGATCGTAAGTCTTAATAAAGATATTCTATCACTTTTTATAGCATTATTTAACTTAATTTAAAATTTTTGTTAAAATTTCTTCCATGACTACAGTTAAACCGTACTGATTATATTAACTTCATTAAAATGCTATTTTATACTACTTTTGATATCATACTTTTTAATTATCCTCTTTCTTTTACAATACTAGGGGGCTCTGCCCCCTACGAGCTACTCTCGTCAAACCCCGCTCTGACATCCCAGATTCTAAAAGCGCGATAATTTCATGGGTTTTAAAAATATCGAATTATAATGTAAAAAAACAGTGGTGATCTTCCTGTAAACGGGCTTTCATTCATTTTCCTTTCATTTGTGATTTTAAGTTCAAATCAGCCGCTGCTAAGAGATACCATGGCTGTTTTCGTCTTTGATTAAAAAAAAATTAGCTAAAAATTAGAAAATAAGCTAATTTAAAATGAATTAAATAAAGAGAGACTTTGTCCCTCGTTATTTTTTAAGAACGTTATAAGAAAGTTCTTTTAAATAAGCATTTGAAATATATAGTTTTAAATCTGACGTAATTTTCACCAATGTTTCCTTTCGCTTTTAATATTCACATGAGAACTCTTTTGTTGTTAGAAAGGAAATATTATTAACGCTGTCTTAGAATTCAGGATAATAGTTGAAAAGATTATCTCAAAATATGAAATAAATGTCTCGCGGAAATATATTTTTAAATTTAAACTGTTTTGCCAACTGTTAATTATTTGGCCTTAATATGACGTAATTTTCTCCATTTACAAATTTTAAAAGCATAATAATGAATTTATTATTTAAAAATTTTCTTTCTCTTTTAAAATTCACGTATAACTATAATTTGTATGACGTAATTTTCAATATTTTCCTGATTTTTAACATGTAATCACTTAATTCAAATTTGAAATAAATATTATTCTTTGTACTGCTTTTACAATTGGCAACATTTTAAAATAATACCCTTTTCTAAAACATGTAAAAATTATCTCTCGAAGTGCTGGAAATTTGAATTTAAAAGGGAACTAAATCCTAAAAAAGTAAGTCAAATTAAAAAAATAAATGCAGTCTGCACATTGGGAACTTCTAATGTATAAAATGATTTAAAAATGCTTAAATTCCTATGCATAGTTTTTGCTCCTATAAAACTTTTTAATGGAACGATTTTGACTAACTTTAACATTAAATATCTCTTAAAATAATTAATTGATTTAAAAACTGTCCGCATCAGCGTGTTTGTCAACGTTTCTCTGATATCACCAATTTTCATATTTTTGTATGAAACAGTTTTTTTAATTTTAACGAAGAAAGACCCCTGGTGACAAAAAAATCTGGATGCCGGTGTAGCGGGAAGATCTATGCAGATTTTCATTGGTCCATTTCCAAATCGTTACTTTTTTATATATAGTAGGATAAGTGTGTTGTGGCCCGCATAACGTCTCTAACACTTGTTTGCGACCCGCAAGAAAAAAAAGGGTTGAGTATGGCTGATCTAGATAATCTAAAACGTACTGAGAAATATGCACTATTGTTATATTTTTGAGAGTAAGTTTTATTCTTTTTACTTTGTTGTTATATTATCGAACTTATTAATTTTGTTGTGCACTTATTTTGATATATCTTCATTTAGAGGATTAAAAAAAAATAAAAATGTAAATGAGAAGCTTCTTCAAACTCTATAACGATTCTGACAGAACACAAAATATGATTAAGCTCAACTATTTTTTTGATTCTCTGTTAAGATAATCTTTCGTATTAATATGAAATCTTTATATTAAGAACCTCACCGTCAAATTTTCAACATATTTTAATTTTCATCTAACTTTACACAATATTTAATATCTTTATTTTCACAGTTAACAATATTTCTGAGCACATAAGATTTCCCAACTATTCCGAAAATCTAATTTTTAAGAATGTCAAATTAGCTTTATTTTATTTTCTCTTCCTGCTATGCTATGAAATTCAATTGCTAGAAAACCGTTAAATGAAAACATGAAAAAGATGTTAAAGAGGAAGGGAAGACCGGGGTATGTTGGCCATACGACCACGTTCGCCCATCTGCGATAATTTCAAACTATCCGGTAAATGGTGTTATTAACTGCGAAACACATGTCTTATCACGTCTTCTTGAACCAATGACAACGTCAACAGTGAAAAGCATTCAGATGAAAGTCCCTTAAAAATTTTAAATTTTCACTCAGGTAAGTCCTCCCCCTCCCCTTATATATATGTGTTTCTAATTTGTTTCTAAATTAAAAGTTCACTTTGGTGAAGAGCAATCTAAAAGACAGTTATCCAGAGCGTATTTTATACTAACTAATTTAAAAAATATAGTAACAGAATATTTTGATACGACGATCAAAAACAAATAGGCTAAATGGGGCAAGTTGACGCATTTAATCCGGGCATGTTGGCCGCAGTCCAAAAGTTTGTTTTATTGCACTAGGGGGCTCGGCCCCCTACGAGCTACGCTCGCCAACCCCCGTCCAGACACCGCAGGCTCTAAATGCACGCTAATTTAATCGGCTTTAAAAAGATTTCGAAAGATTGAATTATAATTTAAAAAACAGTGGCGATCTCCCTATAAACGAATTTCTATTCATTTCCCTTTGATTGGGGAATTTTAACGCCAAATCCGCTGCGGTACTACTTGATTATCCCGTCGACCAATTTCGCCAAATTATATAAATCGCCAAACCACTCGCCAAATTATACAAGTTGACATAATTTTTATTTTAAATAACGAAAGAACAAATAAATTCGTACAACATTAATAAAAATACAAATAAAACGTCGAAATAAAAATAACTTGATGACGTAGACACGTGTAACAACATTTCAAAATAAGCTAATATAAAAGGAATTAAGTAAACTGAGTCTTTGTCTCCTGGTATTTTTTAACAAAGCGAAAAGAAAGTTCTTTTAAATGAGACATTTTAAATTAATCGTTTTTAATCTGACGTAATTTTTACCAAGCTATTCTTTCTCTTTTAAATAATCGCGTGAAAGTACATTTGTTAGCAATGAAATATTATTTGCGGTTTCCTAACAAAAATAGTTGAAAATATCCTCTCAAAATATTAAATAAATGTCTAGCGCAATTTCTAAATTTAAACTTTTTTGCAATATTATTTTGTGTTCATTTTATGTAATAACTATAATGTGACGTAAATATGACGTAATTTCTCCTAAGACTTCTAACGCATGTTAATGAATTTATTATTTTACAATATCCTTTCTCTTTTAAAATTCACGTGTGTACACTTTTTATGACGTAATTTTTAATAAGTTCCTGCTTTTTATACATAATTATTTAATTCTAATTTGAAAGTTTTTTTCCTGTTTATAATAGTCACGTGTAAATAAATTTTTAATTTGAAGCAAACATTATTGCTTGCGCTTTTTATACAGTTGGCAACAGTTTAAATTAGTACAATTTTCTGAAATCTGTAAAAAATATCTCTGGAAATGCCGAAAATTTGAATTTAAAATAGAAATAAAACATGAAAAAACGAGTCAAAATAAAAAAATTAATGCAATCTGCACTCCGGCAAATTCTAACGCATAAAATGATCTAAAAATGATTACACTGCCATGTCTAGTTTTTGCTGCTATAAAACTTTTTTAGTGGAACGATTTTGTCCAACTTTAGCATTAAATATCTCTTAAAATAATTCTTCGATTGGAAAACTGTCTGCATCAGCGTGTTTATCAAACATTTCTGTATAAAACCACTGATTTTCATATTTTTGTATGCATTATTTTCCTCAATATTAACGAAGAAAGACCTCCGGTCACAAAAAATTCAAAACCGGCGGCGGCGGCGGCGGCGGTGACAGCGGTAGTTACTTTTTTTTAGAATAGAGAGATTCATTAGCCAATAAAAGACAACAAAATTGTAGATATACGTGTGCTATTGGGCAGGTATTAACTAAAAGGTAAATAAGACAAGAGAGGAATCAATATACGCAAACGTTGGGCACACGGATCAAGTGTCACA
The DNA here is from genome assembly GCA_963932465.1 of Maratus speciosus. NCBI lineage: Eukaryota > Metazoa > Arthropoda > Arachnida > Araneae > Salticidae > Maratus > Maratus speciosus. The sequence continues at coordinate 400,273,933 of OZ010800.1, read as the reverse complement.
AGAGACAGGATATTTTATATCTGCATTCATTGTGATCATGAGAAAGATATCGATGAAGGGAGTAGTCAGTTTTGAAAAAAAAATCTTTTCTTGTATGTTGTACCTTTTATATACCAAATTAACACTACATTTGATATTTTAAATGTTTTTCATTTCTGCTTGTAATCCGAAAATCAAATCAATTTACAGTTGCCAACCTAGCCCATTCGATTGGGCAGGTTGGCCATCTCAGCTTCATATAGAAACTATTAATTAATATTTTTCAAATTTTCTCATACGTAGTTAAGCATTAAGATGCGCTGATTGCCAAAACTAAAAAACCATTTGGAAAATGATTTTTTCAAAGACTAAAATTTAAGACATAAAAAATCGCACGGAGTTGATCATACATTACGTACGCCATGGATTACATTTTTCGGTACTGTAAATTTTTAAACTTCTACGGAGCTGGTCATACATTACGTACGCCATGGATTAAACATTAATATTCCGGGACAAATTTCAAATGAAATTTCATTCTTAAACTTCTAAACATCCCACAATATTACTTTTTACACCGTCGTATAGAGAAAAAAATGTACTTTTAAATGCAATTTATTTGAAAGCTGTATCTCAATTTGTTTCTGAGTTGTTTTTTTTTTTTTGGTAGTTTTTACTACTTTTTTCTCATAGTGGCAACAGAAGTAACATTCTCTGTTGAAAGTAAAGGGAAAATACAGATTACTGTATAGACTAATCAGAAAAAGAAAAAAATGCGCTTTTCAACTAATAAAACGCTTCAAATATGTTTTTGATTTCCTACCCTGACCGAAGACAATAATCATTTTTCCAAATGATTAAAAAAAATAAATAAGAAATACGGAAGAAGAAATGGGCCAATAATCCCCGGCCTTCTCTGCGAATTATTTTCAAAATATTATAAAAATGTTAAAGAAAAGGTTTTTTTATATTTTTATACAATGTGTAAAAAATTTCATAAAAAAATTTACAGAAAATTGCGAATAAGCGAAATAGCGAGATTACGAACATTGCAAAAATAGCTGAGTAAATTATTGACAAAACTTCAATCCGATTTGATCAATTTAAAACATCTCATTGGGAAAATTTGGTATCCATATTGTAACATTTAAATCAAATATTCAAATGCGCCATTTTCATTTCAGTGAATTATAAAATATGAAAATTCGTCTGAGTTTTCTTAGAAAAGCATTATGACGCAAAACAAAATAATCCATATTTTTCGAACGAATGAAACAAATTTAATGGAAAATTTACAGCTAATTCCGGGTACTTCATCAACATGCCTACCTAACTACGAGCTCATCAGGTGCATTTTGTGGCAGTCATAGCGAGGCATACAAATAAACAAGAAAACAAACAAAAAGACAGGCAGAAAAAAACTTTTGTGCCCCACATTAAGACTCTACAGACGTTTTGGCAACTATCATTTTATTTTCTTAAAAGCATCCTGTATCATTTCTTTATGTAGCATTAATAATTCTGTGTAATTTATTTATTTATCGACGATCATTAGACAAAGCTTTATGAAATTTAAAGTAATTAAATTAAAAAAAGAAAACACGAGATAAAAGAATATAAATATTTCGTTCTGTAATTAAAACAAATATTAAGCATTTGTAAACAAATTTTTAGATCGTTTTATAATAAATATATTGTTCTAAAGTACCTTCACGTTAACTCATTTTCTCACTGAATTTTAAATAATTTATGCTGATTTTAAGATTTAATATATTTTATTGTATATTTAATTTATTCTTGAAACAACTTTTATCATAAATTTTATTTTCGGAATGGTATATATTTCCATCATTGTAACCTTTCTCAAAATTAAGAGAAGCATATTTTATTCATTTTAAAGAAATAAATTTTCCTTTCAACATCCTCTTCAAATATAATTCTCTCGAATTTTAAAGGTAGATGTTCTGCTATCTGAAGTGAGCTGAAACTAAAATAAATTATGCGTATTTGTGGATGATGTCAGAGAAAGACTAAAGCATCGCAATCTAAAGTACTTTAATCTGCAGAATTCCATCAGAAACCCTCGTGTTTGAATAACGTATCATTTGTCTTCAAATTCTCCATTTAAATAAGTAAGATTTAGAATAAATGAGGTTTTCATGACGTTTAGACTGTCGTGATTTAAAACTATGTATTATTATTATATGTGTTCTTATATTATATTTAAGTATGTCATTACTAATTTCACTAACTTTACCATAAATATTTCTAATATAAATATGTTTTTTTATTTTTAATATTTCATGATTTTATGATATTATTATTTTGTTCGTATATATGCATTATTTTCTTGCTTCAGATTTGTAATGAATAATGAATAATGAAAAAATGTACCTTCAGAAATCATTTATTTTTCTGACTTTTACAAAAGAAAAAAATTCTATTAAAAGAATTGTCGGAAATAGTTCAAAATATGTTTCGACTTTTCGTTTTGTGAAATATGCGGCAGGTGGCGACACTTCACGGACAAACTTCAAACAATTCTTATAGACCGGACAATTACGCATAAAAATCCAGTCTTCATTTACGTCAGCTGCCTGTGATAATGCAACTGCTTAATATTCCTGTAGATGGCAGCACCACAAATAAACTTTGAAAGACTATGAAAGCAGAACTGTTTTGCTAGACTTTGATACACTCCATTTCAGCAATGATCAGCAGATTTCCATTGTGAAATGAGTGTTCGATCAAGAGCCCTTGCTTCTACTAAAGAAACCCTTTCATCTCAGTCTAGGGCGTATCTCTTGAGTGACAAGGACATATGTTTCTGTCTGTCACTTCATGCATTCGCCTTTGGGGAAGCTAACTTTGGCTCTCAAGAATGCAGTACATATTTAATCAAAATAAGCTAAAATTGTATATCTTAACCAAGTACATATTAACCTATTAATCAAGAAATGTAGAGTGCATTAATAATTGTATTTTATTAAAAATAATAATCTCGTTTAAAGTCAAAAGCCTGGATTACTGTGATTACATAAACACACTCACTAACGTTTAAATAAAAATACCTTTTTCAGAGTTAAAATAGGATAAAGTGGATGCAGAAACTTCCGTGATACTCTGAAGATCCAGCGCTCTCACCTATACAGGTAAGAAGAATTATTTTCTCTTACAAACATTCTGCATTTCAAATTAACTTTCAATTAAAATAATTTCGAAGAATATTAAATGAAAGAACAGCCTTTATTGTAATATGAATTCACGCCTTTGAAAACTTATAGATTATGACACTGGAAAAGTGAGAAAAGAAAAGGCTGTAAAGTAATTGATTGTTACAGTTGAAAATAATACTACTGAAATGCATATTGATTATATTGAATATAATAAATAATATTGATCAATATTGAAAATTTGAAAATATATAAAAACGAAAAAAAAAATTCTTGAATATATTATATATATATAAAGTGATACAATATTGAGTATATATATACAGAAATTTTTTTTTCTTGAATATATTATATAAATATAAATGACCTGTTGATAAGAAATATTTCAAGTATATAAAGAACCATTATATAGACAGTAATATTACATTGTGTATGATAGTGTGGCATTAATAAGAAAATACATATATATGCAATACGTATAAAATATAGACATTGATATTTTACTAATATTATGTGTGATAGTGTAACATTGGTGAACAAATATACATAAACAATAAATATAAATAATTAAAAAAATAGGGTAGAATCTAACGATAAGCCATGGCAATTTCTGCAGCAAAGGAAATATCCCTGGTAGAGAAACTTTCTAATAGCAATTATGATCCTTGTGCCTTTCGCCTAGAAATGCTGCTAACCAGAGAGGATCTCTTTAGTTACGTCATCGACACGCCCCCACTCACTCCAGACGATACTTGGCGAAAAAAAGACGCCAAAACCCGTGCCACAATAAATTTATTCATAGATGACTCTCAGATTGTCCACATTCGGCATTTAAAAACTGCCAAGGAAATCTGGGATACCCTTAAGCGAGTCCACCAGAGATCCACCTTATCCTCTAAGTTGTTTCTGTTGAGGAGACTCTATTCAAAAAAGTTATGCGACGGTGGAAATATGAACCAACATATCAACGATATATTAACTTTACGCGACAAATTATACGCCATTGGGGAAGAAATACCCGAGACTCACATTGTTGCACTTTTATTGTGCAGTCTACCTAAATCCTATGACCCCTTAATTATAGGTCTTGAAGCTCGAAACGAAAGTGATTTAACTTTAGAATTCGTAAAGAATAAATTATCTGACGAATACAGACACAGGAGTGAGAATCAAGGAACAAATTATCACGCGCGTGAAACCGCATATAAAGTAACAAACAAAACCAAAACCAAAAGATACTGCGGCTACTGCAAAAAGCAGGGGCATGCAATAAATGAGTGTTATCACCTGAAAAATAAAAACCAGCATAATAATTACGCAAGAAATGACTGGAACAGGAGCAAAGCATTCAACAATCCGAACAACTATAGAAATAACACGAATAGTTACAAAAATACCCAAAATAACCCCAAGGAAACCTCGAATTTTTGCTTTGGAAGCAAGGCTGAAGATAGTGATAATGAAAAAAATTTCATTCCCCCCAATGATAACAAATCCTCAGAAGAAAAAATTCCTGAAAACGAACAAGTGACCGCGAACAGAGCACAAACCTCGGTGGAAGATACTTTTATAATTGACTCTGGATGCACAAGGCATGTTGTAGCTACGAAACACAACTTACAAAACTTTATGCCAGGAAACTTTGGCGAAATAACCATAGCGAACGGAAAGCGGCTATGTTCACAGGGTCTGGGAGACGTGAATATAAATACAGACTCACAAAATTCCATAACTCTTAAAAATGTACTGTATTGTCCCGAATTGCAAAGTAACCTATTATCTGTCAAAAGAGCCACAGAGAATGATATTAAGGTAATATTTGAAAAACAGAAATGCTCATTTGTAAAGGATAGCCAAACAATTTTAACGGCAAAATTAAATGACAATTTATATGAGTTAGAACCCAAAAATGACTACGGATATAACGCGCAGACACAAACATCTTGTGACAATAAAAATTGCATATCCATTTGGCACAAAAGGCTAGGACATAAAAATTTCGAAGCGATAAAATATCTCACAAAACACAAACTAGCCGAGGGTATAGAAATACACAATTGTAAACATGAAACTGTTTGTAAAGAATGTATTGAGGGCAAACTATCAATCGCACCCTACCCCAAATCCGCCACTAACAGATCAAAGGAAACATTAAATTTAATTCATTCAGATTTATGCGGGCCGATGCGATCGCCAACATTCAGTGGGAAAAGATATTTCATAACCTTTACCGATGACTATAGCCGATTTACAATGATATATTTAATTTCGCATAAGTCAGAAGCCATAACAAAACTTAAAGAATTTGTAGCCCTGACGAAGAACAAATTCGAAAAAACTATAAAAGCGATCAGATCCGATAACGCGAAGGAGTATCTGGGAGATAGTTTTGAAAGTTACCTGACAGAAAACGGCATAGAACACCAGTTAAGCGTACCATATTGTAGCCAGCAGAACGGCGTTGCCGAACGTAAAAACAGAACTATAGTCGAAATGGCGCGCACCATGTTATCTGACGCGAATTTACAAAACCACTTTTGGGGCGAAGCCGTACTTACAGCGACATACCTCATAAATCGGTTGCCCACCAAGGCAAACGAAAACAATAGAACCCCTTACGAGCTGTGGAATAACAGAAAACCTAATTTATCGAATATACGGACCTTCGGATGTAAGGCATATGCCTATGTCGAGGAATCGAAGAGATCCAAATTTGACAAAAAGGCCGTTCAAGGTATTCTATTAGGATACGATAACCGAAGCAAAGGGTACAGAATACACACAGGGGGAAACAACGTAACAATATCGCGAACGGTAAAATTCTTTGAGAACGGAGTAAATGAAGATGACGAAAACGAAAATGACGCGAAGACACCTACTGAAATAGTAGAGATTGAGCTAGATAATGACGAACAAAATCAAAACAATACTCCGCAGCAAAACACCGCTGAACCGCGGAGATCACTGAGAAATAACAGAGGTGTCCCCCCTAACCGCTACGGGATAAGTGCGAATGTCTGTAAAGTACAAGACCCGAAAAACTGGGAAGACGTAAACAAAATCAGAGACGCTAAAATTAAAAACAAATGGATTGAGGCCGCGAATGAGGAAATAAAGTCATTAAAGAAAAATAATACTTGGGAACTGGTGAATCCCACACCAGGAAAACGCACCATAGGGTGCAAATGGACATTTAAGACAAAATATAATGCACGCGAAGAAGTAGAGAGGTACAAGGCGCGACTCGTCGCGAAGGGTTACTCTCAAAAGTACGGAAGCGACTACGATGAAACATACGCACCAGTGGTAGCGCACACCACAATCAGAAGCTTCCTAAATGCCGCCGTGTATAAAAATTTAAAAGTTACTCACCTGGATGTAAAGACAGCGTTCTTACACGGAGATTTAGACGAGGAAGTCCTAATGACGCAACCCGAGGGATATGTAGTCAAGGGGGAGGAAGAGAAAGTATGCAAACTGAGAAAAGCAATATATGGCCTCAAACAAGCCGCAAGGGCTTGGTACATAAAAATCAATAAGTCGTTAAGAAATTTAAATTTTAGAGAGTGTGATTCAGATCAGTGCTTGTATAAAAGGAATGAAAATGGGGACATTTCCTATATAATCGTATACGTAGACGACATTTTAGTCGCCGCAAGCGAAGAAAACACACGCAAAATACACGCAGAGTTATCTAAGGAATACGAAATAAAAAATCTTGGGGAGGTATCACAATTTCTTGGGATAAATATTAAAAGGCTAGACAACGGAAACCTTGAGCTAGACCAAGAAAATAAAATCGATGAAATAGCGGAAAAATTTAAATTGTCAAACTCTAAACCAACATACACACCCATGAGCACGGATTATTTCAATACAGACGCACACAGCGAACCGCTAAATGATAACAAACAGTATAGGCAGGCAGTGGGAGCACTCCTGTACGTAGCCACGTTGACCAGATCAGACATTGCTGCTACGGTGAACATTCTGGGAAGGAAAAACGAAACTCCTAGAAAGGCTGACTGGGACGCTGTGGAAAAAGTAACAAGATATCTGCGAACCACAAACTACTTACGACTAGTTATAGACAAAGAAAAGCCACCCATACTAACAGTCTATTGTGACTCTGACTGGGCAGGAGATCGAGAAGACAGGAAGTCCACAACCGGGAACGTATTAAAATTAGGAAACAATCTCCTGTCCTGGACATCACGAAAACAAAACTGCGTGGCTTTGTCCACCGCAGAGGCAGAATACATATCCGTTTCAAACGCGACTCAAGAAATTCAATGGATAATCAATCTACTAAAAGATTTGGAACTACACCAGACTTTACCGATTACCATCTACGAGGACAATACCGCCTGTATAAAGCTGAGCGATAATGAAAAACATCAATCTAGGGTGAAACATGTGTCTATCAAATACCATAATGTGAGACACTTGAAAGAAAACGGTGTCATTACACTAGTGTACTGTCCTTCAAAGGAATGATCGCCGATGCCCTTACCAAACCAATCCCCAAACCTCACTTCGAACACCTAAGGAATCAACTCCAACTTCTCCCACCACAAGACTCAGTCGAAAAGGGGGAATGTCGGAAATAGTTCAAAATGTGTTTCGACTTTTCGTTTTGTGAAATATGCGGCAGGTGGCGACACTTCACGGACAAACTTCAAACAATTCTCATAGACCGGACAATTACGCATAAAAATCCAGTCTTCATTTACGTCAGCTGCCTGTGATAATGCAACTGCTTAATATTCCTGTAGATGGGAGCACCACAAATAAACTTTGAAAGACTATGAAAGCAGAACTGTTTTGCTAGACTTTGATACACTCCATTTCAGCAATGATCAGCAGATTTCCATTGTGAAATGAGTGTTCGATCAAGAGCCCTTGCTTCTACTAAAGAAACCCTTTCATCTCAGTCTAGGGCGTATCTCTTGAGTGACAAGGACATATGTTTCTGTCTGTCACTTCATGCATTCGCCTTTGGGGAAGCTAACTTTGGCTCTCAAGAATGCAGTACATATTTAATCAAAATAAGCTAAAATTGTATATCTTAACCAAGTACATATTAACCTATTAATCAAGAAATGTAGAGTGCATTAATAATTGTATTTTATTAAAAATAATAATCTCGTTTAAAGTCAAAAGCCTGGATTACTGTGATTACATAAACACACTCACTAACGTTTAAATAAAAATACCTTTTTCAGAGTTAAAATAGGATAAAGTGGATGCAGAAACTTCCGTGATACTCTGAAGATCCAGCGCTCTCACCTATACAGGTAAGAAGAATTATTTTCTCTTACAAACATTCTGCATTTCAAATTAACTTTCAATTAAAATAATTTAGAAGAATATTAAATGAAAGAACAGCCTTTATTGTAATATGAATTCACGCCTTTGAAAACTTATAAGAATTTATTTGGATACTTATGCATCATAATGTTTATGTTTTCCATGGAACTATAACGTTTAATGAATTATCCAATGAATTTATATTTTTCAGATATTTTCTTCACATTACCCACTTTATATATCGAAAGAATGGGGCAGATGCGTGGAACTGATACATATTTAAAATAAAATACGAGACAGAATGCATTCTGAAGTAGCTTTTATTAATTAAAATAAATATTTTTGACTGGAATTAAAAAGATAAGGTGTCTTAATACCAAGATCATAAATTAATTTCAAGAGGAGATAGGAAACGAATATATAATTTTTTAAATCGAAAAACGATGATCGCAATCCATTTATCAATCCGTGTTATCAATCAGTGTAAGTGTTTCGATTAAGTCGACTATTTTTTTCGACTTTAAAAATAATGATAACTTAATGAAACGTTCAACACACTTTGTTTTATTTATGTGGCATACGATGGAATTCCGAAAAATCTATGCTATGTTGTAATACGGGAAACGCGAAATAGGTCTCGTGGTATTTTATAATGAAAGTAATTTATAAAGTTATTTTATAAGTGTTGCCAATCTATATTGTTACGTTTCTTCTAAACACCGAATCAGATTTGCTCTTTATGTTAACCCATTTATGCCTAGTGTCCCATTTTTGGGACGTTTCAAATTTTAGTAAATTTTTATAATTTTCTTCTTCTTTACAACATAAAAATTGTATAAAGTAATTGTCAATAAATGTCTTTACCTATTACCGAGAGATGACAGCATAAGACTGATATTTATTTGCTTAAATGAAGGCCTTTTTTCGGTGTTTATAGGTTTTTAATTTTTCAAGATAGCGAAATTTAAAGGAAATTTTTTTGTATTTTTGTATTAAGAATCCAAATACGTAAGTCATAATCTTAGCTTGTAGACTTCTTTGAAATAAATGTTTTTTTTTAATTTCGAAATTATTTGTTAAAGCCTATTTTTTATGCTTATTTTTAACGTACAAAATATAGAGCGTTAGTCGCAAATGGGTACCTATTTCGATTAGCCATTTAGGGGTCAGTTATTTATGTAAAGTACTTTTCAAGATGATTTTGAAATAAATTGTTTTTCAGCCTCAAATATGATTATTCTTAATTTATTATTAATAATACTTATGTTATTTGTCTCTGTAATGAAATAAATATATTTTTTTGATAGTTCATAAAAATACTAATTATAGTATATAACATACAATTTAAAAGTTTAATTTATATAAATTTAGACAAAACATATAATTATGTATTTTTCCACAAATGTTTATTCCCATATTTAGTACGTTTACATTTTATTTAATAAATACAAAAATATTTTAGCGTATTTTTTTTTAGTATTTTTCCAGTTAATTTTGCAACATTTTAAAGTGATTTTAGCAACAAATTTGAGAAAATAAAAATTCAGGCGTAAATGGGTTAATATGATAATGATATAATATACTTAAGGCAGTCGTATTTATATTCTAAATAAAGACTCAGATTCTGATTGCAATCCTTTCATTTGGACATCAAAGACAGAAATTGGTTTCCAAAGGAAGAATAATATCTTTTATGTATATCTCTAACGTCATCGATATTCCTCAAAACCGTACCGAGAACTCTTAGGCTAATACGGACGTCTTTTTGCACGCTTTTTTACTTACGTATTACCTCTACACAATGTCGCTAGCAGTTGTGTAGGGATAATACGTAAGTGAAAAAGCGTACAAAAAGACGTTCGTCTGACATTAGCCTTAATCATTGATATTGGGGATATATTCACCTACGTAACATAAATAATTTCCTTTGACTAATAGATCGGGAGGTGGCTGCACAAACCATCACCTCTTCGAGTTGACAGTTGGAATTCCAGGATTAGTTAACACGGGAATCACATATTAAATTGCAACTAGTTGTCAAGCCCTATCTTGGTGGAAAATTCCTGCAAAACAGATTGTTGTGGTTGATTAGTAGGGTTATCATTATGTTTTTTGCTCCCAGTCCTCCACGTTTTCAAACTTTTGGGTGCACGTAAACAGAATGATGAACCTATCGATCAATCACTAAAATTGGCTCTGCAAGTTTCCGCCAAGATATGTTTTAGCAGACGAAATGCATTTTAATATGCTAATCGAGTTCTGTCTAATCCTGAAATGTCAGCCCTGAACTCCATGAGTTAATGGTCTGTGCAGACGCCCTCAGGTTTATAATGTAGAGTTTACTTATGAATATGAAGATTGAAAATGACAATTTCTACTTCTTTACTTTAATTGAAAATTTACTTAAAGTTAAATTAAATGCAAAACCTGTTTATATTTCTACCTGAATTGAATTTAATGAACCGACCACCCCTAATATCCTGCCAGTGAAAAAATAGCTTCTAAGCCCCCTCTCCTAGCAGGAATTTATCTTCCTGCAAAATCTCCTCAGTTGGCAACTTCGTATTTTCTATGCAAATTAATCTTTGAATATAATCTCGGTATAGAAGTAAATACTGGAACATATTTTGCGGCAAATATTTCTTTTAAAAAGATAGAGGAGCCTATCGATTAGGAATTACATCTACAAAAACGTATTATCTATATCTATATCTATACATCTATCTACATCTATAAATATATATATGTGTGTGTGTACGTGTGCACGTGTGTACTTGTGTAATAACGTAAGTATGTTTGAGGGATTTGCTTTTGCACACATTTTTTATGACGCCCCCCTACTCCTTTAATACATTTACACAATTATTTTCACTAATTATTATTTTATCATACTGATTTTTTGTATGAACATACTATATATAAGACCAAGTATAAATATGATTATAACTTTACTAATTTTATAGTACATAATATTCAAAACAAATCAGCATTTGTGGTAAATATATCTCGAAAATAAATTTCTACAGAAAATTTCCTAAAGCGGCAATTACTAAATTGTGAAAGCAAGTTTTCAGAAAATGAGTTTAAATTTCAGAACACATAATATAAATTCTATTTAAGATTCAGTTAAACTTTTCCGCACTAAATAACGCAACTTGATGATAAAACAGGTTTAATACACCACTAACGCCCTTAACTCTGCATTTGTACACTGTAAAAAAACTCAGAAGCGTTTCGGCACAAGGCGGAAATGTTTCCGGAAATTTATAGAAAACGTTGTGTTCGCCCCAGTTACTTGTTATTTCGGAATCGTTACAGAAATTTTCGGAAAAATATTCAAAGCTTCGGAAGAGTTGCAGAAATCAGAAACGTTACACTACATAACGGAAATGTTTCCGACTATGTACGTGTAAATTGTTGGTTACGCATGAACATCGATATCTCCGTCTGATTAATAACGTCTAATTTAATTTAATTACGTATTATATTAAAGTTGCTGTTTATGTTGTGTTTAATATATACTAAGTTAAATAACGCGTTCAAAATAAAACTAATTTTTTTTTTCACAATGTTGTTTCATGATAGATATTTGGACCTGAATCTAGAATTTGAATATCGTCAGTGTTACTTTCAAGTACATCCGCAGAGCAAATGCGAAAATAATGGGGGGGGGGGGAGCATGTGCCCCGGGCGCCAGAACGAAGGGACGCCAAATGAAGGATTATACCTTTGGAATTGATCATTTTCTTCTGATGGACTGATGGCTTCCATTATTATGAAACAATCTCTATAAATGAAGTGATAGGTGAAGATGAAAGAGCAGTCGTAAAAAGTTAGAACTCTGATTTTCTGGTTAGAATGGGGAAAAAATGGCCATTCCCCCCCCCCCCCCCATTCTAACCAGAAAATCAGAGTTCTAACTTTTTACGACTGCTCTTTCATCTTCACCTAACACTTCATTTATAAAGGCTGTTTCAGGTCTTGCTCCGACCTACTCCGTATTAAAATCATTGAACCGGCCCGTATAAATATCAGTAAAATTTGGCTCGCCAAGCATTGCAAAGCATGCATTTTTAAATCACTCTTATTCTACAATTAAAATTTTAAACTTATTCTTTTAAAGAACAGTGCCTATATTTCTCTGCAACGTAAGTAGAGTAAAACCCGCAAAAAGAACCTGACTATGATGGAATCCTATCTTAACGCAAAAATGTGTGTTAAAAATGTGTTCATGCAAAATGAATATAATAATACTTCTGAAAAGAATATAATGCATGCACAACAGACGATGTACTTGCTAAAAATGGGACCTGTCTATAACGAAGTTTCTTCTCCCCTATGCTATTTCGCCTTAAAAGATTTTACTGAATAGTATTTTTGAGATTTTTAAGTCTCCAAGCCATGGAGTATGGATTAACGATATTAATAATAAGACATTTACATTCAAAGTGAGAATTATTAAAAAAATATATATTGCAGCTCAAGATGCTTTTTTGTAAATAAAAAATATAAACGGGGGGGGGGGGGTTAAAATATTTATTTTTTGTCAGAACTCACCATACATGACAATTTTTAACGTTATCAGCGTAAAAAAATGTATATTTTGTAGAAATTCAGTCGCGCCTTTCCGAAATTTTAGCTTTTATGCTGTGACAAGGTATAGATTTTATACTTGGCCGGGCCATTCATTTTTTGTACGGGTCGGGCCGAACTTATAGTTTATATATATCAGACGGCACCGGGTCAATAATTACTGCTTTTATCTACGAACTTTTAACTTTCATGCTGCCCCCCCCCCCCCCCCCGCAAAAAATAAATAAATAATATATATATATATATATATCCCATGTGTCGGGCCGCGCTCAGACATGGAAAAATGTGCTTTGTCTCTGGAAAGTACGTAAAGCGTCAAAATGTTCTTCCATAAAAAATATATAGTTTTTTATGCATTAATAAGTATCTACCAAAAACAGATTTAATGTTTTCTTGTGTCCTGCCTCATTCGAAAAACTTTCCCCTGCCTGAATTAAGTTTACTTGCATCAAAGCACGTGATAGGAGCAGACGATCTCCATATGAAGATCGGCTGTGGGGTCGTGGTTGTGACGTCACACGTAAACAAAAGAGCAGGCAGCGCCATCAGACACAGGAAATAAGACGTTAGGCCAGCCATAATTTAAATGGCGCGAATCTGCAAATTATGTGGAATACTGTCGAATCGATTTTAAAAACATCCATATGCCTTGAAGGAAAAATGCTGTATGGTAAGTTTTATTTTCTATTCTTTATTAATATTTGAATTTAGTACTCAGTTTCTGTCATTTGTAGTTGTAGTATCAGTTGATCGAACCGAATTCAAACTCATTCATTCTATGTTTCATAACTACACATTTTCTAAGTAGTACGTTTGAAGTGTATCTGTTTATAGATATTTTTCTATTTTGCATTTATAAATTAAATTGTATTGTGTAATTGAACGAGATTTTTATCTTTTTTCTACCTGTGTGTTCGGAAATACTAAGATTTTATATAAATTGTATATATTTATTTACTTTTTTATTCGGACTACTTCTTCATTTTATGATTCATTTTCAAGTGTTATTTATAGGAGAGATGTAAATTTCCTGAGATCCCCAAAAGTTTATTTTTGGCAAGATGGCAAGATTTTTCTTTTGCTTATTGAAGGGAGGGGGGGGGGGCTAGAACCCCTTTGACAATAACAATTATTATTCACAAAATAAGGCTTCTTAGGTTTATTAAATATGTTTGTCAGTGAATTTTCATTACTTATCTGAAATTGTGATTAAATTTTGTTTTATCATTGTACCGCAAAACTTTTTAAACTGGTGCAAAAGCATGATTTAATAAACATGTGTTAATTATTTAAAATTGTAGTTTTCCTCCATCTTGAAAATTTCTGTAACACATTAAATCGGGCATTTAGTCTTGGTGCCATTTTGAATTCTTTTGCCATTTAGTCTTGGTGCCATTTTGAATTCTTTTGCCAAGTGGTGCATGATATGGAATTTTTCCCAAACTGGGTTATGAGTTTTAGGAGTTTTTCAGTTATCATACTTAGCAAGTTTTTGACATTTGACAGTTTTATCTATGATTTAACCATGATCTGAAATAAGTTATTTTTTCAATGTGTTAGAATATCCATATATCTGTGTATAAGCTTAAATTTGTACAATTATAGTAATTTTTTAAAGTACAAGTGCAAGAAGAGTTGCTATGACATTTAGTTTTAATTGTTATTTTTTCTATTAACTAATGAAATTGTTTATTTGTAATTTTTAATTCTTTCTCCATTTACTAATTATTTTTCAGTACAGTAGACTCCCTCAAATCCATATAGCTTGAGACGAGAGCTTGTGCGGATTTTAGAATTTTGTGGACAGCCCCGTGCGAAAGGGGGGGCGAAGGGGGCGGTCGCCCCGGGCGCGGAAATTGAGGGGCGCTAAATTTATACTACCAACGTCTTTTTTTGTTTGCTATCGATCATTTTTGGATGATTTTTTCTCTCTCTCTCTAGGGACCACTTGTTTCTAACCTGGTTGTTAGCGATTTTTACCTTGACAATTTTCCTACTTTCTCCAACTCAATACTAACAACAGTTGAAAATGGCTAGAAAAAAGAGAGAAAGGTTGAGAAAAATCTGTCTAAAACATCACAATCTCTCTAACAACTAACTGTAATTTTTTTCTTACGTTATTTAGTTGCTTGGAATTTCTGAATTATTATAAAATTACACGTTTTAAAGTTCCGAAAGAAACGCAAAATATTTATTCAATAGACTTTATTTCTGTTTCTGCACTTTATCAATTTTGTGTGCACCTGTCACAAAGAAAAAGTGAGGGGAGGGGGACGCTAGATTGAAACTTTGCCACGGGCGCAGTTTTTTCTTCGCACGGTCCTGTTTGTGGATATCTGTTCATTGCTTTGTTTACATTTTTTAAACAGTAAATTAATTTGAATTTATAATAATACAATCGAAATTATAAAGAATGCTCACAATATAGTAAAATATTAAAATATTTAAGTAAAATTATAAAAATTAAGATAATTTTTAAAATGGTTAAAAATATTAAAAGTAAAGGTCAAGTAAATAATAATAATGTATAATTAAATATGCGTAATAAAGATTAGATACATTTTTCTTAAATTATTCAATAAAATTTGCCTCATAAAAATACCCTACTAATCCACATCAAAATCTAAGGAAGTTTTATTTCATGTTTAGACAGACAATAACCCAAAAAGCTTCTATATTTTGTAAAAATATTGTGATTACCAGTAATATCAGCAATATCTTGAATTTTTTCAGAAATTAATTTATTTTTCCTTCATTAAAAAGCATGATTTCAGCAATATTAATTACACATTAAAATACATACAGCATTGATATAAAAATAAACAAGTCTTATTTTTTTTTTCCTATATCTAAATTGAAAGTTTCATTGTTTACATCTGCGATGATGTACTACGGATTTCAGGCCTTTGCTGATTTGAGGGAGTCTACTGTATCATATAATTACAGGTTTGTTTTGAAAACTTTATAATTTTGGGTAACCATTAACCGAGAAAAAAATAGATTTTAATCAATGAAATCAGATCCTTTTTAACGTCTTCATATTATCTTTGTATTTAGGGGTGTGGGGGGGAAGGGGAGTATCTGAACTCTTCTTGGATTTTGAAAAATTGCTGTAATTGTATAAACCTAGACTTACACTGATACTTGTATATCCTAACCACACAGAAAAAGTACCTAGTTAAAAGCATTGTTAAATCATAGCTGAAACTGTCACATGTCAAAAACTTGTTTAAAGCCTTATTATGGCTGAAAAGCGCAAAATTCAAACTCAAATGACTTGTTTTTTTTTCTAATGTCAAAGTCAAAAGTATTAAGAAAATTTGTTACAACAATTTAAAATGTATATATTAACAAATTGTCAATAGCTGTCCTTAAGGGTGTGTAACAGTTGTTGCCCCACATCATGGCCTTGTGAACAGAAAAAAAAATATTTAATAAAAAATAACTAATTTTTTTTTTTTTTTTTTTTTTTTTTTTTTTTTGGTAGAGAAAACGTAGATTATTTATTCCTTTTACCTTAAAGTTTGAACACACTACATTTTTGCTAAGCAATAGTTTCTATGTGTCAGTTTTCAGAAGCTTGTCTACAGATCAACGGAGGAAATCCCTGACAAGATTATCACCGAACAGATTTTTTTTTTCTATCTTTACAAGAAGTATTGGATTCATGAAAATTTTCGAATTCCGGTTTTTGACGGATTTACACGTTTTACGGGTCAGAGAACCTGAAAAACATGTTTTTACAAAATGTTTGTCTGTGTGTGACACAAATTTTGTGGGTGCTCTATCTCAAGAACTAATGAACGGAATTTAATAAAAATTTATATTCAGTTAGTCCCTGATATAAATTGGTGCTGATTAGTTTTTGGTGTAAATCGCTTAACACGTGGCACTGTTATGCTATGCAGCATTTTTCACGATTTCCACAAGAACTAAAGCATTGAATTTCATCAAACTTCATATTCAGTTAGTCCTTGACAGGAATTGATGTTTTATACATTTTTGTGTAAATCGTTCAACAGGTGGTGCTGCTGTGCTGCATTTTTTGTGATTTCTGCAATAGCCCTATCTCAATAACTAATGCTTGGATTTTCAGCAAACTTCAGATTCAGGTATACCTTGATATGAATTACTGCTGTTTATGTTTTGGGGCAAATCGCTCAACAGGTGGCACTGCTATGCTACATTTTTCAGAATTTTCACTATAGTTCTATCTCAATTTATTGAGATAGAACTATAGTTATATAGTAGCGCATTAGTTATAACTAATGCTTGAATTTTCACCAAACTTCAAATTCAGATATATTTTGATTTGAAGTGCTGCTAAATTGATGTAATTTCTTGTGTTATTTAAATGATTTAATTGACGTGATTTATATAGAAGAAAGTTTTGTGATGGCCACAACGTACTAGTTTTATTTGATGACCACACAAACTTTGGGAAAAAAGGGCCAAGGAAATGATTTACAATTTGTCAAGGATTGTTGAAATCCAGCTACAGAGCTGCCAAGTCTCCGGCTTTTTGGATACCAGTATTTTAATACAGAAAATGTCGGTTTATTTAATTGGAACATTTGGGCGATTTAAAAGAATCAGATTTTCTCTAATATAATAGTGGTGTGCAAAAAGCCGGAGACTTTGCAACTCTGCAGCTATAAACGCACCTTATTCCTGGGTGTGTCACTGTGTATTTCAGGCGAGCTTTTTCAAACTGTGATTGCGTTGTACAAAGAGTGTTACCAATATAAAACATACAATGTGAACTTAAAAAGTTCACTGTCTTAATTAAAAGGCGACTAAAATAATGAAAAAAGATGTTGCAAGTAAAAAATATACACTTGTTTAATTTAAATAAAATGCATATTTTTTAACTTGTAACATTTTTTTTTCATTATTTTAGTTGCCTCTTAAGTAAGGCAGTGAAAAAAAAGTTCACATTGTATGTTTTATATTTGAATCAAGGTAAAAAATTGTGTTTAGTCTTGAGTTATTTGAGTGTTACCAATTTAGCAGATTTTTTTATTCAAAATATCTACCAGAATTTTTAAATAGTTACCTTCACTTTATTTTTAACTATGGAATATTTATCAATAAATAAAACAAAAGATACTATTAGAAATTTTGCAGCATTGGAGGGAGGGGGGAGCACATTAACTAGTTTGAAAGGGGAAGGGATCTTATGAAAGGTCTTGCACTTGGCCTCGCTGTTGCTAAAGCCAAGTAATTCTCTGTCCAGGCTTTTATCACAGGGCCATAATTTCATGTTTGTTTTCTTTAAATACATGTTCTATTGTTTTCTTAAACTGACTGTACAGTAATACCCTGACTTACGTCAGCAATTGGTTGCAAGACTAGTGATGTAAGTTGAAAACGACATAAATGCACCGGATGTCAATTTGGCCGGATACCAGATGCCAAATATTCGGCTGCAATTTAAGCCGGATATCCGGCCATAGTATGTTTACTTTTCTACCCCTTCCTCCCAACTCGGATTAAACAATTTTAAAATATTATTTCTTTTAGTTAAACAATTAAAAATTTATTATTTTAATTTCTTATTTTATACAAAACATAAATATTAAATTTTTAATAATGATTAGAGATGTAACAATTATTCGGCCGTAGCTGAATAATCGGCCTATCTGCCGAATATTAAGTCCATTATTTGGCCAAGGTCGAATAATACTGTGAGAAACGTTTTTATATTTACACAGTAAAACTTTTTAATTTGACAATTTATTTTCATCATGTAGAATGAAAATTTTATTTGAAATTAACAAATTTTCTTCCCCTTAACCTTCATATCTTGAATGGGCTTTATCTATTCACTTTTATATAAGACAGTAATTTATCAATCATGTTAAAATTTTTATGCTGTACCAACAAGTACAAAAAGTATCTTTAATAAGCTAATGTAATCTATTAAATTTAAAGTTAATCTATTCAAAATTTTCCTAATTGGGCAATACAAGAAAATTCTACTTTTTTTTAAAGCCAAATGGAAATTTAATATTTATCCCTTGTTACATAAAAAAAAATCTTTCTTTCAGTGATATCTTTAATTAGACCTATAAAGAATGTAAATATTTAAGTCGTATATGCTGCAATAATTAAGTTTTTCTTTTTTTGAGTAAAATGCCCTTAAAAGTTAAATATAATTTAAATAATTTTTTTAAGTGTTAGTGTTGACTCTAAGCAGCTTTAGCTGGGCACAGCGCCCCTTTTTATTTCTTTTTTTCACCCGGCGGCTCTTTTAAACCCTTATGATGCGCCCGGCTGCCCTTTTTAACATTTCCTATTTGCCCCGTGGCAATTCAATTGATCCCGGGAAAATATCGCAAATTCTAGGGACTCTAAACAAACCAGTTCAAAATATTTTTAGTAAACAAGGTACAAGCTTAAACCCTTTTTGAAAAAAATAGGCCCTTTTTATTGAATAGTGTTCCCTTTTTGAAAAAATGTACCCTTTTTTAGAATAGTGTTATGGCCCGGCTTATAGTGTTATAGTTAGAATAGGGCCCGGCGACCCTTTTTTTCTAGAGTCAACACTAAGTGTGTTACTAATTCTTATTAAATAATAAAAGAATTACAAATACTAAATTTTTTTAATTGGTATGTATGTTTTATATCACCATTTTCTTTTATATTTATCTGAAACTTGAAATTTATGTTGTCTAGTAATTTTAAAATTTTGCGATTATTTTAAAATGTAACAGTCAACAGCATATATAATATCAATTATAACAATACAGTACCTAAGATACGATACTATATAGTCAATATTTATTTTCCTTACAGATATTTCCTTCCTCTAAATCTGAAAACATTCACTAAACACTTCTTAAAAGTGCTTGCTGTCTGTTTGCATCCCCCCCCCCCTCCCAAAAAAAAGAAAGTCTTTTTTGTTAATTATGAGCTTCATAAAGTCTGCACTTGTTTCTTTCCACCATTTTAGAGGATATTCCTTTCTATCAGTAATTTTTCTTATGATATTAATGGTGGATTTTGATTATAAAGAAGAGCAATTTGGCACAGTGAAACTCTCTTAAAGACCATGGGGGCATAGAAAGTGTTAAGAAGGGTCCCTTGGTGCATTGAAAGGATTAAAAAGGGCCGCCGGGCACTGCACCCTTCTAAAATGGCTTAGATTCAACACTAATGTAAGCCATAATATGAAAAAAAATTTTATTCTTTTGAAGCATTCCAAAACCTTATAAAAGTGGTATGATTTTTTTGTAAAATATTGAAATATAATCTTAATAACTTGAAATATATACAGGGTGATTATAATTAAAGTTTGTTTCAAAACGCTCTAAAAAACGAACCACAGATTAGAATGACGTCAAAATTGAACAGAGTATCATTGAAGAAAGGGGTAAGAACATGAACCAAAAAAATGTTCCATATTTTAGCGACAGATGGCGCTGTAAGCGTCAGAATTTCGACTAAAAATGTCTGCTTCAATGCTTCGTCTGTCCACAGAATTTACCACGGCCAATCATTGTCCACTTCCATGCGAGCAAGAAATTCCAAAGCAAAACCCTCTCTTGCCGCAGGTCAGAAGGAAACAACTCCTGCACATAGCAAATTTTGTACGGATAGCATTGCAGGATGTTTCGTAGAATGTTATGCACTGTGCTCACAGACCTGTCCAATGTTCGGGCAATTCTCCGTGCACTGCATGGTTGCACACTACCGCTCGACTCCTCCTGAACTGCTGTGGCTACTTCTTCAACTACCGCAAAATCACATCTTTTCCTTCCTCTACCAGACTGCACATAAAACGAACCTGTATTTTCGAATTTTTTCATCATTTTTACCAGACCCATGAAAGTCATCGGTCCAACGCCTTTTTTCATACGCTTGAGGGTCCTGAACTTCTGCAGAGCTACTGGTGCAGAATCACCGTTCTTGTAATAAAGCTTGGCAAGCAGAGCGGGGTCCTTCATTGAGACACTCATGGCGAGCGTCTGAGATGCAAAATGAGGGAACTCCGTTTACCCAACGCTTTCATAACACCTGAAATGGCCGTGCGCATACCAGGTATTTTAATTTACATCTTCTGATGCTGACAGCGCCATCTGTCTCTAAAATTTGGAACTATTTTTTGGGTGGTGCATGTTCTTTTCCCCTCCTTCAATAATACATCGTTCAATTTTGACGTCATTCAAATCAGTGGTTCGTTTTTTAGAGCGTTTTGAAACTTAAACTTTAATTATAATCACTCTGTATTTAATGCTCTGATATTTATTACTACATCTTTATTATACATTTGTGTCTCAGAACTTGGCTATGATCTTGGCAAAATTGATCGCACTCTTGGTATAATCATAATTGCAGTAGCCTCTACAACAAAGAAGTATGAGGGAAAGCATAAAACAAATTGAATGTCAAAATGTCAAGCATAGCCAAGGGCAGCTTTATTAAAAGATGAAAAAATGTTACTTTTGGAGTGGAAAACATCTATTAGTTAGGGATAGAAAAAAACAGAACTTTTTAATTTAAAGTACTAACTGCAAATACAGACCATTAAATGGGTAATAATGCTGATATTTAATATTTTTAGATGTGATGGGAATTATGGGTCTGAATATTCATTCTTCAAATTATATTTACTTTCTTTGAATTAATAGATTTTGGTTAGCATGTACACATGCACGTGTAAAATTGAGATTTATGCAAAGTAATTTTGTAAAGTATATACAGGGTGTTTATAAAGTCCCGGACCCATTTTGATGTTTAATAACTCATAAAATAATAAAGATAGATAAAAATTAATAACATAAATGGTTAGATAGACTCAAAAAGTTTCATGACCCTTGTCAATGAACTTCCACATGTGCTCCCTTCGTCGCACGGAGAATATCAAGTCGATAATCAATTTCACGCCAGGTAGCGGCAAGCATGTCGGCATCCACAGAGGCTATTGCGGTTGTAATTCTGGCTTTTAAGTCATCAATGTTCGACACTCTCCTCCTGTAAACATTGTCCTTTACAAATCCCGAAAGGAAAAAGTCCAGCGGCGTTATATCAGATGATCTGGGTGGCCAAGGAATTGGACCTCCTCGCCCAATCCATTTTCCTGGAAAATGGTCATTCAAAGAAGTACGAACGATGGTACCCCAATGAGATGATGCGCCATCTTGTTGCAAAATGACATGTGGCTGAAGCTCTTCTAGTTGTGGAAATACGAAGTTTTCCAACATTTCTTATTTTTATAATTGCTAAATACATTTTATTAATTGCATGCAAAGTATAAAAATGTAAATTATGGTCCTTAATATCATCTAATTAGGTGTTTAGTTGTTCTGAAAACCTATAACTGTTGGTGCCGATTCTGTACCTTGATGAAGGAAAAGATATATAAATCCATTTTAAATAAATAATCTGATTTATTTTTAAATATTTTTTTCTTAAACCCTATACACGACATTCTTTTATAATGTTTCACAAATTTTGTTCAATTAATTTTATTAATAAATTGATTTACAATTTTTAACCTAATAGATCAGTGGTAAAGTAAAAATACTTATTACAAAGTTAAAATTAAATGTAACAAGATCGTGTATTGTAATTTACATATTGAATATATAAGAAGCAATTGTCTTCGATAGAGAAATTAAAATATTGCAGGATTCATTTTATTGTATTGAAATAATTGTGATTGAGATTTATTTGACTAAAATGTTCAATGTTTTATCTGTATTTTACGATACAAAATATTATTTGCATATCACCTGTCATGTAGAGTAATTTGTAAATTTAATTGTTACTTCAATCTTTTTCATTTTAGGTAGCAGCAATATAAAGTATAAAAAATGCTAAGAACATTCTCTTAAAAATGGAATATGGAGTGTCTCGCACTGTTTGTATATTATTAACATAACTATATATATATATATAATTCTTATTGTACAATTTTTGTTTTAATAAATATTTTATTTAAGTAAACAAAGAATTTTATTTGTTATGTATTGCCATTTTTTTTTTACTGCTTCTCAATTTCTTATTTTATAAAGATTTCTTTCAATTTATAGCTTAAGTAATGAAAAAGCGGGGAGCTTAAAATGTTCTTTTTCTTTACTATATCTCAAATTTTGTACCAACATACGGGGGCTAATTATCGTGCATTTTTAGTTATTTAAGTTTTAAATACAAAATCAGATTACGGATAGTTTATTGAAGCTTCAGTAAAGAATTAATTACAAATTTGATTCTCCCATTAATTGGGGGGGGGGGGGGAAATGTATAATTTCCCTCTTATAACTGATTGCAAATTAAAATTTATTGCTTTGTTAAAGATATTTCTATTTATTTTAGTTAAAAACCGTATTTTATTTCTACTTATATTTCTACATTTTTATTTTCTTCTATCTTTACAAGAAAGTATTGGATTCATGAAAATTTTCGAATTCCGGTTTTCGACGGTTTTACACGTTTTAGGGGTCAGAGATTCCAAAAAACATGTTTTTACAAAATGTCTGTCTGTGACTCTGTGAGTCTGTCTGTCTGTCTGTCTGTCTGTGTGTATGTGACACAAATTTTGTGGGCGCTCTATCTCAAGAACTAATGCACGGAATTTGATAAAAATTCATATTCAGTGAGTCCCTAATACAAATTGATGCTGATTAATTTTTGGTGTAAATCGCTCAACAGGTGGCGCTGCTATGCTGCATTTTTCACCATTTTCGCAATGGCTCTATCTCACGAACTAATGCACGGATTTTGATCAAACTTCAGATTTAGTTAGTCCTTGATATAAATTGACGATGATTACGTTTTGGTGTAAATCGCCCAACAGGTGGCGCTGTTATGATGAATTTTGCAGGATTTACACGATTTCCCCAATAGCGCTATCTTAAGAACTAACACACGGATTTTCATCAAACTTCAGATTCAGTTAGTCCTTGATATGACTTGCTACTGATTATGTGTTGGTGTAAATCGCCCAACAAGTGGCGCTTCTGTGCTGCATTTTTCACGATTGCCTCAATAGCTCTATCTATAGAACTAATGGACGATTTGCCATCTAACTTCAGATTTAGTTGTATGTTGACACAAGTTGTTGTTAATTAGGTTTTGGTGTTAATCACCCAGTAGGTGGCGCTTCTATGCAGGAATTTTCACGATTTTCGCTATAGCTCTATCTCAAAAACTAATGCACGGATTTTCTCCAAACTTCAGATTCAGTCAGACGTTGACATAAATTGTTGCTGATTAGGATTTGGTATAAATCACCCAATAGGTGGTGCTGCTAGGCAGCATTTTGCTGGATTTAGAAGATTTCAGCTATAGTCATATCTCAAGATCTAATGCACAGAATTTCATATCTTTAGAATCCTCATGAGATGCATAGATTGCCATTTAATTTTGGCAGTGTGATAGCGAATTTTGAAGTATTAACATGTATGAGATAGAAGAAAGTGTTGGGATTGGTACATCCGACTAGTTTACTTTACATTTACAAATCTTCACTTCATAAAAAAAAAATAAATAAATAAAAAATAAAAAAAAACTAGAATCCAGCATTTGTGGATTTTTATTCATAAATGGTGACTATTTTTGCTGGCTTTTCAATTTAATCTTTTATAATGATTTCTTTAAGTTAAAATCTGTTATTGAATATTTATTTTAATTGCTAAAATGTGTAACAGGAAAACTTGAAAAACCAATAAAAATAGATTTATTAGACTGTTTGTGTTTCTGCTCTATCCAAGCTATTATTATTCATTACTAATTTATTTTGATAATGGATCTAATAGACAAAACATGTAAACAGTCTAATAAAACTATTTTTAATGTTTTCTTCTTTTAACAATTAAAATAAATAAATGATTTCTTTAATGCATTTTAAAAAAAAAACTTATTTTAAATTATTGGAAAAAAATATATATTTTTTTTCTGATGAAGTATTAATAAAGTAAGATAATTATAAAAATTTTAATGTTGTTTTAAGTTTTAACCTTAAAGTAAAAATCTAAAAAAAAAAAAAAAAAAATGTTTAAATGTGTCAGATAATTTTTTTTAAATTTTGAAAGAAGTAAATTTTTCCTTTTTACTTTGTTCGTCTGAATTTCTAGTAAAATTTATTGTTTTAAAGTGAAAGTTTTTATGTTGTAATTCCCAAATTGCAACATAAAATCTTTTTAAATTGTGACAATACTTTAGACTGTTATGCTTTTTGTTTTTTCATGTTATAAAAAAAGGTAAATTTTCTCTATCACTGACAAATCATATTTTAAACATCTGTATCATTGAAAAAAATCTCCCATTTTATTAGCACTTATTTACTGAGATCAATGGCAGTCTTAAACATGTCATCATTGTAAGTATACTGTAGTGTAAAAGAGTACAATAGCATTAATAATGTATAAAGTACAATTGAATTCAGAAATTTAAGTACAAATTTTTATATAGTTGCAGGCTTGCATTTTTTGTGATTTTGTTGTATATATTAATTTTTTTTTTTTTTTTTTTTTTTTTTTTTTTTTTTTTTGTAGTTGTAAAAATATTATTTTTTGAAAAGAGATCTACTAAAGAAAGAAAATTTAATAATAATCAGTGAAATATGTAGTGGTGTACCGAGTAGCACTTTGGCCGAGTAACCGAGTGCTCGGCCACTGACTACTCGACCGAGTACCGAATACAGAGTAGTTGTGTAATAATAATAATAATTAAAAAACACTGATGTGCACATAATGTAAGGTTAGGTGTTCATATGTGTGTGCATATATATAAATATACCTGTGTACATATATATATATATATATATATATAATATGCATATATAGTATATATAAATTAACTAATTAAATTTGAAATTCATTTGTGCACCTTTTAAAGACAATTTTTGACAATTCAAAACAGTAGCGAAAAAAGGAGAATTGACACATAACAAGTACAATTATTAACCAATATAAAATTAAAACATTCTTCAACCCTCCAATTTATTCCGATACCTGAAATTTGTCTATCAAAAATTTAAATGTTTATTGGTTACTGTAACAATTCATTGAATAATGCAAAACATTTCATATTTATTTTGTAACTGTACATTATTTTCTTTTGATTAAAAATAAAACAGAGAAAAATAAAAAGAGAGGTACAAAAAGAGATACAGGCTTTCTTAACCCATTTATGAATAGCGTCCCATTTTTGGGACGTTTCAAATTTTAATGCATTTGTATAATTTTCTTCTTCTTTATAACATGAAAATTGCATGAAATCATTATTTATAAATGTCTTTATCTATAACTGAGAGATGACAGCACAAGGTGGATATTTATTTGCTTAAATTAAGGCTTTTTTCGGTGTTTATAGATTTTTAATTTTTCAAGAGGGCGAAATGTAAAAAGTAAGTTTATTTGTATTTTTTGTATCATGGACCCAAAATCGCAAGTTATAATCTTAGCCTGTGGACTTTTTTGAAATACATATTTTTTTAAATTGCGAAATTAAATGTTCAAGCTTATTTTTTATGCATTTTTGTAATGTACAAAATATAGGATTCTAGGCACAAATGGGCACATATTTTTGTTAGAAATTTAGGAGAGAGTTATTTATGCAATCTCCTTTCGAAGGTATTTATGAAATAAATTGTTATTAAGTCTGCAATACGATTATTCTTATTTTATTATTAATAGTTATAACGTTATTAGTCTCTGCAAAGAAATATTTTTTTTTTTTGTAGTTTATTAAAATACTAATTATAGTACATAATGTACATAATATACAATTTAAAAACATTTTAAATATAAATATAGGCAAAATATATAATTATGCATATTATTCTACTAGAAATACTCGTATTTAGTTCTTTTACATTTTATCAAATAAATACAAAAAAAAATTAAGCTTCATTTTTTTTAGTATTTTTCCAGTTGTTCATTTTGCAACATTTTAAAGTGATTTTACCAAAAAATTTGAGGAAACAAAAATTCAGGCACAAATGGGTTAACAGAAGACTTATGTAAAACTTACACTCCATCTGCATGGTGGGGGGGGGGGGGGAGAGAAAAAAAACTTTCCGATTATGTGCAACCTTGCAAAAAAATTCTTATGTGCACCTTCAACCACTGTTTATTCTGAACGTAAATTTTCAGAGGCAGGCCAAATTTATAGTAGTAAAAGAAATGCCCTGTCTACTGATAATGTAGAACGTTTGGTGTTTTTGCACCATAATTTGAAATATAATAAATTTAATTATTAATTTTTTTATTACATTTATTGTATTTTCAGTTTTTTTTATCCAAAATAAGTCTTTTCTGTTTTTCTATATATTTAAAAAGAGCTTATTTTTATTTGTATAAATGTGAAGGTAAATTTTAATCTGGAATTATTTTATGAGGGTTTTTGTTCTTAACTTTTTCTATATTTTGTAGACATATTGTTAAATACCGAGTAAATAGTTTTATGAATTATTGCATATATTATACATTGATATTCGAATAACTTTTTACAGATCAGTTGTAAATTCATATGCTTAAAAAATGAAATTCTTACAACTACTCGGTATTGGCCGAGTATTCGGCCAAAATTTCACCGAGTACCGAGTATTTACCGAGTACTCGGTACGGCTCTAGAAATATGCATACTTTTGCTTTTATTTTTGAAGAATAAAAGTTAATTGGTTTAAGAAGATTTGGAGTCTATAAACATTTCAGAATTACTCAATTGTATTATGTATATATATAATAATTAATATACGTAATATTTTAACAAAATATGAATGGAATATTTTTTACTTATGTAACGCGATTTCATACAGTCATATACATTTCATAAATTTTATTATTTTTAAAATGAAATGATACATTATGATATTTGGTGGGCAGTAATAAAAAATTGAAAAATATTCAGTTTGATCTTGTAAATTTCATAATGCTTCTAATGACTGGTTGTACTAACTCTTCATCAGTAGGAAAATTATTAAAAGTTTAATATCATCAGAATAAACTATGAAATCATTTTAGCTTAATACGAGACTCTTGTAATCTTGTTTTAAGTTCTAAATAAAATTGTTTAAATATTTCTTTCATCTGATGTGATTTAGATTCCTTCACTTTTTATATAAAAGTGGATATGTAATTAGATTAATAAAAATATTTTGATTCTTATTACAATTGCTTATTGTAAAAAGTACTGTTTAAAAAAAAATAAAAATTAAAGGAAAAAAATGAAAATTAAAGTATAATGCAATGCTAGGTAAAGTATTTGCAAACTCTCTAAATGTTGCACTAAATTTAAACTTTATTATTTTTTTTCCTAATCAAAATTAATTTTGACAACAGATGGTCAAACATATTTTGACCTGGACATTAAAACTAGCACACATAAGTACCGACTTCACGGAGCAAAATAGGCAGTTGGACATAATACGAACTACTAGTTTAAATAATTTTTGTCTGAATTTAATCACTGATTAATTAAGACAAAAATAACATTTAAAAATGAATAATGGAAGTTTGTCAGATTTAATCCATCACCCCCACGAAGTTGGTGCTTATTCAAATACAGCTCTGATTTCAAAGAGCAAAGTAGATTTTGGATGTGGAGAATGAAATTAATGTTTAATAATTTCATTTGATTTTTAAGTTTTTAACATTTAAAGAATCATGTGACATCAATGATTCATCGAATTTGTTTTAATGTATTGGACTCTTTTTAATTAACAAAATTTTTATGGCATCTTGAGAGAATGAAAAACTATATAAGGACTACATGAATAAACAATTTTTGTTTTATGTAAATTTCATTGAATATTCATCACTAGATATATTTATTGGCAGGAGCAACTAGAATACATTTTTTTATTATTATTGTGCACAATAAATTAGGTAAGGGAGGAACTTTTAATTAGTTTATAATTAGTGTATATATTATGACATTTGAATGCACAACAGATCTGAAAAGATTGATAATAAAATTTACTGCAGATCAAGAAATTTCATTTTTTTTTTCTTTACATTTGACATTGCAGGTGGTTTTTAGAACACAGAGTAAACATGTAAAAATTGGGTGATAAATTTAGATAATGTTTACTGTATGTCCTAAGAATCAACTGTGATATATTTTTTTTTAGCTCAAGAAAGAGAGCGCCCTCTAGCAGGAAGATAAAAACTAAAATGAAGAGTTGGAAATTATGCATTTTCATTTATGTAGAACTAGCAAAAGTATGTCAGGTACTATTTGTATAATAAAAAGGGAAGGAAGAGTGCTCTCTACTAGAAAATATGGGAACTAAAATGAAGTAGTGGAGAAAATAATTATACGTACAAAGTTGAAGTTGAAGGTTGCATAAAAAATCAGATAATTAGAAAACAAAAAAACAAACAAAAAAAAAAAAAAAACTAAGAAACACTATGTGCATTGTAAAAACAGTGCCATATGGTGGTGGGGGCAACAGTCTGCTAAATCTTAGACAAATTGTTCAAATGAAAGAGAAATTTAGGGAAAGATAGGGCATAGGAGCCTAAAAAGGTAAAAACCCAGAATGGAAAAGCAGTATAAAGGTGCGAAGGTAGGTAAATTTTTAAATGAGGGGTAAAATACCTTAATAGCTCTGAATCCCTGCTGAAAATATGCCTCCTTATTCATATGCATCATGTTATCTGCTCTAAATGCAATCCAAAATGTATAACGATGTTTTGAAGGTGTATATAAACATATGCCTTGAATGTGTTTCAAAAAGCGATGCGTGTGAAAAGCATTGCAAACGTATTTTACTATGCTAGAAGCACCAGGAAACACATGGGCACTTTTTTTCACATTGAAAAGTACAAAATTTTTTTAGTTGGTTATTTACGTCCTGTAATGTGTAGCGGGGATTTGCAGTTTAGTTGAGAGTACAATAACTATATGTACTAAATGTATCCGAGTAAAAAAAAGCTGT
The DNA here is from genome assembly GCA_963932465.1 of Maratus speciosus. Classification (NCBI taxonomy): domain Eukaryota; kingdom Metazoa; phylum Arthropoda; class Arachnida; order Araneae; family Salticidae; genus Maratus; species Maratus speciosus. Next base: position 400,243,987 of record OZ010800.1, on the reverse strand, counting down.
TTAGTGCAGCATAAATGAACTCTGCTAAGCCCTATGGGAAATAATATTAGTAGCATTGGTGATTTTCCATGTATGTAAAAAAAAAAGAAAAAAAAATGTCAATTGAAAGGGGGCCTTCAAAACAACACTCGTGTTTCTACTAAATTAAGGGATTAATGTGGTCCTGAATATAGAAGGATTAAATTCTAACCTACAATATTTGGAAATGTTGAATTAGTTGTTAGTAGATAAAATGTAGCAATTGTTTTGCTTAGAAAAGAGAATCATAGAATCATTACCAGACAAGACACATCGTCTGTTTTGCAAGAAAAATTTAAGAAACAAATCATTGATGATAGATTCAGGCCAAGGAGGATCCAATATCTTTTCATAGCTCCAGAATAATGTTACATATGTACAGACCTAGAATATATTCTAGGTATTGTATTTCAGGTATCAGGAATACTAATAGCATAAAGTAAGAAATAATAGTGACTTCTTCGGAAAATATTAGTAACATACTTGGAAATGTTATTAATAATTTCTTAAATCGTTACACTTGGATGGGAAAATCATAATATTGTTCTCGAAATGTGCTCAAAAAGCTTAATATGTTATTCAGAAATGCTCCATTCCCGGAGAAGTCGCAGAGAAATCATATTTAGAAACGTTAAGGCTCTTTATCAGTCAGACAGCAAATTCCCCTCTCAATGCTAAACCTATGGGCTTAGAATGCATCCATGTTTTTCAAATTTCTCCAAGAAAAATTAAAATTTTTGCCTTCTATTTCCTGTATGCTCTTCTTGAAGAATGTTTCTTTCATTTTTAATTGACGATATATTTTTAAAATACATTGTTAGTTTTATTTAACGTGTTAAAATCTTTCTTACAACTTGCCTGCTTCACGTAGGTTTTAACACTTAAAATATAAATTTTAGAAACATTTTAGCAAATAAAAAAGAAAGATACATTCTTTAAGAAGAGCCTACAGAAAACAGATGGTAAAAAAAATAATTTTTTGGGGGGAGAATTTGAAAAATATAGATGCATTTCAAGCCCATTGGAGAGGGAAAGTTGCGCCCTGACTGATAACAAGCCTTAAATATAAATTCAGAAACCTTATTTAACATAAGCAGAAAGGCTTCCGAAATATACAGGGACATTTCTGAAAAATGCAGAAACGGTTCCGAAGTACGCGGAATCTTTTCAGAAATGTTTCCAAATTATGTAGAGACATTTCCGAAAAACACAGGAAGTTTTCCGAAACACACAGTAATATTTCTGAAATATATAGTATGATTTTCAAAATACACTGAAACATTTACAAAAAATACAGGAAAGTTTCCGAAATATAACGGAAGGTTTCGGAATTATGCAGAAACATTTCAGATAAATACGGGAAGGATTCCGAAATATGCAGCAACATTTACGGAAAATACTGGAAAGTTTCCAAAATATAAAGAAAGGTTTCCGAATTATGCAGCAACATTTCAGAAATATACAGAAAGTTTTCCGATGTATGCAGAAACGTTACTGAATATCTGACTGAAATATAAAGAAACGTTTCCGAAATGCACGTAAATGTTTCCAAAATACACAGAAATATTTGTGAATATTTGACCGAAATATGCGGAAACGTTTGTGAACATTTGACCGAAATATGCGGAAACGTAAGAGAACTGGTGGGCCACATTGCTGCCCCACCAGATAGAGTAACGTTTCTGAGTTTTTTATTACAGTGTAGTTTTAAAAATTCAGGTGTCTGGAAGTTGAATTCTATTTTACAAATGGATGTTTGAGTATTTATATTTAATTTAGCCTAATAGTTAGAAATGCTAAGACATTTAAAAGTATGACTTTCACAAAATAATGTTAGATTACCTTTTTTTATTCCCAATCTTTACTTAAATTAAATATGAACTTATAGTTGTAGAAAATCTTTAATTTATGGTTTCGTTTTTAAAAAGTAAAAACTGAACCATTAAAAGATTTCTCCTGTGTATGCCTCTCTGTATGTCAAAGCCATTTTACTCGTAAACTATGGATCGTGGAAAATTCAAATTGGGGGAAGAATTAAAGATTTTTGATGTATTTATATATTATTAAACGTTTACAAGTATATCTAGGAAAAAAATAGAGGGACTAATTAAGTTACTTGAAAAAAAAAAAAAAATATTTTCTTTGTATATTGTGTGGGTATCTTGTGAAAGCTTTCGTAACACGGAACTCAAAAATACATTTATTTTATTTTTAGGTGTTATATTTTTAGAGATATAGTCGAAAATGTAGTGCAAATGTATGTTCCCCCTCCTTTATTTCCGAATATACTGAAACTGAAATTATGAAAAAAATTACAAATAGTAGACGTTAAACTAGATTAATATTAACACAATTATTCTAATTGGTAAACATCTAATATAAAGTAGACATTAATTTAAATCTTGCAGGAAAACTATAGCGATTATCCTAGGTTACATAGTTTTTGAGAAAAGCGCATTTTCCCGTTACACACAATTTCGATTTGCAAGCATTTAACAAAGATAGCGTGTAGCGCTGGAGGTACCTATCCTCGCGGAAGTAAAAAAGCATTGTTGGTAACGATTTTAGAAAAAAAAATCGTCTGTAATTAGCCAAGATATAAATCCTTAAAGACGCGGACGGTTTGGACATACATAATAATAGTGGCGGCGTAATCTATGTACCATACGCATTTAAAGCCTAGATAACATCTTTTAATGATATATTTGTGCAATAGGGTGAAGCGAAAAAAATATTTTTTTAAATTCAAAAACGGGTAGGTGCTAAAAGTTGCCTTTATACTAGTACATCAAGTGCGTGAAATTTTACCGCGAAAAAAAAATGGCTTGAGTCTGCGCTTTTGGTCCAAATGTCGAAATTTTGGGTAAAAGTTTACATTTTTTCAAAAAAATTAAAAAAATCCTATAAAGATGGTTATTATTTAAAAGTGTTATTTAAACCTTTATTAGTAATGACATAATATATTTAAACGATAAAACGATATCTTTATTCTGTATAAGTGGAACATTACTGACAACTTTCGGTAAAAAAGGGCGTTGTCACTTTGTTGTGTCAATCAACAAATTGTTGTTAAGAATACACCTCTTACTTAGTTGCTTTTAAAACTACACAGGACATCTAGCTCGATCACGCTACCATCTGAACACAATGTTTTGTTTATACTTTGAATTGGGATTTTTTATCAAAGACTGGCATAAGTTTTCTGTGTATCAACCTAGTTCATCTCTTCTTTGTATCCACAGACTTGGATACTGCTGCTGTGATCTCCTTCACGTAGTTTTCTACTGCTTGTGTAAGAGAAGGCTAACAATGTAATGCAGTGGGGATGATATTCATGTAAGCTGTTCAGCCGTCTATTATCTTCACCAAGATTGCGCCCAATAAATGCATATTGATTAGGGGTTCTGCTACCACAAAAATTTTCGAACCAATTAGATTTATATAATTATCTGCCTGAAAGTTGATTTTCGATATTTCAGATTTGCGTATACCATCATTTACTCTCATGTTTCGACTATTATGTGCTGAGCAGCTAGCTGTTTAATGAGATGGCGATCTCCAGAGAGCATTGCAGGGATGAGATCGTTCCGACCCAAATAATCGATTGCTACCACTAAATTTTAACAGTATTTCCCGCCGTATTTAATGACAAAATTTCTGAGATCTAATAAATCAAAGAATGCTATTAGAATTTAGTGGTGAAAATCAACCATTTGGGTTGGAGCTCTTTCATCCCTGAAATTGAAATCAGAATTTCCTCTGCGTATGCAAAGCAACCATCGTCTTAAATAACTTTTTTTAGTATTTGTTATATCCGTTTTGTTTGTTGCTTAGTAGCCGAGTAATTTCCCATGAGTTTTTTATATCCCTTCTTTATATGTTGATTAAATTTGATGGTAAATCCTCCTGGCACCAAACTTAGACTACATAGTATTTTTTGAGTTAACATAGATACTCTAATGGGCAGTGGGTGCTCATTTAAAGAGAGTTCTGTTCGTCCTTGCATCCATTCTGCGTGGGACATTTTTAGAATGTACCATTACAATGGATCATATGCCACCCCCAATTTCAGTGAATTTCCTCTGCATCATTTATTAGACAAGATCATTGACAAAAATTAGATCCTAACCCATAGGGTGTCGCCGGACCAATAGTAAAATGTTTGTTCTCGTGCCATTCCCTTCTTATTTCAATTTTTGAAGCCATAGAGTGTAATTTTGAATCATTATTTCCTAAAATTGAGAAAATGGTACTCAGCACAGACCAGAGATATCTGCTAGACATTTGCAAAGTTATTTCATCAAGAAATTTCGCAGAAGAACTAGTGAATAGGAACCCAAGAAACTTGTCCTACGCAAGATGGCTCACAAAGGCGAATAAAATTTTTCGCCATTATATAAGCACCGATTGACCATCAGAGTCTGTAGGTTCACTCACAAAGTAAGTAATCCAATATTATGCTGCAGGATGGTTTACACCAAATGTAATCCACATCTAAAAAATGGATCTAAAAACTTATGGGAAATTACCTGGCAACTAAACATCACAGAAAATGGCATAAAACAAATACAAAAAAATTATTTAGGATGGTTGCTTTACACATCGAGAGCAAATTCTTATTGTAATGTTCTCTGATTGCCATCACATTAAACAGCAAGCTTCTCAGCGTATAAAAAATGCAAGAGTTAGAGTTAATGATGGCATACTCAAAGATGAAATACCTAAATGTTGTAGAATATTGTAGTAACAGAACTCCCAATCACTATGCATTAACTGCACGCAATTTTGGTGAAGATAATAGACGGCTGAATAGATTCCATTAATTCCACTGCATTACTCTGCTTGCCTTATCATACACAAACAGTAGGAATATACGTGAAAGAGTGTCACAGCCGCATCATCCAATGTCTGTGAATACAAAGAAGAGATGGACTAGGTTGATGCATGGAAAACTTATGCCAGTATTTGATAAAAAATCACAATTCAACGTATAAATAAAACATTCTGCTCAGATGGTATGGTGATCATGCTATGCACTGTTGTGACATGAAATGCAGCCAGATCCACGTGATACCTCCTGGGAAGTTTTGAAAGCAACTAGGTAAGAGCTGAATTCTAAACAACAATCAGTTGTTTGACACAACAGAGGGGCAACACCCTTTTTTTACCAAAAGTTGTCATTTTTGCTCCAGTTGTACAGAATAAAGATATCGTTTTATCGTTTAACTATGTTAAATCATTAATAATAAAGGTTTAAATAACACTTTTACATAATAGCCATCTATATAGGAATATTTTAATTTTTTTGAAAAAATGTCAAATTTTATCCAAAATTTCGATTTTGGGGCAGAATGCGCAGACTCAAGGCATTTTTTTTCAGCTGTAAAATTTCATGCAGTTGATGTACTAGTATAAAGGCAATTTTTGGCACCTGCCCGTTTTTTATAAAAGAAAATTAATTTTTTTCACTCCACCCTATTGTGTAATGAAAGGCCCAGTAGCAGTATAAAAGATCAATACAAAAAACCCTTAACGGGCTAAAAGTTTGTGACGCAGCACTTTATCTTATTGCGATAAGACTTTTAAATATGGAACTTAAAAATAATGATATCAAATTTTAAGTGACGCTATGCTATTAATTAATGTATATGTATACATACATTTATATTATTTATTTCATCATTTTATTTTTGTTTTATTTATAATTGCATGTGTAAGAATTATGTTAAATTTAAAAGGATGTATAAAAATTTATTCATTGATGCTTTATCATTCACATCTTTCATAAATTCAAAATATGAGTTTTAAAAGATATGATATCAAAATTTAAGTGACGCCTTGATGTAGCTTTAAACAATGTTTTAAAATTAAATTTCAATTGTTTTCCGTTTGGCTAAATATATTTACACATGTAAACAAAACTTTTAATTTACCAATACACTGTTAAAAATATCACACTCACTGAACCTATACAATGCACTGCAATGTATTTATATGAAAAAAAAATGATTTATCTTTTGTGTCACGCTATCTAAAATCAAAAGTAAAATTTATGTAAATGTTTTCTGTGCGTAATTGTATCCAAACTAAACGAAATGTATGCAGATGGATAATATGACGCACAAAAATAATTTACATAAATTTTACTTTTGATTTTGGATAGCGTGGCAGAAAAGATAAATCAATTTTTTTCATATAAATACATTGCAGTGCATTGTATAGGTTCAGTGAGAGTGATATTGTTAACAGTGTATTGGTAACTTACAAGTTTTGGTTACGTATGTAAATATATTTAGCCAAACCGAATATATTTGAAATTGAATTTTAAAACATTGTTTAAAGCTACACCAAGGCGTCACTTAAATTTTGATATCATATCTTTTAAAACTCATATTTTGAATTTATGAAAGATGTGAATGATAAAGCATCAGTGAATAAATTTTTATACATCCTTTTAAATTTAGCATAATTCTTACATATGCAAGTATAAATAAAACAAAAATAAAATGATGAAATAAATAATATAAATGTATGTATGCATATACATTAATTAATAGCATAGCGTCACTAAAATTTGATATCATTATTTTTAAGTTCCATATTTAAAATTCTTATAGCAATAAGATAAAATGCTGCTTCACAAACTTTTAACCCGTTAAGGGTTTTTTGTATTGATATCATTACTTTCTTTAGGTCAGTAATAAAAAGATAAAAACAAAAAATATTAAAGGCCAATGGACCAAAGGACCAACTCATAATCGTGATTTTCATTCATCTTTAATTCCCCTCCCTCTTAAAAAAGCATATCTATATACAAAATGGGTTTTTTATGGTTTGTTTCATATATATATAAAGCTTTGTTAAATTTTACTACGTGAAAAGCTTACTTTTTTAAGAAGAATATCAAGAAATATTACTCTTTAAACCTTTTTATTTAAAATACAATAATTGCTCACTAATAAAAGTAAATAAATCTATCTAAATCAAATTCTAACCTACAATTTTTTGCTTAATAATTGAGTATCCATTTTCATTTAGCAACAGTTCGAATATACATACATTCCATACAGAAAGCACAGGAAAGCATCAATCTTTCACAGAAGTAAATGAAATTCCACTCTAAGAAAAAGATTGCCAAAGTGAACTGGTAACATTAAATTGTCAAGACCTCGCCAAAATATAATCTCGTTGATATGATAAAGCAACGATAAATGACTAAATCTCTTAAATATATTTGCTGTTCATAAAAGATATTTAAGCTTGGTACTAATCTGAATTTTCGAGACCAAATTAAAATTTTTGGGGCCTATTTACCAGTATTTAAAATTGCAAATGTACGGAAGAGGTGTTATATGGAATATTATTATTTTTACATATGAAAGACAGATGGCAGAACCAGGAAGCACTAATTTCAATAATTCAGAAATGTAAACGGGATTGATTTTACTAAACCTAGCTAAAACATTTGAAGGTTATTAATTATTTGCTAAATATATAACAAAATAAAACTTGCAAATTGGTAAAAAAGACTGTCGGCTATTTTTTGCATTTGTAATCTTCAGTACCGTTTTTTAAAGTGAAATATTAATTAGTAATACTTCTTAAGTTTGTAACAACAACAACAACAAAAAACATGTGCTTGTGCATTTATTTATAATTTTTTACACATAGAGAGAGTTCAAAGTATTTCCATTTTATGAATTTAATGAAAAGTAAAAGAGAAAAATGTGTCAATTTTTATTTGTTCAGTCGTTATTTTCCTTTTATTTACAGTTTTTTACACATAAAAATTCGTATTTTCCTCAGCGAAACGGATTGAAATACGATACATATAAATAAACTATACAATTTTAATTTTTTTTCCAATTATCCTAAAAAAAATATATATATATATATGATTTTTTAAAATCTACTTTTAAAAATTTTGAATGTATGACATTTTTTTAAAAATCTCGTAGTCTTCCTTTTACACTTAGAATAACGGCATTTTTTTTTTTTTTTTTTTTTTTTTTTGTATAAAGATAATGGTAGAATAACGGCCTGTTTTTTTTTTTATTATAAGGGTAATAGAAAAAAAACGCATAATTTAAATTTATGTACCGTAGAAAAACAGAAATTTATTTGTGCTAAAAATTGTAAATAAAAAGAAACTCTTGTGAACTGAACAAATACAAACTGCGTATTTTCTTTTCCTTATGATTAAATCTGAAAAATTTCAAAATTAAAATTCTCTCTCTGTAAACAAATGAATGCATAAAAATGAGCTTTTATTTATATTTGTATATTATATGTATTTATTTATTGTATGTATTTGATATATCTATAAGTTTTAAAGTTCCATTTACCGAATGCTTTTCTGTTTTAAAATATTCTTTTTTCCGTCTCATGTAAAAATTGACTTTCGGCGGACCTTAAAAACCTTTCCGTTTCCCCGTTAGGCAGATTTCGGCTTATGGAGCACGTATTAATGTTATTTTCAATGGATTCGCCGGGACTTGAAAGTCTTTCCGCGGTAAGCAGATTTCCGGCTTACACAGAGTCCGCCTTAGACAGATTTTACAGTACTTTTACTGTCTGAAAAATTGTCACGAAATAGTGATATGTGAAACTCTTAAAGAAAGAAATCAAAATAAACCAGTACATTTTTATAGAAACACAAAATCAAATTTACTTTATTAACTGACTTAAAAAGGAAAAAAAAAGAAAAAAAAAGTGCTTACTGCTTCAAAGAGGACAGACCTCGCAAACTGTGTATTGCAAGGCCAGCGTTTAACCGACTGAGCTACAGAATGTACGTAAACTTTCCACTAAAAGTTGATCAGAAGACATTAAGCTGACGAATACCGTGGCGCATCTCCGGTGAAATTCCCATAAATGGCGGAAAAATATAGCCCGATTTTTCATGCTTATTATATAACGAATAAGGGTCTTCCTGGAAACAGACATGGTCTTATTCGGCTCATCTAAAATAGACTCAAATTATATATTAATTTTAATAAGATCGCCCATGTCATTTTCGGAGGGAAAAAGATGTGAATTAAAAAAAAAAAAATAGAGTTTTCCCGGAAACAACTGTTATCTTATTCTCTTCACATAAAACAGATTTATATTATATATCAATTTAAAGAAAATCTCCCGGACCGTTTTCGCGTAATCGAAATTAGGAATTTCTGACATCGTTTTTGCTTTAAAAATGAGTATTTAGATCTCAAAATATACTGCACGTAGAAATCTAAAAATTTCAGAATAGGATTAGACTGCGATATAAGGCTGTTTTTAAAAAATCAAAATAATAAGAGCTATATTTGCTGAGTTATTGAAAGGCGGCTTTTCTCGTTTTCTTTGAAGTCGAGTTAGGTGTATATACGAGTTCCGCCATCTACGAATTCTACGATACGATTCGATACGATTTTAGATTTAAGGCTGCGTCACTGGAATACTATCTTCTTCCATGTTATAAATGTGAAATTGTTAAAAACAGGCTAATTTCATTAAAATTAATCACATAAATATTATGGGATTCACGACAAGTTTGCATTAAGTGGCTCCCTCAATACACCTCCTGTGCCTTTAAAAGTTAATTCAAAACCTAACTGCGTAAAAAAAGTAGAAGGACACTAGACTTTTTCTAAAAAAAGTACAACTAATTAAGTTAGCGCAAAATGCTTTAGTTGCGTAACATTTTACAACTAAATGAATATAAAATCATTGTAATCAAAAATAAATTACAAAGAGAATTTGACTTTCATAAGATAGTTTCTGTTGTTTACATGAAACTCTGTAAAAAAAGTAGAAGGACACATAAGTATTTTATTTGAAAATTAAAGTATTAGTAAGAAGTTTTCTTTCCATTTGCCTTTATCACTTGAAATGCTCTGTTTGGCATTGAATCACTGAGTGCGTATATTTCACTTTGGCGAAAATTGTTCTAAACTTCGTTAAGTGCAATTCCGAAGCTAAACAACACATTCATACTGTTTTCTTTCATTGTATACGTGACGAACTAATGTCGCCCATACGTTTTCAAATATGTTCAGTTCAGGGTGTTTAGCTGGCCATTGTAAAACATGAACCTTATTTGTGTGGAAACAATTTTTAACAGTAATAGCTGTGTGAATCGATGTTCCATCTTGTTGAAATATCCAATCTCCTCCACCTAAATCTTTACTATAAGGAAGAAGTTTTGATTCCAACAATCAGATGCAATCTGTATGGTTCTGTCTATCATTCAAAAAGACCAGACACGTTCTTCCATAATATCCAACTGCTAGCCAGACTACCAAACTTACCCCTCCCATATGTCGGGTGGAATAAAATTCTTCCTCATTCTCGATACAAAGACAACGGAACTGGTATCCATCAGGACCATGTAAATTGAAATTTTTCTCATCTGAGAAAATGACAGAAGCCCATTCCGTGCTGCAAGACACGTGGTCTCTCGCCCAAGGTAAGCGGTTAGCCACATGCATTTTTGTCCACTTGGATGGTGTTGTCCCTTCTTAAAAATGAAGACTTTGGACATTTTTATATAATTATACACAGTTTGACGTGACACATGTGTTAGTCCTGCTTGTATTCGAGCTTTTGAAATTGCAGAATTTTTCTTTTTATACTCTCGGATAATGTCTCTTTCATCACGAGGCTTCAGTGTTTTAGGTCTTCGTGTCTCTATTTTTAGTACCGTGTTCCTCTGGATTTCTAAGGTAGTTTGATATTGCAGTTTTACTGACACTAAGCAATTTAGCAATCTCTCTGATGCTTTTTATCTTTTTTTCTAAATACTATGGCTTGGCCTTTTTGAAAATTATTTAAAGGTATTCCTTTAGACATTCAAAAAAAAAGAAAATAAAAATAAAAATTAAGAGATATATATATATTTTGACAAAAACAATAAAATAGTAATGATTATTTACCTTATCTATAGCAGAAGCGTCCAATAAATTCAATTTTTCAAAGCTGTCCTTCTACTTTTTTTACAGTGCGATAGTTAACTATGTTCAATTTTCTATAAATTAATTGCTGTAGCAATCAATTTTTTATGTCATAACAAAAGAAGGTGTATAAAATGATACCCTTAAAAATATCACAGCGTAAATGTAAATCACAATTAAGTAAATTAGAAAAATCTGGTGTCCTTCTACTTTTTTTACGATCTGGAAAATCGCGGCACGGACCAAGGCAGCGTAAACCTTGAGACCTCTTTCGAAGCGCGCTTAGCACAATTACAAGTTTAATCTTTGAACAAGGATTTTGTTTTAGCTATTTTTCAAAAGTAAAGATTGACGCTACGCTGAATTTAGTTTTATGAAATGCCAAATGATGTTTAAATGTGCACTACTTTTATTGTCAGTGCCAAATTAAGTTCATCATAAACAGATTAGGACAAGATTTTGAAAAGAACTATACAGAATAGAAATACGTGATATTATTTAGGCTTCATATCGCTTTGAACTTTTATGGTGTACCCATTCATAATTTTCTAGTACATACAGCTATACCCAACACTACGTTGTATAGTATTTTGTAAAGTCTTATTCTTCTTTTAGGACAATTTTTTTTTAAATAATACAGTTAATAATTCATATATTTATTGTACATATCTCAACTAAATTTTGCTATAGGGGAGAGTAGCCGAATTTGGACCACTTCACATATTTTTAGGTGTAACCCACTTAATTTTTGGAATATCTACAAAATATCATTACACGGGGTCAATCTATTCATCTACTAACTAAATACATCTTTAAATAAATTTCTTTTTCAAAATCTTAAATTTTATTGTAATTAGAAAAATTGATCAAAAGTGGTCCAAATTCAGCAACTGGTCGCCTAAGTTGAACCCCCAGTCTCCTAAATTGCACCAAATAAAATCAGGTTGTTTTAATAACTAGGGAATATAACTCATTTTATTAAAAGCAAAGTTTGCGATTAATGAAACAATCAAACAAAATAACAGCAATGAAATGTAAAGAAATCAAATATCTGAAAATCAGAGTAATTGTTATAATCCAAAATGTATTCAAAATATAAATCAAAGTTATCAGTAATTAAGAATAAAAATTATGGAACTAATTGTCAGTTACTTGAACATCATGTAAGGCGTGATGCAAAGCTTACACATGAATTTCGTTTATTGATTTTTTTCCAGCGCACAGAACATGGAACCGTATTTGGCAATCTGAACACTGGATCATTTCTGCCATTTTATTTTTCTTACAAATTAGGCAAAACCAATCATCACTGCCTAGATTTTTCTTTTTAGATTCTGAATTATTAGACTTTTTTTTGCAACAGAAGTTTTCTTTACATTATATTTATAGTTCTTCCCTTCCATTATTTTCTTACTAATTGAATTACACCTATTTTTTAAAACTTGATCTTCCAATTACTTTTGTGATGTGATAGCTCCCTTTTTGTCGTTTTATTCTTTCATTTCAAGTTTTATTTTATATGGCGAAGATGTAACTCAACTGATTTTTGGCTCCCTCTGTACTTTGATTTAACTGCATTTAGCAAGGGAGATAATATTTCTAATGATTTTTTGGCTTTTGGAGAGGATTTGTAGCTGCAGCCTTCTTGCAGGTCAATTTCTTCAAAACTTACTCTCTCCTTTTTGTTTCCTATATCTTTAACTGCTTTTGCTGTCACAGGTGTTTTTCTTCCAGACAGTTCGTCTGTCTTTTTCAACATTTTCAACATTAGATAAAAAAAGTGTTTAAAAAATATGCTCTATTAAAAAGTACGCTACGATTAACCAAACGCAAATATTTTATATTCAAACATTGTTGAATTCAGCTCCCCCCCCCCCCCCCCTCCCGGAGCCTTGAAGTAACCTCTCCCACCGGAAGGTTTGAGATTTTGTGCGTTTTAATGGCACAAAAGTGTAATTCCACCTTCCAGAACTGTAAAAAGTCTGGCCCCTCTCGCGGAATTGCAAATATCCTCCAGGAGGAAAATGTTTGAATTAAACTCAGAAAAACCAAATACGCCGTAGGAATAAAGAAGTCAAAGAAAATGCATACAAATACATACAATTGCAAACAAAATTTATTGCATAAATATGTAAAAATATTTTTATGTTTATACAGGCCTAGACTGTATAAAAATTAATGCAAATATACAAAAAAAATTACATGGAGATAGTAATTCATTAAAAAATATTAAAAATTTAAAAAAAAATAGCGTACAGAGTGTACCGTCCTCGAAATTCATTACTTACTTTTCAAATTTATGATCGAGATATGGTCCAATTTAAGCAACTTAAATTGGCCCAATTACGGCAACTGCGCCATCTTTTAAAACAGATAGTCTCAAGACTAAGAACAAAAACGAAATCAATCAAATCCACGTGACAAACATGCGCAATAAACAGGTTAATTAAGATATGTATATGAAAACATAACAACTTATCTTAGTTTTAAAGTATTCACTTACGTTTAGTGCTAAAAAATTGGATCAAAACAGCTAACATTAGATTTTTTAAGATTGTCTGAAAACAGCACGTGGTAGGCCGTTGCTTCTTCTAATCATGAGTGACGTCATTCTGATGACAAGGATTTCAGCGGTAGATGGTGTCTCTTCCAGTATTTAACGGCAGAATGGCAACGGTCCAATTAAAGCGGCGGTCCAAATATGGCTACTCTCCCCTAATACGAATCAATAATATATCTGAAATTTTTTATCATTTAAAACAACTTTTTACAGGAGTTATTTATATTTTAATACAGCAGATTGCCTATATTGAGAAAATGGAGAAATATCGAGACATCATTTCTTTGAGACCTGATTAACGCAGGGACAATCCATCTCCTGTATTTTAGCTAGAACATTCCACTTCATTAATACTCAAAATTTCTCTTTTGAAAAAGGCAGAATTCCCTTTTATGAAATATTGGTGGAAGTTTTTCTCATCGATAATCAGGCTCTGCTTTTCTGTGCAATACCGATAATAATGATATATTTGACGAAAACTGGGAAATTGTTTAAATGTAAAAAAAGTAAACTAACAGAGATATTTATTGGCATTGAAACGGAAATAAATTCCCTTGTGAGGTAATTATTATAACACTATTGAAACATTGGTAGCTATTACTCTGCCAAAACTTAAAAAAAAAGAAAAAAGATTGACAAATGATATACCAATGTTAAATATATATTTGTTATTCTTTTTAAATTATAGATATCGAGAAAAATAAAAGTCGATTATAAAAAAAATCATATCAAATAAAAGAAAACTTATAAATGTTATTTATAGCATACAGAAGATTTTTGACACAATAAAATAATAGTTTAGACTTTAGGCACCGGAAGCAAACGTACTAGCAGTTCATTCTGATTTTGGGCAGAAAAATAAGCAAAATAACTACAAAAAATTACATGATTTATAGTACTTAATAGGAGTATTAAAACTTTAGTTTTTAGGCCTATTTTATTGAAAAAGGAACTAAAAATGGACTTTTCAAACCTTCTTATGAAGTCTAGTGTTCCTATGGCATTTCTTTTAGTATATTTCGAAAAATCTGATCTAATTAATTTTCATCTCTTGTTAACTATAAAATCTGTGCAGAAAATAGTCATTTACATCAAATTTAATTCTGTACATTATTTATCAGTTAGAATAACTTTTTCGAACCATTCACAACACACATCTCTAAAAATAATCTATTATTCACAACACACATCTCTAAGAATAATCTGCTAAGATTTCTTACATTTGTGGATTTGAATGCTACTATGAGCAAAATACTTAAACATCTGAATGAAAAAAGATGTTATTTAAGAAAAAAAATAAATAAAATTTCCAGAAAACTAAAAGTAAACATCCGTCATAAACGTTATTCCTTTTTCTACTTTTTAGTAGAGTATGTTTAATATATTAATAGGTGATTCTCAAACCTCTCAGGAGAAAAATTCAATTTAAAAATACAGCAGACTATCGTTAATGCGTCTATACTTAAAACGTATCCCGATTAATGAGGACTTTCGTTTGAAAAAGACGGTATGAACTAAAATTAATTTTCGAGAAAATTGAAGTGAAATATATTTGCTGTAAAGTTTATTCCTTTATTTACTTTTTAAAAGCCCATGTTTAATGTGTTAATAGGTGTTACAGAACACTCTAAGAAAAACTTCTTAAAATGTAATTTAAAAATACAATGGATTCTGTTTAACGCGTCTCTGCTTAAGACGTATCTCAGGGTAATGATGACTACTTCGGTTTCCTCCTCATTTTCTATTTGATATTATATTTAAAGACATCTCTTAATGTCTACTACACATGAGATTATCCGTGCAAATGTTTTACAATTAATGAGGTGAAATGTAAAACAACTCATATTGTACATTACTGTTTCAATAGCAGTTTTGTTTCCACAACTTTTATTGAGATACCAAAGAGTTATTAGTGACGCTGATGAAGAAAATAAAAGGTTCCACAATTTACAAACGTGAAGGATTCAAGTTGTTGGTTGTTGGTTGTTCATTATTGGTGTTTTCCGATATAAGCAATAAATATTTGATGTCACAAACTAACTTTTGTGTCGCTGAATTAGAAAAAGATTGTGATGAAAAGAACACCTGTTCCACTATCGCAAAAAAAAGCGACCTAATAATTTAAATAAATTTAAATTGAGTACGACAATTTATTTAATTATTTCAATGTAATTACTTCACTTGTATTTAAAATATCATCATTTATTCGCATTTTTCCTAAAAGGACTAATTCGAAGATTGTTGTTTCTTTTCGAAGTAGCACAGTTTCGTTTTTAAATAGTTGAAAAAACGACAATACATGTAGTTAAAAAAACGTTATTCCTTAAAGTTCTAAATTCGAAAATATGTCTCGTTGATTCAATTATTTTCCAACGGTGAAAATACCTGCATTTTGAACGCAATAACAACCGTTTTTAAAACGTTATTGAAAGTTGCAATACCGTCGTTAGTTTTACCAATTTTTCAACGGCATTTTAATGCCTCAAAAAACGTTTTAAAAAAAGAAGAATGTCTGCAATATCGTATTGTTAATTGTACTTTTCAACAGCATTTTGATGACGGAAAAAAGTTTTAAAATAAGTAAAAATCAGAAACATTAAGCCTATAAAGGCTGTTGGTCAATAGAATAAAATTCTAACCAATTTAATTTTTAGACAGCTGAATTCAATTAATTCAACGCTTAGATTAATTTTATGCTACTCAAATGTTTACACCGTTTAATGCGGACTTTGGTTAGTGGTGAAGAAAAATGGCCTCCCTTGGCAGTTCGTACTAACGGTGGTTCACTGTAATGAAAGTTGTTAATATTATTTAAATTAACAAATAAAATTTTTTTAATATTAACAACCATGATTACTTCTTAAAACAAGAAACTGGACTACCAGGGTTAAGTAATGAAATGGACACTTACTAAGACAATTTTTTTAGCAGTATTCTATTCACATTCCAGATACATAAATAAATAAATATATATATGTTAAAATATCCAAGAATCTGTTCAACAAACCGAATTTCTCAATTGCTAGATTTTTTTAAAAACTATGTTATATAATTAACAATAACACATTAATGAATAATTTCTTTTTATATTTTGAATCAGACGCTATATCAATTATTTCCCGTAGAATGTAAATAAAATTAAAACAAAGAAAAAAAGATTCATTTTTATTATGTAATGAAATTATTTCATTATTTATAATAGTACAATTTCACATAAAATATCCATAATTTTATCCTTTAATACATTTATTATTTATTTATTAACATTTTATTACGTTTGCCGACTAATAATTAATAAATAATCATAACATCAGCATGTACTTTTTAATAGAATAACTATTTACAATTATTTTGGAGATATCCTATTATTCCAGGAAACAAGCTACGCAACTGTGTGACAGTTAGACAGCAATGACATCACTGAATAAATAATCTTAGGTTGTCAACGGTCGAAAACATTACCCTTCTTTCCTGTGCACAGTTGAATAAAAAGTCCTATCGAATATCATAAAAAATAATTATAATCTCTAAATATTGACACTAACTTCAGCGCACTGAATGTAAAATAATCTGTACATATATTATGTTATCGTATGTGGCACAGAAATCGCGATTATTTTTTAATAGTTTAATGGCAACGCCCGAATGAAACGCATCTCATTGTTTATTGAACACCATTTAATGCATCGCCATACCTATAAGGGGGCGGGGATTATCATAGGGGGAACCAATGTTCTGCCGCCAAAAGCCGCCAAGTTTGTCGCCAACTTTTCGATTCATCGCCATATTTGGTGACCCAAATTAGTCTCCAAATGTGACGCAAACATGGAGATATCTCTAAAATTTCGCTAAATTCACATAGACTTCCATTGTAAACCATATGGTTTACTTGCTTACAGAAAATCAACTAATTGAGATAGTTTAAAACAACAAAATCTAATATTAGCTTAAGGGATTATATTAATTATATTTAAGGGAGTCCAAGTAAATTAAATTATGAATAAAAGTAACATGATACAATGCTTAGCATGCTTTCCAAAACATAAATTTTATGGCCACATTTAATGACCATATATTAGACAAAACTGGTCGGCAAGGGCGGCTAGCACTACAAATACAAATTCAATTCTTTTGCACAAGCAAAATGACATCATAGATGACAGAAAGATCCCTTTTTCCGAAACTGTTTTTTTATGGGACTGGTAATTTATATTCACAAATATTCTAAAATTACTATCCCCTTAAAATATCAATCTAATTACCAATAACCTAAATTCACGCAAAAACTACATGAAGGGTTTTAAACAAGTGAATGATCTACAAATCATGAATAAAAATTATTCTAAAGGGTTTAAATTAAATAATTTTGAAAGGTTCTCTCTTTCTTGAACACACTGTCTTGAAGGCATTTTGAAAACTCAGATGAAAATAAGGTTTATTTTATGAGGAAATAAGCATCAGTGCGGCCGTTTTTTGGTTTGTTCCAAACCAAAAAACATTCGGCTATATAGAAGTAAAGCAAACAAAAAAACAGAAACAGTTTAGTTTTTATGATTAAAAGAACAGAGGTTTAATTTGTGTGCATCAAATCTGAAGAGAAATCAAAATTTGGCAATTCCTTGTTATTGATCTTGAATCGCCCATCGACCCATGTACATATAACCAGGTTGTATAACATACAGTTGAATGCGGCGTATATGACTAAGTTATAGTCATATAGGGCGTATATGTCTAGGTTATACTCATATATGACATATTTATAGGTAATAATAAAAATTTTCGCCCTTTTACCTTAGTTAATTTATTTCAATTTCTTATAATACCTACCTTTTTTACCTGTCTTTTAATAATACTTTAAATATCCTTTATATTTTAATCCCCTGCCTTTAATCCAGCGCATTCTTCTATTTCTTCCTCTAAAAACCTTAATCTGTTAATAGCTATACTCATTCTAAAAAAACCCCTAATTTACTTTATACTTTCATATTTTGAGACATTGAATTCTTTTCTTTCGAAGCTTTATTAATAACATTTTACTTTTTCTTAAATTCATTCGATGTTCCATGAGTTTTTGCGAGAGCTTTCGCGCGCTAGATTGTTTTCCTTTTCAAATTTCCGCCGTTAGGTAAAGAAATCTGTCTCCACGTCACGCGTCCTACCCGGTTATAATCCTATCGCTTGCGCGGCCTTTCCATCCCGCCCCCCCTCTTTTCGCTGGATTGGCTCGTTGCCGTGTAACCGCACGTGTTCTTTCTAAAACTTATACGCTTACATTGACTTGAGATTTTGTCACTTGGACAGTTATTTGTCATCCCGTCGTAATATAGCCTCTGATCAATTTAACATCTGAAATCTATTTTTAAAACGTGACACGACTTGAATGTGTGTAACTGAAGTACCATTGGAATTGAAATCACATACCTGTCATTTAATAAACTGTTTGATTCATCGTACGGCTTCTTTCATTATTCATGGGAAAACATCCAAGATTTACGCCGTAGCCTACCACGCCGACCATGTAGGTACGACTGCAACTTAATAATTCTGGTTGGTAAATTATGACGAGTGTATTTTCATACTGTCTATGTTTAACATGTCTTAATCTACAATTGCAAAGTGTCACAATTAGATCGACAGAAAGTGTTACATATATGTATGAATATGTGCATAAGATGTATATATAAAGATCTGAATGAGGCGCATATACAACGTATATATGATGTATACGCCATATATATGGTGTATATATAAGCTTGGTGAAGACTTTGGAAAAATCGTAACTGCAGCCATGCAGCCATTGCGTAATTTTACAAGGAAGTACCCAAAAATTAAAAAAAAATTTGATGTAACTTTTGCCTTTAATTTAGTCCTTGCATTGTAAAAAAAAAAAAAAAAAAAAAAAAAAAAAAAAAAAAAAAAAAAAAAAAAAAAAAAAAAACTGTAGTTCTAGAGATGTAAAGTTACATGCTTACTAAACTATCATCTGTAACTTTTATAACGTCGATCTCTTATTATAAACTAATTACTCTTAACTAAGGAAGAATGCATAACTATAATATTGCTTATAGTTTATTATATACATTATATACAACAGCTGCTCAACACAGCTTTCAGAACAAGTCACATTTTTCAACTGCGTGGAATATTCTGGTAACATGCGATACCTTACAATTCCAGACTGTCCGTGTATGGTGCTGCCATCTATTAATACAGATCGCTACTATTATTGAGATATGACACCCCTCCCCTCATAGTTCAAACGAACTACAGGCAATCTTGTTCTATGACTTCTTCGAACTGGAGCACTTTTCTGACAGTCCTCGTCATTGTTTTTAGTGAAATTGTCTTTTACAGTTTTATCTGTCGTAGCATCATTTTTATTACTTACAACTGTACGTGCCACAATATCATGCGAAGGCTGAGATTGACTTGGTTCAATATTATCACCATTATTACGCTGTTCTTTTATTTTTCCATTAATTCCCGAAAAATGGTTTTGGTTAACCCTTTCATACCTATCATAATCACTGTAATTTTTACCACTATGTCCCATATTTTCAACTTTGTCTGACATTAGTTTATCATTTCGATTTATCTCTATATCTCTCTCTGGTATTTCATAACTTATCTCTTTATTAACCGCCTCACTGACAAACCCGTGTTAATACATTCACTAAGCTCCAGGTTTCACTGCAATACAAGCAATATTTAAAGTAATATAATTCTATTGATTTAATGTATTTTTAATACATTGAACAATGATTAATACTTCCAAGGATTGCATTCCTATTCGTTATTAAATGTTTTTATAAAATATTCAAAGAATCATTTTTTTTATTATTTAAAACAAAATGCGGAGAAAACAACATTACAATTTTGCCCTTTTCCAAGACGGTCGGAGGGTTAAGGTCTCAACTGATCAACGTGACGTTTACACATTATCACATCTATTTACTAAAACCCATCTACTCCCCAATAATTTCATAATTTTTCCTTTTACCCATTTCTCCCCTTTTCCAAAATTTTTAACAAAAACTAAATCATGAAGCTTATATTTGTGCAGGGGTTGCTGTATTTTAGGTTTTGATGGTAATACCAAGGGAAGGGCTGTTCGAGCTGGTCTTCCAAACATTAATTCAGCAGGAGTTTTACCAGTCACCGAATGAGAAGTGGAATGATTTTCTAACAAAAATCGTGAAATTGACAATGTTATGTCACTTTTATCTAGCTTTTTAAGGCAATTTTTCACAGTTTGCACATATCTTTCCGCTTGTCCGTTCGAAGACGGATGATAAGGTGGAACAGGCGTATGCTTAATTCCATTATTTTTAAGAAATTCCTCAAATTCATCACTTGTGAACGCGGGACCATTATCACTGACCAATTCAATAGGTAATCCAAATGTGGCAAAAATTCTCCTTAATACCTTAATTGTAGTTCTACTATCAGACCTGGGTACTACTTCTACCTCCAACCATTTAGTATAAGAATCGACTACTATTAAAAACATTTTACCTTCAAAAGGACCGGCATGATCTATATGGATTCTTTCCCAGGGCAGTTCAGATTTCCATTTCAAGGGTTCCATTTTGGGACAATCCCTCGCAAACATCTGACATCTATTACAAGAATTTACCATTTGTTCAATTTCTTTATCCATATTTGGCCACCAAACTACCCCCCTAGCTTTCACTTTCATGCTCGATATACCTTGATGAACAGAATGCAGTAATTTTAATATATATTCACGACCTTCCTCTGGAATGATCACTCTATGTCCCCACAATAGACAATTTTCTAAACAGTAAATTTCCTCCCTTCTACGAAAATATGGTTGATATTCTTCTAGTTTAACCTTTCGCGGCCACCCATGTAACGCCCACTCTAAAATTTGTTTAGTTACAGGGTTTTCAGTTGTCCACTTTGCAATAGTTTTAGAAGTAATAGGCCAATTATCATTATTTGAAACGAACATTATTTCCGCAGGGTTTCTCACTATATTTACAGTTTCTGGGAGAGGTAATCTACTTAATGCATCCGCATTTTTATTATTTTTACCTTCGCGATACTCAATTGTGTAATCATAACCAGCTAACATTAATGACCATCTCAGCATTCTAGGTGATAATGTATCAGGTACCTTTTTAACAGGATCAAATAATCGAATTAAAGGTTTATGATCTGTTATAATTTAAAATTTTTTTCCAGCTAAATATTGGTGAAATTTAGTGACACCAAACATTACGGATAAATCTTCTTTATCAATCATGGCATAATTTCTTCAGTTTTATTTAAAGTTCTCGAAGCATAAGCAATAGGTTTCTCTTTACCCTCAACAATGTGTATAGTGGCTTAAAACTGACCCTATGCCATATTCAGAAGCATCGCAGTTTAAAACTATATCTTTGTTTACATCATATAATTCTAAAACAGGAGATATAGTTAATAATTGTTTCACTTTTAGGAACGCTTTTTCATGCTTTTCTGACCATGTCCAGTTTACATTATTATCTAATAATCTATGTAAAGGTTCTAAAACATCTGAAATATTAGGCAGGAAGTTTCTATAATAAGAAATTAAGCCTAAAAATGAACGCAATTGTGATACATTATTTGGAATAGGAGCATTCAAAATAGCACTAACTTTTTCTGGAATAGGTCTAATTCCTTCCTGAGATATTTTATGACCTAAATAAGAAACTTCCAAAACCATAAATTTTAATTTTTCCTTATTTAATCTTATACCATGCTCAGAAAAGCATTTCAGAACATTTTGAACTCTTTCAGAATGTTCTGATTCATTACTAGCACTAATAATAACATCATCTAAAAATACACCAACATATTCAAATTTTTTTAAAATATCTTCAATTTTTCTTTGAAACATACCAGGAGCACATTTTATCCCAAATGCTAATCGTAACACGTTAAACAAACCTTTATGAGTATTTATAGTCAAAATTTTGCTACTTTCGATATCTCCAGGTTGTTGTAAATAAGCATCTTTTAAATCAAAAACAGTAAAAAATTTACCACCTGATAATTTAGAAAATAATTCTTCCATTCTCGGAAGGGGATAATTATCACTTTCAGTATTAGAATTAACTGTTGCTCTATAATCACCACATATTCTAACAGAACCATTAGGCTTAGGAACAATTACTATGGGACTAGCCCATTCTGAATGATCAACAGGTTTTAAAATACCCTCATTAGTTAATCGTTCCAATTCAACATCAGTAGCTTTCCTTAAAGCAAAAGGAACAGGTCGAGACTTCAGAAAAACTGGTTTTGCATCTTTTTTCAATTTTATTGACGCGGGAGGACCTTTGATTGTTCCGATCCCGTCAGCAAAAAACATTAGGAAAATTTCTAATTAAATCATCTTTCGAAATGCTTTTAATCATATTTATATTAGGCCAAAATAATTTTGATTCTTTTAACCAAGTTTTTTTTATTAGACTCGGACCCTCCTCTTTAATTACCAATATTCTTAAATCAGGTATAGAATATTCATCAACAACAGCATTTACTTTTAATTCCCCCAAAACAGTTAAAGAGTCTTTAGTATAAGCTTGTAGCTTAATATTAGATTTAATCAAAGGCAGCTTACCTGAGAACAATTTATGAGCAACACTTTTACTTATGATAGTATGAGCCGCACCACTATCGATTTCAAATTGTATATTTACACCATTTATTTTAACTGATTTAATCCATGACAGATTAGTGGAATTGTAGTTCATAAAATTTAAACAATATTCTTCCTGAACAGTTTTAATTTTTCTGTTCTTAAAAGGTTTCTCACTTTTCATTCCAAATTTTCGATTTCTGCAACAAACTTTAAGATGACCTAATCGATGGACAAAAATGACATTCTGCCGATTTAAAAGAGCATAACTTGGGGTTATGATTTTTAGAACATCTATAACACGGTTTCTCAGGCGCGAATCTTTCTTCTTTAGGCTTAGTTGCATGAGTATACTTATCAACTTTCGATTTCTCTCCTTTAGAAACACGCACTTGATTGACAGTCGTATTATCTCCAATGTGTAGGGATTTTACTCCAGCCTCAGCAGACTCAGCTATTTCTACCGCTGTTTGGAACGTTAAATGTCTGGAATCCAGTAATTTTTGCTGTATCTTTTCATCTTGAATCCCAAACACCAACTGATCACGGAGGCGGTCATTCAGCGTATTTCCGAAATTACAATGTTCGGATAAACGACGTAAATCTCGTACGAACTCGGATATATTTTCTCCTTGCTTCCTTAGTCGTTTCTGGAACTTAAATCGTTCCACAATTTCACTAGGGCGTGGTGAAAAATGATCTTTAGCTTTCTTTAAATGATCCTCGTAGCTGATTTCTTTCAGCGTATTCGGAACAATTATATCACGTAAAATAGCAAACGTTGTTGGTCGTCAAAACGTTTCCACAGAACTTAATAATATGTTCTTTTTCATTTCATCATTTTTTATGCTATTTGCTGAGAAATAAAAGTCAATTTTCTCGTCGTAAATAGTTCAAGGAACATTTGCATTATATTCTTCCAAGCGTCCCAGAGAAATTATTTCTTTATCTGCCATTTTCCGTGCCACTTTTTCTTTTTCACTTTCGAAAAAAAATATTTTTTTTTCACAACATTTCACTTTGGGTTAAATTCCCATTTTCGTCGCCACTTTTATAACGCCGATCTCTTATTATAAACTAATTACACTTAACTAAGGAAGAATGGATAACTATAATATTACTTATAGTTTATTATATACATTATATACAACAGTTGCTCAACACAGCTTTCAGAACAAGTCACATTTTTCAACTGCGTGGAATATTCTGGTAACATGCGATACCTTACAATTCCAGACTGTCCGTGTATGGTGCTGCCATCTATTAATACAGATCGCTACTATTATTGAGATATGACAGTAACTGTACAAAACAAAGCTGTTAATCAACAAAACTAGTTTTTGTAAGGCTACAAAAATTTGTAGCTTTACAAATGAATCTGCTAAAATTACAGTAATCTTACTAAAATTTTATATATAACCATTGTTGCAGTTACAGGAAAAGTTCTAGGCATCCCCGTTTCCTAAAAAAATCATATTAACCTTACAGAATTTTTGCTTTTTGGTGCAAAATTGTATCTGTTACATGAATTTTTGTTGTTGCCGTTACATAAAAAGTTCTATCAATCCCAGTTTCCTAGAAAAACTTTAGTAACTTTACAGATTTTTTCTTCTTTTACAGTGTGAAAATACGTTAACTTTTTATACATTTTTCAGAAGTAGATTTTATTTTCTCTTTATTTCCCAAAATTATGAAGAGATACTTATGTCAAAAGTTTATTGAATAATAACAATAACAACAAATGAATTTTCCATTTGGTTGTTTTTGCATAAATGACGTGCTACGTAAATTGGACTTTGTATACTTTTAAGTTTTAGACTAATCTTTATTTTTATAACTCATTCAACAGATTTTAAATAAAAAAATTTAACCCTTTTAAGCATGATATTATGACTTCATTAAATCTTTTTTAATTTATTCACTATCACATTGTACTTTTATTCCATCTAAATCTTCTTCCTTTTTTTTTTTTTTTTTATAGTTCAACTTATTTTTATGACAAAGCTTTAAGGTAAGTTAAAAAAAAAAAAAAAAATTTATTTTGATTGTACTTTTTGTTTCCAGCAGCATTTTTGTAAAGAAACCTTGTGCCATTAAACTATATACAACCAACATTCTGGTTGCTTTCAAGAAATTTGATGTATATAATTTATGTTCTGTTTTATAATGATTATAATGTAGTTTAAAATGTCTAGGAAAATAACCAGTAAGGAACTCAATATTCTGAATAAAACTCCAATTCATGAATTCAAGAAACATTAAAAACGTTATCCAGAAAAATAGTTAAATTCTTGAGAAAAACCCACCTATTATTGTTCTTATAGTGATTGTTTGAAGTTTTATAGTTTTTAGATGTCTTAGCACGAAATTCTCAAAACGTCAATACCTGAATAAAAGTTTAAAAGAGTCTTTCTTGACAAACTTTGAAGATGACTCCGGGAAATATTTTTAAAGTTATTTGTATAATGTACCTCAATGTGCACAAACAATTATTAAATTTTTCTTTAGAGAAAAAGCAATCCTTAAAAAAAAAATTGTAAAATTCCAACAATAAAGTAAAATTTAGTAAACAAATACCTAGGAGTTTTGAAGATTTTCTTAATAACGTATCTTTTTTAAAAGTATATTTATGTAGTAGATTCAAATATTGTTCGCTGTTAAGTACAAGTAATATATTAAATATATTCTAAGTAATAAATTTATTTTAATGTGTTATAATAGTGCATGTAAGTTTTCAAGTAGAGTTAGCATGTAAAAAAAATAAAAGATACACCTGCAGATCGTTTATTATAAAATCACAAGAAAGGCGTCTTTAGACTCGTAATAATATAACTTTTTTTAAAAATATCAAATCTTTATAACGATAAGAATAAACTAATTTGGGAGCATACCCCAAAATTGTGATCTTACACACTGTAAAAAAAAAATCTGCATAGTTACAAAAGTTTTTCTAGGAAACTGAGATTCCTAGAATTTTTTAGGTCACGGCAACAACAAAAATTCCTGTAATAGACACTGTTACAGGAATTTTTGTTGTTGCCGTTACATAAAAAGTTCTAGGAATCCCAGTTTCCTAGAAAAACTTTAGTAACTTTACAGATTTTGTTTTTTTACAGTGCAGGAAATCTTGCAAAGTCACGCCATTAAAATTGTAGAAGCAATCTATGTATAAACAAGAAAGTAAAATCACGGGTCAACATAGATTATGAAACACTTTTCAACACTTCCAGAATACTTTAACAAAATTTATTTGTTTAATAAGTTAAAGAAGGTACCTAAAAAAGGGTTTTAGAAAACGCATGATACATTTGAAAACCAGATTTCAACAATTACTGTGCATAGCCGGAAAAGTACTCCAATTCTTTTGTGCTGCTCTGTATATGAGCTACAGATTTGGATATGTTCTACACAGTACGCAATTCAAAACAAACTTTTAGCAATGTCTACCAATACATTGAAAAAAATGTCTTTCCGGCCAATGCCGGGATGAAGATGTAGCTTTCACATTTCTTATTTTTAAAAAGCCAGCTTATATTATTCAAACACAGGAAGCTCAAATTTGTGGAACCCGATTATAAAAGATGCAACTCTAATTATGGTCAATACTGAATATGAATGAGAATTTCGAGAAATTAGTCAGCTTTATCCAAGCTGGTTTTCTTTGATGATTTATATTTGGTGATTTATAATGATTTATTAGTGATTTATAATTGGTCGCCAAATTCGGCGATTTCTTGAAGTGGCTGCCATTTTAAAACAAAATGATGGGCGAAGCAAACCAATGAATTTGGTCGAGACCTTAGTAATTCCAGTGCACATGCTAACCCACATCGGAATCCGTTGATATATACGAGTGCTGTCGCAGGCAAAAAAACAGATATTTTCAAAATGTCACCCACATTAGAAATTCAAACGGCTATATCTCAGCCATTTTTTAGGATAAAGACAAAACAAAATGCTCCGGAATCCTTGTATCAAGGTCTAACACTTAAAAAAAAATATTTCAATTTCAAATTTTTTTGTACCTCATTTTGAATTTTAAATTAAAAAATCTTTTTAATGGTCGCCATTTTGAAACAAGATGGCGTATGAAACTGGCCAATGAACTTGATTGAGACATTGCTATATATCGAGACAAACTATTCCCATGACTTGTCACACCCTAATCGGTTAATAAATACGCAAGTTATCGCGTGACAAAAATCAGATCGTTTCAAAATGTCAGCCATGCTAGAAATTCAAAGTGCTATAACTCAGCCATTTTTTAAGATATAGACGAAATAAAAAATGCTGCGAAATCTTTGTATGAAGTTTAAACACACGAGAAAAAATCTTTTTCAATTTCAATTTTTGTACCCCATTTTAAATTAAATTTAAAAAAAATAAATGACTGCCATTTTGACAAGTGGGCGGATGAAGTTGGCCAACGAACTCGGTCGAGATATTGGTATGTACTATGTACATATCATGTTGTATCCATATCGGTTCAAAATATGCGTGTTATCGCATGACAAAAATGAGATCGTTTCAAAATGTCGGCCACACAAAAATTTCAAAGTGCTATAACTCAGCGATTTTTTAAAGATATAGACGAAACAAAAAATTCTCCGACATCTTTGTCGATATATATATATATAGATATATATATCGACATTTGCACTGCGGGTGGTTTCGGTGTCTGGGGGGGGGGGGGGGTCATGATCGGTGAAAATATACCAAAATATTTCGGAATCGCTTTCTTCCGAACGTCTGCAATAGGTAGCTCTCAGAAATGAAAGCTACCTAAAATTCTGCCAGTGGCAGCAGTAAAATAAATTGTGCCCCTAGAAAAAATTGTTCCATGTCATCCTTATAATTTCTAGTTACTTTTTCTAGAGAGTTTTAGTTATTCCTATTAAAATACAAGGACTTTTTCCTATATTATCGTAGTCAAATTTATTTAAAAATCTCCGCAAATAAATGCGAGCACAAGAAGAGAGTTTGGTACTTTTCGGTTAGCCGGGCGCCAGTGTTATATATACATATATATGTATACATAAATGTATGTATATATACATACATATTTACACATATATATGTGTGTATATATACAATATGTGTACATGTATATATATGTATATTTACACACACACACACATATATATATATATATATGTGTGTGTATATAAATATGTATATATAACACTGGCGCCCGGCTAACCGAAAAGTACCGAGAGTTTTAGTAACTATAATTCTAATATAATTCAACTTTAGGAATTAATTCTAGAAATCAAGTGATAATTTTTCGCAATTCAAACGATTCATCACCTAGAATAGACTAGAAATTCTGGATCATTTCGTATATTCAGTTTATTTCTTCACCTTATTCGCCTAACTCAGACATCTATAATTCTAACTTAGGGATTTAGAAAATGATAACAATTCATTCTAGATGAAGGCGATATGATTTTTCTTTCAGTGTAGATTGAAACGTACTTGAATACTTTTTTAGAGCTATGCGTATTATCTAAAGACTTTTATATTCCGCATATTAAGCTCAAATTTAATTGAGGCAAAAAAAAGTTTAAGCTATTGAAATCACATTGAAACAGCTCTGTATATGATTTATTATGTGCCACAAACATCTGTGAATCTAAATGTAGTTGGTCCTGAAAACGCATTCCTGAAAAAAAAAAAAAAAAAAAAAAAAAAAAAAAAAAAAAAAAAACACTTTCAAGCAATTCACACTAATTCTCAGCAATGCCTACGAATTCTTTTGTGTAGTCCTGCATATAGTATATATTAGTATAATTTATATACACCATGCATTGTGTAAAAAGTTAGTTGAACTTTAAACGCATATCATAACACAATACGCACTTTCAACAGTCCTCCGTAATAGACAATTGAGTTATGGAATATTAATCGGAAATAAATGCTGAAATATTTACAGTAAACTCCCGACTATCCGGCCTTCCGTACTATCCGGTCTAGTAAAACAAAATGAGGAATGTTGCAAGCGGTCGAGACAGGCAGGTTCCCGTCCGTAGGAAAATGCTAACTCACGACAAGAAGGAGCAAAAAGGAATTGCAGAATGCAATAGCAGAGACAGACACAAACAGAGGGGGGAGGGTTAAGGATTGATAGCCTGTTTTGTCAGATTTGAAATGGAACAAGTGCGGACACTATTTTCCGTTTATCCTGGTTACTTTCGTATAGTCTTTTGGTGTGCTACGTGTTTATTTATTAAAAATTATGGAACGAAATGGGTGATAAACGAAATAAGGTTATAGTGACTGCGGAGGAGAAACTACGAGTCAGCAGGAGGATGCGACACCAGCTGATATTATCTGCTTGCGTAAATGGAGGGACACTGAGTCGTGGAAGATGGCTAACAGGGAATAGCAGTCACCTATCAACTACTTTTTCGAAAACTAAAAACAAAGTTTTGACTCTTTTATCCCATGCATAACTTTTCATATTTGTACAATCATTTATTAATAAACAGTAAAATAAGATTTACTCATTTTTTTTACGAATTAGGTTACGTTTTACGCGAATGGTTTGTTTATTTTAAAACTGTATATATAGATTTTAACTTAACATGCGTAACATGTGTTTTTAATATAATGGATGGGAGATTCAGGAAGTGAGTAAATATTTATTGAACTTCCGGCCTATCCGGCTTTTTTGTTATCCGGCCTACCCTTCCGCCACATTAGGCCGGATAGTCAGGAGTTTACTGTATATTGTATGACTTGAGAAAGGTTGATTTTCCATTTGAAAAATTCATGCTTGAGAAATATTTTAAAAACTATCAAAAAATCAGTAATTTAAGATGCTGTTTTGTTTCAAAGAAATTGTATTTGACAGTACTGTTTTTCCTATTTAAGGGTGTAAACATTGAAATTTTGTAAAGTTTAAATACTACATAATTTGCAATAAAACGAAATTTCAGGTTTTTGCCACTGTCGATATAATTTCAACGTTATAATAGACATTTTCTTGTTTTATATCATAGATATGTGCTTAAATTTTAAAAAAATACTTTTTTAAGAATGTTATTGCTTTGTGACTTTTTTAACCTATTCATAATTATATTCTATTTTTGAATTCTGTGTAATAATTAGAATGATAATTAGAAATAAGTGAATAATTAGAAATTTTCTATTTTCCTAATTAGGGACACCATAAAAAACATTATTACAAATTTTTGTTCCCATTTAATGGTTGTTATCTCTAAATTGAAATATTTAACGGCTAAGTATGCAAAATCTAATTTAAAAAATAAACCTGCATCGTAATTCAGTCTGTAAAACGGTAAATGAAAAGTTTAGTATATTTAAATGAATACGAACTAAAAGATCATCTTAAAACACCGTCAAAAACTTAAATGCGCTAGGCCTTCAGAAAGATCTGAGTCTATCTGAAGGTCTGATCTGAGAAAGGCAGACCTTTCGGAAGGCCTAGCACATTTAAGTTTTTGATGGTGTTTTAAGAAGATCTTTTAGTTCGTATTCATTCACACCAGTTTCAACTTCTTTTCTTTTTTTTCTTTTATATTTAAATGGATTTAAAAAAATACCTGCCGGCTCGGGCCTACAGGCGGAGGTAGATTTCGAAGTTAAGTACTAAATTCACCAACAAAACTTAAATCAATATTAAAGATAAACCCAGTTCCTTCGCTAAGAATGAGCTCTAGGGAGCTAAACATTTTGTGAAAATTCTAATATACACACACTAATGTATGTGGAATAGGTTTAAAAATGTCTAAATCAAATTCAGAGAACCTCAAAGTGTTAAAATATGTATACTCGGGTTTTTATCATGTTTTAATACGTTTCTTCAAAGTCAATGACGTTACATATTCACCTGCTGTGGTCCATTATATTTTCAATATGACGCAATATTTTGTTGTTTTTTTTTAATTCGTCAAACTATTTATTTCATTTTGAATTTTCATGCTGAAATCTTGCTCTAGAAAACTTATGACGTAATATTCAATTTGTTTTCAATTCGTCAAACTGTTTATCTAATTTAATTTTTCACGTGAAAACATTGCATTAGAAAAGCAATTGTTGTGGTGAGAATTTTATTGCTTTTTTTTAATTGTTGGCAACAGCTATAACGAAAAATATATATATTTTTTTTTGCCATTGTTGTGTAAAAGCTGGTTTTATCAGAATCATGTTAAGACGGTATTCAAAATTTTAAACCTTCCCCATTCCCATTTCCTTGGACCGATTTTGCTCATTTTCAATCCCCGCCGAGAAATTAGCCATCTTAAAGTTGTTGAGGAGTTTGAAGACGTTCCGTGCATAATTGCGACTTTTATCGTGCGGACAAAATTTAGTACATACATACATACATATATATATATATATATATATGTATATAAACTTTTTAGGTGGGGGATGGTTTTGGGTTCCTGGGGTCCTGTAATGAAAAGTTATGAAGGAATTTTTCAAAAGTCGCACCATGGTAACGACTGCAATATGTAGTATTTCTTACGAAATCTACCTAAAAAGTCGTACGAAGAAACTAATTCTAACAAAACATACATCTATTCATAAAATTATTTCGATAATTTAAAATCACTTATTTAAAAAATCGTAAAATAATCTAAGACATACCTCACAATTATTTTCTTCTAAAATAATCAGCATATCTTTGAGAGGAATAAATATTTCACTTTTTTTTCCAGTGGCTGCTTTTTGTGTTTTTCCTCAGTAAATATCTTCAGAAGAACATGGATAACAAAGTGTACTTGATCTAAAGAAATGTTTGAATCACTTTTATATTGAAAATCTAAGAATAAGCACATATTCAACGATTTCCCATAATGTTACATTTTGAGTCAAGTAGTGGATATTGATTATTGTTTAAAATGCAATGCACACATTTTATGTATACGTTATTTTATTTTATTTCATTTTTATATGGAAGGAATATAACATAGTAGATCTACGAAGTGACCAGATACCTTTTCCTCTTTTGTTGAACGTGCAACTACTGAAGGTGATCAAAGACACAGAATGTTACTCTTTTTATTTCCCGACTGAAACGAAGGGTTATGTGTTTCACGCGTATCTATGTATGTGGATTTTTTATACCCTCGAAACATCCCAACGTCCTGATGGATTTTAATGAATGAGGTGTCTATCGATTTGTCTTAACGTCCCGATGGTTATAGACTAGGTTTTGTTTTTATAATTCAAAATGGTGGCCGTAAAATACAAAATGGCAGAAGATACGAAAAAAAATTTACACACCCTATTGAGTGGCATATCATTGGATAGGTTTTTCAAAATGAAGACGATGTTTCATTGACTATTTTACAGTCAGAAGCTCCGTTAAAATATTATATAACCTGGAAGTTGTGTAGGTAGGATCTCTAGCTTTACTGCAACTCTAACCATCATAGACATGTTAATGTTAATCTTCTTATTAACATTTTAATATTTATATTTGGTTATTAGTAGATAAATGCTAAAAGCATTTAATTTACGGAAAAAAGGCTGAACTTCCCTACTCGTTTTAAAAAAAAATATTCAAAAGACAATTATCTTACAACTTTTCAACAACCATTTTTTTATATTTTGCATTTTTTTCTTAAATGAATTTTATGTTATTAGCATAATCAATATAATTAAGTACCATATTTGATTTCACAGTATAACTCGCAGTCAAAAGCAATTTAAATTATGAAAAAATATAAAAATTCATAAATAATATAAGTTTTCAACATACAAATGTTTCGAAATATTTCAAAATGAATACCCAAGTCTGTAAAATTTGATAAAATGTTTACCTAAAAAGTGAAATAATTTCGCGAAATTCTAGAAATTTAAAAGTTATAACACACACACACACATTGACACAAACAAAACACACCAAATTGAGATAAATGCATTTAAATGTCATACTTTCCGTATAAAATAGTAAACAATCGTTTATAAAAAAGAGCTGCAAATGTCTTTTGAATAAGGATAAGACGATTTATTTTAGCTCAAATGTGTTTTGAATTACATTGACAGTTTAAAAAAAAAAATCTCAAATTTGACGTTTAGTTAAATTTTGAAAGGTTTGAGATATTATGTCCAATAAAACCAAATATTTTCGAATATAGTAAAAAAAAAAATTCTTATACATTTTTTTAAAATTAATATATTTGTAATGTAATTTTATTTTCTAAACGTAGAAATTAAAATATTTTACCTATGTCAAATGTATTAAAATAATGTGTTTAAAAACATTAATAAAAAGTTTGTTACTAGATATTGAAAAATTTCAAATATACAGGTTGTATATAATTAAACGACCCTACTTTAAAGATTTCTACAGACGAAATTATTGTTGATAAAGTAGTAAAATTTTATAAAAGACATAATAAAGAGATAGACATTTGTTTAAGTAGAAAAAAAAATTATTAGTTCAAAATTTCGTCATCAGAGGGCATTTTTAATGGATTACACATTTAGCATACATTTACGATAGTTTAGACATTTTATTTATTAACTTTACCTAAGATTGAAGACAACATTTCACGATTTGTTCTTAGCATTTTCTTAACATACTACGGTCAAATGTGAAATATGCTATCTTACGATTCCAGATGGTATCCGAAAATGATGACGGTCATGTGGAACATGTTTGATTGCAATAAAATTTGTAAACTATCGTATGTGTATGCTAAATGTGTAACTGGTTAAAAAACTTCCAGTGTTGGCGAAATTTTGAACTAGATTCTTCTTTCGCTCAAACAAAATCCTATACTTTTATTATGTATGTTTATTATGTCCTGTCTCAAATAGTTTCGTCTGTAACTTTAAAATAGGGTCGTTTAATTATGGACCTTCTGTATATATATATTGCCATTAATAACCGGCAACTTTCAATTTTAGACATTTTGTCGAATATTTAGAAATACACTTGACAAATTTTTCTGGAATTTCAGGATTGAAAAGAACAGGTATAACCTCATATTTAGTCATGTCGATTTGATAAGGGGGTAAATTAGGAGATCAACAAAAAATCAAACAAAAAAATAATGCTTAGTGTGTGCGTGTGTGAATGTGGGTGAGTGGGTTTCTGCCATATTTGTTAGTCGCAGGCATGTCCAGTCTTTCAGTTACCAAGGTCGCTATTTAGCTGTTAACAAACAATGAAAGGCGTCAATATTCACATAACTGGAAATATGCAATGCTTTCTCAAATCGGCGCTGTTACCAATACATACTCGACCTTTGCGATGTACGTACCTCTCACAGCAATAACTATGTCCATGTAAAATAAAGCTGCAACGGAAATATAAATCATAATAAAAGTAGAATTGTTTTCACTGAAAGGAGCTTACCTCAAAAACTTTTGTAGGATAAGAGACTAACACCTTAAGACTGCCTACAATAGAAAAACAAGCAAATGTTATAAATAAAGCATTTTAAAGTAGTTTTTTTAGGTTTAATTAAAACTATTAACGATAAACACTCGAAAGGCACACACACATCATAGGGATAGTCATGCCTATATAAAAATAGACTGTACAAAAAATATAAATCATTGTAAATTTAGAATTACATTTCTCAGAGAGGAGCCCACCTTCAAACATTTTGTAGCATTAAGGGCCAAAACCTACAATAGAAAAACATCCAAATGTTCAAAATAAAACCCTTTTTTAAAGGACTTTAGTTTTAAAACTAAAAAAGGTTAAAAATATTTAGCAAGTAACACGAAACATTCTGAAGGCACAAGCACGTCTTATACGATGCACATACATATCAAAAAGTTAGTCATGATCATGTAAATGTTTCAGGAAATGTATAAATATAGTAAATTTAGAATTATACTTCTCTTAAAAGAGAGTAATCCTTGGAGAGAGTCTTAAAAGAGAGTAATACTTCTCTTAAAAGAGAGTAATCCTTAGAGAGAGTCTTAAAAGAGAGTAATACTTCTCTTCTCTTAAAAGAGAGAACTTTAGTAGAGTAAAGAGCTAAAAACCTTGATGCTTCCTACAATATAAAAAGCATGCAACTATTATTGATTTAAAACTTTTAAACATTTTTTTAAACGGATTTTAAATAAAAAAAAATTTGTAACAGGAAACATTCAAAAGGGTTCCAAGTAATCCTCAAAAGGGCGACATGGTGAACGTGGGTGCCGGGTTGGACAGCCCGGTGTTAATGCATTTATTTATATTGACAATTAAAAATAGTTGATGTAAATATCTTTAGACAAGTCACGGTAAATATTAAATATTAATTGAATACTACTGAGTTGTTAGGATATATGCAACGTGGATAATTGTAGTAATGTAGACAGTGAATATCTGAGCCATATACAGCACGTATATCTAATTCAGCATGTATGCTTTAATTTCCGCATACATAAATTATTCGGCTTATATACATTACTCTAGATACATCTTTAAATTTTGAGAGCAGTCACCACGATTGCATAAGTATATGAAATTTTTAAATTACAAACATGCATCCCATTTGTTATAAGTTATTGCATTTGTAAAATTAAATATCTTAATATTTGTAAAGAATGCAACTTGTTTTCAAGAGAAACAAGCAATTGTCTAACTGTGCTGACTATTCCAATAATTTTCTTTCAGTCAACTTCAGAATAAATATTTATAGTATAAGTAAGAAATTTTATATTTATAGTAAAAGAATTCAATGCAATTTTGTAGTATATGTGAGACGTTTACACATGTTATCTTCTTTTTAAAATGCATAATGTTTGTTCCAAGTTACTGTTTTACTGAACATAAATGAAAAATTTTTAGTAACGCTGTAAAATTCTGTTTCTGAATACAAAATTGCGAAAAGTATATTTGTCAAATCTTTATTAAAATCCGACGAATACTTGCCGCGTTCGGAAGCTAATCGTTACATATTCTAGAAACTTATTGAATATTCAGGAGCTTTATAAATAGGAAAATCTTAAATTTAAAATGTAAAAATATTTTTAATACTTTATACGAAAATGAATTTCCAGAAACTTCTGCTATAAAGAAAATATTTCAATTTTCAAAAACTTCATTCAAAGTAATAAATAATGAAGATTTTCAAAGACTTTAATAGATTTTGGATTTTTGAAAAGCGTAATTGTGATATTATATATATGTTCATCGGAAACGCT
This sequence comes from Maratus speciosus, assembly GCA_963932465.1. NCBI lineage: Eukaryota > Metazoa > Arthropoda > Arachnida > Araneae > Salticidae > Maratus > Maratus speciosus. The sequence continues at coordinate 400,207,722 of OZ010800.1, read as the reverse complement.
TCAATGGCTCAACAAATAGCAGAAACGAAGCTCAATATTAGATAATTAAGTTACACAATTTAAAAAATTCAAAAAGAAAATGTTTCATAGCTTTATACGACATTTGTTTAGAAAAATCACAAGTATATCATGTATGTCGAACAGTAGGTGGCATAACATTTTAGCATAATTTTTAATGGAAGTTTTGGCTTTATTTAATCGCAGAAAAATTTCACGAAATCGTTTTTTAATAACTACTGCATTAAGACAAATTCATTTCCAAATTAACAGAGGATGCTATAATTAAGGTTTGGTTTATAGGGCATCGTATCACAATTTGTGAAGTAAATCACAAATAATTAATCCAATATCTTTCACAAGTGCAGTACATTTGTTGTTGATTTGTGTAAAGCTTCCAATCAGTGCTTAAAAAAAGAAAAAAAATCAAACTTATTTAAATTTTGTTACCCACTTTCCCACTAGTTGGCGCTATGAATACCAAAGTAATATGGGTTGCATCTTTGCTGCTTATTTTTTACATCCGTTTAGCTGTCACACAGCAAAACAAAGGGAAATAAGTTTTATTTAAATTTGGTTACTTTATTTTTTCATAGTGGCACTAGACAAAATTTTATATTTTTTATTTTTTTTGTATTACTTAATTTTATCTTGAAATATTATTACCATATTACAAAACATAAAAAAATCACTTTTAAACTTTTAGTTATGCAATTTCTCAATCGAGTCGCTACAAACATTAGAAAATCTATTATGCGATTTTTTTTTTTTATCAAAACATAATTTGAGTGTAGCAGATATTCAGAAAATTTATGTAAAATAACATTAAAAATATTTTTATTCAAATTTATTTGCCCTATTTCCCGCAGAGGGACTCTACAAACACAAAAGAAAATCGTGTTGAATATGTGCCACCTACATTTATACCTAAGAGAGAGTTGAACGTAAAAAAATCAATTTCACATAAATTTCCACAGGGGGCGCTATAAATGTGAAAGTAAATTGTTTTGAATAAGCACAACCTATTGCATAATAATCATCTAGTCCAGTCACTGGTCACCCTCCCCCCACCCCGTTGAAATCTCTTTTTATATTATAATTCTTGTTAATTTTCTTTTACTGCGAATCATGACATCATGTTTGATAAAAAATTATCTTCTGTTATGTAACTGGTATTCCTGATAATAAATCAGTTTAGGTAATATATATATATATATATATATTTTAAATATGACGTCATATTCATCTGCTTTATGTATTTATTCATTTTAATGCTCCTTGTATTACTAGTATACATTTGAAAATGCTGTTTTTATTTCCCGTATGACGCCATATTCGTCTTTCTTTTAATTCTTAAAAAAAAAAAAAAAAAAAAAAAAAAATTCATTTCGCAATCGTTCAACTGAAAATTAAATGCTGTAGAGAAATTATTGTTACGGCTTTATATATATATATATTTTTTTAAAGCAAAAATATCCCTTGATTTGGAAATTTGGAATTTTTAAGAAACATATTTGAATTAAGTAAACAATATATAGCCTATGTTACTTTCTGTGTTGTAATGCACCAATATGCAAAGTCATTTTACTATCCGTTTTGATCCTGACATCAGGAAAACATTTTCGCAACGCTAAATTTATAATATTATTAGAGTTACAAAAAAAAATTACTTAACTAGAGTATTTTAATTTTGAGATTTCAGGGACAAAACGGTGCAAAGAAGTCAAAACGTTTATGAGATCCTTAAGCTTTACTATGTTAAAATAATATTCAGTAGATACAATGGAAATGATTAAGTATTGTATTGCCGCGCAATACTTAAATATATATCTACCCTATATATATATAATCCTAATGAAACGAATTTATGAAACAGATATATGAAACAACTGAAAAGAAACGAATTTATGAAACGATTCTTTGAAACGACTGATTAAACAACTGGTTATGTTTCACGGCGATTTCTCCTAAAATATGGAACATTTTGCAATGTAATTAACATCAAAAATCCGTATTGATTCGCAGATCTCAAAACTGGTATTAGAATTTTTAAATTTGAATTATTTTTTCGAAATATTAATTCTTTTACTAATTTTAAATACTTTTCTCAAATGATGGCATCTCAAATTTTAATCATAATAGATATTTTTTTTTTTTCAGATTTTACAAAAGGTTGTTATTTTAAACTAATTTGGCATCCAGTTTGGCCTCCCTTAAATATATGCTAAGAAATGCATGATGTTAATTTTATTTATAATTCAATTTGTATTTCATTATCATTTTATTTCATACAAAACTTTCATTTAAAACTGAAACATTTAAAATAAATGGCTTTCACTTCTTTCTTTTTTTTTAAACGAAACGGAAAGGAAAATATTTGGCACAAATGTCATATACGCAACGGAGTATTGACGCCAAAATGGCGTTATTTTGCCTGACATGGTAACCCGGCTATTGGTGCTTATTTATTAATAAATATTTATTTGAATTTATTTTCATTTTATTTACAAAAAATGTTATAAATTGTTTTGTTCTATAATTGTTAATTAAACTTTCTTTATTTATTGTTATTTCATTTTAAAAATTACAGAAAATAATTTAGAAATACATATGTAACTGGCATTTGAAAACGAGGTTTTCGCCAAATTGTCTTAAAAAAATAACGCCAAACTCGATTAAATAATGCAACAAATCATGACATTTAATTTCCACTTCAAAGCAATGTTTTAATGGTACTACTAACATCGACCAATTTCGCCAAATTATATAAATAACCAAATTATGCAAATTGACATAATTTTTTATTTTAAATAACAAAGAACAAATATATTAGTATAACATTAATAAAAATACAAATAAAACGTCAAAATAAAAATCGCTTGATGGCGTAAACACGTGTAACTTCCTTAAAGTTAAGTGAATGTGACATTTACGATCAACCATTATTGACATTTAACCTTATAGTTTGGCGACAGATTTTTGGTCGATGGGATAACCAAGTAGCACCGTTTTAATTTACCACTCGAAAAAAAAATGCTAACTGGCGAGTTAAAAAAAAAAAGCTATTGGCGAGATTTGCACCCGGCTAACATAAAAGTACCAGGAATTTTTGGCGATCATGGCAACTTTTGTATAGTTTTATTCGAAAAAATAATTTTGATTCTTTAATGAAAATGGAAATCTGTCTTATGAAAAGCGAAGTTATTAGCTCTTTGTTTATGACAGTTATATGACTTGACTATTATAATATAAATGAAATAATGGCGATAGAATACTATTTGGTGACTTATCACACCTGTAGCTGGCAAACATTAAAGTACCAAAATGGCCGCTTGGAATATAAAAATCGAAGGGATCCGCATGAAACTGTTGATGATAGTCACATGACTTAGGCTATTATTATAGAGATTGTTTTCAATTCTAAAAACAGCGCAAAGAATAATATTTCCTAACGATTAAAAATTTATTTAAACGTGGTTATTAAAAAGAGAAAAGAACACTTTAAAATTGCTATTAAATGAGTACGTGTTAAAAGCAAGAAAATATTGAAAATTATGTCTTGAAAATTGTATTTACACGTGAATATTAAAAGAGAAAGGAAACTTTAAAATAAAAAATACATTAATATGCGTTTAAAGAAGCAAATTTTATAACTGTAGTAAATTGTATTATGTCAATCGTTTTATAACTTTGTTAAAAAATATCGGGAGACAAAGACTTTGTTTAGTTAATTCATTTTATTTTAGATTCTTTTCAAATGTTTAACTGATCTTCTTTAACCAAACACGAAAACCACCATTGGATGTCTTAACAGCAACTGATTCTGCCTTAAATTTTTGCAATCAAAAGGAATTGAATGGAAACCCGTTTACAGGGAGATCGCTACAGGTTTTTTCAGTGTAATTCACTCTCCTCTTATCTTTTTAAAACCGATCAGATTATTATGTTTTTAGATTCTGTAGTGTCTGAAGGGGGGTTGGCGAGCGTAGCTTACAGGGGGCAGAGCCTCTAGTTCAAATATAAAGATCTGTGAAACAAAGTAGATTTTGTAAAATATAACCATTTTCTAAATTGGGGGTAGATTTAATTAGAATCGGTAATTACAATGCCTTTTTTATTTTAATAACTGTTAGTTTATTGATTCTAGGTGATGCCATTTTTTTGTATTACAAACAGAAAAATTTCTAGACTATTCGCTTATATCTCATTTGTAGTATGAAACAAGAAACAAATATCATGCATCGAGCATATATTGTGAATACCTTTCCAACATTTTTAGAATGCTGTAAAAAACTTTCACCTTTTAATAAAGTGAACTTTGACATTTGGAAATCACATAACACGTTTGAAAACACAATTTCAGGAATTACCATCCAGTTAATAATTCTCCTTCAGCAGTTTGCGAGAATAACCGGGAATGTACTCCAATTCTTTTGTGCAGTTTTGTACATGATCTATAGAATTTATACTAAGGCAAGTTTTATTAAACGTAACAAGTTGGAAATTGCACGTCAAACGTGGCAAATGAGGTGCGGTAGCAATATAACGTGTTTTCTAAATATGTTTTGCACCGCATATTGTACTGAATGTATATTTTAGAGCACTACGTAAGTGCATATCAATTTCATTCTGTTCAAAAGGCTGTAATTTTTCCCCATTGGCCGTAATGTAACGGAAAACGTTTGACTGTCACTGTAATTAAACTATACATCCGCTTTTCATCAAATTTGAAATGACTCGACAAAATTTTACAGCAGTTATATATTTAAAATTTTAGACCAATCGGTTGAGTAGATTTTGCTCTGTTATATGCGGACGGACATACAGACGGACCAAACGACGACTATAATTGTTACGTACTTATATAATTACGAACGCACCTAAAAGAAGAAAGCGGTGTTCTTATCGCTTGTAGACGGTACTGTAACCGAATTCTTTTGTGTATCCCTGTAAATCAGCAGTAAATGCAATACACACCATACTTTTCAGATAACAATTTACAGTACACATCATTAATTTTTGTAAATTTCTTTATATTTTAAATAAGTTAAAATGATTAAAATACATTGCAAACGATTTTTCCTCATATATCATTCTGTAACAGAAACCTTTTGAGTAGTTCTGTAAATTAACAATAAGTACTGTTCCATATTTTAGAGAAAAAAAATGTTTCAGCGCACCTCATAAATCTATAACGATTTCGGTATGTTAAAAATACTCTAAAGTTATTAAAATGTACTTTTAACAATTTGTTCCTCTGTGATCATTATGTAACGGAATAGTTTTGCTGTCCCTGCAAAAGAATTTTATGTGCTTACACATTCCATTTTCAAAAGAGATCATGCTCAGCGATAGGGAATAACATAATTTACATTGCAATCGAAGTATATTTAAGAGAATTAGACCGCTGTTTGACGGGCTGACCAACAGAAGTCATAAACAATGATCAACTATGTTGGAAAGTGTTAAAAAGATGTTTCGTATTACACACAAATTTGTTCTAAAATTACTACATCGTGAGAACTGAAGAGATTTTGAGGTTTCATTTAACTTTTATAAAATATTGTCTTTTCAGTGAACAAAAATAAATTTCGCTATATCCCAGAAAATAAATATAATAACTGATTTAGGAATCATCGATAATGCAACAGTAATAAACGGTTTGTATCTAAATTAATTTATTCATATAAAAAACACTCTTCAATTCATGAGCACACTATCAAAAACTTGTACTAAAAAATAAGAAACGAAACCTACTCTTTTTACTTTCTTCTATCTTCAATAGAAGAAAGTATTGTAATCGAAATTTTTTTCGACTTCCGGTTTTCGACGGATTTGCATGTTTTAGGGGTCAGAGATTCCATAAAACATGTTTATAGAAAATGTCTGTCTGTCTGTGTGTCCGTCTGTCCGTCCGCCCGTCTGTCCGTCTGTCCGTCTGTCTGTCGCCATTGTACCATCAAAAAGTGTATGAAGTTATGTATAGAATTAAACCAAAATTTTATTATAAGTTTTTGGCTATGGCAAGCAGGTCCTCCCGGAATTTGAAAAAAATTCGCCGGTAGGGGGCGCTGATATAACAATTTTTGTGCGATTTTGAATATTGTACCATCCAAAAGTGTATGGAGTTATGCATAGAATTGAACCAAATTTTCAGTTTAAGTTTTTGGATATGACAAGCAGGTCCTCCCTGAATTTGGAAAAAATTCGCCGGTAGGGGGAGCTGTAAATGCGTTTTTGTGCGATTTTGAATATTGTACCATCGAAAAGTGTATGAAGTTACGCATAGAATTAAACCAAATTCTTAGTTTAAGTTTTTGGCTATAGCAAGCAGGTCCTCCCTGAATTTGGAAAAAATTCGCCGGTAGGGGGCGCTGTAAATGCGTTTTTTGTGCGATTTTGAATATTGTACCATCGAAAAGTGTATGAAGTTATGCATAGAATTGAACCAAATTCTTAGTTTAAGTTTTTGGCTATGGTAAGCAGGTCTTCCCGGAATTTGAAAAAAATTCGCCCGTAGGGGGCGCTGATATAACAATTTTTGTGTTATTTTGAATATTGTACCATCCAAAAGTGTATGGAGTTAAGCATAGAATTGAACCAAATTTTTAGTTTAAGTTTTTGATATGACAAGCAGGTCCTCCCTGAATTTGGAAAAAATTCGCCGGTAGGGGGCGCTGTAAATGCGTTTTTTGTGCGATTTTGAATATTGTACCATCGAAAAGTGTATGAAGTTATGCATAGAATTGAACCAAATTCTTAGTTTAAGTTTTTGGCTATGGCAAGCAGGTCCTCCCTGAATTTGGAAAAAATTCGCCGGTAGGGGGCGCTGTAATAGCGATTTTTGTGCGATTTTGAATATTGTACCGTCCAAAAGTGTATGAAGTTATGCATAGAATTAAACCAAATTTTTATTTTAAGTTTTTGGATATGGCAAGCAGGTCCTCCATGAATTTGCAAAAAATTCGCCGTTAGGAGGCGCTGTAATAGCGATTTTTGTGCGATTTTGAATATTGCACCATCGAAAAGTGTATGAAGTTATGCATAGAATTGAACCAAAAAAAATTTTTAAGTTCTTGGCTATGGCAAGGAGATCCTCCCTTAATTTGTAAAAAAACCGCTCGTAGAGGGCGCTGTAATAGCGATTTTTGTACAATTTTTGTGCCATTTTGAATATTGTACCGCCGAAAAGTGTATGAAGTTATGCATAGAATTGAACCAAATTTTATGTGTTTATTTTTGGTCATGTCACGAAGGTCCTCCCTGAATTTGGAAAAATTCTGCCGGAAGGGGGCACTATAATTGCGATGTCTGTACCATTTTCATTATTGTACCATCGAAAAGTGTATGAAGTTATCCATATAATTGAACCAAATTTTGTGTGCATGTTTCTGGCTATGGCAAACAAGTCCTCCCTGAACTTGAAAAAATTCCGAAAGAAGGGGGCGCTATAATTCCGATCTCTGTGCTATTTTCATTATTGTACCATCGAACAGCGTATAAAATTATGCATACAATTGAACCAAAATGTTTGTGCTTGTTTTTGGCTTTGGCCAACAGGTTCTCCTTGAATTTGGAAATATTGCGCGGTAAAGGGGCTCCGTGCTAGCGATTTTTGTATACTTTTCTTGATTTTTTGTAGTTCTATTGTGCATCGGCGGCTCATGCAGCGGCGGGAACTCGCTTCCTGCTATGCCGGCTATTCGCAAACAGCTGATAACGACAAAATAAGGAAAAAATAATAATTTTAACAAATATCATGATATAGATTAACTCGTTTTTAGTCCGTTTAATTGACTTGAGCAGAAATTTAAGATGAAAATCAAAGTTGGTATAGTATTGAACTAATAATATTGAAGTATTAACATGTGTAACTAGGTTTTGAAATATTAAGATGTATAAGATAGAAGAAAGTTTTGGGATTGGCACATCCAACTAGTTACTTTCTTCTATCTTCAATAGAAGAAAGTATTGTAATCGAAATTTTTTTCGACTTCCGGTTTTCGACGGATTTGCATGTTTTAGGGGTCAGAGATTCCAAAAAACATGTTTATAGAAAATGTCTGTCTGTCTGTGTGTCCGTCTGTCCGTCCGTCCGTCTGTCCGTCTGTCCGTCTGTCCGTCTGTCCGTCTGTCTGTCGCCATTGTACCATCAAAAAGTGTATGAAGTTATGTATAGAATTAAACCAAAATTTTATTATAAGTTTTTGGCTATGGCAAGCAGGTCCTCCCGGAATTTGAAAAAAATTCGCCGGTAGGGGGCGCTGATATAACAATTTTTGTCCGATTTTGAATATTGTACCATCCAAAAGTGTATGGAGTTATGCATAGAATTGAACCAAATTTTTAGTTTAAGTTTTTGGATATGACAAGCAGGTCCTCCCTGAATTTGGAAAAAATTCGCCGGTAGGGGGCGCTGTAAATGCGTTTTTGTGCGATTTTGAATATTGTACCATCGAAAAGTGTATGAAGTTACGCATAGAATTAAACCAAATTCTTAGTTTAAGTTTTTGGCTATAGCAAGCAGGTCCTCCCTGAATTTGGAAAAAATTCGCCGGTAGGGGGCGCTGTAAATGCGTTTTTGTGCGATTTTGAATATTGTACCATCGAAAAGTGTATGAAGTTATGCATAGAATTGAACCAAATTCTTAGTTTAAGTTTTTGGCTATGGTAAGCAGGTCCTCCCGGAATTTGAAAAAAATTCGCCGGTAGGGGGCGCTGATATAACAATTTTTGTGCGATTTTGAATATTGTACCATCCAAAAGTGTATGGAGTTAAGCATAGAATTGAACCAAATTTTTAGTTTAAGTTTTTGGATATGACAAGCAGGTCCTCCCTGAATTTGGAAAAAATTCGCCGGTAGGGGGCGCTGTAAATGCGTTTTTTGTGCGATTTTGAATATTGTACCATCGAAAAGTGTATGAAGTTATGCATAGAATTGAACCAAATTCTTAGTTTAAGTTTTTGGCTATGGCAAGCAGGTCCTCCCTGAATTTGGAAAAAATTCGCCGGTAGGGGGCGCTGTAATAGCGATTTTTGTGCGATTTTGAATATTGTACCGTCCAAAAGTGTATGAAGTTATGCATAGAATTAAACCAAATTTTTATTTTAAGTTTTTGGCTATGGCAAGCAGGTCCTCCCTGAATTTGGAAAAAATTCGCCGGTAAGGGGCGCTGTAATAGCGATTTTTGTGCGATTTTGAATATTGTACCGTCCAAAAGTGTATGAAGTTATGCATAGAATTAAACCAAATTTTTATTTTAAGTTTTTGGATATGGCAAGCAGGTCCTCCATGAATTTGCAAAAAATTCGCCGTTACGAGGCGCTGTAATAGCGATTTTTGTGCGATTTTGAATATTGCACCATCGAAAAGTGTATGAAGTTATGCATAGAATTGAACCAAAAAAAATTTTTAAGTTCTTGGCTATGGCAAGGAGATCCTCCCTTAATTTGTAAAAAAACCGCTCGTAGAGGGCGCTGTAATAGCGATTTTTGTACAATTTTTGTGCCATTTTGAATATTGTACCGCCGAAAAGTGTATGAAGTTATGCATAGAATTGAACCAAATTTTATGTGTTTATTTTTGGTCATGTCACGAAGGTCCTCCCTGAATTTGGAAAAATTCTGCCGGAAGGGGGCACTATAATTGCGATGTCTGTACCATTTTCATTATTGTACCATCGAAAAGTGTATGTAGTTATCCATATAATTGAACCAAATTTTGTGTGCATGTTTCTGGCTATGGCAAACAAGTCCTCCCTGAACTTGAAAAAATTCCGAAAGAAGGGGGCGCTATAATTCCGATCTCTGTGCCATTTTCATTATTGTACCATCGAACAGCGTATAAAATTATGCATACAATTGAACCAAAATGTTTGTGCTTGTTTTTGGCTTTGGTCAACAGGTTCTCCTTGAATTTGGAAATATTGCGCGGTAAAGGGGCTCCGTGCTAGCGATTTTTGTATACTTTTCTTGATTTTTTGTAGTTCTATTGTGCATCGGCGGCTCATGCAGCGGCGGGAACTCGCTTCCTGCTATGCCGGCTATTCGCAAACAGCTGATAACGACAAAATAAGGAAAAAATAATAATTTTAACAAATATCATGATATAGATTAACTCGTTTTTAGTCCGTTTAATTGACTTGAGCAGAAATTTAAGATGAAAATCAAAGTTGGTATAGTATTGAACTAATAATATTGAAGTATTAACATGTGTAACTAGGTTTTGAAATATTAAGATGTATAAGATAGAAGAAAGTTTTGGGATTGGCACATCCAACTAGTTTAATTTGGTTTTTCTGTCTGTGCGTTTGTTTGCAGTCTGTCCGGGCTCGAGCACATATGCTCTGATTTTCAAATAATTGGTATATGTTATTGAGTCTTACTTAATTAACAACATGTTCCGTATTGGAAATTAGATATGTTGCAGTTATAATTCATAAACAGGGATACTCAAAGAGTATCCCTTTACATTATTGACTATGGGGTGGGGAAATCATTTGCGGTGTATTTTAATGATACTACACTATTTGAAAACTATTGACACTGATACATATCACTGAGATGCACGATGCTAATACGCAGAATAGTGTGGACGTAATATTCATGGATCATTTACAGGGGCACGGAAAATAATTCGCATAAGGTAATACATCTATAAAAATAATTGATGATTTGTTTTTTAGTCGTGGTACGAGTTTTTGAGTATAATAAATTTTTTTGCATATTACTTTTTGTATTTAATTTCTATGTGTCATGTAAAGGACAGCAGAAAATATATCGAGTACATTTCCGTTTATTGACGGAAATGATTGAAAAGGAATTTTCAGTGTGCTACGTGTTTCCCAACTGATCTAAATGTTGGCATATTATGGAAAACATATAACAAATCTCTACGGATGCAGGATTGCAGAAAAAAGTGTGGTTTCGTGGCTATCGTTGGTAATTGCTAAATTGGGTTTTCAAAGGTGTTATTCGTTTTCCATATTATTTACTTAGACACCGCTTTAACCTTATTTTACGTGAAGTTTTGTTTCAGTATTCTGAATGTGTTGAAAGGTGTTTCATAACATATACTTGATGCATGAATTTTCGTTCTTGTTTTAAGTATATTAGCATCAAAAACGAACACATAACAAATTCAAATATAAGAGCTCAAATGTACTTAAAAATACATTATCGGTGAAAATTAAAAATATTAAAATTTCATTTCCTATTACACAACATTTATCTCAAACGCATAAACTGTTATATAACAAAGGAAAGACATAAAATACTTTATTATACTATATTATACTTTAAAATGTACTTTAAAATATACTTTAATATACTTTAAATTAAACTTTAACAACATGTTACTGTGTTTTAAGAGATTAAGACTTAAATATGTATCTCTAAATATGTATCGTAAATAAAATATCCAAAATTGAATAAAATTGAATTGTGATTTTAGTATGAACATAAAAAACTGATTTAAGGAGACACAGTATTTTTGAGGTTCTCGAAGCGACAAAAAACATGAACGCTTTCAAAATAGCAAAACTCAGATGAGATAGAATTAATTTTCTTTCTTTCTGCCTAAAGTAGATATTCTTAAGTGCGTTACAGAGAAAATTTAATGTTGTTCATTCAAAATGATATTTAAATTTAAATTTAAAAAATTCATAGCACTAACGCGTGATAATTAAGTGCTTCGCGCATGATAAAGCTTGAGATTATGCATATAGAAAACAATTTTTGACCAAAATATAATCATAACACACTTATCTTTAACTAAAAAGACGTTCTCTTAAGAATTTAACTTTAATAAAAAGTTAAAAAAAATTGAAACTTGAAAACAAATTTATTTCAAAATTGAAGAATCATTTTATGAATTTACCGAAATGAAGTACAGCTAAAGCCCAAATCAACATCAATTTCAAAGAAAAGCAGTTTTATGTATTTAATTTCTATTCACCGCTATGGAACCACTTTTCATTTTTCTGTTAGTTTTTTAAATAACTTTGCACGATTACAAATACTGATTCTAAAAATTAAAAATAAGTAATTAATCGCCATTAAAATATTTAAGAATAGTTTTATATGTTTTTGAAGCTGTTCAGATTTTTAAAACACTTTCTATTCTGTAATTAATGGTGTATTCCTTTTAGTGAAATCTTTTTGTTTAAAAAATATTGTAATTAAAATATTTCATTTATTGTTCTAGAAAAAAGTATTTTGATGGAGAACAATTTATCATTACTATTAAAACCTAGTTTTACAACTGCTTCGTGGTTTAAAATATTTTTTTTAAAGTAGTGTTAATTAAAATTAAGGATAAATACGTTATTATTTTTTTTTTTTATCCCCGCTGTTGTTGTTCCTGTGTTTAAAATATTGTTCTGTGTTTTTCATGCGAGCAGGAGTAAAGTTAAAGATAAGAAAAATTTTAAACGCATACTATCTAATAAAAATTGCCAATTGAATATTTAAATATTGCAAGAATTTTTCTCATTCGAATTGCTTTAGATTTGCACAGTATTATTAATAAATCCTATTTTATTACTACATTATGTATAAGTAGTTTATAAAATCTTATTAATATTTTTTTCAAAAAACAAATATTCAGAGTTCAATAGAAACCGATGGGTTGCAGAACTTATAAATACCTAAATTGTTACTGTATAGATGTGCACTCATAGCTGCCAACTATTACGGATTTTTGCGGCCATCCAATGTACAGTCGTGGAGAAAAAAGTAAACACCCTCTACTAACTCTGCTACAAATTATTGTAGAAGAATGTTACTAATACCAAATGATTGGAAATAAAGCCCACGTTTAAATGAAACATATAAAATTCGCTTAGGGGGGCATCTACATATTAAAACGAACCCAAATGTTTTCAATAGCAATACCCAGATTTGACACCATAAATATATTCCACACCCTTCAAATAGCCTAAATGCAAATTTTCATGAAATTCATATGATTGGTTTCCGAGATATTCCGAAACGGTACCTTAAACCGTCATTTTTGATGTTTTCTGCTCATAATTCGAAAACTACACAGAAGAAAAGTTTAAAATTGGGAATTTGCATCAAGCAGAACGCCATAAACATAAATCTATAAAAAAAAAACTGTAGGTTCCAATTCATAGTTTTTTGGAATATTAATTTCATAATTCCTAATTCATATTATGAAATTTTTAAAATTACAAAATCAATGTATTTATATTTGGTTTTTTTAGTATTGTAATTAAATAAAAAATTATCCCATTAGGATTATAATTTCTGGAGATAGTAATAAAAATATGAAAATGTAATTTAACATTAGAAGCTCTAAATTTTGAGTCTATGTAATTCAAAATCTTATAAGCCAAATTATCTGAAATTTTATTTCTAGTCATAATTTGAACCGAAGATTTAAAATATGATGTCAGAATTGAGTGTTGCTATTGAAAAAAACAAAGTCTGGTCTGGTTTTCATTTGTAGATGTCCCCATCAGCGAATTCTATATACATCAATTAAAAGTAGACATTATTTCCAATTATTTGGTACTTGTAATTTTTTTTTATAAATAGGTTGAGCAAAAAGTTCTGGGAAATTTTTAATCTAATAGTTACTAGAATTTGTATCGTATATAGGAGTACTTATGGTACAGTCCGGTTATGGCCACTCCATCCTATTGTGGCCTTCTTTCGATCAGCGCAACACTTTTTCAAGGGCTGTCAATTTGAATCCTGTAATGAAGTTGAAGAAGCATGTCAAGAGCCAAGCTACCAAGGAGCCGCCATGGTACTTCCAGCAAATACGGAATCTGATAGACCTATGGCAGAAAGTCGTGGACTATGATGATCTCTACTTTGAAGAATAGTCCTTGTTGCTTTTGTTGTTAATTTGCGCATAACAACGCAATTTTCACAAATTTCCCAGGACTTTTTCCTCAACCTAGTATTATAATTAATTGGTGAGTTAGTAGGGGTGTTTTTTTTTTCCACGACTGTACAATGTCTTATTTAATTGCAGAAAATCTAAGATCAAATAAGTCAAATTTTACTATTAAAATATCGTGACATAAAAAATACGAAATAGTTGACAGACATGCAGACTTAACTGGTTTTGACTCAGGAGGTACGGAAAAATACACAACGTATTGTTCCTACATTATATATACGTACAAAAACCTGAATATTATATTTGCTATATTTGAATTTTAAATGAGATTTAATTTTTCTCGAACAAAGTGAAAAGTATATAAGCCAAGATTCGAACGTACGACCACTTTTACCTCATACTACAATAATTATAATATTCAGTTTGAAATTTTGTAAGTATATATAATTACTAGCTTCAATATTATATGCCCGTGACGTCGTTCACGTAGCATTAAAAGAAAGATAAATGCACTAATTAAATAAAACATTTCACTCCCGATAATTAAAATCATATAGAATTAACCAACTCTTTATCCCATTTTCTAAGAGACAATATGATATTTCTTATTTCAAAATTACTTGATATAACTCATGCATAAAAAAGTGAAATTTTAGGCGAGATAATATAAACAATCGATGTAACCAATGACAAAAAAGAGGCCAAGTAAAATCACAGAAAATGATAAATCTGTCTTCTTAAAATGAAGAAAGAACACTTGGAGAATTCTTCCGCAACAGTGCATTACAGGAAAATCTTTATATCTATGCGTCGCATCCTATAACACTTTATAAAAAAAAAAAAAAAAAAAAAAAAAAAAAGAAAAGAAAAAAAAAACATTAAAAAAAGCTTTTTTAAAAATGACAGCATATTTTAACTCCTTTAAAGGTAAAAGAAATGTGGAATTAAAATCCAATTGACAAATCACGATTTACAAATATGTGTCAATTGTACCAAAATACTTCAACACCTCGAACACTAATTTCAATGCTGGCAAACGGTTGGTTGGTTGGTTGTATTTTGACGGCCGATTATCTACACTAGGGATATAGGCCCGAGGGGGGAGTGCTCTTCGTGGAGGTCTTTCTAAGGGAACCTAACCCGTATTTACGCATGGAAATCCATGGTTCGAAGAAAACCACGAAAACTCCGAACGATTAGGCCGACGGGCGCGATTGGGTTCGAACCCAGCACCTGCCGTCTACCAGCTTCGAGAGCAGAACCTCTCAGCCACTGGTGGGGCCGCTGGCAAACGGAAAAATGGTGTTTCCTGGACGCAATAATATCAAATCGTTAAGTTTTAAAAAGAAAATTGCAATTATTGTTTTATAAATAAAGAAAATTTTATTCAATTTTCTAAGATGAACGGCTTCAAGAATTAACACATGTTATTTTTTTTTTTTTTTTTTTTTTTTTTTTACCAAGGAATTGAGTTAATGCTTTTTTATTTTTCAAGAATGAAAAAAGAAAAACTATTTCCGTTAATCATGACGTCATTTTCGTCATGGATAATTTTACCGTTCATTTTATTGCATTTGTAATTCATTTTCTTTTCAAACTTTTTTTCTTTTTAAAAGTTTAACTAAAACATACGATATCATTATTTTAGCCTTGCGCAGACGAAAAACCGCCAAGTATTGTGCCCATCACCATATTCGTATTGGATTCGTTTAATTTAAAATACAATTCTTCCACTTATTTCATTTAAAACACACACATATAAAATACATAAATTACATATATTATATACACTCATTCAAATTTAAAATACACTCATTCCATGTGAAATACAAAAAGATAAAAGAAAAAAAGGAAGAAAGAAAATTATAAGAAAAATAACTTTATTCAAGAACAATTTATTTCAACATCAGACCCTATCCGTTTTATTTCCAGTGTGACGTCATATTCATCTTTGTTTTCTTATTATATTTTATTTTTCATTTTCCCCTTTCACGTGAAAATCCTTCAATTGAAAATTAATTATCGAGTAGAATTTGTTATTCCGAATTTTGACTTTTTTGGCAACGATAAAGAAAGATTTTATAAGATAATTTCCATTCATTCTCTATAAAAAAAAAAAAAAATGAAATTTTGAATTATCAGGAAAATTATTTAAACAAAATATATACAAGACTAGCTGTTTAACCTGCATCGCACAGAAATCGCTAGCACGGCGCCTTATTTTTGGGGGGGTGGGAGGGGGGGGGAAGATATCCTCATTTACAACTGGGATAAGTCGTATGTATGAAGTTTCATTCATTTCTATCTATAAATTCATACTCTTTCCTAATTTAAGGAAAAACATTCACACAAAATTGCTATAACAGCACTCCCTTCGGGGAAAATATCCCAATTTTCAAATGAGATATAACGGTGATAGTCAAAGACTTATGGAGTTCAGTTCAATTCTATGTAATCACTCAATTCGATTCAAAGTGTAACTTCGTACACTTTCAGAGGACACAATAAAGAAAATGGCACAAAACTCACTATCACAATGCACTCTTCCGGTGAAATAGCCCCAATTTCATGTGGGTCCTGTAGGTCATAGCCAAAAATATATGTAAGGAGTTTGGCTCAATTCTATGCATAACTTCATGCACTTTCCGATGATACAAAGAGACCATACGGGCAGACAAAAAGACAGACATTTCGCCAAAACGTATTTTTCGGGATCCTCGACCCCTAAAACGTGTAAATCCGTCGAAAAAAGTCTCAGTTAAAATAGCTTCTTCTATTACAGAAAGAAGAAATTAAGAAAGAGATTTGAGTGACTTTGAATATGACATGATTGTGGGCGGCGGAAGAGTCGATTCCAGTATATTAAAAATGGTTAACTTTCTTCACTTTTCGTTCAAGAACTTTCCAGATTTTCAAGAACTTCAAGAACTGTGGATCTTAAAACAAGAATTTAATTTTCAGTGAGAAGTTGCCCTAATATTATGGGCGGTGGACAAGTCGACTACCCTATATTAAAAAGGGTTAACTTTCTTCGGTTTTCATTCAAGACTTTTTAACGTCTGCAAAGGATCGCATTTAAGTCAAACATTTTTCAGCGAAAAGTGGATTAGTGGATGAATATTTCTTGTAAACAATAGAGAATCCAGGTTACAGACGCATATTATTTGTAGCAACAGAAGAGCTATAACACAACTAATTGTAGCGCAATACAACTTGGAATCATCACAAAGCATGTCTGTATTCTCTACTAGATGGATCTTAAAACAAGAATTTAATTTTCAGTGAGGTGTTGTCCTAATATTATGGGCGGTGTACAAGTCGACTACCCTATATTAAAAAGGGTTAACTTTCTTCGGTTTTCGTTCAAAAACTTTCTAATGTCTGCAAAGGATCGCATTTAAGTCAAACATTTTTCAGCGAAAAGTGGATTAGTGAATGAATATTTCTTGTAAACAATAGAGAATCCAGGTTACTGACACATATTATTTGTAGCAACAGAAGAGCTGTAACACAACTAATTGTAGTGCAATACAACTTGGAATCATCACAAAGCATGTCTGTATTCTCTACTAGATGGATCTTAAAACAAGAATTTAATTTTCAGTGAGGAGTTGTCCTAATATTATGGGCGGTGGACAAGTCGACTACCCTATATTAAAAATGGTTAACTTTCTTCAGTTTTCGTTCAAGAATTTTCTATCGTCTGCAAAGGATCGCATTTAAGTCAAACATTTTTCAGCGAAAAGTGGATTAGTGGATGGAGATTTCTTGTGAACAATAGAGAATCCTGGTTACTGACACATATTATTTGTAGCAACAGAAGAGCTGTAACACAACTAATTGTAGTGCAATACAACTTGAAATCACAAAGCATGTCTGTATTCTCTACTAGATGGATCTTAAAACAAGAATTTCATTTTCAGTGAGGTGTTGTCCTAATAGTTTGGCTACTCCATCAGTGAAATATAGATTGTTTTAAAATGTGGTTATAAAATGTCGAATATCCTCAATTTTCAAAAACAGTTATACGTGGAAATTTTTATTCGGTCATTCTTCTTCTTCTTCAGGAGTTTCCACTAAACAGTGGGTTTCCTCGACTGAAAGATCCTTTCCATCTCTCTCTGCCCAGATTAATCTCATCATTTAATCTATATATATTCATCATCTCTCGCATAGAACTTTGCCAAGTCATCCTAGGTCTGCCCCTCATACTTTTGCGCATTGTATTTGTTTTATTTGCGCATTGTTTACGGTCACCATTCAAAGATAATTTTAGGAAGGTGTTTCTTTTTCATTCTGTGGACATGATCATACCTTGCTTGTTAAGATATGCTTGCAGATAATAAGTTTGTTAAACTCGACTGTACTGATCATTCGATCATTGAAAACATATTAACACTTGGTCGATATCGTAGAATTATTATACACTTTTACATTATTTTACCACAAATTATAATTTTTCTATTATTCTATTTTAACGATTTTAAATACATGTTTTGTTATGTTCACTGCATGATATTACAATTTTATTAGGTTTCAGAACATATATTTCTCAAAGGGCTTATACACATTGATTTTAGAAATTATTATGATTATTTGTGTTATTTATATTACATAAAAAAACATTATATGTATTTTAAATAATAAATGCGTAATTCGATAATGAAATCAAGAACGAATACCTTTCTGCGAAAATTTCATTATAATTAAATTATTCTGAATCAGGTGAATAGTTTTCTTACTACCACAACACGATAACAAAATAATAGAAGTAAATGCAATAGAAGCAAAACAGTTTTCTCATGAAGAACAATTTCCAAACAATGTTCAGTGCGAAATAATTGGAATAGAGAACCACAATGGCTTTGTTGACGACAGAAATTGCTTTTAGCTAGGGATTCAAATTACCCCTTGACTGCTTACGATACTACTTTTTTCTTTCCGCACAAAAGCCATTTTCCGCACCATTAGTTTATATGTTCATAGTATGGCGAAATTGATCTTTTCTCATATAAAAATCAATTCAGAAATGAATGTAACATGAGAGAAGCATACATTCTTGATCTTCAAGCTATTTCAGTAAGATATCGTCTATTTTGCGTTTGTAATGATTCATAAAAGATATTATACTCCCTCGTGAATGAAAGAAGTGATACATTTTTGTGTTAATAACGTATTGGAAAATTACTTTTATGTTTATTTTTAAAGAAATATAACCGTTATCTACAAATAAACAGATGCATTCTTCTATCTTAATGCTAATAATAGAAAAACAGCATAAAAATACAATAAACAAATGTTAAAAACATTTAGCATTTTCAAAGTATGCGTGAAGTTAAACCCTTTGCATCTTCAATGCATATATGCGTGGATTTCAGGAATTTCGTTTTTATTCAGAATTTCCGAACTCATACCAGAAATTTTTTATAGTAGTTTTTGCTTTTTATTTAATGAAAGACGTTTCGGGATTAGTATTGATTACATAAAATAAAAATACTTCTTTCGTAATTTCTGAATAATAAAGAACTTCCTGAAATGCACGCATATAGGTGTTAATGACGAAAATTTCTTAAGGATATAATATGCGAGTTAAATACTATTAGAAGTTTAAGGGAGAAAATATAAATATTCTCTGAAACTTACTTTATTAAAAATGTACATCTTAGGAAATATCATTAAATTTTCATTTTTAACTATCTATATACAGCAGACGATTAAATTTCGCTTTTACTGTAATTTTTTAAGCTTCTAAACATCGCATTTTTTTTTCAATTTTTATACCGTTGAATAGCGAAAAATATGTACAAACAGATGAAATTTGTTTCAAAACTGTATTGCTATTTGTTTCAAATTTGTTCAAAAGTTACTCATCTTTTATGGCTTTTAAAATATTTTCGAAGCATGATGTTAAAAAATAAAATATCCCTATTGCGTGTAGATGTTTACGAAAGGTAAATCCGCTTGCATTTAAGTTAAGATAAATATATCATCTTTTGTTTCCGACTGATATTCCATAACGAAGTTAAAACACGATTAATAAAATAAAATAATATAAATAAAACAGAAATTTAACAGATATGTAATCGAACTACGTGCTTAAACAACTGAAATGATCTGAATAAAAAAGGACTGCTGTAAGTAAAGACATTTTTGTCGATTTCTTCACCTGTATACGGAAGTATCGTATTTAATAAATTTCAAAACTTTACTTCAATGAAAATTCGCAACGTTTCAAATACAAATGGGCAAATTGTAGTATTGCAAATGAGCAATCGAAAAGCGAATTGATTTTCACTTATATTTTGTAACTGTTTGATCCCCTAGTAAAAAATAATAACAAAACCTTTTTTTGTTAACTAGAAAATGTTGATCATTAACTTACAAATACTCAACTTACAGAACAGGAATAAGCGTGAGAATCAATGAAAATTTTGTAGGTAGATAATTTCCGGTCAGAGCTGCTTGCAGTTGTGTATCAAGTATTGTATTACTTGATTCTAAAGTAAAATTGTTTACAAACGTTCAAAAACGTCCAAAACTGTTGAAAAACGTCGATCTCATGATGACTAGAAACAAACAATATCTAAAGCATTTAGTTTATAGATTAAGCTTTATTTTAATAAATTATCTCGATGCATTTTAAACTAATCCAAATCCGATTATGCAGATTCTAATCTGATTTGTGTATATTTTACCCAGTTTAAATATGATTTAAAATTTGCATCTGTTATCAGAAAAATGGAGTCTATTGGTGGAAATCACATGGGTCAAAACATGTGTAACAGAGTGCCTAGCTTCTCTTTTATAAATGTAATCTAGTTGACGAGAATGTTTTGGGATTTAATACGATTTAGGTTTACTGAAATTATTACATTTGCGCATTAATGAGAAATAATCTGCCATTTCTTTAAGTTTCGCATAGTACTATATACCTGCAGAAATCTGGGTGTTACGGTCATTTTTGCCACGATATTTTAATTAGGTAATTATTTTTTGTGGTAGTTCTGTACAGTTCGGCAGTAGATAGAATCAGTTGATTTGTAACGCATTTCGCCCTCCGGTTTGTGCATCTTCTCGGGAAATTCGAGCAGAGTGCTGCCTTGAAGTGGAGATT
Source organism: Maratus speciosus (assembly GCA_963932465.1). Lineage (NCBI taxonomy): Eukaryota > Metazoa > Arthropoda > Arachnida > Araneae > Salticidae > Maratus > Maratus speciosus. The sequence continues at coordinate 400,186,737 of OZ010800.1, read as the reverse complement.
AGATAGTCTTCGCCTGTGAGTTTTTGCGAAATTGGCTAGAAGTTGAGCTTTCTACTACAAAAAAAAAAAAAAAAAAAAAAAAAAAAAAGAGTCATCAGAATTTAAGGCATTTTACTTCTACATTTATTATTTGCTAAAGGGAACTTCTTAGGTGATTGAACGAAGGGTGATTTTATTCGAAGCCGGGTTAAATTTAATAATTTTTTGAAAGGATTTTTCTCATCTCAGTCTTTCTTAAAGCGAGGTTCTTCCTTATCGTTCACATTAAATCCACTACTTCTAACTATCTGTTACTATTATAAATAAATTTCCGCGTCTTAGAAAATGTATGTCATGAAATCCTTCCATTCTAATATCTTCTCTAGAAAGTTTTCTTCTTTGTTGAAGCAAAAGGTCTGTAGGGAGACAAAAGGTTGTAGCATAAAATATTGCTTGGATGTGTTGGCTATGTAGTTATTAAAGCTATAAACTCTCAAATGAAGTCATGATACACAAAGAGTGAAATAGTTTCACATTTTTCAAAAACGCATCTGTACTTTTAATAATACTTGATTTACACGTGCAATAACCACAATATCAAATTTGGTTTTATTAATTACACGGTTCGTAGATTTTTTCACAATTTTTTAATAGAAATTTTCGCATTATCTAGACAAACAACAACAAAAAATATTACAAAATCTACAATTAAACGACGTGATCGCAAATTATGTCTTTTTAATATTAAACAGTTAAATTTTCTAATAATAAAATTTGGTTCTAAACTCATTGAAAATCTGATGGATTCTACACACCATGTAATTAGTCTCTCTATTCTAAAAAAAGGTAACTACCGCTGTCACCGCCGCCGCCGGTTTTGATTTTTTTTGTGACCGGAGGCCTTTCTTCGTTAATATTAACAAAAATAATTCATACAAAAATATGAAAATCGGTGGTTTTATACAGAAATGTTTGATAAACACGCTGATGCAGACAGTTTTCAAATCGAAGAATTATTTTAAGAGTTATTTAATGCTAAAGTTGGACAAAATCGTTCCACTAAAAAAGTTTTATAGCAGCAAAAACTATACATGGCAGTGTAATCATTTTTAGATCATTTTATGCGTTAGAATTTGCCGAAGTGCAGATTGCATTAATTTTTTTATTTTGACTCATTTTTTCAGGTTTTATTTCTATTTTAAATTCAAATTTTCAGCATTTCTAGAGATATTTTTTACAGATTTCAGAAAATTGTACTAATTTAAACTGTTGCCAACTGTATAAAAAGCGCAAGCAATAATGTTTGCTTCAAATTAAAAATTTATTTACACGTGACTATTATAAACAGGAAAAAAACTTTCAAATTAGAATTAAATAATTACGTATAAAAAGCAGGAACTTATTAAAAATTACGTCATAAAAAGTATACACGTGAATTTTAAAAGAGAAAGGATATTGTAAAATAATAAATTCAATAACATGCGTTAGAAGTCTTAGGAGAAATTACGTCATATTTACGTCACATTATAGTTATTACATAAAATGAACACAAAATAATATTGCAAAAAAGTTTAAATTTAGAAATTGCGCTAGACATTTATTTGATATTTTGAGAATTAATTTAAAATGTCTCATTTAAAAGAACTTTCTTTTCGCTTTGTTAAAAAACACCAGCAGACAAAGACTCTCTTTACTTAATTCCTTTTATATTAGCTTATTTTGAAATGTTGTTACACCTGTATACGTCATCAAGTTATTTTTATTTCGACGTTTTATTTGTGTTTTTATTAATGTTGTACGAATTTATTTGTTCTTTCGTTATTTAAAATAAAAATTATATCAATTTGTATAATTTGGCGAGTGGTTTGGCGATTTATATAATTTGGCGAAATTGGTCGACAGGATAATCAAGTAGTACCGCAGCGGATTTGGCGTTAAAATTCCCCAATCAAAGAGAAATGAATAGAAATTCGTTTATAGGGAGATCGCCACTGTTTTTTAAATTATAATTCAATCTTTCGAAATCTTTTTAAAGCCGATCAAATTAGCGTGCATTTAGAGTCTGCGGTGTCTGGACGGGGGTTGGCGAGCGTAGCTCGTAGGGGGCCGAGCCCCCTAGTTTTAAAGAAAATTTCCCTGTCACCCATAATTTTTTATCTCTTATCGTAAATTTTACTATTCTAGCTGACCCGCCCGACGTTTCCCGCGCAGACTGTCATTGAAAAATATATTAGTGGAGAGGACTTCATAAATAAAGACTGAATAATATTTATACTAAAAACTTGTAAAAAATTTAAATAAGATCTAAAATTTCAAAAGTGTAACAGTCACGTTTAAAAAATGAAACGGTTAGGCAAAAAGCTGTCCATTGCCAGTATTCCTGTTATCATTAGTGTACAAATGAGAAATCCTGTGATATATTTGACCATTTATCCGAAAGCAATATGGCCCTGGTCCAGAAGCCAATTTGATTTCTGCCCCCATTGAGGCAAAAGTTAAAGCGGCGTTACACTGCCGGTTATGCTCTCTATAGTTTTTGGCTTCAAGTGAATTTTGACACAAGAAATATTTTATCAAATAGGGAGTTTCTGATTAAGGGAGACAAAATTACTTTACCGTCATGACAACATTTTGTAAACTTCTTGCTGCTGTTTAATTTGCATTTCCAATACAGTACTTGGCAGAAATTGTACGTTTCACTCAAAGTCCCACACTTATGCTCCGGAACGATTAAATCAGCAATTTGGATTTCAGAAGCAACGCGTTCGTGCATGCAGTGGTTATTAAGCCTATTTTGAAGATCGCTTATGCTCTGTGTTTGACGGCGTTTGCGATCCAATCTATTTCGATTTTCTCTTTTTAATTAGGCTTCTTCTTCACTTTCAAGCACTCGCCTAGATCTTTTACGGGCATTTCTAATGATATTTTGAAGCTCCATAATTGCAGAAAAGAGCGAAACGTAAATAAACCCGATTTACCTCGGCCTAAATCCTGCCAAAAGACATTTACGCAATAACAAATGAGATGCGTATCATTCGGGCGTTGCCATTAAACAATTAACAAATAATCGCAATTTCTGTGCCACGTACGGTAGCGTAATATATATATATATATAGATTTATTTAAAAAGTTAATAGCATATTTTGGTCATTTTACATATGAGGAAACTAATATCTGGAAATTTTAATTTAAAACTGTTTGCCCCTGAAAAAGATTAGAATAGTTTACTAAATATGCGCTCTGATGAGTATAGTGTTCTTTGAGAAACTTTCGCCGATATTCATGGCTTCTACGTAAAATAAATAAACACTAGCTGGATAAGATGTAGATAATTATAATGTGAAATATACTTTAAGAGCTAAACATTATTGCACGAAACTAAGTTTTCAGAAAATTTAATTTACATTCAAAAAGGTATAAAAGGAATTTTAATATTATTTTCTTCAGTTAAAGGACTTCTCTCTAAACTACGAAAGTTCATGAAATAGATATGTCTAGGGAACTTTACTTGTAGTGACTTACTTTTATTTATTCGCAAATTTTAGCAGCTATAAATTTTAAATTCAACTCAGAATATTATGCTAGTAAATTAGGTTTTCATGAGAATTTCAAAAGTCTATTCGAAATGTTTTTGCGTTTGACATTAGAGTAAAATATTAAAAGATTTAATGTAGAATTTTAGCAAATAGGATTTAGTAAAAAATAATATACTTTATTAGGGTTACTTTGTCATTAAATAATATTTGTTAATATGCAAAGTTTTAATAAGGACTATCAGATATTTTTTATATATAAGACAAAGAGCTTATCAATTTATTTTTCAGGCCATAATAGTATAATTAGAATGAATTTTTGCATTGCATGTTATGTGTTACATTTAGTTTCTGAAACGTCGTAGTTGTGTTGTCAGTAAAGCTCACGTCATTATTACATCACCGTATGATATCCCCGGTGATGTCAAGTTAAAGCATTAAACTCGATGAAACATAACAAGTCATTGTTATAGACAGTTCTGACGGACTTTTTGAGGTTGCTAGCTTGAATTGAAGACATGAAGGCAATTTACCAATAACAGCAATTTATTATAACAAATAAAAGGGGGAAGAGTAGCTTAACAGAACAGCCAAAGGAGAATAGCCTGCTGAACTTTTAAACTCAACCAGACTTCTCTCCAAATGTTAAACTGCAAATCTTGTCCTTTATTTCACAATACCTATAAAACAATTTATCTTTACCCAAAATCACAATTCTCAATAAAATCTAAATACCTAAATAGACTCCATGAGTCTAAATACTTCTTTACTGAAGTTAAAAAATGAATTTTATACTCCAATTTTGCAGTCTGGTAGCAAATCATCCTTCTATGCTCCAAACAAAACACCATTCTATAACTCCAACTGTCTAGATAGCATGTGTGAACTGGGGTACCTTTAGGCAAATCTGTTAATCTGTTCCAAATCCGTTTATTTTAGCTAACACCTAAATATATTTATATCGACTTGACAAACAAAATTAAATAATTAATATATAATTACAAAATAACTGTGACAAACAGTTTCCGGGTAAATACATGCACTTTGTGAAACTTAAAGTGTTACAGAATATATTTCTCATTCACTGACAAATGTTAGTGATTAAGGACAACACAATTGCATGGAAAATCACAAAACCTCACTTGCCCACTGAAGGTCTCTTATAAAATAGTAGAAAAACAGTTTTCTACACAATTTCGTTAGTTATTTTTCATGCATGTATTTAATCATTTAGTTAAAACACATGCATAAAAGCAAATGACGATAAAGAATAAAAATTGAGAAGATGTCCAGAGAAAACAAATATTTTACAATAATTGTTCAAAGTGTCGACCGCGGACATTATTACACAGAGTACATCTACGGAGTAACTACTGGCGGACACGCTGAAATTTGCGTACGTAGATTTCCTGCTCACAGATTTGTTTGGCTCTTTCTTTTTTTTGTTATCTCTTTCTGACCGGATATGCACAAAGTGAAACGAAAACCAGCTTCGTGCTACTAGCCAGTCCTGCAGAAAAGCAGCATGCGATATTTCGATATTTTTATTAGTTTTGCGATTTTCACCCTTTAAATGTCATTTGTGACCCCATGTTTCATTACATTTTTTGTTCTTCTTGATGAGTACTATCATCCCCTTAAGTTTGTTGAAGCATTTCAGATACACCCTGTATACTTTTTAAATTCTCACTATGTGACCCATCTCACCCTGAGTAATCCGGGTGAGATAGACCACAATTAAATATTGAAAAAATCGCACATATATTAAATTTATAAACGTTTATTTTCATTACATGAAAGCTAAACCAACTTACTTGCCTTTAAATTACGGAACATTAATTACGGAACACAAATAATTACTACACGGAACAAGAATATGAATATTTAATTAACATGCTTATTTTTTTATTATTTTGTACAGCAATCATATAATTATGTTAATGGCCGTAGATATTTTTAAAAATTCAGTATTTGAATGCTGTTAATGTGATAAATATATTTAGCAAATTAGTACATTGTCTACCGGAAATTTCTTAAAGCGGCAATTACTCAGGCGTAAAACCAAGTTTTCAGAAACTAAGTTTTAATTTGAGAACAGCATAAAAGGGATTCTATTAGGAGCAGTTGAACTTTTCCGTGGTAAATTAAGAAATTTGATGATAAAGCTGGTTTAAAATGCATTAAGAACATCCTTATCTCCAAGTTAAAGCTTTATAGATTTAGGTGTTGAGAAGTTTACGAACTTTGTTTTACGAACGAATATCTGAACATTTAGAGTTAATTTAGCATAATTGTTAGAAATTCTAAGATATTTACAAGAATGACTTTCACAAAATTATATAAGATTATAATTACTTTGACCTCCTTTATTTAAATTAAGTTTCAAGGTATGCTTGTAGAAACATTATAACTTTAATTCTCTATAATAGAGACCAATTCCTAACATGTTAATAAAAGTAAACAAACACACATACAAACTTTCATACATTCTGCAACTGAAGTTTTTTTTTAGTTAGATATTTTTCGCCTTCCAAATTTCAAACTTGATGACATGTAATTAGCAGAATTTTTAAAAATACGGTAGAAACGGATTATAGCGAAGCTTAAAGAAAAATGAAAATTATTTCTTACTGAAAAACTTTGTCACAACGGATTCTTTTACAATATAAGAAACTTTAATAAGAAATTTAAATACACGTTTTTGCTTGAGTATTATTAGATTATGATATTTAGAAAAATGAACAATAATAACAAGATTTTTTTTTACTTTTATAATGATTTAAAAATTTTCAGCAGAAATTTTTGTTATACATTAAGTTATAAAATCTAACTGATAAGTATATTAAATACTCGAACACCACAATCGTGACTGGATTTCAGTTAATATAAAAATACCGAATTTTACGTTAATACGACTATAAATGCACATAAAGTTTTGTAGAAATTGTTTAATTACCATAAAAAATTGAATACCCATTTTATATATATATATATTTTTTTATTTCACTAAAATCTGTAAATTTCAAGCAGTTTTAAAATAAATATTTAATTAGATTTTTTTATAATACGATAAATAATATTTTTCCCCAATTTTCAATATGAGTCCAAGATTTTGTTGGAAGATATTTAAATATAAATCTATAATTTCAGATTGTTTAAATTTTCAACCCTTTAATAGCTCAAACTTTTCTATGTTACAAAATTTCGTTATTTTTATTTGACCTAATATTTTTAATTTTTACTCCGTGAACAAAAAGAATTTCGGCATCAGCACTTTTTTTTTTAAGTGATTCATAATTCTGTAATCAGATATTCAGAGGGGCTGTTTACTCTTTGGTATATATTTGGTAAAAAATTTCGCTATATGTTAGATTAAAGACTGTGGAGAATTTCTTATAGGTGGGATTAAAACGGTACAAAAAATATCATGTTTTTTTTTATATGCGTTTTTACTTTCTTCTATCTTTACAAGAAGAAAGTATTGGTTTCATGGAAATTTTCGAATTCCAGTTTTCGACGGATTTACACGTTTTATGGGTCAGAGATTCAAAAAATGTCTGTCTGTGAGTCTGTATGTCTGTATGTGACACAAATTTTGTGGGCGCTCTATCTCAAGAACTAATGCACGGAATTTAATAAAAAAATATATTCCTGTAGTCTTTGATATAGATTGGAGCTGATTAGTGTTTGGGATAAATCGCCCTGCAGGTGGCGGTGCTATGTAGCATTTTGCAGGATTTCTGCAAAAGCTCTATCTCAAGAACTAATGCACGGATTTTTTTATAAAGCTTCAGATTACGTTAGTCCTTGACATGAATGGGTGCTGTTTATGTTTTGGAGTAAATCGCCCAACAGGTGGCGCTGCTATGCTGCATTTTGCTGGATTTACACTATTTTTGCAGTAGCTCTATCTCAAGAACTAATGCAAACATTTTCATCAAACTTCGGATTTAGTTAGTCCTTCATATGAAATGATGCTGACTACGTTTTGGTGTAACTAGCCCAATAGGTGGCGCTGCTGTGCTGCCTTTTGAACTATTTCCTCTATAGCTCTATCTCAAGAACTAATGCACGAATTTTCATCAAACTACAGATTTAAGTATAACTTGATTAATATTGCTGCTGATTATGTGTTGTTGCAAATCGCTCAACAGGTGGCGCTTCTATGCTGCATTTATCATGATTTGCGCAATACCTCTATCTCAAGGACTAATGCACGAATTTTCCTCAAACTTCATATTCAGTTAGACATTGACATAAGTTGGTGATAATTAGGTTCTGGTGTAAATAACCCAATAGGTGGCGCTGCTATGCTGCATTTTGCTGGACTTACACGATTTCAGTGACAGTCATACCTTGAGAACTAATGCACGGAATTCCATATTTTTAGAATTCTCATGATGAACACAGACTGCCATTTAATTTGGCACTGAGATAGTGAATTTTGAAGTATTGACATGTATGAGATAGAATAAAGTTTTGTGATGGACACAACATACTAGTTTAAATAAGTATTAACATATTAATACTTGGAAATTTTTCCAGTGAAAAACATTCGTCTTACATCTTGTGTTGCGTTTGTAGCCTTGCCAACATGTAATAGTGGAAATTTTTCAGGCTGGGTATCGTTCCATGTGGTTTAGTCGGTAGAACGTCAATGCGCTATACTGATGGCCCGGGTTCAAGTCCCGGCATGGAATCTTTTTCACTATGTTGGACTTTGCGCCTTTTAAGCAATTAATTTGAATTTGCTTTTCATTTGAAGTATTAACATTTTTTTACACTTAACTAAAATTCCCTTTCCCTTTAAAAGGACTTATTAAAGAAGCTACTAAAAAATTTCATTTGCATATGCCATCCTTCTAATTTTATTAGTTTTCGGGTGGCATTTTAGAAATTAAAATCTTGAAACACCAATATTTAATATAACCACAATTTTCTCAAAATAATTGAAAAAGGACCCTTGAAATACAACCTTTCCATAAAAAAAAATAGATGTCGATTGCAAAAATCTCCCTGTCGAACTCAGAAAACTTGAAGAAAATATAATTTAGACCACAGAATAGATTTAACACACAAACAAAAATGTATCTTTAGTGACAAGGGATAACTGTTGAAGTTCAGTTTGATTTTTAGTTGTTCCACACAGTTGACCAAATATCGGTTTAATTGAAGTAAATATTGAAGTATTAACATCTGTAACTGCTTTTTTGAAAAATTAAAGTTTTGGGATTGGCACATCCGTCTAGTTTTTCTTGCGACTGTGAGAACAATTAAACTTTTGGACCGCTTCCGTAGAATTCTGAGACTTCCTTTACATTTTGCAGTACCATAAATAGTTTGTTTCTGTAAGAAATAAAAAATAACAGTCTTTGAACGTTTAATTTTATCAGCAATTCATTAAAGTCATATTTTAATGCTGTTATAAACTAGAATTTGCCCTATTTTGAATCAAAAAGCATTTCCCTCTCCCTATCGTTATAAAATTTTAGGAAAGTTTTGGGAAAACGAATGCGCTCAGATTATCTTTAAAATGCATTGTTAAATTATATGAGAAAATTATACACCAATCACGAGGCGCGGTTTCGAAATATTTACGGCGTTCTTCTCAATTTACGCCAGCGTAAATTTATCAAAATACATATTTTAAAATAGATGTAAGAATAATACAATATTTGTAAACAATTGTTCTAATATGAATTGGAATGTCATGTATTTAATTTTAATAAATAGGTTTGCGCATTCGCATAACAAACGGAAACTGATTTGTTTGCTTTTGTGTCGTTTCTTTTATTTTTCACTTCGCTGTACGAACTATGCGATTACTTATTTGTATTTACCCAAGCCTTCATTATTTTTTACTTTCTTCTATCTTTACAAGAAGAAAGTATTGGATTCGTAAAAATTTTCGGTTTTCGACGGATTTACACGTTTTAGGGATCAGAGATTCCGAAAAACATGTTTTCACAAAATGTCTGTCTGTGAGTCTGTCTGTATGTTACACAAATATTGTTTTCGCTCTATCTCAAGAACTAATGCACGGAATTTAATAAAAATTTATATTCAGTTAGTCCCTGATTTAAATTGGTGCTGATTAGTTTTTGGAGTAAATTGCTCAACAGGTGGCGCTGCTATGCAGCCTTTTTCACGATTTCCGCAATAGCTCAATCTCCAGAACTAATGCACGGATTTTCATCAAACTTCATATTTAGTTAGTCCTTGACATGAGTTGAAGTTTTGTGTATTTTGGTGTAAATCGCTTAACAGGTGGCGCTGCTATACTGCATTATTTACGATTTCTGCAATAGCACTATCTTAAAAACTAATGCATGGATTTTCATCAAACTTCAGATTCAAGTATACTTTGATATGAATTAGTGCTGTTTGTGTTTTGGTGCAAATCGCTCAACAGGTGGCGCTGCTATGCTGCACTTTTCAGAATTCCCATTATAGCTGTATCTCAAGAACTAATGCAATAATTTTCCCCAAACTTCAGAATCAGTTAATCCTTGATATGAATTGACATTCTGTACATTTTGGTGTAAATCGCTCAACAGGTGGCGCTGTTATGCTGTATTTTTCAGAATTTCCACTATTAGGTGTAACTCAAGCACCAATGCACGAATTTTCATCAAACTTTAGAATCAGTTAGCCCTTGACATGAATTGACATTTTACACAGTTTGGTGTAAATCGCTCAATAGGTGGCGCTGCTATGCTGTTTCTTTTGATTTCCACAATAGCTCTATCTCAAGAACTAATGCTTGGATTTTCAACGAACTTCAGATCCATGTATACCTGGATATCAATCATTGCTGTTTATGTATTGGTTTAAATCACTCAACAGGTGGCGCTGCTGTGCTACATTTTTCAGAATTTCCGCTATAACTCTATCTCAAGAACTAAGGCACGAATTTTTATCAGACTTCAAATTCAGATACACTTTGATATGAATTGGTGCAAAATTGATGTAGTTTCTTGTAGTATTTAAATGATTTAATTGACGTGATTTATATAGAAGAAAGTTTTGTGATGGCCACAACATACTAGTTATTATTTTCAATTAAACTTTATTGCTATTTTTTTTTTCTTTTTTTAAGCTGAGATTCCATATATGCAATAATATTAATATATCCTAGAAGTAATAAAATTAGTATATCCTATATGTAGAAAACAGGATTTTTTCTATCATGCTAAGAATATAATTAGGTGTTGAAAACAAACGTTTAAATATCCTTTAATGTCTGAAATAATAAATGTTTTGGAGGAAATAATTTTTACTTTCAAGATCTGAGGAAATGTCTTCTGAGCACCACACGGAACTTTTTTTGTCTATTTGTCAAAAATCTAAACAAATTAGTTCTATTTCGTCGTTACATCTGTTCTATATACAGTAGAACGTCTTTTATCCGAAACTCTTTTAACCGAAACTCTCGGTTAACCGAAATCCATTTTTAAAGATTTTTTTTTTCTTTTTTAGGGTTCCGTACTTAAAAAGAAAAAACGGAACCATTATAAGATCACTCCCGTGTCTGTCCGTCTGTCTGTCTGTATGTCTGTCTGTCTGTCACAGCCATTTTAATTGTAAACTATGGAACGTGGAACGTTCAAATTCGGGGAAGTAATAAAGACCATTGACCCACATATTTTCAGATTAATAAACATTCATAAATATATTTAGTAAAAAAGTAGAGGAGCTATCTATATGGGGGTGAGACTCCATACATAACTCACAACTCACTTTTAGGACGAACACTGACATTTATTGAGACGAACACACAAACAAAAAATACAGATATAAACATTCTTCTCGTTCTTTAATTAGCTTAAAGTCTATAATTCAGGACGTCGTCGAATATTTCTGAGATTTTCTTACGTTGTGTAAATATTCAATCTTATTTCACCGAAATATGTTCTGTTCTTTTTTAACAAAACCCTGCGTCGTACAAACTCATTTTGTTCTCTTTTTTTCTTCTGCATTTCCACTTCACACAGCTTCGTTAAGGCTCGTTTCCTTTTTAATCTCGAAGCGGAAAATACGGGGGCACTCAGTCTGATGCAGGTGTTGCTTGCGAAACCTCCACAAGCGGCCGTCCTGACATCTGGAGCTGCCGTAGCGACATGTGGTAAAATAGAATCTGAAAAACAAAAAACAAAAACCAGTAACTGTTCTTAGGGAAAAAGAAAAAAAAATAATCTGCACATCATAGTTGAAGTAGCGTAACATCGTATAGAGACACAGAAAGAAAAGATTTAATTTTTTTTTTAAAGTTTTAGTTTTTGTCAGGCCAAGGTTTCATGTATTCAGCACAGGAGCTAGTATTTATCGGTCCTTCAGTTGATGAGATTTTCGTTACGTCGTAGGTGTCGTTAGACTTCACTTTGATTACTTTATACGGACCTAAGAATTTAGATTTCAACTTTAAACCTGGTCCTTGCTGGGTTTTCTTAATTGCTACAAGGTCACCAAGCTTGTACTTACGGGGTTTCTTACGTCGTAAATTATAGTGCTTGCGATTTTCTTGTTGAATTTTCAGAATATTCTTCTTGGCTTCTTTACGGAGCTCTTCTCTGTCTTTCATAAATTGTTCTTCTACTGCACTGTTTAAGATGTCAATAATTTGTACATCTTCTTTTTGTTTCATTTTTGTACCAAATAATATTTCAAACGGTGTTCTCTTAATGCTTCTTTGGTAAGTTGAATTAATGACTTGTTGAACTTTAGGAACATGTTTAAACTATTTGCTCGGTTCGTCTTTGGACATTTTAGAGATTACAGAAATTATGGTGGAATTAAGTCGCTCTACTTGACCATTGGCACGGGGAAGGCCAGTTGTAACTGTCTCGTGCTTTATATTTTCATCTTGACAATAATCAGCAAATTCTTTGCTTGTAAATGCAGGACCTTTATCGCTAATGATAATGGAAGGATTGCCAAAAGTATGACTTTGTTGTCGTAGTTTTGATATAACTTCGGTAGCAGAAGTACTTTTACATGGATACAACCAGACAAATTTAGTAAATGCGTCTATTAAAGACAAAATATGTTTATAATTTTTGTTGGTTGTTTCAAGAGGGCCTAAATGATCAATGTGGTAGGTTTGGAGAGGAGTCTCTTCTTTAGGTAAGGGATGTAATTCACCTTCTTGTTTGCCACGTTTGCGATTATACAAAAGGCATGTTACACAATTTGCTATAATTTTATCAATTTTATTTGACATATTAGGGATGAGAAATTCTTCGTTAAGGAGTTCTTCACAGCGTTTACGGCCAAAATGTCCTTTGTCATGAACGTGTTTAATGACATTTAGCTGCATTTCATCCGGCACAACTATCAGATGGATACCTTTATGATTTTTATAGAGAACGTTATTTTTAAGGAAATAGTTGTCATATGGCTTTGTTTTCAAAATTTCTTTGATGGCCTGTATATGTTCGTCAGTGTTCTGTGATTGTATGATTTTAATAGTAAAACTATCTTGAATGATCATACATATTGGATTTCTACTTAAAGTGTCGACATGGCGCATGCGTGTACCTTGTCTGTGTTCGATTGTATAGTTATAGTCAGCTAACATTAAAGCCCATCGAGCAATCTTGGTGCAAAGATCTTTTTTATTCATAGTAAGGGCGAATGCGTCGCAATCTGTGATTATCTTGAAAGGAATACCTAGAATGTAAACGCGAAATTTTTTAAGGGCTTCTATGACAGCTAAAACTTCTAATTCATAACTCGAATATTTACGTTCGGCATCTGTGGTTTTTTTGCTCATAAAATAGACAGGGTGAAATTGATTGTCAATAGAAGACTTTTGAAGGAGGACTGCTCCGTAACCGTCAATAGATGCATCACAGTGAACTTCTGTTTCGTTACTAGGGTTATAAATGCTTAAAACAGGACCTGAAGAAAGGATGTGTTTCAGCTGATTAAATGCATTTCGTTGCTGGTCGCCAAAGTGAAATTTAGTGTCCTTTCTAAGAAGATCTGTTAAAGGCTTAGCTATTAAAGAGTAATCTTGAATGAATTTATGAAAATATGAAGTTAATCCGACAAATGAATGTACATCTTTTATACTTTTAGGTTCTGGGAAATTAAGGACAGCTTTAGTTTTTAAGGGGGATGGGCGCAGTTGACCATTTTTAATGTGGTAACCCAAAAAATCAATTTCTCGTTGTAGAAAGTGGCATTTTTTGAGATTCAGTTCTAAACCATATTCGGATGCAAGTGTAAGGACGCGTTGTAATTTCTGGAGTCCTTCGACTTCGTTTTCAGCTGGTATTATGAAGTCATCCATATAGACAATAAGTATTTTTTCATTAATGAGGTCTCGAAAAACGTTATAAATATATCTTTGAAACACTAACGGTGCATCGCTAAGGCCATAATTCATATATAAGAATTCAAATTGACCAGAATGTGTTACGAAAGAAGTATATTTTCTACTATTTTCTTCTACTTCGACATGAAAAAAAGCATTTTTAAGGTCAAGAGTAGTAGATACTTTTGCAGAATGCAACTGATCAATAATGTCATCAATTACTGGAAAACGTTGTTTATGTGTTTTAGAATTTAACTTCCTATAGTCAACACACAATCTATATGAACCATCTTTCTTTTTTACTAGGACAATAGGTGATGAAAAATTACTAGTGCTTTTACGAATAATTCCTTTTTCGAGCCACTCAGAAATTTGTTTTTCGACGAAGTTTTTCTCTATTTGCGCCAAGCGCATGGGAGGACAAGTAACAGGTTCTTCGTTTTCCAGATGAATTGATAATTTAACATCAGTTGTCTTTATTCTTTTAGGAGAATAATTTTGAATAATTTCTGAAATTTTTGAACGTATTGTTTCATCGGTAATATGAGATAAATCAAGATTAAGATCGTCTAACACATGAGCAATATTAATCAAAAAATTATTGGACGTACCGTCATTTTTCTCGATTTTTTGCATCGAAATATTATTTCCAGAAATTGTTAAAATAGTTTGTTGAATGATATCTATACCAATAATAAGATCAAAAGATATGGAATAATCTGGGACTACATAAACATTAGTTGTATAATTAAAATCATCTATCATAATGTTCGTAGAGAAAAAACCTAGGGGTTTGATTATAGTATTTCCTAATCCAGTTAATGTGATAGTTGAATGTTCAAGGTACGAAATTGTAGGGAGTTTGCGATAAATACTTTCCTTTAGTAAATTTCTTTCACTACCTGTGTCTACCAATGATGTAACATTTACAGACGAAATAATGACTTGTTTGGTCATGAAAGTGTTCGACGTGACAGTGGAAACATTGGAGTGTTCTGACTTAACTCTAGGCCTCCTTGGTTGATCACATTGAGCCGATTTATGGCCAAAATTCGAACAATTAAAACAACGAGGGCCTTTATCTTTATGTCTGCATTGGCTACTTTTATGATTCGACAAACCACAATTAAAGCAAAAAAGATCAGATTTTGGTCGAAAGGATTTCTCTTTTACTGGCATTTCAGGTTTGACTTTACGAAATTTAGTGTTCTCAAATTCATGTCGAATTTTGTCATAAATTTTGAGATTTTGCTTGAATTCTACAATGGATTGGCATCCATATAACATTGATTTTCTGAAAACCGGGTCGGGTATACCATTTATGATGTATTGCATTAATGCGGAATCCTCGATTTTACCACGCGAGCATATTTGTTTCATGATAAGAAAATATTCTTCTATTGATTCATTTTCTTGCAATTTTCGTTTATTTAATATATCATGTAACTCGGCAGAATTATAAGTGGTGCTAAATTCTGATATTAAGAGTTGTTTAAGTTTGTCATATGAATTGATATGAAATTCTGTTTGTGCTAATAACTGGGCTTTTCCTCGTAATGATCTTTTACAAAATATGAATTTATGAAAGTCAGATAAATTAAACATATTAGTAACATCCTCAAAATTATTAAACCATACGTTTATATCACTAAAAGAACTACCATCGAAAGGAGGTATTACACTTTCAATATCAGTAAAATTAATGGACGATGGCATAAAACTTTGAACTGGAAATTGCTGTTGTTTGTCAAAATTTGATAATTCAGTGTTATTACTTGAAGTCATATTATTTGAAGGCAGTTCGGGTTCCGAGTCAGTGTCACTTTCATTTTGTATAATATTATTTTGTAGTAAGGTCAAGTCTGAAAGGTATGTAACTAATCGGGTTGCGAGATCGTTTAAAGATCCCTCATTATCAATACAAAGTAGATTGCACACTGTAATCAGATCATTTAATGAAAAATCGGTTTGAACTTTAGTTATTTTATTTTTGAAGTCGGTGCTGTCGGTTTGAAAACTGAAACCAGTAAAATCACGTATTCTCTTTCTATTAGAGCGATCACCGTCAGCATCAAATAGGAATATATGCAGCAATTTAATTTTATGCGTTCGTTCGTTTTAAATGCAACTTCCAGTTCAGGTATCTCAACTAACTTCATAATCAAACTAATAATAATGAACTC
Source organism: Maratus speciosus (assembly GCA_963932465.1). NCBI lineage: Eukaryota > Metazoa > Arthropoda > Arachnida > Araneae > Salticidae > Maratus > Maratus speciosus. The sequence goes on along the minus strand of OZ010800.1, from coordinate 400,170,724 downwards.
ACCGTTAGAATAATATCCGGCTTGAATATGTAGGATGAATAACTCTAATTAATCATATTGGTGGGTTAACTGTCACTTCTGACGCCAATTTATGGGGGGTGAGACTCCATACATAACTCACAACTCACTTTTAGGACGAACACTGACATTTATTGAGACGAACACACAAACAAAAAATACAGATATAAACATTATTCTCGTTCTTTAATTAGCTTAAAGTCTATAATTCAGGACGTCGTCGAATATTTCTGAGATTTTCTTACGTCGTGTAAATATTCAATCTTATTTCACCGAAATATGTTCTGTTCTTTTTTAACAAAACCCTGCGTCGTACAAACTCATTTTGTTCTCTTTTTTTTCTTCTGCATTTCCACTTCACACAGCTTCGTTAAGGCTCGTTTCCTTTTTAATCTCGAAGCGGAAAATACGGGGGCACTCAGTCTGATGCAGGTGTTGCTTGCGAAATCTCCACATCTATGCTACTTGAAAAAAATCTTTTCTTTGTATATCATGTGGGGTATCCTGTGAAAGCTTTTGTAACGCTGAACTCAAAAATACATTCCTTTTAATTTTAGGTATTATATTTTCAAAGATATTGTTGAAAATGTAACGCAAAAATATGTTCCCCCCCCATCTAATTCCGAATCTACTGAAACTAAAATTATGAAAAAGTTAGAGGTAGTAGACGTTAATATAAACCTTGCCGGAAAATTATAGCGATTACCCTAGGTCACATAGTTTTTGAGTAATTAGCATTCTTCTGTTATACACAAATTTCGATTTATGGGCATTCAGAAAAATTGTTGAGCATCGCTGAATATACCTAACGTTGCAAAAGAATAAAAGTATTGTTGATAATTATTTTCGAAAAAAATCATCGCTAATTAGCTGAGATATTAACCCTTAAAGGTACGGTCAGTTTGGACATACACAAGGACAGGGCGGCGTACTCTATGCCTAGTTAACGACTTTTTATGATATATATGTGTAATGTAATGTCCAGTAACAGTATAAAAGCAATAAACGTCAAATTGTTAAAAACATACTAATTTAAGCGTCTCGGGACTCTAAAAAGTGGAAAAAATGAAAAAAAGACCATTTTCAACATTTAATGTCTGAAAATGTATACGATTTTAAAACACAATTTTAACTGGAATGAAAGAAATAAGTATGTTCTTTCGTTTCATGTATTTAAAAAATTGCAAGATACAGAATTAGTATTTATAGGGGGTTAGAAACTGTTAGACATTTGTCGAACAAAAAAATGGCATAACAGTTTACGCGCAGGATTACAAAATAAATATTGCAACTAGAATGAAAATTTTGGTGCTTACTTATACCTCAGATTGTAATAATTTCCCTGAACTTAAATAAATTTGTATTTAAAGCATTTTTATATTTTTAATGCAATGCTGCATTTAGCTAGTACAAAATTTTGTAAAATTTCAACAGTAAAATGACCTAAAAAAATTTTTTTTTGACAGGAATTCATTAGAACAGAAGTCAAAACTTCTGTTCTAATGGGAATTTCAAGGAAACAATTATATCAAAATATTCAGAAAATATGGGAGTTTAACATCTAAAAAAATTAAAATTTCTTAAATTTTGAAGCTTTAAGAGTCCTGCGACCACTTAATCCTTTCCGGCACGGAGTAATTCTATTTATAAACTTATGAAAAAATGAACTGACACTAGAATTTATAAACGAATTTATTAGAAAATGCGAACTTGCTTATTTTCACGTACATGGTAAAAGGAAAATTTTAATTAAATATTCTTGGTGCCATTTGTCTGTTTTGGAATTAAAATTAGGTGTCCGTTTTTTAAGGGCATCGCCCTCGAAATATTTAATTAAAATGAATCGCATAAATACTGTGAGATTCGCGATAGTTTGCATTGATTGTATCTCTCAATACGCCTCGAGTGACTTTAAAAGTTAATTAAACACCTATCTGGAAAAACGCGGCACTGACCAAGTCGGCGTTGCAACTTTGAGACCTCAATTCGAAGCGCGCTTAGCACAATGCCAAATTTAAACTTTGAACAAAGGTTACACTGTAGAAATAAAGATTATTACTACGCTGAATTTAGTTTCATGAAATGACAAATGAAGTTTAACTATGCACTGCTTTTATTGTCAGTACCGAATTAAGTTCATCATAAACAAATTAGGATAATATTAAAAAAAAGAGTTATACGAATAGCTATATTTGATATTGTTCCATAAATCTCTTTGAACTTTCATGGTATACCCGATTACACTTTTCTAATATATACAGCTATACCCAACCCTACGTTATATAGTTTTTTTAAAAAGTCTTAGTATTCTTTTAACAACTTTTTTTTTTTTAATAGTACAATTACAAATTCATATATTTATTCTACGGAACCCTCTGTGCGCGAGTAATGCTCGCACTTGACCGTTTATTTTTTTTTACTATCACATTCCTCGTGTGCAAGCGGTGCTTTCCGAACCACGAGTATAGATAAATATAAATATTTTGGATTCCCTTTCTTAGAATTTCTCAGAATTTAACTTGAGCTCCCCTACGAGATTTATACTAGAGTAAAAATTTTCATTTTTATCATGTATTAAAAAAAAAAAAAAAAAAAAAAAAAAAAAAAAAAAAAAAAAAAAAAAAAAAGGCATTAGTTTAAGTATAGAAGAAAAAATGAAAATCATAAATCATGTAGAATCGGGGGAGAGTATGACAAAATAAGCTCAACAATACGGCGTTGGTATTGCAGCGGTTAGTGTTATGAAGAGAGATGCTGCAAAAATTAAAAAGTTTTATGCAGAAAGGAGCCGAATGACTGTGATACTGGTGAAACAATAGTATTAAAAAAACTTCATGATAGAGCTGTAAAGCAAAGGCAATCGAAATTTTAACAAAGAAAACTTTGTTTCAAACCCTTGTGAAATGTATGAAAAGGTACTTGATTTCAAAATTAAAATTCAGGTAGTTTATGCTTGTTTGTATTTTGCTATTTATTTATTTTTATTAAGCACTTGTTACAATAATAAGAAATAGGACACATATTTGCCCTTAATCTTAAAATTGAAGCATTCTCGATTATCCGAAAATTTCGAGTTTCCGAAAGGTGGTCGGTCCCAATTACTTCGGATAATCGAGGTTCTACTGTATTTTAAATAGTATTAACACCTTTTTGTGTTTAATACATAAGGAATCAATTAGAATACATTTTGAAATCTACTTACACCATTAAAAATCTCTGAAAATATTCCATAGGGGAATGTGTTGCACCCCAATTAAAAAAATATATAAATTTTAGCAATTTTTTATTACCGTTTTCTAAATATGAAACGAAACTACATGTTATAGCTCTAAATACTGCAGGATCTTTATGGAACTTCGGAACCATTACGAAATATGGAAATATAGTAATATTTTGTTTTATCTTATTTTTTTATATGTTTTTATTCTATTACCAATAACTTGTTTACTTGATTTTAAAGTTTCATAATTTATTTCGTTATTGTAAGCCTCCTTGAGCAATTTACCATATAATACTTTACAAATAATTGCATAATTTCGGTTAGCTTTATCTGTATATGTTGTTATAAAATTATTCTGCAATTCTCTTATAGATTCCTTCAATTCGTTATAATATTTCCCTGAAACCCCTTCAGATTTACCCTCAAAATTTCTACACAAATCTTTTAAAATACAACACTTCCACTCCTCGAAAACACTAGCAGGTAAATTGTATTTATGTAGTAATTTTTGAACAAAAATATCCAAATTCATATTCAAGCGTTTTCTTGCCATATTTCTTATTAATACTCTCTTAATTCTGTATCTCGTTCCATATCTCATGATTTCACTCAATGTCTTATTATGTACTATATCCAAATTACCCGTTAATATATGTCCGTAGGTTGGATCTATATATTCGCTATATTTTTTTTTTTTCTTGACAATAGAAAACACTATTATCAATACTGTTTTCTAAATTTTTTGCATAATCGTTAGTTGTATATGACTCTGCTCATCGGTTTGACATATTTAAAAACCTTAGAAATCGCTATATTTTTATCCGGCAGAAGTTCATTATACGCATTTAAATATAAGTATATTTATATAATATATATTTATATATTTAAAAGATTGCTAAATCATTTAGCCACCTGGGAATATATATAAATATGTATAAGATACCATAAGGAAAAATTACTTCAAAATGAATTGTTGACATTCAAAATGAAAAGATATTTAAAAACATCGTAAAAAGCATACATTCATAATTACTTGCGCAAATGCATCATAGTAATTTGAATGCTAATATATAACCATTAAGTAAACATAACCTACCACCGTCAAATATTATGAATTAAAGCTGTAAGTATAAAAAAAAAATAATAATAATTTATTATAAGAACTATTTCTTTTTCTTCCATAATAATTCTTATAATAAATTATTATTATTTTTTTTATACTTACAGCTTTAATTCATAATATTTGACGGTGGTAGGTTATGTTTACTTAATGGTTATATATATATATATATATATATATATATATATATATATATATATGTGTGTGTGTGTGTGTGTGTGTGTGTATTATATATATATATTTATATATAATGTATGTAATATATATTGTTTTTATAAGTTTTTCTTTAAATCTCGAAAATAGATCGGTATCTGAGATTTTCAACGGTAAAGCATACTTTTCGGAATCTTCGGTAATTTAAAAGAGGTTAATGTGTATTTTTGTTCGAAGTTACACAATATTTTTGTACATTAAGATACATTTGTCCTTTCTTTGAAAAGGCTAAATTGGAAAGTGTACAAACATTTTCTTATTTCTTGAATGATGATACGTATAAAATGATTTATTCTTTACAAATCAGTTAAAGTAATAATAAGCGTTTTCAGAAACACTATTTATATTTCTCTTTATTTCACAAAAAATATGAAGAAGAACTTACGTAGATTTTACAAAACGGAAAATAAATAATAGTAATAAGAAATATGTTTCCATTTGAGTTGCTTTCAAAAAAGAAATGTTGATGCATGTAGTTTATGTTATTTCTGTTTTTCAGCAAATATAATCTTGTTTCAAATGTTTAGGAAAACATGTAGAAAAACTTTTCGAATAAACTTTATTTTCCAATCCATGAATTCAAGAAATAAAAGGAATGCTTTCAAAGGAATTTTTCAATCCAAGAGAAAAATCCACTTATTACAGGACTAATAGTGATTTTCTGAAGACACTTTGAGTTTTTGTACTTTAAGGAGTGTATAAGCGCGATACTCTTAAACTTTCTTAGCTTATTAAAAACGGAAAAGTATTTGTTATGACCAACTTTAAAAATGTTTCTTTAGCAGATATTTCGAAAGTTATCCAGATAACACACTTCAGTGAGTACAAACGCTTATTAATTTCTTCTCAGAAAAAGTAATCCGTAAAATAAATTTTGTATAAGTTAAAAAAATAGATATCTAATATTTTGTAAACAGCTATCAAGAAGCTGATTTTGAAAGTTGATATTAAAAGTTGGTTTTACACCCTATCATCGTTCAAACAAAATTTCGTAAAATCTTTTATTTAAATCTACCCTATATATATAAAATCCTAATGAAACGAATTTATGAAACGGATATTATGAAACGATTCTATGAAACAACAGATTATGTTTCACTGTGATTTCTCCTAAAACATGGAATACTTTGCGATGAAATTAACACCAAAAATCCGTATTGATCCGCAGATTTTAAAATTGGTATTACAACTTTTAAATTCGACTTAGTTTTCAAGATATAATTTTTTTCTCCTAATTTTAATTACTTTTCCCTAATGATGGTAACTCAAATTTTAATCATAACAGATATTTTTTTTCATTCTTTAGAAAAGGTTATTATTTTAAACTAATTTGGTGACCAGTTTGACCTGCCTTAAATGTAAGATAAGAAAAGTATCATGTTACTTTTATTCATAATTCAGTTACTTGAACAATCTTTTGCCAAATCGAAAGATTCTGATACAGAAATCAAGAACTCGGTATTTTTATGTTAGCGGGACGCAGGTGATAAATCGCGAAATATATTTTTCCCGTCGCATTTTTTGTTTTTGTATTTCATTAATTTCATTTAAAATATAATCCTTTCATTCATTTTATTTAAAATACAAAACTTTCATTGAAAACTGAAACATTTAAAATTCATGGCTTCCACTTCTTTCTTTCTTTTTTTTTTTTTTTAAACAAAACGAAAAGAAAAATATTAGACACAGATGTCATATACGCATCGGGGAACCTAATTGGCGCCAAAATGGCATTATTTTGATTGACATTGTAACCCGCCTATTGTTATTTATTTAATAATAAATGTTTATTTATTTAATTTTCTTTTTTTAAATTATATAAATTGTTTTGCTCTATAGTTATTAATTACTTTTTGCTTATTTTCTTTTAAAAATAATAGAAAATATTTAAAAAATACGGTACTACTTAGTTATTCCGTCGACCAATTTCGCCAAATTTTATAAATCGTCAAACCACTCGCCAAATTATACAAATTGACATAATTTTTATTTTAAATAACGAAAGAAAAAATAAAATAGCATAACATTAATAAATATATACAAATAAAACGTCAAAATAAAAATCACTTGATGCCTTAAACACGTGTAACTTGCTTTAAGTCAAGTGAATGTGACATTTACGATCAACCATTATTTTCATTTCATTTTATAATTTGGGGATAGATTTTTGGTCGACGGGATAACTAAGTAGTTCCAAAAATACATATGGAACTGGTATTCGAAAACGAGGTTCTTACCAAATTTTCGTAAAAAAAAAAAAATCACGCCAAACCCATATGATCTTTAGCCAAATGTTAAATAATGCAGCAAACCATGGCATTTAATTTCAACTTCAAAGCAATCTTTTAATTTACCACTCGAAAAATAAAAAAAATCCTAACTGGCGAGTTGAAAAAAAGCTATTGGCGAGATTTGCACCCGGCTAGCGTAACAGGACCAAGAATTCATTGCGACCATGGCAACTTTTATGTAGTTTTATTCGAAAAAGAAATTGATTTTTTAATCAAAATGGAAAACTTTCGTCACATATGTCATAATACGGCCCCATATTGGCGCGATCATTTTGACGCCAATGTCACATACCCAACGGGTACTTAACTGTCGCCAAAGTATCCTTATTTTACTTGATATGGTAAGCCGGATGTTGTTGTTTATGCTGTTGATGTTTTCCCCAAATTGGCGTCGGAAAAAAATCGCGCCAATATGGGGCCGTAGGTGATATATGTGCCAAACTTTCATATGAAAAGGGAAGGGATCAGACCGTATTTATTTATGGCAGTTACATGACTTGGACTATTATAATATAGATGAAATGATGGCGATATTTGGCGACTTATCACCTGTGCCTGGCTAAAATTAAAGTACCAATATGGCACATGGAATATAAAAAGCGAAGTGTTCCGCCCGGAACTGTTGATGATAGTCACATGACTTGGGCTATTTTTACAGACATTGTTTTAAAATTATTAAAATATGTTGAAGGGGATGAGTTTGGAACAGCTTACGCTAAAATCCAGTTAAATTATTATACTTAAATGGTTAAATGCAATAATAGAATATAAAATGTTCTCTTACCTTTTCTGGTAAGCAGATGAAGATTTTTCTTCCATCATTCGCCGATGTCAGATTTGCTAAAACGTTTTGAAGTAATTTTTATTTAATAATAAATTTTGTTGCACTGTAATGTATGAAAATGACTATTTCTTCCCGACAAAGGAGACCGAATATGTAACACGCTTCTTTAATACAAATAACACTTTCTTGGCTAAATACTTGTACACTACAAAATGAACAAGAATAAAATTGAATTAGTAAACATAGTATAAGATGTGAAATTCACACAGGAGAAGGAGTATTCCTTTGAACAATAGGCATTGCAAAACAAATTCGTGCAGTCCGTCTTGGTCGGTACCAGCCCATACACAGAAAAAAATTGGGCTTGTGAATGTTCTCTAAAAGTCAGAAACAAAGGAAAAACAGCTGAGTTCATATATTTCTTTCTTTTCTCTGGCGTATTTGAGCTTGTCTAATTAAATAGAATTGCGCGACATATGTCCGTGGTGCTGCCATCTCGTGTCTGTTTCGTATAACATCTAGTGGACACTTAACGAGTCCTTTACTATTAGCACTTGAATGTTTACACGTTTTAAATGAAGCACTGATTGAAGCATATTATTTCACAAACAAATAATTATGTAGGTAACACACCTCACAAGAAAATCGATGTTTCGTAAGCGAGAGGGGTAAGCACAAAACACGCACATTTGAAAAGGAATTCCATGAAAAATACCGGGAGACAATTATTCTGTACACTTAATTTATTTTATTTTAGCTTATTTTCAAATGTTTAACTGATCCTCTTTAATCAATCACGAAAACAACCATTGGATGTCTTAACAGCAACCTATTCGGCCTTAAGTTTTTGCAATCAAAGCGAATTGAGTAGAAAGCCGTTTACAGGGAGATCTGCACAGCTTTTTTCAGTATAATTCTATCTTCTCTAATATTTTTAAAACCGATCAGATTAGCGTGTGTTTAGATTCTGCAGATTCTGAACGGGGGGTTAGCGAGCGTAGCTTGCAGGGAGCAGAGCCCCGTAGTATTATATATAAAAAACTTTTTTAGCTGTGCTAAGCATATACAATCTCTTAAATATATGCTGTTCAATTTAATTATATCCCATTAAAACCTGACCTACACAATTGTATAGGTGATAATTGTATAGGTGAACTTTTTTTTGCACGCTTTTTTCCTTACGTATTATCCCTACACAATATGAATGCCGCTAGCATTGTGTATTGATAATACGTAAGGAAAAAGGCGTGCAAAAAAACGTCCGTTTGACATTAGATTTAAAGTCGATCTTGCACCCACAGAATTGCGTGAATCTTTCCTTGGCATAACTTGACATCGGAAATTTTTTTAAAATATTTTTTCAATCATATAAGAATCTATTAATTACGGAAAATCACCGGAACTTTTCATTTCTACGAAAAATCTTCAGGTCTTAAAGGGATATTCCGTTAACAATTAAATTTTATCTGTTAATATTATGTTTAAATCAATTTCAACATAATGCGCTACTATGCATAGATAATACAAGATTTCAACTACGGTACGAGACTCAATGCAGTATGATTGAAGTTAAACATTAGCAGACTCACCTGCTACAGAGATCAGACGGGCTCAGCATGAGTCAGGGAGCCTGAGACTGAGCCTGAACCCGTAAGCCAGACCTCAATACCGCGCCCAAAACGGGTTCGGGATCGATTTTAATTTTTTTTATTTTTCGGGCTCTGGCTCAAAGTGAATTTTTATTTACTCACACTTGGAGAAAAGGAAAAAAATATCTTAAATTTGAGAACAAGCTTAAGTAAAAAAATCATCATATGATATATCGAGTATTCGAATCGTGAATCAGAAATATTTTAATTTGATATCAGACAAAGGAATACATAACTACAAATTATTATGTCGAAATGAAAGTCAATAAATCTTGGCTTCAAATAATCTTTAAACAAACATTTTTTAATAAGAAAAATTACTTACAACATATTTGCAAGAATTAAAATTACAATAACGGTAGATGCAAAGCTCCGCTTTCATTTTTTATGTGTTGACGATAAGCGTCACATCTTTCGATCGTAACAGAATTATTCTAAACAAACTTCCGGCGCGTTCCGTTTCAAAAAAGAAAGGTGTTCTGTGAGTGAAAGAGAAAAAAGAAGTACATAGCGAGTAGCGCCAATTTAAATGCAATACTGTAAAATATCTTTTATACGTTTCTCATTGATATGCCTTTATATTTATACGTCGTTTTAGTTCGGTCCTAATTCATTCATATGTATTTTAGTGTTGTAATGTTTCGTTTATACGACGCAAAAGTCACGCAAAACGACGCAAAAGTCGTTTCTTTGATGTCTTAGCCGATTTTCTTAGAATTTTTTCTTCCAGCATCGTTCTTTTTTTTTTTATTTCTGCTACACAGTAAAAAAAAAATCTGTAGTTCTACATATGTAAAGTTACATGTTCATTAAACTTTTATCTGTAAATGTAAATAAAAGCTGGAAAATGTCCAAAACTAGTTTTTGTAAAGCTACAGAAATCTATAACTTTACATATGAATCTGCTAAAATTACAGTAATCTTACTAAAATTTTATATATTGCACAAGTTGCAGTTACATGAAAAGCTCTAGGCATCCCAGTTTCCTAAAAAAATCTTAGTAACCTTACAGATTTTTTTATTTTCGGCGCTAAAGTGTTCCTGTTATATGTATTTTATTTGTTGCCGTTACATAAAATGTTCAAGAAATCCCAGTTTCCTAGAAAAACTTTAGTAGCTGTACAGATTTTTTTTTTTTTTTTTTTTTTTTTTTTTTTACAGTGTAGCAATATTTGAGGAAAAATGAAACACAAAGCTAAGTTCATGGACCCTATGGAAGGGGAGGAACAAAATGAATGGACAGTGCACTGTAAAACAAATCTGTAAAGTTACTAAAGTTTTTCTAGGAAACTGGGATTCCTAGAACATTTTATGTAACGGCAACAACAAAAATTCATGTAACAGACAAACTTTTACACCGAAAATCAAAAAATCTGCAAGGTTACTATGAATTTTTTATGAAACTGGGATGCCTAGAACTTTTCATATAACTGCAACCAGGGTTACAGATAAAATTTTAGTAAGATTACTGTAATTTTAGCAGATTCATTTGTAAAGATACAGATTTTTTTAGCTTTACAAAAACTAATTTTGTAGATTTGCAGCTTTTTTTCTACAGTTACAGATGAAAGTTTATTAAGCATGTAACTTTACATCTGTAGAACTACAGATTTTTTTTTTTTTTTACAGCGTGTGTGGGGGAGACTACATTGACACACTTAGAATCGTTTTTGTTTCTCATAATACCAGTGAGAAAACTTTCCAGGAACTTAACTTCATACACGATGTTTTGCTTATAGTCTAAGAGCTAGCAACATTTTCGTCACCTGATTTTATCAAGGCTCATTTTTCTATATGTTCTTAAGTATTGTGGTGTAGTACATTTGCTGACGGTCTGGCTGGCGGGAGACGCTGCGTTTACCTGAGTGAGAAGGGGTTATGCAGGTCAAAACACTTCAAAATTACGTAATTTTATCAAGGCTCATTTTTCTATATGTTCTTCCGTTTTATGGTTTAGTACGTTTGCGGATGGTCAGGCTGGAGGGAGACGCTAAGTTTACCTGCGGGAGAAGGGATTATGCAGGTCAATAAACTTCAAAATTACGTTATTTTATCAAGTCTCTTTTTTCTATATGGTCTTCCGGTTTACGATGCAGTACGTTTGCGGACTGGAGATGTAGCGTTTACTTGCGGGAGAAGGGGTTATGCAGGTCAAAAAACTTCAAAATTACGTAATTTTATCAAGGCTCATTTTTCTATATGTTCTTCCGTTTTATATGATTTAGTACGTTTGCGGAAGGTCTGGCTATCGGGAGACGTTGCATTTACCTGCGGAAGAAGGGATTATGCAGGTCAAAAACTTCAAAATTACGTCATTTTAGCAAGGCTCATTTTTCTATATGTTCTTCCGTTTCATGGTGTAGTACGTTTGCGAAAAGTCCGGCTGTCGGGAGACGTTACGTTTACCTGCAGGAGAACGGGTATAAGGGTAAAAAAACTGCAAAATTGCTTCATTTTAGCATGATATTTGTTTATAACATCTGTTTCTACTAATTATTTGTGATATTAATCCATTATAGCCTGACGTTGCCAACGTTGCTAAGACACTGACAGATCCACGTTTATAAGTAAAAAAAAAATGTCATCTTCGCGTCATATTAGCAAGCTTAAAAATTACATCATATTACTTTGGCTATCAGACAACCTATAAGTAACTTGCCAGACACAAATTCGCTTGTAAAGTTAATGCCAGACTGCTTTAAATCTGGCAACGAAAGTGCCTGTTTCATGAGTGTTTTATAGTTTAAAAAATGTAAGTATTCTTCACGTCATTTTAGCAAGCTAAAAAATAACAAGATATTGCTCTTTGGCTAAAAAACAACCTATAATTAATTTGCCAGACACAAATTTGGTTGCAAAGTTAATGCCTGACGACTTTAAATCTGGCAACGAAAGTGCCTGCTTAACACGTTCACGCCGGCGCGGTGGGTCACACTCGACTGTCTCAGAGTTGTCAAGTCTCCGGCTTTTTGCACACCACTATTACTTTAGAGAAAATGTTGTTTCTTTAAATCGCCCAATTGTTCTAATTAAATAAAACAACATTTTCTGTAATAAAATACTGATATCCTAAAGGCCGGAGACTGGCCAGCTCTGAGTCGGTCGAGTGTGACTCACCGCGCCGGCGTGAACGTGTTAAATTCGCTTGTGTCTGGTATTAACTTAGCAACCGAATTTATGTCTGGGAAATTAATTATAGGTTATCTATTAGCCAAAGAGTAATATCTTGTTATTTTTAAGCTTTCCAAAATGACGTAAAGATGACTTATATTTTTTAAACTATAAACCTCTCTTGAAACAGGCACTTTCGATGTCATATTTAAAGCCGTCTGGCATTACTTTGCAACATAATTTGTGTCTTGCAAATTAATTATAGGTTCTGTGATAGCGAAAGAGTAATATGTTACCTATAAATGTGGATCTGGCAGGATCTTAGCAACATTGGCAACGTCTGGCAATAATGGATTAATATCATAAACAGTCGGTATAAACACATGTTATAAACAAAAATTATGCTAAAATGACGTAATTTTGAAGTTTTTGGATCTGATTAACCCCTTCTCTCGCAGGTAAATGCATCGTCTCCCGCCTGCCAGACCGTCCGCAAGGTTACTACACCATAAAATGGAAGAATATACAGAAAAATGAGCCTTGGTAAAATGACGTAATTTTAAAGTTTTACGATCTGCATGACCCCTTTACCAGCAGGTAAACGCACAGTCTCCCGCATGCCAGACCGTGCACAAATGTACTACACCATAAAATGGAAGAACAGATAAAAAAATGAGCCTTGATAAAATGACGTAATTTTGAAGTTTTTTTGACCTGCATAACCCTTTCTCCCTCAGGTAAACGCAGCGTCTCCCACCAGCCAGACCTATACAATTCTGCTAGCATTGTATAGGGATAATACGTGAGGAAAAAGCGTGCAAAAAGACGTCCGTCTGACATTAGCCTAAGACTTTTATTTTCCAATACCAGAGGAGATAGATAAGTTAAAGAGTAGTTTAATTAAAATCTGTCTGTACTTGCGAAAATGGAATAAAAAAAGTATATTTCTTAGTGTGCAACTGATATAAGGTTCGATAATTCTCCCTTTTATTTTTCAATTTTAGAAATGATTATTTCATTTTTTTCACTGTTTTGAGTTTTTTTCAATATATAGTGCATCTTAAACAGCCCGAAAATGACACCAAAATTAAATTTGCATGATTTCAGCATTATATTTGAACAGTCAAAGATTTTACATCTTAGGCGACTACAATTTCGATTGTACGTCTTTCTGAGTTATATGTCATTTTAGAAAGGTCCCTGAAAGACGTGTAATCGGTGTTTTACTGTACATTTCCACATAAGAAACTACATTATGTCATTATGTATGTCCAAACCGTCCGTATCTTTAAGGGTTAATATCTCGGCTAAATACTGACGATTTTCTTTCAAAAATCATTATCAGCAATGCTTTTATACTTCTGATACGATAGGTACCTCCAGCGCTGCTCAAAACTTTTGATCAATGTCCGTAAATCGAAATTTGTGTATAACGGAAAAATGCGATTTTCTCAAAAACAATGACCTAGGGTAATCGTTGTAATTTTCCTGCAAGGTTTAAATGAACTTCTACTACCTCTAATTTTTTAATAATTTTAGTTTTAGCAGATTTGGAATTAGATGTAGGGGGACATATTTTTGCGCTACATTTGAAGCGATATTCTTTGAAAATATAATACCTAAAATTAAAAGAAATATATTTTAGAGTTCAGCGTTACGCAAGCTTTCACACGATACCCCACATGATATACAAAGAAAACAGTTTTTTTTTCAAGTAACTTAATTAGCCCCTCTACATTTTTAATAAATATATTTATGAATGCTTAATAATATATGTGGGTCAATTGTCTTTATTAGTTCCACCAATTTGAACTTTCCACGTTCCATAGTTTACGAGTAAAATGGCTGTGACAGACAGACACAGGAGTGACCTTATAGTGTTTTTTTTTTTAAATCTTTTAAGTAAGGAACCCTAAAAATCGAAAAATTATCATCAGATTTTGTTTTCCATGATTCTAAAGTTCGCCAGTATGTTTTTTGTTGTTAAATTATAAGTCATAAATTTGTTCTTATACTTTGTTTATTTTAGGTATTTGTTATAAAAAACAATGATGTTTACTGGAGATTTTCGCATCCGTGAACTGTAATTGAAGGTGACTAAAGCAACACTAAGATACTTGCTTATATATTGCTTATGCAATTATATCAGCAGATACTGATTTAAAGAACAACAGCAAAAAAATTGTCAAACATAAATAAGTAGGTTAATATTAAGAGCATGTTACTCATCTCCGTGATTATCACCTCCGTTGATATTTTAAATTTGAAAATGTATATTTCAGAGAAAAATGCTTAACAAGAATTTACAATGACTGTAAATCAAAAAAGATTGTTTTAAAACTTTAAAAGAGAAGAATTGAATATCATATAAAAGATGAGTGATGAAAAGAAGCACCAGATAGGGGATTAATTTTTTGTGTTTTGTACATTAATTTCAAATAAATACATTATGGATTCTGATATAGAATTGCTTGTTAGTTATATATCTAATGTAATAAATAGTTTTTTATGCTCTGTCATACCACACAAACATAACTGTAGCATAAACATCACCCCCGTGAATGATGTTAAAAAAATATTGTTTTTCTGAAAATTGTTTTTCTATTGAAATTTCAGAAATTTCGGACAAGAATTATTATTATTTTTTTTTCTGTGATCCGAAGCAAAAAGTATATAAAACAAAAAGGGAGAGTAAAACATATTTTTTTAGAACTACTTATGAGTGTTTTTTCATTAAATTTTTACACGGGGTGCAAAAACGTTATATTTATATAACAGTTAAAAATTTAAAACAACAACTATTTTCTCAAAAATTATGAAACGACCCTACATGAAAAAACAAGAAAATGTCTTGTTAGGAGAGCTTTTACCAACTAAATATCATTATTTTTTGTGATTTTTTTCATTTAAGAATATAATTCATAGAAAATTAGATGAAATATATAAAAACACACATATTTAATTTTTATATAAAGTTATTATCACTGACCCGGGCAACGCAGAGTGGTTCAGTTTGTTATGCTAATAAAAAAGGTTACTGTAAGAGGTAAAATCTTTGGCTATTTTTTTGGTTGTTAAATCCTGGCATGAGACTCACAGGACAATATCGATCTTAATACATTCCAAAACTTTATTTGAATACATAATTGATATTTTTATGCAAAAATGCGTCTTGATGCTATTATTGGAAAATTAAAAAATATATATATTTAAAATATTAAAAATCTATTAGTGCTTTAAATAAAAATATGGTTTTCTTCTATATTGTATAAAAAGGGAAGTCCGGGTTGGTTCCGATAGCCGTTGTTGAAAATGATATCGTGAAATTTAAATTTTTGTTTCGTTGGTATATATATGGGGCATTCTCACAATCTTTCAACTTTCAGGTCCTGAATAATAATTTTTTATTTAATACACTTTTTGTGTTTTTTTTTTTTAATTTCATATACTTGGGAACATCCCATTTCATGATTGCACAACAATATTAACGAGATAAATAAGTTTTGGACGATGTTGGGTGTCCAAACACATGGAAAACACATCTACCGTCCCGTGTCCCTGATGCTGATTTTGAAGTTTGGAGCTGTCTGGATAAAATTGTTTCAATAAAAATAATTCGATGTAATTTTTTTCTGAAACTGTAACTATTGTTTTATATAAATATGTAACTAAAAATTAACCTGCACACATTCTTAGAGTTGTTATTATTTTTTGAACTCTGTCCCTGGGTTTTAGATTTTTTAACATCACCCTTCTAAAATTAGACAGAAAATCACTTCAGATGCAGTGACGAATTTATTTCAAGTTTTTGCTTACGCAGAAGTATGCTAGAGAAAGGATATCTAAAATTCTTTGACAGGAAATTTACTGCAGAATATAAATCAGCATTTAAGTATCAATTTCAAGCACCGTGGCAGCAACGTTTATTGGTAGTCTTACCGTCCCTAAGGTTTATTCCTGCACTTTTCGAGGTAAATAATAAAAAAAAAAATAATTTAATCCAATGTTAACAACTGTTTCGAAAAATCAATGAACATTGTGACTATCACTTAGTCTTAACATGATTTTCCTAAAAGTAGGTGGTAATTTGCCTTACCGTTCCATCCTTACCGTCTCTTTTTTTACCTTTTCGTCCCTTTTTTTACCATTCCGTCTCATTTTTTACCTTACCGTCCCTTCTTTAACACCCCTTTAAGACAATGTTATACAAAAATTCTGTATTAAAAGTACTATATTTGTATTATTTCTTATTTGAATGTCCTGTGGGTACTATGCAAATTCATTATAAGTAAAAATTTAGAAAAAATAAAAAGTTATAGGGGTAAAATGGTAAGGAAAATTAAACTCGCAAGTTTAACCTAAACCTCAGTTAAATAAAAAATTTTTTGCTGCTGACCATTTTTTCTTTATTGTAAATCATTACGGCATTCGTCTATCAGATTAAAATGTTATTTTAGCAAGTTTAATTTCGCCAGATTTTTTTCCCAAAAGTCAAAAGATTGTGAGAATGCCACATATACAGTGTGTCCATGTATAACCTGACCAACCTTTATTTTCGATACCGTTGGTCCTAGATGCATACTTCCAATTACAAAAATGGTCAAAATTAGGTGCAGAGTAAAGATAAAAAAAAGTTTGAAGCGAAAAAACAATTTAGCGAAGAATTACAGAATTTAAATTTTTATACGGTTCCCCGGTCCTATAAGTTATATTTAGTAAAATTTTCCTCTTACACTGACAAGTAAGTCCAAAAAAAATTCCCGTTATTCTACGATTAAAATTGACCGAGTAATAGCTGTTTAAAGTTGGAGCATATTTTTTGCTTCAAATTAGGGGTCATTCACAAATTTAGTAGAAATATAATTATCGTCAGCTATATTAAAGAAATGGGTGAGAGTAAAATTAGCATTGCAATATAACTTTGAAATCTTTAATCATTCTGACATATTACTGCAAAATATACAATTTGTACTGAACATATAAGAGGATAAAAATAACAGCAATTTTGTTAAATAAAAGGATGAAAAACAGCAACCTCAATTCTTTACAAAAAGATACATATTTTAAAATGCTGTTAGATTACACCGTCTTTCAAATTTTGGATTGTGCCACGTTTTTTAGCTTTTGAAAATTGATTCACATGTATTTTTTAGCGCTAAATCCGAAAATGATCTTCATTTTAAACCACCACGTCAAGAGTTTTCTCAAATCGCAAATTTCAAAGTTAAAAAGCTCAAAGTTAAAATTGATCCCCCCTCTCCTCCCAACCTCATCGGACCCCTGAGCCGTTTACCTGTAAGAAACCCAGTATAAGTCACAAAATTGAAAAAATTATTATTTTAAATAAAATTAAACTGAATAAAAAAGTCTTACATATACTTTGAGTTTCAAATTTTTCGCTATTTTTTAACCTTTAAATTTATGATTTGCGAAAAATCCTGAAATGATGCTTAAAAGTGAAGGTGATTTTTTTATTTAACGTTAAAAAAATACATAAAGCGTAATTATAAAAGTTAAAAAACACAACCATCGCAGGTTTATGTTATCTAATCTAAAACCATTTCTTAAACTTGTTGACGGTAATCTATCCGAATTATTTTATGTTATCCACTAATATAAGTGTGTATAAGATGGTAAGCGTCAAAAATCATAATAATATTACTTTATAATTGGATTTAAGTCAGTATGTAAAATTTTAACTTCGATCGGACATTTGAAAGTCAGTTAAAGTTCGAGTACAAATTTTAAACTGGAAAGACGATCGTTGCAAGTTAAATAAAACCAAGTTAAATAAAGAAAATAACATAATTTTTGTTAAAAGAAGTCATATCCTCAAATCCTTATAAAATACAACATATGTTAAAATACAATTATTTTAACTAATCTGAAATTTGACTAATAATGTTAACTAAATCGTAATAGTTGTACGATTTCTTTCAAACCGCAGATACCAATAAGTTTAAGTACTTTATATACGGCCCCTGAAAGCATGGTCGAAATCATCTGTTTTGATATGCAAAAAAGTGATGTAAGTCATGCATTTCAAAGCTTCATAACTAGGTCAATTTTAATGTTAGATGAATGGGAGTTTTTCTGTCTTACTTGTTAGTGTCATAGTAAATTTTTACTAAATATCACTTATAGGACCGGGGGACCGTATAAAAATTTAAATTTCGAAATCTTTTAATAAATATTTTTCTCGACCCAAATCGCTTTAAAAATAATTCTTTACCTTATTTAAACCATTTTTGTAATTGTAAGTATACATCTAGGACCAACGGTTGCGAAAATAAAGGTCAGTCAGGTTATACGTGGACACACTGTATAACCCAGAATATTAAAACTTCGTCATTAAAGCACTGATTTCGTCGAATACAGCCGAACACTGAACTTATTTTTGTAGAATTTATTGACTTGATCAAAAAAATTTCGAATTTGTCTCTGAACTAAGGTATCAGAAAGCGATATTTAAAATTATAAAAAATACCACGTGCCATAGTAACCCGATATATAGCACTTACATTGCGTGAGATCTTATGATTTCGGGGAAAAAATCTAATTTAATTCTCAACACTTAGAAAATATTTATAATATTAATTTGATTAAATTTCTAATAATGCCTTTTTTTTTTTAAATCGCGGACAAAAAATTTCGCTGTGAGAGATATTTTTCTTTAACCCTTAAATGCCTGATTTTTCAAAAATCATTGTAATAATGTTTTTAGGCTTTCATTTTTTAAATAAATCATGGGAAAAATACTTAAAAAAATCATATTTTGTTTTAAGTATAGTTTACGGCTAAAATACAGTTTGTTACTAATCGGCAATACTGGTGTTTAATTGAAAAAATAATTTCCCTTGGTAAAATTCTATAATATTATACACACAAGAATTTTAGGAACTATAATAAGAAATAAATTTTACTTGCTCACTGCAGGTCAAAATAGGATATTTCACAAGCTTCCAAACAAAACAAAAAGAACAAGTTGCAACAATTGAAAAAATAAATCTATCTTTATTCTTAAACGGCACAAGTGTTGCCATCTACATATTGAAAATCGATTTAATAATATTTTCAGAATGTATTTTATTGGCAACATTAGGCATTATAGCTTTAATATTATTCTAATAGTATTTTAGAGCCTAAATTGGGTATGTTGTCGAAAAGCAACACCAGGCATTTAAGGGTTAAATTGGAGAGTTTATCACTATTGCCAGACTAATGTGTGTTTATTTATCTAACTCCTCGAAGATAATTCATCCAGCGAGTGTCGTGGAGTTATATAGTTCGTGTTAGGACAATTTTTTCTTATTTCAACATATGCCCTTTACGCATGTTCTAACTTCAGGATGAAAACTCCCAGTTCTATCACAAACCATTAATTTACATAAAAAAAAAAAGAAATCCTACGAATCAATAACATTAAAATCTTTCAGCTTTGTAATAAGAATTTTAGTAAATGTGGAAGTAAGTCATAACAATAATCTTTACATTTAAAACAAACTGAATGAAACTAAAACTTGTTGATTTATTCAAATAACACAAAATTTAAGCAAAGAAAACAAAAGGCATTTGTTCATGAATTCCGAATAGCAAAACATATTCTATGTTTTGACTTTTTCTTTCCCTTTTTATTAGAAAAATTCCGCAACTATTTAGCATCTTTAGAGAAATTTCTATAAAAGTTTCAAAAAATTAATATCTTAAAACGATTTAAATTTTAAAATTCTGAGACTTTAGAAATAAAAAAAAAATATTACATGATAAGTTAAATTACACTCCTCTGATTCATACTGATAGGTGATGATAATTTGATCTCGCTGCGTTTCATATTCTAGAAATAGTAGTTGTAAAATACAGGCTGGATACATTTTTATTATTTATTAATTTTTACGTATATTTTTTCATATTTCATTATTTATATTTTGAAATACAAATTTTTAATATAATAGATACTTGGATATCAATCCATTCTAAATAAAGTGTTAAATGGAAAGCTGTAATTTAAAAATTCTGTAGAGAGAATAATTAGAAATTGCAATTTTCGGTAATTGTGTAAAATAAGTAACACATATTTTTTCCTATATTTCCTTTATTGATATTTGTAAAAGAAGAGAATGCGAAAATTGCAAAACAATAAATAATCATTTACTTAGATCTTAATCTCGTTAATAAACATTTGAATCTATATGCAAATAAAGATTTAAAAAAAAAAAAAGACACTAGAAAACAGGAATTCTGCCGTTTTCAGAATTTAGTGTCGCAGCCGATAAAAAAAAATATGTATATAAATATATACGTATATAAATATAGATAGTACAAAACATATTTCAGTTTTAACACTTAAAACACACTCTTTTATCTTAAATAAAATGACGTCCTTCACATCCGGAAGAAGAATTCCTCATTTATGATCTAGTCTTGAACAACATCTGCAGTAAAGCATGCAAATAAAGATTAAAAAAAAAGACATAAAAGGAGTTTAATTTAAGGGTATTTTCTTTATAACGGCTGCTTTTCATATTTATGATCATAATATTGTATTGTCAGAAGTATATGAATAACAATTGTACATTTTTTAAAAGTATTTGATTTTATAAAAGGCATTTGAATCGTATTAGAGTTCTTTATTTGTGTATTGCTATTTTTATAACCTATCAACTTCTGCATCTTGTAGTTTAAAACATCCCTAATCCATGCTTATCGGCTCAATGTGAAATGTACATATACTTACATAAATTATAGTGAAAAATCATTGAACATTAAAGTGTGTATAATCCTTAGTGCGAGAGAATAATGATAACTGATTGGAGAAACCGAATACCAGGTTTATGCAATGTCTATTTCGGTACAATTTGCTTGAATTACTACGAACTGTTCTCGGACAAGTAAGTTACATTGCAGGCATATTTTGCAGCCTTTCAATCTGGAAAAGCGGTGTATGTACTGCATAATTACATAAGTTGGATGAAGGTAATTCGAATGTAAAAGCGGAATATGAATTGTTAATGATTCCGCATTTATTAAATATCATATGTTATTAAACCATTTGAATCATTATGGCATATATGTGTTCATTTGAAGAATTTCTTTTTTATTGAGAAATTCCGAAAGAATGGTTTTCACTTTATGTAATCACGAAACGCAAAATTTACTATTCAAAATTTCTGGTATGGGAAAAGAATTTCATAAATAAGAAAAGAATAATAAAAAAAGAAATTCATAAATTGTACGCATCCGATGCAAACGGATTAATCAAGGGGAATAATCTAATTTATTTTGTACGTAATGTTGAAAAATATCAATGTAAAAGCAAACGCTGAAATTTAGCGTAAATTCTATATAATAATTAAAAACAGCAAAGGTAGTCAAACAATCAAAAAAGCTACCCCTTCCCAGACTTACTTATTTTTTATCTAGGTAATATTAATTTTAAAATAATCCGTTAGAAATGAAGCAAAAAAAAAAAAAATATTTGATAATGTGTTAAAGTAGATATAATATTTATAATCGCCAGAAAATATCATGGAAACTGTAAAAGAATTTCAATAGAAGATGCTAGTAATAAAATTAGTTTTAAAATATGTGAAAAACGTATTTTTTACTAAAATAAATTTACTAAATATATATTATGTACTGTAATATAACACAAAAGCAATGCATTTATACTTGATTTGCACTTTTATTAAATAAGCCGTCATTAGTGTTTATTTTCATGAAGATTTGCTGAATTTAATTCTGTAATTTTTTTCTAATAGATGCCTTTATTATCGGGATAAATAATTCATTTTGATTCTACTCGTTATCATTGAACCTTTGAATCCCACAATGCTTATCTCTAATAGTAATCATAAATTACGAAGATAGATTAAAACATTGTTTTTTGTGATCAAATGTCTCGATAATCTTTGATATTTTTATAAACAATATTCTTCCACTGTTAATGTATATTAAATATTATTATATAAATTTTATAAACATATTTTAAATTAAACAGCGACTAATCTGTTATATTAAAATCTGCCTGCCTGTTTGTATAACATAGGTACTCTTCCTAGAATACTGAACGTTGGGCGACCAAAGGAATATCAGTTATCCGTTTGCATCCATATAAGGTCTCAGAATTTGAAAGTTTTAATTAGTTTTCGAGATATTTTCTTTATAATAATTAGTGACATTTCTGTAATAGAGGTGACTAAATTACTCCATTTTCGAGGATAAGAGAGGGTAAAGAGAAACGATAGGGATTAACAGATTTTTTCCCCGTCATTTTCTCATTAAAACCGAAGAATGAAATTATTTAAAATTTAAATTGATGGTGATAAAAAATCTTGATTAAATAAAAATTTCAAAGACAATGCAAATAAAGTGAAACATGTTTTCGAATATTCTATTTTCATGAATTAATTTATTCTACAGAAATAAAAATCGCCATTTAGAAATCATTACATAGTAGAAGTTTTTCAGATTTACATTCAACGAAGAAGGGCGATTTAAACCCATTGCTTTTAGACAGACTATCATTGAACGTTATTTCTCAGAACTGAATTTAAAGAAAAAATATACTATTATCAAGTATTTATTTTTGAAAGAGGACAGTTAAAACGGTTCACGAAAGTAAAATGACTGCGAGGGCAAACATGACGCATTTTTTCTTCGTACAGTATTTATTTTAAATCAAAAAGCAAAAATATACTTTTGGCACATTAAAAATTACGTAATCTGCGAAATAAAATTTTGAAATTTCTCTTTCACCTTCATTGTAAACATGATTTCTTACTTCAAATTTAGTATTTATTATAACCTATGTTACACTTTTTATTTTCTAAATGTAGAATAATATTGGATTCTTCCCCCTTCAAGATATAGAAAGATCTCATCAAATGCAAATGTAACTGACCTTGTTTTCTGGCAGAATGTTTTTATGTATTTTTAAATGTCAATGATTCACATAAAAGGCATTGGTACTATTAATGCGAAGTTTCAACGTTTTTAATGAATTTAATGTAACGCATGTCTTTTGAAGGATTAATTTACAAAATCATATGTATATATATTTAGCCTTATGTATGAAAATAATGTTTTCAAGATTCGCATTTGATTTAAAAAGCTGTCCAAATAATCAATTTGCGAATTTTGACAGTTTATTAAAAAAAAAATAGGTAATAATAAAAAGAAAACAGGAATTCTGCTTTTTCAGAATTTAGTGTCGCCCACGATAAAAAAAAAAAAAAAAAAAAAAAAAAATGTATATATATATATATATATATGAATAAAGATATTACAAAACAAATTTTAATTTTTAAGACTTACACTGTAAAAAAAAAATCTGACCAGTTTTCCTGTAGGAATCGGAAAAATAGTTGCCCTTATCGTACCGGAAAAATTTCCGATCCTGCTTGGAATAAAATCCGTAAAAAAAGGGAAATATTCAATAAAACGGTATTTTACGGATTTTATTCCGATTTTACGGATTTGATTCCGAGCTGGGTCTGAAATTTTTCCGGTACGATAATGGCAACTATTTTTCCGATTCCTACAGGAAAGCTGGTCGCAATTTTTTTTTTTTTTTTTTTTTTTTTTTTTTTTTTTTTTACAGTGTAAAATACACGAATTTATATTATATAAAATATCGTCATTCACATCAGCTGAAGAATCCCACATTTACGATCCAGTCTTAAACAACATCAACAGAAAAGTATGCATACGAAGACACTATCGAGGACTAATAGCCAAATCCATAAAAAATGATGTCGTCAGTCCAGAAATTCGACAGAAAAATTGGCTATCTAATGATTCACATGCCTTCATTTGTTTGTTACATTAATATGGGTACTTAAAATTAAATATAGTTTATAGTAGCTCCATGTTTTATTAGAAATCCTTCATTTATATTTTTTCAAAATAATGCGTATTTTAATTACATTTTTTTCCAGTTTTATGCGCAAATGAGAACAAAAAGCTATAGTAATCTCCTAATTTCCAAATATTCCCCATTTGCGTTCTACAGAAATGGGGTATTCCGTTGCCACTATTACATAAATGGCGTTAAAAACTACAAAGTGTTAATACTTCAAAAATAAATTGAGATGCTGTTTTCAAACAAATTGCATTTAAAAGTACTTTTATCCCCCTTTACGAAGGTGTAAAAATTGAATATATGCGATGCTTAGCACTTAAAAAAATTCCAGTAGAGTTTATCTCTATTTAACTGTACATTGATACATCTGCTTTGTTTTACGGCTGGATTATGTACGGAATGTTATTTTTAAGTGACCACACTTTAATTGATGTCTGAACGAAATAGTATATCGGGGACTAATAATGATTACAATAATAGTAATCATAATATTAATCACAAAACAACTTAAACAACTTTTGAAACTGAATAACAAGAAACTTTCAATTTATGTATTTCCTATGTCATTTACTGAATTAATTGCTTTAAAATAGTCTAATACATGACTTTATTATCATCATAAATAATGTGTTTTGAATCAGCATGTTATCACCAAACCTATCAATCCATAATTTCTATTTCTAAAAGTAACCACAAATTCAGGAGAAAGTTTAAACAGTACACTGTAAAAAAATCTGTAAAGTTACTAAAATTTTTCTAGGAAACAGGGATTCCTAGGACTTTTTATGTAACGCAAACAACAAAAATTCATGTAACAGATGAACGTTAGCATTGTAAATCGAAAAATCTGTAAGATTAGTAAGAATTTTTTAGGAAACTAGGATGCCTAGAATTTTTTATGTAACTTCAACCCGTGTTACACACTGTAAAAAAAAAAAAAATAGGACCAGATTTCCTGTAGGAATCGGAAAAATAGTTGCCCTTATCGTACCGGAAAAATTTCCGACCCAGCTCGGAATAAAATCAGTAAAATCGGAATAAAATCCGTAAAGTACCGTTTTAATGAATATTTCCTTTTTTACGGATTTTATTCCGAGCTGGGTCGGAAAATTTTCCGGTACGATAAGGGCAACTATTTTTCCGATTCCTACAGGAATATTGTTCGGATTTGTTTACAGTGCAGATAAAATTTTAGTGAGTTTACTGTAATTTTAGTAGATTCTTTTGTAAAGGTACAGATCTCTGTAGCTTTACAAAAACAAGTTTTGTAGATTTATATCTTTTTTTGTACAGTGATCAGATAAAATTTTAGTAAGCATACAGATTTCTTTAACTTTAGAGGAGAAGGTCCAAATACCGGCTACTAGGTGTTCTGAGAACTGAGCGCAGCGCAGCCTAGCGGTGATAGGCGGAGTTTGTAACTTTAATTGAGAGAAGAAAGTTACGAAAAGTACGTCGCTGAAGTCTGTGTCATTTGCAAATAGTAAATTCAAAAGTGTCAAATCTACGCAATCTGGCACATCAAAAGTTTTTCAGATATGTGTTTCTCATTTTTTTTAAATATACTGATCGTATATTGGCTTGAATTGTTGATTAAGTTATTTTCTAGACATATTTAGCTCTCAATTGCCACGCGCACAGTATTGGTATTTCATTATATGAATGAGTAATACCGATTTTAACTTAAACATAGTAGTCGTCCGAATACCGGCTACCTAGAGTGGTCTAAATACCGGCTAGCCGGTATTTCGACCACTCTCGGTTGCTCTGCTTGAAGTGGAGGAAAATAAATTAATTTAAATAGTTCCATAATTAATAAATTAATTTAAATGGTTCAGAAATAGCCCGCGTCCCATTTCTCAATATGAAAAAAGCAACCATGGCCGTAATTCTTCAGGACCGACACTGGTTACCGGATTACTTTCCAAAAAAGAGCAGTTGAACACTACCAAAATTGCCTGTAATAAATGTAAAGAGAAAGAAAAAAAAGACGGAGTAAACCAGGCAAAAGAGGCAGAAATTTGATTTTAACCCTCTCTCTGCTCAACCCGAGATTTCCTTGGACATCGTAAAAGAAGCAAAATTTTCGCAACCCGAGATTTCCTCGGATATGCATTTTTTCCGTCTAATTAACCCTCCTTGATTATTCCCACCAGTTATTTTTTATTGTAAATTATGCCTTATTTAATCGGAGCATTTTCCTGGTTAAATTAGACAAAAACTTTTGTTTTGAAAAACCGGTGACAAAAGAATAAAAATTCTTAAAAGACTCTCGTCGCGAAGGGGTTAAATACGCAATTTTTGAAGCTATTTTTATAAAACAATTACGCAGCGAGAGGGCTAAAATAGCGAAAAAGGAAAATATCCAACAGAGGAATATGATAAATTTGTGTCTTCTGCATGGGTGCTTTCTCTGTGGACAAGAATGGGGGAGGGGATTCTGGGTTCAATGTTAAGAATGCGATATGTGGGCTGAGAGGGACTGTACTGACGCAGAGAGTGATATTATGCTTTTTATTTTTTCAGATAAAATAATTCTCATTTCAATCAGCATGTTTTTTTTTTTTTGTTTTACACGTTAAAAAACAAAATTAGAAGCATAATGGGAAGAAGACTGTGAGAGTTAGTTGTAAAAAATTTTAGAAATTTGACAATACTTATTTATTAAAAATTGCGTATTTTTTCTGTACATAAGAAATGTTATTAATAAATACAATTTATTAAAATAATATTCTTAATGCTTAATAATTGTCATTAGCTCTATTTGTGTGATCTTTTGGAAAAAAACTTTGGTAGCCGGTATTTATACCCCATTTTAAAAACTCAAAATTTGAAGACTTTCCGAATTTTGCTTCTTATAAACATAAAACGTCTTTTAAACTGATTTTTTTCCCCCTAAACAGGTATAAGACGTGTCAAGGTACCCTGCTGTCACAATTTATTTCATTAATTTTGAAAATTGTATGATCTAGATCGAAAACAAAAGTGGTAGCCGGTATTTGGACCTTTTTCTCTACATCTGTATAGATTTTTTTACAGCGTAGTTTTCCGGCCAAATGTTTAAATTTTTTTTCTTGCAAACAATACAGAAAAATAAACTTTCATCTTTTAACGTATATGAAAAAACAAAGCAATGCGTTTATAAAACACATTTTATATTAGATTTTCGGTTATTAATATAGAGGGTGGGAAAAATAAAAGTGGCCGGAAGAATCCACGTATCTACTCATGTGTTTCCAGTGGGCTACTTTTTAAAAATTCAGATTTCTTGATCGGCACCACTTTTCTGAAAGGGAAAAATTTCCCCTGTTTTCGCCTTAATTAATATATCATTAAATAAGGCGAATCTTACCATTTCAAAAAATCTGAATCAATCAAAAAATCTGAATTTTAAAAAAGTAGTTCACTGGCAAGACTGATCTACTCGTCCGGGCAACTTTTATTTGCCCCACCCTGTATATTTTAAATGCAAATTATCTGCATAAAGTAAATTTATAATGTTTTCGAGAAATACTATATCTGATAAGAATTTAAAATTTGCATGTGTTTCGAATATTTAATTTTGAATTTTATTATTATATTTATTTCGCTCTATGTGCAAAAATAATATTTTCAAGAATCTTATTTAATTTCAAATTCTCTCCAAACATTCAGTTTGCAAATTTAAATCGTTTATAAAAAAAAAAAAAAAAATCAATTCATCTTTAGAAATTGCATGTGGAGAAACTTTCAAGTTTATGTAAAGAAAGTACATTTAAGTTTGACGAAATTTAATTTCTTCTGGAAAAGTGAGTTACAAAATAAATATTAGGGAATTCAAAGAATTGAATTATTGGAATTTCTTAAATTCAAAACTAACATCATATCTCTGCAATTTCACATCGAATAGAAATTTTTCTTTAATAAGTTATATTTTGTGTAAGATTTGCTACATCCTTACAACAGTAGAAGGTAAATAATCTGAAGATAGATTTGTATTTCTTGGCCATGAAAAATACATCCTTTGTTACTGCAAAAATTATATGGCACATATTTAATCAAAGGTACATTTTTGAGAATATGCTAATTTGTTTTTTTTCTTTATGGACTGTATAAAGACACGCAAATATTTCAAAAATTGGGAAGGCTCTTTTCAACATACACAAGATTTTATATAATATTTACACATTTCTAAGGTTTAACATTTGAACTGCCGGAAATTTTATTCAAGTGTTATAAAATTATTTTACGACAGAATTTTTATTTAAAACTATTTAATTATTTAACTTATTTCCCCGTTCTTTTCACATATAACTTATTTTAGAAAAAAATTTTTCGTTCGAATTGAAATAGTTTTGTTTGGTACCGGTCAAAATGTCTGTTCTGGTGTTAAGGGGGTCCGGGACACAATTTAAAATAATTTTTATTTATTGAGTTGAAATTTTGATTATTTTTTGTGATGACCATGATATCGGTAACCAAAATCACATGCTAAAACTTCTCACATATTTTTTAAAAACAATTTTAATTTAAAATTCATTAAAAATGTGGGGTAATTTAAAATAGTTATAACTCGAAATATTATTTGTAGAATTAAATTTTTTATCATTTAAATAAACAGAAATATATAAGTTTTAATTTAGATTCAGTATTTTTAAAAATATTAATTAAAAAAAAATTAAAAATATTTAAAGTATAAATAAAAAAAAATTGCGTAACTTAAAAAAAAAATCATATTTTCAAAAGTAAATATTTTTTTTCTAATTTGCTGAATCAAAATTAAAGTAAAACAATTGTAAAAGACATGTTCCAAGTTTCAACCATTTATCTTTAACGGTTCTTGACTTATAACGATTTAAATACAAGAAATGTTGAAAAAAGCCATCATGAAGAAAAACGCATTTCACAAGAAATCGTTTTCATGACAACCATTGGTTGAAAGCTAGATTTTGAAAACAAACCAAAACGAAAAATTAAACATTTCCTGTTCTAATTAAGATAGCAACAGGATTTAAATGTCATTTTAAGGAGAAAAAGACAGAAAAATTTGTAGTGCAATAAAAGTTTTTTTAGAAAATTGGAGATGTTTGTGTCCCGGATACCCTTAAA
The DNA here is from genome assembly GCA_963932465.1 of Maratus speciosus. Lineage (NCBI taxonomy): Eukaryota > Metazoa > Arthropoda > Arachnida > Araneae > Salticidae > Maratus > Maratus speciosus. The sequence goes on along the minus strand of OZ010800.1, from coordinate 400,141,370 downwards.
CTATTTATTGCACGACCTATAACCATTTTAAACCATATATTAAAATGATAATGTCTATTATGCTACTTATAGGAGAAACATAGTCTATCTTATGCTTGACTGCTTGACATAATTATTGATGTTTGTAAACGATCTCATATTAGATATTAGCTAACAAAATAGCTGTATAATTGTGGATTATTACAAACAAAAAATCCAAGTGTGACTACAATGACAAAGCAAACTGAAATTGAGTGTTGCCAAATGTCAAGAACATTCTATTAGAGTGCGACAAGGTGGTGCGTTATGGGTCAGTACAAAAGTCCTAACATACTGGCTTTGGATGATATGTGTCAATACACAATAACATAATATTAAATATTAATAAACAAATTACATTCAATAAGAACTAGTTTTCAATACCATATAAATAAAAAAGTTGTCAAAAAAGCACATATGCAACAGTCTAAACAATATACAAATAAAATTGTCAAGGAACATCTGTAAAAAATAAATGATAAAGCAAATAAATTGCTTGTTTTAAGAAATCTGACAATAGTTACATTTGAAATTCTCTATTTAAAAAAAAAAAAAAAAAAAAAAAAAAAAAAAAGCAACTAACGCTGTCATCGCCGCTGTAAATGACTTTTTTGAGACCTGAGGTCTTTCTGCGTTAACATTAAGAAAAATAATGTACACAAAAATATGATAATTAGTGGTATTATAGAGGAATGTTTCATAAGTACACTGAAATACACAGTTTATAAATCTAAGAATTATTTAAAGACATATTTAATGTTAAAGTTGGTCAAAATCGGTCTATTAAAAAAGTTTTATAGGAGCAAAAACTGTACATAGGAATTTAATCATTTTTTTCTAAGGATTTTTCTATGCATTGGAAGCTCCCGGTGTGCAGCCAGCATTTATTTTTTTAAATTCAACTAATTTTTGGAGGGTTTATTTGCATTTTAAATTCAAAGTTTCAGTCTTTCCAGACATATTTTTTACATAATTTAGAAAGGTTATTATTTTAAATTGTTGCCAGTTGTAAAAACTTTGAAAAGAATAATATTTTCTTTACATTAAAAATTTACTTACACGTGGCTATTATAAACAGAAAAAACTCTATGGAATTAGAATTAAATGATTACGTACAGTGGTGGTCAGAATTATAAGAACAATTGAAAATTGTACAGAAATTTTTTTATTTCTGAACTAAATAATGTGAAATTTATACGTAAAATGCTTTTTTATGATAGAAAACATTGTTGAATGCAAAACATCGGAAAATGCAAAATACGAATGTTTTGCCATAATTAACAAAATATGTCATTGTAAAAATTGGACAAAATTATAAGGACAATGAATGTTTTTGCCTGAAATACACTAATAATTATTAATCTCCCACTTCTTCTCAATCACTTTTATCAGTCCTTGACGTCATGGAGTTTGACAGTTCCTTAAGAACGATCTTGGAAATTTTTGACCAGGCTTTTTCGATGGAGGACATGAGCTCTTGCTTGTTTTCATATTGCATACCATTTTTGTATACTTCGTGTGCCAGAATACTCCACAGATTTTCCATTGGATTCAAATCAGGGCTTCTGGCCAGCCAATCAAATAGTTTCACGAAATTAGCATCAAACCACGATTTTGAATTTTGGGAAACATGTACTGAGGCATTGTCCTGATGGAAAAATAGTGTCCACTCGTTATTAACGGTGCTTCCGGTAAAAGATTATCGCCCAATACATCAACATAACTCTCAGAATTCATTCTACTGTGCAAAAAAAAACTGTTGGAGTAGTTCCACCAGTTGTGAAACCTCACCAGACTGTAACTGAGCAACCTCCAAATGCACGCTTTGAGAAAATTTCTTTTTCTCTACGGAGATCATACCAGAAGTAGCGAAAACTATCTGGTTCATCCAAATTAAACCTTTTCTCATCGGAAAAAGACAACATCATCTCACTTTTATCCCATAGTAATGCATTTTTTGGCAAACTCCATCCTCAGTCTTTTATGAACTTTTGTAAGAGGCGGTCGTGACATATGTTTACCATAGCGAATCTTTTTTTTTTCTTTTAGTAAAACACGTCGGACAATTCGAGCACTGCATTCTAAGTTCAATTCACGTTTTATTTCTATTGACATTTGTTTTTTGGAGCAAGATCGCCTTATTATCATTCTTTTCTCAAGTACAGGAACAGAAGATGGCCTACCTGTATGTCTTTGCCGTCCATATTTAACGGGAGTTTTAAGATAATTGTAAATAACCGTTCTTGATCTATTAAGCTTTGTCGCAATTTGGCTTACAGAAAGTCCTGAATTTTTAAATGCATCCACTTTCCCTTTCTCAAACTTCGAAAGCTTTCTACCTAAGCGGCATAACTGAAAAACAGAATATGACGATCCCAAACGCTTACTACGCATTTATATTGTCCGGAAGTTCCGTGTTCAGAGCGAGAAACATGCAAATTTTACTTTTGCGAACACACAAATACATCTGTTCTTATAATTTTGTCCATATCAGATGGCTGTATAAATCCATAATACATTTTATGAATATGAATTTTTCACATATTTCCATAAAAACTTATAAGAATAATCTTCGTTTTTCATTGGTTTCCAGCCATTAAATTTGCATGAGTTTCCGGCCAAATATAGCCAAGATTTGGCGATTTTTGCCTTGTCCTTATAATTTTGACCACCACTGTATTAAAGCAGAAAAATGTTGAGAGCTGCGTTATAAAAATTGTTTTTACACTTGGATATTTAAAAAGAAAGAAATATTTAAAATAGTGATTTATTTACTCTATTAAAAGCGATAAATGCGGGTGAAATTATGTCCCTTCTCAAATGACCAAATAATAACATTGTCAAACAGTTTAAATTAAAAAAATATATTTAGAAGTACACGAGAGATTCATTTCATATTTCAAGATGATTTTTCGAACCATTGTTGTCAAGTCTAAGATAGTGCTAAGAATAATATTTCCTTTCTAACAATAAAAATATTTTCAAGTGAATATTACAAAGAGAAAGAAAAGTTTGGTGAAAATTACGTCAGATTTAAAACGTTACATTTAAAATCTTTGCTTATAGCGTTATTAAAAATTCTAGGAAGCAAAGACTCGGTTCACTTAGGTCATTTTATATTAGCTAATTTTCATATGTTTAACTAAGCATATTTCATTAAACGCGAAAACAGCTAATAACAGAAGCTGATTTGGTCTTAAAATCCCTCAGTAAAAAGGAAATTAATGGAAACACGTTAACAGGGAGATCACCACTGTTTTTTTTTTATTATAATTCGATCTTCCGTAATCTTTATAAAGACGATCAAATTAACATATTTTTAGAGTCTGAACGAAGGGTTGGCGAGCGTAACTCATAGGGGGCAGAGAACCCTAGTATTGTACAAAAGCAAATATAAAAATAAATTCTTAATAAATACAAACCTTTGTAATAAATCATAACAGCTCTCAAATAGTAGTAGAAAATAGGAGAAAAATCCAAACCGATATTCAGAAAATATATGGATGTGCAAACAGCTGTGTTTAGATTATAAGTGAATATATTAAAGTAATAATTGCAATCAGTTTCCTCAAACCTTGATTTTTAACTTAACAAAATCATTATGAAGAAATTATTTAAAATCGAGAAAATATTTTGGCACTGTTAAAATAAATTCTAGTTTTTTTTCTTTTCAATGTAGAAGAAATGTTTTCTTTGCATAAGAAGTTCAAAATGCTGAAATATTATTACAACGAAACCAATTTGTTTCTATTTATTCATTTACATGTTATCATAAAGCTATATTATATCCCATGGAATACTTCAAAATTCTAAAAGTTATAAACCTAGAGACAAACTCAAAATGAAGACAATTAAAAAAATTCTTATTAATATTTAAGAAGTCTTTAATAATTTTATATTTTATACAGGGTGGTTCAGAACTATATGTCAAAAATGTAAAGGCAGGTATAGAGGATCTAAATAAGCAGATTTCGTATAGGAATGTCGGTGCGGAAATGCAGTGTTAAGGCAGTAGAAGGCGCTGTTGAGTGCTCTTCTTTGACTTGAATCGTCATTTCCCGCACGATTTTCGAGCAACATGGATTATTACACCAATATAGAGCTTGCCAACATGCATTTCATGTAAGGGATTGCGGTAGGAAATGGATTGGCTGCTCAAAGGATTTAGATTTAACTATTCCCGGGTAGGATTAAGCTGGATCTCCGAACATTTGAGCGTCTTCATTAGGAGTTATGCGCAAGTCAATCGTTTTATGATTCCAGGCGTGATACGGGCACTGTAAGCTATCGAAGAATTCCTGCAGTTTAATAAGTAGTGTTACGCACAATAGAAAATAGTCCTTCGACAAACTCAAAAGCTGTTGTACGTGCGTTGGGTGTGAAACATTTCGGTGCTTAGCCTCATACATAAAATGCATGTTGGCAAACTCCGCATTGGTGCAACGATGCATGATCCTCGAACTCCGTGAGGGAATGACGATTTAAGCTAGCGAATCTCTTTCATCCACCGAACTTAACAGCACCCTCTGCTGCCTCAACGCTGCATTTCTGCACCCACATACCTATACAAAATTTGCTTTTTTAGGTCCATTTTACCAGCCTTTACATTTTTGGCATATAGTTCTGAACCACCCTGTAAGTTACTTGAAGAGAGTTTTTATGTTTAGTTCATATTATAATTAGATATCCCAAAGTCTATAGTAACTGCCATTCTATGTAAGATATGTGATGAAATGTTCTTACGATTATTGTTTGGACACAAACAGCTGAAATATTTTACTCCGTAAGCCACAAAAAGGTTTAATTTGCCAGGGAAAATTCTTATCCATATTATCATAATCTGGTAAAAGTATGGATAATAGCGACTGAATTTCGCAAGTAGAGCATCAATAAACATAGACAAACATAGACATAAGATTTGATAACATCAATGTAGCTGATAATTCTGAGATACGTACAATGAATGTTTTAATCAGAGAAGAATTCGATTTATTGTCCAAAAGGCGTGAATTTACTTGAATGTTCGCTAAACACACGAACACCGAAGCACTCTAGACATTTTCAGATACATCATTCAATGCATGGAAAAAAGAGTTAATGACGTTAGCAATAAACTGATGAAAATTAAGATTAATGTATTTGTAGTGGGCATAGAAGAATGCTCTGGACATTAAAACTATACTTTAGTTAAAACTTTAAAAATAAAATTATTTACTAAGTAAGAAAACACATCTTGGTGCCGACAACATTCGAATGTACACAGACTCTCGCATCAGTCTGAAAACGTCGGAGAAGAGTTGTTTCATTTCGTCTCAGAAATGGTCTACCGATGAAAACCATCGAATAAATAAAAATATTTTGTTTTTCGCTTTGCCACACAGACTCCCACGTCAGTCTCACACAACCAGTGGGATACGAAAATGAAGTTTTCTCCCAGCTCTCGTTGTGTTGGTCGAAGAAGCAAGTTTTTTTCTGACAAAAGAAAAGCGGGTTTTAACCTATCAATATTTATAAGTTTTCTTAGTCATGAATGAGAAGTATAAAATCCTTTCCAGTCTCTATACAACCTGGAACGGTCTCCCATAAGTAGCTTGTAGAGCCCACTCTAAAGGACTCTCCGGAGAAAAACGTTACTGCAGTTATTTAGTTCTTTTGGAACGTAGATCTTTTGCTGTCCATGTCTTAAAGGTTGAACGGGTCTCTATGCACACATTATTTTCTGTAACTTGGCTATATAATTTTGTGTGTCTAACAAGGATGAATATTCCTACAACTGTCCCGGAAGCCGGAAGGTTGTTCCATATGTTAAATCAGCTGTAGAAGCACCAAAATCTTCACGTACTGTAGTTCGGAGACCTAGCAAAACTAGAGGAAGGGCTTCGAACCAATCAATTTTATATCACGTTAAGGTCTGTTTTAAAGGTCGATGAAGTCGCTCCACCAAACCATTACATTGTGGCGTATATGAAGCAGTCATAGCTAGATTAGTAATTAGTAATCTTGTCAGAGTCTTGAAAAGTATGGACTCGAACTGTCTACCCCTATCGCATGTTATCTTCTGAGGTGTACCAAAACGAGAAATCCAGGTCTGCACAAAATCCTGAGCAACAGTTTCAGCAGTTACATATCCTATAGGTACAGCCTCTGACAATCTAGTAAACCTATCAATCATCGTTAGAAAATACCTGAATTCACGTACTAAAGGCAAAGGACCAATTAGATCTAGATGTGTATGCGCAAATCTCAAATCTGGGACCAGACATCGCATCAAAGAGATTTAGTATGCAAGTGTGTCTTTGTCTTTTGACAGGATATGCATGTTCTACACCACACAGCAACATCCTTATTTAGTACTGGCAACATGTACTTTGAACATATTAACTGTCTAGTTGCTCGTATTCCTGGATGTGACAACCAATGCACTGTCTCAAATACGTTTTTTCTCAAAACCTGAGGGACATAAAACCTGCTTACCTCACCTGACGTTTCACAACTACAATAATGTCTTAGCATCCGGCAGTTGTACTTTAGCCAATTTCCCGTTAAACTTAACTTTCCCATCCAAAATAGCCTTTAGCTCCTCATCTTCCGTTTGCCACTTTGCCCACAACTCTGAATCAGCATGTGTCGAAACAGAATCTCACATATTCTGGATAAACTATCAGCAACAAAATTTCCTTTACCTGGCAAATAACGTATATCCGTAGTAAAGTGCGATATAAAATCTAATTGCCAAAGCCTTTTAGGGGAACATTTTTTCTTCTTTTTCGTGGAAAGCAAAAATTGAGGGTTTATGATCCACGCACAACGCAAATACACGAGCCTCCAATACATGCCTAAAATACTGGACTATGCCTAAAACACTATGCTTAAATACTTATAATTCCCGGTCATATGATGAATGATTGCACTTCGCAGGAGATAACTTACGAGAGATAAATCCAAGTGGCTTTGGACCATCAGAGGAAGCTTCTTGTAACACCCCACCCATAGCAAATTACAGCAATCAGTTATCAGTAAAAGCTCCGCATCTTGAGAAGGGTGATAAAGTAAAGTCGCGCTAGCCATAGCCTCTTTAACTTGTACAAAACTACCTTCTGCATCCGCATCCCACTGTATTTCTCTTTTATCTCTTTCTTCCGCCCCATTTAAGAACTATTCAGAGGAAAAATAAATGATTGGATTTGTCTGCATATCTTTAGAAATTGAAGATTTATTTTTATTTATTTATTCTTATTTATGGATGAACATAAATATGAGACCCATTTTTTTTATCACAAATATCTCTATATTGTTTGTTAAATTATTTTATGGAACTAATTTTTATTTATTTTATATCAGTTCTAGGATAAATAAATCTAGTAATTTCTTTCATAATTCGAGACATTTAAGTGTAATTTTTAATTATCCGAAATTTATTAAATCCATTTGACAATGATATTTATAAATAGAAAATTTTGACCTCCGCCCTCCTGCCCGAGTTTCAAACCGAGGACATTTCGTTTGGCAGTCTTGCGCTCTAACCACTGAGCCAAGATTAGAACAAGAAAAAGACTAAAATTAAAGTTAACGGGCATTAAATGCGTAAACGTGCATGCGATACGATGAACTACGGAAAAATAGCTCATTTTTTCATGATAATGCATTGCAATATTTTCTTAATAACTTAGCTAATTATTAGAAATTTAAAATTCTGAGTCTCAGGTGCATAAAGAATGGCCTTGGACTATCCTCACAAAATGTTTTAGCTTTGTACGTGCGGTAGATTTAGCTGGCCATCGCAGACAGACAGACACACATACAGAGCGATTCTTGTATTAGTATAGGTATGAGATATTTCCTCCCATTCTAGTGATAACTCGTAGTTAGCGATAACTTTTTTTTGTTTCTTTCTATAGTTTTTAAGAATAACATTTATCAGCATAATTTCTAAAAACATATCAAGTCTTACAGATATAATTTTAAGAGCTTGCTTTTTATAAATGCTTCTTTGAATTTCGAAAGCATATTTATTTCTAAAGATAAAGAACTCTTTGGGATCGCGGGAAACTCGGAAGAGGTGTTGTATTTTTTCATTTGTGGTTATATTATATTTTCTTATATTAAGAAACATTTTTCTATTAGGTTGTAACGAAAGTTTTCCGCCAAATCACCATTACATAATACTAATTATAATATATATAATTAACTATAATTTTATATATAACCATCCTTCCGCCAAACCATCACAGTATCATATGATAGAACACCAGTACCTAAAGCTGTACACTTAAGTCGGTGCCATTCTGTAGCTGACTTTTTTCAACAGAACTGGAAGTAAATGATAGTTCTAATCTGATAGCATGACACCTTATGTTTAATGATAACGATATTTTTTTTTACAAATAGTACAACACAGTGTTATAAAGAAAGTCTCTTTCTTTCAAAAGCCAAAAATCGTTTGACAAAATATGAGCAAATACGTCAATGCGAACTGTTTTCACAGGCCATATTAGCTGTGGCGGAAAACTTTCGTTACAACCTGATATTTTTATAGAGAAGCACTTGAAGAGACTATGACAGCGAGGTAAAAAATGCCAGTTCATTCTCGGGAAAGTCTTTTGAAGCAATACCGGGTGAGCCAAACGTTAGTTACAACTTTAAAAACTCATAAAAAAGGAAGAAATTATGATAAAGGAGTGTAGTTTAAAAGAAAGGGCTCACAAGGTAATAAGATTTTTTTTAAGCAGAAAAAAAAAGTTAAAAAAATCACATGTAGCACTGGCGACCCGAAACATAATCAACAGGACAACAATATGATCTATTCATTTGCTCTTCCAATAACATATGTTCAACATGACCTCCAAAACATTCTATGGCACAGCGTCCTGTTCATTGTATTTCGGGTCGTCAGAGACCTATATATGTGATTTTGCAGCTAATTTTTTTGCTGCAAAACCGTACTACCTTGTGAGCCCTTTCTTGCAAATCGCACTCCTTTACCAAATTTTCTTCCTTTTTTATGAGTTTTTAAAGTTGTAACAAACTTTTGCCTCAACCGGTAATGTTCAACCATGTTGCAAGGGTTATTTCAAACAAAGATCTGACATGCAAGCTGCCTAGGAAGCAAAATAATTCAAAATAATATTTAATATGTTTGCAAACCTACCAAGTTAAGTTTATGTGGCTTAAAAATGACTTAATTTAAGACCAAAGCAGTGTCTGCATTGTTTTGTTTCATTTTTATGTAAGAATGCAACCAGCTCGAAATGTGCATTAAGTCCAAAAACGTTTAATTTATGATTTTTGTCAATCTAGTCAAATGCTGCTTCAATGAGCTGTAAATTTTTACAACTGATTGATTTTTATTTTTATATCATTAGAACTATTTCCTTTTTAGAGGAGTTTAATAATAGAAAGATTTTGTACTTTTGTATTCTCTTTAAAAGTCTTTTTAAATGGTAAATACAATTAACTTATTTTTTTTACAATTTAACCGAAAACAATTTGACTATATATGATAGAAACTCTGTGTGTACACCTGCCCGTTGAAATTCAAAATCATGGGATAAATGTGTAGTTGCAGATTACAATTTAAATTTCTTTGTTATGGCTGTTAAGCAAAAAGTAATTTTATTCAAACAATGCAGTCTTATCATGTAAATGTTTGAAGAATATTTAAACACATTCCTTTTTCCCTTGGAATATAAATGCGTTTATTACACAGCATCAAAGTTGCACTATAGATTTTCTCGTGTACACAACTTTCTGCGCAACTTATATAAAAAAGTAATGAAATGCGTTAGGTCTTCCGCTTTTTGCTTGAACATTCAACATTCACTTTACTATTAAATGTTTCTTTTACTAAATTAATTTTCGTTAATTACGCATTCAAAAATGATAAGACAACAAAATGGTTTCATATGCTTATTTCAACCATGACATAAATTTTGTTACTTTTGTTTGAAATTGGTTTTCCTTGAGTTTTAATGAGCTGGTTAACATGTAGATTATCCCTAATGATAAAACATTAAAAAAAAATTGAGAAAATTTACGATATTCGGAATCTTTTTATCATATTTCTATAAAAGTTTCTTTTTATTTCGGGAACTGAAAGTATTTTTCTATTTCTTAACTAAATGCGTGTGCAGCTTATACTCTCTTTGTGATAAATTAAAGAGAAATCTGTTTTAAATATTTAAATAATTCCATTAACGGTAGTAGAATTACTTACCTTTTTTCTGCGATTTTTTAAATACATTCCACAGTTATTTAGATTGTTTCGAGAATTTAAAAATAAGTATTTAAACCTCTTAAAATAACTAATAATTAGTGTAATATATTTTTAAAGTTGCTCAAATTTTTAAATCAATTTCTCTTCTGTAATTAATCGCTTACACCTTTTAGAAAAATCTATTTTTTAAATGAGAAAATATTGTAATTAGAATATGGTAATTTGTATTCCAGAAACAATTAATTGTTCTGTCGAATAATTCGTTATTACTGTGTGGTTTTACCACCGATTCTCACAAAAGAAAAATTCTTCAAAAGATGTGTTAATTTCAATACAATATATATATATATTATTTTAATTGATTTAATTTAGCTATTAATTTCTCTGATGTTGATATAAATTTATATATATATATATATATATATATATATATATGGGGCAGGAATAAAAATCTGGTGAAATTAAACTTGCTAAAATAACATTTTAATCTGATAGACAAATGCCTTAATGATTCCAAATAAAGAAAAAATGATCAGCAGCGAAATTTTTTTTATTTAACTGAGGTTTAATTTAAATTTGCGTGTGTAATTTTCCTTACCATTTTACCACTAAAAATTTCTATTTTCTTCTAAATTTTTACTTATAATGAATTTGCATAGTACCCAAAGGACATTCAAATAAGAAATAATAATAATGTAGTATTTTTAGTACAAAATTTTGGTATAACATCGTTTTAAAGGGGTGCTAAAGAAGGGACGGAAGAAAAAAAGGGGATAGTATAGGAAAAAAAGAACGGTAATAGAAAATACTAGTTGGATGTGCCAATCCCAAAACTTTCTTCTATCTTATACATCTTAAAATTTCAAAAACTAGTTACACATGTTAACACTTCAATATTATTAGTTCATTACTATACCAACTTTGATTTTCATCTTAAATTTCTGCTTCAGTCAATTAAATAAACTAAAAACGAGTTAATCTATATCATGATATTTGTTAAAATAAATAGTTTTTCCTTATTCTGTTGTTATCAGATGTTTGTGAATAGCCGGCTTAGCAGGAAGTGAGTTCCCGCCTTTGCACGAGCAGCCGATGGACAATAGAACTACGAAAAATCTAGAAAAGTATACAAAAATCGCCATCACAGAGCCCCATTACCGAGCGATATTTCCAAATTCAAGGAGGACCTGTTGGCCAAAGCCAAAAACATGCACAAAAAATTTGGTTCAATTTGTATGCATAATTTTATACAATTTCCGATTGTACAATAAAGAAAATGGTACAGACATCGTAATTATAGCGCACCCTTCCAACGGAATTTTTCCCAATTCAGGAAGGACCTTCATACCATGAACAAAAAGAAACGCAAAAAATTTGGCTCAATCCTCTGCATAACTTCATACACTTTTCGATGGTATAATATTCAAAATGGCACAAAAATCACTATTACAGCGCCCCCTACCCGCAATTTTTTTCCAAATTAAGGAAGGACCTGCTTGCCATAGACAAGAACTTGAAATAAAAATTTGGTTCAATTCTATGCATAACTTCATACACTTTTCGATGGTACAATATGCAAAATCGCTATTATAGCGCCCCCTAGTGGCAATTTTTTTCCATATTCAGGGAGGTGCTGCTTGTCATAGCCATAAACTTAAAATAAAAATTTGGTTCAATTCCATGCATAACTTCATACACTTTAGGATGATAAAATATTCAAAATCGCTGTTACAGCGCCCCCTACAGGCGAATGTTTTCCAAATTGAGGGAGGATCTGCCTGCCAAAGTCAAAAACTTAAAATAAAAATTTGGTTCAATTCTATGCATAACTTCATACACTTTTGGATAGTACAATATTCAAAATCGCACAAAAATCGCTGTGACAGCGCCCCCTACCGGCGAATTTTTTCCAAATTCAGGGAGGGCCTACCTGCCATATCCAAAAACTTAAAATAAAAATTTGGTTCAATTCTATGCATAACTTCATATACTTTTGGATGGTACAATATTCAAAATTGCACAAAAATCGCTGTTACAGCGCCCCCTACCGGCGATTTTTTACCAAATTCGGGGAGGTCCTACCTGCCATAACCAAAAACATAAAACAAAAATTTGGTTCAATTCTATGCATAACTTCATATACTTTTGGATGGTACAATATTCAAAATCGCACAAAAATCGCTGTTACAGCGCCCCCTACCGGCGAATTTTTTCCAAATTCAGGGAGGACCTACCTGCCATATCCAAAAACTTAAAATAAAAATTTGGTTCAGTTCTATGCATAACTTCATATACTTTTGGGTGGTACAATGGCGACAGACACACGGACAGACGGACACACGGACACACGGACACACGGACACACGGACAGACAGACATTTTCTATAAACATGTTTTTTGGGATCTCTGACCCCTAAAACATGTAAATCCGTCGAAAACCGGAAGTCGAAAAAAATTTCGATTACAATACTTTCTTCTATTGAAGATAGAAGAAAGTAAAAAGGATGGTAAGGATGGGACGGTAAGGAAAATTACCACCTATTACTTTCTTCTATCTTCAATAGAAGAAAGTATTGTAATCGAAATTTTTTTCGACTTCCGGTTTTCGACGGATTTGCATGTTTTAGGGGTCAGAGATTCCAAAAAACATGTTTATAGAAAATGTCTGTCTGTCTGTGTGTCCGTCTGTCCGTCTGTCCGTCGCCATTGTACCATCAAAAAGTGTATGAAGTTATGTATAGAATTAAACCAAAATTTTATTATAAGTTTTTGGTTATGGCAAGCAGGTCCTCCCGGAATTTGGAAAAAATTCGCCGGTAGGGGGCGCTGATATAACAATTTTTGTGCGATTTTGAATATTGTACCATCCAAAAGTGTATGGAGTTATGCATAGAATTGAACCAAATTTTTAGTTTGAGTTTTTGGATATGACAAGCAGGTCCTCCCTGAATTTGGAAAAAATTCGCCGGTAGGGGGCGCTGTAAATGCGTTTTTTGTGCGATTTTGAATATTGTACCATCGAAAAGTGTATGAACTTATGCATAGAATTGAACCAAATTTTTATTTTAAGTTTTTGGCTATCGCAAGCAGGTCCTCCCTGAATTTGGAAAAAATTCGCCGGTAGGCGGCGCTGTAATAGCGATTTTTGTGCGATTTTGAATATTGTACCGTCCAAAAGTGTATGAAGTTATGCATAGAATTAAACCAAATTTTTATTTTAAGTTTTTGGATATGGCAAGCAGGTCCTCCATGAATTTGCAAAAAATTCGCCGTTAAGGGGCGCTGTAATAGCGATTTTTGTGCGATTTTGAATATTGCACCATCGAAAAGTGTATGAAGTTATGCATAGAATTGAACCAAAAAAAAAAAACTTTAAGTTCTTGGCTATGGCAAGGAGGTCCTCCCTTAATTTGTGAAAAAATCGCTCGTAGAGGGCGCTGTAATAGCGATTTTTGTACAATTTTTGTGCCATTTTGAATATTGTACCGACGAAAAGTGTATGAAGTTATGCATAGAATTGAACCAAATTTTATGTGTTTATTTTTGGTCATGCCACGAAGGTCCTCCCTGAATTTGGAAAAATTCTGCCGGAAGGGGGCACTATAATTGCGATGTCTGTACCATTTTCATTATTGTACCATCGAAAAGTGTATGAAGTTATCCATATAATTGAACCAAATTTTTTGTGCATGTTTCTGGCTATGGCAAACAAGTCCTCCCTGAACTTGAAAAAATTCCGAAAGAAGGGGGCGCTATAATTCTGATCTCTGTGCCATTTTCATTATTGTACCATCGAACAGCGTATAAAATTATGCATACAATTGAACCAAAATGTTTGTGCTTGTTTTTGGCTTTGGCCAACAGGTTCTCCTTGAATTTGGAAATATTGCGCGGTAAAGGGGCTCCGTGCTAGCGATTTTTGTATACTTTTCTTGATTTTTCGTAGTTCTATTGTGCATCGCCGGCCCATGCAGCGGCGGGAACTCGCTTCCTTCTATGCCGGCTATTCGCAAACAGCTGATAACGACAGAATAAGGAAAAATTAATAATTTTAACAAATATCATGATATAGATTAACTCGTTTTTAGTCCGTTTAATTGACTTGCGCAGAAATTTAAGATGAAAATCAAAGTTGGTATAGTATTGAACTAATAATATTGAAGTATTAACATGTGTAACTAGGTTTTGAAATATTAAGATGTATAAGATAGAAGAAAGTTTTGGGATTGGCACATCCAACTAGTTAGACAAATCATCTTATCACTAAGTTATAGCCACAATGTTCATTGATTTTTAGAAACAGTTATTTAAATAGATTAAAGTAAAAAAAAAAAATATTTACCTCGAAAAGTGCAGGAATAAACCTTGGGGACGGTAAGACTATCGATAAAGCCACGATGCTAGAAATTGATATTTAAATGCTGATTTAAATTCTGCAGTAAATTTCCTGTCAAAGAATTTTTGACATCCTTTCTCTAGCATACTTCTCTATGAGAAAAAACTTTTAAAAAAATCTGTGGCTGCATCTGAAGTGGTGTTCTGTATAAATTTAGCAGGAGGGAAAAAATGTGCGCAGGCTAATTTTTTGCTACATATTTATGTAAAACAATACTTCCAGTTTCAGAAAAAAATTACATCGAATTGTTTTTATTGAAACGATTTTATACAGACAGCTCCAAAGTTAAAAATCAGCATCAGGGACAGGGGACGATATAGGAGTTTTCCTGGTACTTGGATCCCCAACATCGTTCAAAACTATTTATCTAGTTAATATAGCTATACAATCATGCAATGGTATGCTCCCCAGTGTACGAAAAAAAAAAAAAACACAAGAATATGTACTAAAAGAAAAATTATTATTCACGGACTTAAAAGTCAAAAGATTTCGGAAATGCATCATAATGTTATAAGAACAGGAATGAAACTCGTGATAAAAAAAAAAAAAAAATCTTATGATATTAAGTTTAAAATATAACGACTTTTGTTTTTTTAAAAATAAATATCAGGGAGATTTTTTTTACTTTTCCTACAGATCCCGTTGTATGTATTCCTTATGTGTGAAATATTATTAGGAAAGAAGGTTAATTTTTTCAAATATGATACTCAACAAGTAATTATATTTTATATTTTTGAGCATTATACTAGCTTAAGACAAGATTAGACTTTGTCTAATAATGCTATTAATATTGTTTGTAGTTATAAGATTTTGATAGCTTACATTCTAACTCAAAGGCAAAGTCTTTCGTATAGAAATTTGTTGGAATTTTTAAACATGCCATATACAAACAAGTTTATTTATTTTTTATGACGGAATTTTTTTTACTGTATTTTGTGTTATTGTTAAACTGGCCTATTTAATAGAAACAAACTGAAATATATTATTAAATGGTTTACTTTCTTGAGTAAGAACATAGGAAGCGAAGGTTGCAAGTGCAGTTCTCTGTGGTCTGAGTTTTTGATGACTAAATCATCACTGGATGTATCTTTGTTTTAAAACTACATCTTTTTATTGAAAATATCGTGTCTCATTAAAAATATTAACTCGTAAACGCACTTATAAGTTATTGAATTTATCGCAACATCTCAGTCAAATTTTTCCTTACAATCTAAAATTTGTAATGGTTATTGACAAGATAGTCCTCGAAGTGTTAGCGAATGAAAATTGTTTTCCAAATCAATGACCATTTAATACTTTTTTAAATGTCTCTTTTACACGTTTCAACTGATCAAATAACCTATACGTAGTAAGGTAAAGGATTTGAGTAAAATTTAATTAAAATATAACAATGCAAAATTTTCTTATTAATTCTACGCAGTTCGTCTTGCATTAAAATTAAAAGTCAATACATGAATACAGAAGGAAGTCTCTCTTTTGCATATGCATGAAATTAAGATTTCTTTTGTATATAAGGTAGAAGACATCGATATCTTATTTTTAAAAACCAGTTATAAATGGATATTTTTATTTCAGCATTGACTTGTTACAGTATGGGACTAGAATTATTGTATATAGAGATTTATGTATTCTGATTGTTATTTAATTATTTCATTGAATTAACGTTATTTTATATTTTATTATCTACTGTAAAAGAATAAGCAAGTGTTTCTTAATATTCCAATTTATAATATAACCACTATCGAAGAAACACAATAACTTCTAATAGTTTTATTATTGACTCCGAAATAATTAGAGATAATAATTTACATATATATACATATATATATACATATATATATATATATACATATTGGCTGCTACATTTTTTTTTCAGATACGTTTACGAGTAGTTTTTATAGCGTATAAATCAGTTTTCTAAAACAAGGATATTGATTTTTAAGATGCTATTAATTCTAAATTAAATACTTTCAACTGATTAATTGAATTTAAACATGCTAGAGTAACAAAATAATATTAATGTTAATATAATGTCGTTAATGTATCATGTTTTTTAGTAAAACATGTTTGTTGAACATGAAAATGTTTAACTAAGAATCGATAGCATACAAAAATTATATTCCGTGTTGACACTGATTAATGCATTATAAAATTATTAAGAAACGCTTCCGAAAATCAGTAGCAGGAAAAGAAACTTTGTTTTTATAAATGCAGTTTCTTTAAATCTCAAAAATTGTGGTTTTTGAAGTTTCAAATGATAAGAATTATTTTCGAAATGTTAGCTTACCCTGAAGAGTTTATTGCATATTTGTGCTCGTGGTTATGTTGTATTTTTCTAGATTAAGGCTAATGTAAGACGAACGTCTTTTTTGCACGCTTTTTTTCCGACATATCATCCCTACACAATGCTAGCGGCACTGTGTAGGGATGATACGTAGGGAAAAAAGCGTGCAAAAATTCGTTCGTCTGACATTAGCCTAAGAAACATCAGTATTTTTTGACAGTGTTTATGAAATCACATTTTTATTACAATTTCAGAAGATGATTTCTTAACGAAACGAATTAATTGTCCTCAAGTGAATAGCTTAATGGGAATATCATAAAACGATAAGAGAAGATAGACAGAAGTACAGAAGCATAAAACTTCTCCCATAAGACACAATTCGCAAACAACGTTCAAAGAAAAGTAATTGGAATCGCCAACCAAAATGAGCCATAGACAAGAAAGAAAAATTATGCGTAAAGCGTAGATTATGAAACAGTTTCCAACACATTAAAAAAACGTATCAAAACTTCACCTATTAATATTGTGAAGGATGATGTCTAAATAAACAGATTAGAAAATGCGTAAAACAATTGAAAACATAATTTTAACATTTCCCATCTACAGCTGAAAAATTATCAAATTTTTTTTGTGCAACCCTCTATATAAACTATGGATTTGTATATATACTACATAGTATGCAAAGATTTAGTTCAGTTGTGAAAGACCTGAATATTACCTTTGAGTAATTTCCGGCAATAAACAGAATTGAACAGGAATTCTTTTGAGCAGGCCTGTATATGATCTATAGAATTTACATTTAGAGTTACATTCAACACATTTGTTAAATTAAACAACGCGCCAAAATTGTAAACTCAATTCCAACAATTATTGATCAAATACAGTAACGCAAATGAATTCTTTTGTATTATTGATACACATTTCATTTTCAATACCGACCATGTCATGGCAAACCTCAGTAATACAGTAAACGCTGTCTAAGGCGGCATTGATTGGTACGAAGAAAATTTTCCGTAGTAGACAATATCCCGCCTTTCAGAAATTTTACTCTATGTTTTTGGAATTAGACAGATTAGATTTCCGTCTTACACAGAGTCCACCTTTCAGAGGGTTTACTGTACATATCAAGTTCATTGCGATCCAAATATATTTACGAGAGTTAGAGTGCGGACAGGCCAACAGACAAATCGAATACATAAACACTTTTCAACTTCGTTAAAAAGTGTTAAAAAGACATATGTTTCGTAATCTAGGAAAATATAATGTACCATAAACGCAAGTATACAATATCCTCTTTCGAACTCCCGACGACTACGAAGAGAGTTCCATATATTTAGAAACATCAGAAACTAATATAATTTCGAGATTTAAAGAAGCACGTTTGAAAATAAAATTTATTTTGCTGCCATTGATTTTCGGAAATGTTTCCGAGTAGTTTTGAGAAACTGACATAGGATAACTCTAGGACAGATGACCATAGTTTTTAAAGATCGAAATAAAAAATCTTAGAAGGCAAATACAAGAAATGTTTATACATATTTAAAACTTTTATACAAATACTCATTATATTTTGGGCAAAAAATATTTAAATATTGAGAACAAAAAGTAAGAAACAAAATTAAAATTAAAATCGCAGATGGGCATCTCTCCCTCAAGCCGAGGAGAGATTGCCATCCAATATGAGAAAGAAAAAGGGAAGTTAAAATAGTAAAAAATAACGCATTTCATACAGTTAATCATTAAAAACATATAGCATTTTGTAAAGATGCAATCACATCACGGAAAATGAGTGAATGAAATTCGAATAAACAAAATTTTAAGTATAATTTCAATCCTTCACTTTTCATAAAATATTACCCAATTTTTAGCAATGGCCTTGATAGTTTGTATACGTTTGATGGAACCACTTCAGGCACTTTAAATTCTGAATCCCGTCATCCTTTTTGGTTGTGGATCATATTCTTCTACTCAACCAATACAGTGATCCTCATTCAGTTCTATTCCCTCGGAATACATAGAATGTGATAATTTCAAATGTACTTTATCTTCTTCGCTCCTGAAAATGTCGTGTTTTTTTTTTTTTTTTTTTTTTTTTTTTTTTTTTAGACTTTTCTACGGTTTGAAGTTTATTTATCAACTGTTTTATTTGTTTCCGGGATGTGTGTTTCAGACGTTTTTCAATATTTTCTAAAAGACAAAAATACATCGTTAGGACCTATTGTGTTATTATTATTTAAATATTTATATTATTTAAAATGTAATCAATTATGTCAATTAATATAATTATAAGCACAAAAGTTACATAATTATTTTAAATATAATTATATTTAGCTAAAATCCTCACTCCGTAGAATTTTTATATATTGATTAACGGTTTCATCTTTCCTCTATCTGATGTAGCTATATATCTTGAAATTGAAGTTTGGTTGGTTGGTTGGTTGTATGGGGTTTAATGGCGCAAAGTCCCATTTGGGACATGCTGCGCCAAACTTGAAATTGAAGGATAGATGTAAGCACAATTTAAAGCGTCACTCAACCATTGTATGTCTTTGTTTTAGGATTAAAAGCAATGATTGGATTATATACGTGACTTAAAAGTCCGCATAGTAAAAAAGAAATTTTAAGTACGTATTGCAAAACATTCAGATACAACAAAAATATTCAACCACTAAATAAAATAAACATTAAAATTACACTTACTTTTTTTAATCGAAAAACACAACTGCATGTCGCAATGAATGAACTCGTTGAGCTATTATTTTGTACGAACAAAGTTTATGCTGCAATATATGATCAGGTTTTGTAAATATTTAGACCCACTATCTGTACTCTATGTTCATCTGATCTAGAGTTACCCTGCGATTGTGAAATGTCATTTTTAGGCAAGATGTGTTCCTAAATTCAAGCCATGAAAAGACGTTTTCAATGCTATAACATATTAGAATGAGTTCTAATTTCAAAACTTCGGCTTATGCGATTTTTTTTATTTTGCGTTCTAAGCGCTTTTTTAATATTCTGGATGTGTTTACGAAGTACTTTCTAATTTAAATCTTAGTGAATTGTTAGCGCGAGTTATTGATTTTGTTCTCTTTTTTCTAATTTTCAGTTTCATATTTAAATCCCTAAATTTCAAGGCTATTTTCCTCCTGTTTATACACAGGAATTTTGTAATTATTCATTTAATTCATAATTACTAATGATAAGTTACTGTCCTTCCGAAACTAGTGTCATTAGAGAGTAGCATATGCACCTTCAAGCAGAACGTCTACAAATTATTTTTTCGGTGTTTTCTTTAAGAGCTATTTATTGTTCTTTTACAAAATTTATAATTAAATTTATGATTCAATGTAACTATATTTAATTTAACTTATGTATTAAATGGTCTCAGGACTGTTAAAGCTTCAACATTTTCAATATTGTATTTTTTTTTAGATTTAAAACTTCTATCATACCCAACATTTTGATATAAATGTTTCCTTGAAATTCCCGTTAGAAGAGAAATCATGATTATTAGAATTATACCCGCTCAATAGCTGAAGCGGCGTTTCTGAAACTTTGAAGTCATTTTTCTCCAAATGGCGCTTTTGTGGATAACGCGCACAATATTTCAAAAACTTCTGAATATGTCTTCATGAAATTTTCAAAAGATATGTTTCATGTTAGTCTGTATAACCCGAACCTAAAATTTTACTTTTATTGTTCCAAAAAAAATTTTTTAGGTGATTATTTTCTTGAAACTTTCTAAATGTTGCATAAGCTAATTACAACTTTGTATTAAAAATAGTAAAAAACTTTACATACAAATTTATTTAGGTTCATGGTAATTATTATAATTTGGATTATAAGTAGGAACCAAAATTTTCATTCTAGTGGAAAAATTTATTGTGTAATCCTGCACGTAATCTGATGTTAACCCAATTTTCTGCTCGTCAAAAGTCTGACAGTTTGGAGCCCCCTGTAAATGCTAATTCTGCAACCTAAAAAGTTTTAAATACATGAAATGAAAGAAAATATATATTTCTTTCCAATAAAAATTGTGTCCTAAAATCATAAACACTGTAAGATATTAAATGGTGAAAATGGTCTTTAATTTTAATTTTTTCCAATTTATGAGTCCTGAGACCCCTTAAATAATTTGAAATATTTTTTTAAACACATAAATTGTTTAAATGAATTATTCTTTAATCTCTGAAGAGTTTAAAATATATATATATTATTTTAGAATGCATTTCTATTTTTAAGTACTGATGATATTGGAAATTCAATAAAAGACGTTAATAAAATTAAAAAAAAAATAGAGAGAAATGCTGAGATTTAAAAAAAATCTCCATTTAAGTTATTTTTTGTCACTGTGACAATTGATTCATTTGAAATTACCATCTCTCTTTTCTCGCGTAAAAAATAACAGATACTAATCAATATTTGACAAATGCTTTATACATGAATTAGAGCATTGCACTCATTTTTTACCCATAATAATTAATGCATAATACACAGTTCTCATTTTCTACTTACATTAAAAAGTAACACTCAATAAAGAAGAATAAAAGTGACTTTAATTAAAGTGGAAATTTAGTGCTTTGTAAAGTCTTAACAAACTGCAAAGGAATTTATTTCTTTTGTAGACAGTAAATAATTGTCAAATAATTTACTATTTCATTAGTTAAGTGAGAAAAAAAATTAAAACAAAAGTTAGCGTAAAAAATCGTAAAAAGCGTTTTTATGTTTTTTGATATACGTAAAAATTCCAAAATGTGTGAGTCAAATTCTATTAAATGAGTAAGACAAAAAGAAAAAATGGTCTTATTTTTTAAAAAATTACCCACCGTTTAAAATTTATCATTAAAATATTCGTTTAAACGTTTGTTTGTTAAAAGTTGTATTTCCTTATTGAAAAGCTGTAGTAAATAAACTTACTTTGAAATGTTGGAAACGAAATATATAATATGAACTTTAAAAAGATCACCGTTTTACTTAAAAGGTGAGAAAGATAATAATAATATGGATGCTACAAATTAAAAATATACATTTTACTTAAATTTTCTAGTCCTTTCGTCCTGCATTCTGCGGTCATCGCCAGGGAATATTTTTATTAATTGCTGTTCCATTCATTCAAATACTTCACTTCGTTTGAAATGAGAGAGTCTATACAGGGTCATCGAAAAATAATGCCTAGATTTTAAAAAAATCATAACATCGAAATCCTTTATGTTAAATGAGTAATTCTTTCACTACACGATAACTGGAGAACGCAAGTTTGGTTTTAGTTCACCAAAATTCGTTTGCGTGTCTGTGTTATGCGCGGATTAGTTGCGCAGTCATCAAGGTCAGCCAACGCGCCAGACTGCAGCTGCTCAGTACATGGGGTTTTTTTTTTCGAAAACGAAAGGTCCAATAACTTTGTCATGAAATAACGCGCATACCAAATCACGCACTGTGCTTTTTGTTGCACGGTCAACATCGTACTGAGCAGCTGCAGTCTAGCGCGTCGGCTGACCTTGACGACTGCGCATCTAATCAGCGCATAAACACAGACACGCAAACGAATTCTGGTGGACTAAAACAAAACTTGCGTTCACCAGTTGTCGTGTAGTGAAAGAATTACTCATTTAACATAAAAGGTTTCGATGTTATGATTTTTTTTTAAATCTAGGCATTATTTTTCAGTGACACTGTATTATGGTAGCTGGAAGTAAAAGTACTAGTGCCTTGTATTGAACTTATGTATAGAAAAATACTTAACCGCCGTTCCATTTATTTTAATACGCCACTTTCATTTTAAATGCGTAGCTGAACAGTTGTAGAAATATAAGCGTTTTGGTTAAACTTCCCGGACGATGGCCACGGGATTGCAGGTCGAAAGTACTAGAAAATTTAAATAAAATGCATATTCTTAACTTGTAACATCTGTATTATTATTTTCTTTGTCAATTTTTAAGTAAAAAGGTGAGATTTTTCAAGTTCATATTGTATATTTTGTGATTAAATCCTAGTGGAATATTGCATTTTGTATGATTTTTATGTTAGAAACGTTTTATGCATTAATGGGGGTTTAATCTCAATTTTTTTTTATTATATTTTCAGTTAAAGATGCAATGGTTAAATGATCCATTTCATTATTCCTAAGCTGAAACATGGCACCCATGTTTCGTATTTTTTTGTACCACTATTTTCGGATAATATTTTTCATCATTTTCAATGAGAGGAATTATGCGATTATATAAACCAAAAATTATTATCTGGAAATAGTGGTACCACGCAAGCCCTTTTAATAGGGATTCATAAAAAAAAGGTTAATAATTTGGTTACCTACTACATTTTTGTGAGTTAATTTTGTTCTTCACATTTGCAACTGGATTGAGTATATTAGAATTCTCAATTTGGAACTTGAAAAATATTTTGAATCTTTTAAGAGCCATTATTTTGAAAATCAGGCAAAGTGTGATAGTTGTATTTTTTGATTTGCTTGATATTTTTTTATGTAGAAGTAGATCACATTTAATGAATAATGTGCAATTTTGAAGCCCTGAAAAAATTTCCCCTTCACTGTAAAAAATGTCAAAGTTCAAGGTTGTGACCGCCATTTTTCATGAAAAGTGAAATGCGAGTATGTTTGCAGTGCTAAAGCTTGGGAAAACAACGACATCCCAAAATTCTTTCGTAGTGATATGTTACTATAACACTGCCTGCTTACTAAACTGTATTCGTTTCCATGGGGCATTGTTATTTTACATTGTTATGTTGCCTCAAAATGCAATGAAAATGACGTTTTTGTGCATTTTCCGCTCGCATTTTCTTATTTAAGCAATAGTACCCCAAACTTTTTCTTATAGAATATCAAAGTGTACTACTACAACAAGGTAAATAATATAAAACTTTACCGGAATATTGCTGCTGTTAGCAGGAATAGTCTGTTAAATATTCAAAAATTTCAAAATAGGCAGCATTTCAATTAGTCAATCAACAAAGAAATCAACAAAGGATGTTCAAGCTGAGATCTGACAAATGCTGAGGATGAAACCTGGATTATATCTATGATCCAGAAACCAAAGAACAGTCAAAAGAATGGAGCCATAGGGGTCTTCACAGCCAAAGACGTTTCGCGCACAGAAATCTGTCAAAAGGTCATGGCGTCAGTTTTCTGGGACAAAGACGGCATTCTGTTAATGGACTACCTACTTCAAGGGTGTAGTATTACCGGAGAATATTAAATTAACCTGCTGGAGAAATTGAAGGAGAAAATCAAGCCGAGGGAAGTTGGCCAATGGGATTTTTTTCATTGCATGACAGTACACCTGCACACATATCCGATATTTTGACTGCAAAATGAGGACCCTGTGTTTTCAATTGGTCAATTATCATCCCTATTCACCAGAACTACCCCCTTCAGACTATTATCTGTTATCGAACTTGAAGAAACACTATAAGGGTCATCATTTTGAGGACATGGATGATGTCAAAGAGGCTGCTGAGAGAGGATTTCAGAACCAGTCAAAGGACTTTTATTTGAGGACTAGAAAAGCTGTAACAACGATGTAACAAATGCATCAGTCTCATGGGAGAATAGGTTGAATAAATGTGTAATTTCTTAACTCTAGCTATATTCTTTTTAGTCAAAGCCAGGAACTTATGAGTACCCCTCGTATAGGGCTGTGTATTTTGACACAAATGAAGAATCTTATTGGTCGTGTTGTTAGAGTGACGATCGTTATATACAGATGGCATTTAGCCATGCTAAAGCCAATGTACTAACTTAGATACACTATGAATGCAAACATGATTATTATTATTATTGTTATTATTATTATTATTATTATTATTATTATTATTATTATTATTATTATTCAAAATGTTTTAAGTTCTAATTATCTTGTAATTTTTTTTTTAGATTTAACATACCATACAGATGCTTAACATAAAATTCAAGCTCTGAGTGGTAAGTTTCTTCAAATTGAGAATTGCTATTTTAGAACTCGTAAAATGATCAAGCATGAGTGTTTTTTCTGCATTATCGGAATACACATATTTGTTACTACTTTATTATTTACTTAAATAACATTTTAACTATAATCCTAATTATATTTTTTAAATAATATTTTTCTATTTGACTCATTACATATCATGAATGTGAATACTTATAGAATAAAATGTCATAAAATGAACATGTGTCCATAAGAAAACGTTTTTGAGAGAAAATTTTACATAATGTGTTTTGTAATACATGAGAATGTGAAGCAGATTGATATAATTCAATAATTAAAAAAAATAAATATAGGAAATAAGGAGGGTGTTTCGAAAACAAGATAAAAATATATAGATCCCAATCAAAATACACCATGCCATCAAAAATAAGTTTTAGAAATCTTCTAGAACTATACCATGGTTTTATTCATAGCAATTTGCAATTTTATTGATGTGTTCTGTAAAAAATGTCTTTGATAGAATTTTACTATGATATAATGAATTACTTTTTATAAAGAGTTTTTTTTTTTAACACAGTGGGGAGAACTATTCATCTTAATATACTTCGTCTTAAGAAGACACTTTTCATAAACCTATTAACAGGGACAAAAATCTGGTATCTTATGATTGTATTCAGTGACCAAGCAAGACAAACGAATCACTTGGTGATATGCTGAAATATCTGGACCAAATTTGAATTGCAAGATCCTAACTGATAGGAATTTAAACACTGCTACTATTTACTTCAATAGGCTTGACTTAAAATGAAGACCATCCTTTTTATTATCTCTTTTCAGCTGAGAAGATATATAAAAAGTGATTGTCCAGTCATTGTATAGAACGAGCGTCTTTTTCCTTGTTGCTTGTTATTTATGATTTTTTTTTAAATTGTAGTTTAAGTACTTTGTGTGTAGGGGAGATGAAATGTTTTCAACAGAATTAAACATTTCTTGTAAACAATAGTGTTTTAGTCATAGTGTTAACATTTGTCAAAAATAAATTATTGCTTCAAAACAAAATATAGACCTTAAGGTGTGGTTACAGTTCATAGGCCAACAAGTATGTCAGTTGAGGGATTTTTTTTTCATAGACAAATAAGATTATAATTTTCAAAGTACGACTTAAACTGAATATATCTTCTTTTTACTGATAGTCTTGACTATAATTTTTTATAAAATTATTAGTTAAATTGGTGGAGAATTGTCAGTTGCACGTGGATTATGCTGTGTTCACATCACCCTGAGCCATATAGTGCACAGTTTGACGAATTATCTGAAACAAACAAAATAATTTTTTGAAGAAAATATTGAATTTGGTTAGGGGGTGGATATGAATCTAATTTTAGGGAAATTGAACGAAATTTAGTAAAATGACGTTTGAAAATGTGTCATTTTCCCCACTTTCTCCTGAAACTTCGACGAGACTTTAAAAATATAATTTTTTATACCTATGAAAGGCTCATAGCACTGCAAAATAAATAATATTGGTTATCCAAAAAGAAAAAAAATTGTTTTTTTATCCATTTAAACAGCACTTTATACGCATAGCTGAAAAATGTCCTTTGATGAAAAAACGCTTAGAAAAAACGTTTAAGGTTTTACAAAAATAAAATATAAATATCTTTATACAATCTTTGTAGTGTTCAACTTACAATTTGTCTGAGACTCATGAATTTAATACCTACGAAGGAAATTATTAACCACGCAGGCATATGTGTCCAGCCAGATCTCGTATAGCTGTTTTTTAGCCGGTCCGCGCTCGCTTTCAATTGACTGTAACTCCTTAAATATTTATAATAAAACCTAACTGATCTCGGTTCTTATTTTACGCACTTTAGAAATTCAAGAAACGTAAAAAAAATTGATTTTATCATGAATGATAAACTTTCTCTAAGCAAAGTATTTGAGAATAAAAAATTTCCTCATCAAATTCCCTATTTGAAAATCAGATAATTAATTTTAACGGAACATAATTAGGTAATTATAAGAATACCTAAGGGACTTATTTACTTTAAAGAAGCAGACGAAAATGTTACATAAATCAGCAGAAGAAAAATTTAGGACTATCTTAAGAGGTGTCCTGAACATACTTTCTAAAAGAAAATAAAGTGTGTGTAAAATTGTCATGAGAATCGTTCACTGTCCAGTAAGGTCAATAAATTAAAACGTGAGTTTAAATGTTTTGTATCAAAGTAAAAAAAATCTGGACCACTGCAGTTTGTAATAAAGAATGAGCTTTCAAAAATCCTCAAATGGCAAACTGGGTATGTTAAATTAACGATTTGGCAGAGAGATTTAAAGCGTATTTATGACCTAGGGATTTGAAGAATGCAGTTTGTCGTACAAGCCGAAATAAAGGACTTAACGTAAGCTTTAAGTATGAAAAAATTGACATAAGCTGCAGAAACGAGATTATTGGCTGTCATAAAAAGCGATTCATCAGTAGTAATAAAACAACTGTCAAAACGTCTTGGAAAACATCAATGTACAATGCGAACAAAGATATATTCAACCATTGACGGCAAATCAAGACCTATGTATAAAAGTGTTTTTAGAAAAAGTAGGTAATTTCATTTTTAACATTTCTGATATTTCCCTTTTATGATTTAAAAAAAGACGTCCAGAATAAATATTTTTGGATATTATTTGCAAACGATGCACATGTGCATGGAGAAATGCATAAGTGAAAAAAATGACGAATTTGTAAAATTTAAATATTCTAATTTTCTCCAAATCTTTTAAAAATGGTGCTACCTCATTTTTGCAGCAAATCCCTCAATTTTCTTGGAAAATGTTTTATCAAAAAAAAAAAAAAAAAAAACTATTGTATTTTATAAGAACAACGAACTTAAAACGTTATTCAGGTTATGTATATTAAAAAGCTAAAGATGAGTTCTATTCCGTTCCAGAATAGTACTCTGCCACAAAAACGTGCGCATAAACAAATTTGTAAGATCTGCTGGACCTTACATCCTCTCGTTTTTCAAAATATCTGAAAGAAATTGCAGTGAACCTTTCCTAAAAGGTAAACAACATTTAGAATTGATTTAAAGGGACGCTGCGGATCTCACAGTAATAATACAAACAATACTTCGGGTACAAAGTTAATAGTGACACTAAAAAAATAAAAGGGAATAGTTTTTTTAATAAATCTCGAATCCCCCCTCTCAACTAAGCAACAAATAGTCCCTCTGTGAGGCGTACTCCCCGCATTATGAACAACTTATCTATTATAAATCATCTTAAGTCGGTCTCAGTTCAAATAAATTGAAAATAATTTTGGCCGAAAAATCCCAAAATGTGTTAAACTTCGGGACGAGCGTCTTTTACAGAATTTTTAATCTTTTATCATCGGATTTTCAAAACAGAAATTTTCACTTAATTGGATCGGGAAAATGTTCGGATTAAATAAGGCAAAATTTCCAATAAAAATTTACTGGTGAGAATATTCACGGATTCTAAGCACCTTACGCGGCACGCATACCGGTCGCTCGTCCCAAAGGGCTTAAGATTAAAAGAAATGTCACAAACAGTATACCTAATAATATGATCGTCCTTCCCTAGGTGTAATGAAAGCCACCTTCTCTTCATACGTTTTTCTTCAAATCAAATATGACAATAAATAAAGACACAATCTTGCTTAATGGTACACAAAACACGAACTTTAATAAGCTAAAAGTTGTAGAAACAGCTCGAAACGTAGAAGTTAACTTTTAGCTTATTAAAGTTCGTGTTTTGTGTACCATTAAGCAAAATTGTGTCTTTATTTATTATATTTTATGGTGCAAATATGACAAATTCACAGTAATATCACATCATGCGCAGTAATTTGAAAGTTGTCAGTTGGCTCAATAAAAGCTTTAATCTTTTTTGAATTTTATTTAAAATATTGAGTAATAAAGTTTAAAAAGGCATCTAAAGGATCAAAGATGATTCTAAGGATAATTTATCCATTCTATTTAAAAAATAGTTAACGTGATTTGGAGAAATATCGAAATATTGTCAAAAAATCCGGATTTTTTATTTCCCAGTACTTCCGAAAAATCTGAATAAAAGTAATTGTCAATATTTTAGCCTCTCTAAAGCACCAAGGCTATTCAGATAAAATTGTAATCATTGGATAAATTATCTCATTACTAAATGATATTTAACACGCAGAAATTCGAAAAGTGCTAATAAATTTTAAGTAAGGTCATTCAATATTTTGTTGCAAATAACTCTTCTAATTCAAATAAAATGAAATGCAGTGTAACTGCATTTAAAAATTATGACTCTTTGTTGAACATGACAAAAGCATTAATCATTAATAACATTAACTAAATTCTAATAAACAAAATACTTCCAAACTCCACGATATTTCTAAATTATCAAAAAGAGAATTTATTTCTTGAAATAAGAAAGCATTTTTCTTTCATTTAATTTTCTGTTGCATATTTTCACATTTATTTATGCGTCATTCATTGTAGAAATGAACAACGATTCAAGCAAGCACAGTAAATTTGTAAAACATATATTTAAATACATCACAATTCAAATACATTTTAAAACATTGCACCTTACTTCATACTTAAAAATATTATTCATTAATTTTACGCATCTTAAGACATGCAAATAGCAAAAAGAAATAAATTCTTGTACAGTCGTGGAAAAAAAAAGCAAACACCCCCTACTAACTCCTCAACAAATTATCGTAGAAGAAAGTTACTGGTACCGGACGATTGGAAATAAAGTCTACTTTTAAATGATGTATATAAAATTTGCTTAGGGGGCCATCTACATAGTAAACCGAATCCAATCTTCATTTTTTTTCAATGACAATACCCAATTTTAACAAGATATTTCAAATCTTCTGTTCAAATTATGCCTAGACACCGAATTTCAAGTCATTAGAATGATAAGTTTTTGAATTATAAATATTCAAAATTTAGTGCTTTTAATGTTAAATTACATTTTCATATTTTTATTTATATCTCCTGAAATTATGCTCCTAATGTGCTAATTTTTTGTGTAGCGTAATACTAATATACCCAAACATAAATACGGTGAATTTGCAATTTTTATAATTTTATGATATGAATTATGAAATTAATATTCGAAAAAATTATGAATTGCAACCTACATTTTTTTTTGATGGATTTGGATTTATTAAGTCCTGCTTTATGTAAATCCAAAATTTCACATTTTTCTTCCAAGTAGTTTTGAAATTATGCTTGAAAAACGACAAAATGACGGTTTAAGGGGCCGTCTATAATAGAAGTGACTAGATATTTTGAAATTTCTTTTGCTGTATTGTAATCTAGCAGGCTTCATCGACTTCTTAAGGTGCCTTGATCAAGATGTTTGCTCTCTCGGTTAATAATCGATTTCCGAACTTCAATTTCGATACAACCCTTAAAATATGTTCGTTTTAAAATAATTAATTTCTCGGAAACTTATGGTACGAATTGCATAAAAATTCGTTTTTAGGCTAATTGGAGGATGTAGAGTTCATTTATGATGTCAGAATTGTGTAGTGCTATTGAAAAAAAGAAAAAAAGTTATGGTTAGTTTTAATATGTAGATGGCCCCCTAAGCAAATTTTATCTATGTCATTTAAAAGTAGATTTTATTTCCAATAGTTCGGTACCAGTAACTTTCTTCTACGATAATTTGTTGAGGAGTTATTGGGGGGGGGGTTACTTTTTTTTTCCAGGACTGTACATCTTGATGAGATTAATATAGGCGCACAAATTCTTTCGTATATTTATTCATACCTCCCAATGGAATTCTTTGTTTAATAATTGAAAGTCTAGGAAGTAGTAACTGAATTTGACATTTATTTGTATTTTATGTATTGTTTAATGAAATTGTATTTTAGAAATAAATAGTCTTGTAAAGAAAATAAATGGCAAGTAATTTGTCGCTTTTATTACCCATACATTTAAAGTCTATGTCCAAGATAAAAAAAAGTTTATATTTAGTTTTCAAAAGAGTTTTGATTTGTCTTCGTCTCAACTAATGTTTCTAGCATATTCAAATAAATACCTAAATATTCTTTTACTTCACGTTTAAATCATAACTAAATTAATATGAATAAAATGCAAGAATGAAAGGAATCATATATTTCTTAAATATGCTGTAATATTGTTTTAAAATAGCAAAATGATTTATTTTTATCATTAGAACTAAATTGCTAAATATTCCATGAATGAACGAATTAATTGTATTGATAAACTTAAGAACAGCCTGTATTTACGTATTTTTTTCGATATTTATTTTTAGTTAATTTAATAAATTATTACTAAATGTTATTCACAGAAAGTAAATTGAACTATTTTGGGTTGCTTCCATTGAAAAAGGTAAGAAGCTTCCTAATACAGTCATCTGAAGAAAATTAATTCAGGAAAATTTTGGTATAATTTCACCGATCATGATCAACGGACCCCCAAACCACCCTGCTTTTAAATGCTAATTTATGTATATATAGCGAGAGATATGATTTATTTCATGTGATAGCTCTCTTATTTTTGAAACTATTTGAATTTGACTGAGCATGTGTATAGGACTTACTAAGGTTCTAGGCCAACCGAGTTCGTTGGCTAACTTTATCTGCCATCTTATTTCAAAATGGCGGTCATTTAAAGATTTAAAATTAAAATTGATGTACATAAAATTATAAATCCAAAACGTTATCTCCAGTTCATATCCGACCTTGATACATGGATTCTCTTTTTTGTCCTCTATCTTAGAAAAAACGGCTGAGCTATAGCAGTTTAAAATTTACGGGTGGCCGATATTTTGAAATACCACAAAAAATTAAACGTAAGAGATTACTTAATAAACGGAGCTCATTTATGAGCTTTATTGAACGTAATTTCTCCCAAGTTTTCTGTATTTGTTGTAAGTATTTTTTCAACTCTCATACGCTTAAAAGTAAATAGTCATATCCTTCAGCGTCAAATTCTCGCTAAGCTTTGTTAAATTGTAGAAGTATCGCAAAGTTTAGCGACAAAAATAGGTCGCCTTAAATGAAACTGACTTGCCGATATCAGACTAAGTTTTGAAATTTTTATGTAAATTCAAAAATTGACGAAAACTGGGAATCTTCTATAATCGCATTTTAGCTTTGTGTTTAAAAACAATGAATTGGGAAACTACCTCCTCCCGGTACTAGATAAAAATGAATTTTTATAACTTAATTCCTATATCTCTTCACTGTAAAAAAATCCGAAGAGTATTCCTGTAGGAATCGGAAAAATAGTTGCCCTTATCGTACCGGAAAATTTTCCGACCCAGCTCGGAATAAAAAAAAAAAAAAGGAAACATTCATTTAAACGGTACTTTACGGATTTTATTCCAATTTTACGGATTTTATTCCGATTTTACTGATTTTATTCCGAGCTGGGTCGGAAATTTTTCCGGTACGATAAGGGCAACCATTTTTCCGTTTCCTACAGGAAATCTGGTCCTATTTTTTTTACAGTGTGTTTCCTCTAGCATAAAAAAAAACTGGATTTTTTCAACAGCGGAACATGATGCGATAAACTTTTTCAAGGTTATTGGTTTCTGCCATCAAAAAAAGAGCAATGAGGAGAATCATATTAGAGGCTTACAACCATAGTAGATTAAGTCCATTTTGAAAAAAAAAATGAGATAATCCCTTTAGAAGGTGCATAAAGTCTATTTTATCCACACCCACATTAAACCAAGTCTGTAAACCGATGAAACACGTTAAAGTATGTCAAAACAGACTTGTTTCCCTGTGGGAGTAGATAAAACAGATTTTACGTACCTTCTAAATGGGCTCTCTATTTTTTTTCAAAATGGACTTAGTCTACTATAGTTATCACCCCCCCCCCCCCCCCTCATATGCACTGCAAATAGAAGCGTCTTAAATTTAGACACATATGTGACTGAAAAAGAATTTTAGACACTTAAGTGTCTTAATCTGAAAATTAAGACACTATAGATGTCTTAATTTAAGATACATAAGCGTCTTACTATGACCATGGTGTAAACGAACTGAGAATAATGTCTAAAATATCCGCAAACGTCTTATTTTAAGACACTTCATTGCTTTAAACGTGTCTTAATTTAAGATGTTTTGATTCTTCCGACGCAATAACCACCAGGGGGCACTAGCACTCCCAGTTGCGCATGCGTTTTAGATGTCTTCGTTCGAAGTGGTATACGTTGTAATTCAAACAAAGTTTGTTTTTATGTACGCGTGTATTTTAATTCGTTTTTTGCGAAATGTGAAGTACTGTGATTTTAATTCGTATTAACTTGGAGTATTTATTTATTGAATACATACATCTGACGTGTGTGCTCGACATCAAATGTCTCTTAGAAGCTGTCGTCGATACAAGGGCGGGATAGACACAGAACAGAAGTAGACGGCGGTTGAAGATTACACCCGGAAATTCTACAAAGCGTGTGCAATGGGCTTAGTGTTAACTCGTATCAATTTATATCAATAATATTGTGTTATTCATCTTCGTCCTGTCGAAACTGGCAAAAAAAAGAAACTTTTGTCTGGCGGGTCCTGTTTTTAGGATGAAACATCTCATCCTTTAAATATGGCTAGTCGGATGTATTATGGGATTACCTTTTAAACTGATGAAAGTCTTTCTCCCTCACTGTGGTTGTGGTAGTTTTTAAAATTTCAAATCGAGGAATATTTCTTACCCCTTGCAGCAACTCAAGTAAGTTTCTTTATAGTAGTAAAATTAGTGTATTTTATGATTTTATTTATTGTACTAAACAAAATCCTGCATGAAATTTAATTAGTTTTGAATCTGTTCGCAAAAAACCCCACTAATTCTAGAAGTATATATTTTTAAACTTATGACGTTCTTTTTTATTACGAATTATATATTCAATGTCAGTTCTTAGTTTCAAATGGATAATTTTTATCTCGCAGTAAATCACGGCCACAAGGAAGTAAAGAAAAAAAAAACTTTGAAAGTTGACCTAATGCTTTCTTACTTCCTGGCATAAAACCGCAGATTAAAAAAAGATAAATAAAGTAAATGAGACTGGTCTATTATATGAACCTGCCTGTAAAAATATACATATGTATTTGATTTGTCAATCAACTCTAATACTGATTTTTTTATTATTTTTAATAAAAAAGTAATTTGAAATTTATAATGGGAAAAAGTAAAAACCTCTAACTAGATTTCGTATTTAAAATTGTGGTAACTTTATTTATATGCACTTATACGAAAAATACAAAAATGACAGATGTTACTGTATATATTTAAGACGAAAGAAGTTTGGAAATCATAAGTTATTTTTTCCTCATGTTTTTAATATAGAATATGTACTTATTTGTTTTTATTGATAGTTGAATAGCTTTTGTGAGTACCCTCTGATCTACATAAAAACTTGTCCATGTGGAAATATAAATTTTTTAAAAACATAATTTTTAAATAAGTATTTTCATTTTTTTTGGGGGGGGGGGAGGGGGGGATTTTGCATGAATTTTTGTAAAGCTGATATCTTAAATCTTGCACTGATTATAATGAAAGTTTTGAACTTTTAGAGTAGGACAAGTTTAAAAACGCAAATATATTTAACAAAATACCAAAGTCATTTTTTCCCCAATGTTATTAAAGTAGAATATTTATTTATTTATTTTCATTATTCATAGTTAAATGGCTGTTGTGATTATCAAGTGATGTATATGTAAAATTGCCTATGTGGCAATATATTTTTTTATATTTTAATTTTTTTTTTTTGGGGGGGGGTGGGGGGTGGGATTTTTGCAATTTTCGTACATCTGATATTTTAAATCTTTTTCCACATTCAACCGAGTATAATAAATATTTTGAACTTTTAGAGTAGGACAAGATTATAAAATATATATATATATTTATCTATGTACCTTAAAAGCCCTTAATAGCGAACACTTCGGGACCGCGGAATTTGTCCGATAATTGGAGATGTCTACTTTTTTGAGGTAAAAATATACAAATATATATGTCTGCTGATTAAAAAAGTATTCGTTAAATAGAGGTGTTCGCTATTCGAGAATCTCCATTAACCTCCACAACGGATACTCCCGAATACCGGACATCTCAATTTAGACAACTATAATGCAGGGTTGCGTTTTTTGCAAAAGTACTTCTTGATTAAAGGAAGGGCAAACTGGGAAGTGCCCCGTCCCCCTACGACTGTAGTGCCCCCAAATTTGATGTGCAATATTTGTAAAGCTTATATTTTAAATCTGTTTCGAAATTGTACTGATTATAATCAATATTTTGAACTTTTAAAGTAAAATAAGGTTAAAAACAAAATAAATTTTAAAAAATCTAATATTTAGATAAATATTTTTTGTTTTTTAATCTTGTTCTACTCCTGAAGTTCACGATATTGATTATAATCAGTACAATGTCGTAAAAGATTTAAATTATCAACGTAACGAAAATTGTATACCAAAACTGAGAGCACCAAAAAAATCAGGCTGTATTGGGGGGGGGGGGGGGGCAGGACCACAGCCAAATATTTTTCCAGGATTCAACGTGGTCAAACATGGCTACGTATGATGCTTACAAAAAAATGGATGCGATTCAGACGTTTGAAGTGTCTGAAATTCAGACGCAAAAAGTGTCTGAAAAAATTCAGACATTTTAAAATGTCTGAAAATTGAACACTCCATTTCAGACACTTAAGTGTCTGAATTTCAGACATTTTAATTTAGAGTGTGAGAGTTTACCTGAAAGCGAAGAAACAATGTCGATGTAACACAAAAAACTAAGATAAGTTAATATCTGTTAAAAAGGAACGCCGTTCGATTGTTCCGAAATCACGTAGAAGGAATACAATGTAACGATTATGAATTGTTGTTGTTAGATCTTATTGTTTGGTGACAGTTTGCTTTATAGAAAGTGGTCAACGGAATAATAGCCAAGTACTAAATTCGTCCGAATAGCTCTAAACGTTGATACACATACCAATAATTAAATAATATTAATGAAGTAGTGGGTCAAGTAGATCTTTATTTAACAGTAAATGGATGAATATATTTAATATTAAATGTTTAGATATCATGTTTCAATAAACATACATGAATTACTGTATACTGTTGTTGGACATGTAAATTATTTTCTAATCATATGTATTACACTTTAATTTCAAAAAGCTGTCTATACGATGAATACCTATAGATTCAATTAAGTAATTTGAAAATTACAATGAATGAATATTTGTTTACATTGAGTATTTATTATTGAAAGTTATTTAATAAGTGGGAAGAATGAAGTTTCAATGAGTTTATAATGCCGTGTTTCAATGAGGATAAATGAAGTGCATGTCTCTTGTGCATATTGTGTCTGCTTCAATACAAATACTTGAATTACTGCATTTGTTTTGTTAGACTTATAAATGTCTCTTTGGTCATATAATTTATATCGCTTTTAATCTTGAAGAAAATCAATGTTTCGAATAATTATATGTTGAATTATGATGTTTGAAAACATGCATTACATTTTTAATAAAATCATATATCTTTTAAATAATAGCTAAACATAATTGTCAAGAAAATAACAAATGTTTATAACATTAATTTCAATGCATTTTATTCCTTCAACATTATAAATGTGTAATTTTAAACTGATTTTTTAACAGAAATTTTCAAAATTATTATTATTATTCTTCAAAAGGAGATTACGCGACTTCTTAAGAGAAAGGTAATTGGAAACATTTGTTATCATTCATTTTGAAACTCGGAAAAACATTAAGCTTTAATAATTTAAAATCAAAGTATTATTACTGCATTTTTAAAAATTATCTGTGCAACATTAACATTTGCTCGCGAAAGACTTGCAATAACAGATATTTCAAATTTCAAGTACACAACAAACCAACAACAACAACAACAAAAAAAAAAACAGCTAATTGTCATAAGGATATTCTTAGAGGTTCACACTGAAATGTTTAAGATGCGGTTAAATGGTACAACTAGTAGTGTTAAAAGTAGTTGTTAAAAGATCAATGTTTCGTACTCGAATTTTCGAACGACTCAATGTCTCAAGCAATCCATTTTTTGGAATAGACGAATAATGTGCTTTTATAGCCTCATAAATCTCATCTTCGGAATAAAAACAATGTCCACTTAAATTATTTTAGATTACAAAATAGCCAAAAATCACTCATAACAAGATCAGGAGATAACGGTGGATATTCTATCAGTTTGAGGTTTTTTTGTTCAAGAAAGTCGATTGTATTTCTTTCTCAATGACAAACAGCACTGTCATGGTGAAGCATGAGCCACTACCATTTGCCTCTTGAAGAATTTCTCAGAGACACTTAGTGGTGTACCAGTAGCTGTACTTGACTCATGTCCCTCTGTCTTTATGACTTTGACCAGCCCTCTACTTCAGAAGAACACGGCACACATTACCTTTTCATTGCACCATAAAGAAATAATTTTAGGCGAATTCTGGCACCTTCCGTTTTTTGATGCCCTGTTAAATTATAGAGTACCCAATCACAAACTCATTTTCTCATATGTTCATGTGTTCATGAACGTATGAGCATGAAATGCTCATATCTCACATATTCTTCATGATCTTAATTATATCTCATATTTATTCATGAATAATTTTATGTACAGCTGCGTATGCAATTTTCAATTTATTCTGTACTATTTAGCAGCGACAGCGATTATCATCAATTAACATTTTTTGTACGGTCGCCACATTTTCTGAGACTACAGCTGATAATTTTTTTCTGTGTGTTTTTCATCGGTGAGACAATTTTGGCTTCTTTTAAATTCTGTAAACCATTTGAATACAGTGCATGATATGGATTTTTATTTACATATGCTAATTGTAGACGTTGAAAGCACCTTTTTTTCTCCGTCCCTCTTTAAAATCATACAAAAATAATAGATAGATCATACTCTCGCGTGAACTTTCTAATGTAATTTCTATTGTTTCAAAATTTATTCTAATAAAGTTAATTTGAAATTGTTGCCACAAAGTACCGTCTGCGGATGTTAAATAATTCAAATTTAAATATTCGACCAATATTTTTTTCCGCATCATCCGCCCCTGTTTTAAAAAGTTCAGTGTTACCCTCGTATTAGGTTTTTAGGTGCCTTCGTAACTCTATAAATACGCACCACCTATAGTCGTCTTCTGATCCGTCCGTCTGTCAGCATATAACGGCACAAAAACTACCCAACTAATTGTTTTGAAATTTAATATATATTATCTTTGAAGAATTTTGTCGAGCATTTCAAATTTTATGAAAATCGAAGCCAAGCTTGAAAAAAGATATTAATAAAAGTTTTCTTCATTCTATTAAGGCCTATCATACGTAATTAATTCAATGATATAGTTTGATAGGTAATGATTCTAGGTTATTTAAGATGGAGTCATATTATTTCCGTTTTACTTAATTTTATATATATAATCTTAATAAATTTTGTATTTATGCATTTTTACATAAGGGTGCAACAGCTATTGCACCAAGATCTGAAAATTTATAAAACTAATTATAGTAAGAAAGCATTTCATTTTCCACGTTTGATGTAGAATACTGACTCGTTATTTTATTTATGGTAAAACTTCAACAAATTTAAAACTGTTTTACGCACAATTAAAAATTATTCCAGTTTAAAACCATGCAAAATACTAAAAGCGAAATTGCACAATGCTTACTACTTCAATAAGCATTTAACAAAACATTTTATTTATTGCAAATTATTATTTTACGGAAATTAAATGAAAATATTTATAATATTTCTGTTAAGTTCTATTTTTGAATATAAATTTAAAAAAATGGTATGCTTGTATTAAAAAAAAAAAAAAAAAAAAAAAAATATTAACCTAGTTTCAAATCTGATCGCTACATTTTCGAGAAACCTATTGAATTTTCAATAGCTTTATAAATACGAAAATATTACATTTAGAAAGTTTATTAAAAGTTAAACCCATTTTCTATATTTCTTTTGATGATAAATTTCAGAAACTGTTCCGATGAGGATATATGTTTCACTTCCGAAAAAAAAAAAAAATATTTCGAAGACTAATATGCGAAATAAATCTTGAAAAAATTTTAAAGAATCCATTCTCTCAATTTTCTAACAGATAATCAATTTTCTTGTTATGCGATTTTCTAAAAGCATAATTCATGCTAGTCAATTGCATAATTTATTGTTAGTCTATTTCAAAGCCAGTTAATTCAATGCTAGTCGCTGCTAGTCATTGCTAGTCAATTTAGATGCTACTCAATTCAGTGCTAGTCAGTTCAAAGCTAGTCAATTGTATAATTCTTTGCTAGTCAATTTTCTAAAAGCTAATTAGACTACACAAAGTGTGATATTGTTCTGATCCATTTTTTGTTGTTTTTTGTATATTTAATGTTAGGTTATATATATGCAAATTACAATATATTACAATTAGCTCGCTATGGTGGAGGTAAACGGGATGTTTATTAACATGGCGGAACTTTTGTAGTTTTCAACAGTGATATATAACAGTTATTATTCTTTTAAAGTTTTACTAGATTTGTTATACAGGGTGTCCGGTCTCAACGTTGTCCAATGGCTAATTCCTAAACCGTTAGTCATAAACATATAGTTCCAATTGCAAAAATGTTTTAAATGAGTTAAAGAAGTATTTTTAAAGCGATTTTGGCCAAGAAAAACATTTATTAAAAAATTACGAAATTTAAATTTTTATACGGTCCCCAGGTCCTATAAATGATATTTAGTAAAAGTATCCTATAGCACTGACAAGTAAGACAAAAAAAGTCCCATTCCACTGCGATTAAAACTGACCGAGTAATAGATGTTTAAAGTTGGAGTATCTTTTTTGCTGCAAAATAGGGGTCACTCACAAATTTACTAAAAATAAAAATAATCGTCAGATATAAATTTAAGATTAAACATTGAGAGTAAATTAACATTACAAATATATTTTGAGATTTTTGTTCATTCTGACATATTAAAACAAAATATACAACTTGTACTAAACATATAAGTAAAAAAAAAAAAATAACAGAAATTTTGTTGATTATAAAAGCAACAGTCACAACTCTTTAGAAAACGATACATAGTTAGATTACCTAATCTAAAATTTAATTAATAAAAATTAAGGTTATCTTAAAACGTTCTCGAAGTGACGTCCCTTCGGCTACAATGCAGAAATATACATGTGAAATAAAGTCTTCTTTTACTTTTTTCAACATTGTAGGTGTTACAGATCTGCACGCCATAGCAATACGATTCCACAAATCTGCTCGACTAGTGGATTCTCTTTCATATACCTTATTTTTCAGAAAACCCCAATGAAAAAAATCTAAAAGATTCAAATCTGGCAACCTGTGAGACCACTCAATACGACCTCCATATCCGATAATATTATTTCCAAAAGTTTTTGTATAGGTTTGATTTTGGTCTCTAAAATATTTTTTTCAAACAAGTTTTTATAAAGAACTAAAAAGTTGAATTTGAAAAAAGCATAATATCATCAAAATGTGTAATAAACAATCCCTGCTCATACATCGTAATGTATCTGACTTCTTTTGTGCGGCATTGTATAAAAAATATAAACGCAACGCACTTTCATTTGGAAAAATTACATTGTAAATCTCTATGCCTTACATAAATGTTACTGATTTTGATTTTAAAATTTTTGTTTGTAGGGAATAATGTATACAAAATTTTTAGAGTGGTCCTGTAAAATAAATATAAATGGTACGTACCTAAAATCATATTAATATTACATTGTCATTGGATTTACAAAATTATGCAAAATTTAATTTTGATCGGATATTTGGAAGTGAGTTAAAATTGGAATACAAATTTTGAATTAGGAAGACATACATACGAACGTCGTAAGTTCCCTCATAGCATGCATGGTCACAGTGACGTCATTGTGACGTCACTGTAACTCACTGTGGTCACGTCACAACTGTGACCAAAATGCCACCACTCAGCGATGTCACACTGTGACTGATATGTGAACTTCTTACAAAACTTTTAAAAATTATAAAAATTCTTCAAAACATGTTATTTACTGTAAAAGATATTTTTCTGTCAATTAAAAAATATTGTGACGTCACTGTTATGTCACTACATGTAATGTACGTCTCATTATATGACAAAAAACCCCTACCATATACTGACAGTGTAACTCGCAGTGTAAACTCGCAGCAAAACAAAACATATGTTACGATTAAAAGTTTCCACATCAAACAATAAAAATAATTCAGTGTTTGTTTCCGACTAATATTTCACAACAAAATTAAAAACTTCACCAAAAAATGTACATAAATAAAACACACAAATTTAATAGACATGTAATCAAACTGCTCGCTTAGACTACTAAAACTTTTTGAATTAAAAAAACTGTTGTAGATAGTAAAATACTTGATGATATTTACGACTATTAACTCTTGAAATGTTGCTAATATGAAAGTATCGCTATTGAATTTTAAAACTTTATTTGAATACATAATTGATATTTTTCATATAAAAATGTTTTTTGGTGTTATTAGTGGTCAATCTAGAAAAATGTATTAACTGTAGAGATTTCAATAATAAGAAAATGTTTTCTTCCTGTATTCTATAATCCGGGAAAATGGTTTTTATTTATAAATTATTGTGTGTATAAATTGTGTGTGGGTATGGGAAGGGACGGAGTTTTGTAATAAAGCAATGCTTTATTATAAGAAATAAAAACACTTGCATATTTTCAGTAATACATTTTTCTGCTAGTGTTTAATTATTTTAAGTTATTCTTAAAAAATAAATTTGGCTACTTGTGTCACATTTTTTAAATAAATTTAACTTTTTCCGAATATAAAATAAAATACAATAAAACCACTTTAAAGCGACCATGTTCCGTTCAAATAAAAATTGGTCGCTCCGGGAGGTGGTCTCTTAATAGAGGTCACGTTTAAATCTAGATTTTAATTGTTAAAAAAAAGGTAACAATTAATGTTACTAAAATTCATTTTTCACATTATGAAAAAAGATGAAAATTTAGGTTTCAAAACAAAAGTTAATTACATAAGTTAATTACTGCAGAGTATAAAAAGTGAATATATTGACGTTTGTTGTGATTTTACGGTTTTATCTTTTATAGCTTTTATTTCCAAGTTCTTTCGAAGTTCAGTATATAAATGCATTTGTTTTTCTTTTTTTGGACGGGAGCAAATAATGACGATTTCATTAATTTATCTATTTCTTTGAGAGTTTCCTGACAGAATAGTGCACGGCAGTTTATTGACCGCCATTCTTAATTTGTCATCAGAGTTAAATTCATTGCCTAAAGAGGCACAAAGGTGTTTAAACACTTAAAAGTTATTGGAAACAAATATTAAAAAAAAAATTCTAAACTAACTTTAGAAGTTTGATGAATAATGCGCTCTCAGGAATTAATTTTCTAATAAAACTTTCTTCAAGCGACCAGGAAAAAGCGGAATTTATTTCATTTTCTTCAAAGAAATTGGTCGCTCATGGAGGGAGTTCAACTTAAATGGTCTCTGAATGAAGGTAAAATTAGTATTGAGCCTATGGAAATAAATTTCGTTCTATGACAAAATGGTCGTTCAGGGAGGTGGTCGCTTAATGGAGGTGGTCGCACAGTGAGGTGGTCGCTTAATGGAGGTGGTTGCACAGCCAGGTTTCACTGTATACAAAATATATGTAAAATGCATGGCGTAATTAATTATTCATATTTTTTTTTGTTTTGCAAAACTTAAGTAGTTTTACAAAACTTAAAACTTGAACTATTTTGAAACACATAAAAAAAAGTTAAATGCATCAAAAAATTCTTCAAACTAGAAATTTTAATTGGAAGTAAATTTATAAAAATATTATGTCATATAAATGTATAAGAACGGAAAAGTCATCTGTTCTTGCTTTGATAAACGAAACAGTGCTAAAAACCGCAGACGATAAAACCAATAAAAACAACATATTGCGTTTAATCTTTGGAACAGGCAGATGGAGTGTTTTGCTGGACAATAGGTAGCGTTATGAACATGCAGTCTGTCAGATATAAACATTTAACCTAAAAAATTCATAGGAATAATCATCCCAAGGTAATACTTTAGACAAAAATATGAGTTCGAGATATTTACACTAGCTTTGGTGTGGTTTAAATGATTCCCATCATTGTTAGTGTATGTATTATTGACATATTTTCTACTTCCAAAATTTGTTCTTCCTAAAACATGGATTACATCGGAATTTAAAGAACGACGTTAAGGGGAAAAAAAAGGTATGGAAAAATATTTTATTCCAGAGTTTGCTTTTCTTTAAATTATAACGCTTTTAGTATTTTCTTATAAACATTTCATTAACCTAATACAGTTTAGTAGATTTATTATTTAATTTATTGAAATAAATAACTGTCTATCAACAATTTTAATCAGATGATTAATATCAATTATATAAATTTATTTTAATCAGATTTGTTTTCTTTTAAAATATTATAGGTTAAAATCAATGTTTTCTCAAACTTTAAAATGACATATAAAAATATTATAATCAAAGTTTAACATAACTAGTAAATCTGCAGATCAAGAGCCTCAACGTCATCTCTGCAACTCATTGTTTTTATCAAACTTTGCGTAATATTAATCTTTCTACAAAAACAAAATTTAAACTATTTAAATTACACAAACATTTATAAAAGAAAAAAAATATTTCGATGGTTTCTGACATTAAAAGCGTTAAATTAAACACGTTGTTATGTAAGGATATTCTGAAATTCTCACGAGCTACTTATTCTAGTAATTTTTATATAATAAAGCAAATTTCTTCAGGGGGGCTAGCCCCCCTGAACCCCCCGTTGTGTAATTTATTTTGCATTTGTAATTTTCTACTGATTGAGTTAATGATTACCCTATATCTTAGATTTCTTTTTACACTGCGATTTATAAGGATAAGCAATAATTCGGTCAAGCATTTTACGTTATCCTAATATCCATACAGCAGTATTTACTTGCCTGCTAACCACAAATACCTGTATCTAATGGATAAAGAACTTTTGGAAATGTAAACTGAAACATCTAATTTAGAAATCTAATACCTTTATAAATTTTGTTTATAAAAAAATAATTTTGATTACCATTCTGCAATATTTATATCTAAGATCTAATCTAAATATCAAAAAATGTACTCGATAGCATTAACTTACTAAAATCACCCTAAAGTAGGGGGGCTTCTAAACCTAACAGTTAATAATTCATCATCGTTAAATAGATAAACATGATTTGGCGCCTTGAAGTATTTTTTGTGATTTTCTTTTAATAGTATCTACATTTAATTTAAAATCGTGATGTTACAAATACCGTTGAAATTTGACGCAAACCTATGTTCAGCTCAAATTACGAAAGGTTAA
Organism: Maratus speciosus; assembly: GCA_963932465.1. Lineage (NCBI taxonomy): Eukaryota > Metazoa > Arthropoda > Arachnida > Araneae > Salticidae > Maratus > Maratus speciosus. The sequence continues at coordinate 400,097,152 of OZ010800.1, read as the reverse complement.
CTAACATTTCATTTCCCTTAGCCGGACTTTCTGTTTCATTTTTCGTAATAAGGATTATTTTAATAATTTAATTTATTTTACACTCTACAAGCTGTTACACGGACGTTGTTCACGTAGCATTAAAATAGAGATAAATGCATTAAGTAAAACATTTCACTCCCCACCAGACATACCAAGTCTCAAGCTTTTTGCACATCACTATTATCTTAGAGAAAATGTTCTTTTAAATCGCGCAAATGTTTCAATTAAATAAAGTAACATTTTCTGTATTAAAATACTGGTATCCAGAACGCCGGAGGCTTGGCAGCTCTGCTCCTCTTGATAAAAACATATATGATTAACCAACACTTTATCACATTTTATAGGAGACAATACGGAATTTCTTATTTGTATGGCCTTACATATATCTCAGTCATAAAAATGTAAAATTTTGTGCCAAATAATGCACGCAATTGCGAAAATGAAATCGCAAAGAATGAGAAAAGGAAGGCCAAGTAAAATCGTGTAAATCGAGGAATCTTTCTTCGTAGTGCTGGGAACATACTGCTACAAAAACTATTTTAGGTGGTATTTGGTGTGAAATGTTTATATGTATTCATTCCTGTCCTATATATCCTTTTTTTTATTTTTTATTTGCTTATTCCATTTTTCTTTTGCACGTGAAAATCTTACAAATTAAAATTAACACTTTGGGAGAAATTGTTATTCATTTTTTTTTGGCAACAATAAAGTTTATAAAATTTAACAGAATAATGTCAGTTTATTCTGTATGAAAATAACGAACTTTTTCATTTATAATCAAATAGTTGAATAAATAAATGAAAATATTATTCTATATAGTATATAAATACTATTTTCATTTCTGCGTTTAAATAAATCTATATGCAAATATCTATACAAAGGCATTCATTAATTCATTCCTTTTGCTTTGATTTGACTTCAAAAAACCATACATACTTTCACATTTATGATATTTTTAGATGAGATGCTGTTGCTACGCAACGGTTAAAAGAAAAAATGAAATATAAGTAAATTCATAAAATAAAATGTTTTATATTATTCGAACACATGTATAAAATTCTATCATAAGTTATACACCTAATTTAAAAGCTCTGACAAATGTTTTGACAAAATTGCAAACTAATAAGAATAATTTAATACTCTTATTTAAAAATTTCAGCATCCAAAATTTACCATTTAAATCTATTATTCATATGAGCGATTTCTTTCAACAAATGAAAATTTGAAAATCGTCTGACTTCCCATAGAAAAGCATTATATCACAAAATAAAATGTTCTGTATATTCCGAACGAATGAACCAAATTTAACCCAAAACTATACAGCTAAATCCGGGGAGCTCATCAACATGCCCAGGGAATTTCAAGCCGATCGGATGCTTTTTGCGGCAGTTATCGCGGAACAGACAGACAGACTAACGGAAACCAAAACTTTTCGTGTCTCCACAGTAAGCCTTCACTGACGTTTCGGCAATTAGCAAATATTTAAATGTATTTAACGTACTAAATAAAAAGGCCTTTTTATAGAATAAAATTTTTTGATTGTCTCAAACAATTTGCGTTGCACATTTTTATTTAAAAATTAATATATGTTCGGAAGAAAAGAAGATGGTTTATTCTATTTAGAAGAAATAGGAATTTTTTTACATAATGGAGAAGTACTATTTAAAGGATATCATACATATATAGTATTAAGAGGGAAAAATCAGTGTCAATGAGTATTATTCGATGTGAAAAAAGTTATAAAAAATTATAAAGAGATATCCTTAGCTGGTAAGAACTTTTCAGTTAGACATTATGAACGAAAAGCTTTGAAAGTAAACCGGTTTCTGAATTTGTTGACAAATATAGAAATTATGCAACCCAGTGAGAATTTAAATTTGGTTTTATTGAAAGATTTTAATTTTTAAAACACACATCCATGTACTTGAATGAATGAAACTAAAATGTAAAATATATTTCATTATTTTTTTTCTGGATAATTTTAATATTTTACTTCCTGAATGATTTTATACGCATAAACTTCAAAATATCTATACTATACAGTCTATTAGAAAACATACTGATTAAAGGGGGCTTGTTATTTATGATTATCATCTAATCCTGTAAATAAAATAATAATAGTAATAATGAACCAATGTGTGCTTCTATTTTGTGCTTATGGTTTGAATTTTTATACTTTATTCACATAAAAATGATTAACTATTTTACATTATTTTCATTATTTTTTATTTTACTGTGTCATATAAAAGTAAATATGATTACCTGCATTTGTAACAGACTATATATATAAAATTTTCACCACACGTTATTCTAAAACCTTTATAATAAATTAAAAACGTCATCAAAAATTGTTCATAAATAAAACACAAATTTAATAAACATGTAATCGAACTGCTCGCTTAAACTACTAAAACTATTAGAATAATAATAATAATTAAAAAAAACTGCTGTAGGTAGTAAAATCTTTGGCGATTTCTTCGACTATTAACTCTTGGATTGTTGCTTATATGAAAGTATCGCTATTGAATTTTAAAACTTTATTTGAATAAATAATTGATAATTTTCATATAAAAATGCTTTTGGTGTTATTAGTTATTTTTAATACTTGCTGTGATGTTTATAGAAAAGAAAGAATAACTTGATTGGTTAAAGATGAATTTCGTAAAAGCATCGCGAAAAAATGCAAATTTCGTCAAAAGATCATGGGAAAAAAAGCGAATTTAATCTAAGATTAGCAAATTTTGTCAAAATATTGTAGAAAAAACGCGAACTTCGTCAATGGACTGCATAAAAGGCGAAATTTTTAAAATAAATCGCGCAAATAAGGTGAATTTTGTCAATCAATCGTGAAAAAAATTCTAAATTTCTTCAAAAGGTCGTGGAAAAAAACGTGAATTTCATCTAAGAATCGCAATTTCGTCAAGAGATTGAAAAAAACGTGAATTTCGTCAAAGGATCGCGAAAAAATGCCAATTTCGTCAAAAGATCGTGGAAAAAAACGAATTTCATCTATGAATAGCAAATTTTGTCAAAAGATTGTAGGAAAAACGCGAATTTCATCAATGGACCGCATAAAAGGCGAAATTTTGTAAATAAATCACGCAAATAAGGCAAATTTTGTCAAATGATCGCGAAAAAAATCTAAATATCTTCAAAAGGCCGTGGAAAAAAACGTAAATTTCATCTAAGAATCTCAATTTCGTCAAGAGATTGAAGAAAAACGGGAATTTCGTCAAAGGATCGCGAAAAAATGCAAATTTCGTCACAAGATCGTGGAAAAAAAGCGAATTTCATCTATCAAATTTTGTCAAAAGATTGTAGAAAAAATGCGAATTTCATCAATGGACCACATAAAAGGCGAAATTTTGTAAATAAATCGCGCAAAAAAGGCGAATTTTGTCAAACGATCGCGAAAAAAATCTAAATTTCTTGAAATGGTCGTAGAAAAAAACGTGTATTTCATCTAAGAATCGCAATTTCGTCAAGAGATTGAAGAAAAACGTAAATTTTGTGAATTTCAAAGCATAGTGAAAAAAAGCGAATTTCATCAAAGCATAGCGAAAAAAAGCGAATTTCGTCAAATGATAGTGAAAAAACATAAAATTTTGTCAATAAATCGTACAAATAAGGTGAATTTCGCCGAAGGATTTCGAAAAAAACGTAAATTTCGACAAAGTATCGTGAAAAAAACATTCTGAAATTTTTCTGTGAACTTCAGAATTTTCTTTTACTCATAATCACTCCTGCCTCCATTGTCATGGTGCATTGATTGAACTCGAATAGCGATTTCATTTTTCAATAAATATATTGCATCTTAACGCTGTCACAATATTGCCATTGTAGTCACATATTCGTCACAAAGTTAATGACAAAATCGTCACAAATTACACAATTTTCACAAAATTGTCACAATGTGACTTCACAACATTGTCACTGTCGTCACAGAATCATCACAGTGCTAATGACAATTTCGTCACAAATGACACATATTTCACAAATTGGTCTCACCGTGACTTCACAAATTGGTCACAATGTGACGTCACAAATGAGCTCTAAAACGGCCATAACGACCTCACATTCTAGTCACTGTGACTTCACATCGACGTCACGTGACGTCACATCGACGGTCACAAAGTCACAGTGTGACTTCACAACGACGTCGACGTAACGTCACCATGCCTTACGGGTTAAAAGCTTATAAAAGTAATACAACTTTTTAAAATAAAATCATCAAAAGAAACACACTCATTTCCTCACAAAAGAAAAAAAAAACAAAAAAAATGTCAAATTTCAATTGAGGACATCAGTTTCGAAACTCGCCTTATCCGAAATTTAAAAAATCGTGTTTCTCTATCAATCTATTCTATTGGTATAGCTGTACGAATCAAACACTACAATCTCCAAATTTTCAATGAACACCAATGGGAACATTTAAAGATTTTATGCGATTTCCCAAAATTTGATTTTCTCGATAAGGCGAGTTTTGATACTCACTTCTTCAATTATTTTAACCAATCTGAAAGTTAATTATTAAAAATTAACACTACCGTAATATTTATAGGGAGGCAGCACCTTCAGTTAAATCGCTTTAAAAATACTTCTTTACATTATTTAAAACCTTTTTGTAATTGGAAGTATATGTCTTTGACTAACGTTTTAGGAATTAGCCATTGAATATCGTTTGGAGTGGACTCCCTTTATAATACTTTAAGCACTTCTTGTACGACCCCTGAAAGCTTGGTCCAACTCATATGTTTTCGATTACAGAAAATTAGTTTAAGTCATAAAATTGAAAATGTTATAACTCGGTCAATTTTAGTGTTAGATGAATGGGACTTTTTTTTTGCCGTACTTGTTAGAGAAGTAGGAAAAGTTTACTAAATATCACTTATAGGACCGGGGGACCGTATAAAAATTTAAATTTCGTAATTTTTAAATAAATGTTTTCCTTGACCTAAATCGCTTTAAAAATACTTCTTTACCTCATTTAAAACATTTTTCTAATTGGAACTATATGTCTATGATTAACGGTTTAGGAATTAGCCATTGGACACCGTTGAGACCGGACACCCGGTATAAGATATCATATTTTATACAAATTTTCAAACTCTTAAAAATATTTTGTATTAATAATTAGTCTATGTTGTGATTTTATGCAATTTATTATCAACAGGTTTGCATTTATATCAAATATTTTTGTATTGTATTTTACACCATATTTTACATCAATTATTATTATTCAAGTGTTATCAAATCGAAATTTTGTGTACTTCAAAATACATAATTTAATACCATTAAAATAAAAATTAAAAAACATTTTATGAGTGTACTTCGCTAGTCATTTTCTGAAAAATTGTTTTAAAAATATCATGTTATGCAAATAATAATTAATTATGTATTACATAAGATATTTTTGTTGTATAGCATTTTCTACCTTCTACGTTAAAATAGAATTATCCAACATTAAATTGTAAACTCAAAATTATAGTTACAGATTTCTGTTTCAGTTTTTATTTTAGAACAAACATTTAAACCAGGTTTACTATGAAAAGAGTGACAATTAAGGTTTATTGCAAATAAAATTAAATACAAAATTTATGGATATCAACCTTGATTATAATTATAATTATAAATATGAGTATAATATTTTTTTTAATCGTGGCTTGACATCTTGAATTTTCGTTTTCAGGACACAAAAAATAACAAAAAAGCTTTTAAATGTGTTGAAAAAATTACGAAAATTTAAATAATTTAATTAAATTTTTCTTTAACTGAATTTCCACCGTAACTTTTTGCATTTTAAAATATCAAAGCTTAAAGAAAAGTTACTCTTAAGTGATCAAAGAAAAGCTACATTAAAACTTTCTCAATAGTTATCAATTTATGTTTTCGGGATTCTGCTTTTTCTGAAGAAAAAAGTAAAATATCTAAAAAAAAATTAAAGCAATTTCGATATTAGTTTATGAAGTTTATTAAAGAAAATAAATAGAAAAGTTACATTAATTAGAAAATATTACCACTCGAGAAGAAGATAGAACCTTACAAAAAATTCTTACTATCGTTCATTTTATTTCTTTTATTTTCTTAAAGAGAGTATAAATTGCACAATGCACTTATTTTGTAAAACTTTTTGAAGTAATATTCTATAATTAAGGTATTACTAAATGAATAATTATTATATTCGACTCTTTAAATATATTACAACTATATTTTTCTTAGGATACAAATTTTTAGTTGTCATTCTAAACTTTACGACTTATTCTTATAATCAATGTTTATGTATTCCGAATCTCACGAGTATTTTTGGGATAGTAAAATTTGAATGTTTGTACTGATAAAGAAAAAAGTCTGAAAAAAATCTCCGATATTTTAAACCGCATTTGTATGCTGCTATAAATCTATAATAATAAGGAAAGAAGTTTGTGCGTGAGTGTGTGAGTGTGTCGACGGTGTTCTGAAGAGCCCACTACACGTAGAGCTACAAAATTTGGGGAAAAGGTACGTCTATATATGAAGTTTTGCACCTCGAAGCCCGATTTTCGATTTTTTGATTAGATTTTTTTAATTTAATTTTTTATGCGCTTTTTAACGCTTTTTTAAGTTTCGAGGCGATTTTTCCACATTAGTCAAAAGAATACGGTTTCTTTCTTTTAACCCAATATAGTAAATTTTGTTCTCTTTTTAAAAAAGTTTATTCAGAATCCATAGAGCGATTTTTGAAATTTTAGCGAATTTTTTATGCGGTTATTGAACAGCATTTAATACCTATAAGGGGGTTACCGTAGGGTGGACCCAGTTCTGTCGCCAACTTGGCGTTATCTCACCAAATTTGGGCGACCAAATTTAGTCGCTAAAAGTGACGCCAACTTGGTGATATCTGTAATATTTCGCCAAATTCCCATAGACTTCCATTGTAAACCAATAGTGTTTACTTGCTTACAGAAAAATCAACAAATTGAGATTTTTTAATGCAACAAAAACTAATATTAACTTAAGAGTGAACAAGTTAATAATATTAACTTGTGAAGCGATTTAAATTTTTTCGCGATATCTTATTGTGATTTCAGAGCTTTTTCGCAATTCCTGCTGATTTTTGACGTACCCGGGCAACTCCACGCAATTTCGCTAGTTAAATTATAAAAATAATAAAAACAATTAGCTTATAATGACTTATAATAAAATATTGTTGAAACATATTAAAAACAAAAAGCTTTCATATTGTAATACTATATTACCACATTATAATCACATGCCAGATACAATTATATTTAATGCTCAGCTTTGAATTAAAAAAAATAATAATATTGTTTCATGAATTTTCAATATACAGGGTTAGCATAAATAAATGACCTGATTTTTTAAATTTATAATTTCAAAACCATTACACGTATTATAATAAGTGATTTATGAAAATAACGATGACATTGTCAGCACTGCATTATTTAGTATTTGAATGCATCAGTGCTGCATTAAGAATCGTTGATTGTGCAAAACTGCCAAATGTGTGCCACGAACTTTATTAAAGATTATGTGTTTGCCGTACTACGAAATTTTTGCACATCAAGCATTTGTATCTGAAAAAAAAAACCCTCGAAATATTGTTCTTTATTTTCATATGTCACTTATTATAATATGTGTATTAGTTTTGAAAATATTCAATTTGTATCTATTTCAATTTCTAACTATAAAGAAGTCTAAACCTTCATATTTGTACCAGGATCTGACGTCAGATAGATGTTGGATTTTGAGTTTTGTGGACACAAATTTCTTTTTAAATATCATCTTCTTTTTTGTGTTTATAAACATTTTGAGATAAAATATGTGTGCTTCAGGAATTAAGAAATCGACTAAAATTTGTTAATTTTAACACTTTCCAACATAGTTGAAAAGTGTTTCTGATATAGCTTTTTCTGTCTGTCCGTGCTCTAACTCGCGTAAATATAGTATGATCGCCATTTAATTGATATATGTTATTGATATTCACTATGACATATTCGTTATTGAAAATGAAACTTGTAGCATTTGCAGTTCCTTTACGGGGACATCCAAAAGAATTCTGTTAGATTACGGCCTATGAGGAAAAATCGTTTGCGGTGAATTTTAATAATTTTTCACAATTTCAAACTCATTGAAATTTATATATATCTCGGAAGTACACTACAAGAGTCTTAATATACGATATGGTATCAATAACATTCATCGTTCATTTATAGGAACATTCAAAAGAATTCCATTACATTACGGCCTAAAAATCGTTTGCTGAGTATTTTATTATGTTACACTATTTCAAACATATTCGAATTGATATATATATATATCTGAGGTGCAATAGTTACTATAAAATATGATGTGCAAGCATTCATCATTGATATACATGGGAACACAAAAAATAATTACTCTCTATGAACAATAATTGCTGGAAGCGCGTGTTTGTTTTGTGGTACGCGTTTTTAAATTATTTAAAATTTATTTAATTATTAATTATTTTCTTGTGTGTATAAATCCTACACATCACATACTGGGCTGCACGAAACTTCTGATGTACGTTTCCGTTCATTGATGGAAATTGCTGAAGAGGGATTTTCATCTGTGATATTCGTTTTCTAATTGAACTAAATTTTAGCATAGTTTGTATTATATGTTAGATCTATAGTTCATATACAGGGCAGCTTAAAAATTCAGATTTTTTTTTGTTTGTTTTTTTTCATTTTTCATGGGAATTGAGGAAATTTTGTTTTCAAATGTGTTATGCGTTTTAGTAATTGTTTATCACATCATATTTTACCTCATAAATCTGTGAAGTTTTATTAAAGAATTCTGAATGTGTTGGAAAGTGTTCCATAATCTATGCTTCACGTATCATTTTATGTTCATGTTGGTGAAGTATTCGGTAAAAAAACAGCAAATAAAAGTTTTAATACGCATAGTATTCCTCATTACAATTTGTTTCTAAACTTTTCTCTTAAATCATAATTATTTGTTATTGTCCGTTTTGTTAAGACATTCATTTGTTTGTCAGTTCGTAGCAAGCGTTTCAAGCAATTTAAAGTTTTAGATGATATGAATAATCAAATTTAACGATTACTAATGCCATAATTTTTTTTTAACCAGGTGGTATGTTCTTTGGAAATTGCGGAAATTTTTAATTTCACCCTATCATATTAAATACGATTGCACATTTATTTAGTATTTAGCTTATGACATTTCATATATTTCTAATAAAGCAATCTCAAGATGACTAGAGCAAAATATTCTCAGATTTTTTACTAAAATGTATTATATCACATAAATGTCACTTCCATGTTTAAATGGAATGAGTGTCTACAAAGCTCTCATTGAAGTAATCAAACTTCCTAATCTTACCACTGGCTGCGCATGTTTTTTTTGAAAATGAATATAATTGTAAAAGTTAAAGGTAGTTAATTGTAAAAATATGGTGCAAAAATGTTCAAAACTTAAAAATATTTAGAAACATTCTTTTTCTTACCTTTATATTCAAATATGTAAAATTTAATGCACAGTTTTATCTATATATATAAACCAAACTTGTATAAAAAATATTGGGGATTTTCAGTGATATGGAATGCGCATGGGGCATTTTGAAAAGTTATCCGTAACATCTAAAATATTACGGAAAGTTCCTTTTTTTTCTCACATTTTTTTTTTTTTATAAATGTATCCCATAATGCATATAATGTATCCTTGAATAATATTTAAAGTGAAAATTATAAAAAATAAAAAAAGGATTTTAAAGAATTTAAAAGAATTTATATTCTGTTGATACCCAGTGTGTTTCAAAAACGTCTAATGGTTTTTTGAGTGTAACTCTCTTAATTTTACTCGGAATTTCATAAATAAGACATCATTTTAAAACATTATTTGCGTACTAATTACTAATTACTTCCATACACCCTCCCATATTACCCCCTTTTTATGTGATAATTATCAATACCATATGATTTTATTCTAAAACACTATAGATTATGCTATATAAATGCCATAAGATTTCGTTTGAAAACACCATAGATTGTGATATAAAATTCCGTAAGATTTCATAAAAAATGTATTAGATTGTACCATACAAAATAGCATAAGATTTAATTCAAAGACACAATGAGATTGCCATGAGATTTCATCCCAAAAACTCCTTAGACGTTTACCGTACAGTGCCATAAAAATTACCATCCATACCATTACCATACCATTGTTTACATGGTTTTCCATAGGATATTTGTTACCTTAGGCAAAAAACCATAAGATTTCACTTATGGTTTTTTTATGTTAATTCTATGTCATTTTTTGCTAAGGGTGCACTCAATAAAGGCAATTTATTTTACTCCAGGTCATACAGTATGGCGTTATCAGGAATATCACAGAAAACAATCTCCGTAGATTAAAGTAGTTTGCTGACAGAAGCACAGCAATAAATGGTCCAATAAAAGAGAGAGACAGTCTTTAAAAAAGAAAAAAAAAACAGAAGGCTCATACATTGTAATCACCAAGTTATCCTACACTGTTAAAAATTTGGTACAATTTGCACCAATTTTTGGTGCTGTAGTAGCTGCCACCATAAGATGGTGAAACATTGTTCCAACATTTGTTTCTAAGGATGAACTATAAGTTGGTGAAAACCTTTAACCATACATTGGTGAAACGTTTGACCGCAAATTGGCGAAATGTTGAACCATAAATTGGTGAAATGTTGATGGAGCAATTATTTTTGTGCCCCTACCCTTCCTCTTTCATAGGTAAAATATTTTGCTTTTTTAAAAAGATATTCTGTTTTAATATAATTTAAGGTGAAATATTTACGGTCTCTCCAATTAATGTTTTTGGCAAATAATTTTCGAGATCAGAAACCTAGGTTTATTTAGCAAATTTTAACATAGTTTAATTATACGATAACGCCATTGTTATTTTAAATATCTTACACTATAATTTACATATTAAAATAGGGCAATTCCTTCGTAACTGACGTAACATTTTATCATCGAATTTCGTTTACAAATCTATGTAGAAAATTTACTAATAAAGCTAGAACAAATCTTTACAATTTAAAATATTTCTTACTAAGGTCTTAATACCCAAATACCTATAGATTATTTCAATCACCCTTTGGGTCCCAAAAATTGCAATTCAAAATTCTGTAATTGACGTAACATAAAATATAGAAACATTTTTTCTGCCTTCACGAAAGTGTAAAAAATATCAAAACTATCCAGTTAAAAAAGGTGATTTAATGTTCTCAATAACACTAAATAATGCTAAATTATAACAGTAACTTGTTTAATTAATTTCTGAATAATAAAAAAGAAAAAAATGGCATTTACGCGTGTAACTGACGTAACTTTTTTTGTCTAACTGACATAATATTGTGACTTTACAAAGACAATATTTAACTTACAAGGAGAGGGTCCGAGGTTGGTCTCACCGAATACGATGAGCATTTGTGTTTCGATAGAGTATAGTTAGAATATGAATATATGACCGCCATAAAGCGCAACCCCCAGGGGGTCTTGAGAAAATAAGTCGCAAAGTTTAAGCTATAGTTTATAATCGGATAAATTTCCTTATTTTGCAAACAGCTCCGTGGCATGTTCGGTAGCAAGCTGGGTTTGAGTTTTTTCTACCCGGGATCAAATCCGGCTCGGACTTGTTTTTCGGAACGGAAATTTTTATCAATCATTTTCGAACCGCAATTGAAACAATGTGTATAATAATTGAAATTTACGAAAAATATGAATTAAATGTATGTTTTGTAGCGTATAAGTGCTTTTTAACTACGATATTTTGCATGCTTAAATATATAATGAAAAAAGCCCAATAATTAATGTCTATAGACCAGAAAAATTTTGTTCTTATTTAAAATTATTTACAGTTATTTCAATGAATAATCTAATATTTTTCACAGAGAAATAAATTAAAACACGTGATATAAATGCGTGAATAATTATATTACTTTAATTTTGTTTTTATATGAAAGTATTTCTAATATTTCATGATTTTTTTAATACCCTTTTTAGACTTCTTAATTTGACTTTTTTTTTTATTTCGGATATTTGGTTTTGTAATTATTACCTACGTAATAACAATTTTCAGCTGCTCAATATCTTTTTAGAACTTATTTTTAAGCACAAAGAAAGTTATTCTAACAATAATCATAAGAATCCAAGATTTAAAAAAATCAAAAGTTAAAAAGCTTGTTGGTAAAAAAATGATACATTTATTTCACTGTGAAAAGTAGTAGCTTGTTTATGTAAATAACAGTAAATAAATTTTAAAATTAGCTTAATTTTATGGCCTATAAAAGTTCTAATTGTCTTATTTTTAGTTTGTTGTTATTATTCTTTATTTATGTTATCTTTACTTTTCATTAAATATATAAAGATGCAAAGATTCACACTTAAAATTGTATTTATATAATTAAGCTGCATTATATAAAAATATTAAACAAGAAAAAAAAATATTTCCAAAAGAAATTACTACGTAGACACTTATTCTAATTAAAAATCAAGAATCCCAGACTTTAAAAAATTATATTAAAAATATAAAAGCATATTTTTCAAACCATGAAATATTCGAAGTATTTGAATGAGGAAACGAAATGAAAATAATATACTTGTTCACTTATTTTAATTTGTTTCTCTGTTAAATATTGTAGATATTCATTGAAATAACTGTAAATAATTTTAAATAACAGCAAAAGTATTCTGGTCTGTAGACATTAAATATGCGTTTTTTTTTCGTTATATATTTAATTGTGCAAAATTTCGTAGTTAAAAAGGCACTTATATACTACAAAAGATACATTTAATTCATATTTTTCGTAAATTGCAATTATTATTCACATTTTTTCAATTGCGGTTCGAAAATGATTGATAAAAAATTTCGTTCCAAAAAACAAGTCCGAGCCGGGTTAATCTCGGGTAGAAAAAACTCAAATACAGCATGCTGCCAAACATGCCACGGAGCCGGTTGCAAAAGATTGAAATTTATCCGGTTATAAACTATACCTTAAATTTGCGACTTATTTTCTCAAGACCCCCTGTGGGTTGCGCTTTATGACAGTCATATATTTATATACTAACGATACTCTATCGAAATACAAATGTTCATCGCATTCGCTGAGACCAACCTCGGACCCTCTCCTTGTTAGTTTGTAAACAGTAATTTACAATGCCTTTTTATCAGAATTTTTCTATAGAATATAAAAATATCAAGTTTTCCAATCATATCCTTAAACATATTATAAATTTGATTTTCCACCCAAAAATGATGATTTTCTGTGGAATTGCCCAATACATAAGAAGGAATACGATTATGTTATGGGGCTCTATACATATATAAACTTATCAAATTGAGGTAATTGAAATGCATTATAATTTGCAAAATAGACCAATAAAATTGATTTTGTATGGCGGATGCAAGAAATCTTTAAACAAAAATCAATTAGAGAAACAGTAAATATAAGTAAATAAATAAATAGAAATGCAGAATTCATCTTTAAAAGTTAAACTTAAATTTACACTATGTGCAAAACTACTTAAAAGATGACAATATTCAAAAAGATGCTAAATTACTTTAATACCTTAGTACCTTCAACCATAAAAACATGGTCTTCGTCAGAGGAATATAAGAAATACTATTGTTATTAACGTCTAATTTTCAAAATCCACCTAGATGATGACGAAAGGAGTGAAAGTGGAAGTCAATTTTTAGATCCGGGAAATAATGGGGAAATAAAACATGGATATAGGAAAGTGAAATATTACTCGTTTTATGATACTGTAAGCAAACTGAGCCGAATTCTTGGTATATTGTAGGATAAAACATCATTACAAACGGTATTTTCTTTAGTAATAATTTCTATTGATTCGCGGATAATTAAATCATGATAATTCTTTGAGGTTCTTTAGTAATAATTTCTATGGATTCGCGGATAATTAAATCATGATAATTCTTTGAGGATATATCCCTCAAAGAATTATCATGATTTAATTATCCGCGAGTAAATATAAATTATTACTAAAGAAAATACCGTTTATAATGATGTTTTATCCTACAATATACGGAATATGTATATAATTTTCCTTTAAACATATTTCTTAATAATTCTTATTAATACATATCGAACGACATGATATGCTATATTTAATTTTAATATTTTATTCTTGTACATATTTCATTTTACAAATACAAGCTAAATACATTTTATATATTTTATAAGAAAAGATTGATCTAGAAAAAAGAAAAACAAGAAGGAAATTTAAAAAGAAAAGAAAAATATTGCATATGTTACTGTCCTTCATTGTTTGAAAAACATTTTGAATATAAAAAGTAGTTATTAATCTCTTTAATAAATATTCAATTCTACATTATATAAATAAAATTAAAATATAAACTTAAAATATACTAAAAGCAGTTTTATACATAAACTTTATATCGGTATAAACAATATTTTATTTAATGCTTAAATATCATGTTTCCTTTTCATTTCTTAAACTAAAAACTGTAATATGTATAAAGAAATATTCCCAGTGTAAATCGATTTTTCAATTTGAAACCTTTTCTTAATATCTTAATAAATGATTATCATTTTTCACTCCAAAATATTAATAATTATAAATACTAATTCATTGACTGTTATTCTTTATAATCGGGAAACGGTAAAGAACACAAAACTTTCAGTATAAATAAACAGTTTCAAATCATTGCAAATTAATGTTTACATCTACTACTATGAATGCAGCAATGAATCAACATATCTCGGTGTCAGCATTTTAAAACTAAAATAGTACTTCACGTTTTGTTTTTGCTTTCGAGCTGCGTCCAATTAAAATACTTCACATCTTACTATTGATTAGGAAGAATGAAACGTTTACACAAATTTTCTTTATTTAAAAAGACAAAACGAATGAAGTCGTGATTAAATTTTACTAAGAACTGTTTATTATTTAATTGTTAAAACAATTATATTTCAAACCGTTACATAAAGAGCGAATATAACACACAATCGCTTGTGAAATTCGGGAAACTAAATCAATCTTTTTCTATAAAACATGAAAACTATTTAACACTTATACAATATCTAAGTTCAGGAATGAAACATTAAATATATAAGACTTACCTTCACATACCATAATAAATATTCCTTTTAATATCCCTTTCATTTAAACTTTAAATGTTGGACCAAATGCAATCATTTCACTTATCTTATAATGGCGCCATAGACAAGGACGAACTGTTCTGATTGGCTGATAAGTAGTTCGAAAACTAGGTTCAACTTATTACCAAAATGTGGTTCAATTCAGCATAACTTCCAAGGATACACCATGAAATGGGGTTTTCGAAAATTAAGAAGTACCATATTTTGGTAATCCTCATTATTTTACTCCAAATATTGGTATAACGTTAAGCGGAAATTTTTAACAGTGTAGAAATAAACAAAAACATTTGACAGAATCCACTGAAAAATATGTGTTATTTCAATTTATGTTAAAAGTATGATTAAAAGTCGTATTCGTGCACAAATTGTATCAAACCCTGAAATTTTGAATACGAATATCTAATTCTGACATCATATTTGGTGTCTTAGGTAGATTTTTAACCTAGTTTACTAAACAAGAAGTGATTCGGTCCAGTATACTTTAAGAATTATGCGCATTTAAAGTTTTGAATACTAATGTTAAATACATTATGATTAATTGCAAAACGAACTGCATTGCAAGTAATTTTTTTAATGCATAACTCTAAAACTACTTGGCAAAATTAGATGATATATTAGGTTAACATATTTTATAGTTTTAGAAATCGATAAAACTTGTCAAAACTTGTTTCAATTAAAACTTGCTAGTTAAAATCGAAGAAAATTATAACATTTTCTTCGACATTAATTTGATAATCTTTGCATATTTTAATTTATGCATTGCAATTAAATATATTTTACTTTGTTCCCTTCAATATAACTTTAAAACTCGAGAAAGTAATTTTGCTATATTTTAGGACGCGTACATGATAATAGATGTAGAAAACGATTGTACATCTGAACGATTGCACATTCATTAAATTCTATTCTTAAACATCTCATGCATAGAAACCTTATACGAGGTTATATTGAAAAACAGCAACTACATAAAAATGACCATATTAACCCTGTATTAACCTGTTTTGACCCTGTATTACACATAAACATTATATGAAATGCTTGTGTTACACATAATGCTTGTGCTATACAAAAATTAAATAGTTGAGAGATTTCTTTTACTAATATTCATTTGAAAAATTCACCTTAAATTGTTTTTCTTTTCTGCACGAGAGTATATTTCTTCACAGATTTTTTTCTCTTTGATCTAACAAAAACAAGAGGATTTTATTTATTTATTTTTACTTTTTTATTTTGTGATAAGGTATTGAAAAATTAAATCATCACAAAAACTTTTTAAAAATAATTAAAAATAATAAAAATAATTTTTTAGTTCTTGTAACATGTATACATTTTATAAATTTTCTGAACTTTATATATATATATATTACTTTTTAATAAATGTAAAAATTTTCTTATTTCGCATTTTTTTAAACTATATAACAAATCACGACATTCAAAAATAATATTCATTATTAACTTTCTAAAAGGCATTAAATAAAAACTATAAAAACATTTAAAAATATTTTAATAATCTGTTTACACTTTACGGCTATGACGAAGCCAATATCAGATCGTGCAACTATAGAATATTATTAGTATTAACATTATTGTTAATAGCTTCGGTGGAGTCGAAACATGGATACAGTTTATTAAAACCTTTATTACTGGTTTTATAGTTTTTGTTTAACAAATTTTAGCCATTTAATGAAGTTGAACATTATATTATTTTATGATTCCATTTTAATTGTTTTTAGTACAAAATGTGTTTTTAATACATTAAAAATAATTCTTCATGCATGACATAATTAATTTTAAGAATGAATCAATATGACTGAACTTAGAAAACATTGAGAATATTTTTATTAGCTTATGAGTGCATAATAAATTGATAGAGATTAATGAAATTCAACAAATGGGAATATACATATTATGTGAGGACGTGAGTTTCAAAACTCGCCTTATCCAAAAAATTGAATTTTGGAAAATCGCGAAAAACCTGTAACTGCGACCCCGTGCATCGAATACATCCAATTTTTTATATACTTATAGCTAGTTTCTCTGTGATATCATTGTGTTAAATTGGAAAATCTACTTTAATTCATTTAATTAATTGAAAAAAGTTTCGGATAAGAAGAGTTTTGTTGCCAACCTATGGATAAGAAGAGCTTTGTTGCCTAGTCGTCTATCATAAATGCTGAAAGAAATTAATAGTTTGTATTTTTGTCATCGGATGATAATATTTTGGATGAAAAAATAAACCTTACGAGAGCAATAAGTATGATTAAAATTTAGTATTAGGTTAATAAAAAAGCAAACTTATGAATAATCAAATAAAACTTATCATAAATAGCTTATGATTAAAATAACTTTTTTTTAAAGAATGTAACGTAATATAATCCATATAACATATAATATTATATATATATATATACCATCTCCTTCTGTTCTGGTTCCTTAGAAATAATGTTATTATAGAAAGTAAGCACCCCCATTTTTGACAAGTTTTCATCAAAATGTTTCTTTGAACAAACCGCGGACATTCTTAAGTTTTTCTTGCTTCACGGGGACTCCCTTCTTTTTAAAAAGAAAGTCCAGTTTTTAGATGGCTCTAGCACAACCGTTACACTCTGAATTTTGAAATTCCAAGAATCTTTCGAAATACACTTCCACAAATTTGAAGATGGCCATGGTTCATAGTCTTTATATAGTACCTTATGATAGTGCCTCTGAAAGAGCACTCAGATGCACTTTAAAAAATGTTTCTAGGTGAAAATTTTACTTTTCTGGATGTTTCATGAAAGGAAAGATACCTGGATGGTTTCTTGAAGGAGATGTTTGAGATGTGAACTTCAAAATAAAGTTATCTTATGAAGTTTTGTCTTTGCTTAAAAAAAATAAAAGCTTTGTGGAAGCGTCATACATCTTGCATTGAGAAAGTTGAATACTCGAGGTTTTCTTTATGGTGGGTGCACTTTGAGAGGACCGGAAATGCCTTAGGTTTATGCCTAAGAATAAAAATTAATTTTTTTAACACCTTCTGACAGTAAGAAATATAGAAAGTGATTCTCCATTTTGAACTTACATTTTAATCTTCTTTTGCGTGTATTCTTTACTAGTCCATGTGTTCGTATTTCTTTATCTATTCTTCCTCCTTCCCCCACAAAGTGCAACAGTTTGTTCACTGTCCATTATACATAAGACATGCTGTAAAACTTATTTTATTAGTTTGTATGAATAGAACAGGTACAAACTTTAAACAAAAATAGCAACATGTCGCAGAGAAATGAAGGAAAATTACTGTGATATAGCTGATGAGCTAACCATCCGTTGTTCTTACGCATGCGCAGGGATAAAGCTAGTTTTGTTGCCAACTCCCTAGTGGATAAGGCGAGTTTTGAAACCAAACCAATATTTTAAGAACCCAAAAATAATGGATAAAAACATTTTTTTTTTTTTTTTCAGATTATAGTGTTTTTTCTATGTAGGTTTACCAATAGAATAGATTGGTAGAGAAAACTCGATTTTTTAAATTTTGGATAAGGCGAGTTTTGAAACTCACGTCCTCATGTGTAGTTAACTTTAACTTTTTTTTAAAAATTCATTTAAGTTTATATCGAAAATTAGACATCTAAACAGAATAAGTTATTTATTAAATTTATTATTTATTATTTTTAAATTATGTGAAAATATTTTCTATCGTGTATGATTCTGAAAATGTCGCCGTTGGTGCGACGAAACGATCGTCATCTTAATAAATGATATTTTATCACTTTATAGCATTATTTTACTTAATCTGTTTATAAGTGATCATTATACATGTTTTTATAAGTTATCTAATTCTGTAAATATTATTGTGATGGTGTATACAATGAATTATAGTATTGACAAATACTTTTCCGTAAAAAACCGGTGTGCATTGGAAGAATTTGCAGCACGCCATCTTTCTGAATTCAATAATTGATTATTGAACTCAATAGTTGATTATTTTGAAAACACGCTTTCCTTAATTATATCTGGCACCATTTTTCTCTCTTAATTTTGATTTTAAGCGATTTTTAATTTGATAAATATTATGTTAATGTCATAATGCAAAAATGTTCTTATCGACACGAAATTTTAATATATTGTAGAATTTTTCTTTACGACTTGAATGAAAAATTCATTACGATCAAGTAAAAGTAAAACTGCTCAAGTTTATGAGACATTTAATCGTTTCGGGCCAGGTGTCTCGAAAATGTTTTATGTTTCAGCGCCAAATTTCGAATAGTAATATTCGCTCTATTTACCCACTGACATTCTTTAATTAATAGTTTCTTCAGAAATAATGCTACTCATAATTAAGCAACCCTATTGCATCCTATACGACACTTATAATTGACACTCGTTCGGAATAGCTTAAATGCAGTGTTCACTTGTGAGTGAAATATTTCTTTTTTATATAAACATCATTGTATGGTATTTAACATTTTGTTGAAATTATATAAATAATTCTAATTTATTTAATTGTAGAATATATTACTTTTCTAATAATATGTGATAATTTTAAATGTTGGGTTTGATCTTTATACTTGAAAAGAATTTTTCAAAACTTTAAAAATACATATCTATATTATAAAGGACAAACATATCTGTGCGTAATGCATACGTCATTCTGCGAATGGCAACACTTTGAAATTTCGGTTTTGCAATTTTCGCTACTGCAAATTTTTAAACTTCTAAACATCGCACAGTTTCAATTTTTACACCGTCGTATTGGGAGAAAAAAAATGTACTTTTAAATGCAATTTGTTTGAAAGCTGTATCTCAATTTATTTTTGAGTTATTAATTTTTTTATAGTTTTTAGTACCAATTTTGTAATTGTGGCAATTGAAGTACTCCATTTCTATTAAATGTAAAGGGGATATAGTCATGGTTTATTTATTTTTATTGATTACATCCTTATTGATGACATTTTCACATTACAAATAAAAGTGACTTTTTTTCTAATTTTTGAACAGAAAATGACGTCAGCCATTAAAAAAAACAAGCATTCTTCTTCATAAATCCAAAGATTGAAGAAGATATTTCATTATTTTTTTCATTACGCTGATACTGAGTTTGAGACGCTAGGCAAAATTATTCAGTGAGTAAAAATGATGTCATATTTAAAACAAAACGATCATTTTCTTTGATAAAACTAAATACTTGACCAATAATAAATGGCCAATACTATGGCAACTAAATGCAAATTTCTGAATGGTAAATTTTCGCGGGTACTGAGATTAGAACTTAAATTTTATGCGAATGTTCTCATGAAAAGTTGTATCGGATAAACGTGACTTTAAGTTTGGAAATATGATACATTCATTAATAATGTATTGCGCGTTAAAATACTTTTAAATTGTGAATTTGAGTGGTGCGTATGTAAATTTTGAGAATGTGAAAAAAACGTACAGTTTAGATTTTTGGAGGAAAATTTTATGATGTGACAAAGCGAAATCCTTTTTACTGATTTTTCACCGTAAAACTAACGCAAGAGCCCCATTCGATAACTTCAACATAATTACTCATCTTGATTACGTATTCTAATACAGTTTAATTTTTCAATAATTTAAGCAGTTGAAGTTTTTGGAAATAATATTTTGGTAATTTTAGGTTAAAAACTTTTATTTTATGAGTTAGATAACCATTACAAGTGGAATTTTTTATTGTAATTATTTTTATAGGTTTGTTATAAATTCGATGTAACAGTTCCATTCTAAATATTTTAATTCGTAGAATTTCGACAGGTTCCAACTCGTTATTATCAATAATCATTGAATCCAAGAAATATTTATCTGATTCAAGTTTGTTGCAGCTGATTTGTTATTAGATAATAAAAAGTTTTTACTATTATGTATAATTCTCAATTCGTAAAAACAGATGGTTTTCCTAGTAAATTTGAAAATAAAAAAGTCTGTATTTTTTTATAACAATATTTTTAAAATAATAAAATTGCTAAGGCTAATAAATACAATTAATATTTAAGCCTTTCAAAAAGATTTATATGCATTAATATTTTTTTTAAATTATTATGTTTAATACTGTAGCATTATAAATATATTCTGCATTCCTATTTTCTATAGAAAATTTTCGAATACAGTACTTAAAGCTATTTGAGTTTATTAAATGTATTAAATGGTGTTACTTGGCTACGGTTTATCGTTTCAACTTAGTATATATTTCTTCAAAGTATAAATTAAAACAGTCATAACCCATACATAACAGTTTAATATTTGATGCAAATATTCTTAATGTATCATGGTAGACATTCGGCGAACATTAAAGCACAGAGGAGCTGTATGTAGCTAAGATAATAATAAGGATGGAAACTGAATACCAGGTTTATGCAATCTCTATTTCAGTACACATGCTTAAGTTACTGCGCACATTTATTTGATAACTACATTTCTCTAGGTTTAATTACAGTCTTTTATAATCGAAAATTAATCTATGTAGTGCATAATTATATAAGTTAGATTAATGTAAATTGAATCAAGTTGTTAAATATTTAAATGTCATGGTGTTCTTTACAGTAGTTATCAACAATTGGTAATTAAGTGCAATCTAATTTATTTTGTCCAATTTCGTAAGTTAAAAACTTCCGAAATATTAAATGAAATGAACTAGTTATAAGTCAGACTAGTAGTAATATTACCGAAGTTTATTCATAGATGGCGTTAGGTGTCATAACTGATACTATCGCTTAGCGAGTGAAGGTGTTATTCAATGGCCACCACGATCACAAGATCTTTCACCGGTTGATTTCGGTGTATGTGGTTTTTTAAAGGATCAAGTGTACAAGTCACCCTTTTCTGCATCCACTCCTGAACTAAAATCAAGAATCTGCACTGCAATTAATTTGATCGACGGAAACATGCTGACAAATCTTTTGCAAGAAATGATTTACCAATGGGACATTTGCAGAGTCATAAAAAGAAGTCACAACGAACATTTGTGATAATGATAAACTTGAGCTATTTTTCTATCTTACGACAATATGTACTTTAATTTTTTCCTGTCAATTCCATTCAATAAATCATTCTTTTTTCCCAACTAATTTGTAGGCACCCTGTATAAGAAGCATCAAGATAGCAGAAAAGCAGGTCTGAAAATATTATCATATGTATATGAGGACGTGAGATTAAAAACTCGCCTTATCCCAAATTTAAAAATCGTGTTTTCTCTATCAGATTGGTATCATGATCATGATCTATTGTATTTGTAAACATGCGCCGTAAAAACGCAACAATCTGAAAAAAAAGAAAAAAATACTAATTTTATCTTGTATTTCTGCCATTGTAAAATTTGTGCCATTATTTGTGTATTTGTGCCATTTTGGTTTACAATGAAAATCAATGGACGCTGATAGAGGCTTTTCGCTATTTCCCAAAATTAGATTTTCCGGATACGGAGAGATTTGAAACTGACGTCCTCATATATATACAGGGTGTCCACTCTCAACGGTGTCCAATGGCTAATTCCTAAACTGTTAGTCATAGACATATAGTTCCAATTAAAAAATGTTTTAAATGAGGTAACGAAATATTAGGTAGCTTTCTTTACAAAAAAGCTACCTATTGCAGCCGTTCGGAGGAAAGCGATTTCAAAAAATTTTGGTATATTTTCATCGATCATGACCCCCAGACCCCGAAACCACCCTCCGTTCAAAATTGATATATATATATATATATATATATATATATATATATATATGACCTATGTCACACTGTAACTCCCGTAATTATGAACCGATTTCGATGTAATTCGGTGTGTACATAGTACATACCAATGTCTCGACCGAGTTCGTTGGCCAGCTTCATCCGCCATTTTGTTTCAAAATGGCGGCCATTTAAAATTTTTAAAAAATTTTAAAACTTGAAATGTGGTACCAAAAAATTAAAAATGGAAAAATATTTTTTTCTTATGTATTTGACCTTTATACAAAGATTCCGGAGCAGTTTTTGTTTCGTCTATATCTTAAAAAATGGCTGAGTTATAGCATTTTGAATTTCTAGTGTGGCTGACATTTTGAAACGTCCTGAAATTTGTCACGCGATAAAAGGCGTATTAATGAACCGATTTGGATGTAATTCAGTGTGTACATAGTACATACCAATCTCTCGACCGAGTTCGTTGGCCAGCTTCATCCACCGTTTTGTTTCAAAATGGCGGCCATTTAAAATTAAAAAAAAAATTTAAAACTTGAAATGTGGTACCAAAAATTTAAAAATGGAAAAACATTTTTTTCTTATGTATTTGACCTTTATACAAAGATTCCGGAGCAGTTTTTGTTTCGTCTATATCTTAAAAAATGGCTGAGTTATAGCATTTTGAATTTCTAGCGTGGCTGACATTTTGAAACGTCCTGAATTTTGTCACGCGATAAAAGGCGTATTTATGAACCGATTTGGATGTAACTTCGTTTATACATAGTACATACCAATGTCTCGACCGGGTTCGTTGGTCAGCTTCATCCGCCATCTTGTTTAAAAATGGTGGTCATTTAAATTTTTAAGAAAAATTTAAATTTGAAATGTGGTACCAAAAAATTAAAAATTGAAAAAATATTTTCTTCTTATGTGTTTGACCTTGATAAAAAGATTCGGGAGCAGTTTTTGTTTCGTCTATATCTTAAGAAATGGCTGAGTTATAGCATTTTGAATTTCTAGCGTGGCTGACATTTTGAAACGTCCTGATTTTTCTCACGTAATAACAGGCGTATTTATGAACCGACTTGGATGTACCTTGGTGTGTACATAGTACATACAAATATCTCGACCGAGTTCGTTGGCCGGCTTCATCCGCCATCTTGTTTCAAAATGGCGGCCATTTAAAAAAATTAAAAAATAAAAAAATTTAAATGAGATACCAAAAAATTGGAAAGTGAAAAAGATTTTTTTTGTATGTGTTTGACCTTAATACAAAGATTCCGGAACAGTTTTTCTTTCGTCTATATCTAAAAAAAAATGTCTGAGTAATAGCATTTTGAATTTCTCTTGTGGCTGACATTTTAAAACGACCTGATTTTTGTCACGCGATAACAGGCGTAATTATGAACCTATTTGGATGTAACTTGGTCTGTACATAGTACATACCAATGTCTCGACCGAGTTCGTTGGCCAGCTTCATTCGCCATCTTGTTTCAAAAGGGTTGCCATTTAAAAAAAATTAAATTTAAAATTCAAAATAAGGTATTAAACAATTGAAAAATGAAAAAGATTTTTTTATGTGTTTGGCCTTGATACAAAGATTCCGGTGCAGTTTTTGTTTCTGAAAATTTGTTCTTTTGTTTATATCTTAAAAAGTCCTTCCGGCCAGTGCCGGGAGGAAGAGGCAGCTTTCATAATCCTTATTTTAAAAAAGCCAACTTATATCATGCAAACACACGAAGCTCAATTTAGTGGAAACCGAATATAGGAGATTCAATACTAATTTTTATCAATATAATGAATGACAATTTCGCGAAATTAGTCAGCTTTATCCAAGCTGCTTTTCTTTAAAGTAACTTATATTTGGCTGCCAAATTCGGCAATTTCTTAAAGTGCCTGCCATTTTAAGACAACATGGTGGATGAGGCTAAGCAGTGAACTTGGTCGAGACCTTAGTAATTGCTGTGCACATGCTCACTCACATCGGAATCGGTTAATATATAGGAGTGCTGTCGCATGCAAAAAATCATATTTTTCAAAATGTCACCCACAATAGAAATTGAAACTGCTATATCTGAGTCATTTTTTAAGGTAAATACAAACAAAAAATGCTCCTGAATCCTTATATCAAGATCAAATACTTAAGAAAGAAACCTTTTTCAATTTCTAATTTTTTTGCACCTCACTTTAAATATATACATATTTTTTAATTTAATGGCCGCCATTTTGAAACAAGATGGCTGATGAATCTGGCCAGCGAACTTGGTCGAGGTGTTGATGTATACTATCCACATGCCTTTTTACATCGAAATAGGCGAATACGTGTGTTATCGCGTGACAAATACAAGATCGTTTCAAAAGTTTAGCCATGCTAGAAATTCAAAGTGCTATAAATCAACCATTTTTTAAGATATCAACAAAAGAACAAATTTTCAGAAACAAAAACTGACCCGGTTCTTTGTATCAAGGCCAAACACATAAAAAAAATCTTTTTCATTTTCCAATTTTTTAATACCTCATTTTGAATTTTAAATTTAATTTTTTTTAAATGGCAACCCTTTTGAAAGAAGATGGCGAATGAAGCTGGCCAACGAACTCGGTCGAGACATTGGTATGTATTATGTACAGACCAAGTTACATCCAAATAGGTTCATATATACGCCTGTTATCGCGTGACAAAAATCAGGTCGTTTTAAAATGAGAAAAATTCAAAATGCTATTACTCAGCCATTTTTTTTTTAGATATAGACGAAAGAAAAACTGTTCCGGAATCTTTGTATTAAGGTCAAACACATACAAAAAAAATCTTTTTCATTTTCCAATTTTTTGGTATCTCATTTAATTTTTTTTTTTAATTTTTTTTAAATGGCCGCCATTTTGAAACAAGATGACGGATGAAGCTGGCCAACGAACTCGGCCGAGATATTTGTATGTACTATGTACACACCAAGGTACATCCAAGTCGGTTCATAAATACGCCTGTTATTACGTGAGAAATATCAGGACGTTTCAAAATGTCAGCCACGCTAGAAATTCAAAATGCTATTACTCAGCCATTTCTTAAGATATAGACGAAACAAAAACTGCTCCCGAATCTTTTTATCAAGGTCAAACACAAAAGAAGAAAATATTTTTTCAATTTTCAATTTTTGGTACCACATTTCAAATTTAAATTTTTCTTAAAAATTTAAATGGCCGCCATTTTTAAACAAGATGGCGGGTGAAGCTGGCCAACGAACCCGGTAGAGACATTGGTATGTACTATGTATAAACGAAGTTACATCCAAATGGGTTCATAAATACGCCTTTTATCGCGTGACAAAATTCAGGACGTTTCAAAATGTCAGCCACGCTAGAAATTCAAAATGCTATAACTCAGCCATTTTTTAAGATATAGACGAAACAAAAACTGCTCCGAAATCTTTGTATAAAGGTTAAATACATAAGAAAAGAATATTTTTCCATTTTCAGTTTTTTGGTACCACATTTCAAATTTTAAGTTTTTAAAAAAATTTTAAATGGCCGCCATTTTGAAACAAAATGGCGGATGAAGCTGGCCAACGAACTCGGTCGAGAGATTGGTATGTACTATGTACACACCGAATTACATCCAAATCGGTTCATAAATACGCCTTTTATCGCGTGACAAAATTCAGGACGTTTCAAAATGTCAGCCACGCTAGAAATTCAAAATGCTATAACTCAGCCATTTTTTAAGATATAGACGAAACAAAAACTGCTCCGGAATCTTTGTATAAAGGTCAAATACATAAGAAAAAAATATTTTTCCATTTTTAATTTTTTGGTACCACATTTCAAGTTTTAATTTTTTTTAAAAATTTTAAATGGCCGCCATTTTGAAACAAAACGGCGGATGAAGCTGGCCAACGAACTCGGTCGAGACATTGGTATATACTATGTATACACCGAATTACATCGAAATCGGTTCATAATTACGGGAGTTACAGTGTGACATAGGTCAGATATATATATATATATATATATATATATATATATATATATATATATATATATATATATATATATATATCAATTTTGAACGGAGGGTGGTTTCGGGGTCTGGGGGTCATGATCGATGAAAATATACCAAAATTTTTTGATATCGCTTTCCTCCGAACGGCTGCAATAGGTAGCTTTTTTGTAAAGAAAGCTACCTAAAAATGGTTGATTTATAGCACTTTGAATTTCTAGCATGGCTAACATTTTGAAACGATCTTGTATTTGTCACGCGATAACACACGTATTCGCCTATTTCGATGTAAGAAGGCATGTGGATAGTACACATCAACACCTCGACCAAGTTCGCTGGCCAGATTCATCAGCCATCTTGTTTCAAAATGGCGACAATTAAATTAAAAAAAATATATATATTTAAAGTGAGGTGCAAAAAATTTAGAAATTGAAAAAGGTTTCTTTCTTAAGTATTTGACCTTGATATAAGGATTCAGGAGCATTTTTTGTTTGTCTTTACCTTAAAAAATGGCTCAGATATAGCAGTTTCAATTTCTATTGTGGGTGCATTTTGAAAAATCTGATTTTTTGCATGCGACAGCACTCCTATATATTAACCGATTCCGATGTGAGTGAGCATGTGCACAGCAATTACTAAGGTCTCGACCAAGTTCACTGCTTAACCTCATCCAACATGTTGTCTTAAAATAACAGGCACTTTAAGAAATTGCCGAATTTGGCAGCCAAATATATGTTACTTTAAAGAAAAGCAGCTTGGATAAAGCTGACTAATTTCGCGAAATTCTCATTCATTATATTGATAAAAATTAGTATTGAATCTCCTATATTCGGTTTACACTAAATTGAGCTTCGTGTGTTTGAATGATATAATTTGGCTTTTTTTAAATAAGGATTATGAAAGCTACCTCTTCCTCCCGGCACTGGCCGGAAGGACTTTTTTAAAAGTAATTTCGGTCAATAAAAGCATTTCTGAAAAAAAAAAAATAAGAAATTTAAATTTTTATACGGTCCCCGGGTTCTATAAGTTATATTTAGTAATATTTTCCTATTATACTGACAAGTAACACAAAAAAGTCTCATTATTCTACGATTAAAACTCACCGAGTAATAGTTGTTTAAAGTTGGAGCATATTCTTTGCTACGAAATAGGAGTCATTCACAAACTTAGTAGAAATATATGTAATCGTCAGATATATCTGTATATATAAAAGCCGTTCTCTGTATGTATGTCCTTTATACAAATCTTCAGTTTTTGTTCGATTTGCACGAAACTTCATGTACATACGTTTTAGAACGTGGAAAAGATCGCTGTCTACTTCAAAAAAAAAAAAACCATCAGACCACTATTTATCTTTTTTTTTGTACCACCTTCCATAACATAACATTATAGAAATATCTCTTTTATTTAATTTTATAATTCAATCATTTCTTTCCCGCTGCCACAACTTAAAAAACGGTGCAATAATTAAAAAAATTGATAACACGCGTACATCCTTTTTATAAGCTAATAAAAATTCAGAGCCAATCGCTATATTTTTGCATTTTCGAAATTGTTGTCATTCTAATCAGGAAATGCAGATTTTCCCCATATAAAATAAAAACTTTAACTAAATGTGAGTTCAAATGACGTAGTATATCTTCATTTGAATGTTTTTGAAGCTAAAAAATCTATTTTAATACAGACGTTTCAATATCAAGAAAATAATTTAGGGAAAATATAATAATAATAAAAATTGTTTGCTAGATATGACTTCAATTTCTGATTAACTGACAATGCTTTCTAATGATGTCTTATTCTGAGGTTTTTACATATATATATGAAAAATGTGCATTTTCTGTTTAGAATGACGTCGATTTCAAAAATGCAAAAATACAGCGAGAAAATCTGAATTATTTTATTGTGTAGTCACACCCTAAAAAACTGCACGAAAAAAAAAAAAAAAAAAGAAAAGAAAAGAAAAGAAAAGAAAATGCAAACACGTGTACTTTCTTTTCATAAACCAATAGAAATTCAGTTCCTCTCGATATATTGTTACATTTTTTTTTTTTTTAAATTGAGGTCTCTCTAAGCAGAAAATGCGCATTTCTCATATTTTAAATAAAAACTTCAAGGCTTTGAGAAAACTTAAAACCTCCATTTCATATATTTGAAATTACAATTTCACTAAAATATAGGCTTTTCTATTCCAAGAAAAAGGATCAGAGACACAAATCACTAAATACGGCGCCACTTTCAATAAATTATGACGTCAATTTCGATAAATATGGCTTCAAACTGGCTCTAAATACCGGTTGCCATGATGTATCTCCTATTTCGTTATAATGTTGTTTCTTTAATTATATAATTTAGGTAAATGTTTTAATATTTTAAATGAAGTGATAACATTCTACGATTTACACCAAATACCATAATGTAAAATCTACTTTTATACGATTTATATTAAATTGAAATTAAAACATAACAAATATTTTTTTTAGAGTTAGCTTTCCCATTTTAAACAAAGCTTCATAGATTGACATCATTTTCATGTTAATCGCTGTGGATTTGGATTTTATGATTAGTGCGAGTTTTCGTTTAAAAATTATAGGCAATGAATCTTAGGATACCCGTCTTTAAAGGTACCTGATATACTGCGCATTAACAGAACATAAAAAAAAATCGTTTTTAATTTGAAACCCTAATATATTTAGTGTATTTTTTAGATTTCTCAAAAACTACATGAAAAAGCATTTTTGGTCCTTTCGTGTTATAGCGCGCAGTTAATCGTGAATATTTTCACTATAGTTCCCTTATAATCTGAGTAGCACATTTCGCTCGCTGTGCTGGTCGGTTTCTCCAAACGAATCTTGAATTAAATGAAATATATCAGTGAATTTGATCCGTCATTTTAATGCAATATGGGTCTTTATCTGAAACGTCCTTCCGCGTAGATGAAAACGTTACTAACGCTACTGCGCTATTATACTTTCTAATGTTTAAGACAAAACATCGGTTGTTAAACGCCAAATTTTTTAGTTCATGATTTACAGTAGAACTTGGTTTAAGAATGATAGACCGATATGCAATATACTAAAACTATCCCTGAAAAATTATCTAACATTTTAAAAGGCTAATCATTCAGAATTTCGTTCAACTGATTAGTAACTTTTCAGCTAACTTTATAACAAAACATGTAGAGCAAAATGGGATATACTAAAACCATTATTAAAAAATGCGTGCATAGTAACAGCGCAAATTCCATAAAAATCTGTCCAGTAGGACTTTTTAAAAAGGCTAATATTTTATAATCGGCCTCATCTGATTGTTGAACTTTCTTCCATAATTTTATATATAACTGCCTGACGTAAATGCAATATTCTAAAATCATCCATATAAAATAATCCAAGAAACGATGCAAGTTCCATGGAAGCCCATTAATAAAAATCCTTTTTAAAATACTAATCTTTCATAATCGGGTTCACATGACTATAAAACTTTTCCCTATAATTCTATGACTAAACAACATAAAACAATATGTTATGCGCTAAAACCTTTCCTGAGAAACTGATAGTCGCATTGAAATATATTCAGAAGAACTCAAGTTATAAGCCTCCGGAACGAAATTCCCATTTGCATTTTCTATGCATAATAGATTATTTTGCGTAGTTCGATTTGATATCTGTTAAATTCGTGTTTTAATTTAATTTATTTTATTTTGGCATTTTAATTTCGTTTACCAATTTAGTTATGAAATATTACACGAAAACAAACAAGTACTGGATTATTTGCACCGTTCTTGAGCAATTGAGTTAATCTTTTGTAATTACACGCACATTTAAAAAATATTCATGCATGAGAATCACTTTAAAATCTATAAAAAAAAAATCTATAAATTGACATAAACTTTTCAAACAAATATTATTGAAAGTTTTTTTTGTTGTTGTTTTCTATTAGACGTTGGAATAGTCGAATGTGCGATGTTTAGAATTTAAATTGTAGTAAAGTCGAAATTTGTGGATAGATTAGGTTGTTGTCACCAATAATATGATGACAAAGGTACACATAGACATGCAATTTCTTCATAATATTGCATTAAGAGCAAACGGGTTCATCTTTCGTAATGATTTCGTTGGGCTGCACGCACATTAAAAAATATCCATGTTTGAAAATTACTTTCAAACCCATTAAAATAAAAAAAACTGATATACAATTTTCAAATAAATTTCATTTGAAAAGAGTTTTTGTTCTATTCGACAGCTTAAAAAATTAAATTGTGTGCTGTTCAGAAGTTAAGAAAAATTGCTGTAAAGGAATAATTTGTCTGTTAGGTCATTCCATCAACAGTATGATGTCAGCGTTACTCACTGACATATTTTTACTTTATAATGTAGATATACGCCATACAAAAGATAATTTCACTGTATGATATGCCATTTGATGGATCTGTTTTTCGTATTGTCAGTAAATTACAAATTTTTCTGTTACACCAGCCAAAGGAAACGGGCATTGTGATATTAAAGCTCAGGCGTTTTATTATGGTAGCGAGACAATAGCGTATGTTTTCTAATTATCATTTCAATGATTTGTAGACGGGAATGCACAAATCTCAGTTTTTGTAATTATTATAGTAGTGCATTTTAATTTATTATTTTACATGGAAGGTCTCCTATAATTTACACGGGCGAAGCCGTGTGGTTCTGCTAGTTAAATATATATATATTTGAAACTCAAATTAATATTGCAATATAAATTTTAATTATAAATTCATTCTGAAGTATTAATGCAAAATATACAGCTTGTACTAAACACATACGAGGAAAAAATAACAGAATTTTCCTTAAATAAAGTGGTGAAAAGCAACAGCCTTAATCCTTTACAAAATTATGCACATTTTAAAATGCTATTAGATTACACTAGGCTGCAAAATTTGTTTTATGTTATGTTTTTACCTTTCGATAATTGATTCTTGTGTATAGTGTAGCGCTGAATCCGAAAATTGCATTCGTTTTTAACCATCACATCACGATTTTTCAAAAATCGTGAATTTCAAAATTTAAAATGTCAATGTGACCGTCCTCCACCACTACCTCATCGGATCCCTGAGGTGTTTACCTGTAAGAATCCCAGTATAAGTAAAAAAATAAATCAATAAATTATTGAATTAAATAAAATAAAATTGAATAAAAGAAGTTTTATATCTGTTTTATAGTATTAGATTTTTTTTATTTTTAAAATTTGAAATTTACGATTTCCGAAAATGTCTAACGTGATGGTTAAAAATGAAGTTCATTTTCGGATTCAGCGCTAAAAGTACATAAACATCAATTACCAAAAGTTAAAAAAACATACCCAGGTCAAAATTCTTGCTAGTACTAGCATCAGAAATATGCTAATTATTGCTATGTAGTGCTTTGTGTGCTAGATTTTCATGCTAGTATATGCTTTATAATGCTAGCCAGCATCACATGCTATATAGCTAGCTTCCACAGTAATAGCATGACAAGCTATATACAAGCATTTTATGCTTGTTTGCTGTTTAAGCTTCTTCCAAAGCATGGTGTGGTAGGTACCTTACCGTGCTATTATATGCTTTTTTATGCTTGCCAGCATAATATAATATGCAGCCAGCTTAGGGGAAAAAGAGCATGACAAGCTATGTACAAGCATTTTATGCTTGTTTATTGTTTAAGCTTCTTCCAAAGCATGGAGAGGTAGGTACCTTAACGTGCTATTATATGCTTTTTTATGCTTGCCAGCATAATGTAATATGCAGCCAACTTAGGGGAAAAAGAGCATGACAAGCTACGTACAAGCATTTTATGCTTGTTTGCATTTTAAGCTTTTTCCAAAGCATGGAGAGGTAGGTACCTTAACGTGCTATTATATGCTTTTTTTGCTTGCCCGCATAATATGCTATGCAGCCAGCTTATTGAGAAATAGCATGACAAGCTATGCACAAGCACGTTATGCTTATTTGCTGTTCAAGCTTCTGCCAAAGCATGGAGAGGTAGGTATCTTAATGTGCTATTATATGCTTTCTTATGCTTGGCAGCATAATATGCTATGCAGCCAACTTATTGAGAAATATCATGACAAGCTATGTACAAGCATGCTATGCTTATTTGCTGTTTAAGCGTCTTTCAAAGCATGGAGAGGTAGGTACCTTAACGTGCTATTATATGCTTTTTTATGCTTGCCCGCATAATATGCTATGCAGCCAGCTCAGGAAGAAATAGCATCACAAGCTATGTACAAGCATTTTATGTGCTTATTTGCTGTTTAAACTTCTGTCAAAGCATGGAGAGGTAGGTACCTTTACATGCTATTATATGCTTGCCAGCATAATATGCTATGCAACCAGATTTGATAGAAAAGAGCATGACGTACTATGTGCCTGTAAGTTGTGCTAATTTGCTACACAAGTATCTTCCCAATAATGATGAGGTAGGTACTTAAATGAAGGATTGTGTGCTTGTTATTGCTTGGTAGCATCAAATGCTTTATTTTATTTTTTTTCTTGTTACACGAAAGTATAAATTTGACTATGTTTTTTGAAAATAGAAGAAAAGGAAATTTTAATTTTAAATTAAATTAATTTATCAAATCCGGGGCGAGACAATGGCTCTCTTCCAGCTCCGTCACCCCCCCTCCCCCCACCAAACAGAAAATTCTTAGTTTCTCTTTCATTTTAAGCTAAGAGAAAAGATAAATTTCAATTTGTTTTTCAAAATCGGAGAAAAAATTTGTTAAATTTCAAATTCGAGGGAGGCTTAATGGATCACATAAGTCCTCTTCCCTTAACGGAATATTCAGGAGTTTGCGTTATGGAGGTTTCACTGTACATTGCAATTTTGCAAGATGTAAAATATAACTTCTATGGGGGTGGATTAAATTCTGTGAGGGATTTAACTTCTAGGAGAGTCTTCTAGGGGAGCCCGTCCCCCCCCCCCCCGCCTCCTATAAAGGAATTTTTTCTTTTGTTTCTTAGAATTTAAGTATTCTAACTTACTCGAAAAAAAAATGCAGTATATCTTTAAAAAATGTAAAAAAAGAAATTTTTGTTCATCAAAATCTAAGTTCCTGGCTGGCCCTCTCCTGAATTTAATACTGTCTTAAATTATCCAATTAAGATTAGTTTTTAACATCTAAATATCAAATGAAACAGAACTAAAAATTAATTACCAAAGCGAATATAGAAGAGTAACTCCCCCCCCCCCCCCGCCCAACAGAAAATTTTAAACTGATCTTTCTCTTACCGTTAAATTATTTTAGGTTACCTGTAAATTATAAATGTTCTATATCTTTAAAAATGGGAGAAAGATAACATTTTGTTTATTAAATTTCAAAAGCTGGGAGGGGGGGAGGGCTGTGTCACCGCCACCTGAATTAAACACTGCCCCTTGAACACGTTTGAGTTAATTTTTTAACGCATAAACTTAAAAAAATTAACAAATAATTTCAATGGTATACTTAAAGGGAAAAAGCTCCTCTCCCTCCCCCCAAATTGAAAGAAAATTCCTCGCTGCACTTTCTCTTAGTATTTAATTTTTTTAAGTTTGTCGAAAAGATTAAATTTGCTATGTTTATTAAAATCAGAGAAAAAATATTATTTTGTTAAATTTCAAAATCCAGGGGCGGTAGATTTCCTTTTTCGAACCACTGCAACGTAAATTCAATACTGCCTTCGTCTACCCGTTTTAGATAAAATCTAAACACATAAATCTAAAAAAAAAAAAAAAAAAACTGGAAATTAATTTCTATAAAGCGTTTATTTGGAAAAAGCGCCCCACCCCCCTGGTTTAGATAAAAATTTAACACATGAATATAAAAATAAAAACTGAAAATTAATTTCCGTGAAGGATTTTTGGTAAAAAGAGCCTCCCCTCCACTCCCCCATCATAAAATTCTTTGCTGTTCCTTCTCTCAGTGTCTAATTATTTTAATTATACCAAAAAAAAAAAAAAAAAAAAAAAAAGAAAGAAAGAAAGAAAAATCCGTGCTTTTCAGAAAGAGAATTTAGTCTGTTACATTTCAAAATTCAAGGAGCACTGTTTCATTTAAGAAATAAGTTTATACCAATCGAATTGAAAATATGTACAATTGACCCCTCCCCTCCAATAAGGACTAACTTTTAAAATTTTAGCCCCATCCTAAATTGATAAATTCTATCCTAAATACACTTCAAAATCTTTTATTTTTCTGCAACAAATAATTATGACCATATTCAAACCATTCATTAAGCAAAGAAAATTCAACAAATGAATTATAATAATCAAGCCATATTCTAATTATCCATTAAACATAGAAAAAACCCTAATAATAAATCAACCTTATTAATTGAAACTTGGTGGATAACAGCATCGATAAATTCTATATCTTATAAATAATCTTATAATAATCGATAACCCTCTATCTTATAAAAATATCAACACACAGCAGAATCAGCTCTACACCCATTAGCCGCATTTAAAATCGTTTGCAAACACGACCCCAGTGGCAAAGTCAGTAAAGCATCTAGCTTCTAAACCGGAGATAGTGAGCTCTGTCCTTCTGAGAGGAAAAGAAAAGCCGACCTAAGTTTCCCCTTCTAAAAGCTGTAGGTACTTCAGAAATTCTCCAAAGATGGCGCGACTAGCGTCTTTTTTTTCTAACCGGGATAATAGCTAAAAATAAAAGCAAGTGAGGCTAGAAAAATAATGCTAGAATAGCAAAAAATAAAAGCAAGTGATGCTAGAAATGTAATACCAGCATAGCAAAAATTAAAAGCTACTGATGCTAGAAAATTAAAAGCAACTGATGGTAGAAATGTAATGATAGACTGGCAACAAAAAAAAGTATCTGTTGCTGGTGAATTAGTGCTAGAAAGCAGAAATTACAAGCAAGTGGTGGTCTTGATTGCTGCTAGTCCAGCAACATATTCAAGCAACACAAGCTGGAATATGTATGCTGGCCAAGCAGTAAAAGTGTTCCAATACACACCATGACTTGCTGGTAATTATGGTGGAACCAGCAAATGTGTTATGGTAGTTTATGCTAGTTAGCTTTGCTGGGATACAGCATTTTATGCTTGTCTAGCAAACAAATACCAGCATGAATTTTGACCTGGGTAATCATCTCGTCTATCTTATAGCATTGAATTTTTACTATTTTTTAACTTTGAAATTTACGATTTGCAAAATTCCTGACATGACGGTTAGAAAGGAAGATAATTTTCCAATTCAGTGCTAAAAAATACATAAAAATCAATTTTAAAAGTTAAAAGCACAGCCATCGCAGGGTTGTGTTATCTAATCTTAAACTTTTTCTTAAACATTTTGGCGGTAATCTATCCGAGTTTTTTTTGTGTTATTCTGTAAAATAAGTACAAATGGTAAGCAACGAAATCATAATACTTCATTGTCATCAGACTTACGTCAGTATGTAAAATTTAACCTAGATCGGAAATTTTTTTTGAGCTATAGTTGGAGTACAAATTTTGAACTGGAAAGATATACATACGATCGTTTCAAGTTAAATAAAAGCTTTTAAAATAACACATTAAAAAAAAAAAAAAAAGAAATCATGGAAAGAAACAGTCTCAAATCCTTACGAACTGAAACATATGATGAAATACGATTATTTTAACGAATCTAAAACTTAATTAATAAATGCTAACTCTATCGTAATACTTGTAAAAGTACTTTCAAAGCGGGGATGCACCTGAAATAATTCATTCGAATACTTTAAGCACTTTGAATACGACCCCTCGAAACAAGGTCGAACTCATCTCTATTCTGGTGCAGAAAAGTGGTATGAGTCATAAATTTCAAAGTTTCATAACTCGGTCAATTTTAGAGTTAGCTGAATGGGACGTTTTTTAACCATTTGGAAAAATGGTTATTGTTCTCGTCAGGATAGGAAATCAAAAGGTTTTTATTGGTTTAATCCGCATTTTATTCGTTTTATGATTGGTCTATACCGTAATATGTATTTCCCTTTACTTTCAACAGAGATCTGTTGCCACTATGACAAAAAAGTAATAAAAACTACAAAAAAAATATTAATAACACAGAAACAAATTGAGATACAGCTTTCAAAGAAATAGCATTTAAAAGTACATTTTTTTCTCTATACGACGGTGTAAAAAGTAATATTGTGGGATGTTTAGAAGTTTATGAGTGAAATTTCATTTAAAATGGGTTGTCAGATTTCTTGGAAATCTGACGATGGAAAAGCCTTTTCCCGAACAGCCAATGAAATGCTTGGATAATACATAAGTTTCAGGTGGATAATACGTACGAGTCGCAGGCGATTTCCGTCGCTTGCAATTTTTACGTGTAATAACACTATTAATATTATATTTTATTCAAGGCTGGAGTAGCACAGTTGAAGTTTAATCCAGTTGGAAAAAAAAATATATATATATTCGTTCCCTTCATTAACACTATTAATGTTTAATTCATGGCGTACGTAATGTATGATCAACTGCGTGCTATTTTTTATGTCTTAAATTTTAGTCTTTGAGAAAATCATTTTCCAAATGGACGTGTAATTTGTTAAATTGCATTTTTATTTTTTGTGTTTCTTTTTAGATTAACACGGAATTTTTACTAAATATCACTTATAGGACCGGGGGACCGTATAAAAATAAATTTCGTAACTTTTTAATAAATATTTTTCTTGACCCAAATCGATTTAAAAATACTTCTTTACCTTATTTAAAACATTTTTGTAAATAGAACTACGTGTCTATGACTAACGGTTTAGGAATTAGCCATTGGACACCATTGAGAGTGGACACATTATATAATAGGATTGTTGCGTAAATTTTCCCGTAAATTCTAACATGTAAATTACATTTAGAGTGTATTATTTAAATATTATAAATTGTATAAAAAAATATTCATTTAATTTTATTTATCAAACTTATTTTAATACGAAGTGAAGCCCATCCAATTTCGACGAAAGAAAATGCTTAAAACAGAGCTATTACATGGATTTGTAATAAACCTAGAAAATTAATTATAAGAAAAACTCCATCTTACAATAATCACTCTAACTCTCAAAAGAAATATTATTTTATCCTAAAGTTACCAAAATACTATTTTCACAAACTTCAACTGTTCATTTTATTGAAATACACTGCTCAAAACAATTAAACGATATTGCAGTTTTAGGTGGATTTTGTATCTGGTAAACTGTTTAGCTGATTGATGCATGGTCGACAGACATAGTAGGTTATATGAGAATAAATTACACATGTTTGGCAGAAAAAAATGCATTTTATTGCGCATTTGTGTACTAAAGGAAAAAAACACAATTTGTGCATATGAGAAAAAAAGAATAAGAAAAGGTGTTTTCTTCAAAGAAAATCATTTTCAGTAGAGGGTATTGTTTCCACGGGCGGCCAGCAACGTTGAACACCTTTGAGGCATGGACTCAATGAGGCTATTAATGACGAGTTGCGGTATTCTGCCCCACTCTTCCAGAAGAGCTCTTTCCAGTTCTTGGAGAGTTTGTGGTGGTTGTTGGCGGCCAGAAACTCGTCTTCCTAGAGCGTCCCAAACGTGCTCGATTGGATTCATGTCTGGAGAACACGCTGGCCATTACATTCGAACGATTTCTTTCTCGAAAAGGAAATCCTCCACCAGGTTTGCACGATGTGGCCTGCAGTTATCGTCCATTAAAATGAAGTTATCTCCGATTGCTGCAGCGTAAGGGACTTCAATAGGTCTGAGGATCTCATCCCTATATCGGCGACCAGTCAGAGCTCCATCTCAAATGATGTAGAGGTCAGTGCGCCCGTCAATGGAGATGCCACCATACACCAACACTCCTCCACCGCCAAATCTGACACTTTCGTGCACGAACGCAGGATTATTCCTATTGCCACGGACCCTCCAGATGAAAATACGCCTATTATCCGGATGCACAGAAAAACGGGACTCGTCAGAAAACAGAATATTGCTCCATTCATTTCTCCTCCAGTTGACATGCTCGGTTGCCCACTCCCTGCGGTCGCAACGATGCCTTGATGTTAATCTAACACATACCATCGGTCGGCGAGCATACAGACCTACAGCATGGAGCCGGTTTCGGACAGTCTGAGTTGAAATCGTGGTGCCTGTAGCCGAGCGAAGGTGTTGTTGGAGAAGAGTAGCGTTCATGGTTCGGTGTCTCCGAGCTGTTAACGCTAAATACCGATCTTCATTGGGCGTTGTTGTTCGTCTACGACCTTGCCCTGGTCTTCGGCCTGCACATCCACTCTCCAAAAAACGGTTCCAGATCTTGGAAATGACATTTTGTGACACTCCAATGGCTTGCGCTACTTCGGCTTGAGTTTGGCCCCCTTCTAACCTACCAACAATTCTCAAAGCTTCTGAATCTGTCAAATGACTTCGCTGAGATATCGTACTCCTCGAAACAAAGCAATCACTGAATGCCGATCATCCTTGTCTTCATTCTCTTTTATCCAGTTGAAAGTCAAATTTCATTCGCTGCCGCTGAAGCGACGTTTTTGACGTCGAACTCAAAATTTGCATACTCCACAGTTTGAAAACCAGAAAAATTTGCATTTGT
Organism: Maratus speciosus; assembly: GCA_963932465.1. Lineage (NCBI taxonomy): Eukaryota > Metazoa > Arthropoda > Arachnida > Araneae > Salticidae > Maratus > Maratus speciosus. Next base: position 400,057,784 of record OZ010800.1, on the reverse strand, counting down.
GATTCTCTTCTTCTATTTTCGGCAAAAAAAATTTCGTTTATATCTTTATTTTATATAAAACTTCAAATATCCTTTAATTGTTTTGAGCAGTGTAATAAACTTTACTCGTCTATCCCTTTAAGACCCAACCCGCACGATCGTGCGGATTAGACATTCATTTATATTTTTGTTTCTGAGTCGTATGTAATAAAAACTAGAATCGAACGATGGATCTGGTTTGCAGATAGAGTAAACTATCATTTTGTTATCAACAGGTTGCGGTTGCAGACCATGTTTTACATTCTAGAGGCATGACTAGCTTTGTTTACGAATACGTCGGGTCTTAAAGGGGTATGTAATCAGTAAAATATCGCATCCTTGCTTCAGAAGTGTCACAGCTCAAAAATTGGGTTTTTTGAGTTATAGCTGCCATTCTACTTTGTTTTTACACCTCTGCCAATCACCTAAAGTACCAGATAGTGCAGTGAAAATCTAGCGATCATGTACATTAACGTTTACAAGATAGTCATTCACCCTTCCACAGCCCGGAAACAATTTTTTGCAGTTCCTGAAAAACGAAGTTTTTTGAGTTATGCTACTTTTGTTATTTTTTGTTTTGTTTATTATTGTGCATTTTTATGTTAAGTATAATTATTCACTTGCTGAAAAATCTTAATTACATTGTCGGTTAAACAAATTTCTACGTTTGTTTTTGTTTCAATATTCTAAAACATTATTAGTTTTCTATGTTTTTGATTTCAATAAATAACAAGTATACCTTATGAATGTTATCAAACATACATAGTAGGGTGGAGTGGTAACCCGAAAGTCGGAAAATCAAAATGTAATACAGCGCAAAAGTTGGGCATTAATCATCAGTAATAAAACTGCACAGTCTTTTCGAAATTAAGTTTTATCTTCCGGTTACCCCCCCCCCCCCCAATTTTTGCCGAACTCGTCAAAAATGCCTTGTAGAAGTTATAAATTGAAATAAAGATAATGTTGGAAAATAAAAATGTCATACCGCGGAAACGTTGTGTATGGTATACAATTCGAAATAAACATAAAGTTAGAAAATAAAAATGTTATACTGCGGAAAAGTTGCGCATGGTACTTAGTAATATGCCTGCACAATTTTTTTCGAAATCACGTAATATCTTCCAGGGTCCAGGTCATTCGAAATTTAAAAAAAAATCGGCGTAAATTCCCTTTTATCTGCTGTACATGTATAATAGAATGCATCACACAAGATGCTAGAGAGCAATACAAATATTTTATCCGTGAAAAGTACACAAATAATTAATGTTCAAGAATAAAAGCAAACATTTAAATCTGTTAAAAGTGTTCAAAAAATTTAAAGTTCTATTAAATCAATTCGTGCTAGACGTATGCAGCATGGGATTATGCAATTATATTGTGCCCATTGGAGGAATGTTGGACTAGAGTGAATCTCTTCCCATCGTTTATTTACAGACTATCTACATTAAATATAACCTAGAAACAGTTATTGACGATATAAGTACCGATCAAACATACCAGAATGAAATTATCCTATCTATTAAGAAAGGAAGTTGTTCGGAAGACCTTGCAAATAGATTTCCTCGTAGACTTTCACATAGCAGATGGATTACCACCACCTACAGAATTTTGAGACTCTATGTGGGGACTCCGGATCCAACGTTAAATCTGAAGATATTGACGGAGCTTGTAGTCAAGGTGTAAGCACGTGCATGGTTTGCAATTAATTGCAAGCCATCTTTGGGAAATTGTTTATTTTTCCGGGCATATGCCCCAGGTAATTAAAGTTGTAATTAACCCTGTAACCCAGGGCAATGCCATTTTTGCTCATCCGGAAAGCCTGCTGATTGGCATGGTAACTGATGATCGGAAGCACATCTGCGAGCTAGGATTTCGTAAAATCCTTAAAGCGCGAAGTGCGAACACTAGTGGAGTCATGCAGTTCCAAGTTCCTGCAATCAATTTTAGATTGTATTATTCTCATTCAGTGGGATAAGGTAGACGTTACGGAACCACCTATTTTGACTAATCTTTCATAAGATGATTTAAAGATGTACATTGGCGAACGTGATCGTGAAGATATCATTTCGTTTGCTGAGTTTCCATGCCACACTCAAAGTGTAGCAAGGTGTGTCAGAGTAGTCACTGGAGCTGTCGCGACAGTTTATGGTGCAAGCAACATGGATGGATTCATAAGATCCATTATGCCATATTAGGTAGCTTTCTTTACAAAAAGCTACCTATTGCAGCCGTTCGGAGGAAAGCGATTTCAAAAAATTTTGGTATATTTTCATCGATCATGACCCCCAGACCCCGAAACCACCCTCCGTTCAAAATTGATATATATATATATATATATATATATATCTGACCTATGTCACACTGTAACTCTCGTATTTATGAACCGATTTGGATGTAATTCGGTGTGTACATAGTACATACCAATGTCTCGACCGAGTTCGTTGGCCAGCTTCATCCGCCATTTTGTTACAAAATGGCGGCCATTTAAAATTTGAAATATGGTACCAAAAAATTGAAAATGGAAAAATATTTTTTTCTTGTGTATTTGACCTTTATACAAAGACTCCGTAGCAGTTTTTGTTTCGTCTATATCTTAAAAAATGGCTGAGCTATAGCATTTTGAATTTCTAGCGAAGCTGACATTTTGAAACGTCCTGAATTTTGTCACGCGATAAAAGGCGTATTTATGAACCGATTTTGATGTAACTTCGTTTATACATAGTACAGACCAATGTCTCGAACGAGTTCGTTGGCCAGCTTCATCCGCCATCTTGTTTAAAAATGGCGGCCATTTAAAATTTTAAGAAAAATTTAAATTTGAAATGTGGTAGCAAAAAATTGAAAATTGAAAAAATATTTTTTTCTTATGTGTTTGACCTTGATAAAAAAATTCGGGAGCAGTTTTTGTTTCGTCTATATCTTAAGAAATGGCTGAGTTATAGCATTTTGAATTTCTAGCGTGGCTGACATTTTGAAACGTCCTGATTTTTGCCACGTGATAACAGACGTATTTATGAACCGATTTGGATGTACCTTGGTGTGTACATAGTACATGCAAATAACTCAACCGAGTTCGTTGACCAGCTTCATTCGCCATCTTGTTTCAAAATGGTGGCCATTTAAAAAAAATTTGAAAAAAAAAAATTTAAAATGAGATACCAAAAAATTGGAAAATGAAAAAGATTTTTTTTTGTATGTGTTTGACCTTAATACAAAGATTCCGGAACAGGTTTTGTTTCGTCTACATCTAAAAAAATGGTTGAGTTATAACATTTTGAATTTCTATTGTGGCTGTCATTTTAAAACGACCTGATTTTTGTCACGCGATAACAGGCGTATTTATGAACCGATTTGAATGTAACTTGGTCTGTACATAGTACATACCAATGTCTCGACCGAGTTCGTTGGCCAGCTTCATTCGCCATCTTTTTCAAAAGGGTTGCCATTTTTTTAAAAAAATGTAATTTAAAATTTAAAATGAGGTATTAAAAAATTGGAAAATGAAAAAGATTTTTTTTATGTGTTTGGCCTTGATACAAAGATTCTGGAGCAGTTTTTGTTTCTGAAAATTTGTTCTTTTGTTTATATCTTAAAAAGTGGTTGAATTATAGCCCTTTGAATTTCTATCATGGCTAACACTTTGAAACGATCTTGTATTTGTCACGCGATACCACACTTATTCGCCTATTTCGATGGAAGAAGGCATGTGGATAGTATACATCAATATCTCGACCAAGTTCGCTGGCCAGCTTCATCAGCCATCTTGTTTCAAAATGGCTGCCATTAAATAAAAAAAAAAATTATATTTAAAGTGAGGTGCAAAAAAATTAGAAATTGAAAAAGGTTTCTTTCTTAAGTATTTGACCTTGATATAAGGATTCAGGAGCATTTTTTGTTTGTCTTTATCTTAAAAAATGGCTCAGATATAGCAGTTTCAATTTCTAAAGTGGGTGACATTTTGAAAAATCTGATTTTTTTGATAAAAATTGATAAAAATTGATAAAAATTAGTATTGAATCTCCTACATTCGGTTTCCACTTAATTGAGCTTCGTGTGTTTGAATAATATAAGTTGGCTTTTTTAAAATAAGGAATATGAAAGCTACCTCTTCCTCCCGGCACTGGCCGGAAGGACTTTTTTGAAACCAAGTCAGATTTTTCAGGTTAGAAATCTCCAGCAGATACCAACAATAAACACCAAGCCGAAACATTTCGAATATTTAGATTTTTATTTTGAAGAAAACGAACTTATTTAATTGAACTTTAAAAATTTTGAACACTTTTAAGCGATTTAAATGTTTGTTTTTCATTCTTTAACTTTAAATCTTTTTCTATTTTTTACAGATAAAATGTTTTTATTGCACTCTTGCTTCATGTGTGATGCATTCTATTATACGTGTGCATTGATAAAAGGGAATTTACAACATTTTTAAAAAAAATTTTGAATGACCGGGTCCCTGGAAGATATTATGTGATTTCGAAAAAACTATGCATGCATATTACTACTTACTATACGCAACTTCTCCGCGGTATGACATTTTTATTTTCCAATTTTATGGTTATTTCGATTTATAAGTTGTACAAGGCATTTTTTGCGAATTTCGCAAAAATTGGGGGGGACCTGGGTCACCGGAAGATAAAATTTGTATTCGAAAAATCTGTATAGGCATATTACTACGTACCATACACAACTTTTCCGCGGTATGACATTTTTATTTTGTAGCTTTATCTATATTTTTATTTATAACTTCTACAAGGCGTTTTTGAAGAGTTTGGCGAAAATTGGGGGGCCCCGGGGGCACCGGAAGATAAAATTTGTATTCGAAAAAACTGCACAAGTTTATTACTGATGTCCATACACAAATTCTGTGCAGTATTACATTTTGAATTTCCGATTTTCGGTTTTTTCACTCCACCCTAATACATATGGAAACGATAAATCTCTAAAGAAAAAATTTGAAACAATTTGAAATACACTGATGAATATGCGCAGGAAACAAAGTCAGCATTCCCAATTGAAAATATCAAAACTTCTTCGAACATCGGGGATTCTTTTAGGACAACTCTGTAGTTTGGATGCAGTACCGTATACAAAAACCTTTATTTGCCCTTTTAATTGAACAATAATTGTCCCCAACATTATCATACTACCAGCATTTATCGCTTGTAGATAGTACTATAACCGATTTTTTGTGTGTCTCAGTAAAGGAAGGTTAACTATTATGCACTCATATTCTACATTATACCTAATATATTCTACCTCAATAACATACATAAATTTCATTATGTTGGAAGTAGTGTAAAATATTAAATCAATTTTTCCCGTATACTATTATGTAACCGAATTATTTTGTGTGACCTTCTATATGAAAAAATGCTTTGTATTCTATATTCTAAAGAAAGCATTTGTTTTAAAAGCATATAAATTGCACGAAATGCTTGAAAAAATTATAACACCATTAAAATCAACCGCAAACAATTTCCCCATAAGCCATAATGTAATGGGAATCATTTAAGTATGTCTCTAAATAAAATATAAATGCTTCACATCTCATATTCAACATCACGCATGTTTTACTGCACTTCAGAAATGTATATTTATTTCATTATGCTTGAAATACTACAACACCATTAAAAAACACCGCAAATGATTATACTCCATAGACTATAATAAAGCAGGACTCTTTTAGGTGTTCCTGTAAATGAATTAATGATACGCACTCTATTTTTAACAGCAAACATTCCATCGTTATCCTCAATAACATATGTCAATTACATGACAATCCGAGTATATTTAAAACAGTTAGAGTGCGAAGAGATGACCGACAGACATAAACGGCGGCAATAATCGAGGCAGACAGAAGAAAAAAATTTCAATTATGTAAACTATTTTTAATTAAAATGCGTTTTAAATAAACCGATAGAAAACTAATTTTCTCTGCATTTCAGTATACTTGGCACTATTTTGAAATATTAGGTTGTGTGAAGAGATGCAAATATTTGAACACATGAAAAGATCTAATGCATAATATTTTTACTAATAAAATAACGAATAAGAATCATTCTTTGAAAAATAAATTATAATTTAATATTTTTTGAATCAATTAAAGAATATCAATATTAATCCAATAATACTAATATTTCTCTCAAAAGATAACAAAGCAACACTGCCAAAATATTGGACGTAAATGCGTTAGAAGCAAAACACTTTCTCATATGAAAAACAATTTCCAATCATTATTCAGGGAGAAGAAATTGGAATAGAGAACTGCAATGGGTTTCTTGGCGACAGGAATTTCAATTGTCCGGGGATTGAAATTGCTCATTGACTGCATATGATACTACTCTTTCCTTTCAGCAAAAAGGCCATTTTCCACGTTATTAGGTTATATTGTTCGTAACAAACCGAAATTTATCTCTCCTCGCATAAAAATTGATTCAGAAATGAATATAATGAGTGATGCATAAATTCTCCAGCCTCAACCCATTTCGTTTCTGTTTATTTTGCATTTTTTAGAATACAAATGTGAAATTATTTCCCCTTATTGATGGAAATATTTTATTTTAATAACAAAATTTAAGAAAAGTGCAACTTCAATTATGTAAATGTGTTCTGGTGTACATTTATTTTCAGATATATAAATACATATCTTAAAATAAAATGAGATATTCTTATATTTTTATGCGAAATTTTTAAAATATAGTGATGTTATAGTGTATTATAATTATACTAATATATGCAATGCAATGGTGGAACAGCAGCACAGGAGTTAGGCGATTGTCACTTATATATTTTAATAGTATTCTACGTCTTGGAAAAATCTCAGAAATTCTGTCGTGAAAGTTGACGAAGAATATTAACTAGAGAACAGGAATTCTGCTTTTTCAGAATTTAGTGTCGCCCCCGGCATTTCCATTACTTCATTTTTTTCTGATGGACTGATGGCTTCTATTATTATGAAGCAGCCATTATAAATGAAGTGTTAGATGAAGATGAAAGGGCAGACGTAAAAAGTTAGAACTCAGATTTTCTGGTTAGAGTGGGGGGGGGGGAGGAAATGGCCATAATTTGTTTTTTTTTTACGGTTGCTCTTTCATCTTTACCTAACACTTCATTTATAATGGCCGTTCCATAGTAATAGAAGCCACCAGTACATCAAAAGAAAATAACTCGGTTAAGCGGGACTGTACTGCAGTACAAAACATATTTCAATTTTAAGACTTAAAGCACACATTTTATTTTATGTAAAATGACGTCATTCGCATCCGGTTAAGAATTCCACATTTACGATCTACTCTTATAGTAAAGCATGCATAGCACATCAATATCGCGAAATAATGCCCAAATGCAGCAAAAAGATTCCGTCATTCTTGAAAATCGAAAAAAAAGGGTATCTAATGATTCATAGATACTTACAATTAAATATAGTAAAATAAATATAGTAATTAAATATAGTATATAATAGCTCCATTGTTTTAACATAAATCATTCGTTTATATTTTTTCAAAATAGCAAGTATTTTAATTACATTTTCTTTCGGCTGTTAGGACAAAATCGCAACAAAAATATATAATTACAATTTTAAAACTATTTTTCCTTTACTTTCTACAGAAATGGAGTACTTCCGTTGCTAATATTAAGCAAATGGCTCCAAAAACTACAAAAAAATTAATATTTCAAAAATAAATGGAGATACAGTTTTCAAACAAAATGCATTTATAAGAACATTTTTTTTCCAATACGACAGCATAAAAATTGAAAATGTGCGATGCTTAGAAGTTTAAAAAAATGTTAAAGGGTATTTAATGGTAATGCCTTGTTTTACGGCTAGCTTCTGTAAGGTAACATTATTTTTTGGACACAAAATAAGCTGGGAGAAAGAAATAGCATACCGTATCGGAGGCTAATAAAATTGTGCGGTGTCAATTGTTTCTCTGGTGCTACACTGTTCCATCACTGGTAACGATAAAAAACTATTCCTATTATCCTCCTATACTGAAGGAAATTATCAATTTCATTATATACCAATTTAAACCGATTTGAATTGCGAATAAAGGAATACTATTAAGCTTGTAAAAAATTGGGATAAATATTTTTTAATGACGTTTAAAAAATAATTTATTTTTATTTATTTTGTATAGAAATACAATTTTGGCCTTACTGAGATTTTAGCTTGTGGGTTTTATGACAAGAATTGTATCTAAAACTTCTTGACATGACAAATATATGTCAGATTGCATTAGAAACCATTATAGTTGATGCGTGAAGTGAAGGAATGCATATAATAGCACAATTACATTCTAATTAGTTGCATTATACGCTCAAATGAAGGACGAACTTAAAGTTAATGCACACTAACAATACGTTTCGAAAGGGGATTGGTGGTACTAAATATCGGAAATGCTTCATGATATGGAATTTTGAGTGAGTAGGGGTGAACAGGGAAATTCGAAGCCCATGTGGCAATTACGAAATTTGTCATTGTATTTTCTTTGTACTTTATGTCCTTTAATTTGTGGTTTTGTTCTTAAATTCTTTTCATTAATGCTCTTTATCTAGTACTGGTGAGTTGAGGTTTGCGATGAAAGATTTTTTATTTAAATAATCATACTACATAATTTTGGAACTTTCTCAATTTCATTCAAGTTTCAGTTTCTGTGTTGAATTAGTCCTTGATATGGTTCCTTTATATGAGTGTGGCGACATGCTAGTATTACAATTGAATTAATTGAGAGATTTTGGGCAAAAAGGAATCACCGTTCATCTTGGCCGGTCTGCCATTATCGTCAAGCTAATGTTTGTTAACATGTTTCACTCATCTAATCGAACTTGTCTAAACGAATATTACTAAGTTCTGGAATTTAGGTTAGCCATAGTTTGAGTAAGCACTTTGTCTGATTACAGTGTTAATATGCGTCCTGTGCGTATGTCGGCACTCTCATAGAGGTACACTAGTCCTAATTATTGAGTTTTATTTCATGTTCCCGTTTCCCATTCGTGTCCCTTCTAATTTATAAATATTTGTAGTTGGTATGTTTGTTATTTCCTCTATACTGAGCAGGTGCATTTGTCAAATATTTAATAAGCTTTTTTTTGTTGTTTAGTTTAGTAGTCAATGTTTTCCGGAAATCAGTTTGCAGTTGCTATTTATTTCTCTTTATTTACTCCACTAATTATTGTTATGAAGTCGTCTGCAAACACCTGTAAACGTGCTTTATTAGTTTGTTTATAATATTGTTTTTTTAAACTAGAGCCACGGGAGAAGAGGTTCCATGAAGACATCATTAAAAGTTTTGTTTAATTACTTTAATATTCTTTTCTGTATGTGTAATGCATCCTTCACTTTAAAAAGTCTTATAATAATTTTTTTGAAGTAACATAAGCATCAAATTAGTTTAGTTTAAGACAATAGGCAACATAACGTTGTCGAAAACGTTTTTCGTGTGTACAGAAATTTAAAAGTTTAGTTTTTATTAACGTCGCTTTATTAAAGTTTTTTATTTTTTGATTTAGGGCTTATATTTTGTCTTTATACGACATTTCTTGTTTAAAACAGCATTGCTTTGCGTTTTAAATATTATTTATTCTTAAATGTGGAATAAAAATAAAGTTTATACCATTTTCCTTAAATGTGATTATGTTTATATGTTATTTTATTTTAGCATTTCTTTAAATTTTAAAAATATATCTTTCCAAGCTGTGTGTTTTATCACAGGGGTATTTTTTTTATATTTTATTCTACCTGTACAAATCACTAAAGTTTATAACGTTCAAATGAGCAATTTGTATCTTGTTTAATTTATTTCTTTGTGGGAGCTTTAAATAATAATATGTACCTAACTATTCAACGCAAAAATTGATTAGTCATCTATAATACGGAAAAGCCCAAATCCAGCTACAAGTTCCTGATATAGTTAAGAACCGTGTCACTACTTTTATTAGATATTTAAATACACTAAAAACCCACACTTATGAATTACATGATCAGCAGTATATTTTTAAAAATATAAAATTTTTTTCAATAAATAAATTATTAGGTATTTCAAATCTTTAAAAGCTGTTAATAACCGTTATTTACATACAGAATTTTTTTCATTTATAATTTTTAGCGCTAATATTACTCCAAATTTGTCAAAAGGTATTGTTGAAGTTTAAATGAATTCAGCAAAATGCAGAGGTTTTAAAATATCATAATTTTGTTTTAGTCACTGAAAAGAACTGAAAAACCGAAAAAATACAGCATTTTTATTGAAAAAGTGCGAGAAGAGATTTATTCGAAATGTTTTTATCTTTTTTTTTCTCCGTAATAAATTTCGGAAGACAGTAAAATACTTTACAGATATCTATTATTTGTTATTTTTTTTAAAATGTGAAACCCAATAAAGAAAGATAAAAAATTACCTTAATTAATGTGATTGAAGTTTATTTCTCTCTGACATCTTAAAAAAGTACAATGTAATTTATTTCTGCTGTAGAGAAAGAATAATTATATAGTAGTTTATATTTTATTATCGGAGTGAGAAACTATTAAAAAAACAGTATCATGGTGTAATTGAACTGTACAAGTTATTTTTCTTTATATGTGTGCATTTCATGAAATACATGGAATTAAATGCCCTTAGAAGTTTCATGTAGAAAAAAAGAAATCATTTAAATTAATTCTATTTTTAATCATTTACTTTAAATTGAAAATAAAAAAAAGGGAAAAAAAGGATTTCCTAAAAATTAAACATGTTCACTAATGAAAAAAATTTTTGATTTATCAGAGAACATTTCAATAGCACAGAAAATTAAAATTCTTCTTATTTATTTCTGCAGACGAAAATAATATAAATCACACAAAAATTTTTGATCTCATTAAAATTTTATCGAATTTCTTCATGTTCGAGAGGTTATAGTTTACATATTTGTACAAAAAATTGCAAGTAAAAAATTCTAAAGAAACTAATCAGATTCAACGAGCTCCTACCAAATTAAAAATATTTATTTGCACAACATATGTTGATTTTACCGTTTGTTGTGGATGTTCTACGATGCTACTCCGAGTGACAGGTTATCCAGGTGCTCTGGAAACGTGACGTGGAGAGCCATCGATAACTTGCACCTGTCAGGGAGCCCGCTTTGGTCTCCTTCAGAAATTGGAAGGGTCGAAACCACCACAGCCCCCTTTCCATATATTGAGCTGAGTTTAAATAGCAGTGTCCACACTTCAGTTTGAACCAGTGTGGTGTTCAATATTTGAAAAGAACACACAACAATAGTCTGACTCTTTGTTAAGTGTTTTAAAAGAATGAATAAATTTTGAGACAAAAGTCTCCATTCCAGATACTTGAAAATTTAATGACAAAATGTCTATTTCTACACTTTTAGATTTGGGAGTAGAATCAAATGTTTATTTTCTGTAAATTAGGTTAAAATTTATTATAAATGAAAACTTAATGTTGATAAACCATGATAAACAATGTCATAGTTTTAAATTTAAACGTAAGTGGATAAATTACCACGAAACACATTTAAAAAATATGTCTGTTCATCCGTTATACAATAAAATGAATGAGATGGCGCAGCTGATTTGATAATTAATTTAGTGTCTATTTCAAAGCAAACTTGATTTACTCATCCCTCTATTGAGCACATTGAATAATCTGCGCATATATACTGCAAGAGCATATAGTTAAATGTTGGATAGTATTCTGTGTTTGGAGTAATGTTGTAATTTGGATTAGTAAACTGGATTTCTAATAATAAACATTAGTCCACAAATATATGGGATAATGTGAAATACTTTAATAATTTATCTGTCACATAAACATATTTAAAAATCACTTCTCAGAACTTTGCCGATTGTGAAATATCTTATTTATAAATTTGGATATTATACATAATGAGACATTGACATAGTTCAAAACAAACAAAAAGTACATTCGGGGTCGGAAATTATAGCGTAAATAGAACAAATATCCATAGGTATTGGTGGTGAAGCATAAAAAGTTTTTATTTTATTTCATTTAAGATTTTATTTTGAATTAGCGAGTTTGCTCATGTGTTGCAGACAATTCTTTATATCTTATACATCTTTGACACTGCTTTAAATTTTATTAAATATACAGATAAAATCATGTCCATTAGTAATGAAACACACAATCTAAAGTTTCCAAATATTTGTATGTTCATGAAAATCAGCATTATAACGTTATTACTAAAACTTTTTAATAAACACATTTATTTGGCACATTACAAGTAGCGATTCATAATCTTCTAGATGTTAGTTTAAAAAACTAATGAAACTTGTAAGTTACGCGAAACTTTAAGCATTATATGAAACTGTTGTAGATATGGGGTGGGGGGAAATGCAGTGACGAAGGGTTGGTAACTGCTTCCCAGAAAAACCTCTTAAAATGAGGAAGAGTGCAAAAAATAAACAGCTATCTGAAATGTGTTAATACGCAGGTAGTTGAAGCACTGAAACATTTCCATATGTAGTGGAAAAAGTTGCAGCTAGGGCTTCACGTATGGAATTTATATCGCAAAGTTTTTTCTAGCAAAATTTGTACATTAAACTACGTGTTGATCGTAAAAATTCACTCAGATAGCGAGTGCTATTGCGCTTTTTAAATGTGACTGGACCAATGAGTAGAAATTGTTTTTCACTCTTTATTACAGCAATTAATTCCTTATATTACTAAAGGGATCTATACTCTCTGTATTTTTTACACTATTTTATTTAACTAAATTTAGATTTCGTATGTAAAGAAAGAAACTTAAAAATTCTAAGACGAAATGCAATTTCCAACTATGAGTTAAACGTAAAATGTATAATGTGAACTTTAAAACTTTTCATCATTTGTACCAAAGGGGACAATAAATAATATCGATGTTAAAAGTTTGAAATACACATTTTATTTAATGTCCAAGTATTTTCGGCTTGCATCTGCACCCTTCGTATGTGAATATTTTCATCAACTGCTATTCTATTCATCCCAATGCATCCCTTCGTTTGAAAAGGGCGAAATAGTCTATAATTCTTTGGGGGTAGCTTGAAGTAGTGCTTTGGGTTAAATATATGCGGAGGAAAATTATTGGGTGCTTAACTTTTCAGGATATTTAACCATAAATTGAGGATACTGTCTGATAGTGCGTCGTTACAAACTTGACTGCCTTTAAACAAAATTTCTATGGATTATCTGATAATGGATGTATTGTAATTAGATGTTGGGTATATATATTTTGCTTGATCATTATCTATTATGGTAGTATGTTTATAATTTAAGTGTGTCAGAACTGTTGAATGACGCCGAAATTTAATATCAGCTTTATGTTATTTGATTCTTTCCTTGAATTTTCTTTTTCTCATTCCTATGTATTCCTTTATGCTAATTTTGTCGGTTTACTGAAACGTAATATAAATTAATTGTTTATCCTACAAGAAAACTAAAAAAATTATTTTGAACGAAAGTAGATCCAATCCAAAAGATTAAATGATGGGTATGTATGCTATCCCTTTCAGAACCGACAAAAATTGTACCCTTTGATCGTGTGAAATGGTAATTTTAGAGGATCTATGATAAAAGAGAAAATTTAATAACTAAAGGGCGATTGAAAAAAAAATGGAGAGGAAAAAGAGAGATTGAAAATGTATTTAAAAAACTATATTAATTTTAGAATTTTCTCTATGAACACTTAAAATAGTTAGACAGATTTTTGTAATGTTGGTTTTCTTTTTTAAGAAAACCAACAATAATACAAGCTTTCTTTTTAAAAACCCAAATACAAGCTTTCTTTTTAGAAAGCTTTTTTTTTTTTTTTTTTTTTTTTTTTGAAATATGTACAAACAGATTAAAACATTTTTTCATAGAAAGATACATCATTATTGTTTTAACCGTATTATTTAAAACAGTAAATTTAAATAAGAATTTTCTTTTGAAATAATAAAATTAAATACGCATATTCTATTGAAATAATAAAATTAATTATACCTTAGATGTATAGCAAATGACAAATTTTGAAAATGACCCGGGGAAAGTCGAAACATGTATACAGTCGAAATAAACGTATTTTTACTGGTTTTAAAGTTTTAATTTACAACTTTTAGCATTTGAAATTAGCACATTAGTAATTATTCCCTTTTAAAACTTTTGAATAAAATGTGCTGTCAATGTGATTAAAATGTTAGTTTATAGAAAATTATAATTCTTATTATATATACTGCAGATAGGGAAATTTTATAAAATAAGTTAAGTAACTAATAAAAATTAAATTAAATATTCCTTTTTTCTTCTGATTCATACGACATTGAGATTAGTTAAATAAAGTGTTTCCTTTTTAAAATTCCTATTACATTTCTCAAAGCAATGAATACTACAAATATGTTTCAGTCGTAATAAAATTTCTAAATGCGTTATAACATGCATCTAAATTCTATAGATATACAAGACAGTCCAAAAGAATTCAAATATATATATTAAATTTTCTTACAACATATGAGAAATAATGTAACGGACAAATTTTTTTTTAATTACTGTTTTTTTTCTTTTTATTTATTAATAAGGCATTGAAATAAGTTAAATAAATTTTGATGTTTATAATTCATATTACATTCCTCAAAACTATTAATATATTAAAAATGTTTTAATCTTAATAAAATTTTTATATGCAATACGATATGAAAATATAAAAATACAATATACGATGAAAACATATATTGTAGCTTCATTTAAACTTCTATTGATTTCATACTGTAGATCAGCTTCATTAAGTCTGCTGCTGGAAAATGAACAGGAGGTTAAAATATTAACTTTTAAAAATCCAAAGATTTTATTTTCAATATGTATGAGATAATGAATTTTCATTACACTCCCCTTAATTATTAAACCAATTTCCACTAATGATGAAAATTTGTAATGCTAAGTTTATAAATAAATAGTATTTTCCCTCATGTTGTCAAAACATGCAGATGTCATTCTTTAGCTTTGATTTTTTTAAATAATTAAACTATGTCCACTAAAATTGCAAAATTATTTCAGTTACTCTGCTTATTGCCTGTAAAATAGAAATTGTTTTACATACACAACTTACTACACCTATATTCGTAGCTTTTTATCTCGAAACTTATGAGTTGGATACAGCCATCAGAAGCAAACCGTATATAAAATCAATGCAAAAACCCTTGACGGGTTAAAAGTTTCTGACGCAGCACTTTATCTTATGCTCTAAGAATTTTAAATATGGAACTTAAAAATACTGATATCAAATTTTGAGTGACGTTATGCTATTTCTTAAAAAATATATTTGTATTTATTTCATCATTTTATTTTTGTTTTATTTATAATCGCATGTGCAAAAGTTATGTTCAACATGAAAAGCTGCATAAAATTTTATTCGCTGTTGCTTTATCATTTACATCTCTCATAAATTCAAAATATGAGTTTTAAAAGATATGATATAAAATTTAAGTGACGCCTTGATGTGACTTTAAAAGGTTTGTTTTAAAATTCAATTTAAATTATTTTTGACTTGGTTAAAATATTTTTTTACATCTACACAATACTTTTAATTTTCCAATTCACTGTTAAATATATCACTTTCATTGAATCTATACTATGCATTGAAATGTATTTCTTTCAATAAATTGATTTATCTTTTGTGTCACGCTATTCAAAATTGTGAGTAAGATTTATGTAAATGGTTTATTTGCGTCAAACTATCCTTTTTCATACATTTCATGTAGTTTGGACACAATGACGCAAAGAAACCATTTACATAAATCTTACTCACAATTTTGAATAGCGTGACACAAAAGATAAATCAATTTATTGAAATAAATACATTTCAATGCATAGTATAGATTCAATGAAAGTGATATATTTAACAGTGAATTGGAAAATTAAAAGTATTGTGTAGATGTAAAAAAATATTTTAACCAAGTCAAAAATAATTTAAATTGAATTTTAAAACAAACCTTTTAAAGTCACATCAAGGCGTCACTTAAATTTTATATCATATCTTTTAAAACTCATATTTTGAATTTATGAGAGATGTAAATGATAAAGCAACAGCGAATAAAATTTTATGCAGCTTTTCATGTTGAACGTAACTTTTGCACATGCGATTATAAATAAAACAAAAATAAAATGATGAAATAAATACAAATATATTTTTTAAGAAATAGCATAACGTCACTCAAAATTTGATATCAGTATTTTTAAGTTCCATATTTAAAATTCTTAGAGCATAAGATAAAGTGGTGCGTCAGAAACTTTTAACCCGTCAAGGATTTTTGCATTGATATCATTACTTTTTTGAGGTTAGTGATAAAATGATTAAAAAAAAGATACTTATGGAATTTAATGCAGATTTAATTTTTACTATTTTATTACAATTTTCCTTATAGCAGTTTGTATATAAAAACAAGTGGGTAAGTATAATCGCAGATCGCACAGAGGGTTTCATTTGATATTCCTTTAAAAACACTTTATCCTTAAATTAACAAATCCAAAATGTTAATTTATAATTATTAAATCCTTACATAGATGGTGCACCAATAGTTCCAATTTTCATGGGGCAGGGAACGCACTCTTTTAAACAAACCACCTTCCAATTGAAGTCATCAAAAACCAAGTTGAATAAGCCAGACCCCGTTGTGTTGTTTGACAAACAGCAGTCTCATGTCACCTCCTTCCCCCCTTTTTCAAAAATTTTCAGACCAGTACCTAAGAATGGAACCGAAATATTTTTTTCTCTTCAGAAATTAAGATAAAAAAATAGTATGCAGTACTCATAAATTTACTTTAATGCTATATAGGGTGATTATTAAGTTAATTATAACGTTTGGAATCTGTTGCATTGATGTCCGAAAGGTAGTTTCTGAGTTATGGAAGCTGGACCCATAAGGCGCCATAGAGGGGTGAAGCCCGCTAGTGTCTATCATAATTATATCTGCCATGTGGACAAATTGCGATATTTAATCAAAATAGTCCCCCCCCCCCCTCCTCATCCCCGGAAATATAACAAATACAAAATGTGTCTTTATAAACCTATCGTCAAATAGGTTTTTATTTCTTTTTCCCTAAAAAAAAAAACATGATTTTTATATCCGTAACGTAAATAGCGGACGAAGCCCGCTAGTTCCTATCATAATATATATTTTTAATAATTTTATATAGTCTATAATAAAAATCAGACTTAAAATAGTCTAGTTCCATGAGTACTTATAGTGTCAGTTACATGCTACGATTTTTAAATACCAGTATTTTAGAACGGGAAAATGTGACTTATTTTATCGGAGATATATCATTAATTGAATAAGGTGAAGCAAACTTTTTGAAAAAAAGGTGGCCAACAAGCATGGCAGTTATCAGCTATGTGACTTTGTGCTAAAGTCCATTAATTTGATCTGCTTTAAAAAGATTACGGAAGATTGAATTATAGTAGAATCTGGATTAACCGAGCTTCGATTAATCGAGGTTTCTGTTAACCGAGCCGATAACAAAGTCTGATTTTTTTTTCCCTTTTGAATGAGCCTTAAAAATAACCACACTCTTTAGCTCACTGTCCGTGCTATACAGGCCCTTCTGCCCCCAAAAGCACTCAACTCCAAAGAAACATTGGACCCTGAGAAGTCAATAGCGAACAATGCTTTGTTTCCAGTGGCTGTGTGAACTTTCGTAAATTTTTCAATTTGCATTTTAAAATTTACTACTGGTAGTTGATTTTCTTTTTAAATTTGTTAAGCTGTGAAACAGAACTTTACATATATTTATTTTTATTATTTAAAAAACGTTCTATATATTTTTTTAAAAGAGATGTTAAATTCGCAAGCACGGCGAGTTTTTACACACAGTTTCTATTAACCGAGATTTCCGATTCCGATTTACTAACAGTCCCAATTAGCTCGGATAATCGAGGCTGCTCTGTATAATTAAAAAATCAATGGCGAACTTACTGTAAACGGGTTTCCCTTTTACTGAGGAATTTCAAGACCGAATCAGCTGATGTTAGTTGCTGTTTCCGTGCTTGATATAATAAGATTAGTTAAACATTTGAAAAGTACCAAATATAAAAGGAACTAAATCAACAGAGTCTTTGCTTTATGGTATTTTTTAACAACGCTATAAGAAAATGATTTTAAATAAGATATTTTAAATGTAACGTTTTAAATTTGACATAATTTTCACCAAACTTTCCTTTCTCTTTGTAACATTCAACCGAAAATATTTTTATTATTAGAAAGATAATATTATTATTTGCGCTACCTTAAAATTGGCAACTATAGTTAAAAATATCATCTCGAAATTTGAAATGAATCTCTCATATAAATATATTTTTTAATTTAAACTGTTTTGCAATATTATTATTTGGCCACTTTGGCCAATATGACGTAATTTTCTCCATTTACGGCTTTTAACACATATCAATGAATTTATTATTTAAAAATTTTCTTTTTCTTTTAATATTCACGTGTAAATATAATTTTTATGACGTAATTTTCAATGTTTTTTTGCTTTTAATGCGTAATCATTTAATTCTAATTTGAAAATAATTGATTATTTTATAATTTTCTTTCATTTTAAGTAAGCATGTGTAAAAACAATTTTTATGACGTAATGTTTAATATTTTCCTGCTTTTAACACGTTATCATTTAATTCTAATTTAAAAGGATTTTGTTCTGTTTATAATAGTCACGTGTGAATAAATTTTTAATTTAAAGGATATATTATTCTTTGCGCTGTTTTAACAATTGGCAACAATTTAAAATAACCTTTTCTAAAATATGTAAAAAATATCTCTGGAAATTCTGAAAATTTTAATTTAAAATTGAAATAAACCGTCAAAAAATTAGGCAAGTTAAAAATAATAAATGCACTCTGCAAACTTCGAGTTTCTAGTGAATGATTAAATTGAATGAAAATGATTAAATTCCCATGTATATTTTTTTTCCTATGAGACTTTTTTAATGAGACAATTTTATCCAGATTTAACATTAAATATCTCTTAAAATAATTCTTCGATTTAAAAACTGTCTACTTCAACGTTTTTATCAAACATTTCTCTATAATACTACCCATTTTAATATTTTTGTATGCAGTAATTTTCTTAATATTTGCGAAATAGACCTCTAGTCACAAGATATTCTTTCACAGCGGCGAAGAGCGTTAGTTTTTTTTTCCGAATAAGAGACAAAATGTAGTACGCAATTGCGTCAAAAGATGGCGACACCAGACTTCTGATATGCTTATTATGTAAACTGTAAATATTGCAAAGTTAAATAAAAACAATTGTCTCGGGGTTATCAAACTTCATTGATATTTATAAATAAAACATTTCAACTAAATTATTTATTATAAAAGAATTATTACATCACAATAGTTTTTATGCAAGGAAAATAATAATAATAATAATAATAATATTATGGATGCCAGTGACTATATATTGATTGACCGTCATAATAATAAAAAATGATATTATAAAAAGAAGAGCTGAAATGAATTATTTTTTTACGTTTCTGATCGTGTGATTTATATTCAAATAATAATTATTAATGTATATTTTTTGTAAAGTGATTGAAATTAAATATATTTATAAAATTTATGGTAATATTTTTATTGTTGAAAAATTGCCAAGAAATAATCATCATCAAATTGGCGTCATTATAATTGTAATTTTATTTAACTTAATAGCAATTAAAAGGAACTGAGAATAATGGTCAACTAGCAGATTAAAAAAAAAAAAAAAGAAAAGAAAAAAAAAACACATTCACATGTGAAAACACGTACTAGGGAGTATCGAACTGCCTATTTTAAGATCAGTAGGCGATGGACCTTAACCACTCAGCCAGTGGGAAGACAAAATTTTTCTCCCCAAAAGTGGTTAAAAAGAAAGCATGTGTATGAATACAGTGTCATGCATTTTCGGTGAAATTTCCATAGAATGGCGAAGAAATATAGTCCGATTTTTCATGCGCATTATAAAACAACAAGAGTCTTGCTGGAAACAAGTAAATTGTTATTTGGTTCATCTGAAACATATTTATTTGATTTTTAAAAAATTGCCCGTGTCATTTTCGAGAGAAAAAAAATCGAATTATTTAACGAACGAGAGTTTTCCCAGAAAAAAGAAAAGTGTTACTCATCTCGCCTTAATCACATTTATATTATGTATCAATTTAAAAATAATCGTTAGAACCGTTTTCGAGATTTTCAAATTAGGAACTTCCTCGATATCATACCAACGTTTTCACTTTAAAAATGATTATTTAGATCTCAAAATATACTGCACGTAGAAATGTAAAAATTTCAGTATACGATTACACTGCAGATATAAGACTGTTCTAGAAAATTCAGAACAATAAGACCTATATCTGCTGAATTATTAAAAGGCGGCTTTTCGCGTTTTCTTTGATGTCGAGTTAGCTGTATATATGAGTTCCGCCATCTACGAATTCTATGATACGATACGATACGATTTTAACGATACGATACGATACGATTTTAGGCTTAAGGCTGCGTCACTCGGAATACTACCGTCTTCCATGATCTCTAATATGGCTATTTTTTACTTTTTTGATTTCGGTTGCAGATTTTTTTAATAAAAGTACTTTCACTTTTGGAACCAGTTTCGAAACTTAAAGTACCTTTAAAAAAAAATAAATCTGCAACCAGAATCGAAAAAGCACAAAATGGCCCTATTAGAGATCGATATCAGCTATCCTATGAAAGAAACAAAAATATCGTTTAAACATATTCAAATGTAAACGAGAATTTCGAAAACAACCTGCCCATAGGTTTAATATTACGAAGTGGGTATTTTCAAGTGAGTGAAGAGTACCCTTAAGCCAGCGGTTGTATAATAATATCCAGATGTATTTTTAAACATCTGTCGCGTTTAATTTCTCTCTAGTCTGTAAATAATGTACCGCACCCTTTCCAAAGCTATCGACAGCGATCAAAATCATTTTCTTACGTACTAATGCTTGGCTAATTATCGCCTATTATTATTCTTCTCATCTAAATTCAAACTCCCTAATATATTCAAATTCAACGGTCATCCGTTGACAAGATCTTTGTCTTAGCCAATATCTGTACCTCGCCAAAAACTTCACGAATGAAAAATGTGAGATCATTCACTCTTGGCGTGCTCTTCATAATGTAAAGTTAAAAATTTATTTTTTTGTTTGTCCGGAGGGTCACTTTCTGGACACTCGTGTGTCACCTTTTTCTGCATTAAAATCTACTTTTTGAGCTACAAGTGAAGTATTTTTTTTTTAATTTCTGGACTCTGTTATTGTGTATGCGCATTTGTACGTTATCGCTCAAATCTACTGTTTTATTTAAAAATGGAAAAGGCATTTTCCACCTGCTTACTTATCCGAAGTTCCAGAAAAACATTATTATAAGAATCATTATTACAACATTTAAGGCATAATATTTTGGGGAAATATTTGCCTTAAACAAGCGTAATGACATTTTTCGAAATTATAAGAAGTATTTATAAAAAAAAATAACAGTCTTTTCGTCCGGCTATTGATATTGTGAAACGTTTCGAAGTACTTTTTATCGTTTATTAATCCCTTTTCTGAAGCTGGAATATCGGATTTTAGGATACTATCAATTTTCAACAAAGCATTTTCAGCTGTGCAATTGAATTTTTACATATAAAAGCAACAAAATAATATTACCTTTAATATTCATATGAATTTCGTTAATTTATCAAGTTTATCTGTAAAGCATGTTTGTTGGGCATGAAAATGTTTACTTGAGACTGCATTGTGCCATCCGAAAACCATATGTTTTAGCATGTTCATGTTTAAGAAAACTAATTAATGCACAATAAAAAATGACTCAGAAACGTTTCTGAAAATCAGTGGCAGATAAAAAAAAAATTCTATAAATATTTCTTTAAATACACAAATTTTATTGGTTTCTGAGGTTTTTAAATATAAAGAAACCTTTTCGGAATATTGGATAGGTCGGAATATGTCTTTGCATGCTTTTGTTCTTAGTTACATTATAATTTCCTTCATTAAAAAACCATTTTACTTTTTTTTATAGTGTACATACATCTTGCATACTTAAATACATTTTACATACCTACTCCTACATACACTTTATATTCTTACGTACATCCGTAAACATAGATATATTATTTAGATGTACTAACCCTTTGTTTAACATATGATCACAATATTGAAATAAGGGATCTCGCAGTATCTTGACTCAATCAACTGAAATATAATAAATCTGTCAGGTTTACACAATTTTTTTTTAAATTTTTTTAATGAGTAGTAGCAATTGAAAAACAGTTATAGATTGTCCTCCAGGTCACAAACCTAATTTTTGTTTGCTAATATAAGTAACTTTACTGCTTAAAAAGCACATTATAGAATTACTAGGGGGCTCTGTTCCCAGCTGTATAACGCTCAACAACCCCTGTGAATTGCGACAGCTTCGCGTCCCTCTCCCCAGCTCGCTTTGCTTGCTCGACACTTTTTGCAGTAATTCTAGCCATAATAAGTACCATCATAAACGCTTTTAACTTATGGAAAAAAAAAGGTAAAAGAACGGTAATTGAAAACTTCGTTGCAATTGCAATTAAAAATGCATTTAGTTCGTGCTACCAATATGCATAAATCATTTTAACATTATGAAATTTAGAAATTTTTGAAATTTAAAATAATTAACTGAAAAAAATTACCTTGGAACACAAATAATTTAAAACTGATTGAGCACGATATTGTATAAAACGGCTTAAAATTATTTCGAAAAACTCATGGAAAAACACTACCCGATACCAAGATAGCTCAATATAAATAACAAAACCTAAACAACACGTTTTCTGATGTGTCTAAAAGAAACTTTTGATCTAAAAGCAGATTTTCTGAATGTATCACGTGACCGTAAAACAAATCAATGGTCATTGTTATTCTTACATCTGTCAAAAGATCACACTGTGCTTAAAAGAGCTTCTGCTCTGAATTTTAATTTGCTGAATTAGATATAAAGGCCAATGAATATGACGTCATATTGACAAAATCGCAATAAAATATTTCAGTTTTACATGGATTCTAAAGCTCATGGCGTCATTGGCAGTTTCTAACAAACCTTTCCTGCCCCTTTCTTTTGGGAGGTAACTCCTTCACACTATGGAAAACTGTTTCTGAAATCGGTTGTTTGTTTGAAACAGTTCTACCGTGTGCCATAATTATTTTTGAGGCCATATGAGAATGAATCATTTCTTTCAAATATAACATTATTTTCACTATCAGAACCATATTCATCCCTTCCGAGATTAGAGCGTCATTTAAGCAATTGTTTTAAAATTCCTGAGTTTCATTAAATATTCATTTTAATTAATTAGAAGTTATGTAATTTTCAGAAATATTTTTCTTTGTGTATAGAATTTTTAAATAAATCCTAAGAATCCAGTCTATGTATGTGTAGGAATAACGATCAGGAATATGGCGTCATCACTGACACAGTTATAGTAAAATGTTTCAATTCATGGATGAAAATGCATCTATTGTTTTCCGAATGACGTCATTACCTTCATCGGAAACATTTCGTTTTCCATATTTCCTACTAAGAAAGATTATTCACTGTCATTTTATTTACACAGATTACTTAATATTATTTCTCAATAAATAATCTGTGTTCTGTTGTTACCCGATTAGTGTATAATTAAACGGAATCTTTTTAATATGTTTACATTTTATGAAAACCATTGAATCTTATCCTTTAGATATGACGCGAGTTTAAGTGGTGAAATCACTCTTCTGTTTGGTGGAATGTAATAAGGCAAATTAATTGTGTTACTGCGGTTTGTGCCAAACAGAAAGCTACAAATTCTGCCCTATTTTAGCGCGACACAAGAGAAATATATATATAGATTTTAGCATAAAATGTAGTAAGCGGCTTTCTTTGGGACATATACACTTTATTTTATTAATTATTTTTATTTTCTAAGTAAATTTCAATAACTCAACATAGCCAATGTTTTTCTACATTGTAAAGAAAGAAGTATATTCTTAATCTGCCTAATTCGTTTTTAAAACCAATATATTTTCGTGATTTAAAGAAGTATTTATAACAAACAAAGATCCTTCTTTGGCCTCGGATTTTCGGAAACGTTTTTGAGAAGTTTTACAGCGCATTAATCAATTTTCTCAAACTGCAATAATGGTGTTTTGAGTGCTATTAATTTTAATTAAAAAATTTCAGCTGCGTAATTGAATATATGTGATTAAATATTTAAAAGATAGTGTGCATAAATTCAACGAATAATATTTATTTTTAAATTAATGTTAATGCTGTTAATTTATCATATTTTTCTGTAAACAATCTTGTTGAAAAAGAAAATGTTTTTTTCTATAATTGTTATCATACGTAAAACCTATATTCCGGTTTATGAAATCGATTAATATAAAAACTACTCGGAAACGTTGCCAAAAATAAGTGGCAGCAAAAGATTATTTGATTTTTTAAATTATTCCTTAAATATAGGATATATATATGTTTCTGAAATTTCTAAAGAAAAAGAAAGTTTTTTGGAAACCTGGGACGCGCGAAAGAGGTTTACGTATATTGTGTTTTGTTGTTATACTACACAGTAAAAAATAATGCCACTTTTCCGGTAGGAATCGGAAAAATAGTTGCCCTTATCGTACCGGAATAATTTCCAACCAAGCTCGGAATAAAATCCGTAAAATCGGAATAATATCCGTAAAATACCGTTTTACTAACTATTTCCTTATTTTTACGGATTTCTTCCCAGCTGGATCGGAAATTATTCCGGTACGATAAGGGCAACTATTTTTCCGATTCCTACCGGAAAACTGGCAGTATTTTTTTTTCCAAGAATCAGAAACGTCAGTCTTTTTTACAGTGTAGAGATGAGAGATTTGTTTCAAAGAGATTTAAAATATAAACAAAATTTTCTAATGCCCAAACAATTTTCAATGCAAAGAGCTATTGCAATTAAGTTCGGAAATTTTATAATTCAACCATAATAAATATTTAAACCGACGTGGTTTTAAAGCGATACGTGAAGTGGGATATCGTATAGCAAGGTTTATTTTCTTAACATGATTAAAATAAAATTTAGATGTAATTTAAAATTTCAACGAATGTTGTAATAATCCGAGCGAAATTATTCAAATAGTGCATATATTATTTGAGAATTAAATTGCTCAAACTGCATCACTAGCAAGATAATTTTCACTTCATAAATTAAACCCATTTCTGCGGACGAAATATTTTCGATTATTTATTCAGCGATTCAGCTGTCTGCGTTAAGGCGATAGAGGAATAAACTATGCTTTGCGGATTATTTTTCAAATTCTGTACCAACTTACAACAAAATGTCATTGCTTCAAAAATATATAGTTTTAACTTTAAACAGATATTTTAAAGTAAAGGGAACGAAATTCTGTTTTCATACCATCTAACGTATTTATTTTAAATAAAATGTATTTTACATTTGAAGATGATTATTAGATTTAAACCTGTTACATACTCGTGTAGAATTAATTTAACTGAAATTCTATTAGTATTTTTTATTATATATCAAGTAAAATATTTTATCTGACAAATTTATAAAATGTAATTTGTTAGTCGATTGATAATTTTCGTAATTGTATTTCTTTCTTAATATTTTGTGTTGAAAACACAATACAAATATTATGTTAAGAAACAAAATATAAAATTACCAAATATAGTTTTTCCTAAAGATTAATTTTTCTCCCTTATATTAATTAGGAAAGAAATTACATTTAATATCGCCCAATCCAATATCAACAACTTATATGTATGTATACGGGGTGATTCTAGAGTTAAAATTGTAAAAAGGTTGTAATAAAGAATATGAAATTCGTTACAATGGCCTCTCTTCTAGTGGCAAAAATTCACAAAAATACATTATTTTATCTAATATATATTCTAACTGTTGTGCTTGGCTCATGCCATTAGCTATATTTAGTGAGTTATTTCTTAGAATCACTTTTGAAATTGCATGAAAAATAACTACTCATTCACTTTTATCAATTGTTATTTATTTATATCTGTCTACAACAATTGAAACTAAAAAAAATTACTGTTTCATATTTTTAGCAATTCCAAATCTTCTTAATCAATGCTCAACAAAGAATTACTAGAACAAAGCTCTACACGCAAAGATAAATATGTTTTATTAAACAAACCATAGTCAAAAGTTTTTCCGGGGCAATTAGTGTCGTACATTACTACCAAAAGTAAAAGAGACAAAAATCTCGAATATATTTTTTTCATCTTCTAAAGTACAGCAGTTAGGATACGGAAAACAGCTGTAACAAAAGTTTAGAAATGTTAAAAAAAACCAAAAAACATAATTTTTTCGTACTTGTTGTTTTGTATTTTATGTTATTTTTTCAATAAGCTTTGGCTAAAACTTAAAAAGTTTTATCACAAACAAGATTTTTTCAATCGTGGATATTATTTCAAATTTAAATTATCATATGCAACGTGTAAGAAAGTATAATGTGTGCCTATTATATTATTTAATTTATTATTTTACAATCTCTGTCTTTAAATAAACATAATAAAAATAAATAAGCTAAAAATCAACGAGAAAGGGTTTTTACCCTCCACAATTTTACCTCCTGAAGCCGTATCGGGAGTTTTCTCTTAATAACATATCATATAATTTTTAAATATGTAAAATTCGTTAAATATAAAATACTAATGAAACGAATTTATGAAACGAATATATGAAACGCCTGAAATGTATCGATTCTTTGAATCGAGTGATTAAACAACTGATTTTGTTTCACGGCGATTTCTCCTAAAATATGGAATACTTTGCGATGAAATTAACACCAAAAATCCGTGTGGATCCACACATCTCAAAACTGATATTAGAATTTTTAAATTCGAATTAGTTTTCGAAATATTAATTTTTTTCCAATTTTAAATACATTTTTTCTAATGATGGCAACTCAAATTTTAATGATAACAGAATTTTTTTTTTCATAATTCAGAAAAGGTTACTATTTTAAATTAATTTGACGACAGTTGGGCCTCCTTTAAATCTATGCTAAGAACAATGCTTTTTTTTTTTTTTTTTTTTTTTTTTTTTTTTTTGTATTTCGTTATCATTCTATTAAATACAAAACTTTCGTTTAAAATGAAACATTTAAATTGGTGGCTTTCACTTCTTAAACGAAAAGAAAAATATTAGACACAGATGTCATATACGCACCGGGGTACCTAATTGGCGCACAAATGGCATTATTTTGATAGACATGGTAACCCGGCTATTGTTGTTTATTTAATAATAAATGTATATTTACTTTTATTTCTTTTTTAAATTTATATAAATTATTTTGTTCTATAGTAATTAATTATTTTTTTGCAATTTCCTTTTGAAAATAATAGAAAATAATTAAAAACTACGGTACAATGTAGTAGTTATTCCGTCACCCAATTTCGCAAATTATATAAATCGCCAAACCACTCGCCAAATTGTACAGATTGACAAAATTTTTATTTTAAATAACGAAAGAACAAATAAATTAGTATAACATTAATAAATATAAAAATAAAACGTCGAAATAAAAATCACTTGATGGCGTAAACATGTGTAACTTGCTAAAAGTCAAGTGAATGTGACATTTACGATCAAGCATTATTGACATTTAATCTTATAGTTCGCGACAGATTTTTTTGTCGACGGGATAACTAAGTAGTACCAAAAATACATATGTAACTGGTATTCGAAAACGAGGCTTTCGCCAAATTTTCGTAAAAAAAAAATCATGCCAAACATGCGGTGCGTATATGACATCTGGCGAAATATTAAATTATGTAACAAAGCATGACATTTAATTTAAACTTCAAATAAATGTTTTAATTTACCACTCGAACAATAAAAAAATGCTAACTGGCGAGTTGAAAAAAATATATTGGCGAGATTTGCACCCGGCTTTTTTTTCTTTCGGAACAGATGTCATATACGGCCCCATATTGGCGCGATTTTTTTTCTGACGCCTATGTCATATACGCAACGGGTATTTAACTGGCACCAAATTATCGTTATTTTGCTTGATATGGTAAGCCGGATGTTGTTGTTTATGCTGTTGATGCGTTCCCCAAATTGGCGTTGGAAAAAAATCGCGCCAATATGACATTTGTTCCAAACTATTGTATATGACATTTGTTCCAAATTTTCATATGAAAGGCGAAGGGATCAGATCGTATTTGTTTATGGCATTTGATGACTTGAACTATTATAATATAGATGAAATGATGGGGATAGAATAATATTTGGCGACTTATCACCTGTGCCTGGATAACATTAAAGTATCAAAATGGCACCTAGAGTATAAAAAGCAAAGTGTTCCGCCCGGAACTGTTGATGATAGTCACATGATTTAGGCTATTGCTATAGAGATTGTTTTAAAATATCGGTTGACAAAGACTCTGAATGTTTAATTCATTTTATTTTAGCTTCTTTTCAAATGTTTAACTAATCCTCTTTAATCAAAAACGAAAACAACCATTGGATGTCTTAACAGCAACTGATTCTCCGTTAAATTTTTGAAATCAAAGGGAATTGAATGGAAACCCGTTTACAGGGAGATCTGCACAGCTTTTTCAGTATAATTTAATCTTCTCTAATATTTTTAAAACCCATTAGATTTTTAGATTTTCAGATTCTGCGGTGTATGAACGGGGGTTGGCGAGCTTAGCTTGCAGGGGGCAGAGCCCCCTAGTACATATATAAAAATAAAGGGCAGTTAAATAAATTAGAAAAGAAAATCAAAAATATGAAAAATAATAGAATACAGTGACTTATTGAAACATAGATCACTGATTAATTCCAAACATTTCATTGTAAAAATAATGTATTTTACACAATTATTAATAGTTATATAATAATTAATTGTATACAAAAATCTCATATATCTGAGACTGGGAAGGATTGACCATAGGGGACGCTTGACCCACCCTTCAGTTTTCATAATTAAAATAATTTCAGAGTTTTCCCAATAAATATATGATAGAAAATTAAATAAGTAGGTTTAAAATAATGCAAAAATTTTGAGCTTTTGTTCGAGGCATAAAGATTGTACAGTAAATTTGGCTCAACATAACCATGTGCTGTACTTTAAAAAGTGGCTATGTGGGGAATATTGACCCAATTAATATAGAGAGGATTGATCTGATGGTGAAAACTCCTTAGTTAAGTGTTTTTGAAAATCTTTTTATTACACACTGTACATAATGAAGAGTTAATGGTTATATTTATAAAATAATGTAAATTTATTTCTTAAAGCTACAGTAAAATGGGTTGATAGATATAGAAATGCTTAAAACCGATTAAATGAAAATGTGAAAAATTGCTATTGAAGCACGAAAAAATTTAATGAAATATGAATTGGAAAATTGATGCGAACTTTTATTTCTGTTAAATACTATCCATAATAGGTAAATAGAAAGAATGGAAAAGATTAAAAATAATGAAAGCAGTAGTCTTAAGAAATGTTAGGTATTCATTCCTCTGGAAAAGAACATAACATTGATCAAAACACTCTAGAAAGGTATGTAGACAAATTTTACAAAGATGAACACAATGAGATGAAGCCTAAAGTATGTGGAAACTAGTGTTGCCACGTCGAGTGTCACAAAAAGTGGGTGTTTGAAACGGAATTTTTCGCCTGTGCCTTGAGTTTCATCTAAACAGGTTTGCTTACACATCACATTTCCCCAAATAATTTTTAATAATAATTAAACCATGTGGCATAAAGTTGTTCTGCCTTTTTTTAACTTATTTTATTTCCCTTTCAAATATTTCAATCTAAAATAAAGCGGACCAAGCCTTGACACATTATTTTCTCGTGTTTAAAATCAATGATTTTTGGAGTTTATTATATAGTACACTTATATCGCAATGTTATTTTTAAAACTGACTGTACAACGAATAAAATGATATATGAAACGTTATTCTAGGTTCAATATTTAAAACATAAAAAATCATTTCCTAGTCTCCTCTATAATATCATTCATAGTAAATACAATTTTTTATATTACTTAATTGATTTATTCTATAGATGGCCTTTTTTTTTACTGTTTTTGTGTTAGGCAACATATATAAGCAAATTACATTAGTAATTACAAACAAAAAGGAAAAATTATGCGTCAAGCATATATTAGGAAACGCTTTCCGACACTACCAGAATTCCGTGACAGAATTTCACTGTTTAATAAGGTGAAATAATATATCTTACGTAAAAGATTTAGAAATACAGAAGAAGGGAATACGTACTTTAGAAATACCCATCCAACGACGGCAATGCATCCAATTTTTTGCGTTTCCCAGTATATGAATTTATTTATATTCTACAAACACCTCTTAGTATACTAAATATGGTTTCGCTGGAAAAATCATAACTTATATAAAAACGCCCTTAAGCAATTCAAGATCATGCGTAGCAAAGCTTGTGTATATTTTGTGTGACCCTATATGATCTATAAATCTTATACATATCATGTATTACAAAAAAATATTTATTATTAAAAACTAAAAACGCACGTCCACCAGTCAGCCCCAATTGGCAATATTTTGGATATAGTACCGTATCTGAAAAACTTTATGTATCCCTTTAATGAACGATAACTGTTGTGCACGTTATCGCATTTCTTCATTTAACGGTCATAGATAGTACTGTAACCAAAAATGTTTGTGTGTCCCAGTAAATGAAGGTTAACTGTTAGGCAGGTCATATTCTATAGTAAGTTTATAATAGTAATAAATATATTCTATAGTAGTTTGAAATAGAGTAAAATTATTAAAATACGCTTAAAACAAATTTTCAACATTTATGTAACCAAATTATTTTGAATGACACTGTAAATGAATGATAAATGCTTTGCAACCCATATTCAAGGTAAAGCATTTTTCAGTGCATTTCAGAACAGCATATCAATTTCACGAAATGCTTGAAATACTATAAATATCATTAAAATACACCCCAAGTGATTTTCCACAAATGCCATAATGTAATGGGGATCATTTAAGTGTTTCTCTAAACGAACTATAAACTCTGCACATCCCATATTCTACAGCACGCATGTTTTACTGCACTTCAGGAATGTATATTTATTTCATTATGCTTGAAATACGACAACATTATAAAAAAAAAGATACCGCAAATGATTTTCACCTTATAAAAGACCACAATGCAGCGGGGCTTTTTTGAATGTACCTTTAGACGAACTATAAATGCTACTTACTCTCTTTATATGTTAATAGCAAACATTCCTTCGTAAGCCTCAATAACATATATCAATTACACGCAACCCGGGTATATTTAAAACAGCTAAAGTGCGAAGAGACGGCAGGCAGAAATAACCGAATTCATAAACATTCTTCAATTATGTTGGAATGAGTTAAAAAGTAACAAAAATAATTTGCTCTGCATTTCATAATTTCATTATAATATTTAGAAATATTAGATTATATGAAGATAAAAAAAAAAAAAAAAAAAAAAAAAAAACCATTTGAGCACATGATGTTGTCCAATGCATAATATATTTACTTATCAAATAATAAAAGGTATCATTCATTGAAGAATTATAATTAAATTACTTTGAAACAATTGAGTAACATTAATATTTATTGAATAATGTTAATATTTCTTTCCGAATGTAACAAAACAATATTAACTAAAGATTAGAAGCTAAACACTTTCTCGTATGAAAACAATTTCCAAGCAACGTTTTGGAGATGTAATTGGAATAGAAAACTATAATGGCTATCTTGGCGACAGGATTTGCTATTGGCCAGGGATTCGAATTGCCCATTGACTGTATACGATACCACTTTTTCCTTTCAGCAAAAAGGCCATTTTCCACGTTATTAGATTATATTGTTCATAACAAACCGAAATTGATCTCTCCTTGTATAAAAATTTATTCAAAAATGATTATAATGCGTGACGCATAAAATTTTCGAACCTCCACCCATTTTTATTTGTGTTCTTTTTGCATTTGTAAGAATACAAATAGAAAATTATTTTTCCTTATGGAAGAATATATTTTATGTTTATAACTTAATTTATGTAAGATGTTTAGAATTTCAGTTATGTAAATGTGTTCTAGTGTGTATTATTATTTTTTTCAGATGTATATAAATACATGTCATGAAATAAATTAATCTATTGTTATATTTTTGCTAGAATATTTAAAGAGATAGTAATGTTGTACACTGTAAAAAATGTTTTACAGGAAAAATTTGTATTTTTTACAGAAAAAACAGTTTTAAAGAAAAACAGTTTTTTTTTGTGTGTTAAAAAAAAGTTGATCTTCTAATTCTTACAGAAAAAAATCTATATTATTTAGAGAAAGAAACTATTTTAATGAAAAATGACAAATATTTTCTGTAAATTA